>OX297856.1:34450727-35755757 GCA_946477585.1 Cheilosia urbana
TTGAAGAAGTCACATGACAGCGCATCACCTTGTCTAAATCCTTTTTTGACATCAAAGGTCTCGGTGAGATTTTTTCCGACCTTTACGGAGCAGCGAGCGTTCTCCATCGTCATTCTGCACAATCTGACAAGTTTGGCAGGGATGCCAAAACTAGACATGGCTCTGTATAGCTCGTCTCTATAAACGCTGTCATATGCGGCCTTAAAATCGATAAAAAGATGGTGAGTATCGATCTGGTATTCTTGGGTTTTTTCCAGGATCTGCCGTAGTGTGAATATGTGATCGGTCGTGGACTTACCGGGCCTAAAACCGCACTGATAGGGACCTATCAGATCGTTGACAAATGGTTTCAGGCGTTCACACAATACAGCAGACATAATCTTGTACGCAGTGTTCAGGAGACTGATGCCTCTGTAGTTGGCGCAGTTTAGAGGGTCTCCTTTCTTGTGGATCGGGCAAACAATGCTGAGGTTCCATTCATCAGGCATACTTTCCTCTAACCAAATCTTGGAGATGAGTTGGTGTATGCACTCTACCAAGTCATCTCCGGCTGCCTTGAAGAGCTCGGCAGGTAAGCCGTCTGGACCAGCAGCCTTGTTGGATTTAAGCTTAGATATTGCTATCCTCACTTCATTTTGGTCAGGTGGACGGAAATCTTGGCTGTCATCGTCCAGGTTGAATGGTTCGTTCTGCCTAACAGCGGAATTTGTGTCGTCTTCGCCGTTTAACAGTCTGCAGAAATTGTTTTTCCATGTCCTCAGCACCGACTGTGACTCTACTACAAGGTTTCCTTGTTCGTCTCTACAGGTCTCCGTTCGGGTCTTGTTGGCATGATACGTTCTTTTTACCTTTTGGTAAAACTTCCGAACATTGTTCCTGGAGTAACACCTCTCTATATCCTCGATCGCGCGCTTCTCATGCTCTCTCTTCTTTCTCCGGAGAAGCCGATGTTCTTCCCTCCTTTTTTGCTCGTAGAGCTGTCGAGCTGCTCTCGTCCTTCTATGCAGCGACGCTTCGTATGCACTTTGTTTTGCTGCATGTGCTTGCCGACACTCTTCGGCAAACCAGGGGTTTCGGGAGGGTGGGCTGGTGAAACCGAGCACATCAGTTGCGGCGTTTTTGATGGCTTCTTGGCATCGGCGCCACTGGTCTTCGGCACTTGATGCTGGCAGCATAGGACTTCTCGAGAGGTTGAGGGATACGCGATCGGCATAGGTTCTGGCGGTTTGTTGCGTTTGTAGTCGTCCGACGTTAAATCTCCTCACAGTATTTTCTCGTTGTTGTGGTGTCTGGGATATCCGCATCCGTACCTTGGCTACAACAAGGTAGTGGTCCGAGTCTATGTTGGCCGCTCGGAAAGTTCGGACATCTAGAATACTGGAGGAGTGCCTTGCGTCGATCGCAACGTGATCAATTTGGTTGACGGTTTGATGATCAGGTGACCGCCATGTTCCTTTGTGGATATTGAGGTGAGGAAACCGTGAGCTAGCTATGGTAACATTACGTCCCGCAGCAAAATCAATCAGCCTAAGTCCATTTCCAGACGTGGTGTCGTGTAGGCTATGTTTTCCGATTGTGCTACCAAAGATGTCCTCCTTTCCTATTTTGGCGTTAAAATCACCCAAGACGATTTTAACGTCATGCTTAGGACATTGCTCATATGTTTTGTCGAGGAGCTCGTAGAAACATTCTTTGGTAGCATCGTCTTTATCTTTTGTGGGGGCGTGAGCGCATATCAGGCTGATGTTGGCGAATTTAGCCTTGATGCGGATAGTTGTAAGGCGTTCACTAACGTGTCGAAAGCTCAAGACTTCTTGCCTAAGTCTGCCGCTTACAACAAATCCGCATCCAAATAGACGCTGCTTTTGTTCTCTGTAGCAGTCACCGTAGTAAATGTCACAGTTTTTCATCCTCCTTTTGCCCGGCCCATTCCACCGCACTTCCTGGATGGCGGTGATACCTGCTTTGTAGCAGTCTAGGGCCTCCGCTAGTTGTTCGGCTGCACGCGGTCTGTTCAGAGTTCGAACATTCCACGTGCAGATCCGAACGTCATTGTCCTTTTTTCGTTTTGCAGGGTCGTCAACAGTGAATCCGTCCTTATCCGAGGCTTTTGGTTGCTTCGCAACAATTCTTTTTTTTTCCGTGGTAGGGTCGTTAACCCCACGCACAACCCCCAACCTGGAGGACCAGGCCCTTTCTGTAACCCCTTGGGCAAAAGGAGCCGGAATATTCCGGAGTCAGTAACCCGCTGCGGGGATGTGAGAGCTGCCGTTGACCCATTAAGGGCTCTTCCGCCACCATCTCTATTTCAACACCCTGACTAGTGCTGAAAAATCCTCAATGACCTCAGCTCCAAATACGTCGAAGTAGCTCATTGAGGTATCTGCCATGTTGACTGTTGACGCCACCGTTGATTCAGCCATGTGAATTCATCCGCCGTACGTCCTCTTTCTGAGGGGCTCATGTAAGACCTCTGAGACTCGATCAGGCAGTCATTCCGACAGAGCATTATAGTGTTGCTATTTTCTTCGTGTTCTACACTCGCGCTTATAAGTTTAACAAGTCATGCCCGGAAGGACAAGACCAGTACCCGGTGGCTACCACGCGGAGGTAAAATAAGCACAATTGATGTGTATGAACAGTTACAACGACTGGGCATCGCCAAGTTGACGCCAATCAGTGCCTACCCTATTCATACAACACCCAACCATCAACGTTAAGAGCTAATCCTAAATTCGCTGTTGCTGTTGCTGTCAAAGTCGCTGTGTTATTCCGTTTCTCGCATAAACTATTTAAAAAAGCCGTTACTGAATTTGCTCCGCATTTAAACCAGTGAGACCTTGTGTTTAAATAGGGTTTCAATAATTTGGATGCAAACTTTTGGACGCATTTTTCGAAACATTTTAGACACGAGCGATTAATGCTGCAACCAAAAGATCTACGAATCATAGCCTCCAGGTTAAAGACGGCAAGTAAGGTCGATCAATTGATCATTTAAACCACCAAAATATAGTGAATGCCAGATCGCTTCATCTTGAACCAAAGCAAAGTCGCAACTCCGCATTGCACTCTTATGTGGTATTCGATTGGGCACTCCCAGAGTCAGAGCACTTTTTTTCTTTATTCTATGTCACTTTTTATGTTCGATTGGTAGGTAGAAAAAAAAACAATATTTTTCTGATTTCAGAGCACTTTTCGAATCTGCATTTTTTCTCAGAGTTGCTTTAGATTTAGGTTCCAATACCAAGTGCGTCGGAGTTATGACAACTAACGGACTTTGTGAACATTTTCCAACTGCAAAGAAACATTTCATCGGCTGGATCTATTTTTGCTAATTATTTATGTATAAATAAGTTTAGAAGTCAATCTGGCCGCAAATTTTTAATCTTTTATTATAAAATGTAACCAGTGAATCGAAAACGCTTAGAAAAGTGTCGTAAGCTACACATATTCCAATTGCACTAATATATAAAAAAAAAAAGTGCAAGTGCCGTTTTTATGTTTGATTAGACACACGAAATCTGAAATCTGAGACCGAATTTGAAGAAGTCCAATCAAATACCACATTACGCGTGCATTTGGTCCGTTAGTCGCGAACTTTTTGTACCTAAAATTTAAATTGGAAAATAAAAAAACGTCTTCCATAACCTAGCCAAAAATTTTCGTCTCAAACACAAATTATTATAATTTTCAAGTTAGAACTAATTTATTGTCGGGTAAAAATATAAAATGTAGTTTGTCTTTAAATGTGCAGGAATTACGAATGAGAGACCGTGTAAGTTTACACGCACAGACGAATCCCTAAAAATTGTTTCACTTGCTGTTCGCCGGTGGAAACTACATACAGTTGATTATAAGGAAATTCAAATAAAGGAAAGGCACTTTTTTCACATAAAGTTCACGCCACAGGGGTTCCATCCATTCATCAGTAGAAAAGAACTTAACTTACTTAGTTTAAGTAGTGGAAGAGATAGGGGGTTCATTGTATTAGTATAAATTCTTAATTACTCATCATGGGTATGATTCAGACTGAAGTCCTTTGGTCAGAGTGACCCGTGATGGATTCTCTTAGGATTCTCAGCAACGTAGAGAACATAGATGAGGGGAATCGCAAAGCATAGGGCTAGTATTACAATAAATAAGCACACCCAAGACATGTCACAGTCGGATCCTGATACATCCCATGGACGCACTGAGGGGCGGGAAATTGGTCGTGGCTGAGGTATTGATTCGTCAAGAACCCCACTCAATAGTGGTTCACACCCATCTGCTTGGTTATTCGTTGAGGAAGTCGTATCTACAACAAGAGAGATGTTCATTGACTTTCACTTAAACTTTATACACCGTATATGAGTAGGTATTGATACTAACCTTCAGATACACCATTTGTATACGTATTGTTTCTCACTGTCGATTGTAGAATTATATTGTTGATTGTGTTGCCCGCAGAATTTACTGAAGCCACAAGCAGTTTTTCGCTCAGAATATCTGCCTCAAGGGGATTCCGTGTACTAGATGTGTTGCTTTGTTGATGTTTTGGACTACTGTTGCCACTTTTATGAACGACAGGTAGTGTTTCGAGCAGGACAGAGTGCACGGTAACGGGTATTTTTACAACTTTTCTCGCATGAATCTCGTTATCTTTATCAATTTTATTCAAACGCTTGATGTCACCCACCTACCCACAGAGATAGATAAAGAGACAACGCTTTCGCTGATGTACACGGGGGTATTTTTCCGATTGAATTTACTTACCGTGCAATTAAAGCGCAAAGCTAGTGCCTGCAGTGTGTCACCATCTTGGACCTGGGCTTCGATTGTACTCTCAAATTTTGGTTGCGAAACTTTATGCATTGGCATGACATCGGAATCATCGTCGTTAAGTTGAACATATCTTTTAAAAACCGTAGATTGCATTACTTGTGGATATAGCTATGACACGACACTTACTTTTGTCTCTTCATTGGCATCGACTTTGGAAATTTCAATCTGTTTTAATGGGTTACTCGTATTACCGCAGCCGTATGTCCTTCTGGCTTTAGTAAGAAATCTGTTTGAGTAGTTAATTGATTTTAAGTAATTTAATTAAACAGATGGAAGGCAAAAAACCCTCGAAAAAAAAATATTTTATAAAATTGACGATGAGATGATGACCACTGACGGATGCAGTAAAGTGACACATAACAACTTCAGAAATGTCAGTATTGAGAAATGACAACTACATATATATTAAGGGGGTGATTGCATTGTCGTTGTAAAGTTTTACCAGGCGACATTTTTCATTCGTTTGCTTCAAATTTTCTTGAAGGAAATTTTGTTCGCTGGCAGGTTTATTTGGAAGATTAACAAAGAAACTTTTCATTCTCGATTTATTGTTATTATTATTATTAAACTTTCGTATTCAATTCCTATCTTGACTTCACCATAAATATTATTCACCATCCCCCGTATTAATAAACATTGTGTAAAAGTTATCAACTTGTTACTCACAGTTACGTCCAATCGGTATGCTATCTGACGTTTGCTAACTAACTTATTTGTGCACATTTTTTTATTAATAAGGGGCATATTATTATTATTATTAGTTTAATAACTTTATTGTTACATAAGAGAATTATATAAACAAAAACAAATGATTGCACTAGCTTCCAGGGCCTTAGGATAAACACTATTAAATATAATACACAAACAAATCCTGTTTATTGAACACATTATTTCGAATGGATGCTCTTCCTATTCGTCAGTGCGACCACTTGTTTGTATTTCCTACTTTTTTCTCGTAGTTAAGCCCGTATGACACTACATTTTTTCGAAATTTTGAAGACAGAATTTTATATTTCATTTTCCTTGATGTTTTTTTTGTTTTTTAAATGACTGATGATACTGCATTCATTTTCTGGCTTTATCTTTGTTTTCTGACAAATGCTATTAACGTTATTAACAACTTTTTATCATTATCATTTAAAATACGGCCACAGACTATTGCCATTGGGAGACTATTCATTTTGTTGATCACACACTCTCAAGAAAATAGAACATTTTGCTTCTGATTCACAATAATCAACTTGGAACAGCCCAGATGATACAAATGTTTGTTCAGTTTGGGTAGTCTTTGGAACAGCCCCTGGCTCAGCTAAGGAACTGTCACTTGCACCTGAACGTCAGATTGTTCTGCCTTCGCATGAAAAAAAACATGTCAATTTAAAGATTTATATTTCCCGGCCGCAATCAGCACACAGTTTATATTAATTATCAAAATGTTCAGCAAACATCTAATATGTAAAGGATTGAATCTTCCGTTTAAGTAAATCCTTTGTCTATTTTTCCTTAAACCGTCTCTAATTTGATAGCTTTCTCAGTCATAGCTCAAACATTAGCCAACTGCCTATATTGCATCATTTGAAGATTCCACAATTCGCAGCCCGAACCATACGTAGCACCATCCGTAACAACGATGTACCTCGCGTCCGTGTACAGACAACGCCATTTGACAATTTTCCAGTTAACAACGGGCCTGTGCCAGCAGGAAACATCGGCAAAGCATTGATCTTCACTGGAGCAGTATGGACTCGATTTTCTGTACAATTTCTTTGGTTAAACAAAAAATTTATTTTCAGTTTAGTGCTGGATGCTTTATGGGTGCAACAGTATGGGAATATGAGAGCGCACGTAGCCAAATGATAGAACGCGCTAGGAAATCTAAATTTCCTTGGATACGACGGTCTGAAAACAGTAGAAGTCAATTCAACCAAATCAAACGTGAAATCGGTGTATATTGGGATAAACTGAGTGCTGGAGAAAAGGTATTCGCGCCGATATGCGCGCTGAATCTCTTGGTCTTTGGTATGTGGAGGGTACCACGATTGCGAAATGTTATGATGACATACTTCTGTTCCAACCCCGCCGCACGTGTTGTCTGTTGGCCAATGTTCCTTTCCACCTTTAGCCACTACTCGCTGTTTCATATATTTGCGAATATGTATGTACTACATAGTTTTTCGACAGGTGCTGTTCTAGCTCTTGGCAAAGAACAGTTCATGGCAGTGTATCTAAGTGCTGGTGTTATTGCTAGTTTGTCAAGTGTCGTTATAAAGGCGGTTACCTCAAGTGCTGGAATGTCCATAGGAGCGGTATGTTGTGATTATTTTGTCCCTTAGCTCGTTTTTGATCGGTTTTCTCTAAGTCAGGTGCGATTATGGCTGTTCTAGCTTACGTTTGTACGCAATATCCAGAAACTCAGTTGAGCATATTGTTTCTGCCTATGGTGACTTTTTCTGCAGGATCGGTATGATAAACAACATGTAAGTTCAAGTTATGGGACCTGATAGTTTTTGTTTACTTTCAGGCGATAAAGGTGATTATGGGACTCGATCTTGCTGGTGTTCTACTTCGATGGAAGTTCTTCGATCATGCTGCCCATTTGGGAGGAGCCGCCTTTGGAGTGTAAGCTTTTTTTTTCATATTTTATCTTAAGTTGTCGACTTTTCATCAATTATCATTAACATCCATAATTTTTTTTTGTCAGGTTCTGGGCTTTCTTTGGTCATGAAATTTGGCAAAAACGAGTTAAATTCCTCAGCATGTACCATGATTGGAGAAAATCAAATCATTAGCGTTTGTAATCCTAAACAAATTATACGCTTAGTTACAACAGATATTTAACATTTTTATTGAAAATATAAATAACCCTTTATGTTTATTTAAATATCCGCTGGTGAACTTCTTCATTTAGTGTGTCTTTTGCCTGGCTATTATTCAATCGCATTCGATACTTCACTTCCATTCGGCGTTTGGCAAGCTTATCGCGTATTTCATCTACAGTCTCGTACTCTGGAGCATAGGACACATGTAGAATACCTCCGTAAAATTGCTGTGCGTCCAAGAAGCGTTTGGCCCGTCGTGCGTGCTCAAGTTTTTCGAATTTTACATGAAAGACATCGGTGAACATTTCCAATTCAACTGTAAATAGAGTTTTATGAGACAAGTAACAATTTGAACTACAATTGCTACACAACTTTTTTTTGCTATTTCTTCTGTAACACATCTAGCGAACTTCAATGGGCCGTGTCTGAGGAAAGTTCGTCTAACCTCATTTTGCAGATTTATCTTTGGAACACCAAATACTAGTAGATGTATTGATTCATTTGCAATTGTATAAACCTGTTAAGTTTAGATTTAAAATTACTTCTTATTCATATTGTTTTCAGCAGCTTACTTTAACAGCTGTTAATTTCTTGCCCTGTCTGTATTTTGGACGTGTCGTGCAATATTCCTGCCGTACGTGGTGTTGTATTTGGGGTTCAGAACTCATTGTTCGATAGAAAATAGATTAACTATTAATTTTTAATTAAACGAATGCTAAATTAGTGTTTTTGTAAACAAATATTATTGTGACATGAGGAAAAGGTTGGAGTTTAAATGTTTGGAAAAAAAAAAAAACTGTTTTCAAATGGGTACGTTCGAAACGCTAGGTTCGAACCAGAAATGAAGGCATTTATTTTAAAGAGATTCATTACTTTTGTACAAGGTATATAGAATAACATGGTAAAATATTGCGCATGTCCGCATCCTATCTCACTCGCACACTGTTACGTCACGTGTATCACACTGTTTTGACATTTCAGTGCAAGTTCGACGTTCTCTTAAGGTTTTTGTGGAATATTTTTTAAACAAATAAAAATAAAATGGTTATATGTGCGATATTCGGCTGTAATAATAATAAAGACAAGAATCGAAAGCAAAACAGATTTCCCAGGCGCGAAAAATTGTCGTTTTTCAGAATTCCCAAGGATGAATCTATGAAAAAAGTGTGGTAGAAAAGACAAGTTTAATGCAAATAATGCATTTGTTTGCTCGAAACACTTTAACAGTGACCAATATGCGCGAAACTTGAAACATGAGCTGCTAAACTATTTACCCAAAAACAGTAAGAATTGCCTTTCACTTCCAAGGACTCTGACAATAAGCGCCAGGAGAATTATGAAAGGCGGAACACAAAACAAAAAATTGTGCGCGAAATTTTGTGAGTTTTAAGTGTGAACAAATTATAAATACGTAATTAGTTAATTAATTATTAATTTAAAATTTGTATTTTCAAAGGAAAACCCTTCCAAGTGAGCAAGTTACCCAGGACACCAATGAACCTACTGCAAAATTATGCTGAAGAACAACCGACCGGATCCTTCACATGGACAGATCAAGTCAGCGAAGGTGGACTTCGAAAACCCAACACTATTTTTATCGAAAAAATACGACTTCTTGAAAGTATTTTTAATGAATATAACTCGACTGGTCTAAAAACTGGACAAAATTACATAAAAACATTGTTAGACCTTGCCGAACCTATTGATTTAGATCGCGCGATCAAATAGTTGTTTTTTCCGGGGCAAAATGTTCTTTAAGATTCGAATTCTTAACAAAACACTAATTACGAATATCACTGCAAAAAAAAGAAAAGTGAATAAAACGCTGAACTAATTGTAAAACTGATATGTACTTGTTTTTATTTGTAATATTTTCGCAGATTATAAAGGACTTTTTATACATTATGGTTATGAGGTTTGATTGAAAAAATAAAACTGCGAATAACAGCTGCCAACATTAGATTTCTTTGTTGTATTGCTGTGGAAACAAGTGGTATCGTACCACCATCAGCTCACTTTAAAACAATTTCGCCACTATATCTTGCAATTCACATTTTTATTAATTAAAAATCCACAACCCTAATATAAAGCACATGAATGTGAACTAATTTGTTCTGAAGTGTCAAAATATGTGATACACGTGACGTACATGCGCAGAACTGAACCAATATTTTCCTCCGGAATATCATACCATGTATTCTATATACCTTGCTTTTGTATAGGTACTATCCCTCAACACCCATTTGTTTACAGTGCTAATGGATAACAATGGGTCGTATGAATAAAACGTAGCAATTGCTTTTACTCAAGAGAAATGTCAAAATCTAAGCATTTGCTACATTTCGGATTAAAAAACAACAATTTGAGTTAGTTCCAACTTTTGACATGTTCGAAAACCTTACCTTTTACTCAGATCGGTATGAATAAAACTTATCAGACAAAGCAAATGCTATGCAAATTCTAATTCTGCTTTTGAGTTGACTCAGACCTTTTGCTAAATATTTTGTATGCACATTTTTTACACAAAAAGGGGAAGCAATCTGAATTTTGAAAAAATCAATTATTTCTTGTCACGCGAAAAGTCTTGAGTGTGGACTATTAATAGCTAATATTTAATTCAGATGCAAATGTTTAGAAAGAATAATTTCTAACACCCCGACTCCACAGGAGATATATCTCTCCGTCTAAATGCCTGACATCCATCTCATACAATTTCCTCATATCTGTGCTGGGCAAATCATGCCATGAAATTTCATTTCGTTCGCAGCAGCAAGAGAGGTTGTAGGTGTAAAAAATGACATATCCAGACCAAAAACAACAAAAAAACAACCATATGTCAAATTCATGCCAGGCATCCATCGCAAGAAATAATCGCAGAGAGCGATCGCAGACATCCAATCATGAGATGAAATAGAGTGACTCCACACGATATTTCATCTCATGATGAGCATTATGAGAGAAATTATCTCCTGTGGAGTCGGGGTGTTAGGTAAATAAGAAATCCGAACTTTTAGGTTGACAGTTCAAATGACTGAAGAAGAAGATAGAAGGAGAAATAAAACGGGTTGGGTTCGATATCCCGCTTTTTATAATGCCGAATCTTAAAATCCCGCTATTAAAATCCCGCTTTTTATAATCCCCCTTTTTATAATCCCGCTTTTTTAAAATCCCGCTTTTTAAAATCCCGCCTCTTATAATCCCGTTTTTTATAATCCCGTTTCTTATTATCCCGCTTTTACAATCAAAAGTAGTTGTTTTATTTTAAAAAATCGCGCGATTTTTTAAAATAAAACATCTACTTTTGATTGTAAAAGCGGGATAATTAGAACATTAAAATAAATTAAGCAATGAGTGTTTTTTTGAAATGCAGTTTATTTTAACATTTATCATTTTTAGAGGAAGTAACAAAATAAGAAATAAATAATATCAAAATACATTTTTAAGTAATTAATATGACAATCTTCAATAATTAAAAAAAAAAAATAAAGTAATGTTATATGATATTCTACACAATATAAATTGGTGTAAACTCCAATAATTATTAGAGCAGTAAATGATAAGGTTAAAACCGTTAGCAAGAGGAAGGTTTTTATGTGCATTATATACTATTTTCGCAAAAACAATGTTGAATATGTAAGCAAAAACAAATATGTGCTTACAGTAAAAACATTCGGATGCATTTTCTTTTTGGTCGAGTTTTTTTAATATTTATAAATATATAATAATAGAATAAAAAAGCGCATATAACCAACATCTATTTTTTTTTTTTTTTTTTTTTTTTTTTTTGATAACAATATTTTGTAAAAAAAACGGGATTAGCGGGAATAGGCGGGATTTTAAAAAGCGGGATTATAATAGATCGGGATTTTGAACAAGCGGGATTTTAGAAGACGGGATTTAAAAAAACAGTATTTTAGCAGACAGGATTTTAAAACTTTTTTTTCGGGATTTTTGAAAAGCGGGATTCCGATACGCTCCCAAATAAAACATCAACAACAAACAAACAAAAATCATATTTCCAGGTGCAATTGCAACTATATCTTATAGATTGCATGCATATTTCCGAATTAATTTTTTTTAATTTCAATTTTCACAAAACTCGTTAGAGTCTCAAGGAAAATTCAGGAATTAAAATTTATTGGTTAGGTTTGACAGGAACTGAAAAGCAAGTACATGTACCTACAGCAAAGTAAATGCTATGTTCGAATTTTCGAACGAATAACGGAATTTCGAATTGCAAACTTTTTGCCGCGAACGAATACAACCCAAGGATGGAATTCGAAATTTCGTTACCTATTTAAACTGTTTATTAACTTGTATTTATTAACACATTTTGATGTGCTGACTAATTATCCTCCTCTTGGAATAACAAAATGTGCAATATTCTGATCATACTAACCCCTATCGCGAATAAGATTTCCCCGGGAATATTTTCTGTTCAGCAATCTGACTTACATTGCTGACAAGGGAAACATTTCCCACGGAATTTATTCGCGATAACCCCTACTGTTTATAAATGCATTAAAAGCGGTTTTAGTATAATTATTTTTCCCAATATATTAGTACAATGATTTCAACCAGTAACTCCAGCTCTAGTACGAACACTCAACACAATCCTGTTTAATGTGGCCCCCGGTTGAATCGTACATGTAAACGCTTAATCTGAGGGGAATTTTTCGAATTGCGCAAAAGACAGAACTTGGAAGTTGGTGGAACTAAAATAAATATCTACCAAGTTGTCGTTCGAAATCTTACGTATTTGCACATTTACTTTTTTAATTCAAATACTGCAGTCTTAAAACTCTAAATTAGTTCTATTACCATGGTTCATGGGGCATCTTGCCACATTTTAAAGGATTGTTATTGTATTTGGATTCCATCGAAAACTGCTACGTGATTTAACCTTAAATAGTGCTTCCATTGCCATGTAGTCATCTCGCTTCCTCTATGGAAATTTCTTTCGAACAAGAAACTACAGTCGCGTATACAAAATATAGCCCGCCAAAAAGTGCATTATGAAAACTCGGGCTACATAACCTGCCGTTGCCGCTTAAAATCATTTTCAAGTTGACTGTCGATCGGTTCGTTTGGTCGTGTTTTTGTAAAAAAGAAAACCCAAAACTATTTTGTAGACATTTTATAGACCAATCCTTTGTGCAATATATTTACTTAACTTCTATTGCATTCAATACTTAATAGTTTAATTATGTCTTTCGTTGCTGGCAAAGAAAATATCTCTGAAAATATGGAACGTTTCTCATTGAAGGTGGCACATTCTTGGTTTAAAGTTTTTTGCTTTTTTTTTTTAATTTGCACGTTTATTTCTTTATATTTCCTTAGAGTCCAAGGAAAATCTTGACGGAGAATGTAACAAACGTTCGCAATGGACCAATTCCTATGTTTAACGCAGACTCGCAAATGAAACAAGTGCAAGAAACAGCTCCTGAGAGTACCAGCTTAGCAACCAAGGTTACAGGCGCATTTGATCCTCAATTGGAACCTCTCCTAAGGGAAAATCCACGTCGCTTTGTGATTTTTCCAATTCAATTTCAAGACATTTGGGAAATGTACAAGAAGGTGAGTGACCTATTTAACATACCTATACGTATTTTCATTTACATATTTGCGCCAAATTGTGATTCACATAGAAAGAGCGCGTAGTTATGGCGGGTAAATTTAGCCAGTCATAAGTACACAGTCTTTTTTTAATTTGCTTTGGTTATCATTAGTAAATACGTAAGGGATTCCATGAAAATATTTTTAACATGAACGAATGAGTAAGCGTGGCTAATTGTGCTTTTTGGCGGGATGTACTTGAATAGGTACATTTCCGATGTGATGTCACAGGCGACGGGCCATAATCAACACAAAACGAACACAAAAAACGGGTTACATAGGTACTCGGCTATATTTATATAGGTATATTCGTATATATTATATATTATATTCGTCTCTGTTTTTGGGCATTCGAATTGTGGAATTTCCCCAAACAAGCCGATACAGAAATGTTTTCTATTTTTGAAACCTCTGCAACTCCGGGCGAAATGTTTTACTGTGCAGGTAAAAAGGACTGGTATTTTTCCTATGAACACGGTAGGTCAATTCTTTGGCTGATGCAATCCAATGTTGGTAGGTACCTGATGAATTTATACAGGGTTCGGTTTATATTTGAATTCTTAATAAATATAACAGCTGTTTGTATTGACTTTTATATTTTAAAATTGTTTTGCGCATTTCTTTCGTAGCTAGTACGTTGCCATAATCTTTATTCAGTGGTTTCGCTATTTCACAGCCAGTTGACTCATTTTTCAATATACTTACATAGTACCGCCGTGATGCAGTCACTATCACTATATTTTAAACTATTAGAATTTATTGAAGGCACACTGCTGTTTGTAAATATTCTGGCATTTCCCTAGTTAAATGCGCATTACTATCTTACCTATTCGTATCTCAATAGTTACACTGTCAATAAATGCCAACCTGTGTAGATCATTGGGCTGTATTACTGGGAATATGTCCCTCAATTTTCGGCACCTTTTATGCTCAAAATGGGATACAGTTTTAGGTTACTTCACTAAAAAACCGGGCAGTAGCCGACTTAACTCGATAAGCCCTCGAAAGGTGTTAATTTGGACGCTACTGTCGATCCCTATTTAACTTTATTTTTATTGCAGAAAGACTCATTTAAACTGATTCATGTGTGTTATATTTTATTTTACTGCAGGCCGAAGCATCATTTTGGACTGTAGAGGAAGTAGATCTATCTAAGGACATAACCGACTGGGACAAGCTCGCAAATGGAGAACGTCACTTCATTTCGCATGTATTGGCTTTCTTTGCCGCTTCTGATGGCATTGTCAATGAAAATCTCGTCGAACGTTTTAGCCAAGAAGTACAGGTGACTGAAGCTCGCTGCTTCTATGGCTTCCAAATCGCCATGGAAAACGTCCACTCGGAGATGTATAGCATTTTAATTGATACCTATATTAAGGATCCGAAAGAGAGGTAAATACTAGCTCAAATTCAACCATCCAAGTTTAATAAAAGTGTCGTCAACTCGTAGAGACTACCTCTTCAATGCTATTGAAACAATGCCCTGTGTAAAAAGGAAAGCTGACTGGGCAATGGCGTGGATCTCGAGCAAATCGGCCAACTTTGGCGAGCGTATTATCGCTTTCGCTGCCGTAGAGGGCATCTTCTTTAGCGGTAGTTTTGCGTCGATCTTTTGGCTGAAGAAGCGGGGCCTTATGCCCGGTCTGACCTTCTCCAATGAGTTAATCTCACGCGATGAAGGACTCCATTGTGATTTTGCCTGTTTGATGTTCCGTCACTTGGTACAGAAGCCAAGTAAGGAACGCGTAATTGAGATAATAGCCGAAGCGGTTAAGATCGAGCAGGAGTTCTTGACTGATGCCTTGCCCGTAAATCTAATCGGCATGAATTGTGATCTCATGTCACAGTATATCGAATTTGTTGCCGATCGTTTGCTTCGTGAGTTGGGTATCGACAATGTAAGACAACATTTTTCACAATCAAAGCTATGTATGAGGGATTAATCATGTTGGTACTTTTTTCAGGTTTACAACACACAAAATCCATTCAGCTTTATGGAGTTGATCTCCCTTGACGGCAAGACAAATTTCTTCGAAAAGAAAGTCGGCGAATACCAGAAGTGGGGAGTGACATCGAATGGATTGAACAATGTGTTTACGTTGGACGCAGATTTTTAGTTTAATTTACCTGATCTATAAACCTTAGTTGAATTAGAACGTAAGCCTCCTTCACTCACCCCTCATATTTGATTTATAGCTGGGTGTTCGATGATCTACACATTTGTATAAACTATTGCCTTGCTGTGTGCACTTTAAATTAGGGTTTTAATTTTTACAAACAATTTCATTGTACAATCTTCACCATTTCCTCATTGATCGCCAATACATCCTTACCACTAACAATAATGTCAAATAGCACATTTAAATTTTCATGTACATACATAACAAATAAAAGTATAATGATAAAACAATAGATCAAATGGCTTTCCCCTTTAGAAAACATCAGTGAATGTTTTTAAATTTGATGAAAAGGTAATCAATCGGAAGAAGAATGAAGCTGTGGATAAAATGGTGCTGTAATGGCGGTTAGGTAGTTTTTAACTTGTAAACAGTAACGATCTCATCATCCTCTATCCCAATTTCCTTAATGCCCGCGCTGTGTAAAAACACTATAAGAGTAGTCATAACCTCTTTAGCGCGTGTAAATTATAAAAAAAAAAAAAAATAAGTAAAATAATCGTTGTCAACTACAACTTTTCAGTTACGTTGCCACAAAATTAAACAAATTTCGCAAAACCATAAAGAGGGGAGTCCCGGACTATTTTTGTATTTAAAGTATTTTACATTTAGTAAGATAAGTAAGGCTATATTTTGCGTTGTAAGGATGATGGGCTGTAAAAGCAATGAATAACAAAACCAATTATTTACCAACAAATGCAAAAAGAGCGCCGTAACGTCGTCAATGGTTGTTCATATAATCGGCCCCAGCCGACAGAAATTGGTTGGGGAATTTGTCTACGATTTGGAATGCGGTGGCGCCATCGCAATTGTTTATTTCTCTTCCGAAGTCGGACACCTCGAATGGAATTTGAGTATCCGAAAGAGTATGCGTTGCGGAGGATTTTCCGTTCTGACAAATACCTCGCTAGGGCCGAATAATAATTCCTCTAAAAAATTATAGGTGTAAAAACAATAACATTTCTGAAAAAAGGAACAACAGAAATTCTAATATTTTAGCAGTACGATTTTTTATTGTGTTCTTTAAAAAGTGGGCGCACTGGTCAATATGCTTAAAAGAAGTGTAAATTCAGAAACGTCAAACATTTGCGCAGTGATGCGGCATCACTGCTTATTTGCTATGCTGATGCGATGCACAGTTTATGCTGATATGCTGATGCGTTGGTGATTGAATATGTCGTTTGAGTTTTAGAACACAGTGTTTCTGAAAAAAAAAAAATAATATAAAGAGTTCAACAAAAATTTATAAATTTGTCTTTCTAAAGCATATTGATAAAAATGTTTATTAACTTATTTTTCTTTCACTTCCGTCATTTTTCTTACTTTTTTGCCAGCGAATCAGGTATTTCTGTGATGCTTTTTTGCGTTATGTTTGCACATCAGTTTGATGTTTGATCAACTTTGCAATAGGTCTGTTCCTTTACTTTTGTAGTAAAAATGGAAAAGACTGTCAAAATGGCAATGGTGGGTATAAATTCTCTCACAAAGAGAGACACTTACGAAAAAGTTAGGGAACGCTTTTGTAGTAATCTTTAAAAAATGACAGATACATAATTCAAATATTCCGAAAATGGTACGAAAAGTCATTAAAGTCTGATAAACTCGAGGAATTCGTTAATTTACTAAGAAGAAAGTGATCTGGAACTAATCGAACTTCATTTTGATGCATCCGAGTATGTGGAAAAGTTTGTACTGATTAAACTACAATCATTCGAAAAGAGGAAAAAACGACACTGCATGAAGAATTACTTGAATTGTTCCTTGTTCCACCAAGAAAGAATTTCGTCGCCACTTTCGAAAGAATCTTGAGAAGAACATTCAATTTTATTTTGCCTCCCGTTGATACCATTCTAATACGCAAGAAATAAAAAAATAATCCACGCATATGCCAAATGGGACAACAAATTTCAAAGCAGCTGTTATTTGTAAGGTGACTGACAGCTTTTTCACTTCTTACACCAAGAAATTTGTTGAGTAAAAATTCGTAAGATTCTCACTGGAGGGGTAATATATTGCTCTCTCGGTGACGCTCTCTTTTACGAATTTTTCGAGTTCAGGTTTTAAGGAACGGCACTGATTAAAAATTCGTAAGAATTCGTAAGAATTAGTAAAAATTCGTAAGATTTAAAAGTAAAGGAACAGACCTAATAATGAACACTTGACGTTGAAAGTGATGCCAAGTCAAGAGTTTTCATTAATGAACATTTTGCAAAGCATTATGAGCATCATCATGCGAGTGATACGTTACTGAATTTACACGAAATAATTTAAACGAGAAAACAAATATTTTAATGCTACTCGTCTTATTTGAGAATTTTATCAAAGTGGATATTCTTACTAGATTCAGCAACTCAGCGTGTATTCTTTTCCAGTACTCATATCGCTCCAACGGTTACATACCTCCAATTTGTGCTTTAAATATGACAGTTTTCTATCAAACCAGCTTTTTTTGCAACGATTAACACGATTAAAGCACAATTTAATTATCTAGGAACTTTGCAGCAGCAAATACATCTTTTTTATACATCCTTTTCTATGTTGTTCTCACCTTCCAGAACCTAGCTCAAGGCAAATTTGAAAATTTCAATTAGTAAGGTTGTTTTTAAGAAAATATCAATGTTTTTAAAGAAAATTTCAACAATATTATATATCAACACGTAAACTGAACTTAAACAATGTGAAGACCTTGTAAAAATATTTTAATAGTGTCATAAAAACTTTCCCAAACATTTTCCATACCTAACTTAAATCTGAACTATGATGAATATTCAGCTATTCAGCTCGATAGAAGCAGAAACAAAACTGAGACCCCCAACTCGCACTCCTCTTGCCGCTCGCTGGCCAACTATTTTTTTTTTTTTAAATTCGCCAATTTGTTTTCCCATCGCTGTCACTGTTGCCTCTCTAGCGACTTTGTCGCTAAATCTAGTGGATTTTTAAGAATCCCGACGATTTTTAATACAATATTGTCGCTAAAATAAAATCTAGTGAATTCTAGCGGTTTTTTACTACCAAGCCCTGGTTCTTCAACGAAGTGGCTATTCGCCTATTTTGCTACTCTTTTTTTTAACGCACGAAATGTCAACATAAATCTTGGAATTTTTCTTGAAAAAAATAAATATAAATATGTATATATAAATATATTCAATCTTTACTCACTTTCATACACCAATTTATATTCTTTTCTACCATATCATGTGTAAAAATTATCAACTTGTTACTCAGCAGTTATGTTCAATTTTTGTATGTTATCTGACGTTTGATAACTAACTTTTAATAAGGGGATAAGTCTTTAAAAGTAATAGAACAAATTTATATTCTAAATTTATTAATATAAATAAATAAGATTTTACCTTCATATAAGTACCTATACACTATGTGTAAATATTTTTGTTTATTACTTTAGATGGTTTGAAACTTCCACAAGTTAAATTTTGATTTTGGAATGAAAACCTGAGACGAAAATTGAATTCAAACAATCATTTTCTATCCTATTGCTCTTTTTAGTTTTCACATCCGTTAATACAGAAAAAAATCTTTCGGATTTTGCATCAGAATGTGGTACTGATAGGGAATATTTGGAGACTTTCAATAAATTTGGTAAACATTTGTTCAGAATGGTATGAAGCTTTTATCTTCATCAATCGTAGTTTGTCTTCAATATTTTGGTAACATAAGTTTAATCAAAACCTTTTGGTAGTCCGAAATACTAAAAAACAATACTAAAACCCCTAAATATTCCTCATCACCGCTTTTCCATAAGGTAAAAATATGGGCTGAGTTTCCTAGGCCAAGGCTTGCATACAGAGAACGTTATTGGTCATCATGAGACGCGGGGTTCTTTCACTATACTACTACCAATACCAACTGTGAGCACAATCCAAGTGAAATGCAGGCAAAATTCTGTATATTTACCAAATGCTAATTTATTTATATCTTTTTCGGCATTTATTTGGGTATCGTCTACACCAGGGCTTCCCAAAGTGGTCGATATCGACCCCTTGGGGTCGATACCGTTTTTTTAGGGGTCAACATAAACGAAAACTGACTTTGGGGGTCGACGAGGTCTAAAAATCGACCCCCCCTATTAATTAACAGAAGGTCTTATTATAAACGTTCAGAATACTGTATAAGTTGTGTAACCTATACGAACTTGTTTTAAGAATGACCAATATTTTAGTTGGGAATATGTATCATTGTTCTACTTTTAAAAAACTCAACACGTCGATAAGCGTGCAAAAATTCAAACAAGATAAAAAAAAACTCATCTGCTACGGCTCGAGGTAAGCTGGCACTGGCAGCTGTTCATATCTCATTGCACCGGTGTTGTTGTCGATGACGAGACGAAGAAAACAACAAAAATAAAATAAATTAAAAGTACTGTTAGTTTCATGTGGGCACAGACTCCATCAGCTTTTGTAATGATTTGTGGGCATTCTAGTCATCAACAATCAATGAATGCACTCATCTACTAATTTATTTCAAAAGATTACAAAGTGATTACAGAGCTAAATAAAGTGAATTAAAATAAAGTGATTGAAACAAAATTTACAAAATCCTTAGTTACCTACAGCGTTAAAAGCGTAACCATACATGTCTGAAGCTTAAGCAAAATTAAAAGGGTAAGTACTAAAAAACGTTTTATGCCCAAAACACATGTGCAGAAAATTGTTCGACATGCATGCATCAGCTTCCATCATTCGCCGACTAAGCAGCTGATTTGTTTTTGTTCGTAATTAAATTCGTTAAAAATGAAAATTGAGAAATTCAACAAAATTCGCAAAATTGTATTGCATTTATCGGTTTAACAGTCCTACAGGAAGTTTTTATACCTTTGCCGATTATAAAAAAATAAATAGTTGGCGCAACAGGTCCGGAGAGACCCTAGGCCTAGCTTCTCACAACCATTCGTTTTGTGTGCGTTTCTCATTTTTGGAACGAATGGAAGGGATCTACAATTTTATGCCGACTCCAAACGGCCAATTGAGAAGCTTTTTCAAGACATTTATACTCTCGGATGTTTGTCAGACGTTCGCGAGAGGTAGCGCAGCGGAAAAAAACCCTAAGTCGGAATTGGGTTTTTGCGGGATTCGAACCTGGGACCCCCGCATAGCAGTCCAACACACTAACCACTAAGCTACTGCGATTACTACCTTTGCCGATTAGCTGAAATAATATTTTCGTTGAAAATTCTATTAGTTTTTCTTCCATTTTTGTGTCAGCCGCAAAATATTTGAAATAAACGCCAAACGCAATGATGATGATTGATTACCATTAGCACAGACGAGGAGCTTAAACAGAATTTCAACCAAGGCTGTTAAAAGTTCTGGTTGCAACGCAACATTGAAACACAGTATCATGCATTGTGGAAAATTGCTGAAAAATACCTTATCGCTTTTCCATCATCATATATACTTAGTCGAAAAAGGTTTTAGTGTGGTTACAAATATTTTGACAAAGCAAAGAAACTGTTTGAAAATCAACGAACGCGGGAATTTAAGGTTGCAACTCACCAATATTGAACCGGATCTAACTAGATTGGTAGAAAGTCACCAGGTTCATCCATCACATTGATTTTTTTATCTATTCTTTTTTACTTTACTATTTTAATGTTTGTTCAATAAACAATTCCAATACTTAAGTATTTTTACTTAATTTATTTTAATAATTATTAATTAGGTACACTTAATACTTACTGAATTTTCTGTCTATTTATTTTGATAAATTTTGATGAGAAAATTATGTCAAGTTTACTCACTTAACCAAGCGAAAAGTTTTTAAATTGGTAAGTATTTTGTTTCAATAGGAACAAAACAAGAGATCGAGTTTTTAAAGTAATTTCGCTATAGGGGTCTAAGGTTTCAGTTCATTTTGGAAAAGGGGTCTTTTGCCCAAAATAGTTTGGGAAGCACTGGTCTACACTCATTATATTTTATTGAATTATAATATTAGTACTAACGTACGTCGTCGTATGCGCACCATAAATCATAATCATCCGCATTCTCTTAAAAGTCTTTCCCTTCATCTCTATTTCTGTTTTTAAGAGGCAAGGTAATATTCTGTTTAGTCATTAAAAAAGCTCCCCTTCACAGGAAAGTTCACCCTAAACCACCCTTAGAACATGAATTCCCAATTCCCACCTTCAGGAAACCGGTGTCAAGTTGTACTCGTAGTATTTAAATACATTCTATCGAAGTAGGTCTGTCGGCCGGTAAAATCTAACATCTGCTACCTTATGTTGATCGATAAATTGAATCCAAACCCCTTAGAAAAAAATGCATTTAAAATAAGTAAACCTAAAACACATAAGTGCCTGGTGATTGAATTTTGTGGAATCAATTAAACTAAAATAAAGTGATAAAACGTGATTAATTCATTTTTACACTACACGAGAAAGCGAATTAAAGTTCTGCCATATCGATTGGATTTTTGTTTGCCCAAAATCCCAAAGGAATTTAATTCCTTGCTCTTTAAGAACGACTTAACTTAATTAGTCGTCAGGATACCCATACCAACGCAGTCAATCTCATGTTAAAGAGTAACAAAATAGTGAGGTGGGTCAAGTGAATAATTAATTTTTAAGTGGCTGTTTGGATGAGTGTGAAAGCATTATAATTTATTTAAAAATTTGTCGCATTATTTACCCCCTGAACCCGTTACGTACTGCGATTAAGGGTTGGTGCATTAGTTCCTGTTCCTGTGCTATTTTCAGCACTCGGTGATTTGGTAAATAAATTAACATTTGCTATTGGTATTGATTTTGTTTACTCTTAATGTTACAATGACATGCCGAACTGAGAATGGGCAAACAGACTAAATTAGAAAATCTCTAAGCTCCATTTTTGCGGTATGGCGGCAGAGAGAAGTTCGGTACATTTCGTGTCAAGTATGTCAGCTGGACGGTTTTTAGGTCGAGTGAGCCAAATGCTCCCAGAAGATAAAACAAAAAGGAAAAGTTACAGCATACGAAGGGAGCATTTCCATAAAAATGACATAGTCCTTGACTTCGTAGAGGTGTTTACGTAACACTTGCCGAATTTCGGTTTCGTCGGCACAGGGGAATTTATTTTTTGTATTCCAAATCCTGCTTGAACCAAAAAAGGGAGAAAATTAAGTTTTAAAGATAATTCATTGAATGGGCGCGGAGTTGTCATCATTAGCTATCTGTTCATGATTGTATCGATTCTTATCTGACCTTTACAGATGATTGTTTTTGCTTTAATACAATTTCAATAAGCTTAAACCTTAAACTTGCTGGAGGACAGTGTAGCACCGCTGGAGAGGGTGTCAACCATGATAATCTGTCAATCTTTTTATGTTTATGCTGCATTATGCTGCTGTAAGCCTACATGAAGGTTCGACTATACTGGTAGATATGCAAAATATTTGTAGAAAATAAAATAAACAGAGTTAGTCGACTGTCCAATTATAGATGGAAATTTAAGTTTCAATATTGTATTCTGTCATTCGTTCATAATTACATACACTACTTATTTACAATCAACTTTTGTTCGCTGTACTATCACAATGTCATTTCTAATCAGCAATTATATGGTTAGCTGTCAAAATATTCAGTAGTACGAATTTTACTTAAGACGCAAAACTGCTTGGCTCAGTCATTTATTTTGAGCTAATAGCATGCGCTCTTATAATGTTCAGAATGAAAAAAGAAACATAAATTCAGAGTTTCGTTAGGAACTGCTCTGAACTAAAAAAACAAAACCGAGTCCGTGGTTTTCAAACATAAATTTTCTACATGATGAAGGCTATACGCGAATGCCGATGGAACGTGATTTTTTTCCAATAATCTGTCAGCATTCATTTTTCGGGTAAGGTTAGAGATATAGCTATTTTATATTCCTACTTAGGGCGTTTACGATTGAAGAAACGGATTCCCCATTCTATCAATAGAGCAAATTTATAACAAATGTTTTTTCTCTGTTTTTTTTGTTGTGAAGACAAGGTTAATCATGCCTTGAAGGTTCCTTTTTACCTATTGCTTTGGGGGCGCTGTCAAGGTCTATTTTTCGTCAATGCTGAATATAACTCAATGGGTGATGTTGTAATTATATTTCTTCACTGCCCCGCCATTTTGTTTGGTGCAAAAGTGAGTTCCGAGGCTTTTTGAAACTTATTATAAACAAAGAACAAGACGCAATGTGATCCGCTGATCTGTCGGGTATCATATGCAGGTCAGTGGTGCCCTATCGCTCGTTCGGGAACAATTTTCGGTACTTTATATAGTAGTATTTCCTCTGATTTCTAATGCTTCATGACTGATTGATGAGTGCATTTGTGTCGTAATGGGATCCTTTCAAATTGTTCAATAGCGGAACACCGTCTATTGGATAATGCTTTGATGCAGATCAAACCTTATTGGTGGGTTAATATCACGATTTTTCTAAGTAGAAATGAATGTTTTTGCAAATTGAAATAGTGGCCTGTTGATTCATATCAAAAATATCACGTGGGAAGCCATGGGCGTTTTAAGAATATATCGCTTCCGTTTTTGAATTTCGGTTTGCAGCGGGACAGTGCTTGCCAAAGTATAATAGAGGTTAGAAAATGAATATAGTTTGATCTTTTGAAAGAATGTATGGATTAGAATCATTAGATTACTTTTGGGAAATTTACAAACCGACAGAATTTTGGGTGCTGGACTAAGGCTGTCATTTTTCCCCTTCATGACACATACTACCTGTTGTTCCTACAGAGGTTCCTAAATTTGTTTGTATTTCGCTGAGCGCTAACAATTATTTACTTATACATAACTGTATTTTGCGTGAGGTCGGCCTTTTCACGCCAGCCATTATTTTATCAGAGATCCTTATTCTTGGTAAACGGAATCCTTTTGCAAGCAGTTTGATAAGGGTTTCGTTGCAGTCAAATATGTACCTGAGTCTTAGGCGATTCTGGGAATTGTTGAAAAGAGTAGGTATTCAGGTATGAGCCATTTCAAGCTTGAGTAATCAGATGTTATATTCTGTTTGTGACGACTGTCAAGAAGGTCTTGGAAATAGCCCAAACTCATAGGAAATTATTTTCTTGACGAGCATCCGTTCATTGCTTGCAAACTATTAGGTGAAAAAAAGGAAAACCAATAAAAAAAAAAAACAGGAACTAGCGGTTGAACGGAATAGAACAGAGAGAGACACAGAGGTATATGCTTCAAGTATTTGGAAGCGAAACAGGGGTGCAAAATTTTAAATTTATTTGCATACATTTGTGCGAATTTGTGTTTGTTGGACTTGGAAACCATTTGCATTGTTGTATTGCAACGAGTAGGGTTGGAGATCCTTTACAATTTGCTTTATAATTGTAACCGCTCAGGCTGAACAACAGCGTGTTGGGCAGCACTCGTCTTCAGAATGACATTGATAGAGGATTTATTTATGTGATATTCGTTTGGGCACTCTCAGATCACTTTTTTTGCTCTCAGATCAATTTTTATGTTCGTTTGGTACAAAAAAAGCAATCTTTTTCAGATTTCAGATCACTTTTGCGAATCTAGATATTTTCTCAGATTTACCAACACAAGTGCGTTTGAGTTTGACAACTGGTGGAGGGCGTTTAGGTTTTCGTAAATTTGTTCTACAGCAAGGCAAAGGCATTGCATCGGGTGAATTTATTTTAGTAAATTGGTTATGTATAAATATTTAAAAATGAATCGATACGCAAATTTCGAATGTTTTAATATAAAATTTAGCCAGTGAATGGAAAACGTTTTGAAAAGTGTTAAAGGCAACACATATTCGAATCGCACGAATATTATCACAAAAAAGAGCAAGTGAAGTTTATATGTTCGATTAGCCACACGAAATCTGAAATCTGAGAGCGAATCTGAAGAAGCCCAAACGAATACCACATTAGGTAGGTAATGCCTGAGATGAGCATGCCTTTCTCGCCATTAACATTTGGCCCTGGAGTTGGCTATGTGCTGTCAACTGTGTTTTTTATTGGTGGAGCAATTTTGGAAAGTGTGGAGTGCGAAAACTGCCAGACATTGATTAAGGTTGATTATTGGTGGGGCCGTCTGAATAGCTGCCTTTAATGCTTATACGATAAACGAGGAATGAGTTGAAATGGTCTTTAAGTAGCGAAGACAAGAATTAAAAAGGTTACGTAAAAGGTATTGCACCTGAATCTACCGCCGAATAAGGATGAACTTTTTGGTTCTTACTGTTCTTTAAGTAATTCAGAGGATCTCTTGACGAGTTCACGCAGTGCAATATAAATCCTGTTTATACATAACTTGACAACCTTCATTTATTAATTCGCTTTATAAAATAAAACAAAGTAGTTGATGCAACAGGTCGCTAATCTCTAATCCCTATTTTAACCTAGTTTTCTATAACCATCGGTTTTTTTTACTTATTGGAATAGACCAACAATTCTAAATTGACACAAAAAATAATGTCAATGTAAATGTCAAAAAAACTTACTGGAAGGAGGGAGCGGTGAGAGAATACAATTAATTAGAGATCTCTTGAGATAATATCAACCTATTTGTAATGATTGGAAGCAGTGTGACCAATTTAGCATATTTCCTACTAAATTTACTGGGTTTATTTTATTTGTAGCCTCTTTTTTTTTTTTAAATTATGCAAGCATTTATTTTAGCACAAATTTTGGTTTAATCAAATTATGAATTAAAATAATAAAGTAAAATCAAAGCAGACGAACCTTATGTGGTATTCGATAGGGCTTCTTCAGATTTGCTCTCAGATTTCCGATTTCGTGTGGTTTATCAAACATAAAAACGCCACTTGCTCTTTTTTGTGTTGATATTCGTGCGATTTGAATATGTGTAGTCTTCGACACTTTTCTAACCGATTTATATTCACTGGTTAAATTTTGTATTAAAACTTTCGAAATTTGCATCCCGATTGATTTCTAAAGATTTGTACATAAATAATTTACAAAAATAGATTCACCCGATGCAATGTCTTTCTTTGCTTTAGAACAAATTCAATAAAACCTAAACGCCCTTCACCAGTTGTCATGGTAAATCTGAGAAAATATCTAGTGCAAAAGTGCTCTAGGAGCGCCCAATCGAATAGGTACCTACCAAATTAGTGTAAACAAGCCATCACAAGTCCCACTTGACAGAAAACACAGTCATTCACCGAATTCGGTAAGCTTATACTATTGCAATCAACTTTCCAAACACACACTTTATTTAATGTTATTTTTGTGAAATATATTTTCTATTTTTCTGAAAAACAGATTTATTGCTAATTTTTTGGGTTTTTTACAGAATTTTATTTCAAGAAATATTTAGCAACATATATTGCTGAACTTAGCATGATTTCAAATATTGATTGGTCACACTGATCAGAAGGAACTATAACTAACTAATTGTCATCTCACTATTTGTGAAATAAATTGACGTTTTTCATTACTTCATAACCGTTAGTATTTTTCTTGTCCAACTGAAAAAGAATTTACCTGTAAAAGAACTGTCAATAGGTAAAATGTTATATGATTAAGGAGATGATCTTCATCAAACAAACGTTAAAGGCATGTGCTGATATCAATCAATTAAAAAAAGGGACCTGACAGTGGCATCCAGCCCTTGCGTTTCTGTTTCTGTATTCTTGTTTCTCATATAGGTACTTCTGAAATCATTCTGAAACGGCGCATACAGTTATTATTATTAGCATTGATCGGTAGTGCTCATAGTTTTTAATACGAAGTTTTGCAATCAATTGATTTATGTCCATAGAAATTTTATCAACTGTGTGCTGTTCTGTTCGAGTTTAAGTTTTTTTTTTTATAAATATTAAACGCACTTAATACCAATCCGTCATAAATTCGGTGAATCATCTTAACGAATGCAGCATGAATTATTTGTTCCATCACTTGATTCACTGTTCACTTTTGATGCTCACTATAAGTGAAGTGCAGATAAAATCAGGTTTATGCCTTTTAGGTGATTCATCCGTGATTACCATTCAGAGGTTGAGCTCGCGAAACTCGTATTTCCTGCAAAGGAAAACGTTAACATTAGATATATGCAAGTATTTTTTGCGTCATATTAAATTCACGAGACCCAAAAATATGTGTCTGAAAATAAAAACAAAAACTTTTGAAAGCTTAAAGATGACAAAATTGTTAACCCTGAATATTGAAAATAACTTGGTCACCGCATCACAATCTAGTACGATCAAATGAATTCATCAATGATGAACAAGTAAATTATTTATATAAAAATACCAATTAACTTTTGCGTAAAATTTATATTTCCTACCAAAGTATGGCCTGGATTAGATGCCGCATTGTAGAGCAACAGTGTTGCTATTACAAAAATAGTTTTGTTCAAGTGTGCGAGAATAAAGCTTTTTTAGGAATTCCTGTCTCTTGCTCTCTCGTGCTTCGCGTTTCGTCTCACGTCACCGACTACCGACACCGTCCGAAAGCGTACCATAAATTTTTCTCGATCAGTTTGGTTCGAATTGTGTCCGCGAATGTTTATGTTATCAAGATTAGTGCTTAGAAGACCGGTCTTCTTGGCAGCCTCAGCAAATGGTGCATCAAGACAGAGTGTATACAAAATAACGGAAAGACAAAGAATAAAAACAATTCCTGTAACCCAAACAGAACCTCAACTATGTATGGCTTTGGACTTGCGTCATCAGTGTGGCGTGTGGGCGCTTGTGTATAACCAGTAGGTAGTTCCCAATAAAAAAACAAAAACAAAATGAAGACCCCCACTCACGTGGTACCTAGTGTTTGTAGCTTTCGTTGTTCATGATGAAAATTGTGTATACAGCTTTATCTATACCTATACCGAATGGTTCTGAACTTTGCTCCATGAGGCATATCTATATTATAACTTTTGAGTGGATCGCTTTTATTTATTTGTTTTGGGTACTAACAATTTGCAAGTCATACATATAATATCTGTATGTGGATAAATTAATTTCTTTGGTTTGAGTTTAAAACTGCCGGTGCGGTCTGCGGTGACGATAGGTAAATCAGCTCAGAATTTGCTTGCTCGTCGAAGCGTTTACACGCTCAGGTGGAATAATAATACTCTTATCAGACAAGCTATCTAGGTATCATATAAATTTTTGTAATATAATTTATTGACCCATCACCATCACCAACTTTAAATTTTGACGTGCGTGTTTTCGTTTTCGGTGTGAAATATTGTTTGCGTGGGGAAATTAATTAAAGTTCAACTTTTTTGTTTTTTGAATAGTTCATTAGCAGTATACTGACTTATTAAACATCTCATAATATAACAAATTGTCACGTGTAATTATATCGCATAGTCTACGAGTGATAGTGAACTGCAAATCGACAAGTGAACCGACTGCAGTATTACAAGTATTTTCTTATCTCCAAAACGCTTTGAAGCCTTTAAGTCTTTGTGATTAAGCAGCCAGTGCAAGTGGTGCTTGTGTTTTAATAGAACTTAAAATTTCTCTTTAAATAATTTAAACGAGTTAAGTTGTCACTGCAAAGAAATTGCAGTTCATTTCTTATTGTTCTGTTGTGTGTGCATCTCCACCATATTTCAAAGCAAGAAACTCTGGTGAGTTTATTTTTAGTGAGTGTTGTTGATACTGGTGAATTTTAAAATGTTCTTCCAAATGCAATGACGTCATCTACGTTCACAAACTTCAAAACTGATGGAAATGACATAAGCATTAGGTATCATTGGATTGATTTAATTGGATTAGTGTGAGTGGCAGTCACCAATTCGCTAGGTGTCTGCTTGTGTTTCTTTGGGCCATTGGCCGCATTCAAGAATCTAGTTATCTTAAGTCGACTAGATTGGTCTGGATAAGATGTAACCTGAACGCAAAAACTAGATTGGTCGGGAACGTCACTTTTTCTACGTCAGCCACATACCCGAACTGTCAACTTAGTACTCAGTCACGAATTTCTTGACTAGATTCGTCGGCTACCCCTCCATAAACGTCAAATGTCACAGGTGCCCACGTGACCGATTTAAACCAATCACAACCGAGATAGATCTAGTCAGGCAGCTGTCAGACTTACTAAACTAGATACTTGAACGCCCTCATTGGCTAAATGTGATATTTCTATATGCAAGAAAGCTGTCACGAGAGAGCGATGAATCAGACTTGCATTTCAAGTCCCTCCGATTCGATAGTTGTTGACTAATGGAGTTTTCAATGAAGAGCCGAGATAATTGTCCCGAAATTCAGAATTGCTCTTTTTAATGAAATTCGTTGGAACAGTTTTGCAATAGTGGTATACAGTGACACCAGTAAGACAGTAGGTTTGTTTGCCCTGAAGGCTTTCAGGTTTTGAAATTGAAAAATATTTAATTTTTAGTGAATGAAGTATGAAGAAAATAACACTTTTGTCCGTTTATTGTTAAAAATGAGTGCACTCTAATCTGATCTGGTGCTTTCCATAATGCAAATAGTCGATAAAAGTGTTTGGAATAAAGATGATGCGTTTCAAAACGATTCCAGTTTTTTTTTTCATGCTATTTTCCCATATTATAAAATTTTAGTTCATAAACGTAGCTGTTTTCAAACAATTCACTTTTGAATTTGAAAACCGTTATCACTGAGGGCGTTCAAGTATCTAGTTTAGTAAGTCTGACAGCTGTCTGAATAGATCTATCTCGGTTGTGATTGGTTTAAATCGGTCACGTGGGCACCTGTGACATTTGATGTTTATGGAGGGGTAGCCGACGAATCTAGTCAAGAAATTCGTGACTGAGTACTAAGTTGACAGTTCGGGTATGTGGCTGACGTAGAAAAAGTGACGTTCCCGACCAATCTAGTTTTTGCGTTCAGGTTACATCTTATCCAGACCAATCTAGTCGACTTAAGATAACTAGATTCTTGAATGCGGCCACTATCTAAACAAATGAGTGACAGCAAGCAAAATGACAGCGAAACTGAGCACTGAATTCTTGCCCGACAAATTAAGTGGGGTCAGCTCAGGGCTAAACTAGGTCGAAAACCGGGTTTTCGCGACAACACTCGAAAACTTAATCGAAAACAGAAGTTTTCCCATACATTTTTCAGTTTTCAAAACGAATTGTTTAAAGTCGTTTTCCGACTTCCGATCGTTGGGTTGTTGAAACAAACACACCAAATGTAAAAAATCACAACTTAAAATCATTTTCCACACTAATTGATGGGCCAATATTATTTTTAAATACTCTGAATTCATTTTATTTGTTAAATAATGCGATCGAAATTGGTAAACAAAATAGTTTACACTGAAGTTCCGCGGCAAGTGTCTCATAACTGGTTGAAACGTCAAACGAAAACTAGTTATTGTTCGGTGTGAATACAATTTCGAGTTTTCGACGAAAACACGGTTGACGCTGCGGTGTGAAAAGGGTATAAGGTTTTCAGTACTAGGGCGAGTTCAGTGCTATATCGAACCCACATGCACCGATAGTGCTACTTTGTTTTTATTTTCTACAGTAAATGTGATTATTTAAATAGTCCACATCAATAAATTCTATTAATGTTTGACATTTGGCAAGTGTGTGGTGAGTTTAGAGAAATTCTTTAAAAATTGTCCGGACACTTCTGTCGTGTTAAAAATTGACCACACTTCTTTTTCAATGAACGTTTCTTCAATCGAAAACGTCATGAATGAACTACGGCATATTATTGACAGCTCTGACAGTTTCAAAGACAGAATATTTGTGTCGTTCCTTATTAAAAGTAATTAAAAAAATTGTCAATTGTCGAATTTACTGCAGCCGGTTTTTTACCTATAATTAGACAGAACTGTGGTAAGATGCAAATAATGTTATAGTTAATAAAACAGCAAGAAATGCATTCATTCACATAAAACATTTTATTAACAACCCCTTGCCCTTGCGGTACAAATGAAATTTCAAATTAAATTGCATAATTGTAAGAAATATAAATTTGCAATTTGATAACTGCTGAGTATTTCTTGCGAACGTCATAAACTTCCATGGTGACACTCGCACTTCTAAGAATATGGTACTATACATTTTGAGGAGAATCACATTTATAAATAGTTCAGAATACATCGAAGTAGACAACTATGGATTGTACTATGCCGGTATTACGTATCATGATGTTACAGGACAAACATAGCCTGGCCTTTTCATTAATGCAAAAGTGTAATCACCTCATTATGACGTTGTTATAATAAGCTTACAATTTCAATGCCGCAGTATCATGAGTCATTTATATACTGGGGCAGTGTCAAAGCCTTAGGTCTATTCGCGTACTTTTCCGAGCGAGGCATTAAAAATCTGTCAAACACAAAATTGAGCCAAACTCTCTCAGAGAGCTGAAAATATCCTCCAAAGCACGTGAATAGACTTCGAGCTACTTTGAGGCACTAACATCCTGCAGGTTGAAGTTCTTTGAGCTGTTTCGAGTCAAGAGAGGAACTGTTCGTTACTCGTTATTCTGGTAATTTTCTGTTTTTCTGTCATTTTTGTTGAGAACGTGTATAGATTTTATGCTATTGCGATCGATTAGGTTCAGGCTTTCATACAGATAATGTTAAAAAATAACTGCAAGTAGGTAACCTCAAAATTCAACAAACTTAGCACCGATATAGTGACATGCTTCCCTGCGATATTTATAAACTGATTATTGTTTTCCTAGCATCGTACTCTGCAAGAAAAGTGACTCGAGCAGGACATATTTATGTAAAAAAGTGATTTATCAAAAGAATATTTCTTTGAGAACACCTTCTCTTTTCCGTTTGGCCACATTTCTGGTTATTATGTTGCAGTTATATTTCCACGGATTAATATTAGTCAAACCAAAGTTAGCGTTTGAGTGGGAAGAAATATTTTGCATTAAGTTTAGCAATTTCATATATTCCAATGCCCCATTATCAACTGCACCATATTTCAAAAGTTCGATGAAATAAACACTGATGCGTAAAGATAAGCAGACTCTACGATAGGTTTATAAATAAGGCTGTTAACATTTATGTGGTATTCGATTGGGCACTCTCAGAGCACTCTCTCTTTTTATGTTCGTTTGGTACAGAAATAAAAGCACTATTTTTCAGATTTCAGAGCACTTTTGTGAATCTGGATTTTTTCTCAGATTTGCTTCAGATTTACCAACACAAGTGCGTTTGAGTTTGACAACTGGTGGAGTTTGTTGACGTTTTCGTGAAGTTTTTCTACTGCAAAGAAAAACATTGCATCGGGTGAATCTATTTTTTTTTTAAATTATTTTTGTATAAATATTTAGAAATCAATCGGGACGCAAATTTCATATGCTTTAATATTAAATTTAAACAGTGAATGGAAAACGTTTTGAAAAGTATCGAATATTCAAATCGCACGAAGATCAACTCAAAAACGAGCAGGTGACGTTTTTATGTTCGATTAGTGGTAAGTGTGATGGACTACTAAGCGAGGTTCGAATCCCGCAAAAACCCAAAAAAATTCCAACTAAGGGTTTTTTTCCACTGCCCCACCTCTCGCGAACGCGTGATAAACATCCGAGAGTATAACTGTCTTGAAATAGCTTCTCAATTGGCCGTTTGGAGTCGGCATAAAATTGAAGATCCCTTCCATTCGTTTCAAACTTGATAAGCTCACACCAAACGAATGGTTGTGAGAAGCTACGCCTAGATTTGAGAGACGAAAAGAGACCCGACAATGGTGGTCTGATTCGAATATCTCTCGAATCTATATACTTTAGGTTAGGTAAGCGGGTTGGCGTGGAGTACTCCGTGACACTTTTAGGTCAATATTGACCCATTGTGATGCCCATTGGGGGGAAAAGGATGTCTCTTACCCATGATAGCCCAGTCTATAAATACCTATGATTAAGTACTCACTGCGTTGTTTTAATTTATTCAATATAAACTGTTTAAGTTTGCATTAAAATGTGGTATATCCATTTGTTGCCTCTGATCGTACAATTTTTAATGGAAAATGTTCCACATACGCCCGAGATACCTACTGAGAATTATATTTCCTTTTTCGAACTATTTTCGGGTGTATATTCAAAAAAAATCCTTTATTCCGATCTCTACTTGTGATTGAATTTGACACGTAAAATCAAGATGAAGTATTTACCATTAAGAGGTGTCATTGTAAGTTGATAAGAAGAATACAGTAAGATAAGACAAATTGAAAAAAATATGATACGAAACGCCCCTGCAGGCAAACAGTTACATTTTTGCACAAACCTACACTTAAGTCGCATAGTACCTCACGCTCATTACCCAGGCAAAGTGCTTAGAAGTAGTTAGGTATAGTTGTCCTTTGATGGGAACTTTGCGCTATCCAGATTTCCCAATTCGTTAATGGTTGGTTGGTTGGTTGGTGAGGGTGAGTTTTAACTCTTCACTGAGGCCGCTGGTGGGCCCGTTGTGGTCCCCTCTTATTCTGTAAACGGTCGGAAAAAACATTTTGTTAGGATGTGTGAAAGGATACAGGGGGTAAGGGGCTGGTTAAATTATGGGTAGTCACTGTGTGTAAGGCTTGTGCTTTCAGCGAATCTGTTTGTTCGCTAAGAGAACTCCATGATGTCGCTTAGTTCCACTTTTCTGAGGCATGTAAGGTCTGGTATCAGGTGTGCTCCCAGAATTTTATTACGTAGCCTCGCTGTAGCTGGACAGTGGCAGAGGAAGTGTTCTATATCTTCCTCTTCCTCCTGGCAGTTTGGGCAAATCGATGTTTCTGAAATGCCGATTCTATTTGCGTGTTTGTTAAGGTTGATGTGTCCTGAAATAAGTCCCACCATCATTCTTAATTGCGCTCTTCCAGAGTTTAACGCTCTTTTTGCCAATTTATTGGTTGGTGTCTCTACCATTAGTTTAGCCACTCTGCATGTTTCTAGGTGTTCCCAGTATCTCTTAAAATCAACCTTGGTTCGTTGATTTATTGCTGTTTTAATAGTCGTCAGCGGTACGCCTATTTCTTTTTCTGGTGGTTGTCCTTTTTTCCCAGCACCTTCCCTTGCTAGTTCATCTGCTCTTTCGTTACCCGGTACTCCTTCGTGTCACGGTACCCAAATTAGAGAGACTCTGTTCTTACTAGCTAGGGTGTTTAATTTGTTTTTACACTCCCTTAACAGAAAAGATAGTAGTCGCAGTGGCTTAGTGGTTAGTGTGTTGGACTACTAAGCTAGGGGTCTCAGGTTCAAATCCCGTAAAAACCCAAATTACAACTTAGGGTTTTTTCCACTGCGTTACCTCTCGCGAACGTCTGACAAACATCCGAGAGTATAAATGTCTTGAAAGAGCTTCTCAATTAGCCGTTTGGAGTCGGCATAAAATTGTAGATCCCTTCCATTCGTTCCCAAAATGAAAAACTCACACAGAACGAATGGTTGTGAGAAGCTAGGCCTAGGGTCCCTCCGGACCTGTTGCGCCAACTACTTACTTACTTACTTACTAGAAAAGATTTCGTGACGGGGTTACTCGCCTTGACTTAACTTCGTTAATGAAGTAGGTAATTGTTGAGAGACTCATGTTTCTTTTCTTTTATAAGTGTTTTACGCTTGTAAGTGTTTTTCGTCCAATTGAGTTTGAAATGTAGTATGAAGATCAGGTATAATTTTCAGGGCAAAGATAGATATTTCTGGCTTCCATGGGCTCAACAAAACTCGGGTCGTAACCGAGCACTTTTTATTAATCGTTGCTGTTTAAACTTTTAGCTTCAACCTGATCGTTCTGTCAGTATTATTGAAGAAATACTTATTTCTCCCGTGTGCGTAGTTAATCTAATGTATGTAGTTTACTTTGCCTGACGTAAACGTTGCCAGAAGATAAGAGACGTAAAAGGAAAGCAAAATGCATAGATCGGCTAGGTATGTGATAGCTTTTTGTCTTCAGTGTCTAATGCATCATCCTATTGTTGAAATCATCTTCGCTTAGACCTAGATCTATAAACTCTAGTCCATGCGTTTTTAACTGGTTAGAACTTAGCATTCTGCTGCTACCAAATATCCCTGAACTTGCGGAGTTTACGTATAGCCTTTCCGTATTGATAAACCTTACTCCGAAAGAACGAGAGAGAGATAACCGAACGACAACCCTAAAAACATTCAAATCGAATTTTCAATCACACTAAAGCAAAGGCCGATATCACATTAAAAATTCAATTTACAAACCACCCAAGAAAACTCGGTGACTGTTTCAAAGAATTCGATTTAAGAATGAAATTCTGAATGCGTAAACAAGCACTTAATCTTGAAAGATATGTAAGATGTAAACCATAACAAACGGCCCCAGTCTGGTCTATAGTCCTCGTACAATTTCATTTATTTTTTTTCTGTCAAATAAATGCAAGTACCTATATATCCGCATTTATTTGTTGTTCATTCATCGCCGACACAATGATTGTAAATGAGCTTTTAATTTGATCTAAGTATAGCACCAGCAGATTTGTATCAGATAGTTGCAAAAACTGCATCACTACCCGGCACATCTTATCCCAAAAATAACTCTGACAGCATATTGCCCTAGAAATTAATTAACACACGTGTATGTGTCATATCCGTGATCTTGTAGTATGTGCATGTAGATAAATTAAAACTAATTAAAGGGATCTTGTTCGAGTATGTGACTAGTGGATATGTCTGCTCAACGAATTTGCGAGACAAGAAGCCCTACACTCACCTTGATTGAAGTTGCATTTATTATTTTCAATTAAATTACAAGAGATTGGATGTGAAATATTAATTTTATTTATTTCTTTCTTCCTTATTTTCAGAAACTCAGTAATGTTTGACTACTTGTATTTATATTTGTCGAATTTACCACGATGGCACGTTCTGGCGTTCGCTGGAGTTGCATATGTCGTGTACTACTTCATTCAGGTTGTCAAGGTGAGTTTTATTTTAATTTCTAAATACAGATCAAACACATGAATGCATCAATTCAATGATAGTGCATATAAGTATGGTCATCAAACGCGACTGTTGTTGGAGGGAAAATTCGATACGGTGCGTAAAAACCAAAGTTCAGAGTGACATCATTACTCGGTATTCTGACGGTGAATAAGGGGAAAATACTGTGAGAAATAATTGCAATGTCAAAACAGCATAATTTGTCTACTTTTTAAAATTAGAATGTCAAATTATCCTAGTAAGTAGATCACAGCCAATTGACGTGCAAAAAACTGAGTGAACTTTATTGAATTGTAAAAGTTTGAACGCGATACGCCTGTCAGCCTGTCAAGAGCTCTTAAATTAATTATTAGTTTATGAGGCTCATAACTGCGAGGTTTTTCTTTGTATTCACCAAGCACTACAGGGTTGTGTCCGTGCTATTTCGAATATTCGAAAAAATAAAATTCTAATTTCGAAGCGCGTTCTAAAACGAGTTTATGAACTCTTTTTCGAAAATGTTAATTGTCAAAATCAATTCGTATAATCGAAATTAGATTAACATAAATTGTATTCTCCGATTAAATTTATTGTTGAAATAACTGCAACTGCTGGCATATTATGGGTTGCAGATTGGGGTGGTTCCTGAGGCGACCAGCTTTTTTTTCATCTACATTTTTGTTTAGGTTCCTCCTACCGTGCAATATGCCTCCATGTTTATCTGTTTATGTAAAACGTCAACTAGATTTGTTGCGACTAGGTTTCTGCAGGCGTTGACTAGGGAACTTGAATTGTTTTTGTATTCTCACGGTCAGCGTTACCTTTGTTTGATTTTGGCCTTTTTTTTTATTTGGAAAATGCCACTCCTAAATTTTGCAAAAAATTTTTATTTTCAAATAGGAAGTACCTTTAAAATGTGTAAAACTGTTATGCGAACTAAAGGTTGTTAAATGTTTTGCGAACATTTTCAGATTAGCTTTAGAAATGACACCATTCTTTCTCACCGGCCATTTTTTCGTCTCTTCAGAATTCTGCAGCGGCCACTCTGTTTATTTTAAATTTGACTCCTCGAAATGTCAACTGAGTTTGCAGGCAGGGGTCGAATCGCGCCCTCCGTGATCGAGCATTTCGTGACGGAATTTGTTGTTGTTTCACATGTAAAACCAACTTAATTCCGTGAACGGGTAGCTCGTTCACGGAAGTGGCGATTCGACCCCAGGATTTTCTTGACTACATTTGTCTGCTTCCCCTCCATAAACGTTAACTGAAAAACTAATCAAGTGACCACTCTGGGCCCATAAAAACTGATATACATCTATTCAGACAGCTACCAGACTTACTAAACTAGGAATTTGAACGTCCCTAATGACTGCCTTCAGTTGTTAAATTGCTACGAACTATTTTTCAAAACTCATTTCGATAGTTTGAGGTGGCATGTAGCACTCTGATGTCTTGTAAGTATAATAACTAGATAACAACAGCATACCTAATCGATTCACATATACCCATACTCTTCGCGTCGAATAGATAGATAGATTGCATGGGCCTTAGGTATTGCGGTCTCTCTTAAGGGAGGCTATTGTGCCTACTCTGGTGAATTTCTAGAGCCACATTTTAACTGCGAAGATTAATAGAGAATTCTTTACCCTCAAGACAGAATATGCATATGCACAGAATATCCGGTGAAACGCTGATTTGGTGAAGGTGAATTTTCATAATACATTTCTGTCAGAATTCTAATTGAGAAATGGAGGGTGTACCCTAGCGGCTGTAATTTGAACCCTACTAGACAAACACGTTTGACAGATCAGCGAAAAAATATATGGAAAAGAAGCTAAGCGAAAAAAAACTGGAATTGAAATTCAAATACTGTTTTCAAAATGTTTTCAACTTATGGTCTGATCACACATCTATTGCCTGATATTCATAATATCTAGTAGATGGCGCTTTTCTTCTTATAGAATGTATCTATCAGCCTCTGAGCTATTATGTTCTGAATAAATTTTTGGATTGAACTAGTAGACAAGCTTAAGAATGCCTCTGAGCTATTATTTTTTGACTTAATAGTTGTACGAGTATGTGCGTGAACTAGTTAAGCTTTTGATATAATTATTTGGCTATTTGCTCGTTGGCTAAGATTAATTATGACGAATTTTTATAGCATAGCATTTTTATAGTTAACAAATCTGAGAGATTAAACATGGACGATGAAAATTATGGCTTAATGAATAACTGATTTTTGTTAAAGAAGAATTTAATTCCGAAAGTATTTAAGAATACTATTTATTTTGATTTATCATTTATAAATTCAAATTATGAAAACTGTGTAATAAAAAAAAAATATTAAAAGCTTGTATTACATCGAGAGCGATGTATGTTGCAGGATGGCCGTGATAGATACATTCTATAAGAAGAAAAGCGCCATCTACTAGATATTATGAATATCAGGCAATAGATGTGTGAAGTGTGATCAGACCTTAAGTTGAAAACATTTTGAAAACAGTATTTGAATTTCAATTCCAGTTTGTTAGTTTGTCTGTAGGAAGGCGGACCGGTGAGAAAGGGGCATTCTCATCGTAAGCTTCCTTGAAGGAAGTTGTTTTAACACATCCCAGACTTTAGTATTATTTTCCTAACATACATTTGTTAATTAAAAACATACATATAAATTTCGAAATACAGTCGAGAACGGCTAAGTGGAAAACGGATAAGTGGAAAAATCACCTAAGTGCAACGCGTTTAAATATCCCGAGTCTTTTCACGTGATTTCTATACAAATTTGTTCGTGTAAGTGCAAAACGTATAAGTGCAAATTTCTCATAAGAGAACAATTTTTCAAACCACGAAATATAATTTTATACTGTTTTTAAAACCTATAAGTGCACATGTAAAATTATTTTTAAATTTGTTTATACAAATTGAATTTGACTGCACTTATCACATACCTGTACAATAAATGACATAAATCACTATGACAATCTTAATTATCTTTCTTAATTTAAACACTAAAGCTATACAAATATATAGTATTTAGCCTAGATTGTATTACCAATGTGATATTGGATATAATACATAACTACATAGACTTGAGTACAAATGTACAAATACTTAATCCCAAATTGAAATGTGATATTTTTGTTTTTGTTAATTTTTGTTCGTTTAATAAATGAATTCCAAATGCATATGTGCATAATACATATGTAGGTAGTATAGTCTTTTTTTGTGAATACTGTTTTGTGACTTTAATACATATTTAGAGTAGGTAACGTCATGTGAACTCGAAATAGCACGTATAAGTGCAATAAATGTGCACTTACGGATAAGTGCAAAGTTCGTATAAGTGCACACACAATTCAAGTCCCGACGTTGTGCACTTATCCGTTCTCGACTGTAGTTTACAGTATTGGAAAATAAAGAAAAAGTATTGGATCGAGCGTCTCATTGTGGTGTACCCCAGTGCAACTCATATAGACGAAATGGTATAAACAAAATTCCAAAAGAAGTTCTAAACTCTCGATTCTTTTTGAAAATGGGGTTAATTATTCTTCGCATGGGAAAACCATTTCCTAAATTCGTTAAAATATGTAGTTTACATTTTAAAGAAGGCGATATATTAAAGCCAATTGCAAGAGAAAATAAAATTATTTAGTTACTTCTTCGATGACCTAGAGGATCTGAAGAATGTTGATCTCAAAGTACTCCTGAGATTCATACTTAAATCTGGGTGGTTCTAGGAGATAGACAGGCTTCTTATCAGTAGTCACTGGCTCGTAGGAGGAACTAAAGGATCAGGTTACAACGGAGCTTTAAGAACCCATGAGATTCATACTAAATCTATGTGGCTCCAATACAAAGCGGTATATTTCTTTTTCTCGACAGGCTGCACTGGATGGTTCCCGTAATTGGACACAATGGACCCAACTGATGGTCTAAGTGAAGCTGTGGCAACCGCCACAAGAGCATCCATTTACCTACCTACCTACCTAAGAGAAAATAAAAGATACTGCACGCATATCGCATATTGCTATCGAGATAGTCTGAGATAAATCTCGGTTAGTTGAGTCCACCATTGGTATTTGGGATTATGCTGCACAATAAATTGAATATTAAAAACAATTTAAAGAACTTTAAACAGTTAAAAAAGAGTCTTATCGAAAAAACAAAGTTGTTTACACGGAACCAACACAACTTTTTCATTCCACTTTTAAACGATTTAAATATATTTTATTGACCGAAGATTATTTTATTTTTCATAAACAGTACTTGAATTTTAGACCGACAAGGCATTTATATCAATTAAAATAGTTTTTTCATTTATAAAATAAATAAATTACCTTTACAAAAATACACGTACCGCTTACCGATGGCAGATTCCTGTATGTCTAATGGGGTTCATTTCATTGCCACCAGATATCGCAGGCCAACTTGTACATTTGTCAATGGAGTTTTCGATTAAAGAAAATAATTGCCCTTTCTATTAAAAGATAAAATCTAGAAGTGCCTTTTCTGTGTTTTCTATGTTTCATTGAAAAAAAAAATGGTTTCGAAGAATACCTCGCTTCGAAAATTCTCCAAATCGTAAGAAATCGGAGCAGGATTTTCTGGGATAGAATTTAGAGAATAATATTATCTAATCCAGTTCTGGGGTTATTTTAGTCAGACCTAATTAGCTTCGATAAGAAACAAGCTCTGGATGCAGTAGTTTCTGAAATGTTTTTTTGCTGACACCACAAAATTGTTCAATTTCGATGAGTGGTATTGTTTCGCCGACTTTAGCCAGTGAGTCAGCTGTTTCATTACCTGGAAAACCCCTGTGGGCTGTAATCCAATGGAGAGTGATAAGTGACTAGGTTTTTGTTAGCAAGTTCTTGTACGTTTTTTTAGGACAATCTTCGATTTACCGATGGGTCGAGTATACAGAATCAAACCAAGTAAACCTAGGAACTGTAGTATCGATTTGGTTAACAGCAGTAGTGAACAATACCGAAGTACATTATTGTAGGTCTGTTTCAGTAGTTCCTGGGCAAATGTTGACTTAGCGTCAAGATTAAGTTAGTAATATATTAAGTGAATATATTCTTCATATGAAAAAACAGAAAACAGTCGATTTTTTTATTTCATGAGTCGAAATCCTGTTTGATTTGCTTCTTGTGAAAATATCAGCAGGAAGAAGATGTGGCATTGTGTGCAAATTATCCGTCACGGACATAGCTGAGGGTTAGGCTATAATTATAATGCTAATGGCACTGTAATGCCTATACCTACTTTCTGATGATTGAATGCACGTAAACTATATAGAGATTGCCAATCTTATAGGCCCATGAACGCATTTTGTCTTCTCTGTTTTACTGCAATTTGCATACGGAAACAGACGCAAGAGTCTAATGTGGTTTTCCATTGCGACCACCTGAAAACTTTTTCAGATCTCAGATTTTACGGTGCTCATGGAACGCGCAACGAAATTGATCTGCTTTTGTAAATGGATTAGTGCGTTAATTGACAACAATATCAGCTGTTCAAATGGCATTCGTTTTTGGCAAAATCACAAATAGATATCGACCTGAAAAATGTTTCGCCTGTTGTAGATACAAATGAAGTATTATTTGTGATTTGTAGTCTTCAGATGACGAGGAAGACAATGAAGATAATAATTCCTCCGAAATAATATTCATAGCTATTTATGTATTTTGCCATTTAAGTTTTCACGAAACTTTGCGCATTTCTCTCGAAAGCAAGCTTCCTAAACTGACGTAAAACAGCTGTGCAAATTATATTGGTGTGTGTAGATCTAAAAAAATATCGAGATCTGCAAAAGGTGATCCGAATCGAAAAAAAAGATGGATTTTTCGTCCCAACGGAACGTGAAAAGTGATTTAGATCAAAAAAAAGATTGATTTTTGGTCCCAATGGAAAACCACATAAGAAATACAGGACTACCACATTTGCTTGATTCTTTCTTTTGTTGAAGACAGCTTGTTAAAACCGAAATGTTTGTCCGAACATAAAGTTAACTATATGAGAGGTAAAAAGAGTTGTGCAGGATGCACCCTTTAATTCCCTAACGCCCCTACCACCCTGAAAAAAAAAAAAAAACAACTCCACAATCCATAGTTGTAAAGAATTTAATATCCTTTTGTTCGAATTGACAACGGCTTTCATTATGAATTATTTTTTTATTATTAATTTTTACCCTTCCGACATGGAATATGTATGGGGGGGGGGGTGCTGCCCCCCTGCAACCCCCCTGCTTGGGTTTACTGTTAGATTTAGATTACGGGTCGGGTGCGAGGTTGAGTATATACAAAGTTCCTTTAATCTAAATTAGTTTATCTAATGTCAACAATATTAAATAAAAAGTAGTTTTCATTATTTTTAATTTCATTATGAAATAAGACCCCAAATTTGGGGCTTATTTAATTTTCTCTTTTGGGGCCTTATTTCATTGGGACCTTATTTCCTACAGCCAATGATAACACAGAAGTTCAAATAGGTTAAAAACGTATCATCATTATTCCACTCTACTTTCAGAGACCCATATTGGCAGTATCCAATGGCCCCTTCAAAGACTTCCTGATCAAGAATGTCCCCACATTGGAGATGAAATTTTGGCCGACATTTTGGTGCGTTGAAAGTCGGGCACAAACAGTCTTCGCGAGTATACTACGTGCCTCGATTCTTTCAAATATCGATTACAGAAGGTAAGTCTTGAAAGTTCCTACAAAATTTACCAGTGTAGTTAATGTCGCATAATTGTCTTTCAGGGAGATATTAGGCCTAAAAGATGGCGGTGAAGTAGCCTTAGACTGGTTAGAAAAGGATTGTGATGAAAGTGCTCCTGTGATAATTATATTACCTGGTTTAACAGGTATGCGGCTTATTTTTATAAGCATCGTCAAAAGAAAGAGTTTACAGTTTTGGTCTTAATTTAGGTGAATCTCAAGCTGAATATATTAAATGCTTAGTTACCGCCGCCAACAATGAAGGCATGCGAGTGGTTGTTTTCAATAACCGAGGTTTGGGTGGCATTGAACTGAAAACACCACGTCTTTATTGTGCGGCAAATTGTGAAGACCTGTCAGAGGTCATAAACCATGTTAAAAAGTCTAACCCTCATGTGAAGTTGGGTGCGACTGGAATTTCCATGGGCGGTTTAATATTAGGTAAGTCTTCTTTGTGAATAAATGCCTTTCGGAATCCAGTTTTAATTCCTGAAATAATTTTATTATAGGAAACTATTTAGCCAAACACAGTGATCAATCGCACAAAATTCTGACGGCTGCGAAAATTATATCCGTTCCCTGGGACGTCCATAAGGGTGCGTCCATTTATTTTATTCTTTCAATGAACAGTTTGATGATTGATTATATATTTTATTTAAAGCCAACGCCAGCATTGAAAAGCCGATATTGAATTGCCTTTTAGGACGTCATCTTGCCGGAAGTCTGTGTCGAACTTTGAGCAATTGTGAGATTTTCCGTGATACAGATATCGATATCGACAAGATTTTGGCGGTGGGTATAGAGATGTGAAACCAAGAGCAATATTGATTATCTAAAAACAATTCGTTTTCGTTTTCTAGTCCAGAACTATTAAGGAATTCGATTCGCTGTTCACGTCAAAACAGTTTGGCTATGCGGATGTTGATGACTATTACACCGATGCCACATTACACAATAAATTGGATAAAATTTCTGTGCCTTTACTTTGCCTTAGTGCCGCTGATGATCCATTCCAACCCCTAGATGGTGAGTACCTACATTTAACTGGACATTACATGACCAATAGTTATATATTAATAGTTAGTTGTTTGTGTGAGTATGGTGTCTTGTACTAAAGGGGGGCAGATCTTGTTCAAATTTGTTTCATATGGTTTTGTTAACTTGATTGCGTATACGGACAGAAATACCAGTTCCAGTAGTTTCAATCGATTTAAAAAAACATGTGAAAAGTCGTCTTTTTTTATCGTATGTTGTTAATATTATTAGTTATAACAACATAATAAATTCTTTATTAATCTAATTTTAGTTTATGTACCATTGTGTTGAATTTACATTAATCGTATGTAGTGGCTTTAAACCTGACAGGTGGCTGATGCGATTTGACTGAGTTTATATCGGCCTAAATCGATCATACGAACAGATTTCCAGTTGACGGACGTCAAAAACTCAGTTGACATTCAATTCTGTCAAACGAGTTGTGAATAGCGGTATTTTTTTAGAAATTTTAATTTCATAGCTATCTATTCAAACTTGTTCTTAAGACAATCTAAACAGTCCACACACATATGTATGTCAACCTAAAACGGTTAGACTTTCTAATGTTTCCAATACAAAATGCCGGCAGAGTGCTGTACATAGGCGGATTTGAGGTACCGGAAGCATGAATCACTGGAATAGGAAACTGAGAGACAAAAAAATGATTGTTTTTCGTTAAATTTAAGGTTGAGTATTTTTAACTATTTAGGTATACAAGCGCGTATAATACAAAACAGTCAATACCTCTTTTAAGAGACTAACTTATTTGTTAAGTCCCAAAACAGAAGGTACCTATTTTAATTTTATATTCACATTTACATAATCTATATGAGTTATCGTTGTAATTTTATATATTGACTAAATTTCTTTGAAATATTTCCAGCAATTCCAATTAAAGCAGCTGAACAATCAACACATGTAGCAATTGTTGTAACAGCACGTGGCGGTCATATTGGTTTCCTCGAAGGATGGTGGCCATCAACAAAGGACCAATACATGGGACGTTTGTTCAGCCAGTTCTTTACCAAAGCCTTATTCGATGAGGATGGCGAATTCGCTCGCACGTCAGAAAATCTTATTGACAAATTCCTTACGAAACAAATGCTGCCAGAAATAGATGCTAAACAGAAACTGATTGAACCAGAATTTAAGTCAATAGGAAAATAGTAAATAAAAACACAGATTATTTCGATTTATTGTATACATCTTTTCCACAAGTGAATATCAATAAGCAATAACGGTTTTTGTAGTAAATATTTTTCGTTTTAAATTCGTTCGTAATAAGCGCATAAGATAGTTAGGCTAGTTTAGAATACCAAATATTAATATAGCATGAATTAATTTAAGACACAACAACAATAACAACGAAAAAGGTCATCCTCTCGTTGGTGTTTTTTAATAGATTCTTTTATATAAAAAAAGATAACCGTGTGATCATGCTTTAACTTAAAAATTTCGATGAAATGAGCAAAAACAATAAAACAAAAGGACAACAAACAGCATTCTATCCTTTTCTTTTAGTCAGTAGGCTGACGATTTAACCTAACTTAAGAATATCTACCGGAGAGACTTGCTATTCGGAATTTCTGTAGACAAGGACTTGTCTTAATAAAGAAATTATTTATTTATTGTAAAATATGTCTGTATTTTAAATTAAATTACTTTGTACCTTCGGTAAAATGGAATCGAAAAATAAAGTTGCAAGCAATCATGTAGTAGCTACTACCATAGACCTATTATATATGGACTGCTAGTAGCCAACTTCACGTTGGTTCCAACATTAGCGCTAGCGCTCTTGGTTCACAGCGGAATAAATTGGAAACCTGAGATGCAGAAATCGAAATTGGAAAGAAATGTTTATACACAACGGAATACAGAATTCCGAGAATTAAGTAAAACTCACCATCTTACTAAAATAGAAATTTTTGCGTGAGTGAAAGAGCAATTTTTGCGATATTTCCACGAAATAGCTATTCATACGTATGCATGTAAGTAGGAATGTTTATTTCCGTTGTTAGAAACTCACAATTTGTTTTGATTTCTTTTAAGTCGGTTGTGCAGAAACGGTGTTTTATTACCGCAATTTAAAAGATATAATGGTTGTAATTTGTTACATTCCATATGCTCTGAAAATGAAAAAAAAAAATCTATTTTCATAGGTAAGGTGTCTTGTTTTGGGCTTATTGGTCGTTACTTCTCAAATGCGATTACTAAAACCTATATTCCTTTATTTTGAGTATGGAACTGACATACTCAATAAATTTATTTTTTATTTTTATTAGACTGAAACAGAAAAATGGATTTCAACATAATTGCCACAAGGCAAGATCACTTAGAACTTTTGCTTTCGAGCATAAGATCCAGGGGTGGTTTTAATAATAATCCAACAGCTTGCTTTAGCTTATAAACGATTACTTATTCATAATGATTAATGAAGTTCGTTCGTCTGCTGAAGCAAACTGCATATCTTGTGACAATACCAATATTTTACTGCATCGTCTTAAAAATGGGAGTTACTTCCAATCTCTGTAGTGGAAAACGAGGCGGATATACTAATTTTTGACTACATCACTGATGAACAACTCACCATTTGAAGAGATTTTTGCATTTATATAACATATAAGTGCATTTGTAGATCACAGAAAAACTTAAACAATCAAATGTTCAAAATGTAAACAATAAAAAACTCATTCGACATAAATATACCAAAGCTGTACATTTTATGGGGCAATAAATACATTAAAATACGATTCTTAATTCAAATTTGTTTGGTTCCATCTATTATTTACAACTTGAACTATCATATTTTTAGTCCGACATCTATTGTTAAACATTCCCCAACAATTTGAATTTCAGCCGTTTTAGCTAGCAAATCCGCTAACACCCAATAGGTGTCCCTAGTTTTCTATGGAGAAATCCAAGATGGTTGGAATTTTGTTACACTTTTTATTCGCTGTGAACCAAGAGCGCTAGTTATGTTGGCGTCATTTTTTTGGCAGGGCTTGTATGGAACTGACATTTCACTAGCAGTCCATATATAGTAAGTCAATGGCTACTACCTATGAATGACTACGGGTTTTTAGGCCAATCGTATATTTAACACATACCTACACACACAGACTTTAACCATATCATGCGACTTAACTAGAATAACGCTTTTTAGGTTTCGAGAGCAATTTCTTCAAAATGTACTTATATTAAAAACAACATTTATTAAATACACAGAAAGAAAACTTTTAGATAAGTTTAATCTTAAAGTACAGACCTGTATCAGCAGGTTTATTAAGAATTGACAGATCGCAAATAAATTTTCAATTTAAAACAAAAAAACGGGTTTGAAAATAAATTTAAATCTTATAATAAAATTTACCCGTAGTACATTTAACAGCATATCATTAAAAGATATTTGAACAAATAAATAAAATTAATAGTACAATCCTGTTTATGGAATGAAATTTATTAGTTAGGCGTTAAAAATAGCAAATTTTAACTTTCGTTTAAAAAATATATTTTATTCTAGTGCTATATTTCTTAGAAATTGTACAAATCAGAAAGAATATCAAAATAGTAATAATAAAATATCAAACAAATCATTTTGCTGTTTTATTTCTCATTATTATGAACAGCAGCCTCTATCAAAATCGGATTAGTGGGATGTTCAGTACTTAACTACTTAATACAGGTAAACAAAAACATTTCCCGAAAACTCTTTTTTTTTTTTCTTTTTAAAATTTCACGCTCACTTGTTTTTTTTTTAAGATTTTATTTGGTTGCGTTGTACCAAACCCATCCCAAAAAGCTTCCAAAAACGAGAAAAGGTGTCTTAAGACCGTTATTTTTACAGTACCCGTAATAATCCTTTCACAGATGGGCTATCTTTTTCGTTCAAATGTCAAAAAAAAAAAAACTTGTAGGATAATGAGGGCGTTCAAGTATCTAGTTTAGTAAGTCTGACAGCTGTCTGACTAGATCTATCTCGGTTGTGATTGGTTTAAATCGGTCACGTGGGCACCTGTGACATTTGACGTTTATGGAGGGGTAGCCGACGAATCTAGTCAAGAAATTCGTGACTGAGTACTAAGTTGACAGTTCGAGTATGTGGCTGACGTAGAAAAAGTGACGTTCCCGACCAATCTAGTTTTTGCGTTCAGGTTACATCTTATCCAGACCAATCTAGTCGACTTAAGATAACTAGATTCTTGAATGCGGCCAATGTCGTTATCCATTGAACAAAATGAAACGTCCGGGAGAGTCCCGAATTAAAAAAAAAAAAAAACACTTCTGAAACCGTTTCATTTGCACAAAAAATACTCTTCTGGTGATTCTAAGAAGAGAATTTCAATTCTCGATTTGAAATCAGAATCCACTCCAGAAGCACCACATACAATTAAGATGACAGCTGTCATGGATCATTTTTTTTTTTTTTGGGCATTTCACCAATACTTTTTTGGGTTCAATCAGAAGCAGTCTTCTTGTTCCATTGGATTACAAAATGTGTGGATCCCCGAGTGAAACCAATGGTAAACGACATAAGTATAATGGCCAGAGTAGTGTTTTGTAAAAATATTGCTAAAAAGCGCACAATTCCCATTACTTTACTTCTTTACTGTTACCAGGGGCGAAAGCAGGAAAAAAATGTCGTGGGGGTTTTGAAAAAAGTGCGTTTTTCATATCATAAGGTTCTATCAAGCTCTGTTTCCATATGCGGTGTGGTCAGCCCCATAATGTGTGGACCAGCAGATCGACTGTAGACCGAATTTTCACACTCAAGCAAATCCTGGAAAAGACAAACGAATTTCAAGTCGACACGCACACTCACAGTCTTTTCATCAACTGCAAAAAATGTAATGGCGTTTTCGACTTCAACCCCCAAAACCCCTATATGCGTTTGCCCCTGGCTATTACCAAATACGTTTCTTAAACATCATTTTTCAGTTCTACAATGCTTTTATCCTGTTTTTCCACTTTATTATAAGCTTTTCAATAAATTTTTCATATAAATCTTTTTCTTCTTTTTATTTGACACTGACGTTGTCGCGGACTACCCTTTTGGTCAGAAAAGCTTTTTCCTACTACTCTAGATATTTTTTTATATTCGTTCATATTCACGTGTGGTCGGACCATAACATCGCAAAGTGTGACAGTACCTCTTAGGACAAATCATATGATTTTGACATTTCTAATGACAACTTTGATCTTTGTTTTTCCTGCGTACTGAGAAAAAAAAAATACCAGAACGATTACAGAGAGAGGTGATAAAAATATAATAATACAAATTACTTCTCCTTTGTCGCGACTCTATTTTTATTTTTATTTTGTTAAACTTTATTTTTTCCTAAACTACCTTCCACGAATTATTCCTGTTCGGTGAAACATATTGCTCACAGTACAAGTTAACTCGTTCGCAACACCTTTGTTACACATCCAATAGTATATTTAATACAAAAGAAAATACGAAACTAATCTTCTCTTAATAAAATAATAAAAACCCAAACAATGGGGAACGCTGGAAATGGAGGTCTAGTTCGAGAACGCCATAAGTCAAGTGACATCGCAACACCAAACTCGCCGTTTCGTGACAACTCCGGTGTGCTGAGCGGCGGTGGGGCTGGCGGTGTTGCTAGCAACCACGCAGCAGGCAATGTAGCAAGTGGGCAGGCGTTTGTTTTTGACAAAAAACCGGACACGCGCCTAGTACTTCAAGGATCACAGGACGACGAAGAGCAACCATATTATACGAAACCAGTATCATCGTCGAGTCACGACGATTCAGAGTTTGTAACGCCAACACCCAGGCAACGTTCGAGCACTGTATCAGAAGGCACAACACCAACCGGAATGTCTGGTGGTGTAAGCGAAAGTGAAGATCCAAATGAACTAGGTAAACCAGCTTTACCAACTGTGTTACGATGGGATGGTGGCGGTAAGCAGGTTCTTATCAGTGGTACCTTCTCCAATTGGAAAACATTGCCCATGGTCAGGAGCCATGGAAACTTTGTGACAATAATAGATCTACCGGAAGGTGATCATCAGTATAAGTTCTGTGTTGATGGCGAATGGAAACATGATCCAAAGTTGGTAAGTGCAAAAATATGTTCTCTATCAGAGGCGAAAACAACGCAATTATATATTTCGGGGAAAATCGATAAATAGGTGCTGTCATTTTAAGGGGTAGGTTGTATACCTACTGGTACAAACGTAAAATACGCGGTAAATGTATAGACATGTTTTTCAGCTGTTTTGGTGTATATATTGCCGAACTTGTGCATATTGCATTCACTTTCTATTTCTCGGTAACGATTCGCTGAAATGATAGGCCCCATTTCGTTAAGAAGGGGATCGGATCCCGCATAATTATGTTTACACCACTTTTATCTTTATCGGTCCTATAACTATGAAATTGTGTTTTTGATTCGTTTGCCATTTCTTTAGAAAAGCATTGATGATCCAAATGGAATCAAAAATAACTTGGTCTCCGTGCGTCAATCCGACTTTGAAGTGTTTCAAGCACTCGCCAAAGACAGTGAAAATGTCATAAACTACGCAGAGAAGGAATACTCGCAAGAGGTTCCGCAAGCCAAACCATGGGAAAAAGTATCTGGACCGCCAGTTTTGCCGCCGCATCTTCTTCAAGTTATTCTAAACAAAGATACTCCAGTATCAGTAAGTTTTCCTTTTGAAGTTTGAATCTAAAACTAATCTGATTTGTTTCTGCAGTGTGAACCAACTTTGCTTCCCGAACCAAATCACGTGATGTTGAATCATTTGTATGCTCTCTCCATTAAGGATGGTGTCATGGTGCTAAGCGCAACTCATCGGTACCGTAAGAAATACGTTACCACCCTTCTCTACAAACCAATCTAAGCAATTGAAACCGTGAGCCTAGTTACTTTTCTCCGACTTTTTATCTCTTACGAGCTTCACAAACAAGGTGCTTCCATATCAGCAGCAGGGAAGTGCCATGCCTACCATAATAACCAATAACGAGTCTATTCTATCAATTACTACCAAATCTATTTAGTCAAATATGATTATCCTTTTTTTGATTGCAAGCAAAACTAATGCTTAAATGTGTTAATAGTGAACAGATAAAACGAATATTGTTGCACTTGGATATGATTTCGGGGTCTGTTGAGATTGGATATCAGTATATATTTAAAAAAAGAAACATCAATTTTGTATTTTATATATGAAATCATAAAAAGTGCAATAAGTGTAAACAACTATGTATTTATTGTTTGGTTTTATTTTAATATATACCTACTTGAATAAATAAAGATGTTTTTTTAACATGAATGTACGTAGTCTTTTGTTTCTTGGTGTTTTTGCCTTATCTTAAATTGTTTAAATAAGCTTACTGATCAGTAGTTTCAAAATATTAAACTATTTCATTATTTTCCCCACGTTTCGTTGGGTTTTTCCAACTTCCTCCTCTTAATCTTTATTATCCAAAATCTTGAGGTAACACCTGACGTTAGCCGTATTTTCGCTCGACGGTCTTACTTGAAGAATCACGTTTAATTTATATTGACAACGCATTTTCATTTTATTACAAAAATTTACGCCCGTTTGTATGCTGAATCGATGAACTAATTTTATAATTGGAAATAAATTCTACGTCCCATCATTTCATCATTTCAGTTCATGCTTAGACCTAGACCTGACCAATGGGTCTGATTTGTATTAATTTCAGAGAAACCTTGAGACATTTGGATTAGGCAGCAAACTGAAAAATAAAAGGCTCATACAGACGAATGGTTATGCTGAGAAAAGACCCCGACAAGTCAAAAACATCTTCATTTTGGAAAAGCGATCCAAAAACCAACTCCATAACTTCAAAAAATATAACGAAAACAAAATGCAGGAATAACAAATTACAAGAATAACGATATAAAATCGCATTAAGACTACGAAAACCTACCCAAAAAATATATATATATATAATATCCACGAACGCCGAAAATAAGTCCCTGGTAGCCACTAATACTACATACGAATAAATCATTACAATGTAATCAAAGCAGCAAAATCGTTTAAGCTTTCAAAGCCTTCAAAGCATTTCTTTGGTCCCTTCCCAAGTCAAAGGCATTCACACCAATTGTCTGTACAAATTAATTACAATAACTAGGTAGTATATAAAATGAAATACCTTGAATCTTGATAAGCATTAATGACCTGAGCTAAAGGACAATTAATCTACTTTGTTTAAATTACAACTGGACTTCTATGCTGATGTCCTTAGAATAGAGAAAACAGTTTAGATTTTCAATCAAACAAGCCGAATGGATCCCATTTTACCGTCCTCAGCCGAATTTCGAACGCTTTCGTTTTCTCTTTCGGTTCTACCATTCACAGTTTTGAATGCCAAAATGTACATAATAATAACGGTCAATGTAATACTACTCTTAATGGAAGCTACTATGCAATATACACTGCGCTACGACATCTTTGCCTTTGTTGGAAAACCGGTTCTCATGGTTTTAGGTGTTGTCAGCACTACAGGAACACTTTTCGCTCATGCTGTTCTCGTTTTGGAGTCATTGATCAAAAGAAGAGTCGATTTAATTATATGGACAAAAATCAACGTTATAAATCACAAGTGCGGCTCTAGTTCCGCTTCGTTAGATAAAACATTTCTAAAAGACTTCCTTCTGATGTCGGTGATACCAGAGCTACTTCAAATCGGAGCAATTCTTGCCACTTACAGAAGTATACAAAGCTGGGCTCTAGGACTCATTTCTCTTCAATGGTCTTCTATTATTTGTCGATGGTGTATCCTTGCGTTTATTTACTATATGCGATACATATCAGATCGATTGTTACTTATGGCTGAGGATATAAATCAACTCCGCAGATTGACTAGAATTTACAAAGACAGCAGTTGTGTGGTTTTGGAAAGTCTCCACCAAATGAAGACTTCGTTCAACATGATATGGTCATTACATTTATACATTAAAAATCGGTATGAGATCTTCTTAGTATCTTACATCTTTTTGATGTTATGTGCTCTAACGTTTACGTCGTTCTTTCTAATGACACGTTTAATTGCAAGGCGATTTGACTACTCTCTTGGTAACGTATTTGAATTTCAACTGATAAATTAATTTAAAGATGATTGCCTCTTGTTTTAGAAACCACCCTATGTATTATACCGTATTTGTATACGAATGTTCATATAAGTGTGGTTTCAGCAGACTTTGGACTAAAGGTAAATACACACCGCGTTTTTTGTTTTACAAATAATAGCTAAGATTATATTGTTTTAAAATCTAGCTAACAAACCTGCTCAAGGCTTTGCATTCATTGTCAGAGGAGAATTGGAGAAGTCCACAGGTGCTATCTGCAATAAAATCATTTCAAATCCAAATAAAACTGGCCAACTTGACCCCCACTGTGGGAGACCATCTTAGGCTCAAATATTCAAGCATTGTTATGGGTGCAGTCAATATCGTCATTATATATATTTTTATATTTAAGTTTTTAAATGAATTCTCAAAATAAACACAATAATAGTCACTTTCGTTCCTTTTTAAGTGCAACTAAGTAAACAACTATGTATTTATTGGTTGGTTTTATTTTAATATATACCAGATTGCCGAGCTGTTCGCCAATACTTGGTCCAATTATTCCAACGACTCAAATTTTTCCTCCGATTTCTTAAAACTAAAGCAGATGTCAAATAGCTTAACACCATCTACCCAGACGGCGCGCCCGTCGGCTACCCTTTGCGATCATCCCATCACCCGAAAGGAGTTCGATGACCAATGCTCGTCTGCCAAAGGCAAATCCCCCGGCTTCGACAGAATTACCTACCCAATGATTAAAAATAGCCCAACAATTTGTAAAGAACGTCTGCTCACATTATATAATGAAATCTTTACACAAGGTATAATTCCACAAAGTTGGAAAACGTCGGTCCTCCCAATACCCAAGCCCAACAAGGACATCTTGAACGCTAGCGGGTACCGCCCCATTTCTCTCCTGCCATGTGTAAGCAAAATCCTGGAAAAAATAGTGGCAAAACGTCTTAGCTGGTTTTTGGAGTTTATAATAATCTTATAGACAATAATCAAACAGCTTTTCGCTCTGGCCGATCTACGCTAGATGCTCTATTACACGTTGATCACTACATATCTGCAGCCCTGTCAAACAAAAATCATGTTTCCATCCTGTCCATTGACTTTGAAAAGGCCTTTGATAGGATAGGGGCGCATATTATACTAAAGAAATTGGTTGAATGGAATATAGGCCCAAACATGTTCAACTTAATAAAAGCCTTTCTGACTTTTGGAAAATTTCGTGTAAAATATGGTAGCACATACTCCTCCATCTACCCCGTTCATAATGGGATCGCCCAAGGGTCCCTCTTTCCTGTGTACTCTTTCTTATTGCGTTTAACGACATAAGCAAAATTCTATCCTACTACAAAAGCATAAGTCACTCTCTCTACGCCGATGATCTTATAACATTTTCCAAAGTTAAAGACCTAAACTCATTAGGCTCCTCATTCTCATTCTCCTCGCTTATAGTCGACATAAATACCTGGGGCAAATCTTCAGGAGCGAACATTTCATTTGAAAAATGCAAAATATTACATATTTGTAGAAAAACTAGTTGCTCTAAGAATACTGTAGTTAATCTAGATAAAACTGGTATAAAAAACCTTGATAATTTATCTATTCTTGGTATTAAATTTGATAATAGAGATTTACTTTTAGGTTCACTGTACAAATTTAAAACAAAAATTATATACCAGGGTTAATATCATTAAATACTTAAGCGCTAAGAATAGTCTCTGTCATGTGAATAGCTTAACTTCCCTAATCCTATCAATTATCCTACTTAAATAGACTACGGATTTAGCATATATGGAAAGTGTTCGAGATCATCCCTCAGCCTAATTCAACCACTCTACCACGCTGCAATAAGATCTAGTCTAAAAGCTCTTAGATCCACACCAATCAAAAACATGATGGCCGAATCTGGGCTACCCGATATCCACCACAGGGTAGAAGTCCTTACTGCTATGGCTTTACTAAATATTTCCGCAACCCAAAATGCCACTATCCACAAGGCGGCCACAAACTTTCTCACAACACCTCGGACACCTAAACTACTGTCAATTATCCAAAAATCCGTAGCATTAGGAAAACTTATCGGGATACCACTACCAAACCATCCCAACACCCCAAAAACTGCCCCACCGTGGGAGTTAAACAATGGGAATATAAACCTTTCACTTCATACGCTCAATAAAAAATCAACTCCGTATACCGTCTACAAACAGATATTCCTAAAATTGTTAGGAACATACAAATCCAAAAATTGGAAGTTTATTTTTACCGACGGCTCGAAGACATCCTCCTGCGTGTCATTTGCCATCGTGGACGAGAATGGGAATACCCTATCCAAAGGGCTACTTCCCGATTTTGCATCGGTATTCCCTGCGGAAGCCACAGCCATCGCTCAGGCTCTTGTCGCCGTAATAAAACGGAAAACAATAATTTGCACCGACAGTCTTTCTACCCTGATGGCGATTCCTAATAGCAAAAATAAAACCCCGATCATAGTGACCATTCGGGACAAACTAATCAGAAACCAAGGAAACATAAAACTTCTATGGGTTCCTGGCCATGTGAGAATAAAAGGAAATGAAGACGCAGATGCAGAAGCAAGAAATGCGGGTAACGAGCCTTTACGCACCCACTTTGTCTTTAACAAAAGAGATGCGAAAAAACACATCCAAGCCCACTCACGAAGAAAACAAAAAGAGTACTGGTTCACCTACGCCAAACTATTACAAATCTTTTAACCCGGACGGAACAGCAATTCTTTACCCACAGGACGTACAGAGTAATATGAGAGAAGTTTTTACTCGGCTTAGGCTGGGCCACACCCGGCTAACCCATGGACATCTATTCACCAAGGAAAACCGACCACAATGCCACCTCTGCAACTTCACCCAAACACTTACCATCCAACTTAGTATAGGACTGCCCCACCGTCCAAGCTAAATTAAGTAGTCTACCGCCTATCTCTCAACTACCCCAACTCCTCTCTCTCCCCTCCCAACATAATAGGTCTGTTCCTTTACTTTTGTAGTAAGAATGGAAAAGACTGTCAAAATGGCAGTGGTGGGGATAAATTCTCTCACAGAGAGAGACGCTTACGAAAAAGTTAAGGAACGCTTTTGTAGTAATTTATGAAAAATGACAGATACATAAATCAAATATTCAAAATATTTTACGAAAAGTCGTTAAAATGTCTGATAAACTCGAGGAATTTGTTAATTTACTAAGAAAATTAGTTCTATCATTTATTTTTAACTTTATTTTGATGAATCTGGGTATGTGGAAGAGTTTGTACTGATTGAACTACAAGCATTCGGGAAGAGGAAAAAGCGACACTGCATTAAGAATTAGATACATGGAAGAGATTGGACCATGTTACAGTAAGGAAGAATTTCGACGCCAATATCTAAAAGAATCTTAAAGAGAACATTCAATTTTATTTTGCCGCATGTGAACCAGGTCTGTTCCTTTACTTTAAAATCTTACGAATTTTTACGAATTCTTACGAATTGTTACTCAGTGCCGTTCCTTAACTCAAAAAATTCGTAAAAGAGAGCGTCATCGAGAGAGCAAGATATTACCCCTCCAGTGAAAATCTTACGAATTTTTACTCGATAAATAGGTCTGTTCCTTTACTTTTGTAGTAAGAATGGAAAAGACTGTCAAAATGGCAGTGGTGGGGATAAATTCTCTCACAGTACATACATAAATCAAATATTCAAAAAATTGTACGAAAAGTCGTTAAAATGTCTGATAAACTCGAGGAATTTGTTAATTTACTAAGAAAATTAGTTCTATCATTTATTTTTAACTTTATTTTGATGAATCTGGGTATGTGGAAGAGTTTGTACTGATTGAACTACAAGCATTCGGGAAGAGGAAAAAGCGACACTGCATTAAGAATTAGATACATGGAAGAGATTGGACCATGTTACAGTAAGGAAGAATTTCGACGCCAATATCTAAAAGAATCTTAAAGAGAACATTCAATTTTATTTTGCCGCATGTGAACCAGGTCTGTTCCTTTACTTTAAAATCTTACGAATTTTTACGAATTCTTACGAATTGTTACTCAGTGCCGTTCCTTAACTCAAAAAATTCGTAAAAGAGAGCGTCATCGACAGAGCAAGATATTACCCCTCCACTGAGAATATTAGGTCTGTTCCTTTACTTTTGTAGTAAGAATGGAAAAGACTGTCAAAATAGCAGTGGTGGGGATAAATTCTCTCACAAAGAGAGACACTAATGAAAAAGTTAGGGAACGCTTTTGTAGTAATCTTTAAAAAATGACAGATACATAATTCAAATATTCAAAAAATGGTAGGAAAAGTCGTTAAAATATTAGATAAACTCGAGGAATAAGTTAAATTACTAAGAAAATTAGTTATAGCATTTATTTTGAACTTTATTTTGATGAATTCGAGTATGTGGAAGACTTTGTACTGATTGAACTACAAGCATTCGAAAAGAGGAAAAAACGACACTGCATGACGAAGTACCTACATGGTGGAGATTGTTCCTTGCTCCACGGAAGAAGAATTTCGTCGCCACTTTCGATAGAATCTCGAGGAGAACATTCAATTTTATTTTGCCGCCTGTTGATACCATTTTAATACGCAAGAAATCAAAAAATAATCCACGCATATGCCAAATGGGACAACAAATTTCAAATCAGCTGTTATTTGTAAGGTGACTGACAGGTTTTTCACTTCTTACACCAAGAAATTTGTTGAGTAAAAATTCGTAAAATTCTCACTGGAGGGGTAATATCTTGCTCTCTCGATGACGCTCTCTTTTACGAATTTTTTGAGTTAAGGAACGGCACTGAGTAAAAATTCGTAAGAATTCGTAAGAATTAGTAAAAATTCGTAAGATTTAAAAGTAAAGGAACAGACCTATTACGAATTTTTACTCAACAAATTTCTTGGTGTAAGAAGTGAAAAAGCTGTCAGTCACCTTACAACTAACAGCTGATTTGAAATTTGTTGTCCCATTTGGCATATGCGTTGATTATTTTTTGGCTTCTTGCGCAAAACTACCCGCCGCATTGAAAAAAAAAACAACGACCTTTCAGGAAATCGTTCAAACGTTTACAAAATAAAAGTAAATACGAAGCAGAGCAAGTGTAATTGTGATAAAATTGGGATTAATGCAAATAAAATAGCAATTCAGATATTATTTTTATTATATTTGTATTATTTCTTTAATTGTAGTGGGGACTTTGCCGCTGCCGCTATTGTTCTAGCGCAAGCGTTCCTTCATATGGGATATTTTCTGCTAGACGTCTAGCGGGCAGTGGAACCCGGCTATTTACTTGCCTTTGCTACAATATAAATGTGAGCGTTAATGAATTCTGTGTTATTTTGTTTTGTTTTGAATAAAGTTTATTTATGATTTTTAGCCTTTTTTGTTCGATGTTTTATTTTGGCTGGATTTTTAGCTGATTTTTTTTTTTGCATTTCTTTTGACTGTTTTTTTGACTGGATTTTAGTTTTTTGACTGTTTTTTTTCCAGTCAAATCTGACTGGAAGACCGATTACAAAACGGCAACGCTGATGCCAAATGGGACAACAAATTTCAAATCAGCTGTTAGTTGTAAGGTGACTGACAGCTTTTTCACTTCTTACACCAAGAAATTTGTTGAGTAAAAATTCGTAAGATTCTCAGTGGTATTATCTTGCTCTCTCGATGACGCTCTCTTTTACGAATTTTTTGAGTTAAGGAACGGCATTGAGTAAAAATTCGTAAGAATTAGTAAGAATTCGTAAGATTTAAAAGTAAAGGAACAGACCTAATATTAGGATAGTCTATTTCCTCTTTTCTACATTAGATTTAATTAATAAACTAAAGATACATTTTAATGTATAGCCGAAGGCCCTGGTAGCCAGTGCTGTAAAATTGTGTACCTACTATTAGCACATAATTAATTATTTGTTAATAAAGCTTAAATAAATAAATAATATATACCTACTTGAATAAATAAAGATGTTTTTTTAACATAAATGTATGTAGTCGTTTGTTTTTGGTATTTTTGCCTTATCTTAAATTGTTTTAATGAGCTTACTGATCAGTAGTTTCAAAATATTAAACTATTTCATTATTTTCCCCACTTTTCGTTGGGTTTTTCCAACTTCCTCAGGGGGATGGATGTCTTAGTCTTTATTATCCAAATTAACAACAAGACTAACGATATAAAAACGCATTTAACACTACGAAAACCGACCCAAAAAATATTTATATATATAATATCCACGAATGCCGAAAATAAGTCCCTGGTAGCCACTAATACTACATTCGAATAAATCATTACAATGTAATCAAAGCAGCAAAATCCTTGAAGCTTTCAAAGCCGAAGCAGTTCTTTGGTCCCTTTCCAAAGTAAAATGCATTCACACCAATTGTCTGTACAAATTAATTACAAAAACTAGGTAGTATATAAAATGAAATACCTTGAATCTTGATAAGCATTAATGACCTGAGCTAAAGGACAATCAATCTACTTTGTTTAAATTACAACTAGACTTCTATGCTAATGTCCTTAGAATAGAGAAAACAGTTTAGATTTTCAATCAAACAAGCCGAATGGATCCCATTTTACCGTCCTCAGCCGAATTTCGAACGCTTTCGTTTTCTCTTTCGGTTCTACCATTCACAGTTTTGAATGCCAAAATGTACATCATAATAACGGTCAATGTAATACTACTCTTAATGGAAGCTACTATGCAATATTCACTGCGCCACGACATCTTTATCTTTGTTGGAAAACCGGTTCTCATGGTTTTGGATGTTGTCAGCACTACAGGAACAATTTTCGCTCATGCTGTTCTCGTTTTGGAGTCATTGATCAAAAGAAGAGTCGATTTAATTATATGGACAAAAATCAACTTTATAAATCACAAGTGCGGCTCTAGTTCCGCTTCGTTAGATAAAACATTTCTAAAAGACTTCCTTCTGATGTCCATGATACCAATGATACTTCAAATCGGAGCAATTCTTGCCACTTACAGAAGTAAACAAAGCTGGGCTCTAGGACTCATTTCTTTTCAATGGTCTTCTTATATTTGTCGATGGTGTATCCTTGCGTTTATTTACTATATGCGATACATATCAGATCGATTGTTACTTATGGCTGAAGATGTTAATCAACTCCGCGGATTGACTAGAATTTACAAAGACAGCAGTTGTGTGGTTTTGGAAAGTCTCCACCAAATGAAGACTTCGTTCAACATGATATGGTCATTACATTTATACATTAAGAATCGGTTTGAGATCTTCTTAGTATCTTACATATTTTTTATGTTATGTGCTCAGACGTCTACGATGTTCTTTCTAATGACACGTATAATTGCAAGGCGATTTGACTACTCTCTTGGTAATGTATTAGAATTTCGAACTGATAAATTGATTTAAAGATGATTGCCTCTTGTTTTAGAATCCACCCTATGTATTGTACCGTATTTGTATACAAATGTTCATATAAGTGTGGTTTCAGCAGACTTTGGACTAAAGGTAAATACACACCGCGTTTTTTGTTTTACAAATAATAGCTAAGATTATATTGTTTTAAAATCTAGCTAACAAACCTGCTCAAGGCATTGCATTCATTGTCAGAGGAGAATTGGAGAAGTTCACAGGTGCTATCTGCAATAAAATCATTTCAAATCCAAATAAAACTGGCCAACTTGACCCCCACTGTGGGAGACCATCTTAGGCTCAAATATTCAAGCATTGTTATGGGTGCAGTCAATATCGTCAGTATACATATTTTTATATTTATATTGTTAAATTAGTTCTCAAAATAAACACAACTATAGTCACTTTCGTTCCTTTTTAAGTACCTGTAGGCAATGTTGATAAAAAGTAACTGAAACTGAACCATAAACGAATCGTCCTTTCTTCAAGTTCAAGTTCAAGTGCTTCAGTGACTGCTAGACTGATGCTTTTATTGAAAACAGTCTGAACTATGCCCCAATATCATACCAACCAATAAAAGCTGGATGAATACAACGATGTGTTTCAGTTTGCTAATGATACTACTTTATAAGTACAAGTTGAAACGCGAAACCTTTCGAATACGCGTTGAAAATCTAGTCCAAAAACGTGTCGAAAAACTGCCTGATTTATTTATATGTTTCGCAATAAAACATTCGGTACCATTTAAACACAGTAGTTTAGCCAAAAAAGTACCATCTGACCGTGATAGGTGTAACAAACACAAAAAGCTCTGAATGCAGCCATCAATTCAAGACGTCAACAAAATGTCACCTACGCAAAAGAACTCGTTGTAAACAAATTTGCACTACGTGTGAATGTGAGGATAAAATTCAGCTTAATTTCGCAATAATGCCTGTAAACTGCAAATCCAACTGTGGCAAAAAAGCATCCTTAAAGGTAACGCCATACCATACTAAATCAATCCATTAAATTCAACCGGGAAACATTTTCTAGCGACCAAAAACTGGAGACGCACTCTGCAAGGAATGTTTTTTCGCCGCCTTTGAAGCTGAGATCCACAACACCATCCAAACTAATTCACTGTTTAAACATGGGGAAAAGGTTGCAGTTGCTGCCAGTGGAGGCAAGGACTCAACAGTCCTCGCACACGTACTTAAACTTCTCAACGACAAACACAACTATGGCCTTGAATTGGTATTGCTTTCGATTGATGAAGGTATAACTGGCTATCGTGATGATAGCTTGGAAACGGTGAAACAAAATCGTGACGACTATGGAATGTCTTTAAAAATTCTATCTTATGAGGAACTATACGGTTGGACTATGGATCGGATAGTCCAACAAATTGGTCGTTCAAATAACTGCACCTTCTGTGGTGTGTTTCGTCGCCAAGCGCTAGACAGAGGAGCTAAACTTTTGCAAGTTGATTGCATTGCCACTGGCCACAATGCTGATGACATCGCCGAGACGGTGTTGATGAATATCTTGCGCGGCGACACAGCAAGACTTCGAAGGTGTACGGATATTAAAACTGGCGGTGGCGAGGACACAATACCAAGGGTGAAGCCACTGAAATATGCCTACGAGAAAGAAATCGTTATGTACGCACATTACAAGAAACTAGTGTACTTTTCAACAGAATGTGTATTCGCTCCAAACGCGTACAGAGGACATGCGAGAGCGTTTCTAAAGGACCTGGAAAAGATTCGACCATCTGTAATAATGGACATCATCTACTCCGGCGAGCAATTGCAGTTCAAGGATACTGTGAAGAAGCCTGTACGTGGGACATGTTCACGTTGTGGATTTGTGTCGTCACAACAACCTTGCAAGGCATGTGTTCTGTTAGAGGGACTTAATCGGGGCTTACCAAAATTGGGTATTGGTAAGAAGTCCAAAGGCGATCGGATGATAGCGAATCAGGACAAGGAACTGGCATTACGCGAAAAGGCGAATTTGGTAAAAAATGATTTCTAATCAAGTGGAGAGTAGGTAATTGTAATAAAATTGACGATACAGGTATATAAGTTGTATACATATTCAATATATGTACGTCTTTTATTTTTGGAGTTTCCAGTCCCTTACGCAATTGCATGGTATGTGTAGTTTTTGCTTAAACAATTTGGTCGAAATTCAGCTACTTGATCGGTGCTTCCATATTTGTTCATTCCGTAGCCCTGGCCGTTCGATGTTTTAAAATCCTATTACGATTGTGATATTTGTGCGATACGGTAGCTAGATCGTTGCTCGGTAAAGACCCTTAGGAGAAAGGCATACGCCAGTACTTCAATCTAAGTAAACTAACGCCACTTACGTTGCATTTGCATGTTGAGCGGAATTCCAAGACCTTAACAGAAGCAGATCTCTACGAAACAAAAAAATAGCTTAGGTACTAAATAAAAATGCATCAGAAATTATGTTCAATTCAAGTTTTTATTGACTATAAAAAAAATCCGATTTGTAATGAACGACCCATCACCCATTCCTTTAGGCTCTGTCATAGTCCACCCAATAGGAATACCTGTAAAGAAAAACTGCCTTTTAAACCAGTCCACAATCGTCATCAATATTCTTTTTTAATTTCTACAAGCATCAGTTACAAATTAACAGTAGAATCACATTGATTCATATGAGGTGTCAGAAAATATTGGTATCATCAGTGCCAACGTAAAACAATTACAAAGAATTTGCTTATATAAATACCTTTCTCCCGTAGGTCGAGTTGTGTTACAAGCTTCATAACCGAGCTGTTTTACCACAGCATATCTGGAAAGAAAGACTTCATTTAGTTGCGAACGAAGTAAAAATAGATAGGAGCAGGTAATGAAATGTAATTCCCACGATAAAAATATGCACCGCAAATCTTGTATCTACAAACTTGGGTTATGCTTGGGCGGGAATAGTTAATCTTCGAGCAAGTAAAAGCACCAGCAAAAGTGGTTTAATATATTTCTTACACTAGCGACTCTATGCTCGACAGAATTTCTGTTGAAATAGTTTCTTACCTTTTATGCATCGGGGGTTTTCGGCATTTTATGCGCGTTTGCTTTCAAATTTCATCTATTCACCTAAAAGAAAAAGAAATTAATTACAAATAACCACAATCTAAACTAAATAATCCTGTTTTATGACGGTCGGAATGTTGCAAACTCTAATTCACCTCGTTGTCTCACAAGGAAACTAGGTACAAAGTGAGAATAGTCCATGCTATATTCTAGCAGAACGTTTGTTCTACGGTTAACATATTGGTTAAATCCGTAGTTATATATACTCTGCCGCAAATTTACAAACGACACACTAGGTCGAAATTGATCAAAATGTACACCAAATCGGCAATTTAAGATTTAAGTACATACCGCGAAATTTTCCATGTTCGAGCACGTGGGCCGTATTCCGCTCAATCGAAGTTTACAACAAAACGAAGAAAAGTATTGGGAATTAAGGTAGTTCACTTACATTTTAATTCGTTTTCAATCAATAAAGATAAGCCACTTCCGGAAAAATCCACAAAATTTACAAACATTTTGTAAATATATTTCCAATTCAAACCTTCCGCCGCAGAAGACAATTCAGAAATAGATCGATTTTTCATTTTCAGTTTTACTGCAGGAAGTTAATTTTTGGTGCTCAGAATAAAAATGGCGGAGTATTTATTTGGCTTGTCAGCTATTGACCAACAGATGGCAGGAAATTCTTAAGGGCCCGACACAGTGGGAAGCGCACTTTCTCCAAATAGGTACCTACATAAGGTTGGTAGTATTTATTTTCACCATTGACCGCAGTTTACTCAGTGTATATTCCATGTTTAACTATGTATTTGAATTAAATTAACAAGGACTGTTTATTTGAGACAGTTCAATTTTGTCTGACTTCAAATTCATCGCCAAGTAGGGGAGTTTGTATATGAGTTAATAAGAATGTTCCACGCCATTGTGAAATTTTGCAACAAAGCAAAGTAAAGTAGAATCTTCAACACGCAGTTGCCGCAACTATGCTCTACTTGGTACTTCCGTGATTTAGACTTGGGTATTTGTCCTTGGTAGGTAATGCCTGTGACACACATAGGGTTTCGATACCATGGTATCGAGATGAACCACATGTCTGTCAGGGTATACTACGGTCATACCATGCGAGCAATGTGGTTTGAGCGTAGTATCGATACTAGGGTTTTTTGCGTGGTATAGCTATCCTCCTAGCGAAAACAGCGCCACTCTCATGTAGTGGAGATTAGTTTTACTTAAAGTACCTATCATTTTCATAGAAAATGTTTTAGTATTCCCAACAGGGTGTCTGTACTAGGTTTGTGTCACGGGTTTTGTTGTCTGCCCCAGCAAGGTAACCAATGGCAACTGTTAGCCTATACTACGTTGTATAGTGTGTCACCTAGCATGGTATTGACGATGCCATAGTATTGATACCGTGGTATCGAAACCCTATGTGTGTCACAGGCATAACTATATAGGTATAATTAAATATAGTGGTTTGAATTCATGAATACGGTTAACTTGATTTGTTCGCAATTCGCCTATTAGAAATTCGCGCTCATGTGAATAGTCCTTTAATTGTTAAATATAAAACATTTTACCATGCAAGATTAATAAAACGTTGCTGTTTTATACTATCGTCCACTAAATACCTTCCACAATTTACTATAGGGATTGGTATCACTTTTACCGGGATAACTTGTCAAATTTTGACAAACGAATCCATTCCCCACGTGTTGTTGCTGCTTGATTTGAAAGAATTTGTACCGCGGCACGTTTTTATTAAAAATTATTAATTTATCTTACACCACAAGCAAATTATAATTAACTTAAATGGGAAGGAAAGCTGAATATTCAGAAAAACCTAAAAAGGGCCCTGGTCGCAAGGCTAGGAAACAAAAGGCGCCAACATTTCCGAAGAAATCCTTTGGTATGTTCTTTAATCGGTGCCGGTGATTGCACAAATAATTATTTGCATGTATTATACTTATTAGCTCCTATGGAAGAGACTGACAAAAAACTATCGCATCGTCAAAAACAACGACTAGTGAAACGTGTCTCGAAAAAAGAGGACAAACAAAAGAATCAGAAGCAAAAGAAGATTCAACCAAAAAAACAGCAGCATTACGACAGCGAGGAGGAAGCAAACTCATCTATTGAAGATCAGAATGAGGCAATGGATGCCAGCAGTGATGATGACGAATTGGTGGCAGTTGCTCCAGTTAAGGGTTTCACTGATGACAACAAATCGTGGTTGAAGCCAAAGCAAAAGCAACCGAAGCAAACAACTGCAGGAAGTGATGGAGAGAGTAAAGACGAGGAACAAGATGATGATGGGGAAGACGATGGCGAGGAAGAAGTAGCTAGCGACGAAGACGTAGAATCGGAAGAAAACGATGACGAAGAGGTTGATGGTGAGGAAGAGGAGGAAGATGATGAATCCGAAGATGAATCGATGGACACATTGAAAATTGGTAAGCTTGACGATTTATCTGGCGATGAGGCCAACTCTGACGACGATTTTGATGTCTCTGGCGATGACGATGATGACGGTGAAGGAGAAGATGATGACAACGATGACGATGACGACGACGACGACGAAGACGATGATAAGTTACCCATAGAAAAGGCTAACAAGAAGTTAAAAAAGAAAAAAGAGAAAGAAGCTATGGAGGCACAAGCTGAAATGCAAATGTCAGTAGACAACCAAGAAGTATTCCGATTCCCAGAAGAGGACGAAGAAGAGAAGGAGATCACTTTGCAAGAAGTGCAGCAACGCATTAAGGATATTAGTTTGGTTCTTTCCGATTTCAAAAAGTACCGTCAGGAAGGCAGATGCCGCCAAGAATACATTGACGTGTTGAAGAAGGACTTATGCCTGTACTACAGCTACAATGAGTTTTTAATGGGCAAACTTATGGATATGTTCCCCCTGAATGAGCTTATGGAGTATTTAGAAACTTCTGAGGTAAGTTCTTTCTTAAATTGTGTGTTTAGTATTTTTTGAATTTTTTTCCAATAAGTAAGCTGTCACTGAGATTCAAATTGATGTTTTCTGCTTACGTTCACCAAATGTGTACTAGTCTTTCTGTTTCTCTTACTTTTAGGTGGCTCGTCCGCTCACCATCCGTACCAACAGTTTAAAAACTCGTCGTCGAGACCTGGCAGCTGCGCTAATCAACCGTGGTGTTAATCTGGATCCTCTCGGCAAGTGGACAAAGGTTGGCTTGGTCATCTACAGCTCTCAAGTTCCACTAGGAGCGACGCCTGAATATCTCGCCGGTCATTACATGATTCAGGGGGCGTCTAGTATGCTTCCTGTTATGTCCCTTGCTCCGCAAGAAAACGAACGGATTTTAGACATGTGCTCAGCACCAGGAGGAAAAGGCTCCCACATTGCGTCCATAATGAAGAACACCGGAGTTCTCTTCGCCAACGATGCTAATCGTGACCGCATCAAGGCTGTTGTTGCGAACTTTCATCGTTTGGGAATCATTAACGCCGTCGTCAGCTGCGAAGACGGTTGCAAGTTCCGTAATATTATGACAGGATTCGATCGCGTTCTTCTAGATGCTCCATGTACCGGTACAGGTGTAGTAGCCAAGGATCCCAGTGTGAAGACATCTAAATCGGAGATCGATGTGCAGAGGTGCTACAACCTGCAGCGGAAACTTCTGCTAACCGCAATCGATTGTGTGAACGCCAAGTCAGCCACTGGTGGCTACATAGTCTACTCCACGTGCTCCGTTCTTCCCGAGGAGAACGAGTGGGTCATTGATTACGCTCTGAAGAAGCGTAACGTCAAGCTGGTCTCAACTGGATTGGACTTTGGCACAGAAGGCTTTGTCAACTATAGACAGTTTCGTTTCCATCCGAGCATGAATTTGACAAGGCGCTACTATCCACACACCCACAACATGGATGGCTTCTACGTGGCCAAGTTGAAGAAGTTCTCTAACCAAATACCACTTAGCAAGGAAGAACAGGAAGAGGACGAGAAAGAACTGTCAAAGGAAGTGACACAAGAGAAAGACGACAACGAGGAAGAGAACGGTGATACGGAAAATGGCAGTAAGTCAAAGAAGAAGAAACTTGGAAAGCGTGCTGGTCAACCCAATCTCAGCGAAGTTGAGTTGGATCTGAAAAAGAAGAAAATGAAGGAGAACTCCAAGAAATACATTGCCAATGTCTTTGAGAAGCCCGTCAAGGTTGAGAAGAAGAAGAAAGTCGAAGAGGCGCCAAAGCCCGGGAATGAAAAAACGATTGAAGGCACCAATGCGAATGGAGTATCCAACCGAGCCCAGAAGGATAAGAATAAGAAGCAACAATTCGATAAAAACAAGAATCCCACTCAAGCAAATGGTAATAACCAAAAGAAACCACAAGCGTTTGGTCAACAATCCAGTAAAAGTACACCATCAAACAATCGAGAACAAAAGAATAAGAAGACTTTTGACAAGAAATCCCCTAAAACATCAGAACCAGCCCCACCACAAGTGATTGCTCCTGCGAAAGCCAAGCCTGCTGCACAAACCAAGCAACCTAACAAACCTATCCAATCCAAGCCGCAAACACAGTCGCAGAAACATCAGAACGGCAACGCTTCAAAACCAGGTAAAAACAAGAAACAACAGAAGCCCACACAGACCGATTTACCCAGCAAACAGCAAAAGCCGAAGGAAGTTGTTCAACAGGCGAAAAAAATTGACATTGACGATGTACCCCTGCTCGAGGGAAAGCCAATCAAAGAGAACCACAATAAGAAGTTCCAAGCGAAACAAATTGGACAACTGAAGGCAAACAAGAAGGACTTTAACAAAAATCAAAAATTCAAAGGAAAACCCGGCAAACAGGGAAAGAAGCAGAAGTAGGGCTGAGCTGCAAATAGTTTTTTCATTCATTATTTTTTTCTGTATAAAAGGTAGATTGAAATATGTTTTCTAGAAAATAGTAATTATTTCCTGTTATTTAAGAATCCATTAGTTAGGTTTTTACTGTAATTTGTAACGCATAAGCATTTTATGGAAGATAAAAAAGAACTTTACAAAAACTAAAGCCTCGAATTTTTATTTCCAAATTGGTTCCGCAGGTCAGCAAGACACCGAACAAGTGATAGGCAGATAGTGATAGTGGAGGTGAACTTTTTGGTTATCGAAAGCAGCTTAATGGAGCAGGGGTCACATTTAAGAGGGTTGAACAGTCATATGTACTGGAAATAAAAATAAATAATAAAGCGATTAGTCTAGTTCCAACTTATATCAACTGTAGCAACTGGATGTGCGAATTCGCTAAGCTTAGCGACCTATTAACTCATCTTAACTCAACGGAACTCATACTTATTGGAGATTTTAATGGAATAATCGGTCTAGAGCAAAGTAACTTTGTAAGCGGAATGAACTCATCGCGAATTAATATAAACCGCAATTCCAAGGACAAAGTCAGAGATTCAAAAGGTGATAAAATTCTTGAGTTGGCTGATGCGTGGGACTGTAAAGTCTTAAATGGGTGTTGTGGGGAAGATCTGCAAGGGGAATACACTTTTCTTCGTGGAACAGCCAATTCGGTAATTGATTATTGCTTTTCATCGGTTAACTGTAAATCGCACCTTACCAATTTTCGAGTTGGAATAAAAACATACTCCGACCATTTGCCCCTCGAAGTTTCATTTATGATTTCCGAAGCCCAAAGAGACGAAAATGTTGCACAGATGGGACTCATCCAATACCCAAAGTTGGTGTGGAAGGATGCCTATCGGGAATCATTTAAGCATATTGTTACATTCAGGCTGGGATTCGAAAAGATAAAACACTATTCTGTTTTACTTTTCCAATAAAATCACCTTATTTACACTTTCTAAATATTCACTTATTTAGTACCAAAACAATATCACTTGAATCAATTCTTAAACGTTTCAATCCAATCGCTTTATTCACTGTATTTCTTTTCACTTATTTATCTCGCAACCGATTACTCTTTCGAACTTCACACAATCACGGGTTAAAAATCAGCTGTTAATCTCTGTTGTCAACGCGTCCCTTTTATATCCGCGCTGCCACCTATCAGCGAATATTCCAGAAGTAGATATATTCCAGATGTATATTCCAACTCCTTTCTATATGGTTCTAGAATTAGCTAACTTGACAGATTCCAGTCTCCAATTGGAAGTGGAACTTGGAGGGAAACCGAGTGCCCGATTCACCACAATTCCTAAGTGTCTGATTCACTAAAGTGGCCCATAGACATCACACTTGTGCGCACACCGGTGTGCGGTGTGCGGAAATGTGTGCCGTCTGTGGGCTGGTGTGCACACCGATTTTTGGTGTCACACACGGTGCGAGTAAAAATCAAAACTTTTTGATTTTTGGTGTCGGTGTCTCGATCGGTGTGATGTGTGTGGGGCTGGGGATGCACGCGCACTTTCAGTTCTCAGTTGCATCCGAATCGTTTATATGCGAGGAACGTCGGCATTCGGCCGTTTTTTGGAATGGCAATTCTTGATTGCGAATGTTGGCGATCCTTTGTAAAGGGTTTTCCAATAAGAGGTGTTATTTTGGTATTCAAAGAAGAATTCCATTTTTTGAGATAAATGATCGGATGTTTATTTCATAATAAAGATGAAGGTATGCCGTTAATAACAATGAAAAACAACATCAGTCAAATGGCCACCACGAGCACGCATACAGGACCATATCCTTTCACAATAACACCTCTTATTGAAAAACCCTTTAGATGTGTACAAAGAGTTTCCGGAGCTCTAGCAAATAAAGTCAAATGAATATAAAAACCGCGATAAAAAAAAAGAAGCATGGGAACCTTGCTGCAGAAATATAAAGAAAATGAAAGCAACGCAACATAGACAGCGATTGCAATTAATGCGCAAACCTCATCGTCCACATCACTCATGGTTTAAACTTTCCTGGTTGAGACCACTTGCTTAACTAAAGTGTGTATGATTTGGTGTGGCGTGTGTGGCGGAATGCCACACCGGTGTCAGTACACCGGTGTGCGCACAAGTGTGATGTCTATGGGCCACTTAAGTGCCTGATTCACTAAGTGCCTTATTCACCACAATATGCTTTACACTGAACTCGGAAAACTGCGCTGTATGAATACTGTACCTAAAATTGACGATCTGACGAAGATAATTAAAAAAGCTGCACCTTTAAATCAGCCGAAGAAACAGATCCAAAAAATCAATAAGCAGAAGTGGTTCGATAGCGAGTGTATCCGAGCAAGGAAAACTTCCTTTGCTTTCCTTAAATTATTGCGGATAAAAAAGTGTGATACTTTTAAAGTTCTTTATGCGGCTGCAAATAAAAAATTCAAGCAACTTTGTTATACTAAGAAGCAAAATTTCGAAGAACAGAATGTAGCATTGATAAACGAATCAAGATCAGCTGAATTTTGGAAAGCGTGTAAAATTATAAATGGAAAAACTAATTCAATCTCGTTTGGATTACAAGCAGAGCAGTTAAGAGACCATTTTAAAACTCTTCTCAATGCACCTCAAATCTCCCCATCCCCTTTGAATGCAGCCCCAATGATCATAGATGAATTTTTGGATATGCCATTTTCTATCGCAAAGACAAATAAAGCGCCAGGACATGACCGAATACCGTTTGAATTCTATAAGAACTGCTCGCAGGAATTTTTAGCTGCTCTCACGCAGGAATTCAATAGAATATTTACAACAGCGGACGTACCTGAAAGTTTCCAAAAGACTATAATTTTCCTCTTCACAAAAAAGGAGATTACGACGACACAGAAAATTACAGAGGGATATCGTTTCTAAATACATCAGCTAAGTTGTTTGCCAGTTTACTCTTCAAAAGAATCACAGAATGGGTGATAAATAAGAAGGTTTTAATTTTAATTTTTTTTTTTTAATTTTGGTGGGGGTAAACGCCCCCATTTATTCGGCTTATTACAAGCTATAACATTGCTTAACTACTAACTTAAAAAAACTACGAACAATTAAACTAAGACTAACTTAAATCTACTACTAAAAGCTAAGGATGGTGAAGGAGGTCAATTTTAAGGGAAGGACTACTGCGGTTGAAGTCAAAAACAGTATGGTTTGAATTAACCTTCCGCAGCATACGGGAGATAGGTTCGTTTGACCCATATGAGGTTCGGTGAATTGGTAAATAGAAGAGACGGGGACAACGAAGATTCCGAGGGTTAGTGTTAAAGGAGATAGAGTTGTAAAGAGACATACAGTCGATGGAGCCTGAGAGTAGACGGTGGATAAAGAGAATGTCTGCTACGTCTCTGCGTTCCTCAAGGGTATTGAGGTTAATAAGTTTGAGGCGGTCTTGATATGGAGGTAAGATTAAGGGATCATTCCAAGAAAGCCCCCGAAGCGCAAATCGAAGAAAACGACGTTGGATACTCTCAATTCTGTCTATATGAACACGTTGAAAGGGAGACCATGCTTGGCTAGCGTACTCGAGCAGGGGGCGAACAAATGTGACGTACAGAGATCTGGTCACGTACGGGTTGGAGAATTCCTTGGACCATCTTTTAACGAAGCCAAGCGATGAGTTGGCTTTAAGAATTATCTCATCAATATGCGAGCGGAAATTAAGTTCCCTGTCGCATAATACACCAAGGTCACGAATAGATTGGGCTATGGATATAGCTTGGCCGTGGAGGAGGTAAGTTCGAGGAGGAGACTTGTTGCACTTGCGTGAGAAGGTAATAGATTGGCATTTGGTGACATTGAGTTCAAGGCAGTTTTTGAGGCACCAGGTGGAAAAATTATCTAGATCTATTTGAAGGAGACGGGAGTCGTGATGTGAGGAAATGGATTTGAAAAATTTTGTATCGTCAGCATAGAGAGAAAGTGCTGAGTGCTGAATGACAGTTTCAAGGTCGTTAATGGTTAGGATAAAAAGAAGGGGACCAAGATGGCTGCCTTGGGGCACGCCAGATGTAGCCAGGAAAGGGGCCGATAGCACGGACCTGAAGCGAACACTGTAAAAGCGATTTTCCAAGTATGAATTTAACCACTTTAGCAAAATAGGTTCAAAGCCAAGTACTGACAATTTGAAAAGGATTAATTTATGGGATATTTTATCGAAGGCCTTACTACATGAGTTTCAATCTGGTTTTCGGAGAAACTATTCTACAATAGACCAAATATTCTCGCTGGTGAATATTGCAGAAATATATAAAATGAAGCGCCAAAAATTGTACGCCTTTTTCGTGGATTTTCGTGCCGCTTTTGATTCTATTCCGAGAGAAATGCTTTTTTATAAGCTGTATAAGTATGGAATCTCGTCTCAGGTCATCAACGTTTTAAGAGCATTATATGTAAACAATAAAGCATGAGTGTCTGGGATAGTCGCCGGTTATCAGAGGATTTTGAAGTTTCCATGGGTGTTAAACAAGGCTGCGTTCTTAGCACCTTACTATTTATATTGTATATAAATGATATAACCGAACACGTTATGGGTGGAATAGAGCTCAGTGGTATCAAAATCCCAGGACTGATGTTTCCAGATGACATCGTCTTTCTAGCTGACAAAATAGAAACGACGCAGCTAATGGTAAACAGATTGGACACCTACTGCAAAACCTGGAATTTGACTGTCAACCTAGAGAAGTCAAAAATGATGATTTTCAGAGATGATGGAGGGCGGTACGCTCGAGCGGAAAAATGAAAATTTCAAGGTGATCAGATTGAGATAGTCAAACAGTACAAATATCTTGGAGTGCTGGTTACGCCGAGCTTAAGCATGAGCAAGCATCTAAATACTAAGCTAGGAGAAGCTAAACGGGCGATTTGTGCGGTCTGGGGAAATTGCATTAACAATAACCACGTTTCACATACAACAAAACAGAAAATATTCTGTGCTAAAGCGTCTTCAATTTTGCTTTACGCAGCACAAGTTTGGGGTTATTGCTCGTTTGAAGTGGTGGAAAAGTTTATCCGATATTTCCTTAGGAGGCTTTTTAAAATTCCAAGTAGTTCCCCCAACTATATGTTACACTTGGAGACTGGAGTAGCACCTCTGTTCATGGATACCCTCAAGCTGCATCTAGATTATATTGTAAAGGTCGTTGGGATGAGTCAGGAAAGAGTTCCAAGGTTGGTGCTTGCACAAATGCTAAGTTACAAGGTCAAATGTGTTCAAGAGTGGGAATAGCTAGGATTGAAATGTGGTTATAACCTCACTTTTATGCCGAATGAGTCACAGGTTTCTATAAGGCACAAAGCAAAAAAGTAACTGACGGAAATTGTACAAAGAGTTTATGATGAATTTTCAAATGAAGCCCAGTCATCCACACACAGAGCTTACTCTAGCAAGCTTAACTATTACTTTAAGGACAAAACTTATTTTTTGAACAGTTATTCGGCAGACAAGATAAGCTGAACTTCTAAAACTAAATTTTATTCCACACCGCCCAGAGCTACCAATTCTATGCGATCTTTGTAATCTCAAGGATCGGGAGGATGTATTACTCTTCATCGCAATATGTCCGATACTTCAAGACATAAACATTTTCGGAGCTCCGACACTTGGTTTAGAAGAAGCAATCCATATATTGAATGGTGGTAGAGATTGGAACTTGTTACAGAAATTGCATAGTTGAAGAAATGTTTTAAAAAAGGATATACAAATAGCAGTTAAGTGCAGTTACAACATAGTCTTATTTTATATTCAAATATGAAATATTATTTTTTAATTCTTTTCATTTGAATGTCAATCTGGTAGACGGCCTAAGGCCAAACCGTATATAGACTAAGTAAAAAAAAAATACATTTTTGTATGAATTGGAAACATGAAATAAAATAGTCAAATTAAACTAACTAACTAAATTTCGGCCTCGAATAATTCAACGCATCCTTAAAGAACTAGATTGCAATAAGGCAACGGGACCCGATGGAATCCCGGCTATAGTACTCAAGAACTGTGCACCAGAACTTGCACCTGTACTCTGTAAGCTGTTTAGCATGTCGTACTCCCAGAAGACGTTTCCTTCTTGCTGGAAGACCGCTCTCATTTAACCTATTCCAAAGAAAGGGAAGAAATGTCTGCCACAAAACTATCGTCCAATAGCGTTACTTTCAATGCTCTCTAAAGTAATGGAAAAGGCAATAAATGTCGAAATAATCAAATATCTAGAAGGCCATCGATTAATAAGCGACAGGCAATACGGATTTCGGAGCCGTCGTTCCACTGGTGTCCTGTTAAGCTACGTAACACACTTATGGACACAATCAATTGAACAACACGGCGAATCCAGAGCCGTAGCCTTGGACATATCAAAGGCATTTGACCGAGTCTGGCATAGAGCCCTATTAGGCAAGTTAGCGTCTTACGGATTACCACAAGAACTCTGCGGATGGATGCAAAATTTTCTTCTGGGAAGATCGATCCAAGTTGTTGTAGATGGTGTATCATCCAATTCGTTTGCTATAAATGCAGGAGTGCCCCAAGGATCTATACTTTCTCCAACTCTATTTCTTCTCCACATCAACGATTTGCTTGGATCGACAAATAATAATATCTACAGCTTTGCAGATGACAGCACTCTTATATCCTCCATCTCGAACAATAGGCCTGTGAATACGGCTACATCACACAGTCAGAGATGTGAACAAATTAATTTTCTAAATGATGATCTGGACAAAATCTTGAAGTGGGGAAAGAACAACTTGGTTGTATTTAATGCAAACAAGACACAGCTCACAACATTTTCCAGAAAAAATGCATCAACAGTTTCTCAGATCCAAATGGATGACCATCCAATCCATCACAAGGACTCAATGCACCTTCTAGGAGTCACAGTCAATTCAGGAATCACATGGCAGGACCACATATCCTATATCGCAAAATCGGCGTCCGCAAAGTTGAGCTACCTATTTAGAGCAAAGAGGTACTTTAGCCCCAAGCAACTTCTCCTTCTCTACAAAGCACAGGTTAGACCAGGCTTGGAATATTGTTCCCATATATGGAGCTCGGCCCCAAAACATTCACTTAACCTGCTTGATAGCATACAGAGACGAGCAGTTCGACTTATTGGAGACTCACATCGAATCTACAACCGTTGGTGCACAGAAGACAAGTCGCTGACCTATGCTTGTTCTATAGGTACTTCCATGGTAGATGTTCTGAGGAACCCAAAGACATTATCCCTCGAAATGCAACTTTTGGGCGCCCCACAAGACAGGCTGCTAATGCTCATGAGTCATGACATGAGACAAGGTCTAATTTTTATTTTAGATTTATGAGAGAAGTGGGTCCTATTTTAAAGAACGTTCGCCTTATAGGACTTTTCTATCCAAAAAGTTTTTCAGCCAATATTGCCAAAAAGAGATTGTAAGCCTGTAAGCCCCGACCTAATGCAGCTACAACTTGCTAATGCGAGAAACAGATTAACACAGCAACAGCAACAGCGAATTTAGGATTAGCTCTAACGTTGACGTCGCTGTCGATGTTGCTGTGCTAATGTGTTCAAAGTAATTAAAATACATTGGTTCTAAAAAGTTGTCAAAGTTGCTGTGGCTGTGTTAACCTGTTTCTCGCATAAAACTTTAGAGAACAGAATCTGCAGTCAGGCAGCTGCAATTCGCTCTTAGGCATATACTATAAATACCCACTTCTTTTAAAATAAAGAAAGCTCGTAAGTGCAGCTTATTTTCTTAGACAGCAACCATTACAACAGACTTATATTGAATGTTGTCATTTCACCATGAATAAAAAGCGCTGCGCAGAGCGCAGTGCAAACACCAAAGGGAGGCATAGAATTTTCTCTCACCCTCTCGGCTAAACATCCCATAAGTTTCCTCTGCGAAGCTAAGTTAACCAACACACATCTAACGGTTTGACACCCCGATGCGATGTAAACAACTTTCTATTGCTGATAAAACGAACGCCAAGAGTTCCAGGCGAGCAGGTGCTTTTCTTCTAGCCTCGACGCTCCACCGGCTGATTACAATAATCCATACCCACACGCCACACCGGAACCACATCTCCATTGGTATGTGTGAGGGAAATATCTGTACACTTGTTTTTCCCTCATGAGTTGCGTCGTTGCGGAGTCCGGAACTGATAGGATAGCCGCTAAATGGAGAAGACAAAGCTCCGCTGCCGCTCCATCCACCGCCCCACTCCCCACATCTACTCTACAGTCTACAGTCTACACAACGGCCGCTGCTCATGTGTGTCCACTAGGCAAGCACAGATTCGAGATTCTATTTCATTTCCAGTTGAAGAAGATCCCTCGAAGTGTTCGCGTGTGCCAGCCGGAGTTCGCTCGCTTTCCCCGTGTCCCCCAATTTATTTGGATTTGAAAAATTACAAGCCTGTCTCTGAATTCATTCGCTTAATATTGGTAAACGATTATTATCGTCGACGAGTTCGATAAAATAAACAGATTTGCCTGGCATCTATTTGCGTTTGAATCCCCAAATCAATCTTGTCGCCAACAACGCCCGAACGCAGTTCTCGCGGACGCGCGTGTGTATGTGCTCAAGTTACCGCCCTAATTTTAAGGACTTTTTTTTCCTCTCATTGTGGTCACAAATAAAAATAAAGCCAACATCCTCTTTCTATCTATCGGTGCGGTTCGAGTGAAATGATTTCTGGTGCTCTTCAATGAAATTAAGTATCCGTACGGTCGTGGGTGGAATTTAAAAAAGAAACATTTTTGGCGCGAAAAGGTGAACCTAAGGAATAACGCTTTTTTTGAAAAGACGGTAAGTACCCTCAGAGGCTTGGGGTTATCCTGGTGCATGTTTTGTGGGGGAGTTTAACTACCTCGTTAATCCGCAGAGGTTCTTCCTTTTTGCAGTTTTATTTGGTTTTTATTTTTCTCACACCACTTTGAGGGGTGTGTTTTTTTTTTCTTCAAATTTTCTTGATATCGTTGCTGGTGCACAGAGTAGATAAGATGCTGGCAACGTGCAACGAATAGAATACACACTTTCCAATCTGCGAGGGGTTCTCGTTTTCTATTTTACATCCCTTAATGGGGCGGAAGTGGCTTCTTAAAATTTACTTTCAAACTATAGCTAGAAGTTGTCGTTGAGCGTAGTTTTTTTTCTTTACTTTTTATGTAAAACTGGGTAATTTTGAATTTGTCTGGTGGTTTGGGAAGAGGTGTTTGATATATGTATTATTAATGTGGTATTCGATTGGGCTTCTTCAGATTCGCTCTCAGATTTCAGATTTCGTGTGGCTAATCGAACATTAAAACGCCACCTGCTTTTTTTTGTAATATTAGTGCATTTCGAATGTGTGTAGCCTTCGATACTTCTCAACGCGTTTTCCATTCACTAGTTAAAATTTGTATTAAAAAATTCGAAATTTGCATCCCGATTGATTTCTAAATATTTATACATAAATAATTTACACAAATAGATTGGCCCGATGCAATGCCTTTCACGAAAACCTAAGCAAACTCCACCAGTTGTCAAACTCAAACGCACTTGTATTGGTAAATCTGAGAAAAAATCTAGATCCGCAAAAGTGCTCTGAAATCTGAAAAATATTGTTTTTTTTTATACCAAACGAACATAAAAAGTGCTCTGAGAGCAAAAAAAAGTGTCCTGCGAGCGCGCAATCGGATACCACATACCTAAGAGTTCAAGTTGGTTCTATTATTTTTTTTTGTGTTAACATCAAAAGAAATATTTTCTGCGAATCTTATCTGACGTATGCTTGGAAGGGGTTAAAACATGACGTAGTTGTGGTTATTTATTTATTTCTTGTGTTTTAAAGAAAAATGTCAAGCTTGGTATACGAGTAGAATCGGACGTGCTGACATTCATTTATAGCCACAAGAGGTTTATTTTCTGCCCTACTTAGGAATATAAGAATATTTTATTCAAATGTCAAAACTATATAAAAAGAGGTGGAACACATTTCCACCATACAAATGTCAGAAATGGTCAGAAAACTAATGTCGTTTTCCATTGGGACCACCAGATATTTTTTTCAGATTTCAGATTTTACTCGGCTCATTGAACAGCAACGATATTGATCTGCGTTTGTAAATGGACTAGTGCGCTATTTGGCAACATTATGCCCAAAACACAAGCGCAGAATTTTTCATGCAGTGGAAATAGAATCCACACGTTCAAATGGGAGTGAACACGTGTAAATTCAGCATGCGTTGCAGTACTGCAAGTTGTCGCTATATCTAATGTCGTTTTCCATTGGGACAGAAAAGTCAGATCAGTTTTTCTGCTCTCGAAATCAGCTGGCTGTCAGATTTCATGTTCCATTGGGCTCAAAAAAAGCACTCGTCGATATCCGAGCGAGATTCACACCTAGGTATTTGCACTAACACCAAAACATTTGTCGTTTGTCAAACTTTAAAGTGTGTTTACTTACGTTTTTAGACGACAAGTCTGTGAAAAATAGAAAAAAAATTATATTTGGCCGCTGCAAAAGTTATTAAAATAAATTGAATGGATTTTTATAAACAAAAATTACAATTTAGAACAGCTGACTTTTAAATCACGCACCACCACAAATGCAAAGGAAGAAAAATCTCATTTTATGTTCCATTGGGCACGAAAAATCTGAAATCTGAAAGCAAAGATTTGGCATCAATGCGTTTGACGTTTATTTCAAATATTTTGCGGCTGACACAAAAATGGAAGAAAAACTAATAGAATTTTCAACGAAAACATTATTTCAACTTTTATTGGCACAGGTATAAAAACTTCCTGTACGACTGGTAAACCGATAAAAGCAATACCTACAATTTTGCAAATTTTGTTGAATTTCTCAATTTTCATTTTCAACGAATTTAATTACAAACAAAAACAAATCAGCTGCTTAGTCGGCGAATGACAGTAACTGATCCATGCATGTCAAACAATTTTCTGCACATGCGTTTTGCTTGCAGTACTGCATACTTCAGTGCCTCCAGAATTTCTGCACATGTTGTGTTTTGGCCATTAGGGCTGCTTTTTGAGCTCGATCTCAGCAAATCAAAGTAAAGTAAAGGTAAGATTAGACGGTATTCCAAGTGGTCATAAAATGCCAATTTCTGACAGTTCTCCTGTCAAAATATGGTCATACAATGTAATGGGCATATCTCATATGCCCTAATGACCTAAATGTCACATATGACCATGCTGATTTTGACAGATAAAAATGCCCAAAAAGCATATAGTGTAATCGAACAATAAGCACGAATGCCAGCATAAGCCCTATATGCCCATATGCACTTTATTGAAATTTCGTTTTGGCATTGCTGGCATTTTTGATGGAACAAGAATTATTTTGTTGTCATCGGTGTTTGAGTTCGTGGGATTGTGATTTATTTTCATTTTCGTTCTCTTTTTTCTGGAAAAATAACAAATATGAAATGCAAATATAACAAATGCCTTAAATGACCAGCAAGTCAAATATGACCATATTGGTAATTTTGGTCATATAGTCTAGTATTTAACAGTTTTGATAATCCTGGCATTTTGTCATTTGACAGCTAATCTGGTCATTTGCCTGTTGGCATTCATATGCATAATAATTGGCATACAGTCTAATCTTAGCTTAAGATTTTCAGCACGCAATTAAAACAACTCCGTCCTACTTGACACTTTGAGATCTAGTTTAGTTATCTGAGAGCGAAACTAAAAAAAAACACGCCTATCAGCTGTTCAAATTTCATTCGATTTTGGAAAAATCAAAAATGGATATCGACTTGAAAAATGTTTCCCCTGTTGTAGATAAAATTTTCGGTGATTTGTTGTCTTTCTCTTTAAATATCGAGGAAGACGATGTAGTTCATAATTCTTCCAAAATTATATCCATGACTATTTATGTATTTCCTTATTTCGGTTCTCACGAAACTTTGCGCATTTGTTTTAAAAAAAATTCCTTAAATGACGTAAAACAGCTGTCCAAAATATATTGGTGTTAGTGGCAGTATGTGTAGATCTGAAAAAATATCGAGATCAACAAAAAGTGATCTTTAGGTATCTAATAATTTAATTGGAGTTTGAGGACTAAATTTCATAGTTGCGAATAACGTAGGTAACTACATCCTATATACCACCAACACCAACTAGTTATTTGACGTTTCATTGCAAAAATGGGTAGGTACCTAACCTAATGGCGTTTTTGATTGAAGATCCGAGCCCACAAAATTCAATTCCCCATACATATTTCAGTTTTCGAGTTTTTTTCACGAAAAAACACGCCTTTTTCAATATTCAGCAAATTCAGCAGAAGAGCTGACCGAACAAATGTCACAGCTCACAGCTCGCAAATTAAATTTATTGGTCTGAACCTGTGAATAGGCTATTATTTTCATATTTCGGATCACATAGGGTAAATTTTGTATTTAAATAAACATTTCAATCTGACATTTGGCAACTGTGTGTTGTGTTCAGGACAACTCATAAAAAAATGTCCCGTAACCCGGACTGCTCTGTCGCTTTAATATTGAACTCTTTTTTTCAATGAAACATAGAAAACATCGAAAAAGCACTTTGAGATTGGCTTTTTTGATAGAAAGGTCAATTTGTTTACTTCAATTGAAAACGTTATAAATACGTTATATTCATGCTTTTGCTTTAAACTATGGGTACTCACGGAAGGTCGCCATTTTTTTTTTACGATCAAATCAGTGAAAGTTTTCAATACCGGTGAATGAATTTCGGACAGAAATGACCAAGGTGAACACCTGACGATCGTCAAAATTAGGAAAGGAGAGACCTTATAGGGGTATATCATCTTCAAGTCCTTTTGGAAATTCCTCAAAAAAGTATTGAAAACGCGTTGGATAGCAGTCGTCAAGTCATGGTGGTGCGGGGGGTAAGTAATCAATACATTTTACCTCGCATTTTACCCTGCTCATTGGACTTTTCCAGAGGTGCAGACCCCTCCTTCTTTTCATTACTTGTATGAAATGGGTATTACAGCGTAGCCTTGGTGAAGATCGTTTCGAATTGAGAGACTTAAAGGATAAGTCATTTATTTTTCCCGATTACTTATTAGTAAAATTATTAAAAATTTTGTAAGAAAACTGTGCGTACTGAGAAAATTGAAAAAAACAGAGAAATCCATTTCCCCTCTTTTAATTTTTTCGTAATGTTCTGCTCGTCGAATTTCGACTTTTACAGAAAAATGAAAAATTAAAACTGACAACTAAGTGACAGCTCAAAAGATGTCAGAGGAAGAAGATTTAATTGAATGCTCTCCTAGAAAATATCAGCGCATTCAAAATTGTAAATTTAATGGGAATGTAGCTTATAAAAAAATTAATTCCAATTTAGTAGATGCAGCATTTAAAGAGAACGTTTGTTTATTTTACGATAACCTCTTCAGACCCAGACGAATAAAAGCAGGAAAATTATAGATTTTAGTGGATTTTTAATCTTTAATGAGATGAAATAAGAGATTTGCATTTAAAAAAAAAAATATTTTTATTAACTTCATGGACAAATTCCTGGTGCACATATGTGTACCTCAGGTCTGTCATGGCATAAAATACCCTAATTTTACTTTATTAAAAATTGATACAGTTAAAAAAAGTTGTTTTTTCAAATGCATAAATAAACCTGTCACTTTGTGCAGATTGTACGGCAGCGAAATTTGTATCTAGGAAGCCTGCATTTCGATGAAAATCTATCGTAAAAAAAATGGAACTAGTATATAGTCCTGAAGTACACATATGTGTAACACCAAAGTATGTAGCTCAAATATAGCTCAGTTTTGTTAGAAATAACATGAAAAGATAATATTTTCGAACTTACAAACTAAAATTGAACTCAGTAGCACATCACAAAAAAAAAATAATACTGCGAAACAAAAATTTAAAATTTTTACCTGAATAATTACTTTTTCAATCTGAGGAACCCAAAAAAAACGATAAAACTGGCCTACTATAAAATTCAAATAATGAAAGTAATTAAACGCTTAGCGCCATCTAAAAATTTATACCGCAAAATGATTATATATACTTGATACTTAACTGCAGCTAATTGCGAAAAGATGGATGTAGTGTACCAAATAAATGTTTTAACAAAGGTGCACATATGTGCACCTACGGTCTGAAGAGGATAATGTCAAAATGACGTTTTTTAAACATTTTGTAAGAAAACCGATCAGATTCTCTTGAAATTGAGAGGTTTCTGTCTCGATTTTTGAGATTTGAATTTTTTTATTTTTCTGAAAGTAGGTACACGAATGAAACTATTATCTTGTGGTCCTCCCAGAATGAAATTAAACGTACACTTGATGGAATTGTAGCCGTCTGTTTTGTAGCGGCGATGGAGGTAGACGTGAACAAATCTAGTGTAGGTAATTGTTGCTTCAAAACGCCTGCTCAGTGAACTCTGAATGCTAGTGGAATTTCATTGAAACGGGCGGAGAAGACTTATTTAATGCAGCACTGCTGAAGAGCTGAGTTTTCTTGTAGATATGATCAGTTAAGGACAGTCTTGCGAAAACTAGGTCATTCTGTAATGTGGGTGACCGAACTTGGTGTCTATAATCATACGATTTTGGTACTGATATGCAAAATAAATGTCAGTTTTGACTTCCTTCTTCATTTCTCATTTGAAATAGGCCACTGAACAGAGCTCGCGAGCACGTCGATCATAATGTGCTCTGATTCGATACTTTTTGTCGACCTACTACACTTTTTTACACTCCAAACGTAGCACGTAGGTACTTTATTTTGCTGTAAAAGCATTGCATCAGCATCAGCAATCATGTCGCATAGCTGTCAAAATAAGCTGTGCATAGATTTTTACTGAGACTGTTCATTTTTGGAGGGCTCCAGCTCTATCAGGATGTAAATAAAAAACGAAACTAAAATTTAGAGCTCGATCTGTCTGAGCAAAAATAGAAATGCGAACTTTTATTTTGACATTTAAGTCCTATAAACTGCATTTACACTACCACGCACGCGCATTTTTGCACGAGACGGGACAGAGAGATCCGTTTGTCCGCAGTCAATGCTAATAAAGGCGTAGGAATGAGATCACAAATCAGACGCTTAAGGTGTCATGGATGTACTACCCATAATTATAGATACGTATAGCGGAAGTTCCGGCAACCAACATTTCTGCAATCACATGAAAACATTTCTATTTCCGATTTAAAATATGTGAAATGAGAGTGTTAATTAGTTTCAGTAAGTTAAACCAACAATTCATCAATCATCTTTACGAAATAAATAAATAATTGTACGTTCATAACTTCCGGAAGTCATTTTGTTTTATAGGAAAACGAAATTTCGTAAGCCATCGCTATAAAAATATCAACATGCATAGCTTTCCCATAATTTCTACCACGTAAACAAGATGGCCGACCAAAAAACGTATCACGTTTTTTTGCGTGTTAGGTAATGCTGTCCCTTTCAGTCAGACGGCTGTTTAGTATTGGGCATCCCTTTATTTTCCGTGATAGGAATGTGTGACCGTGTAAATGCTCCAATAGGCTCCACTTATATGTATATCTATCGATTCCGATTTTCTTTTACGAACTTCAGTTATACTGAGTTGCAACTTAGAACAAAAGGTGCGGACAAATCCAATGTGCACACGCAAATCGAAGACAAATACATCAGCTTACATTGTTGACTCACTCCAAAAGTGAAATACTATACCCATGGCGAGTCACCCGATATCAAAATTGCCATTCCGGCATTTCACAAATGCATATTATGTATATCTTACGCTCATCCGTTTTCTTGAATAACATTCAAATACAAAATTTCACGAATTAGCATTTTCCGAAACGCGAACTTTGAATATGAAAATATCCCAAGCAGCGAATCATTAAGGAGATTTGCGTTATGGCTATTTACTGTGTTATCATCTCCTTTCATGCACGGCAGAGCCGATGAAGGAAATATAATAAAAATGAAAAATTCACGTTTACCTTTCTCCTCGAAAATACATAATCATACCATAAAGTTCCATCCCCGCCTGCGTGTGTAACAAAGACTAGGTGCAATAGCTGTGGGAACATCTTCCACCTGTGCTTCCTTGTGTACTCCGTGGCTGGCTGTAAAGGGTATCCCGAGGACTTATCCACTTTTGTGCGCGCCATATGCGATGCAAATCCTGACATTTCCTTAAAGTCCCCTATGATTATCCACCAGCAACCCTATTAGTCCTTACGGCAGTATGAGTTCTGCATTTAAGGGCTGTTTATCTTTATACACCGATACCCACCCTAAAGTGTTGTCTGCTAAATTTGTTCATCTCCTCGGGTATATTATGGGATAGTCCCAAGACTGGAAATAAATATTAAATAAATTCGTATCCCTTAAGCTTTGTTCGTGTCGTTCTATCGCTGTTTGCCTTACAGCCAGGCTTACATCTCATTTTGTATTCTGTGCTTTTGGGTCGCAGCGTCAATGTCCTCTGGAGTGCGTCTTCTTATATTCCAAACTGGGTCGCCATGAGTGTATATTGCGAAAAATGGCCGAGAAGTGCATAAATGTGTGTTTTTCACAAATGAAAATGAGCAAAAATATATGGTCAATTGTGTTGGCTGGTAGTGGTTGCAGGGATGATTAGAAATGGAAACTGGAGCACGGTGAATTTGAATTAGATTAATTTTGCATAGCACTTAGCGTGCTGAATAATCTTGTGCCGGTGACACATCGCTTTTATTTTAGGTTTCTGTTTGATAAAGGGAAAGTTTACCCTACATTTAGATGCATTTTTAAGTTGGTGTGGGGAACAGGCGTCTTTTGGATAATTTATGTGATAAGACGAGTGAATCATGTAGCAAAGCAATATGAAATGGAAAGTGCACAATTATCGCCTATTATTGCGTAGACAGCTCTTTTTTTTTTTTAATAAAAAGCGTTGCGTGTGCTTTAGGAAATTTGAAAAACAAATTATTACGTGACTTTGGGGACGTTCAAGTATCTAGTTAAGTAGGTCTGACAGCATACTGAAGTTTGACTAGACGTATCTCGGTTTTGATTGGCTGAAATCGGTCATAAACGTCACAGCTGTTTTAGTTGACATTTATGGACGGGTAGCCGACGAATTTAATCGAGAAATTCATGACTAAGTTGACAGTTCGGATATGTGGCTGACGTAGAAAAAGTGACCTTCTCGACCAAGTTAGTTTTTGCGTTCAGGTTACGTCTTATCCAGACCAATCTAGTAGACTTAAGATAACTAGATTCTTGAATGTGCCATTTTTAAATGAGTAGGCCAAATGTTTTTTGACTCGATATGTTCTCCTAAGACAATGAGGGCGTTCAAGTATCTAGTTTAGTAAGTCTGACAGCTGTCTGACTAGATCTATCTCGGTTGTGATTGGTTTAAATCGGTCACGTGGGCACCTGTGACATTTGACGTTTATGGAGGGGTAGCCGACGAATCTAGTCAAGAAATTCGTGACTGAGTACTAAGTTGACAGTTCGGGTATGTGGCTGACGTAGAAAAAGTGACGTTCCCGACCAATCTAGTTTTTGCGTTCAGGTTACATCTTATCCAGACCAATCTAGTCGACTTAAGATAACTAGATTCTTGAATGCGGCCAGTATTTAATGATATTCTCGGTATCATAGAATTTACACCTACCTACAAGCCTGTTTATGTACTGGAGAAATAAATTCGTGTTCAGTGCGGTATAAAGTTTGACAAACATTCGAGAGTAAACTGTCAAAAAAGAGCTTCTCAATTAGCCGTTTGGACTCGGCATAGATCCCTTCCATTTGTCGCAAAAATTAAAAACTCACACAAAACGAATGGTTGTGGGAAGCTTGGCCTAGGCCCAAAATGATAACTGTGGCAAATAACTTCACATAACAAAAGTGATTTTTTTTCCCACTCGAGGTGAATTTATTTTCCTGCTCCGGCCTGAAATTTCGTTGTAAGTAGTAGGAAGTGTGTTTTTTATTATTTTCGCGAACTCTTGACATTAACTTCTCAACGGTAACTAATGGAAAAAATATTAAACGAAAATATGCGCCCGGAAAAAAAGATTTATTTCTGTTCTCTGTACCTACATTTTGGCGCAGTTTGTCGCTCATTTTGACAACCACAATAATGGGCACGTTCAGTAAACGAAAAAACAATTTTGAGGTTGACCGTTTTAGAAGAGTTTACTTTTTTTTTTTTTTTAAATGGGTATCTAATATTTAAATACCAATACACATTTTTAGTTTCGGCTCTAAATTTGGAAATTGTGTGCTTCTGTATATTAAAAGTCGAGGCAAAAACAGTTTGATACAGTAATCAAATTTTAATTATCCACATAAAAGCTAACGAACGTTTTTGCATTGGTTAAGAATAACTTATACAGTGAAACAGGCCTGATCTACTACTATAAGCATTTTATTAGATGCAAATACAAATTGGAAACGATTTGCGATTTCGCGTTTGCTTTATATAATTCTCGAAAACATTTTCTTGCGTAATCTTTATTCGCATTCAACTGCTGATAATAAAAGTAAAATCGAAATTCCAATGCCATCGGATGTATTAATTATTTTATTGCATAAGAATTTTGTTTTTAACAAATTAACACACTTATTAGATACACACGAGTCAAAAGTGCGAATAGGATAGTCACAACGGAGGAAGAAAATTAAAATATAACTTCAGTCAGATGGAGCATAGTTGACCTACTAAACTAACTCAGCTGTCGAATTAGTGACAACACGATTGTTGAAATAAAATGCAGTTGATGTTTGAATTTGTTTTGAAACGGTGACACGGTGTTGTTATGACTGTTTAAATTAATTATTTACTTCTGAGTAGATTAGGTATGCACACAAGAGGCAACAGTCGCGAACATTCGAACATATTTAATGTTGATTTAGGGATATGAAGTTCACATTCCTTTGCCAGTGCTTCTAGATCTCTCTATAAAAATAGAGTTTCGCCTCTGTAAGGAATCTTCTACAGTAACTTGAAGACTACCTATTAATTCTAGGAAGCTAAAGATTTGAAATGCAGGTAGATCTTACGGAAAAGACGTACAGAGCTCTCAATTTTAGAACCAGCAAAGGATACTTTAAGAAGACTTTCAGTTGAATTATTTGTGAATTTTGCTACAGAGATATGCCATATATTTAACTAGTAATAGCCTAAAAGGATCGCTTATTTCTGGAAAATCTGTTATTATAGGGACAAAGGGCCCTGCAATTTTATTAGGTAAGCTCCAGCTCTTAGCAGGCAGTTCCATATTATAATCTTTATAATTAAAGCAAATATTTCGCACGTTATAGGTCTATTCGCGTACCAAGCTCTAAAAATATTTCATTCTTTGAGCCACTTTCATCTTTATTATCTTATGCATATCACAAATAAATATATAGCTTAACTTTTTGAACATATGAAATTTAATGTTTCAGGATAACATTCGACCACTACGGAATTTTCTTTATTTTCACAAGTTTTATTATTGTGTGCAGTTAATTCTTAAGAAGGATTTTGAATTTGTTTCTTGTCAAATTTGTGCATTTGACATAAATATTTTATCAGTATTTATAACCGGCAAGGTTGAAATTCTCTGAGCTGTTTCGAGCCGAGAGAGGAACTATTCGTTACTCGGTATTTTGTTAATTTTCTCTTTTTTTATCATTTTTAATGAGAACGTGTACACTAAACCAAAAAGGTACATGATGCCAATGGAAAAATACATTGACAGTATAAAAAAGTCATTGAAATTTAGCTTAAGTAGGAGTTCATTCAATCAATGTATCTCCATTCATTCCGTGTATGAAAATATTCATAATGGTATGAATTTTTCATAAGTTTCATGATTTGTTCATAAAATCAATGTATAGATTTCATAAAAAGTTATCCCTTTGCTTATGTAGACTTTCATGAATGCAATGTATCCATTCATTGTAATTATAAATATTTTCATCAAGTCTGTTAGACCTTTAGGAAAACGTTCATTGGGTTTATGTATTTATTCATCGAACGTATTCACAAATTCATTGAATTTATGTAAAATGTCACAGTTTATATACATGAAGCCTCTCATTTCCTTTATAAACGAATTCATTGTTTCTATGTACACTTCCATACATTTAAATACAAAATTATTTAAAGGTCATGAATAATATTGAACCTAAAACCGTATAAGAAGTAAAACAGTATCATTTTTGCTTGCTGTGCATTTTTTATTGTTTTATTCAACATAAAAAACAAAATTTCTTCAAACATTAATATGGTCATACATCTCCTGGAAGCTGATACCCAAAAATATGATAGCATCCTCAAAGTTCTTTCAATATTTTCCTTTTTTACGACCGAGATATGCGTGCAGGCAATATGGTGCCTTCACTGATGAGTTATCTATTTTAAAAAAAGGAATTAGATATGAGTTTGCCGTTATAGAAGAAATTATTGTATAGATTAGAAAACAAATTACCATTATTAATATCTGCTACATCCATCGCGTAAGGATTCCTAGTAACGAACACTTTGACTTTTGTCCAAAAAACCTCTTTCCCAGAGGTTAGAATCACTTTCAAACGCTAAGGTATTGTGTTATATAAATTACATTACATATGTACTTTAGGCTGACTTCAATGCAGATGACTTGGAATCTTGGAACAATGCTGAAATGTTTCTTGCAGAATATATTCGTACCAGCACATTTCAAGAAAACGATGTTATTGATGTTGACAATGATGAAATTTCTAGCTTCTCAGAAATGGGTATATACTCTGTTCAGAAAGTAAAGCATACCGATGCGGTTGAGAATTTTAAAACGTGTATTAAATGGCCCGAAGAAAACAACGTTGAACATTCCAAAATATTTTTACCTTAGTAGTCTTCAAGAAAAACCTGTAAATTGCTGCGTTCAAAGTTCACGAAAACAAACGTGTGTTGGTGATATCTTTTTAAAAAATGAATGATAGCATTCAGACTTTTTTCCTTTTTACTTTGAATAGTTTTGTTTTTTTTGTTTAACTTTATGAATAAATGAGATAAGACTAATGAAAGAAACAAATTGTACATTTTACTTAACGTTTCGCAAAAGTAAAATGTTCTCGATATTACGAATTTTTCGATTTTACGAATACACCTGGACATTATATCATTCGTTGTACTGGACCATCACTGTACCTACATACTTATATTTTTTGTTCTCAAAAACTTTGTCTTTTTTTTTTAAACATAAAAACGTGTGCTATATTTCTTGGTTTTAAGTAAATACATTTTGTTCTAATTTATTATTGGAATACCGTATGGGCACAATTTTTAACGTATGTGTATGAGTAAATGAAAAAGTATTGATTTTAGTGGCGTATACGGCAAACTCATTTTTTAATTACTTTAATTATTTTAAAAACTTAAAGCTTTCTGGAATAACTTCGTACATTTTTTGAAAGAGGATTTCCGTTTGAATATCGTTTAAAAAATCCCAGCGGTTGGTTTTCGTGCTATAAGCTGTCAAAACTTTAAATGCGATTTCCCAAAAACATTAAAATGGCGTTTAAGGCAACCCAATGTTGGGGCGACGAGGTGCTTTCTTCTCATTTCGATTAGACTTAAGTCTAACATGTGTCATTTTGCCATAAAAGTTACGATATAGGCCGGCAGCTGCTCGACAAATTTGTGAAAAATTAAACCAATTTTCAAAAACCCCCTATCCAAATTTCTAAGAAGTCCAACGAAAACTGGTTCTAAAACAATGACCGGGTGGCCATCATCATCATCATCATTGAATTAATGAGAACGCCTATGTGTTCATGAATTCATTAAAATGTTCAATATAAAAGTAGTTAGTAGTTATTGTTCCACATGAGACAACAGGGTGGGTAAAAAATAAATAAGTGGATTTTTAACTTGAATAGATTTTTATTTTGTGCAATTTGCGATTTTAATGATGTTAGTAATGAAAAACAATAAACAATTTTATTTTCGACTTACAATTTTTTTAATTCAAAATAGATACAATTTCCATGCAAGTTTTTCAATTGCGAGCTACCGTAAATTTAAAGTCGAGACTAAAATTTGTTATTAGTACGGTGCAATATCCTCTAGGTGACCTACATTTTTGTTTTTGCAACGCTTCAGTCTTTTGATGATAAACATTTTTTAGAAAACATATTACATTTTTTTAAGGTTAGTCGATTCAAGGCCTATATAAATGGGTCCTTCAGTTTCCTATTATTTTCGTAAGCCGTTTCAGAGAACCCCACATTGTTCGATGAAGGTAAGGCCTCTGAAAAGAGGTGACCTCTAAGAACATTTCATGATGAACAGTCATCTGATTTCGAATTGTATTGGCAGTAACGCAGGAATGTGGAAAGTATTTGAGCATTAGGTTTAAACCGTCCTCATTCACCTTAATTGGATTAATTGGATCCCAATTTAAAATACACCCCTAATGCACATTCCAGCAGAGCTACCGCATCAAATCAAACCCTAAATCGAAGTACGCATATGCCACCCTCGAATTTTTGACTTATTTTCTTTATTGACATAGCGCCGTAATAAATAAAATCGGTCTCGACTTTAGATTTACGAAAGCTCATAACTGCAAAGTATAGCTACTGTGGACTACTTAAATCTAGAAGCGAAACTAGAAATATTTACTGTAAGACCCAAAGTCATTTTGAGGTGGAAATATTCTTCATCTGACTTATTCAGTTTGTCAAAAAAAAAAAAAAGAGATCTTGATTTTGCTTTAATGGCAGCATGTTCGCTAATATTGACCGACTTGTAGAGTCTCTAGTAAGAAGCTGTTGACACAAGTGTGTTTTGAATGGAAAATAATAAAAATCACATCTAAAAATTATTCTCAAGGTCTCTTGTGGGGTCCGGTATCATAAGCAAGCTCTAAATGGAGGAAATCACAAAAGGCCCACTCGTGGCCGGAGTGATATGGCAACTTGTTTCCGCCTCCCTAATGCAATCTTATCTAATCTTATCCCTTGTGGAATGATAATTTATAACTATGACATTCGCCACTAACTCAATAACGAAAGGTGTCCATCAAAAGATGGATGTTTGCAACTTATGTTGTCTCGGGAATGTCTAAAAGTATAGGTCTGTCAATTTGGCTTTGATTGATCACCAGTTCCTTATTGCCGAAAATATAATATTTACAAAATACATGACACCATCTGTGGACACAGTAAGCTTCGTTCTTTCTACGTTCGTGCCTGTATTACGTTCCAGAGTGTCTGGTAGCAATAAAGCCTGATGCATCCAAATAACGAAAGGATTTTATTATCATGATGTCGAATAGATTTTTCTGAGCGTAGAGTAGACTTTCCTTAAACTTTAGTAATGCAATAATATAGAATGAATTGTGGTGTGTACGTGCTCCTATCAGTAACTATCCCGAGCACATCCTTTGCATGTGTTTCACATTCAAGCAGTGTTGCCGGAGCGAAATATTATGAGGTAGGACTATAGTAGTACCTACAGGCATTTTTTAGGCTTCAAAAATAAATGTGGGAACAGAAATATTTTTTTTTTTATTAATTTTATTAAAAAAAAATTCAGTTAAAAAAAAAACACAGGAACAGCAGCACATTTGCAGTTTTTTTTTCTTTACCGCCTCCAGGGAATCCAATTTCACTAAATATCTGTAATGCAAGTGCCAATTGTCAAATTGGATCTGTCATTTGTTTCAGTTTTGCCATAGATGAGAAAAAGTGTGTTCACGATCTGATAAAAAAAAAAAATTATATTCGCAATTTTACTAGGTCTGTTACACCGAATCGTGAAATACCCCTAATATTTCAAGCATTAATTTAACAACGCTTTCCATTTCATTCAGCGCTACCAACCGTATGATAATTATGCTATATGTATGATAATTTCAGGTCTTGTATGATGTATGATAGCAACCCATTATCATACGCAAAATGTATGATAATTTGCACATTCTAAAAAAATTGCAGCATAATTGCTTTTATTCCAGAAAAAATCTATTACGTTACTCATTAAAGGTATAAAAATTACACTTTTCAATAAAAGTGAAACTTGTCATCACTTACCAACCTATTACTTAGCAAACTGCGTCACTGGACTGACTTTTTGTCTGAATTCTGAATACCTGTCCTCTGTGCAGGAGCTGCTCGTTTATCGTTTGTACACGTACTGGTTAAGCCAAGAAGAAGAAGAGGATTTCTTATAAATAATTAGTTTTCATTAAGTGAGTATACCGAGGGAAATTCCCCTTTTGACGACAGTTTGGAAGAAAAAAGTGCTGCCAAATTTGCATTAAATTTGTTAAGATTGAAATGACACTTTGCTTCAATTGTAGGAGGAGTACGGAAGTACGGAGGTGAATAAAGTAGTACAATACTACTATGGGAGTACTTTTGGCAACACTGCGTTCAAGTATCATCTGAATTTGTTTCGCAGTTTTGTTAAAGAGAACTTTCTATTGAACGTTGCTTTATTTTGATATCGTTTTCCTTAGGGTAACTTAAGGAAATATTTTATTACTTGAGTTATCAATGTGTTCAAGATGAGGAACCAAGGGCTTCAGATAAATATGTCAATATGTGTAGTCTTACTCAAAAAATCACTCACAAACATACCAAAGTTGAAAAGATATTGTCAAGCCCGTTAAATTAGAGCAGCGTTTAAAGGCAGGCCTCTGAGCCTGAGGGGTATAGCTAAAGCAGTTCACTAGAGTCTTGTGGTTTTTAATGGTCGAAAATCGACCGCGTGCAACTCGAAATGACTACGAGCTTCCAATCGATGGCCCAATCAACCAATATGGGTGTCTGCAGTACCGGCTCCATCGAAACTAGCGCCCTGTGCAAGATTTACAGAAAGCGCCCCATTTTCATGTTTACACATAATATGCATGGGTTTTTCCCAAATCATCCAGGACGTAGACTTTCAATTTCTTTTATTGAGTCCCCGGAACTACCTTGCCAATGGATTATTTTCGTTGATAACTTGAAATTGAAGAATTTCTATTACTTGTTTTTGAAGTTGAAACATTGCTAGTGATGTAAGTTAATGTACAAAAAATTATTCAGGATGGGTGTGATGGATGTTGTATTTTATTTAATTAATTTTTCTTTCCTAGCAATGCGCCCCGGAACTTGACGCCCTGCGCATTTGCACATCTTGCACATTGGTTGGTCCGGCCCTGGGTGTCTGAGGTTGAATAAGCATTGCTTCTCTACGGTACCGTTTAGGAGAGGAACATCTGTTGGCTTACAGAAAAATACTTTATTGGAGTTTTTTGGGGAGGCTGGTTCCACTAGATATGATTTCTTTTAAGACTGTTGGCTATGCGGATGAAAACATTGCATGTAAATAACGCTATCAGTGCCTGCTTAGACGATATCGAGTATATACTCACTTTTTCTAGGCTGGCAGGCAGACCATTATAGTAGGGAAGGTAAAGTCATGAAAAGTCGAACCTTTAATGAAGGTTGATGCATCTTATCTGCAGCCAAAGTAGGCAGTTTTCCAAAAAGGAAACAGATATGGATTCTTATATCTTGATGGGTGACTTCTAATGTATCCAGCTAAAAGAGCAGACCTATAAATTGGCAGGAATGGTGGTGCTGAAATTTTGTTTCGATACAAAATATCCAAATATACATACTGCCGAAGACTTCAGCGTAAGACGCTGATAGATTTTTTGTGGTACCGTCTGCAGAAGGTGTTTGGGGAGGAACAGGCGTTGAGAGTGGCAAAGAAGAAAAAGAACAAGAAGTAAAAGTCCTTGGTTTCACTTGGGAGATGCGGCTTTTCCAAACAGTGGCGCCAATAACTTTCAAATTGGCTGTTAAAAACTCAAAGAAAAAAAAAAAACAGAGTGTGTGTGCACAAAATTTCATTGAAATGGGTTGAAAACAGAGCCTCCTATCGGGTCCAAAACTATCTTATCTATCAAGTTGCAAGCAGCCATACACAACCACAATATTTCAATGAAATCGGTTAAGTATGGTTTAGGTGTCGAGAGCGGCGACGTAGTGATGGCGATAGGCCAATTTCCACCGTCGCCCCGGAATTTCCGTCTCATTCGAGATGTTTCGAATCAAAATCTTGCAAGAAGTTCCGCGCAAAGTTAGACTGCACTCGCAGTTCTGTCGGAGAGTTATTCTGTCAGACTATCCGCCATCTGAGATGAAGAAAGGTGTCAAAAATCCGATGATGGGGCACGTCTTTCCATTTAAAAGTTCATCGTACGCAGATGAACCGACCAATTCCTCAGAGTTGCTCAATCCAGTAAAGTATACTGAGGGGAGCATGATGGACTTTTCGATTTAATAAGGTGAGAAATCACTTCAAGGCTAAAAGAAGTAACTTTTGCATTGAAATAGTTTAAAAATTAACGTCTTATGAAAAGATGATGTTCAACTGCACCAATTGCCGGATGCGATTATTTCCCTTTTCAAGAAAGTTAATCAAAGGAATTGAAGAAATTTAAAGTCTTTGGAGAAGCACGTACCAGAACTACCTCTAATCATGGTTGGGGCTTGGGGGATAAGCAGTTTGGTTTGTATATGAACTTAAGAAGGCTTAGGGGGCATATTAATGTTTGCCTTAATTTCAGCAATTGTTTTTATTCAGAAATAATTGAAGTCCATTATTATGTTGATAATAGGTACCTACTCATCTTTACGTTTTTACTTAACATTATTGTTAAATGTCCCTTAAATGACTGGAGACACTTAATGTAAGCAACAATCCTTCGCCGTGTCGTTTTTCTAAACGTGATACTGGTTGTGAGAGCATAAAGATTTACTGCTTCAGCTACAGCTCTTCCCAAATTCCATCACCCACCACATTACTCGTATATACGGCAGTACGGCACCTTTAGCGAACATAAATTTTCGCTACGTGTCCCATTTAATCCACGGCACATAAACCAAAATGTTTAGGACACTAAAAGAGTACATGTACATTTTGTATACACATACCTACACGCATATACCTAACCTACCGATGTGTGCTCACCAAAATGTGTCATAAAACATAATAGAATGTGATGGCGCGGAACTCGGGTACGTCATAACCCCAAAGTCTGGTCCATTACATAAACACCATTAAGGGTTATTACGGCGCAAATTAATTGCCCATTTCTGAGTCGTGTTCGCGCCAAGTGGTATGAGTTCTAGTGTCTTCTGCGTTTTATTTGAATTTACCCGTGGGACAGCAAGAGCATCGGCATACTCGGTGGCAGTAGTGCATTAGGAGGAGTGTGCTTCGGCAGCCCCAACCCCCACTCATCTCTTCGGAAGGGGTCTTCGGTTCTTTTTCCTTTCAATGTCAACCCCACGCACACTTCTATTAATATGATGTTCGCTCTGGTAATTTGTTTCCGCTCTCATGTGACGTTTTCTTTTATTGCCCTTTTGCTTTTGTTGCCATCCCCCTTTCCTGACTGGAAAAATATATAATGCAACAGCAGCCAGACCCGCACTCGATTAAAAATCGAAAGGTGTTCAACTGTAAGGCGCGACTCGACATTATTCGACGTATCGCCAGTCCCGCTCCCGCAGGGGCATGCCCATTTTTTTACGACTTTGCAATTCTTTAAAGCTAGTGGCATGCTTGTGACTTGTGAGTACAATGGCCCCGCACTCGTACTGAGTGTTCATTAATAAAAAAAAATCTCTTCGTGGATATTACCATTCGGCTGTCAAATGCAATTTTTTGTTCAGCTTCGTGTTCGCTTTACGGATTCAATTGAAGTCACTATCCCACTCGTGTGTCGTGTGTATGGATATCAATGTGTTTGGGTGGAGGAGCTCCGCATTGCCGGCGCGGTGTATGGCGTATTGGTAATTTGAAGTCGGATGGGGTAATAGGATCCATGCACACAGTGTTTTATCCGGGGCTAGCCTACTCTGAAGTGTGACTTTCAAATGTTGCGCTGTAGGACACGTATAGGGCGGAGGGGATATTATTGAATAATGCCAACGTTGGCGAGGGATGGGATGCAATTTTACGAACTAATTTATTTGTTCATCTCTACATCGCAGAGTGTGGGAAGTGTTTTGGAGATTATGACATAATTCTCATTTATTCTTGTTGAATCTTCTGTGGGAAGATGTGAGATTTCGAGATTGAAAGATCTAGATTGCATGAGAGTGTGATTGGGGTGGATATCGTGTAATTGAGTTATAAAATTAAGCCAGTGTCTTTTCGTTTTGTGTGTTTGTTATTAGACCCAAGAAGACGAACCCAAATTACTTTCAGACACTAATAGGCTTTTGACATGAAGTTATCGCAGGGAGCGCAATTTTACATTTCTGCTTGTGGCAAGAGCCTAAAGCTGTTGTAGAAATATTTTTCTATCATAAATAAATATATTTCCAAATTCAAACAGCCCAACAACTGTCCCTCCAGATTGACAGCAAGGAAGATAAATTACTCCTATTGTTTCCTTTGAGGGAAAGGAGAGAAAGGGCGTTACCGTTATCTTAGAATCAATTTGATACCATTCACAATAAACTTAATCGCAACTTCGAACTCACAATGGCGAAGTTTTCCATATAAAGTTGCCTAATGTGACCTAAAAAATATTCATTGTGAACTGTGAAGGTTAAAAATGATTATTAGTAAGGCCCCACTTTCTTTCATTGCGGTATCGCAAGCCGTGGTGCTCTGTTACGTAGCAAACTAAGTTTTTGATATTGTACCTGCGTAGGTTTGAAAACTTTTTGGCTTTGTTGTTGAGGGGTTGGTTAACCGTTTTGGCCTATCTTAGGCCTGGGATGCTGTCTCCCACATTTTTATAGAAAGATTTGCCGCTAATTTTGGAATTGCGCAGTAGGGTTAAGCGAGTTTCCGAAACTCTTTTGGACAGTTCATCGGTTTTTTCATTACCTTCAATTCCCTCGTAGCCAGGGAACCCACTTAATTTTGGTTTTGGTAAGTGTAAGTGTTTGGAGAGCGTTGAAGCAGTGCAAGACTGATTCGCAGTCAATAGTGAGTGAGCTAAGGACATTTACAGCTGATTGACTGTCCATGTAGTACGCCTGGGTCTTTACCCATTGGTATTGAGACAGTTTGGTTGTAGTATAACGTCTCCGACCCCTGAGTCGATTTTGGAACGATTCGTATATCAGTTTATGCCTACTTGGGCAGTTAGGTGTGTTATTGCTAGCCCATGACTTTCTCTTAGTGAGATCTGTCAAAGTATTATGTTTGGGAGGAAGTCTGTTACCGCCCAGATTCATACCAAGTTCTGGGATCTCTGAAAGAAGGGTCGTCAGGTGTAAGATCACCTAATTCTTAACAAAGTTATAACGCTTGTCTGGTAGAGTATGATCAAATTTTACGGATAGTCCTTAAATACTTTGGTATTACAAGCCATCATCAGCACCACTTACCCTAGATATACAGAGGCTTCCTCACGCAAAGAGCTAAGGACACTTGGAACACAGCACAAGGTATTGCTCTGCAGGATCCCCGTACATGAAGCCATATCCCAGGCAATGAGAAAGCGGATGAACTAGCAAGACAAGGTTCAGAAAGCGTCTAAGAACAACTTTATCCCTCTGTTAATATTGCGCCCTTTACGCTTTATCTCGAATGGGCAAAAAATGCTACAAGAAAATCCAACGCCAGATTGACCACCTAATCTTTTCTTGTCGTAGTTGTATTACAACAAGAAGGCCTCCCCAGCCCACAAACCTCATTTAACCTATAACTTTTTTGTTTACCGTGTTTACAGCAATTCCTTTACTGCCCACTTCAATTGACATTATAAGTGACAAAATTCAAAGCGAGCTACTAATAGACATATGTAGTGTCCAGGTTGGATTTCCATATAAGATCACCCATTGTGACCTACAAAATATTTAGTGTCGAGATTAAAAATTATTATCAGTAACGCCCAAAGTGTCTGCCCAAATCATTCATATTTTTAAGTACTTGGCTGCTGAATGTTGTAACAGGTGCGTGCTGAGCTATTTTTCAATTGTGTGTTAAGATTAAAAATTATTATTAGGAAGACGCAAAGTGCCCAAATCACATACGTTCCACATTCATTTTTTTAAGTGGGTACTTGGCTGCTGAATGTTGTAACAGGTGCGTGCTGAGCTATTATTTCCAATGTGTGTTAAGATTAAAATTTATTATTAGTAAGACGCAAAGTGCCCAAATCACATACGTTCCACATTCATTTTTTTAAGTACCTACTTGGCTGCTGAAAGTTGTCACAGGTGCGTGCTGAGCTATTGTTTCAATTGTGTCTTAAGATTAAAAATTATTATTAGGAAGACGCAAAGTGTCCAAATCACATACGTTCCACATTCATTTTTTTAAGTACTTGGCTGCTGAAAGTTGTCACAGGTGCGTGCTGAGCTGTTATTTCCATTGTGTGTTAAGATTAAAAATTATTATTAGGAAGACGCAAAGTACCCAAATCACATACGTTCCACATTCATTTTTTTAAGTACTTGGCTGCTGAAAGTTATCACAGGTGCGTGCTGAGCTATTATTTCAATTGTGTGTTAAGATTAAAAATTATTATTAGGAAGACGCAAAGTGCCCAAATCACATACATTTTTTTCATTTTTTTAAGTAGGTACTTGGCTACTGAAAGTTGTCACAGGTGCGTGCTGAGCTATTATTTCAATTGTGTGTTAAGATTAAAAATTATTATTAGTAAGACGCAAAGTGCCCAAATCACTTACGTTCCTCGTTTATTTTTTTAAATACCTACTTGAATGCTGATTGTTGTCACAGGTACTGACCGTTTATTTCCCTCCACATCAATTTGTGGAAATCGGAAAAAAGGCCAGAGAATGACACTGCACCTTCCACAGCTAACAACCTGTCAAAAGGGGGACACATATACCCACTAATCGGCCAAATAGATACGAATGCGATTCTAAGTAGCCGCCGTATAACGCCGGCGAATTTATGTATTATTCAGCTTCAACTATTCAGATACAAAACTGAAACATACACAGACTTGTTGACAAAAATCACAAAAATTGTACATTCAGGCGGAAGGTTGCTACTCCATATAAAGTTGCATTCAACCAAATGGAACACACACATACTTTCGCTGAGATGTAAATTCAACAGTACGACATATAGGTATCTAAGTGCAATCTCTCTTAATTAATTTGGCGCGACTGTAAATGCATCGCACAGAGCATACTGCATATACAGCATAGCCCTATCTACTGGAAACCACTACGGAGTCCGGAATAGAACGGAAAATAATTATAAAAAATTGAATTCTTGCCAAGTAGCAGCCACAAGCGCAGAGGAGTCGGCAAATTAAACTTCAGATCCCGTGTTTTTTGCGCTGTCATTCTGTTTGGTTTTTATACATATGTATACGTTCGCCTATTTGTCATCTGGGAATTTATTCCCATTGAAGGCACATACTCAGTGCAGGTCCCAAAGAGTTGTGAGGGTGAAGCGATAGTTTCCTTCTTTTTTTTTCCACGGGTCAATAACTTGTTAGAGCTGAGGACACACTACACAGTCGCATGTGAGACTGAGGGTTCGTGTGTGTGTATGTATTATGATTAAAGTCTTCTTTGGGGAATCAGCATCAATTGAGATACACTTTAGACTGCTGTCGGTCGGTGGATCAAATCTTGTGTAAACTACGGGACACATGTGTCTCGGTACTTTGAGTCGGCTTCGCATGAGCGAACGCTTCTACTTTAGATAATGAAAAATCAATCAGCAGCGTTGTTATGGCAGAGCGCCGCCGATGGGGAAATTGTAGAAAGACTGCTGCAGTTGCTCCAGACTGGCTCTATATAGCGACAATAGCAGTGGCTGTCCGCAGTACACCGATTGCAAGTAGTATCCGATTGCATTTCACAGCTCGTATAGCTTTGTAAAATTCCAGGCTAGGCAGTCAATATCGGAGCGCAAATGTTCGGAGCACAACTGGTACGGATGAGTGAATGAAAACTGAAAGTTGTAAGCGGATGCGATGATGGATTAAATTTCGCGAAACGAACATTGGGGAACAGATGAAATGAAATGTGACGCGTCTGGGGCGATATGGAAATAGACACGCTGTTCGAGATGGGGTTATCTTTTTTTTTTTGTTATTTGGTCTGGTTTTGAGTGCGAGTGTAGGGATTATTCGGTGCTGAGGGAAGGTGTATTTATAATTTTGGCAGACTGCCAAAATGTTACGTATACGACATGTATTCCAGAAAAAAATAAAAATATAAATACCTCTTGAACTGTTAAACCATATAGGCCTTTGTTCGATCGAACCTTTAATTATTAAAAAAAAAAGAAAAAAAAAATACATCAAGGACTACAACAACTTTGTGTATAGAGAGTTGTTTGGTTTGGGATAGGATACGCGAATACCAACATCTCGAAAGTGCAAGCGCAGGTGGTAATAGTGGGTACCTCTTATAAATATTGATATGTTGTCTTTTAAACGAGCTCAGTTAGGTTGATATAGGTTTAATACACTGACCAGAGGTTGTGATTGAACAATGGACACCTTTTCTATGACCGAACTTTTTAACTTTCTCGATTACGTAGTAGAGAGAGATATTGTATTCGTGCAAAATTCCGAACTCGAGATATTAGTTCCCTTACTTTCTGGTTCACTTTTGGCAATATGTCACATTTCTCTCGTTGGGGGAGAATATGCTCACGGAAATTAAATATAACCAAAAAGAAAAGAAACGCGTTGAACCACAAATTTGAGAAATGTGAATTTTTTCTAGGCGGGAATATTTATTTTCAGTAGAAAAAAACACAAATTTATATTTAAGACCAGGATTTGAATTGCTTTTATTGCAGAAATTAAAAAGTACAATTTTTTTGTTTCTTACATCTATTTAAATGCGATACAAGCAATAAATATAAATGAAATTAAATAAAAAGTCAGTTACAAATTAGAATTTGAACGATTTGACAATCATCTGTCAGCAATAAGCAACTAGCCCAAAGAAATTTCTTGGGCTAATATTTGCAGGTTTTTTATGGAGGGGAAATGTTTTACTCTCTCTTTTTGGCTCTCTTCTGCCCAACTTTTTAAAGGAACGAAGTTTGACTAAATTTGGCGAATGTGTTCGAATGCATTATCGATAGGGAACAGACCTATTTATTAATTCTGACATCACGATGATAGAGAAACTCAAAAAAGTTAGTCGCAAAATTCTGTCCGTTTGTCCCGAGGCCTGCAAACTTCTTAAACTTAGGATTTGGAGTTCGAGGCCTTTTTCAAGGTAACCTTAATATTAATGGTACTTCCCATATAAAATGTTAATACCAGTTTGATTTGTTCGAAAATGGCTCTAACGATTGCAACTGAAATGTGTATTTGAGCTTAAGTAGGTGAGGTTAACATAACTACATATGTATATAGTTTTTTTTTTCGAGCGAATTGAATAATGGTAATTTTTAAATTTGGACATTTATCAAAAACGGTCCATACGATTGTAACAAAAATTCATTTCTCGTGTAGTGTGGTCATTTCTAATTTAATAGAAAACTCAGTTTTTGTCTATATTATCGTTCAATAGATTTTTTAAAAAAAGTCTTTTTTTTTAATTTAGTCTTTAGTTTACCTGAAAACTGCACTAACGACTTTGACCAAAACGCATACCTATAGTAAAATTAATGTTATGTTATGTTCCAAAATTTTCAATTTGGTTTTAGTTTTCAGTTTAGGCCCCAGTTATAGCTTTCATTGAAATGCATCATTGAAAATTTTGATTTACGATTTTAAGACGATTAATCAAACAATGTTGGCTTTAGTTGGTATCAAAATAAAGCTAATCAATTATGGACTTTTTTTTTACGAAAAAACAACTTAATTCTGATTAAAACTTTTCTTTAAATCCACTTTTATTATTTCACTGATTGAAATTGATTTCAATGAACAGCTGATTTTCGTTCCTCTAATTTGGAAGCCAATCGTTTCACTGATGTGTTCGATTCTCTTTCTGTTCTCAGCTGTCAGTTTCTTTTGTACTGTAACTTTTTCTTTTTTTTATTAAACTGAGCATTTTCAATAATAATAATAATAACATTTTATTTCTTTTATGCAGACCCATGATTCCGATTATTAAACAGTTTTACTTGCTTTCCGATTTTTGGAGTTTTCTCTGTTTAGTTTCACTGACAGGTCCATCCACTGACAGCAACTTTTCAATGATTGCTATTACTGACTTGTCAAAAAAAGTAAACCTTTATTCCACTGATTTGTTCCAATGATGCAGTTTAATGATAGCTATAACTTAAGGGTTAGTTTAGTTTTCAGTTAGAATTACCAAAAACTTTTATTTTAAAAACTGCTCACATCTAAAAATAACCCATTTTCGAGTTATGATAATACTTTTAAAACCAAGTGATGCCTACATTTCAAACAATATTGAAGACTCAATTTTCAGCTTAATAGCTCAGAAAGATTATTTTTTAAATTAAATATTGAAAATTTGTTTACTATTTTGTCTGCATAATTTTGATCAAAATACATATTAAGGGTAATAAAATAATTAATAAATTAATAAAATAATTAGTTCTTCTCAAAAAATTGGAATAAATCCGTTTTTTAATTATCTCGGAAAAATGACTACCCAAATCCCGATCTGTAAAAATCAATACCGTACTGCCAATTGAAACTACGAAATACTTCTTTTTAAGCAAATTTCAACCAAATTGAATATATGCACTTTAAAATTATTCTTACCACTTGGAGCATACTAATCATGCCATAAATTTTTTAAGAAAAACAGGAAAAATTAAAAACATTTCTTCATTTCACAGGTTTTAATAATCAAAAAACAGTATTTACACAGGATAAATATAAATGAGCGAATATTTAAATTAAACCAGAATGGCACAATCCGCTGATTTTAAACTGTGATTTGACTTGATAACGTAAAATGCCCTTGTAGCTTCAATTGCAGCTGTGGCGCTATCAATTGTTGGAGTGAAAGAGTTCAACATTTTTTGACTGAACGAATCTGAAGACAAAGCATTGGTGTGTTTCGTTATTTTTGTGTGTCGAACAATACCTATCTGCGTTTCCGCGGGATGCGATCAAAAAACTTCCTTTACACTTAAAAAAAAAAAAAAAAATCACTTTTGCTTTTTTCGGTTTCCAAAAATGGATATTTTTCGATTAATTTGGTTTTGGCGTACGCATTTGCCTTTTAACGGTTTGGAAATATTTCCACACAATAAAAATTAAAGAAGAAATTAAAATGTAATAGGACGGTCTCTCAAAAGTAGTTATAATAGAATAAAAAAATGGCGTTCGAATTTCAAATGTCGAAACAACAACAGAGAGGGGATTCCCCCTTTTGGCCTACAACTTAAAAAGCTTCTGATGCGAATTTATAGATTGACAGTGTGCAGTGCTCCCCAAACCCTTCATTAATTTTAAATGAGGACGGACACTACTGCTACTTAGGTTGGATTCAATCGTTTAATTTTTGGTTAAATGAAATGTTGCTAATAATGCATGATTACAGGATAATTACAGAGTTTTCCACAAAAACACAGGAGTCAAATTTATACAGGATTTTCGTTGAAAATAAAGGGGTATCCTGTAGAATACAGGATATATGGCATGCTTATGCTTAATGCATACTTAATCAAAAAGCTCCTAAAACCTATCTTTGGTGTCGTCGTCTTCCTCCTCCGTGGGGTCATGCGCGCATATAAGGCTAATGTTGGCGAATTTAGCCTTGATGCGGATTGTCGTGAGGCGATCGTTCACCTAGTTGAAACTTAAGACTTCTTGTCTAAGTCTGGCACCAACGACGAATCCACATCCGAATATGCGCTGTTTTTGTTGCCGATAGCAGTCGCCGTAATAAATATCGCAGTTTGTCATCCTCTTTTTGCCCGGGCCATCCCATCGCACTTCTTGGATGGCGGTTAGATCTGCTTTATAGTGGTTCAGGTGGTCCGCTGGTTGTTCGGCTGCACGCGGTCTATTAAGGGACGTAACATTCCACGTACAGATCCGAAATTCGTTGTCCTTGTATCGTTTGCCAGGTTCGTCAACAGTAAAATCATCCGTAGGTATCCGAGGCTTGTTGCTGCTTCGTAACTAAAAAAGTTTTACGTATAGTCGGGCAGTTACCCCGGCGTACAACCCCCAACCTGGAGGGAATGAAATTTGTGTATATCTACAAACCGTCTGATAGTAGCTTTGAGTACTAATGCAATTTCAAAAACAAATCTCTGAATTCTATGTATTATGTATCTACGTATGTAAAAATGTCAGTCCTTACTTGTGTCTTGTACTTTGTACTCAAAAATCTTGTAAAGTGTAAAATCTTATAAAATAGTAAATATAGAAGGCGCTTATAACTTTTTCACCAGAACTTGCAAAAATTGCCTATTACTTACTGAGAGCTAAAACTTATAAAAAAAACTCACATTGTTATTATTTTTACGAGTATATGTTGCCATATCGAATGAATAACCTAATATTATTGAACACTACCTAGGCTTTTTACCTGCCTACCAATTGACTCGACCAATCTTTTGATGGACGAGAAGTTTTAGTGCACCCAGTCGTGCACTTTTTTTTTATAACACGAAGCAATGAATCAGCTATGCCATAATCTGAATCTTTATCATAAACCACAATTTAATCCTTGTGCTTTACTGAGTTTAAGATTTGAGCTAGCATCCAGTCGGCGTTTTAGTAAACAGTAACTTAGTGATTTATGTGACCAGCAGATGGCTCTGGACTTCTCGGGGGGCGGAGATTTGATAATAACTCAGTCGCTGGTACGAAACCGCTTCTTAGACAAATTGTCGCATCTCATATGCATCACCTTCCGAAAAAACTTCGGGTATGTACTTTCTCCTAAGCCACTAACATACTGGCAGGGATCATCTATTAATAGCAACCAACAAATCTGTCGAACTCCTATAACTCACATATATTTTTGGGTAATTCTTTGGAAGTTTCTGTTTACTTATCGAACATTGAAGTTGAAGAGTCTCTTCAATACTTAGCCCGTAAATTTATTCTTCATATTTTTGTTGATAAATCTGTAAATCCCGGGAGAAAGTTTTTTCATCCGGAAGTGAGACGAACATAAAGTTTCCTCTGAATCGGGGAGCATAAAAACTTTCGCATCAGAAAATAAGAAATGCACGAGTCTTTGGTAAAAGCATGAATCCTCCTTTAGGATAAGAACAGAGTTATCTTTGCGAAAGAAAAATTCTTCTTTTTCGTTTATTATTTGCTTTTTTAGATTTTTTGTCTCGTTTTCCATTGAATGCTTGATATCGTGTCGCTGGTTGTCGTTCGTCTTCCCCGCACTTTTGTTGAATGTATTGACAGGTTTGCTGGCAGCAAACATCCTTCTTTGCAGACGAATTTTTGGAGAGCTGTTTTAGAGCAGGTCAATGGCATTGGCTTTTGTTGCATCGTAAGTGATGCGATTGCGGCCGGAATAGGGGGGCATATGGTTTTGAGATATTGTCCATGTCCTTTTTGTTGGCTTTATTAAACGATGGGTGGACATTTGGCCGGACTGAAAAATAAATAAAGAATAATTTGGATAGATAAAATTGTTATCTTCATTTCAAGTGGTAGGCACGTTAGACGTTACTATCGCAAGCACAACGCCCAAGGATCTTAAGGCAATAAATCAATTTCCAAACATTTTGCTTGGCATATAAGCATAATCACATGTCCATGTTATTTAAAAGTGTTTTTCACATAACGATAGATACCACAGAGTAACCTGGGAAATTTGTATTCACAGCGTGTACACTCAAACTCATCGTGCAAACGAAGGCGACTTGATTTAATTAATCACGCAAATTCATCTGGAGATATTATCTACCGACACGATAGCTTTATCTGGATCATGTTTAACAGACTAAGACCACCGCTGTTGGCATCTGTGCGGTGCACTTTTTCTTTCTTTTACTGACACAAGGTAATCAATTCATGCATGTAGAGGTGTCTGTGGAAAAGCAAATTCAGATGCATTCTCAGAAGTTTTATGATGATTCTGTCAACGATAATTGACGGAGTTATTAAGAGTAAGGCAGCACGAACATCAGTTTCTATTTTATGCTTTTTGCTTTATGATTCTTGCAACCGGATGTACGATTACGAAACCGAAAGAATATGTTTAAAAGGGTACCTATTCGTATGTAAGGTTTGTCTTATTAAATAGGTTTATCGACAAAGCAAATTAAAGAGGATAGAAATGTTTAGTAATTTGCAGTAACTGGCTCTAACTCCGCCTGCAGGTATGCAAGCATTTGTGATAAGCCACCGTAAATTAGTTATTTTGGAGTATGTCTTAACTTTTACTTTGATTCAGCGTTCTCCTAATACCCGCCTCAATCACATACAAGCAAACATAACAGTTTTAAGTGTCAGCTCACAAGTGTTTCACAATGCGAAATCTTTGCGAATCACTCAGAAAAAAACGATAGTTAAGCGAAGAATTTAGAGATTTAAAAAAAATTAGGTAATCTAAGTTCTTTCTTTAAATATTATTTTTGAAATCAACAACGTTTGTAAGTTTTCATACAATCAAGTATACCAATAATATAGGTACTCTTCATAACTTTTTTGTTTAGATCCTTGCCAACAATCGTAATATTTGTTTATTGGGTTAATTTTTACCAAAGAAAGTTGTTGGCATTTCAATGTTTTTTTCTGAGTGCTGGAATTGTCGAAATCGTGCGTTGCATTGTTTTTGATCGTGTGTTGCTGTGTTAATGTCAAAGTTTTTGAATTCCAGGTTTGACTATCGATTTAGGTGACGATATTCCTTCCAGATATTAGGTAGTCTTGTCTGTCTTAACAGAACTTTTGATTGAAAGACACTTTCTATGCCTGGGTGGTTACCTTTTTTTTTTTTATCGTGTAACGATGAAAAAACTTCGTTTTTAGTTTGCTTCATATCACATTATCGTTCAATCGAATCGTTCATCGTTTTCATTTTGAAAAGTTTTAAAACGACTGTAAACAAACTCTGAAACCTTAGAAATGAAAAAATGTATGAAAATAGTTTTTGTTTACCTTAAATTTGTTTATTTCCCTTTGTTGTCATTGATTGAAGCCATTTAATGCTAAAATATGAGGGTAGTAGGATTTTTATTGCAGGTCGAGTTGTAAGGATAAATCAATAAATGTAATTTTATGATTAAATTTTATTCTTATTATATGTACACCAAAAATGATGAAGCGATTGCAAAATCGTAAATCGTAAAATAGCGGACCTGCACACTTCGTAGTGCAAAAAAAATAAATCAGAAATAATTTAATTGGAATGCTCTGTATTACAGAACATTTTTCGTTTTCCAGTAATCGTATTGCCTAGATAATATTCTTGTGTATCAGGACAATGCAATCAACCAATTTTACAAACTTTGGCTTTGGCTTTCGAAGAATAGCATTTGCAATTTTTTTTTTTGTATGTGATGCGCCACACCCCTTTGTCCAATATTGACCAATCTTTACAGGAACACTTCCAGGACAATACCTATGAATTTAACTATAAATTTAAGCTCAACCAATTCAGTGGTTTTCGAGATATGTATAACATTTTTTAAGTTTTTTTTTTTGTGTATGGGCGGTGCCACGCCTTTTTGTCCGATCTTGACCAATCTTCACGCGTATACTCCTGGGCCAATACCAAAGATTGGGTGTATATTTGAACTCAATCGATTGGGTGGTTTTCGAAATATAATATTTTGAATGCATTTTTTGTATTGGAGGTTCCGCGCCCCTATAACTGATGAATCAATACACCTACAAAGACCGTATACCCTTACAAACCATGGTAATAACGTCACCTTTCATGGGAAATTTCCAGAACCAAAATCGGTTCATGCATTACAGAGAACATTGGCGACAAACACAATACAACTTATCTTTATATATATAGAAGAAGGTAGATATTTAGCATCGCTTCTCAGATGTTTACCTATCTACCCAATAAAATAAGAAAATAGTTAACCAAACTTTTAAAGAACGAGAATTTTTCGTGCGACCCAGTCGTGCACTATGTTTTTTCTTGAATACCTACGTAGTTTCAAAGTCATTTATAGTCCATTAAATTGGGTATTTTGTCGAGTTAACCTACGCATCTGGCATTGAAATGTCTATTGAAGAGGCTAACCTTCTGTCTCCTGATGCGCGTCAGTGATAAAATATCCTATATAAGTGAGTAAGTGAGGGTTCCCCTGTTAATTGAACAGGTCATCTCTGTATGCCGTCAATTCATCCGGTGACACATCATCCACCTAACTCCGAAACCACTGTTGTAAGGAATACCGCGTTTTTAACCCTACAACGATAATCAACTGTTGGCCGCCTTGCGTAGCAGGGGTCTATATACCAGACCCAAGGAAAACCCTTTTAGGCATCTAATAGTCTTTCGCTTTTGACTCGTCGCTGTTCCAGAACCTGCATCCTTAAATGCCTGGCTATAAAAAATATGTAGGTATTGTAAAAAATACATACTTTCTTAAAAAAGCTAACCGCTATTAATCTGAATGAACACATCTTTTTGTTTGACATAGTGCGAACATTTCTGCTCGAGTAAAATCTAACATATTGGCAATGAGGCCAATTTTACGATTCCGTCCTCGCCATAAAATAACTTCTCTAATGATAAATGACCAATAAAAACGATGAAGGAATTCGCAGATTTCCATATAAAATAAACTTTTACCTAGTTACCTCAATCATCCAGATCGATATCAAAGTTTTTAGAGCATCCCAATGAAAGCATTCATTTTCGTTCATCTCTCCATATCCACCGTAGTCGGGCATCCTTTCGATATAGCTGTAAATAAGGTGTTCAGATGTTATCGAGCACTTTCATCGAACACTTTCAGATTGTCCGAAAACGCCATTCATTAGCAGAATTTTATTTTTATAGCAGAAAAATAAAAAAGTTAAATAAAAATGAATATAAAAGTAAAAATAAAGCGCATATAACGATAACTCGACTGTAAGAGAGTGAAGTAGGTATGCGGTATGCCCTGCCAATTATGTGTGTGAATATAATAAAATTCGCATGTGAATAGATTTTTATATCAGTGAACTTAAATGATGCGGAAAGGAAAGGGTGACGAAGGAAAATGGATTTAACAATGTCCCCTAATTCTTTGGATAATTTTCTCAAACCTGTAACGCTTCAAAAGCACTCGAAATATTTCTAAATACAGTCGAGAACGGCTAAGTGGAAAACGGATAAGTGGAAAAATCACCTAAGTGCAACGCGTTTAAATATCCCGAGTCTTTTCACGTGATTTCTATACAAATTTGTTCGTGTAAGTGCAAAACGTATAAGTGCAAATTTCTCATAAGAGAACAATTTTTCAAACCACGAAATATAATTTTATACTGTTTTTAAAACCTATAAGTGCACATGTAAAATTATTTTTAAATTTGTTTATACAAATTGAATTTGACTGCACTTATCACATACCTGTACAATAAATGAAGTTGTTCGTTCACTGGATATTGTAAGATCTTATTTGGATCAAAATAATTTGAGTTGTGTCAACGTAGACGAAATTGAAAATCAAATTTTTGTTTCGTTTGGTTCGTTAATTCAAACCACAATTAATAATTTTTTTTCTTAATTTAAACACTAAAGCTATACAAATATATAGTATTTAGCCTAGATTGTATTACCAATGTGATATTGGATATAATACATAACTACATAGACTTGAGTACAAATGTACAAATACTTAATCCCAAATTGAAATGTGATATTTTTGTTTTTGTTAATTTTTGTTCGTTTAATAAATGAATTCCAAATGCATATGTGCATAATACATATGTAGGTAGTATAGTCTTTTTTTGTGAATACTGTTTTGTGACTTTAATACATATTTGGAGTAGGTAACGTCATGTGAACTCGAAATAGCACGTATAAGTGCAATAAATGTGCACTTACGGATAAGTGCAAAGTTCGTATAAGTGCACACACAATTCAAGTCCCGACGTTGTGCACTTATCCGTTCTCGACTGTATATGTTAGATTTTAGATATGCAATTATTTTATGTTCTGTAAGGTGCTATACAATTCTTATTGCAAACATAAATGGTTGTCTATATTCATTTTGAATTTATTTAAATTATTACAATAACGATCTATTCTAATTTAAAACTAACATTTATCTTACTTTAGCTTACTGGCTCTTAGCGAGCGCTCTAAACTTAACAATATGCTTAAAGTTATTGCCTTCAGGCCTTATTAATTTATGATTGTCTATATATTGTGTCGGTGATGACCACCAAATTGAATAAATTGGAACAACGGCCAGGAATGTAGCGGTTAGCTACCACATTTGAATTGACTAAGTTGTTACCATTTTTCTAGAAATAGGCTAGATACAGCCTGTAGAAAGTTCGAAAAAGTTAAAAAAAAAAACCTTTATAAAGTTTTCTGCGTTCGCTTTGGTTCAGTGGTTGTCGTTGGATCGCATACTTAGGGTTCTATATGAACCTGTACCGCCAACTATTTTAATACAATTGTATGTATTGTATTTATGTATTCCCTTGACACAGGCGATACCAGATGTGGGGAGTTTTTCCCATTTTGGGGAATTTTTCACTGAATGGCGAAAATGGGGAAAAGTGCTCTTAAAATGGGGGAAACAAAATACACGAATGTTTATTAATTTAGCATCATTTAAAAATAAATTCCGAACATAAAAAAACCACCGCGTTTATAGAATCTAAGCGATTTAGCTCTAAACGTTTTTCGAACTGAACTTTACTCAAATGTGTCATTTTCACATACAGTTCATTAACTGCAACCCCTGTGCAGATTTAATAACAGATATGAAGTTCGCCGTTTCATTCGCCGCTCAACATTTTCTATAACTTTAACCTTACATATTTTTTTTATAACCTGCCTCGTAATATGGGTAGGTATAAACAATAATATTATAATACATAAGACTCTGTTATTTATGAATTACATATGCGGCTTTTTAAATATATTCATTTAATTCAATTTATTAGTTAGTTATTTTTTTATTAGTTTTACAGTACCTTACATGAATTCATAGAATTTTAAACTGAAATCTTTGAATATTTTTACTTTCCTTGTATTTCATTTCTTACCTTATTTGTATGTATATAACTACGATATATACAACAATGTGTTTTATGGATTACCTATAATGCCTCTCTAACGTATTTTGCTTATGTACCTGTAATATTAGATTTTAATTTATTATTATTCAAGAGTAAAGACTTGTTTTTGTTTTACCTGGATATTAACTTTAAAGCCAACGCATAGTGAATTAATTATTTATATTTGAAAATTGATATGAATTTTACATTACCCTCTCAAAATAAATGTCTTAATAAAAGAAAACAACATTTTTTGCCATATTTTTTGCCGGAAATATAGTTATTTGGAATTTCCTTGATGTAAGTCGGTCCTCTCGTGTGTCGTAGCACTTCAGGGATCTGGTTCCAACTTGGAGTATAAAAATCGTTCGCAACATTCAGTGATTCGACGCAAGAGTTTTGTTCGTGGCTCGTCTTCTATGTTCCAATTCCTTATAATGGTATCAATCAACAGGTGGGCGTGCCTTACGGAATACGTTCTGATCATCTGATTTTGAAAACCACACACTTCTTCAATTGCTGCTTCCAACGTGTTACCAGCGTTGTCAGGCGGTTCAAATATATCAGATACATCTAAAAAACTGCCAGATTCGCTTATTTTTTCCAAAAAAAAAAAAAACCCAACAGTTTGTAAATATTTTTTTAACATATTTTATGTACGACTTAAAAGTTAAAAATTTCAAATTTGAAACGCGAATGTGTAATTTTGGTTTTCCCTGATACAAAAAAGTGCGGGAAATAAATACATCGCAAAATGTCAACGCAGTTTGAAACCATCTTGAAAGAATTTACACAGCCCTTACGAAACTTTGATGAAATTGTTGTTTCTATAAATTACAGATGAGGTTGGTGCTTAAATCCGGAAATGTATTTAAAGAATTATTACAAAAAAAACTTAAACTTTTTCCTAATGAAACTGGCTATTTCTGTTTTTACCCGACTGGACACAGGGAGGGTTATGTGTTTCGCGTGTATCCTATGTACGTTCCTATGTGACGCCCTGTAGTCCAAACGGCTTAACCGATTTTGAAGAGTGAGGTGTCATTAAATTAGTATTCTTTCCCGGAGTGTCATTGGCTAAACAAGTAAATATAAAGTATAAATTAAAAAATTAAAAACCGTAAAATCAATTGTCACAGAAAAGTCAGTGAGATCTTTTTTTTCAGTCGGGTTTTTTTCGTTTTTTTTTTTTTTTAAATTAATTATTAAATACTTCTTGGAAAACCAAATTATTTTCACTGCAAATACAGTTCTGTAGGATCCATCTATTATTTAATAGAATTTTAAACTAACACTCACCCTTGTTTCATCCTCGATTGTCATGCTCAATGTTAAATCATTTGGTTGTGAACAGAACAGAACGAAGAATCCCTACGTTACCTAGTTGTTAAGTTTAAGTTCTTCGGCGGTTCTTATACGTTCCTAGAATTCATATAAATTATTTTTTTTTGCGGAAGCACATTATAAGCTTACTAAAAAGGATTATATGATGAAATACAAATAAAACACAAAAAAAAAACAGATTTTTCCCAAAATAATTTCAGCCCCAGATTTCCCCCCGTCGACCAAAAAATTCTCTAAGTCTGGGGGGGAAACTCCAAACTGGCAACATGTTACCAATGATGCGATCCGGAACTTTGAACGTCATGTCCAACACATTACGGCTGGCAGAAGGAATGTCTCCGTGAGTTTTGAGCTAACCTCGTTTCTGGTTATGACTTAACGTAGGCCTGGACAGCTATTAACACTTAAAATGTTATCAGTCCTTTAAACTTCGTAAAGGAGTAATTGGAACTCTTACTATGTTTCAATTTATTGTAAAAGCTGTTACATATAGTAACAAATAAACAGATTAAGTTGAATTAAAATTAAATTAAATGTGGCTTTAAGAAATATTTCAAAAACGAAACTTATAAGTACGTTAAATCTCTGGGTCACCCGGTGAGAGCCCACTGAACAACCACGTATCATCCAATTAGGGTATATATATACTTATGGGATTATATTCTAAAGATTGTCCTTTTTTTTTGTAAAATACGCACATAACCCTTCTGCTTGTATACCCACACATTCACCAGAGACATATGGCTATCATCCTTTGTGCGACGATAAACATCCTTCTGCTGGATCTAATCGAAAACGAACAATGTAGAGCCCCATAAACGAGTCTCATCAAAATCAAATCATTATAACCCGCAGTACAGTAGAGACAATAAAGCCCTTTCGTCTTTCCGAACACACGCTGCGTTGTATATCCGTTGAAAGGCACATGACTTTGGCGTTACGTTCGTTTAAGATTTCACCCAACACTGAGCTCTAATGAGCAATTTAACAAGCTTACTCCTTACATCCTTGGAAATTAATTTGAAAATAATGAAATTAAATTTTTCGTTCATTCTTTACAGACTCAGTGACAGCCAAAAAAGCTTAACAGCTTTTTTTCAACTCACAAACGGTTCCGAGTAAATCCGTCAACATTTTCACACTAAGAATGGACAAGAATTCAGTGAGTCCACTACCCCCACCCGAAGCGCCTCTGGCTATGATGGAGAATGAGAAGACGCCACCTAGGAGTCTGTCAGCGAACGATATGCCACCACCCCCCGATGAAAAGTAAGTATAAAACCAATCCCATGGTTGATTTTGATTGAGCGAACTTCATGTTACAACAATTCTATACAAATATACTCGTACTATCCTGATGAATGAGAAAACTTTCCGACATGCTATTGTGGTTGAATTGTTAAAGTTTTTGAGAGAGAGGGAGACGGACGAGGGAGAGGGACACGAATCTACATTTAAATGAATTACAAAAGTCAACTTGAGCATACATCACAGATGTTGTTCTATTGTTTCGGAATGGAATGGCATGTGAGGAATAAGAGGACACATGGCAGAGCATAATGCGCGACTCGCAATCAGATGTTCATCTGTCGATCACATTGAATTTTCATAAAACTTATTTTACAAATGTACATATGGATGTGAGATGTATGAGACTACTGTTGTTGTTGGGACATCTGACATAGCCTTATGTACACTAAGCATGTGTGGGTAGAATTTGACGGAACTGTTCAAATAATTGAAAGGGGAAACATGACACAATTGGTGGGTTTCTTTATGTTTTTCGGCGTTATTATGCATTAGATTTTTAAAATAGATAGAAAAGATGTGTGGGCTTTGATGGAAGTCGGGATGTTATTTACGCTAGTTCATTGGCAGGCTCTTTATTAAAATAATAAAATGCCTTCAAGTGTGACTGACTTCACAATGCAGCGATAAAAAATGACATATGGAAAATATTAAGTATACGCCACCCTCCACTGTAGGTATCGTAGGTGGCGCTGCAGTTAGGAGAGAAAATGAAATTTACCGAACAGGTAAGACAATATCTCCAGTTACGTACTAGAAGTCTTTTTAGCTCCTCGACTCTCTATAGCTACTCGTAATTATATAAATGAATTAGCAACAGCTTTGAAATTTATCAAAATTTATAATAACCAACCAATAGTATTCAGTTATCTTAAAATGTGGTATTCCCGAACTCTATCACATTCCCCCATAGTTGGTAGCGGTTGGCAGCATTGATTTTATATTTTTTGCATGTTTTTGCATGTCACACGGATTCTGAATTGACATAACACCGATAGGAAAACAAAATGGCGAATTTGAAAAAAAAAAAAAAACTAGGGGTGCCAGCGGCAAGAGGATTGTGAGTTGGGGGTCTCAGTATTGTCTCTGGAAGGCATATAGAGGACTTAATGCCAAGTTTGTGACGTTCGTCTGTTTATAGGGTTTTCATGTTTTGGGATGAATGTAAGGGACCTATTATATTTTCGACTTGACCTCTTTGAGTCTTTGAACGTTTGTCCACAGCGTTGCCGCAGAAAAATATTATAAGGTAGTACAGCACCCAAAAAAGGGAACTGTGTAATTTGAAAAAAAAAAGAGATACAAAAAAGTAGTACAGGCATTTTTTAGTCTTATAAAATAAATGTGTGCATAAAAATTGTTTTTATTTAACTTTATTAAAAACAAAAATTCAGTTAAAACAACATAAGTAGGAACAGCAGCAGGCTCATATGTTTTAGAGCCATCAGCAGCACAAGATACATTCACAGATTTTTTTTTGCCCTTACCACCTCCTAGGAATCCAATTTCACTAGATATCTATAATACAAGCTTAGTTTGATTTTTGCTAATAGGAATAACAATATTTCAAGCATTAATTTAACAAAATTTTCATTGTATTGCACTATACATTAAAATTTATGGAGTTAACAAAAAAAAAAAAAAAAACAGAGCCAACAAGCAACAACCTCACCTAACAATAAAATAAATACCGAACTGACAGATGAAAGTATTGAAACTAGTACAATCTCCCATGAGAGTTCTTTCGGCAACACTGTTTGTCCATCAGTGATCTTCTTAGGCTAAGACCAAGCACACATTACATTACATCATGTTTTTTTTTTAAACCTTCTCTTGCGAACTTCTGACACACATTTGAGAGAACTGTCACAAAAGAGCTTCTGAATTCAGCCGTTCAGACTTCGTATAAAATTGTACTCGCATAAAATTAAAACTGACACAAATCGAATGGTTGTGAGAACTGAGAAGCTAGCTTAGAGGAATTTAAAATGATGGATTAAATGTTTTTTAATTGCATCTTAAATAATAAAACCATCAAGCTGAAATTCAATAATAATAACAAGAACTTGGTCGAAAAACAAATTATCAATTTAAAAAGTTATTTATTTTTTTTAGAACCAAGCTAGGTGGTCTGTGTTATTAACGAAGAGTTAAGGCGTCTACAAAATTACTCGTCGCTCAGTTGGCGCAAGTGGTAGTCACTTGGTCAATTGGAGAAAATTCGAAATGCAAGTTCATTTCCCGACAGGGAAAAACGGAAATGTCTTCCCAAGTAAAATTATATACGGCGAATTGACTGTCAGAATTTAAAACTATTCAAAGTGAAGTGATTGACTTCAAAGGAGTATTTGGAAATAGCTATCATTCCTACCAAAGTGACTGTGTCTGCGAGTTGTTGTTACGAGTTGTTCCCTCGAAAAACAACAATTCACAAACTGAAATTTGACATAATTTCACAACAGAAATTGTCAGGGTGACTCCCAAATAAGCCTGAATCGTTGTTACTCCTCGTCTTCCCCACTCAGTAAAGAATATATTGTTGGCCCACCTTAAGAGGTACAGTGTCAAACATACTTTCAACTAACAACAACTTGCAAAAGAGTTGGTGCATGTTTTCTATCAAGCCGCCGAAGGGTAAACCGTAATGAGCATAGTAACCTTTTCGGTCTTCAACTTGGGTACTTCTACCTTTACTTAAAATGATACGTTCTTCTTATCAGCGGAATGCTGGTAGAAATAGCTTTTCGACTCTCCCAGAACCGTTTGGACTACAAGGTGTTCCTACAGGTTTTCGTACAAGATTTGCTTGGCTCGTTTTCTTTACCATACACAAAGCATTAAATAGACTGACAGCTTCAGCCAAAAAAGAGGGATTGCCTACAAGCGGAATTTGAACTTAAATGTAGTCCGATTTGAATTTATGCATTTGTGCCATGTTAATCAAAGGGAGCATACGCATACTTTGAAAAAATCAGCCTATGCACTTCCGGTTTAAACCGGATATCAGGTATCCTGAGGTGGATTCTCATTTCAATATCAAGTGTGGGGCGTTGTTGTAAAAAAATTGGCGCGACTGTATCCAACAGTCCCGAAATATGTGTATGTGTAAGCACCGTGCGTGCGGTATGTGTGTGGCTTGATACACGTCATTGAGAAAAGAGGGAGTTGTAATAACCGTATTCTTGATATATTATGAAATAACAATTAAATTTATCTTGCATAGAATCAGTAAATAGTTGAGCTTCTGGAGTTGCAAAATTGATATTGAAGTCTCTGCATATGATCATTGGTAAAAGATGATAATCTCCTTGCTGAATTCTTGAAATTTCTTCTGAGTACGGTGCAAGGACGAAATGGAGAAATTTTATTTCACATCAACAAAAAGCTGAAATTAATATGCCCCAGCTCATAAATGTATGCAATGATAAAACACAGTGACGCATTCCCTGTCCCCGCAAGTTAAATGTGTGGAATTACTCCACCAGATTCCAATAACGCGCGCTTAGATGTTTGCACATCAATAAATAAATAAAATTATTCCCTTAATTGTTACAGAAATAGTTCTTCGATTTTCCCATTTCTTGGTATCAGGGGAAACCAATTATGTGCACTGAATGTTCAAATTGTACGATATACCTACCTAAGGAAAAGCAATATTTTTTAAGTCATTCCATAATGAAGTTTGGCTACATAGATAGATATCATTTCTATGATACCGATATCCAAATGTTGCTCGCATGTTCGCCATAGAATTCCCAAAGTTTCGCAGCCCATTTTTTGTCCTTTCACATTCATATTTTTTTCAATAGTCGCAAGCGGTTTCTCTTTCGATTGTTTCTTTTAAATGATCGATTTGTTTAATAATTTAAATAATTAACAATAGCATTAAACAAAACTGACAAATTGAACTGCTAAGAAGAATTAAAAAAAAATCAGTTTCCTAGAATAAATTGCGGGAAGAAATATCATTCATCATTTTGCAACAAAACTTTGGATGCTTATTTTCTACTTACTTTGTTTGACCTTTTAAATATTATCTCCTGTAAATATATGCATAAAATGACATTATTTTCATTTTTTGTTTTTGTGGGGCCATTTTTCAACTCGTATTACAAACCTTAAAATTGACCTAACACTCAATAATATAATAAAAAGTAATAAAATAAGTTAAAAAAAAAACAATGCTGCATTTAAAAGGCCTATAGCATCATATATGGACCTGAATTCTAAGGATCCAGGTCATGCAACAAAAGCACACTTTATATACCTATAGTTAACTAAAGTTCACAATAATATTTGCAGTAAGAAAAACATTTGCCTAGAAATGGATTAATTATTCTACGAGTATATTTATTATTATTATTATGTTCGTCATTGAAGCAGAAAACCCATAAACTCTTACTGTTTCCGAAGTTTTAATTGACAGCAGATAAACAAATGAATATGCATCAATATTAACCATTCACTTTTAAGACTTGTTTTGTTTGTATTTTTGTTTAATTCTAGAAACCGTTGAGTTATATTTTTATTTCTTATATGTTGATTTTTTAAGTTATTTTTTTATTTTTTTTTTTTATTTTAGTTGTGAAGATGCGATCTCAACAAAAAGGATAGTTAAAAGAAAGGGGTACGTACAACACGATGTTTTTAAATTTATTTGTGTGCCGTCCCACTGCAAATATAACAGTCCTTGAAAAAAGTCTGCAGTATGAACTAACGAGTTTTTTATTTTAACACAATTCGCGTTGTAAATCGTTGAAATCCTTTATGTAATTTTATCATTCAAATGCCGCATAGTCGCCGCTAAATAAATGGGAAATGAATAAATTGACAGCCAAAAATTAAGCCAAAAGCGCCGCATTCATCTAAATTCTAGACTCTAAAGTAAACGTAGATATGTACGCAGTACGCACCCATGTGGCGCGGCGGGTGAGTCTACATGCTTTGTGCCTGCACATTATAAAGCATGTGTGATGGTCTATATTCCATCAGGCGGGGATGTAGCTTGTAAATGAAAACGATTTGCATCCCGTTTATGCAAATATTTTCATCGCATTGACATAGGACCGACGAATTTCCCGCTGCGAAAGCGAATCAACAGAACTTTGGTAGAAAATGTGAAACCAAATGCGCTTGAGAGTTGCCAGAGGTTAAATGCAAAATGTAGAGAGGGTGCGCTTTATTTTATTACCCTTCCATTCGCTCAGTGTATTGTGCACTTCAAAATGCATGATGTAGCCGTACCTCGTACTCACAGTGAATATTATAACAGCACTTAAATTTCGAATTGATTTGTGGGCTGAGCCGTACACCACCCCGGCAGCTATGTACGCAATCTTTGCTCAAACAACAGATGCGAGTTGAGATATATCCATGAGAGAGCGGAGAATTTACTTTGAGGGTGTAAAACTGCAAAACGTTTTGGGGGTAATCTTTGTTGATTGAATGATAAGGTACACGACGAGTGTGGTGTTTTATATACGAGTATTTCAGGGTGGCTGGAAGGAATTTAGAAAATTGCGCCTTAAAAGTCTGTGTGCATACTTTGTAGTTGGAGTATTTGCTTGTGGATAGATTTGTCATATTTTATTTAAGATCCGACAACGATGGTAGGAATCAGGTCAAGGAATTGTGCGCGCTTGTCACAAGGGTGGTGTATGTGTTTCGACAAAGTGCCCAGTGAATAAGTGATGTTATTAAATTCTCGACATGTTCTCTAGACGAGAGAAATGCTCCTTTCATTGATATGTTGCTTGCAATTTTTTAATAATTAATAATTTGCGTAGGTTAGTTATAACAAACCTTTGAGGGAATTTCAATCATAGTTATACGCTACACGAGCTATCTTTTAATTTTGATGACTGCATTCCAACCATGATGAATTATTTACTATGGTTTTGTTGATAAAGAACTTAAATTGATAGATGTTGTGTCAATGGACAAAGTTACGAGGTAGGAACTTTATACCTCACTATGCTAGGATGCCCTGTATCCAATTACCACAGAAATTTGTTCTGCAACGATAAAGGATTAACTTACTAAAAAAAATCTAATAACGCTATACTTTTGAAAAATATACTTATCTCGAAAACGGCCCAAACAATTATAACTAAAATTCATTTCTAAGTAATATAGTCTTTTCTAACTTAACCTAACTTAATAGCAAGCTCAGTTTTTCTCTATTCTGTCGTACAATGGATTTTTGAAAAAACATTTTTTTATACTAGAAGTTCTCGGGTAGATATTGTATTCTGTGGACCTTACGTTTAATTTGGTATATATACTATATAGTGGCGATGAAATTCAATGCGGTCGAGGTTATTGTTTCTATCTATATAACACTCCGAAGTCCGATCTAATTAAAAAACCTATGGATTTTATCGACCAAAATCTGCAAACACTCTGTACTTTATTTTCGCTAAGCCTTTGTAACATTATTTTAAAAGAGTTTTTTTTAAACCGAGTACGTGAATGTTTCTATTATGCCAAACAAATAAAATGTCCTGCATTAAGAAAAAAATCAAGATTTAAAGTGAGTTCCTCCACATCTTAACAATAAGTGCAATAACATCATAAGTTCATTTGATTTAGTCAAAGACAAATATTTTAATTATTTATATTATTATTATAGCAAAACCTAACATCTAAAACAACAATCATACTAGTGAAAATAAATACAACGCAGTTGAGAAAAATCCACGCAAATGACATGGGCTGGAGCTGTCATCCCACAGACATTTTGTTGTCTTTTCTGCTGAGTAATATCATAAATTCACTTGTGTGGAAGAATGAAAATAAAAATGTCTTAACCCCACAATAAATGCTGCTGACAAATGACAATTTGTAAATAGCATTTTTTTAAGACAACAGATAAGTGCAAATGTAGCGCACTGAACTTAACATTAAGCAGAATTCGGTGTGTACCTACTGCAGAGACAGAGTGGAGATAAAAAAAATTGTCGCACAGCTAGCGCTATGGGAAACAGACAACGCCATCTGCTGTGTCTTATTTGAGGTGAATATGAAGCGGCTTTCAATGGTTCAAGATCGAGATTATGTAAGGTGCGTGGCTTTCAAAGAAAAGCTGTTAACATTCAACTGAAAGCTCTCAAACCGCATGTTAATTATTGTTTTAGATAATGCCCAATTCACCATTCGGCGTTGCACGCGTGCGTGCGTCAGCGCGCTTTGACACGCTTTATCGAAATTTTACGATTTTAAATGCCAAAGCGCGCGAGCAACAACTTTGTAAAACAAAATGCTGCTTTGAAGCGACTACGCGTTAACAGGGAAAATTTTGACAAACTAAAAGTTCTGTTTGTTTTTTGGCTGAAAAATACAAATTCAGAGCAGAATTAAAATTTCAAGTCTACTCTCTTTTTTCTTGAAGCTGTAATTTTTATGCACGAATTGAAAAACGATTCTCCAAAATACAAGAAAATCATATTTAACAATATATCAAAGCACACAACAACCTTAATACGGATACAAGACCCTTGATTAATATTTGAATAATTTGATGTGTGAGCAATCTAGACGTTGCTTGTTTTTTCCACCGGACGCAAATCCCGAGATTAAATCCAACAGCTTTAAAATTAATCTTGAAATATTTCCACCGATTAGAGGAAGATTAAGTTGACGTATTCTCTCTGGCTCAATCCAAAATAAAATACCAGACTGTAATCCAATTTGGTAATTCATTTGTTGTTGATTATGTCGTTAATGCTTAAGCATTAATCTTGTGCTATTTGGTGTTTTTCTATACTGCATAAGTAATCAACACAATGTTATTTTTAAGTCGCATTCTTCATTTGACATTGCACATAATCCTTGCTTAACTACTTGTACGTAACGTTCCAAGGTCTTTCTAAATCCATTAGTCGAGGTATTGCACGTTGTATAACAGCTGTGATTGACATAATCCAAATCCAAATCCAAATCCAAATCCAAATCTAGAAATAGAGCTATCTCTATGTATGTTGATTGTCTTACTCGGATGGATGCATTTAATGGATATGGCTTCAGATTTACTGAAAGCATCAACCAGGATTACAAAATTTGTCGATATGAATGCATTGCCACGCATGCTTCGAATAATCCCAAGGATAAGCTGTCGACTAACAGTGTAACATTGTTATTTTAAACGCAACAGCAACTATAACATTGGCGACAAAGAGACTCTAGATCCTGATGAATTCCTCTCCACTAAACATATCCTATTGCCAACGACTTCATTTTGACGATATCTATATGACCCTCATGCAACTCTTTCAACACGCGCGTTCTTAACGTCTTGGGAATAACCACTCGAATACCTCGAAAAATGCATCCATTTTGGAGAGAAAAATGGAAAAAAAGGGCCGATGTTGATTTTGAATAAAACACAAATTATTTAGGAAATTATTGTCATTTCTTTTTTTTTATGATAATATTGGTATGGTTCAATTATGTATAAAACAAAATATCCCCGACCTCGGCGACACACCTCCATCCGATGGTACAAATTTGAGGCACTTGAGACTCTGAGGCATAATAGAGGCTCTATGCCGTTAATGTGCCGAATTATCTCATCCTTTAACTCTTGAATTGTTGCTGGCTTATCGACGTACATCTTCTTTTCTTTCAAATAACCCCAGAGAAAGAAGTCCAACGGTGACAAATCACATGATCTTGGCGGTCAATTGACATCGCCACCACGTGAGATAACACGGCCATTGAATTTTTCCCGCAAAAGAGCCATTGTTTCGTTAAGTGGCACTGTCCTGTTGAAACCACATATCGTCCACATCCATATCTTCCAATTCGGGCCATAAAAAGTTCGTTATCATCCCACGATAGCGAACACCATCCACAGTAACTGCCTGACTGGCCTCATTTTGGAAAAAATACGGCCCGATGATGCCGCCAGCCCATAAACCGCACCAAACAGTCACTCTTTGTGGGTGCATTGGTTTTTCGACAATCACTCTTGGATTATCATTCGCCCAAATGCGGCAATTGTGCTTATTGCCGAATCCACTGAGGTGAAAATGTGCCTCATCACTGAAGATGATTATCTTCGAAAATTGATCATCATTTGAATGCCCATTTTCATAATAAGCCTGAATAACTTTAACGCGTTGCTCGATAGTGTCTCTTGCCATGGTTCAAATTGAGTTAGTCTGAAATTGAGAAATGTCAAAGGAAATGCAGAAAAAAACTTGACGTTTAGGTGTGGTTCACATTTAACATGGGCCCTTAAGATTAAACCACCCTTTATAAGATCAGGGGTTGAATTACCACATCCGTGATCGAGTAATACGTGACTAAATTTGTTATTGTTTTGCTAATAAAATCCACAAAATTCAGTGACGTATGGCTCGATCACGGATGCGGTAATTCGACCCCATCACAGCAAATTCTGTTGATGTATTTCTCATAGTGTATTTTGATATCTAGGTACTAGTTTGGGCGCTTTGTCGTATTTTGGGCTATCTTTTTTCCTAAAAAAAAATAATACAAATGATATAATGGGCGCCCAACACAATTTTGGGCTACATATCGTTTTACAAATTTTGTGTGAATTTTTGTCGTTTTGTTCCTTTAGAAAACTAAAAAAAGAAATATTTTCAAACAAACACGCACTTTTAAAACTTGGCAGCACTCTTGCAGTTAAGTGATATCGAACAGTCTTTCAACTTTCACACACAGCAGTTCATGTTGCAGGCCTTTTGATCTGACACAATCCAGAATCCACAAAAGCCAATTGCAGAAAATAGAAGTCAAATAAAATCCGCGGCGCGAATTGAGCGCCATTTAAGAGCGATCACACGGCCATTTTTTTCTGCCATTTAAATGACACAAAATTCATGCCATTTGGTCCGCCATTTTCCTAGTCAGTTAAATGACGCCGAAAATGTTGTCCCAAAAATGGCGATCACACGGATTTTACGCCATTTAAATGACATACAAAAATGACCGTGTAATCGCAGCTTAAGTAAGATTTGGGAAAAATACTAAAATTTTAAACGATTTTTTAGGCTTCTTTCTGGAAAACGGTTTTGGGCTACATTTGTTATAGGTGGTTCAGGTTTAATTTGGTATATATATCTACTATATAATGGCGATGAAATTCAATGTGGTTTAAGTTATTGTTTCTATCTATATAACACTCCGAAGTCTGATCTAATTACTAAACCTATGGATTTTGTCGACCAAAATCTGCAAGCACACTGTACTTTATTTTCGCTAAGCCTTTGTAAAATTAGTTTAAAAGAGTTTTTTTTTTTAAACCGAGTACGTGAATGTTTCTATTATGCCAAGCAAGTCAAATAAAATGTCCTGCATTAAGAAAAAAATTAAGATTAAAATTGCGTTCCTCCACATCTTTACAATAAGTGCAATAACATCATATATGTTCATTTCAATTATACTCTGTCCAAGAAAAATTGTCAGTACAGGGAAGATAGGATGTTTGTCTCTCAGTCTGGTTGCAATGACTTACATAAACCGGTCCCTTTTTAAAGCTCTCACAGGGTTGCCGTAGTGTGTATGATAATTCACCGAGTTATGAGAGAGCAATACTGTTAGGGTTACCATCTTCCAATTTAGCCAGGTCTCATCAGTAAAATAAATCTTTCTTTTCTCTTCGTAGATATCTTCGTCTCCAAGAAATAAGGTCACTTCTTTCCAAAAACAAATTCTTTCGCTAACGTTTGACGAATTTAATTCCGAGATCTTTTTGCAATATTATATGCAAGGTTGAGCTGCTTAATTTTGTTACATTTTCACTTTTTTGTACCTCCAATAATATCTTGTCTAGCGTTGGAAGGTCATTATCCATAAAAAACTGATGGACTATCCGCCTAATCGCACATTTGTCAAAATCATCCACCTTGCTCTTGATACCGGAATTATTTTTCTTTTTTGGTGGTGAATTGTGGCCTTCGATTGCTGTTTCCCAAAAGCCTGTATACAGTTTGTTCTGTAACAGGAAAAACAGTAGCCGCATTTCCTACGGCTTCCGATTTACTTTTAAAAAGGCCATATAATGTTTCAGTTGCATCAACAATTTGTTGTTTCTCTTCTTTGAAGACTTTGGAGCCATGTTTCTGTTTATTCATATGCACAATAAAGTTAACCACTTGCTTAGGTGCATAATAACCATTGTTCCCGCCTTATATACACAAACAGGCAATTAGAAAAAAATATATAGCCACGACGCAATGTCATATACCTAAACAGATGGTAAAAGGACTGCACTTGTGCAGCTCTACATACATTTTTAAATAAAGACATATATATACTAGACTAGACTACATATTTGTTAAAAAATTATTACCCGTCAATGCAGAATTTTGCGGAAACAGTAGCAAAAAAAAACTATCATAAAATCCTTTCAAGGCATTTGCTTTACTGGAGAGGAGTGACCGGATGTGGTAAAACCCAACGACCGAAAATAAACAGGTCTACCTTTTTCATCATTTTGATATTTCAGTGTGAAAAATATGCTCTACAAAGTGAAATATGAATTTATACCTACCAAAATATGCCCTAACGAATAAAGCTGAAAATTTGTACTTAGTTTTCTATCTTAAAATATTTAATCAAATCTTATCCAAAAAAATACCATGCTTTTGCATGAATCCGGTTGAGTTGCCCTAGTAATCTCTATTAATTTATCGCAATATCTCTACAACGCACATTATGACACTTGTTGCATTAATGAAATGAATGCATTAAAACACCTCACGAATAAACCTTATTTCTAAAAGACAACATTAAAAAATATGTTATAACTGAATATTATTGGATCTTTCAGAAATACAAATAAACTAAAACCGAATGGCAGCACCCCACATAATATGCCGCTCTCAAAAGCTCCAAAAAGCACCAAAACCGAAAGTCCTTTGACAAAATTCAAAGAAAAACCCTTAATGATATGCTAAAATTGACATATGGTAACATTTCTCTGATGTGCTTCAGTCACTCACACTGCTTATTTTGGTTGATGATAATAGCAAGCGAACGCAAGACAATCATGCTCATTCTGCCTGCGGCTGTGGGGCAGACTGGTTGTGGTGGGATATATGCGAATTTCAGTAAAATTACAACAACAAAATTCTTTGGAATGCCAGTGGTTTCGTTATTATTTCAGTGACAAATCTTGTATTTGAGTGCCGTGAGAGTAGCTACAGGCACCACTGGTAGAAAAAAGAGCTTCCCATAAGGCCTGTACTGACAATTTTTCTTGGACAGAGTATAGTCAATATTAATTATATATTAAGCAACCAGGCTTGCCAGATTCCAAAAATCGCGAAATTGAAATTTTGTTTCACAAAAAAGCGCACTATGTAAAATCGCTTAAAGTAGGTAGAAAAAGGATTAATAATAACATTAACTTATTAAGTTTTATTTTATTTTATAAGCTAACAGTTAACAAAAAGGGAACAATTTCATTTTGTGATGGTAAAACGCATCATAAAAAGTAACTACCTATCTAAATATTATACATATTTATGTATCGCCAGTCTTAATCAAAAATAAATAAATGAAATAACATTGCTTCAATATTGAGATACTTAAATAAAAATCACATTTGATTAGATTTTTCAACCTTGATAAGGTACATATTAGTGTATTTTATTTATTTATTTATTTATTTAAGTCTACCATTTTACAATTTATAGACTATATAATTACATAATTAAAAAAAACTCTTAAAGTAAGACAAAAATTGAATATTAAGATAAAAAACTCTTCAAGTGAAGAGAAAAAAATTAATTTAACAAATTTTCCAAAAAAAAAACTTGAAAAATTTTAATTCAATTTAATATCAAGATAAAAAAAACTCTTCAAGTGAAGAGAAAAAAAAATACTTTTGTATACGTTCAATCCGATTTATATGCACCTGATATGCTGGTGACCAAATAATAGAACAGCATTCTAACACAGATCTTACTAAAGAACAATGCAAGGTTTTAAGAGTGTGTATGTCTGAAAAATCCATGCTGTTCCTCTTAATAAATCCAAGAAGAGAGTTCGCTCTGGATATTGTGCTGTCTATGTGTTTATTGAAATTTAATTTCGAATCAAACGTGACGCCCAAGTCTTTAATTTCCTCAGATCTAGTTATTAAGTGCCCAGCCATGGAGTAACCATAGGCCACTTAATGTGAAAAAATGACGAAACCTTACATTTCCCTAAGTTCAATTGCAAATTTCTACAATTACACCAATCCGTAATTGCGTCTATGTCAACCTGTGGCTTAGGCAATCGGCTACAGAATTGAATCTACAAAAAAACTTCCAGTCATCAGCAAATCCCAGACACTTACAGAAAGACACCCTTGAATCTATATCGTTCACAAACAATGCAAACAACCACGGTCCCAAGTGACTTCCCTGAGGAACACCAGACTTTGCTTAAAACTGCCTCGAAAAAGTATTTCCTATTCTAATTAACTGAATCCTGTTACTTAGGTAGGATGCAATCCACTTGTTAAGTTTATGTAAGAATAATCGCTTTTTAAGCCAAATTCCATACGACCATTTAAAAAAGTAAACTTTAGAGTTTAGTGCAACTTCGTACTCATTAGGATAAGAACTAACGTACGTGTTTGAATTAAAGTTATCAATCACCGAAAATTGTAGTGGTTAGGTTAGGTTAGGTTAGGTTAGGTTTTTGGGCTGATGAAGCGGGTGACCCTCGCTTCACCACACTCAGGTCCTTGTGGACCCATTGTGATACCCTTTATTTGTGGGGTTTAGCCGCGTTGTATTTTGGCCTCGTTTCCTTCTCCTTATTCGATGTTGTCCAGCCATCTTGATGTCCTCAGAAACCTGTGAAGATAAAAGAGTGAGATATTAGAGAGTTCTTGAATGTCTTGGAAGTAATATCTTCCAAGTGTTCTATTTCGCAAGTGACAGAGGCTCGGGCAGTGACAGAGGAAGTGAGGTGTGTCCTCATGCGTCTCCTCATCACCGCAGCCTCTACAGATGTCGTCGTCTATGAGGTTTAATTTCATTGTGTGGTTTCTTAGGAAGTTATGACCTGTCAGAGCACCTACCAACTTAGACAGTGATTATCTGTCAAACTTCAAGAGTTTATTGGTCCGGCTTTTGTCATATTCAGGCCAAAGCTTCCTTGATACTTCACAGGTTGTTAGTGTCTTCCACCTGTTATTGGCTTTCATTCGGATCTTGTTTTCCACCCGTTCTCTGAGGTTACAGAGTGGTGGTTTTATCGATTGTAGTGCCTGATCATGGTCTATTGCAGACCCCTTTCTTGCCAGTTCGTCTGCCATCTCATTGCCGGCTTTGTCCCTGTGTCCAGGAACCCAGCAGAGATTTATATTATGCTGCGAGCCAAGAGCTTTGAGCTCTTCGCGAAAGCTGCGAATCAGCTTTGATTTGATTTCAGTAGCCGAAATAGCTTTAATGGCTGCCTGGCTATCAATGAATATGGTAATATCATTACGTGGTATTGCCTTCATTGACACCATACACGCCGCTTCCATAATTGCCAGAACCTCGGCCTGGAAAACACTGCTGTGATCAGGAAGCCTGATTGAGCGGCGTGTGTTTAATTCCTCCGAGAATAGACCGGCTCCAGTGCCATAGTCCATCTTTGATCCATCTGTGTAGATGGATATAGATTTCTTTTTAGCAGGTTCGTTCGTTTCCCATTCCTCCCTCCTCGGAAAGGAGCAGGAGAATGGCTTGTCGAAATCTAGGTAGGGAGACATGTAGTCAGAGCTAACATCGTTCTCTACGTATCTCTTCAAAATCTGCGCATGTCCAGTAGCATTTGGATTCCAGCCTTGTGTTTGGCTAATCCTGAGAGCGCTTTTGGTGGCCGATTCTTGCATATAAGGTCCAGGGGGAGCAAGTTGAGAATGGCCTCCAACCCAGCGGTTGGATTTTTCCACTGCAATTCAGCATTTACCCTGTCTGCTTTTCTTTCTAAGCAATCTTTAGGTGGAAAATATGAAATTTGTTCCAAAAATATTGGTAATTAAAGCGTAGTACGCAGTTCATCTGAAACGAAATTTTCCGGTTGTCTCCGAATGGACAGCGAAACATCATCGAAAAGGCAGCGGAAAATAATTTGTGTAGATTTCCATCAGCTGCTACACAATTAGCAGTGTTACCAGCACTGGCTATTTATTTCCAATTTGGCTCCTTAAACTTGTCAGACGGTGAGTAAAATAAATTAAGCCTGTTTGTATAATAACTAAAATCAACATTTTGTTCGAGGTATATTTGAATTTTATTTTTTTCTTATATAATAAGACAAGCACTAATATGTCAAAAATCGCACAAAAAGCGCGAAAAACACAATATCGCAAAAGCTGAATTCCTGTCGCAAAATCAAAATAAAAATCGCTCATTTCTCGATATATCGCACAATCTGGCAGGCCTGATAGCAGCACCCAACATCTAAAACAACAATCATACTAGTGAAAATAAATACAACGCAATTGAGAAAAATCCACGCAAATGACATGGGCTGGAGCTGTCATCCCACAGACATTTTGTTGTCTTTTCTGCTGAGTATTATCATAAATTCACTTGTGTGGAAGAAGAAAAATAAAAATGTCTAAGCCCCACAATAAATGCTGCTGACAAATGACAATTTGTAAATAGCATTTTTTTTTAAACAACAGATAAGCGATGAATTAATTTGGTGCAAATGTAGCGCACTGAACTTGACATCAAGCAGAATTCGGTGTGTACTGCATGACACAGTGGAGATAAAAAAAAAATTGTCGCACAGCTAGCGCTATGGGAAACAGACAACGCCATCTGCTGTGTCTTATTTGAGGTGAATATGAAGCGGCTTTCAATGGTTTGTGGCTTTCAGAGAAAAGCTGTTAACATTCAACTGAAAGCTCTCAAACCGCATGTCAATTATTGTTTTATTGTTAGATAAATTATGCTCGGATCCTTTTCTGACAGTTGTGTTATATGTGGTGAATATAGTCTATAGTCTGTTGGTTTTTAATTTTGGAAGGAAAATGTTCCTTTTTTTCATCAGATATTAGGTTCACCCTTGACTAAAACATACCCCAATGATCGAACACACATAACGCTTTTACTCTGGCTAAATTGACACTGAACTTTGCATAATATGTTCTAAATATCTAATTGAAATGTCAACTGACACTGAGTATCCCATCCTCTCCGTCAACCTTATTTGAAAAATTTGATGTGTGAGCAATCTAGACGTTGCTTTTTTTTTCCACCGGACGCAAATCCCGAGATTAAATCCAACAGCTTTAAAATGAATCTTGAAATATTTCCACCGATTAGAGAAAGATTAAGTTGACGTATTCTCTCTGGCTCAATCCAAAATAAAATACCAGACTGTAATCCAATTTGGTAATTCATTTGTTGTTGATTATGTCGTTAATGCTTAAGCATTAATCTTGTGCTATTTGGTGTTTTTCTATACTGCATAAGTAATCAACACAATGTGATTTTTAAGTCGCATTCTTCATTTGACATTGCACATAATCCTTGCTTAACTACTTGTACGTAACGTTCCAAGGTCTTTCTAAATCCATTAGTCGAGGTATTGCACGTTGTATAACAGCTGTGATTGACATAATCCAAATCCAAATCCAAATCCAAATCTAGAAATAGAGCTATCTCTATGTATGTTGATTGTCTTACTCGGATGGATGCATTTAATGGATATGGCTTCAGATTTACTGAAAGCATCAACCAGGATTACAAAATTTGTCGATATGAATGCATTGCCACGCATGCTTCGAATAATCCCAAGGATAAGCTGTCGACTAACAGTGTAACATTGTTATTTTTAACGCAACAGCAACTATAACATTGGCGACAAAGAGACTCTAGATCCTGATGAATTCCTCTCCACTAAACATATCCTCTTGCCAACGACTTCATTTTTACGATAGCTATATGACCCTCATGCAACTCTTTCAACACTCGCGTTCTTAACGTCTTGGGAATAACCACTCGAATACCTCGAAAAATTTTTGGAGAGAAAAATGGATAGGCTCTTCTCCATTTGACATTGTAGATCCCTGCTGTAGTGCTGTGTAGAGTTAAACGCACTCTTCATCCTTCAGTATTCCGCGCTTAATCGCTTCATTGGTCAGGGTCACTGGTAAAATCTCGATCCGGGATAATTGGAATGTCGCATAAACGTCTTGTTGGTCTGATTCTATTTCGTTCTATGGCGGGAACCCAGATAGATAATAATCAGCGTTGGCGTGACTAGTTGTCTTCCTGTATCGTATGTCGTAGTTGAATCCTGACAAAAAGTTGCATAATTTAGCAATCTTAGTGCCGAAGTTGCTGGCAGATCTTTGTTTGGATGCAAGATACTTGTCAGAGGTTTATAATCAGTTATTCAAATTATTTTCCTTCCGTAACAGTACTGAAAGAACTTTTAAGACCCCAAATAATAGTTGTAGCTTCCTTATCAATCTGGGAGTAATTTGCTTCTGTTTGTTGAGCGAACGCGATGCAAATGATGTAAATGCAAATGCAATTGCACGCTCCAAATTGTCTGGCATGATATGCGAAAATAACTGCTCCGAATCCGTATAATGAAGCGCCAGTAGCAAGAACAAGGGTTAGCTCTGGAATATAAGATGCAAGTGTCTCCGTTTTTGTTATTTCTTGTTTTAGAAATTTGGTAAGATCTTTCGCAATTTTTCGTCCACTAAAATTTCCTCGACCTTTGGTATCTAATAATAATACTTATAATACTTTATTAATTTTTGCTTTACAGTCTGCACACAGACGAAAACTCCCATTTTTCTTGATGATGGGTACGATTGGAGTTCCCCAAGCGATAAAGATTCATATTTCTATGATTCCCTCGCTCTAAAGACGATCAATTTCCTTCTCTATCATGTCCTTCAGAGCGAATGGAACTGATCTTGGGCGAAAGAAAATTGGTTTAATATTCGGATCCTTTAAACACAGAAAGCAGACGACTGATTGTATAGCTCCAATTTCGTCTGCGAACGTAGTTGCATATTCGTCTACAAGTTATTTTATTTTAGGATTACATACACTTTCCGTTAATTTAGGCGCTTAAAGCAAACCAAATTAGGGTGTATGACAGCTAGTGCTCAGTTTTAGTAAATGTCCTTTTCCATTGGTTTCATTCGGGGATCTATTCATTCTGTAATCCAATGGAACAAGAAACTTGCTTTCGATTGAATCCACAAAAGTGTTGGAAATGCCGAAAAATAATCTACGGCAGTTGTCATCTGACTAATATAAAATACATAAATTACACTTGTGCGTCTTGTGTGGATTCTGACTTCAAACCGAGAAGCAAAGATCTCTTTTCAGAATCAACAGAAGAGTATTTTTTGTGCCAACGGAACTGTTTCAAAAGCAAATTTTTCGATTCCGGATGCTTCCTTTCGCCCAATGGAGAACGACATAAATAAATTAGATCGCTCTGAACATATCCGGTAAAGAGCACATTCGATTTGCAATAGCTTTGCTCTGAACGAAATAAAGAAAAGTACCTACTTAACGATGTCAAGACAGCATTTTGTTTGGAACTGACAGCAAAAAGTGCGCCCAAATTCTCTGCATTTTTTGTGCCACTTATGTTCAATTTCTTACGTAGCCCACCAACAATCACCAACTGTCAGAACATTCAGTGAGTTTGAATAAATTTTCCAATGAAAATTACCTTCCACCTTCCTTGTTGAACCTCTGACCTTTTCGGGTCTTGATCGACTAATAAAAAAGTCAATGAAGACCATAACATCCGCGGCGATATGACAAACTTTAATATGCTTCTTTATATTTATTGAAATATTTCCCGTCATGGGCACAGTGGTATTTTTAATGAGTTATTCCTAGGGAAGCTCCTTGGCACGCGATCAACTGTTGAACGCGCTACGTCTCCCTGTTCCAAAAAGAAATAATAAGAGCACGATTAAGTTTGACACTAAAACAGAAGCGCTACAAAAAAAAAAAAAAAAAAACCACAACAGGTAATCCGGGTGAGAATGAGATAGCGTGTCGACGGTTCCTTTCCACCCCCCACCCCCACATCTTTTTTATACTGCGGATGGGTATAGAGAGTCAGCCCCACTCCACGCTAAGTCGGTGGAACAGAAATTTTGAATTTGTTTGATTAATTTGATATGTTGTAGGTGGGCTATGCGCGGCGCCCTTTTGTTGGTATTTGCCCCGCGATTTCATTTAACTTTCGAGGGATGGTTTGGTTATGGTTATGCCAGAGCACGCAAGGAGTCGATCCGAAGTTTAATGTTTCAAGGTTTTCAACGCTGCGGGGGATGATTTTACTGCTGATGCGAGGGTTGAAATTATGTTTCGGGGACAATACATGAAATGTCAACAAGTAGTATACCGTTTACGTATACGTATAGTGTAGTCTTATTTAGAAGTAGGTAAGTGAAGCATTTCGAAAGGGTGCTCCGATGGGCTGGAGCCGGAGGCGTATTTATTATTTAGGTTTACAAGCGAAAGTGTAATCAAGGGGTGTTGCGCCTTGTTTTAGTCCTTCCGGGTATACTAAGTGCGTTGGAAGGGTGTTGATTATGGTTTAAGTCTTTGAACACGTGTTACCGAAAAATGACTGCTATAGGGGGGTTGAACACAAAGCGCACTTTAATTTGCCTAATTTGTCGTGGGCTTAAGCATTTGCAGGGTGAAAATATTAACACTCGTCAGAAGGATACTGAATGTCGTGTTTTGAAATAATTTCTCATGAATATTTTCACATAGACGACCTTAGGTATGTAGATTCTAATAGAGATACAACTTTATCCATTCTAATGTTGGCACATCAAGGAAGTTGTGTCTGACATGAAAAGGGAGTTGTGCGGCTTCCATAGCCTCCCCTTATGGGCTTGAATAATTTTTTTCGCTAGTCATTTCCTGCAGCGTTTTGAGAATAGTTTCTTTAGGTTTTTATGACCTAAAACTATCAAATTGGTAGTAGTTGTCAGTATTCTGTCAATGAAGGCCACATGGGAAGCAAAACCTATATCCGAATTAATTGAGAGCAGGTAGTTACTTCGTTGGCACTAAAACCCTTGTTTTATCTTTAGTTTGAAAAGTATTCTGGAAAGTGCAAGTGAATAAATGAGAACCCACATATGTATATATATATATATATATATAGATTTCGAGAGATATTCGAATCAGACCACCATTGTCGGGTCTCTTTTCGTCTCTCTACCACTATAAATCTTACCCAGAGAGACTTTCTGGATTTCTCCAGAGTTTTTCCCTGAGCTCAATTCCTAGTATTAACGCTAGCATCTGTTTATGGGAGATCTGTTTCATCGACTGGGTCTCGACCCAATGATGTCCCAAGATCCTCATTCTTTTGCCCGCCAACGCCGGACATTGACACAGTATATGTGCCGCTGTCTCAGGTTCCTCCAGGCATAGTTTACAGGTATCATCCTCTCTAAGGCCCATCTTCCTTAAGTGATACCCGAAATTACCATGTCCTGTTAACAAAACCACCACCCTTTCCATTGTTTTCAACAGAAAGGATGTTAGGCTAACTAGTCTGAAGGCCTTTGCCTCGGTATAATCCTTCTTCCCCGGCTATGGAAGGAAGACCACATTTGCCTCCCTCCATGTAATCGGGATGTGGCCTAATTGCTAGGCATGCAACGTATATATTCCTGAGCCTTGGTGCAATTACGTCTACTCCCCATTGCCTTAGACCTGGAAATATACCATCCGGCCCCGCGGTTTTGAAGGGTGAAATTGTTGCTATCGCACTCTTGACCGCTTCTGGTGTTACAATCCGTCCTGCTTCCATCCTATCCATCCTGTTCACTCCTTGTTTCCTTGGAGCCCAGGGCTGATCTGACTTATAGCTTCCTGGAAAGTGTACCTCCATTAGGACCTCATTTGTCTGATTCAGTGTTTCCAACATCTCCCCATCTCTATTACGAATGAGTCCGATCTTGGAAACTGGATCCCTGGAGACAATCTTTTGTAGTCTACTGACTTCAGACGTACTCCTCATACTCGAGCAAAAGTCCCTCCATGACTCCCTTTTACGTCTACGCAGAGTAACATTCATCTCTTTCTTTTTCGCCTTATACTCATCCCATGCTTCGGGTTCTCCCCTTCTCATGGCGTGATTGAAGGCCTTCCTCACATCCTTCTTTAGCTTTTCAAGTTCCCGACACCACCAAGGCGCTGGATCTTGTTTTTCCACTAAGGTAGGTGTACAAGCCACTCGATACGCATCTTCAACAGCTGATTGCAGATGCTTCAGCTGTGATTCTACATGCCAAGTGTTTTTCGGTATTCCAAATCCTGCTACATTCAGTTTTTCCTCCAGTACTTGAAGGTATTTAGTCCTATCCGTATTCTTCCGAATTCTGATGTATTTCCGATATTTTTTTTCTTTTAGACCCGTAGCGAACATCAAATGAAATGGCTCTGTGATCCGACAATGTAGCCTGATCCCTTACCCTCCATTTTGATATTCTTTCAATTATCTGGCTACTGCACAGGGTAACATCGATCACTTCCTTCCGCCGCACATCCACGAAGGTTGGCTCTGTTCCCCTGTTTAATATAGCCAGATCCTTGCATGATACAAATTCGAATAATGCTTCTCCTCTGTAATTATCGTTGGTACTGCCCCACACTGTGTTATGTGCATTGGCATCACAACCAATTATTAAGTCCTCATTCCTGTTCCTGCATGCATTCACCAAAGCACCAAAGACTCCAACTCTCTTGTCGGAGGAGGATCCGGAGAATCACACGGCAGGTATGCAGATGCTACAACAAAAGTTCCCGCACCTGAACCTACTCGTACTGCTGCAAGGTCTGGGGCACACAGATCCGTCAATTTATATGCTTGAACTCTGCGCCTCATCAGGATACAGGACCAAATTCTTTCGCTGGCTTGCGCATAATGCAATTCAGCCATGCTATTTGGGAGTCCTCTAATCTTTCCTCTAAAGATCCAAGGCTCCTGTATGAGGGCTATATCAAACGAATCCTCATCAAAGCATTTAGTCACCATTGCTGATGCTGCTTTGCTGTGATGAAGGTTCAATTGAATCACCCTGAGCCTGAGAACCCACATTACTAGGATTCGCAAAAATCCAAAAGACGTAGTCCGAACCTGCAAACTTGTACATTTCCAGATGGAAGTTAAATCTCCCTGTGACTTTTGCAATCTCAGTAACTGTTTTCTAGAATAGACATCGTATCGACAAAAACACATTTCAATGAATTCTAAACCACTCATGCACGAGCACTGCAGTCAAATTCGGAACCACCATTCCACCAGTTTTTTTGGTTATATCACTTGGCATCCCCACGAACTAGAATGTCTGCAAAGTTTTCATTTTTTTATCGAACGTATTCCACACACGTACAAGTTCATTGCACCTACTCCTTGTGGCTGATTTAGGATCTCACTCAAGTGGATAAGTCGCCCTTAGCATGTATCACTTGGACTCGTAACCCAAAATGCTAACGAAAATTATTGTTCGCAAAAGTAGGTGTATTCGAATCGTAAAAGCAAAAACGTAAAAGCGAAATAAATAAAACATCCTTCCACTGAATAAATGTATTTAATGATTACGCTTTAAGCATTTAAAAGGAGAACGTATGCTGTACACGAAGTTGGCTTAACAGTGCCAAATGTGTAACGGTGTCATGTGAAAAGAGGTTAAATTCTTTGTAGTAAAGTTGCAGGACGAATGAAAGGAACAACTTTTGACTGCCAAGTTGTTTTTAGTTTTGCCTTTTTCGCCAAAACCCTATTGAATTAATTGAAGAAAGTTTAAGGACATCGTGGTAAGAAAGAACATAGTGGGCTAGTATCGTTGAATGCAAAACATGTGCATAAATTTGCCACTCGTCCTTCTGCCGCATGAGGAAGTAGAGAAAGTTCTCTGTGGGCGAGACGGAGACTTCTTACTTAACGTGCGGCGAAAACTATTTTTAATCGAATTTGTGCTTTTTGAGAGTTTAGGTAGTGGTAGTGGTACTGTAGTGGATATCGAGAGTACAAAGTTTTAGCCAAGCGGATGATGCTGGTTATGTAAGTATATTTGAGATGATAAGTGGGAATTTCTTGCAGAAGTTTATGCGAGCGGTTTGGTCTAAAATGGGAGATAACAGGATACAACGATATGAATTTGAGATATCTTTAGAAGAGATGGGATGTTGGCGAGTATTATTGGATGAGGATGTGGATGCGTTTCAAATTCTAAAGGTGTCCTGACGTTGGGCGCCAGTTTTGTATATAAGAATGATCTGGGTAACTGAAGTCCTAGCAGGTGTGGCCGAGTAAGGTCTGGGCTTCGTTACGCCACGGATATCCACATCCTCTTGTGAAATCTAGAGTCTGTTATAAATAAATACCAGGTCGAGCAGACTTGTTGGACTTGAACTAAGATATTGCCATTTTGGTCGGATGGATCGTTTGTTGATCGATTTTGGCCGTCTGCCCTTCGAACATCAAATGAGCTATTTAAATTTCAATGTTCTTCTCTAAATATTTGTCTTTGTCCTTACGTTCTGTTTTGTTTCTGTAAATACTTCCGGAGGTTGTTTGTGAAGAAGCACCTCTCTATTTCAGCGATAATGCGCTTCTTGCGGTACTTATTTTTTCCGCATTTGTTCTTCTTTGTAGGTGAGATGTTTTACTGTATGCTTGTCATCATAAAATCAACCAATACATTAAAAACACGGTTTCACGTATTTTTTGACACGTTTCGAGCGAGTTTTTGATGCGTTTTAACCCCTTTTTGAATAGATTTTGGAAGCGTTTTTTATGAAGTTTTGCCGCATTTTTCAAGACATTTTCAGATAAGTTTTTGACGCTTTTTCTTCAATTAAACGCATTAGTTGACTCATTTTAGGGCGCGTTTTAGACACGTTTTTGAAAGTGATTTTGAAGCATATTTTGATGAGATTTCGAAACGGTTTTTGAGATATTGTTTTTTTTTTTGCAGCGTTTCTCGTAGTGTTTTAGAACGCTTTTCCGAAATGATTTTAGATGCATTTTATATCACGTTTTTCGGCGCATCTTAAGATTTATTTTTTGAAGCAATTCTGGATGAGTTTTAGAAGTATTTTCGAGCACTTTTGGTGTTGTTATAAGACGTGCGTTAGAACGCATTAGTTGACTAATTTTAGGGCGCGTTTTAGACACGTTTTTGGAAGTGATTTTGAAGCATTTTTTGAAAGAGATTTCGAAACGATTTTTGAGATATTATTTTTTTTTTGCAGCGTTTCTCGAAGTGTTTTAGAACGCTTTTTCGAAATGATTGTAGATGCATTTTATATCACGTTATATCGGCGCATCTTAGGATTTATTTTTTTAAGCGATTCTGGAGGAGTTTTTGAAGTATTTTCGAGCACTTTTGATGTTGTTATAAAACGTGCGTTAGAACGCATTAGTTGACTCTTTTTTGGGCGCGTTTTAGACACGTTTTTGGTAGTGATTTTGAAGCATTTTTTGATGAGATTTCGAAACGATTTTTGAGATATTGTTTTTTTTGCAGCGTTTCTCGTAGTGTTTTAGAACGCTTTTTCGAAATGATTTTAGATGCATTTTATATCACGTTTTTCGGCGCATCTTAGGATTTTTTTTTAAGCGATTCTGGACGAGTTTTTGAAGTACTTTCGAGCACTTTTGGTGTCGTTATAAAACGTGTTTTTAGGTCTTTTGACATGTTTTTGGATGGTTTTTTTAGTAATTTAAAAAAATAGTTCTTGATCGCTTCTTTATATGAGTTTTTGACCTGATAATGTTGCTGCTGATGATGTTTTCCAATTTTTTATTTATTATGACTTTTGGTGCTGAAATTGTTTATGCAGTCAAATTTGCTGTTGGTATTGATGTGTTTGGTTCCTACTTCCCTTGTATCGTCAAGTTCCGTGCAACATTTTTTAAATGTGCAATCGAGTACCATCGGTTCACTTAGGGATAGGGTTTGATTGAATTCGAGTTAATAATATGTCCGCTCAAAGTACTGTATTTGGTTTTTGTGTTTTGAGAGTGGAGACTAAAAATAGGGCTATCCGGTTCGATTAAAATAAAAATAAATAGTTTGATATGAGTGTTTCATTTTTGGGACGAATGGAAGGGATAAAACAATTTTATTCCGAGTCCAAATGGCTAATTCCGTACCTCTTCCATGACAGTTATACTCTCGGATGCTTGTCAGACGTTCGCAGTGGAAAGAGGCTTAATTTAATAAAAATTTCATCAATATGTGTTTTTCCGGAAATCGAATCTGGAATCCCTCGCTTAGTAGTCCACACTGCAATTTTTTGTCGTTTTCCTTTTGGCAAAAAGAAGCGTCCGGGAGAGTCCGGAATCGAAAAAGTCACTTCTAAAACCGTTCCATTTGCACAAAAAAAAAATACTCTTCTGGTGATTCTAAAAAGACAACTTCCCTTCTCGGTTTGAAGTCAGAATCCCCTGGAGAAGCACTCACACAAGTGTAATTTACGTATTTTATACAAGTCAGTTGACAGCAGCCGTAGATAAAATTAAATTTTGTCATTTCACCAATACTTTAATGGATTCATTATTAGAAGCAGTTTTCGTGTTCCATTGTATTACAGAATGAGTGGATCCCCGATTGAAACCAATGGAAAATGACATAAGATCCATCATATTTACAGTCTTCTATGCTTCCTGCGTGACTTCAACTCAAACATAATGTCTGTGAGAACCAGTAACACAAAGCCAACTCATCTCATTCGATGTTTATAAAAGCATCTACTGGCTATTGACTTATATGGTTTTTCTTTTCAGATTTAAATATTCTGGTCAATCCCTTCACATCCCCTTGAAGTTTGTTTGTTTTTGTTATACGTAGTTCTCGAATTTTGTTCGCCTATCTGTATCTGCATCAGGTTTCTCACACAGTTCAACTATTGCCTTTGCGTGTCGTCCATCGAAATTCACTTTTATTACGTATCTCTTTAAATGTCGTCCATCCTTTTTCTATGTTACATTCTTATTTGATTTGTTTTGATGAAGAAGAAAAACCAGTTCTCCCCTACCGATTTCATAAGCAAATGCATCACATCTACGTTGTTGCATCTTTTACTCTGACGTTGATCTCCTTGTTCCATAATTACTGACGCTCTTACAAAGTGCATTCGCTTTCGTATCTTCCACCTCCATTGAGCCGTGTAAATTAGTTCCCGCATGATCGTTAATGTTACGCACGTTCGTCCAGTGTGAAAACAATGAATACGCCATTAGTGGACATCATCATCGCTCGGAAGTGCAACAGCATCTCCATTCTTCATATCCGCTTGAATACAAAAAAAAAAAAAAAAAATCGAAAAAATAAACACAATCTTCCAATTGAAGATTTTCCCGCTGCCCCTTGTCTGGCATAATTCCACAGTTCTTTCTTCAAAGATACCCTACCCTTCGATAGATACATTTCCAGGCAAATCTACCATTCAAATCCAACACAAACTTTATTTGAATTCAGTTGCGTCGATGGCGGTTGGGAAATCCATTCGAACCGCCCGTCAAGTGATCTTCCTAGCTCAGACTCAAACCAAGCCCAGTCCACATCCAACACACATGCTCGATCGATCCGAATGTATTGCTGTGCCAGTGCTTCCCAAACTGCCAGCTACACAACCACCAAACCACCAGTGAGGCTGTTTTATCAGTTATTCAAACACTTGTTGTCAGTACGCAAGTGGATTCGTGGATGTTAGCATTCGTCTCGTTCGGTTTATTATTAGATTAGATAGAGGCTCGGCCTGTGTGTTCCATCATCACAAATATTTATAATCAAAACTTCATAGCTTCCCGCGAAATCAATTAAATTGTGTTCAACGGATATTGAGTTGTGTATCCCTGCTCGTAACAGCTTATCCGCGTCCTTTTTACGTGACTGCGCGAATAATAAAATTCTGAAAGTTCTTTAAATTCGTTAGTGAATCTAATTTTGAATAGATTTATTTGTGCATTGTCGTTATCGTCGCAGATAAAATATACGAAACAACAATCGAACTCAAATTTGGATACTCGTGCAAAGATCGAGTGGATTTGCTCTGTTTGAATTCCCCATTTGATGCGAGAGCGTAGGAATAAAATGCCGCGTGGTGGAACAACAACTGCGTAAGTAGCCAAATCTATTGTATCTATGCGTTGTATCTATGATGTGATTTGCTTGCTTCGGTCTAGTCGCATGTCGCAGCCAAGCCAACATCAAGGCATCAAAATATATGCACACACTTCAACTTGGAGTAACTTTTTCAATTGTTTGTCGCCAATTATTGCGTGTACAAAGCGGGAGCAAGCAAATAATAATTGAAACGACAGACACAGTGAAACGCACCCGTGCTCCCTTCATCCCGTTTCGTCGTTTTATTGTGTTGAATCTTGAATATTATTATTATTATTAAATGAAAGACGAGCTAAGGAAATGCCTTAGAGTAGCAATTTCTCAGTTAAACGCACACAAATTCGGAACAATACACACAATTCAGACAGCAGTTTGCAACCCCGCATGTGTTCCATGGATGTGCAGATGTGCAATACGAACAGGAATACTGTACTCCTTTGCATAAGAATTGACCAGCAAAACACAACAGTATGCAATCGCCGGGGTAATTGAATTTTTCCTTCAATTTGTTCTCCGCACACTTGCTCAGATCCACTAAGTAGTGAGTACTGCTACTGACTATGTTGATGCACGTAGGACGTAAGAATAAATTCTGATTTTTATTGAAAATTATAAGATGTGTGTACAATGTACATGGTGTAGCAATGAAGGAAATGCCTAATTTAATCAGAGTACCTAATGTTGTGTTATCTCTAACGAATCTTTTTTAGGTGGCTGCTGGCACAGCGCACAGAATCTTTACAAGAGACGAGCAAGTATCTCAACTCTAATAGCCTGTATCTGTGCTGGGTTCAATATGCTTGTTTGTTTTGTGCTCTCTGCCGAATAAATAAAATTGTGTTCTTGACTGCAGCAGGTAGTCGTAGCTCGTAGTACGTTACAAATGAAGTTTATTTAAGATATTTGAATGAGTTATTTTAATTAGTATCTTCATTGTTGTTTTGTTGCATAATATTTGTGTGAACACACATTTATTTGTAAGCAGATGACAAAATGAGTAACTCCTGTATAATTGAAATGGAAATTTACGTCAATTTATGGAAATTACGTGTTTTACGAAGTATAAATGATTGCAGATGGATGGATGTGGAAGAGCAATTATTACACAATGTGGACGCTGGTTGTTTGTCTGTTTAATTATTTATATCAGCGGTTTGGAGAAATATTTGAAGTCGCTATATGGGCCTAGATATAATTTGAATTATGAGGCAATTTGACACCAAAACTGGAACAAGCAAGTGTAGTGTAGATGGCGGTGACAAATAGGGTCTTCCAATAAGAGGTGTTATTGTGAATGAACCGCTATTTCGGAAGCTGTCACTTTTGAACTTTATTCTTTGACATTTGACAAGTAGAAACTACGCCATTACTAAAAATGGGACGACACATGCTTCAACAACGCATTGAAATTAGGCAGTTTTCTTTGAATACCAAAATAACACCTCTTATTGAAAAACCCTTTACATACAACAAAATCAACGGCATTTTTATTTTAAGCAACTCCAAAGTATGTAAAAAAAAAAAAATTAAAATGCAACAACAAAACCTTATTCATGTTCCATCATATGGCGATTGCACAAAGCGTGTTTTTTGAGCATCGATATCAGCAAACCAAAGTAAAGTAAGTAAAGTAGTTGTTGTAATTGTGTGCTGAAAATCCTAATATACTTTGCTTTGCTGAGATGGAAGCTAAAAAAAACCGGCCTACAGTATAATAAAAATAAATACTTAAAACTTAAAACTTAAAAAATAATAGGTACTAGGTACATTCAACTCATTTGGCCAAAAACCTTTTCCAAATTTCATTTGAGTGGCAAACACTGCAATCTAAAGACCATTTCGCAAATATTTAGGTAAGGCTTTTCATTTTCCCCTATGGAATCCCTATAGCTATGTATTTCTAGCCATAAATCGTTTGTAGTTTTTTATTACCACTTATTTTACATTACATTTCGGGAGAAATGAACTGGTATAAAAGGATGGCTGCATTCAAAGAAAGAGAAAAAAAGGTGTGCAACGGCAGCGTTAAAAAAGCACTAAAATATTTTTTTAAGCACTAAAAAAACGCCCAAGCACTAAATCTACTTTTTCGGCACTAAAAGGAAATTTTGGGCACTAAAATTAACGCTGAAAGCACTGACTTGCTAACGCTGAATGTACTCCTTAAAGTCGGCTAGTTTTGCTTAGGTACGCATACAAAATTGGTCAAAATTGCGCTCAGTAAAAAAAAAAAAAAAAACAATTTAATTTTAAAGTCAGAAAGAAAAAATTAAATGCTTTTGTTTGACATTTTGTTGTAGAGGAAAATAACTTTTTCTCTCATTTTTTTCCTCAGTTTTATCATATTAAAACATGTTGAAAAGTCCGTCCCGAGTAAAAGAGACTAAAAGTGTAGTACCTATGAAAGGGGTAGCAATTATTGTTTTCAAAGTAACCACAAATTTTCAAACGAATTTATTTTCAAATATTCTTGAAATGTAAAAACAGCTGAAAATGTAAATTGAATAAATTTGTAATGTTCTTTTTTTTTACATCTCTACAATAAATGTTGGTGTATACGCACTCACTCCAATCGGGAATTTTCGTTTTATGTAATTTTTCGTACTGCTCTTGTTTCGTTTTAAAAGTAAAAGAAAAACGTTGTGTCATACGGACTTAAACGATTTGGTGTTTCATCATCTGATTTCTTTGAGTGAATTTTGACAGACAACTCGAATATTTGTATTCGGAAAATATTATTTTTTGTTCCCCATTCGCCATCAATTGTTCGTGCTAGTTTTCTTAAAGATCTATCTAGTAAGTACTGTTTTTTCTACTTTCCCTTTGGAATTACCTGAAAACCAGCGTCTCCACTTTCACTACGATCGTAGTGTTACACTTCGATTTTGGTTTTGCTTAGGCAAAATCCTACGTCACTACGAAAAAATCGGAAACACTACGATTTTCCTTTCAAAGCCGTATCTGTATTGTTTTATTTAAATTTCCTTCAATAAATAATTCATACCTACATGACATACATTTTTCTTCTATATTTTTGTCTGAAGTCATTCGCAACAAAGTGGATAAGTGTTACACTTTTTAATTATTTCATAATTTTGTTACAATGTTACTTTCTTTTTCGCTTTGTTACATTTTTTTCCATTAAAATCCTTTTTTGTGTTTCTCATTAAAAATATTGAAAAGTTGAACTGGCAGCACTTTTTTCTTTCGAACAAACTTCTACCAATTTCTGTCAATGTATTGGTTTGTTTACACAGAGAAAAGTTGTGCAAAACGTTAAACTGCGAGTGGGAATGGGAATGGGAGGGAACGAGGAGGACAACAATATTTTTCTGTCTCGCCGCGTCGCCGTTGACAAATGTTCTACATCCCGTGGTAAATAAAGTTTGTGAAATAGAAATTGAAATCTACTTCGATGGTCAATAATTTTGTTTCTTTTTTTGTTTTTTTATTTGTTAAATACGAAATGGACAGGTAGGTCAAAAAAGAGCTTTTTTTTAAATGTGATAAAGAGTCCCTAATAAAGATTATTGGAATGCGAATTTTCAGCACGCAATTACAATAACTACGCTCTACCTGACACTCCGAGGACTCACAGTAGTTGTTGTAATTGCGTGCTGAAAATCCCACTTTACTTTGCTTTGCTGAAATCGATGCTCACAAAAACACGCCTTTAGTTCGTTGCTCATGACAAAGTGATAAATGTGCAAATGAGTATGTCATGACAGCCGAGCTCTGTGATTAATTTGTTATCACAATATTTATCACAATAAAATGTAATTTTATGGAATTTTTTTATTTATTTTTTATTTTAATAAAAATAACAAATTTACCAAGGAATTTGACGTTTTATAGTCAAGTAGATGAATATGATAATTGATAAAATTGATTTTATTAAGTGGATGAGATGATCAGCTTTTTGTAGCTTGAATAGGTTTTGTCCCAGGGAATGGACAACAACATGATAGTGTAATGAGACATTGAGAAAACTTATGTTTAGTCAATGAACATCATATACAGACATACCGTGCCTAGCAATAATCTTTTTCATCGATCATCTTATTTTGTAGGTCACAATAAGCAAATTTTGAATGAAAAATTTCGCAATAGTGAGCTCGAAAAATTTACCCTGAACACTAAAAATGATTATCACAGGGATCAGATGTTAAGCGGTCTGCAGATCAAGCATTTAACATGCTCTCTGTGCTCAGTTATGAGTTATGACTAAGAATGATCGCTGCTTCGTTAAGATCGGAAAAAAGCTCAACTAGACCTTTGTTTACATAACAGGTTGAAGACAAGTTGAAAGCTGTCCGAAAGTCTTGAATAAGTTAGTAGTTTGGGGTCAAGCTTGCATTGACAGTGATTTGGAAAAGGAGATTTAAAAGCGAGCTATATGAGACATCAACTTGATAAGGAAAGGTGTATGAAATGGATACGACATGTAGGGCGAATGGACACTAACGCCTGTAAATTCAACGCAGAGGAAGATAGCAATAAAGGTCGGCGTCGGCTTAAATGGCGCGCTCAAGTGGAAGTAGACCTCAAACAATTTGGTGTCCGCAAATGAAGTTAGTAAGCCAAAGACCGCACAGATAACATATGGAAGTTGTATTGGTTGAGGCCCATCCTAAGCTAAAGCGCTACTTATGGAAGGAAAACTCTGTAATATAAAATTGTGTAGTCGCTTTGACTAACAGAAAAGTAATTGAAATTGAAATTAAATGCACGCGGATGGCTGCAGTTTACAGTTTTCTTTATGAGCTCTTTTTTTGAAATAATTGTGTAAGTAGTTTTTGGCATTTTTCTCCACACTACATGCTCACCGCTGCACTCTTGCCAGTTCGATTTCTGATTATACCTCAAATATCTTGTGTTAAATGTTGCCCGTTATTTTAAGAGGCCTGGTATTTTTAGTCCAATTTTGTCAAGTCCCTCAATAAGTGATAGTCCCTTAGAAATTAGAGTTAGACGGACGGTGGGCTTATTGTAATAATAACATCAATAACAAGTTAGCTACACGTTTGTAGTTGTTTGGTTTAGTGCTTGCATAGAAACCGAAAATTGTATAGAAATTGTGAAAGGAACATACAGACGTTAATTTGAATTTTATGCCACTCAGACGACAGCTCTAGTTGCACTTTGACAGTTGACTTTCGTTAAGTTTATTAAGTAGGATGCATATCAATTGTTATCTACATATTTCAGCGACGCCCCACTGTGCTTAAGACCGCACTGTAGCTAAAAGTTTTAAATAACTTATAATCATTTTTGAAGTAAGGATTTTAAGTGGAAATCTGTGAAAACTCGGGTCAAACCGCCTGACGAACTTGAAAATACGTCGAGAATAATCAGTGGGGCACAAAAATTCGTGGAAACCAATACTCATTGTATGTGGAAATACCTCCACTACGAATTTATCAACTTTTAAAACATCTAGCCAAGAGAATTTTACTCATTACAAAATGGATATACAAATATCCAACAGTAATTCACTTGTAGTTCACACCCATACCGTCTGACAACAGGCAAACAAATTATTCGCCATTACCTATCCATGACTTGGCCATGACTAATGTGTAGTTTTCACAGGAAATTTCCCTTTTCATTAACAGACACCGCGAAAAGCAAACTAATCGTAGACTTTTTCTTTCTCCACCCCAATGTCACTGAAATGAAGACGCGCAACCGGTAAAGCATGCCACTGGCACCGCCACATGCAGAGCCAAATGCATCCGACTGCGAGATGCTTTTCTAGCTATTTGTGCATCTTTTCGTCGGAAGGAGAAACTTGCAGATTTCTTCTCATTCGTCGAAGGAAACAAACGAAATTGGCAAAAACAATACCACTACTGCAGGTGGTAGGTTTTAGCATCTGCATTTCATCCATTAATAGCAAGCAACACCTGCATAAGGTGTTCATCTAGCGCTAATGCAGCACACCGGTCGGTGGTGTGGGGTAGCGCAGTGACTATGCACACAATTTTGCCGCTGATTGCTGCCTTTTCTCGGACTATATGGTTACTTATGGGAACTCTGTGCATTTATTATAATAATTAATTCTGTTTCCATTGAAGAAAGTTAAGAGGCTGTTTCTTTTTTTTTCACTTTCATTTGGTTTTATGTATATAGTCGAATCGATGTTGGGTGGTGATGTTTTCTATATATGGATAACGATCTTTCTAATTTAGTCAGCTTGTTGATATAATAAGGGGCGAGTTCGTTTGGATAGTAATTTGCATATTTCAGCGCAATTTGTGCGTACGTTTTCGTTCACATCGATTAAAATGCGGTGGTACCTAGGAGTTCTCAAATTGCGGCTGTGTTTGCAGACATATTTGGGTGATAATAATTATGTTGATTTAGAGTGGAGATTGATTGGTATTTATTTATAAATTAGGAGAGTATTTCTTTCTTTATTACTGCTGGTAAATGCTAATCCGATATCCCAAGTCAATTGATGGTTATAGTTTAAGCGCTGTTACTGCATTTGGGGGCTTACAATTCGGGGCCGTTTTTTTGTTTTTTTTTGTTTGCAGGGTAACCTCAATATTAATGGTACTGCCCATGTTCCCATATATAATGTTCGTACCAGTTTGATTTGTTCGAAAACGGCTCTAACGATTTCAACCCATGCACTCGGAAAACTACAGAGCTACGATAGCCCTACTAAATGCACCACCTCTGATGTATATGGGCACATCAACTGGTACCTTTGTGGCTGCTATAACCAAAAGTAAGGTGTGATGCCTTCAGTAACATGGGTACAGCACATTAACTAAGCTGCGGTAGCCAACAAATAATATTGGAAGACATCCAAGTTAGCTATCAGACTCGCATACAGAGCTGTTAAAACCTCCTCACAGAGCTTATGCGCACACATTCGAGGCTGTCACAGCCTCTAAACAGATTTGTGGTACCCATAAACAGAGCTGTTAGAACCTCATGAGAGGCTTCCACAACTGCTCAAGGAATTGTGGTGTGGAGCTCTTAGATCTTCGAAGGCTGTCACACCCTCTCAAGAAATTTGTAGTTCCCATATACATAGCTGTCAGAACCTCGTAGGGAGGTTGTGAACCCAAATGGAAAGCTGGGATAGCCTAGTAGTATTCAAGTATTATAATACCTGCATAATAAAAGCCTACCTTGGTGGATGTATTAGCCTTTTAGAAGCCTTTTATGCCCCTTATAATTAGCCTGACTTCTTTACAAATTTGGAAAGCTATGAAGTATGACAGCTGCCTCTTGAAACCCGGTTAATATATGCATTATATTCGTCCGTATCTGTTGAAGAGGCAATATAAAAAACATAAAAATAAAATAAGGATCGGTATCTCTTTTCCACTTTTCTACAAAATTTTAAAACAGGTTTAAAAAAATTGAAAAAAAAAACTCATACCTGGCGAAATTAATAACGCGTCAAATCTCGAAAACCCCAACTTCGAATTCAATAAAACTTAAAAAAAGAAGTATTGCTTACATCCCGATTCCCGAACTATAGCTTTCACTCAGTTTTTAGCTAAGTAGTTAAACAATAGCATTTTTCAAACGAAACATTGCAAAATTTGGTACGGTAAGCAACATCTCGAAGTACGGAAAATCCAAAAATATGGAACACTAATCAATGTTCCTTGTGTTGTGAATGGTTTTGCATATTTTAGTCTGGCAGATTGTGAGGCTATCTTTTACAGGCAGACCAACATTTAAGAATGAAACAAGTCACATAGTAGGAAATAGGAGAATAAAACTGAAATTGAATGCACTGAAGCACTGAGGGTTTAAACACAACTGAAAGTAATTTACATTGGTACATTTTTTACATAATATATTTAATTTCCCTAAATGCAGAAAAATGTTTATCAGGGTTTTAAGGGACAGTTTAAAAAATAAAGTACAAAGTCCGTCCTTTATTAACAAAACAAAATATATATAGGATAGGGTTAAAAACGAAAGGACTGTTTTTTTAAATAAAGGACGCATGGCCAGCGTTATGCTTGATGTTTACCGAGAAATATGATTTTCCGTTAAAAAACAGGCTCTGAAGCAAAGTATTTTTTATTTTGCCTTTGCTCTGGCGCTTTATACCAAAGTTGTTGGATGGCGCGTTCCGCGTTCTCAATGGCACACAATTTCTAAACTTTCTAAGCATGGTATCAAACATTTAGCACGATATCGTACTGGTCACATCTGATAACGATGCCACCCTAACATTATAAGACTACTGTCAGGAGTGTCTACTGAGTCTTGAAAGAAATAGGTTAGGTTAGGTTGAAATGACTGCCGGCTAACTGGTTAGGTTAGGCGACACACTTAGACCATTATAAGGTCCCTTGTAATACCACATGTATCTGATTTAGATCACTATGGTATAAATCTCCTAAGTGGAGTTTTCATCTATGTGAGAGAGCTGGACAAGTACAGAGAAGATGGCGAATTGTTTCTTCCTCCTTCTTGTTAAGCCAGCTTCTGCAGAAATTGTTAGAGAATACGCCAAGCCTTTGTGCATGCCTGCCTATGAGACAGTGTCCCCAATGACACCTATTGTAGCACTGATGTGCTTCCTATCGAGGCAGATTAGTTGTCTAGAACGTTTTAGATCCAGCTTTGGCCAGATGTGTTTTGTCGCTAGACATGTCGAGCCGGTTGTCCAATGTCCACCTACGATTTGTTCTTTCGATAGCGTTCAGCTTTATTTTGAGTTTGCAAGTAGCGATTGAAATACCTAGAGAATCCTTAACTGGGAGTATAGGTAGTGTGGTTCCGTGTTTGTCGAGTTCATCAGCCTTGCAGTTACCTGCGATGTCCCTATGCCCCGGCACCCAACAAAGGTGAATGGTGAACTGCTCCGCCATCTCTCTGAGAGACGAACGACGGTCTTGGGCTGTTATAGAGTTCGTGGAGACTGATTCCAGGCACTTGATAGGCACTTGACTATCAGAGAAGATACGGATATCTTTAGCAGATATCACGTTTTCCCTTAGCCAAGATAAGACTTCTTTTATCGCCATTATTTCCGCCTTAAAAACGCTACAGTGATCAGGAAGACGGAAGGAGAGACTAAGGTTTAGTCTATCAGAGAAGACACCACCACCAACACCATCCACAGTTTTCCAACCATCTGTGAAGAAGTGGATCGATTCATCATCCACGAGTGCCACGAAGCTGCCGTTTGCCTGCTGAAGATGTCACAATGGGTGTCAGATGTAATAGGATGTCAAGTGCAGCGGAGGGTGTGCTGCGAAGAGCTCCGCCGATGCACAAGCAAGCCGTTCTTTGGACTTTGCTTAATTTATCGCGATTAATCGCTTTGTCCAAAGCAGTCCACCAGACAACCACACCGTAAGTGAGTATTGGTCTTATGACCGACACATATAGCCTGTGAGTGATACGGGGCTGTAAACCCCATTTGTTCCCTATGGCCTTTTTGCAAGAGAAAAGTCCCACAGTGGCCTTCTTAACTATTTCTTGGATGTTAGGCTTCCAGGTTAACTTTCTATAAAAAATAAAGCCCAAGTATTTAGCTTCATTTGAGAAAGTCAAGGTAGTGCCATTTATAAATGGAGGGTCAATGTGTGGAATCTTGTATTTCCTAGAAAAGACGACAAGTTCAGTTTTGTGAGGGTTTACGCCCAACCCACAGCTGTTTGCCTATTTTATTAACTTGTTAAGAGCGTGCTGTAGGAGTTTTTTTTAGAGTATTTAGGTACCTTCCTGAGACGGCAATAGGAACGTCGTCCGCTCCAGGGATATCAGCAGTTCATTCACCACTGAATTCCAGAGAAGGGGAGATAGGACGCCACCTTGTGGTGTTCCTCTACTCACAGATCTTCTGGTAGATATCTCACCTAGACTTGAGTTGATAATTCGGCTATTTAGCATCAAATTGATCAGCTCGCCAAGCGAGACATCAACGTTCAGAGCAGCCAAAGTAACACCCTTGGCTTTTAAAATTTTGCGGTTACGATTGATGGTATTTTTAAAATAAAATTGCTCGCTGCACGTTATTCCAAGTGTTTGCGCTTAGCCCTCCAATAACATGAAACTCTTCCGACAGAGTTGTAGGCAAACCGATTTGTATCGCTTTATCGTATCAACAAAGCAGCATTTTAAATCAATAAACACTTGAGCATAAACAGAACAAATTTCCTGTTTTCGGCAGATCTTGCATCCACGAAACACCTCAATCATATTTAATTACACATCCCGCCGAGTAAAACCAACTCCACCAATCTCTGACCCATATATTCCAGCAGCTCGATGTTTAAACAACGAGGTCCGCATAACTTGGGAGCCCTTCAAATATTCCAACATACAGCTAATGCTGTTTTATTAAAGAAAAACAAGCACCACGTCTTATCGGGTGATTTGACCCACTAACAGTAAAACTCGCAGCCGGAATGAGATTTCTTGCCCAAAAATGGGTCCCTCTGCATTCAATCAGCACAGCCGCCTGCGAGAAGAGGCTGTTGAAAGTTAAATATCTTGGACCACTACATTGCATCCATCTCAATATGCTTCTGTCACTCGTGATGCATTCGCTATTATGCTGAGATATATGTACATTGTACACTGTGCACGTATCTGCAGCACAAGAAATCACAAAGAAAAGTGAAAGATGCCATATATCTCAGCTGCAGTGTAAGCTCGCCTCTTGGACGGAGGACGGGCTATAAATACGGTGAAAGATTTATAGGAAAACCGCACCGGATACATGGAACCATGTGTGCGCAAGCTGATGGGGTCGATGACTTTGTGGACCATTAGGTCGCCGGATTTTATTGTAGCTGACTGGCCACGATTAATTTCTCAAAACGAACTGCATACTGTACGCGGGAGACTTGCCACAGTCGAAAGTGCAGTTGGGGCGGCGGCAGTGATGTAGTGATCAATGAAACTGGTTACGCGGCAGCTCAGATGCTGTGGCTGTATGTAGACGTAGATACGTTTGTACCTAACTGTGAGATTAGTGCAAAGTTTCGTTTCATTTCATTTCGGTTGCAAGCGTGTTTTGAAACTGGCAATTTACTTTTAATGGAGACCATAGTGTAGAAAGAAAGTTTTTTGTCTTTAGTTGGGGAGGTGTCGGACCATTAAATGTAACGTATTAGTATACAGCTTATGGTTTGATTTTGCTGGTAAATTTTGGTTTTGAAATGTCTTCCATTATACCAAGAAAGGGAAGGATGTACTAAGCGAGGAAGACTCTGGTTTAATTGGAGCTGGAAGAAGGTTAACTAATCTGGCCTGAGGAATACAGATATCTATTCTTTAGCCGATAATTTTAATTATGAAGTGCAGATGCCCTTTTTTATTTAATTAGAGGTGCCCGCAGTTGTTAATAATGGAAAGGTTAGTGCAGTCAGGCTATACGACTTGTAGGGTGAGACGAATAGGTCAAAAACTTAGCTCTTCTGACTATAGCTTGGGCAAGGCTATGAAAAAGAAATTTTCAATTGACGAGTAGACTCGACATGAGCAATTTTTAATAAATAAACTCAGCAAATTGCGCAAGAGATAATCTGCAAACAGGGTTTCAGGTCACATCTGACTCACTCAGGTTAGATTAAGTAAACGGGTAGGTCGAGCAGGGTGAGCCCTGCAATACTTCACGTAGGTCCCCGTGAAACCATTGCAATGGCCTTTTTTTGGGGGTTAACCGTTGGTGTTATATCGCTGGTCTCCATCCCTTCTCCTTCTGTGGTTATCTGACGCTGTCTTGCCATCCCGATGTCCTCAGAAATCTGTAAAGATCAGACAGCGAGACATCAGAATCATGTACACCATGGAAGTAACAGCTTCCAAGTGTTCTGTTCCTCAAGTGGTAGAGACTCGGGCAATGACAAAGGAAGTAAGGTGTATCCTCTTGGACCTCTTCGCCTCAGCAGCCACTCATCATCTTTGAGATTTAGTTTCTTTAAGTGGTTTCTGAAGAAGTTATGACCAGTCAGAGCCCCTACTAACTTAGATAGCGATGACCTATCAAACTGTAGAAGTTCGTTGGTCCGACCTCTGTTATATTTTTTATTTTGGCCAAAGCTTCCGTGATATTTCACAGCTCGTGACTTCTATCCAATTTGTTTTCATTCGAATTTTGTTCCCCACTCTAAGATTGCAAAGTGTGCAAAGTGGTGGCTTGATTGATTGAAGTGCTCTATCAAGATCTATTGCGGACCCCTTTCTCACCAGTTCATCCGCCTTCGCATTGTGCCGGTTTTATATCTGTGTTCAGAGACCCAGCAGAGATTTCTAAGAAAGTAACTACTGCTAAAAATTTGGCAGAAGTTGGTAACCTGCCCATGCCCATTATCCAGACAAAACAATTTTGTATACAAAATGGAACAATTACAGGACATTCGTAACCCATCAAGAATGGACTCCATTCATACACATTCGGCCCTAGCGAGGTATCCGTCGGAACGGAAAATTCTCCGATTTTATATACGGGTCGGAGGATTTTCGCTGCGAGGCATTCTTCGGAACAGCTGTTCGAAAAATTGTTCCGACATTTTGTAACGCATATCGGCGAATTACGCTGAAGTGCGATGAAGTGAATTTTTTTGTTAATTATTTGACAGCTAGGTATCGATATCCTCCGACAGAAATTGGTTGCGGATTTTGTTTACAATTTGCAGTGCGCCAATTGTTTATTTCTCTACCGAAGTCGGACAACTGGAATGGAATTTGAGCCTCCGAAAGAGTATGAGCTGCGGAGAATTTTCCGTTCCGACGGATACCTTGCTAGGACTGATTAAATCCTCCTCTTCTGCTATTCATAAATATAAGAATATAATGTATATATTTATAAATATGTAATCAATAACCTGGGTTGGCAAAACTACATCATTTTCAGTCGGCCGATGTAATCTACATAAATGATGTAGATTACATGTATTGTACATGTAGAAAACCATAATAATGTATTTTTGTAAATACAGTCGAATCCGTTTAAATGAAAGGAAAAAAATCGTTACTTTAATTTCAATTAACCGGGTTTTTCATTTAAACGAACTTCGAATAACTGAAAAAGGACGCGGGGACAAATTAAAATTTCCATATAAGCAGGGTTTTCAATTAAACGAGTTTCAAATAAGCGGGTCCGACTGTAGTAAGTATGGACACGTAAAACGGAACTAAACACAACCTGCAGTGATCAACATTTCTGCAATCACGATTACTGATTTAGAACATATCAAATGAGAATGGTAAATAGTTTCAGTAAATTTAAACAACAATTTATAAAAAAAAAAAAAGTAGTTGGCGCAACAGGTCCGGAGGGACCCTAGGCCTAGGTTCTCACAACCATTCGTTTTATGTGAGTTTTTCATTTTTGGAACGAATGAAAGGGATCTACAATTTTATGCCGACTCTAAATGGCTAATTGAGAAGCTCTTTCAAGACAGTCATACTCTCGGATGTTTGTCAGGCGCAGCGGAAAAAAACCCTAAGTTGGAATTTGGGTTTTTGCGGGATTCGAACCTCGAACCCTCGCTAAGTAGTCCGACACACTAACCACTAAGCCACTGCGCCTGCAACAATTTATCAACCAATTATATAAAGGTAGGTTGGTTTACGATTTTCGAATAGGAGAGCTTAGATCCAGCCTGTGGAATTCAAAAAGGTTATCAGTTCCCCAATACTTCGTTTTGAGACCTCCTCAAGGGAGCTAAAGAAAGGTTTACCAAAAGATCGCTGTCTGGCCCTAGCTAGTGCTGGACAGGCGCAAAGGAATTGAGTGAGTGTTTCCTTTTCGGCTGTTTCATTACAGCTGCGGCAGTGTGTATTTTGGGGTATGCCTAATCTAATTGCGTGTTCCCCTATTGGCCAATGACCTGCGGTTACCGCTGTTATTTTCGTGTTTTACTTAGAAGGTGGGTTGTTTTATCCGTGCTGTAGTTTGGCCACATCCTTCTAGATATGATACAGCTCGTCAGCCTCCTCCTCCTCCATCTGAGGTTGGCCTTCGATAGGAATTCTAGGGAGATCATTGTTTTGACTGCTCCGAGCGGCATTTTAACCGATTCCGAAAGTAAACAGTGAAGGGCTGAGCCTCGCCTGATCAGCTCGTTAGCATGTTCGTTGCCGCAAACGTTGCTGTGACCTGGAACCCAAATCAGGGTAACCTTGAACTTGTCAAGCGAGGCCAGCTCCTTACGGCACTCTAATACCAATTTAGGGGTTATGTTGACTGAGGCGATAACCTTGATGGCAGCTTGACTATCAATGAAAACGTCTATCTTTTGCCTCGGAACTATGTTTTTGTGTAATTTGATTTGACGATAGGCATCGCGAATTATATTAAATAATAATTAGTTGGCTTTTCATTACTTCCGGAAGCCATTTTGTTTTGTAGGAAAACGAAATTCTCTTAGGCATTGCTATAAAAATATCAACATGCAGAACTTTCCTATAATACCTACTATGTAAACAAAATGCCCAACCAAAACACTATTTTTGGGTTGTCGGTTAAAACGTCTAAAAAATTGATCAACGTCTATTTTCTTTTGCGATCGAACGATTTTTGTATTAATGATAACGACGATGAATTTTAAAAAATATAATTTTGTTATTTTTGTCTATATTTTAACGCATAAAAAATAGAAAAAAAAAGAAAAAAAATGTTTTCTACATTATGTATTCTACATGGCGAATCAGACTGAGTAATCAACCTCATGTAATCTACGTAAAAATCTCATGTATATTACATACGAGTAATCTACATGCCAACCCAGTCAATAACTTTTTTTTAAGTTTTCACCCAACACGACCGAATGTGTCATAAACAAATGTTCTCAAACCCCACTGAATAAGCTTAAATATCCCCAACCACATGTCGCCCATACGTGCGTATCACAATCGCTTTAATAGGAAATGACATCGTTACCAATTTGAGAGTAGATATTTCTAAGAAATTCTCTTGAGAATTTCATGAATCTTCTCCGATGTCCGATCTCGTGCATCGTGCGCCCTGCCTCTGCTGCTCAAAACTCCCCCATCTCCCCCAGCCCCACCAACACTTCCACATTCGATTGCCGCTGACGCTGGTTAATATCGATATAATTGTGTCAGATCCATGCACATTGCGATAATTGCTACCATCATTTGCTTTACCAACAACAATTTGTCTCTTGCTCTTGCCATATATTCACCGTTTTAAACGGCGTGCTCTGACTACGAGCTGTGTGTACAAAAATGTGCTTTAACGTAACGATATTCCCGGCCCAGGGCACAAGGTGTGCACCAAACACATGAGAAAAGGTCCACTTTTCATAGATACGCGACACACAAACACAAGACACAAGTGGTCATGTACTCGAGTGCATTCGGGTTCAAGTATTGCGCTCACGTAGAGCCCATTCAATATGAATATGAATAGCAAGAGTGTTAGCCACCTTTGAGATATTAAGTGACCAATTGTACGATAGACTGTCAAATAAAAAAAAAAACAGTCAGATAGAAATGCTAATTGTAGGGAATTTTCAATTTAGCTTTTGCCGTCTGGTGGGTTCATAGAAATTGGGGTGCGTATTCATGACTCAAACATGTCTGCCTCTTCCGTCTGTATCTATTTCAGTAGAAAGTAGACACTAAACGAGTCAATGTATATTTCGATAACACCAACCTTGGTGGTCTCCTCATTGAAGTCCAAAAAGTGAAGTGAAACACTTAATTTTCGCATCTTGTCAACCGTTTTTGACAAACTACGCGGCGCACCCCATTTTATAATTAAAGTTATAAAAGATTAAAGTTTAAATAGGGAAATGATAACAATATATTTCTTTACATGTAGATAAATATGAATTATAACATTATAAGGCTAGCAGTCACTTGTTGCTTCGTCCACGATACTCGCTTTAGGCCCTAGTTATAGCCATACGTAAAATGCAACCGAAAAAGGTGGAATAGTATGAAAATGAGTTTTTTTTTTACGTTTATTCGGTCGTAGCAAAAAATCTGTCAAAAAAATGTTTCCATACAAAAACAACTACAACAAACCAACTACCACTGATTGGATTCCAGATCCAGGTTTTGTGGAATCGACTTTTTCGTACGGAAAAATGAATAAATTAGTTTTCTAGAAAGTATAAAGATCATTTGGTTATTGTTTTTTTTTTTTTTGTTGGTAAACTAGGTTAGGTTAGGTTAGGTTAGGTTGGGTGGGGTTGTGAGATCGTCACAAAAGACCAGGCACCAAAGTGGGCCCATCGCCATCCCCAGGGAACCATTACGGTTAAAAACCTAAACCAATTCGCCCAAACAATCAATTTCCCTACATAACTTGGTTATGGTCCCAATATTATTTGAGGAACCAACCTCCTCTAAGTTATTTAAGAAGAACCTGCCTAGGTGCTTCCTTCTACTCCGAGCAATTGCTTGACACTCGCATAGAAGGTGGGAGATGTCCTCCGTAGCTTGTAGGTCCTCACAGTACCTACATGTATCCGTATTAGCTAAGCCTAGTCTCATGGCATGCTTCCTTAAAAGGCAGTGTCCAGAGAGTATTCCTACCGTTAATCTTAACTTTGTTCTACTGAGATTGATTAATTCTTCAGATTTCTTCCGATTTAAAGCGGGCCACAGTGCCTTTGAGACCCTGTGCCCCTCTAGCTGTGACCATCTTGTAGCTGCTTTATTGGTAGTTTTCTCAACGATAACCCTTCTAGCAACGGCCATAGGTGGTCTGATGCCCTCAATCATTGTATTTACTGGGAGTTCCGCTCCTTCCTTAAGCCAAAACGTCGGCCCTTTCGTTGCCCTCAATATCACAATGCCCAGGTACCCAACATAATCTAACACGGTTCTGCGAACATAATGCATTAAGCATTGCGCGGCTTTAAGCGCAGCCTGACTATCAATGTAGATGGCGATATTCTTATTGGATATCGATCTCATCTCAAGTACCTCCGCAGCTTTGGTACGGCAGAATCTCTGCCTGGAACACACTGCATGTGTCCGAAAGTCTCAGGGCCATATGTAGGTCCAACTCGTTGGAGTATATAACTGACCCCGTACCCTCACTGGTTTTAGATCCATCAGTATATACTGAGATCTCATTTCCCCTCGAAACTAAGTTCCTATGCCACTCCTGTCGGTCAGGGTACGACACATCGAACGGTGTGTCAAAATCAAGTGTACCGAGACTTTCATCAGCTTTTGGTAAACTAACTCTATATAATTCATAAGACCAAGATTGAGTTCAACCATAAGGTTTAAGTGGTCAAACAAATCAAAAGAAAATCTACGGTTTCGTTTTACGTATATGGTTTTAACTGGGGCATTATGCTGCCTTCATATGTCTTATGGATAGTTATAAGTTGTCCCCCTTCCAAGGTGTTACAAAAATAAATAATCATCATTATTGAATTTATAGGAAATAGGTTTTTTAGAAGCTATTACGGCATGATTTCAACACCAATTTTTATAAAATTTGGACTATATGAATCGAGTCGAGCTTCGGAAGGTAGGTGAATTTTCATTGTATTCTCACAAACAAACACATTTTGATTAAGATATCTGGAAAGTAAACTCGACTAAAGAAAGGAAAGAATGCGCTGCTACTATAATCGCAAGTTTTGTTCATTTGGAGAGCAATATTTCAGTTAATTGTGTGATTGGGGAGGGTACGATAACCTTGGCGCCAAAAAATGATAACGGTTTTTTGTAGAGCGGTTAAATACAAAAAAAAAAAAAAAAAAAATACAAAATTGCTATGATATAGGGGGTCTATCTCGCGTCCAGGCGAAAGGGGTAATTAAAAAAAAAAAAACTAGTACTTAAAATGAAAAAAAAGAGCTATAGCATTTTTGAAAGCCTTTTCTTTCATATTGCTTTCAATTTATGTATGGTAATAGTTTTTGACAGAAATATTTTCAAGTTGAAATTTAAAGAACAAAATTAAAAAAAGGTGTTGATTTTTTCAATATTTTCAAAAAAGACACTAAATGTGTTCCCAAGTATGTACCTACTGCCCCTATTAACTCTTAATCGAACACTGCTAACCTGATTCATTCATTTCTTCTAGTTTTTGAAAAAAAAAATGAGAACAACAAAATAAATATTTGACTTTTCCCTAGAATGGCAGTGAAATTTTGGTTTTCTTAGTTTGTATCAATCTACAAAGCCTTAAAGTCTTTGTAATATTTCCTTAGGTTTTTCCAAGGAATACAAATTCTATTAAATCGTTTGAAGAGTGGTATATAGTTTCAAGTAAATCTGATTAAAAAGGTTACCCTGGTAAAGGTGTTGCAGCTTTAGGGTTACCTTTTTTGAAAGTCATAAATCAAATTGGATCCGTTAAGTTTCAAAAATTAGTACATCTTGTGTTAAAGAGCATTAACCACAGTCCTTATTAAATAAATATCGCACAGACTTCTTTCCTTCAAAAAAATAAACTTAAACATTTTTAGAGATTATATTTTTTACTCTATTTCTTGGGAAAGAAATCAATCCAGCTCAACTCATTCCAAAATTATTTTGAATAACTTTGCCTGCCTCTGCATTTTCAATAGAAAAACTATGTCTCTCTTTTCTCCTTAAAAAATCTTATTGTGTTCACAATGAAACATATTGTAGTAGATTTTGAAAATGCGTCACACTCGCAATATAATTTTGGGGCATAGTAAGGGAAAAAATAAATATTTTGTCACATATTGTTTTTACAAAACGTGTCCCAAAATACACGCAAGATATATTTAAAAAAATCCAAATCCTGAAATGTGTTTAGAACTACAGTCGAACTTCGATAACTCGAACCATCACTTGCCAGGAAAAAAATTCGAGTTATCAAGACTTCGAGTTATCAAGTAAAATACAAAATTGATAGGAATACAAAATATGTACCTACATATTTATTTGCGAATATATAAGACAAAAAAGTACAGGAAATTAGAATATTTAATATTTAAAATAGTCTGTTATAAATGAATGAAAAGTAATTTTATTTTGGTTTTAAAAAAAATCTTCAATGGAATTTATATTATAAACAGAATCGGTTGTCTTTCATTAGTCATTAAATATAAACGCAAAATGCTTAATAAATTTGCAACCAACTCGTTAGAAGGTTGTTGAATCAAATCATGTTCCAAATTTGATTTTGTCTTCCTCTTATTTTTTTCAATAATTCAAAAAAATATAGCAACCTGGAAGAAATTTGAAAATGTTTACTCACACATACGAAAATTACGATTTTATACACGGTATGTATAAGGAACATTCAAACTCAGTGCCCCCGAAAGCGATGCATTATAAAACGAATTTGTTAAAACACGCAGAATTAGGGAATTCCCCTTCAGAATTTGGAATTTCCCCCCTTAGAATTCGACTTATCGAAGGTGACGCCAAATAATCTCTTCGAGTTATCAAGACATTCGAGTTATAGAAGTTCGAGTTATCAAATACAAATTACATGCAAATTTTAGTGTTGGCGCTATTGCCAACCAATTTTATTCGAGTTATTAAATATTCGAGTTATCGAAGTTCGACTTATCGAAGTTCGACTGTATTTTCAAAGCAGTCAATTTTTAAGAATTAGATAATTATAAGATTTTCTATGATCACTTAAAATATTTTACTCCTCGAAAGGATGTTATAGGGGCCATTCTGAAAAGTATCGATATACCTGTCAAATAACTTTTATTTCTGTTTAAATGTTCAAGCTTTGAAATCAAAACAATTTGCGGTCTTCTAAAAGATAAAGTGGCTTTTACAAACTCAACATTATTTTTGTTCGATTGCATTTAAAGTATGAGTGATTTCTATTGAAGATCAGTAAGGTGGCATGTCCCCAAATGGGAGCGTAACAAAAAGTGAAACGCTGCTGGAAGCACCATTTTTAGCCCTAATTTCTCATAGCCTTTCACTTGGGTAATTTCTATTTTTTTTTAGAAGAATGAATGCGGCCCCTAAATTTTATGTTAACAGCTGAGTATAGTATCTCCGTATCTCCGAATTAGTAGTATAAGGGCGAATTTTATTTGTGAGGCGCAGTGGAAATCTATTAAGCTGAGTGTTTTGGGAAGTTAAACTTGAAACTCAGAAGCACATGATACTAACCACTCCGTCCACTGCTCCGTGTTTCAATATTCGTTACGAATCTATTGAAGTGAATTTTTTAGGGCCCGGTGGTGTACATGTAAAAAACATGAATGCACAGAATATTCAGCGCGATTAAATGTCCAATCCATCACAACTATGTACTGAGCGTAATGCGTTTCATTTTTCGTTACGGTCTCAGTACTATGCCTTTCAGTTATAACATCAACCCTTAAATTGTAAATCCCTCTGTTTTTGAAGATGCAGAAAAATACGCCCTCTTTTGTGATATGATTGACAAAAGGTCCCCTTTTCTTTAATCATTTATAGTTGTTTATTTAGTTTTAATAATTGCTTTTATTGGGTCAACCTAAATAGAGTTTTTCTCGTCAAAAAACGATACTTTTTGCAGTCGTTGTTGTTTGTTCCTTGTTTATTGTTACAGTACCAGTTTCCGCGGTCTTTCGCCAATCGCAAAAATTGCTACATATTTAGTTCATTTCACTATTCAATTCAGTGAGGTCTTTCTCGATTCAATCATCTGTGGTGTTTGGCACCATGAATCCTACGACGGCAGTAGACTTACTTCCAGTCACATCAGCTGCTTCTCAAAAGCAACTATATGGTTTGTGGAAAAACATGCTTTGAAATATTACTCGAAAATTTAATTTATTATTAATCACTTTGTTTTGCTTGCTTTCGTGCCATTTTCATATTCACTGGTTTATTAAACGCAAACAATGTAGGGACTATCTAAATCGCTAAATAATTGGTTGTGGCCTATGAATTAAATTCATTTGCCAAAGGTGTCTGCTAATTACGAAGCGAACCGAGGTGCATCACAAATAATTTGTTATCTATTAAACAGAGCCTTACCAGCTACTTAAAGTTGCTCATAAATTACAGCTCACTTTAGACTTCACCACCAGTTGTATTTGCACATTCCGTTATGAAACTACAGAGATAACAGAAAAGTACCCCAATTCATGTGGATAAAGGCAGAAATCAAAAGGCACAATAAGTTTCAAAGATACTTCGTTGTAGTTACAACCAGCTCAATACATTAAACCACGAGCATTGTTTCACTAAATCTTTACTAATTTCAATTTTGATGTTGAAACAGAAGTTAAATTGCATCTCTGATACTGTTTAACACTATTTAACGCTCTTTGCCAGCTTCGCCTTGCATTTCATATAGAATAGTTAACTGAATTTGGAAATGCGACAATAATTCAGAATTGATTTTTGGTGAAGATTTTCACGTAGATGTAATGACTCGGGTGTAATATTGCAGGTGCCTCATGCAATCGCTCTATGAATAAATCAATGGTCCGACAAGGGGATCATTCGGGCGATGCATTTTGAATACCGGAGATGAATATTGAATTTCCATTGGGGAATTAAGTCACAATTCTTTTTACGTGCAGTGAATTTTAAATTCATCTAGGGGGTAGACGCAGTGGCTTAGTGAAAAGTTCGATCCCCGAAAAAATGCAAATTCTACTTTCAGTTTTTTTCAGAACGGTGAAAAAAAAACTCTCGCGAACGACTGACAATCGGAAAGTGTAACTGTCATGAAAGAGTTTCCCAACTGGCTGTTTGAACTGACATAAAATTATAGATCCCTTAAATTCGTCCCAAAAAAAAAATAAAAAACTCACTCTAAACGAATGGCTCTAAAGCTAGGCCTTATACGCAAGGGCAGCCTGTTATATTGGCTTTAAATGATTTTTAAAACACTTACCCCCTTATTAATAAAATAAAAATGTGCACAAGTAAGTTAGTTAGCAAACGCCAGATAGCATACAAAAATTGGACATAACTGCTGAGTAACAAGTTGATAACTTTTACACAGCGTTTATTAATATGGAGGTTAGATCTTAAACTTAATTTCCAACATAAATTTAATTTGCCTATTATAATAGCTCCAATCAGGGATAGAGCTAAAGGTTGTAGCCTGTCTATGTCTTGAGATCCTGTAACAATTTACACGAATTAGAAAACACTCACATAAAATGTACACAACGAGCTACCTACATCCTTTTGCTCACAGCAAATGCTAGTTTTTATTCTGTTTTCGTGACTCAATCTTGTGTAAAATGCCTCCAAAATTACTTCAGAACAACGCTGGTTGAGTCCCGCTGACTTCTATAGTGGAAAGGGATTTTAGCCATATTTTTTTTGATCAATCAATAGTGCACTCTCTATTTCGGTGCATAAGTAAAGGGATAACTGACTTTCTTCTAGTACGATAAGTCAGCGTTGAGGCATTCTTGTTGCTAGCAGTTCAACAGTTCAATCTCGACATTTGCACAGAATTTTATCATTAAGACCCGTCGTCTTGCAATCGTCAACATCGATTCCGAATTTATTGACAAAGCCGATACTAATAACCATGTTACAGTGTCAATTTTATTTTACTATTTTACGAACTCATAATGCGGAAATTTCCCATATAAAATTACCTACCTATTGTGACCTGAAAAAATATTTAGTGTGAAGGTTAAAAATGATTATTAGTAAGGCCCAAAGATTATTCACATCATCTACCTACACAAAACTTTCTTGACTTCGACTAGATAGGAAACCCCTTTAGATACAAATCTTAATCATCGCAAATAAGTCACACAATCTTATAAAAGTACTTTCTCCAGCACACGCAAAGTTCAAAATAACCCTATAAAAGCTGCAAACTGCAACTCACTTGATTGCTTATTGAGCTAGCTGAACTAAACAATTTGTCACAGGCTTTTCCTCATCAAATTGCTACCTCAAGTGGAACGAACTTAGGTATAGCTAATTGACAAGGTTTTCACTTGCATTGTCAGTCGTTCAACGATTGATTGAGTACATTTTGAAACGAAAAACATTTTCGCTTCGTTCGGGAAGTAATTGGCCTGACGTTCGGTTACTGCAGTGAAGCTAGTGAGAAAAGTCAAATGCGGTCCAAGGCGCTTGCAAACGTCTCCCGCAAAGTAAATTACATATTAAAGTGTTACAAACAAAATTCAACTTGTCAACAACACATTGATTGGTCTATGTACAATCGCAGATAGCGCCAACCTAATCTGAATTTTAGGTCGCTTGAAATTCGATCGCAACTATTGTGCGTTAGGTATCATTTATCACTTCTAATTATTATTGTTGATGACACTCTTAATGACAGTAGTTTGCGTTTTCGCATTTTATTATTTTAATTGCTCAACTATAGTGGCGTCCGAGCATACGTATGTGTGTCAGTAAATGACTCGATTTTAATTTGAATCAATTTATCGCACAAACATCTGCTGTGCTTTAGCTGCTGTTGCTTCGGCTTCCCACAAAACTACAGAAAATTTTGTCGCGTGAAAACATTGTTGCAGTAATTCCAGGGGGTAACTACTGCGTTGCAGTATAATACCATGTTCCCACCAACGTGATTTAGCTAAATCCACTTGATTTAGCTAAATCATCTCATAAATTACGTGATTTACCATACATTTTCGTGATTACTAATTACGTGATTTAGACGTGTTTAAATTTTAATTACGTATCGGTCCACACAAAATAAAATCGAACATACCTTTATTATGTTCAGCACTTCATTCAGCAAACGAAAAGTCAGTGATGGGACTTGAGGAAAGTGAAACGGTGGTAGAAAAGTGGTAGAAAAAAAATTGTCCATGATAAATAATTCAGTAAATAATGAAGTAATGGCGCAGTAAATGGTGTATACTGGACAGGAAGTTTTTACTGATGCAATTCTTCGAAAAAAATACTGATAGCTGAGTGTGTATGGGTAAAAGTAAGTAGTAGCAGTAGGTATAGTAGGTACAATTTTCGATTTAATGATGGAAAATAAATATTATTAGCGAATAGCTTTGTTAAAAGGTGGTAGATTTCGAGTTCTGGTAGAATTTCCGAAAGTGTAAAAAGTGATTGAAATACCACTTAAGTGTTAGAAGTCCCATCACTGATATGGCAAAGTTGGCGTAAATGTCACATTTAATCACTTAAAGTTCGGTGGGGACGCGTTTCGTGATTTATAAATCACTTCGGCTAAATCACGTTGGTGGGAACATGGTATAACAAAGGGATTCATGTCGCATTCATTTATTCAGCAAAACGAGTTGCAATTGCAACCACCAACAACAAAAAACACATGTGTGACGTGTCTGTCTCGAATCCGATGGGTTAAATCAACCACATTGACGATATGTGTTACTTGCAGTATAATTACAGATCTCATCCATATCGTATAGTGGTTATGTGGGGGAATCAAGCAGACACCCTGGGGGCAGGGAGGTAGTTCAAATAGACAGCCGCCATCCCCCAGTCGCAAAAACATCGAACAGTCGCATTGATGTAGATATGGTGTCGGAGAATGGATTTCCATAAAAACCCTTCACTGTTGACTTGTCATTGCGAGGGTTCGTTAAACATAATTAAGGAGGTGTGTATTCATAAATTGGGGATTTGCCGGTACCGTACATATCAAAATGATAATTTCTGCAGATGTCATCATCACAATGCGCAATTAATGACGGCTGGAGTCGTTTGTCACCATAGTCACGTGGCTATGTTATGAGGAGATGCCAACGTTGTTCGATTACACGCATAAACAACTTAGAGTATGGTTGATCAGAATTAAATAAAATAATTATTTTTTCAATATAGACAGGGATATATCTATTCTAAATATAAGGTGAAGATGTAACGTTCATTCGTTTTTGCTAATGCGGACGTCCTACTTCGTGTAACTTTGAAACCAAAAATAACGAACCAAGAACAGAGACAAGGAATTTCATTCGCATTTTTTTTTCTTTTTTCTTGCGTCGAGTAAATTTATAAAACGAAAAAAATTTTCGTTTCGCTCAAGAGAAAAATAACGAAATATTTTTCATTAACGATTTTCATTTTTTGTTATTACTTTCATTCGAATATTCGTTCTTTTTTCTTGCTTCGAGTAAATTTTTAAACGAAATGCATTTTCGCTTCGTTCGGGAGGAAAATAACGAAAGCTTTTCCATTGACGATTTTCGTTTTCCGTGATTATTTTCATTCGCATTTTCCTTCTTTTTTCTTGCTTCGATTAATTTCAAAAACGAAAAACATTTTCGTTTCGCTCAAGAAAAAAATAACGAAATATTTTTCATTGACGATTTTTATTTTCTGTTATTATTTTCATTCGAATTTTCAGTCTCTTTTCCTTGCTTCATTCGAGAGGTAAATAACGATAGCTTTTTCGTTAACTATTTTTATTTTCTGTGATTAATTCTACAACATTAGAAACATATACGGCTTTTACCCTCAACTTATCTTAAGTTTAACGACTAAGGTGTCTAAAGAAGATAAACTCATTGAGCAGCAAAAAATAATTCTTTTCTGCCTTCCATATTGCGGTACGGCTCATGACTACTTTTGTGTAGACGACTGACTACTTAATTATTTACTTTTATACGGAATTAAGTCCATTTTGCATAGAAAATCAAAATCAATTCCATAACGTATTGCCCGTTCACGCAAAATGCGATTCGGCAGCGTTGCCTCTATGAGCATGAAGACCCGTAGACTCCATTTTGCAAGTTTTCAAATTTCATTTATCACTAGAACAATTTTGTTTTTTCAGTTCAACAAAACTATTTTTGTTGAAATCTTAGAATAGAATTTTTTCAATTCTACCTGGTATTTTATTTTCAGTCCTGGCAATTAGATCTTATCTTCATAACTGACCCTATAAACTCCTATGTTTCACTGTGTCCCATAGCCCTTGATAACCTTCACCCACCACTTCTTCTTTCTCTTTTCCTCGACTCTCCCATCCGGCCCATTTCGCAGGCACACAGCAGATATTCTATTCATTCACTGACTACTCTCAGGCTTGGTGGAATTCACTTTAAGCCCCATTTAGATGATCAGTTATCAGTTCAGTTATCAGTTCAGTTGTCAGTTCAGTTAAAAAAGGCATTGTATTTAGACGTCAGTCCGGTATTCAGTTCAGCTTTCATTTTACTCGTGAGCAGTCAGAAGAAATATATTGCGTAATGGACGAAGAAAACCTAATTGCAATGGCTATAGCTTTGTCGCTTAATAAACCACAAAAAATAAGAAGCAAATGGAGCAAAGATTGGTATTTAAAAAGACGATCCCTATCGCACGTAAATTTAATGAGGGAATTGAGGTTTGAACATGGTGATTGGTCAAACTATTTACGTATGAGTGAAAGCGTATATCTGGAGCTACTGCAACTAGTGACGCCAATTATAAAAAAACAAGATACTAATATGAGAGAAGCCATATCACCTCACGAAAGACTAAGTGCAACTCTCAGATTTTTAGCAAGTGGAAATACTTACCAAATTGTAATCTTCTTCAGTTTCTTCTTCTTCACAGTCAAAATTACTGTTCAATGTTGACTGACTTGCACGAGTCTGCTGTTGATCACTCAAAAATGAAAACAGCAAATTAAAGTACCACAGATTTGGTACGTGCACTTCATCCGTGCCTATTCCACTTTTGTTAGAGCCCTTTACTCTTTTTAGTTCTTTATTGTATGCAGAACGAATGCTGTTAATTTTTGCCTTGACCTTTGCCTTCGTCGCTTCTTTATCCACCTCTTTTAGTTTTTCCAGCAACATATTGTATGCTGCTTCTCTTTTCACCGTGTTGTGATATAAAGGGTCACTTTTCTTCCACAAACATGGATACGCGCGATAAATTTCAATAAAATCAAACAAATTATCACACCGTTTCGACATTTTGAAAAAATAATAATAAGAACTCAAAGACGTTAATTTACGGCCAACTGCAATTGAAATGACAACTAAACTGAAACGTATTTACACATCACTTTAACTGATAGCTGAACTGAAAACTTATGGGAATTCCATCAGTTTCAGTCTCAGTTTCAGTTTCAGTTAAACGCTTCAATTTTTGCATTTAAACATCAGTTTAACTGAATGCTTAACTGATAGCTCAACTGAAACTGAAACTGAAATGATCGTCTGAATGGGCCTTAAGACTCCATCTGCTTGAACACTTACCCTCTACGTTGCTCCGTCTCTTCTATCTGCCTACCCATCGCACCTCCTATGGCTCTAACGAACCAATCCCTCGTATGCTGAGAAATAACTTAAATCTCACTGTTTTCGAGATCAATCGCAGCACTAGGTACATCTTTAAAAATCGATCTCCTTAAGCGTCCGAGCTTCAAGTCCTAGTTATAAGTTAATTTATTTAAGTAGCCTTAAGTCGTTGTTATATAGCTTGTATTAAACCTAATAAATGGGTAGGTATTCTTGCCTCCACCAAAAATTAAAATTTAAATTCTTACTTATTCCGAAGGATTGCTTACATCACAGGACTCGTAAATCTTCGATGAAGTGCAGACGTCTCGTTTCAATGCCATATTTCGTTCTAAAAATAACCCCTGGCTCCATATCTAACCAATTGAGTGCTCTCGGCGCTTCCCAACACATGCTAATTTGTTGGCACTCAAAGGAATCAAATATAATACATCTCTAGTCACATAACCGTCTGTTTGTCAGAAATGATGATTTATAACGACTTTTCTTAGTCACCTCATGCTAACAACCAACGTCAACTAAATGTAAACAAATTAAAACCAATATGACCTCTTGACATCTGGATCACCACTCATATACGCATACCCACAAATGCATAGGCAAATCATTGTGGCAATTAAGAGATGACAAATGTGTATACCTCGCCCCCACCCCACACACAAGTATGAATATTTACTCGCATGTGTGTATCTCTAACATGTGCTTTTTGTGTTTGCGATTTGTATCTTCCTATTGCTATCGTCCTAAACAATTTTAGATTGAATGAATTATGGGCGAGCCCCAGCCACTATTAGTACACTCAACACTCAAGTGCGTTTGATTTCGCATGTCGGCTAAGCGGTTCTTTCTTATTTAATTTAATGAAGGGAATTAATTAGATGATTGTTGTCTACATCGGGCACAAGAGAAGAGAAGAGGCCTTCGCCTGGCCCATTCAAAAGAATGCGGCGCCCATACTCCCTTTGTCAATTGGTACATATAAATATTCGCAATGCAAAACAGCCACGCGCTTTGTCTGACTTTGCTTGATGAAAAACAAATCCCGCCTGGAAGACTGGGATACAGTGAAGATTTAATTTAAAATGTTAAATTAAATTCCGTCAGTCGCGGCAGTTTTCATCTGAAATTCAGATTTACCTCGTGGAATACTTATTTTTACAACACAAACGACACTGACTGCCTGCTATTAAAGGTTCTATTTTTTTTTTCCACTGTTTCAGTGGATTTAATTAACTAGCATTGCATCCCCACCATTTGTATAATGAGTGAAAGAGTGGTCATTGACTGAATACCGGCGGGTTCATAATCATAATTCTATATTTTTTTCGCACCCTTTCATATGGTAACGAGGGCTCGTGGTAGTAATCTGGGACATTTTGTTTGTAAGGCCTTTTGTCTTAAAAGTTGCTTTCAGGAGAAAAGGCGCAATCTGCATTCATTGATGACTGCAGGCATATAAGCCCTCTGCATACTACAGAGGCCGTTGCTATTGTGCTCATTGTTTGGCTGGGAATATCCCAGTTCTCTGCCATGGAAGGGGTGTTCGTGGAAAGTGTTTGTGCAGGGATTAAGGACGATGAATAACGTTCCGCTATCACGCGGTCATAAATACAGCAGTTTTGATTTGCATCCTTTGTGCATGCAGAATAAGAGTTGTTTTTGTAGCGTTGTAAAAAAATATGTTTTTGTGCAGCAGGACGTCACTTTTTGATATTGAAGCCAATATGTCGGAAGTCAGAACGAAAATAATAACCTTTATATGGTTATGTGAGATGGACCATGTTTGTTCTACAAGTCAAAATGGTGACTTCAAATTGACACCCATTTTGAAGTCAAATCAAAAAACATCATTTTTACATTTTAAATTCATTTTTATTTCACTCTTTCTTTATCTAGGGATGGTGTTGGTGGCAGTGTCTTCTGTGATAGACTAAACCTTATTCTCTCCTTCCGTCTTCCTGATCACTGTAGCGTTTTTCAGGCGGAAATAATGGCGATAAAAGAAGTCTTATCTTGGCTAAGGGAAAACGTGATATCTGCTAAAGATATCCGTATTTTCTCTGATAGTCAAGCTGCTATCAAATGCCTGGAATCAGTCTCCACAAATTCTATAACAGCCCAAGACTGTCGTTCGTCTCTCAGAGAGATGGCGGAGTAGTTCAACAGTAGTAGTTCACCTTTGTTGGGTGCCGGGGCAAAGGGATATTCCAGGTAACTGCAGGGCTGATGAACTCGCCAAACACGGAACTACAATACCTCTGCTTCCAATTTAGGATTCTCTAGGTATTTCAATCGCTACTTGCAAACTCAAAATAAAGCTGGACGCAATCGAAAGAATAAATCTTAGGTGGACAACCGGCTCGACATGTCTAGCGACAAAACAGATCTGGCCAAAACTGGATCAAAAACGTTCTAGAAAACTAATCAGCCTCGATAGGAAGCATATCAGTGCAACAATAGGTGTCATTAAGCGGCCCATAGACAGCACACTTGTGTGCACACCGGTGTGCGGGTGTGCCGGTTTAAACTCGAAGTGTAGGAATTGTTTTTTTTTTTTAATTATAGGTAAGTACATGAATTCAAACTGGGTTACATTCAGATCCAAATTCAGCTTGTAGGCAATCCCTCTTTTTTGGTTGAAGTTGTCAGTCTATTTTATGCTTAGTTTATGCTTTCGCTTTCTCAATCATTGGCTTAGATGAGGAAGATTTTTTTTTCATAAAGTAGATCAACTATACTTACCTTTGATGTCTTTTGCACTGGTAAAGATATCGACTTTACTGTATCTGATTTCAGTAAAGCTTTTGACTTGGATCTTTCGACCTTTCACGGCTGTCTCTGGTGTTCCACAATTGAGTCATCATTTTAACTACAAACTTGAAAGGGTTGTCGAAAACTGCGGGCTCTTTCTCTCGATGGTATGAATTTTTCTAAACATATTTCTTCAACAAGTTGTCTGGATTGCCATTTTCAAGTATCAAAAATCGTCGTTTGCCCTTTAAAATCTAATCTCGTTCCCCTTTCAAGGACGCCTAGAACAATAGTCTTGACAATCGTAATGACACTGCCTACATTCCCTTTATTCATTAACATCTCTTAGGCCCGTTTGCTGATACTACTCATAGCGATTTAAGTTCCACTTAAAATCTTATGTGAAAGTTTATGACATGGAAAAAGTAGCCCATAAGGAATTTAAGTAATCGCTATGTGCAGTATCAGCAAACGGGCCTTAGTCTTAGCTCTCTCTTCCAATCTTCGGATGCTATAGAAAATTTGTTTCTTACAGCTGCAACACTTCGCCTGTTCAACTCGGTTTTCTTCACTATTTTCCCTAGCTCTAAGTCGTAATTATATGCCTTAGTTTTAAGTCACAGTGTGGTGTGATTACTTCTTAGGGCCGTTTTATTCACTCGAAGTTGAACACAACTTGGGGAGTTTGATATATAAAAATCCCCAAGTTGTGTTCAACTTGGAGTGAATAAAACGGCCCTTAACCTACGCCAATAAGTCGAGTCTGTCATCTTGAAGTAGATGACGAGCACACACTAGGACTGTCCAAAAATTACATTCATTAAAACTTGATACTGGTACCTTAACTCAACTCATTGCATTTGAATTTCCGGATTAAAATCACGGATGAAAGTCGCCCATTTGATCGCAATAGATTTACCAGTGCACATTCTTTGAACCTAGCAGGAATCTCAACTAATACAAAAAATGTTTCATTTCAAACCCTTTGATATTGTACACCATAGCAAAAGGCAAAAAGGTCACTGAATACCTTCAACCACAACTAGTAACTTCTGCATTAAATAAATGATTCGAAATGAGTTTCCCAAATAAAGTCTCCCTGACAACTGCTCAATGCTTCATTACATGGATTCTGTTACCCATTTCATTTGTAATGAATAAGAAAGTCAGATTTCAGATGTTGGGCAGCCAGTTCCACTTCCATATAATTGCGTGTTTCCTCTTTTTGTTTACACAAAGCCGGCAGGATTCTCCACCACATATACACTCAACTGTGAACTCGAGACGTAAACTTCTAGATGCAGACGTGGAGACATTATTTTCGAATGAGCAAATGTTAAAATTAGGAAAATTCTCTTTTTTCTTCATCGGAAAAGTTTTCGCTCATGGGATCGTTTTCTGTTTTGTTTTTTATGTGTCTTGATTCGTTGTTTTCGGTAAGGGAAAAAAAGTTCAACAAGGCACAACATAACACCGCACGATGGGGACAAAACTTTTTCCAGTCCTGTTGATGCTACTTAGAATCTGCCAACCTCCCCTGGAGCTTGTTAAGAATTTCCAATTCGTAACGTTTCTGTATGTGGCACGGAAAAACTTTAATACTATGTACACATATACTTGTAGTTGCACTAGGAGTAGTTTTCTCTATTTTTCCCGTGGAACACTCCCGCCGCCGGTATTCATAAGCTGCAATCGATAATGAGCGAATAACAGGAAAAGTTTCCTGAAAATTGGAAAATTTATTATGTACTCGCTCATGGAATTAATTTCGAACGTATGACTGGACACCAAGTCTGAGATTTTTCTTAAGTGTAAGTGCTGGTTTAGCACTTTGAAGTTGTGAATACATTTCCTGATTTAGGTAGGTGTTTAAAGAGGGGACGATGTGGAGTGTGGTAAGGTAGGGAGCGATTTTGTGCTTATGTTTTGTTTGCCATATATTTAAGAGATTTAGGATTGTGTTTTGAAAATATATGACACATTTGGGACCCAAGTCGGGATCTGTAAGAGATGTTGGGGATGCCACTTTATCAAATGGGAAATGCCTAAAGCTTAAACTTCTACACCAAGGGAGGATCTTGACGGAAAAAGTTTGCGCTCAATGATCATGGGCTTTATTTACATGTAGCCCTTTATAAATTTTGATGAGGGTTTTGGTTCATGCTACTTTAAAAGCAAGTTGAGTTTAAATGTCATGTCACAGTCTGAGGACAATGACTCTCCCTCACTCATCCTTAATTTATCACCCATGGTATCTCTTATCTAATGAAATCCGTTTTCCTTTCAGGCGCTACGAAGACGATTCCGATAACGCATGGAACTGCGGATCATGGTTCGAGTATCTCCTAATAGTGATTCTCTCGACCATTCTGTTCGTCGGAGTATTAGTTCTTGCACTGTTCTGGTTAATGTTCTATCGCGGAGGATTCGCCTGGTCCGACAATCCACAATTGCAATTTAATTTGCATCCAGCACTGATGATTGCAGGATTCGTCACATTCTCAGGATTTTGTAAGTAGCATCTATCTCCTATCTATGTCTCAATTGACCAAAGAGTAATAAATTTCCTATTCATTTCCAGCGATTATCATCCACAGACTGTGCAGATGCCTAAAACAAATCTATGTGAAGCTGGCGCACATATTTTTCCATGCCTGTGCCATTCCGTGTATTGTTCTGGGATTCTTGGCCGTATTCGATTCGCACAATCTGTCCCAACCGTCGAAGGAAAACTTTTATTCATTACACTCTTGGTTGGGCTTTGTGACCATGGGTCTGTTTGCATTGCAGTTTGTTGTTGGATTTTTCAGGTTGGTAGTGAGTAGAAGGACACTCGCTCGTCAAACAAATGTGCATATATATGACTATTGAAATATTGTTTGTTGTTTTAGCTTTGTGGTGCTTATGTGCTGCGAAAATGCAACCTATGGATTCAGAGCGACCATGGTGCCAATACATGCTAGTTTTGGGTTGGCAACTTTTATGCTAGCCATTGCGACATGTGTGGCTGGTTTGGTGGAGAAGGATCACAATTTGATGCTGGAGAACAATTTAAGGTGAGTAAATATGAGGATTGAGTAGTCGCAGTGGCTTAGTATTAGTGTGTTGGACTACTAAGCGAAGGGTCTCAGGTTCGAATCCCGTAAAAACCTAAATTCCAACTTATGGTTTTTTCCACTGCGCTACCTCTCGCGAACGTCTGACAAACATCCGAGAGTATAACAGGGATGAAAAATGAACTTTGTGGACTGTAACTAAATCTTAGTTACGATTGTATTTTTTTGTATTTTTTCAATTCTCGTATATAAGTATAGAAGAAATATATCATTTTCGTACAAGATCTGAAATATATAATTTATATATTTAAAATGGTTACGTCTTGTTTTCCACGTGGATTTAACAATCAATTTTTTGATAAAAATGTATGGCAGCATTGATTTTCTATTCTTTGTATGTTCTTGCATGTCACACGGATTCTAGATAGACATAACACCGATAGAAAAACAAAATGGCGAATTTGAAAAAAATTTAGGGGGCCAGCGGCAAGAGAATTGCGAGTTGGGGGTCTCAGTATGGTTTGTCCCTAAGCACTAAATTAAAAATTTAAATTCCAAGAAACCCCTGCATTCGAAATAAATTCGGTGTTCCTCGATTTCATCATTCAAAAAGTTATTTACTTTACTTACTTTATTTTATTCATAAATGTACTTAAAATAGCTTTATACTAATTTCAAAGAAAACAATATAAGAGTTCACTAAAAACCCTCAATTTGACTTTTAACTTTGGCGAAGATACTTGTTTATCTGCTTATTAATGAACTTTAAAGATCACCAACCTATTCCAATAACTATAAAAACATTTCCGAAAGGATTAACAATTTGGAACGGAAATTAAGTTGTAGAATGTAGGTATATATAAAACCTATAAAACAATTGGTATTCATTTTAAAGATAAATGGAACAGTATTACTAACTTAATTCTTAATTGAGTCCGACGCCAAGCCCAATTTAAAAATAGCGATTTGTGCAATGCATATGTTTATGTAAGACGACAGAAATAACAGTAATACTTAATAGCTACCAACCAAACCCAGTGTCAACTGTCAACCTTCTGTGGTATTCGATTGGGCGCTCTCAGAGCACTTTTTATGTTCGTTTGGTACAAAAAAAAAAACAATCTTTTTCAGATTTCTGAGCACTTTTGCGAATCTAGATATTTACTTAGATTTACCAATAAAAGTGCGTTTGAGCTTGACAACTGGTAGAGTAATTTACATTTTCGTGAAGTTTTTTTACTGTAAAGAAAGGCATTACGTCGGGTGAATCTATTTTTGTAAGTGTGTATTAGAAATCAATTGGGACGCGAATTTCGAATGTTTTAATATAAACTGTAACCAGTGAATGGAAAACGCTTTGAAAAGTTTTGAAGGCTACATGCATTCGAATCAACACAAAAAAGGGCAAGTGACGTTTTTACGTTCGAGTAGCCACAAAAAATCTGGAATCTGAGAGCGAGGCTAAAGAAGCCCAATCGAATACCACATTAGAAACTTAATAACTTTGCAATTTGTTTTGTTGTTGGTTCACTTACTCCCACAGTGATGCCAATAATTTAAGGCAGAAACTAAGGTATAGCTTAGCTGGTCCATCCTTTGTATAATTTGTAAGATGCCAACTGCAAATCACTTCACTTGTTTCTAAGGGGAAGTTTACGTTAGGTACGTTGTACAGAGAAATAAGATGCGTTCGTAAATATAGCAATAATATGGATAAACGAATACAAAAAATTGTAACAGGTCATTGTATTAAATATGCATCGAGGTAATTATGTATTTTTTTAAAATAAAAAAAATACTCTTTGAGGGTAACTTTTTCTAGACGATTGTATTTTGTATTTTTTCAAAGTTCATTGTAACTTAAAAGTTACGATCGTAACGCGTTTTTCAACCCTGGAGTATAACTGTCTTGAAAGAACTTCTCAATTAGCCGTTTAGAGTCGGCAAAAAATTGTAGATCCCTTCCATTCGTTCCAAAAATGAAAAACTCACACAAAACGAATGGTTGTGAGAAGCTAGGCCTAGGGTCCCTCCGGACCTGTTGCGCCAACTATTTATTTATTTATTTATAAATATGAGGATTTGGTTTTTCTTCTTCTTCTTCTTCTTTTTTTTGGAATTTGGGGTGGATTGGTTGACTCGACCAATGCAAGTCAAGCAAGCACTGTGACCTGGGTAGAACGTATCTGTAGAGCTTCTGCCGATCTTGTGAATATGATAGTTGAGACAAGTGATCATGGCGTCAGTAAGGAGTGAGGTGTGAGTAGTTGAAGAGTCTGTCCTTTTAGCGCAGTCAGCTCTTCCTCTGTGTGGAGTTCCAATTCCATATATTGATTTCCAGCTCCCAGGAATGCAGCTCTGCCCTTATGTTACTGGCCTGGCTGGAAACAAAAAAAAGTTTCTGAGCGAATGAATGAAGCTGTTCTGCCTTTACAGGCTAGCGCATCACTCTCCTTTCGTTGCCTTCAAATCCCCGGTTAGTTTGTTTGTGAGTTTGGATGTGATTTTGTCTGACTTATGAGCTTTGAGTGCTGCTTGACTGTCTAAAAATTTATTGGGATTTAATTTTACGAAACTACGTCTCAAGGATTCTCTGGTACAGAGTTTAATTGCATAGACTTCAGCTTGAAGAACAGTTGTTGTATGTCCGTCCGTGTTCCACACTGAATGAGATTCATTTATTTTAGGCGCAGCTCTCTCCATACATTTAGTCAGGGATGGATACCTTCCACCTACGATGGCAGTTGACTTTTGGGGGCATAAAGTCAGTTACTTGAATCAAGGAACTCGAGAAGTTATTTATAAATCTTGATTATGACCCTTAAGGTTACCTAGTTTGAATTTTTGTGCCAGGTGAAGCGGCTGTGTTCAGGTAAATGTACAGGTTCCCCTGTGGTAGTCAAGGACACCAGTCTCTCGAAGTATTCCAGTCTTCTGAAGTACGCCAGTCTTTGCACACTTTAGAGTGCTATACAAATGTCACAACTTAAAATCATTTCCACACCTAATTGATGGGCTAATATTATTTGTTAATGCTTTGAATTCATTTTATTTGTTAATTAATGCGATCGAAATTTGTAACCAAAATAGCTTGTACCGATAAGTTTAACGACTAGTGTCTCACAGCAGATTAAAACGTCAAATGAAAACAGCTGGTGTTTTGTGTGAACTGTGAATGCATCTTCGAGTTTTAGACGAAAACAGAATTTTCTGTGCGGTATGAATGTCATATAAGTAATAATTGGCATAACGATAGTAAGGTAGGTGAGTGCTTACTCTGGCAAACAGTAGGGGGAGATGGGGTACATTGGTACATGGGCCACATAGATACAATCGGCATTATTTGAAAACAAGCCACATCAGACCACTCAACGAAGCACACAGCGCAACGTGTCTATCAATGCGCAAATATATCTGGTTGACATCACTGTTCAGTCATCGCTTTGGACCTAACATGCACAAACGTGTTTCGTACGTCTTCAAGTAAATTTTTTGTCATTTTTTTCGACTGAGTTTTTTTTAATAGGATTTGTGTTAACAGTTTCATACGAAGTTATTTGGTGAATATATGTCCTTCGTAATTTGTTATTTACTAAAAATGTTGTTATAAAACATTGCTTTTACTGCATTTAATATATATATTTTTTTAAGTCAGTTGGGGCACATTGATACATACGACCCTGGGGTAGTTTGATGAGTATCAATGCACCTGCAGAACAGCTTCCCTATTTAATTTTAAAATCAATTGTTGTCCTTACAACAAAAGGACTATAAATACCAAGTTCCTTGTTTTGAGTTCTTTAGTTTACGTTATTTATGTAAGAAGCTTAGGAAAGTGTTTGTTTCTAATTAAAACTTATTTAAACTTAGGTTAACATGAATTATCAAATACCAAAATACTGTTTGTAGTGTTATTTGTTATTAAAATACTAAATAATATTTTAATAATTGAAGTTTTTCAATAATACGTGTACCAATGTACCCCGTGAGTGAGGCAGTTTGATAAAAATTTCCTTTTTTTTTTAAATACATAGGTTCTTATATTTTTTTGTGAATGGATTTTAGAGTAAATTCGTCTGATATTAGCTAGTTATAAGGACACTTATCACATCACATATTTTATTTCGTATTTCTGTCATTATGCTGTCTTTTATTTGAGTCTCAAGCAAAATCGTATCAATGTGCCCCAACTCCCCCTATTGACCCTGAAGCCTCCTCCTTGTCCTCTTGATAAAATTACTTATGTGCTTCTGAGCATTATTTGAGAAATTTCGAGGAGCTCTACACTCAAGATAGCTTCTGAAGTAAGACCAATTTATTGATAGTTTTTGAATTGCATAAGGGGATTGGCAACGAAAAAGTCGATGAGCTGGCCAGACCCAGACCTTTAACAGAATCTGATTTCTACTGTTGTATACCTATAGGTACCTACTCCTAAACCGACTGCCAATTCAGCTATAACTAAAAGCTGGGAAAACATGAAGTGTATTGGGGAACATCCCAAGTCTAAGATAGGTTATTCGGACTATTAGGGCTTTAAAAAACAATACCGACGGGATCTTATTTCAAGAAGGTATGATATCAAAAACTGAGTAGGTTATGCACGATTTACTGTCGTAAATTAATAAAAAAAAAAGAGTTTTCCCGACTAGGCTCCAGCTGTTTTGTAAAGTAGACCTAACAGCTAAATATATAATGTGAAAGTTTAGTCCTCAACGAGGCCAAGAGATTGTTGTCCCCAATTTGACATCAATTTCGAAAACACGTTTCCAATTCGATTTAGGCTATAACTGGGGGTAAATTCTGATTCTGTGAAAGAGTGAATCGAATAAATCATTTTTACATTGACCGGGTTCCACTTCCACTGTGAATCTTTTCCATGAAATGAAACTGTTCTAATTTCAAACCGTAAGGGGGGTGTTGATTGATATGGGTGAAAAGACAATGTGAGTACACGTGAAGGAAACAAAAGGGGAAACATCAAACTTCGAGTACTTATGTCGCCATGGTGTATTTTACGGGTGGGAAAAGTGTACTCAGATGACAAACACCTCATCTCCGTTTTCTAATCATTGCTAGCCTGTTCAAGTCCGTCCGATTTATAATAGCTACGCGAATAAAGTGTTCGAATTAAGTCTTGGTATGTAATTTATCTTTTGTTTGTTAAGAGAGTTGGTAGGCACAAGAATCCCTCCCAATCTGACGAGCAATCCTTTAGTCAACAAGCATGCCAACCGGTGTCTCATCAACCCTAATATTACATGTGTCGTAGATACAATAGTTTCATTACAGAACAGTCACAAATAAAAGATATGGCGCCCAACGTGGGGTGACACAATTTCACACGAAACAACACTCATACAGCATTTTAAACTCCTTATAAAAGAAATTGACATTTCTCGTCTGGCACTTTATGTGAAATATTCCTTTCAGGGAAATTTCTCAATCCAGGGCAAAACTACATTGCATTGAGAAAAAAAAAAAAACAACCTGACTCCGATTAACCCTACGCTGGTAAATCAATTCATTTAAATAAAGGCCTATTTCACTACAGAACCGCGTTTTTCGGTGGAGTGATTAGAAAATAGTCATGAATTTTGTCGATTTTACAAGCAAAACAATAAGAAATTCATTCACGTATTACTCGATCACGGATGCGGTAATTCAACCCCTGATCAGCATTGCCATAAGTGCAGATTTTTCTGCATTTTTCAGATTTTCAACCAAGCTGCGGACTTTTAACAACCAGAAATCTGCGCTTCAGATTTTGTCTGCATTTGCAATAATATACTTTGTTCTTTTTAAAAAATTATTTCAACATTTTTTGCAAACTTGCTTCCGCTGTATGATATCATTTTCGTATTTAGCTGTTTTATCTTTTTTTTCGTTTTTTGTTTAGTTCAATAAAAAAAAAATTGTGAATTAAGATTTTTCCATAGAAATTTGCATTGCAGATTTTTTTGTCATAATTGCAAATTTTTAAAAATATTTTTGTGGCAACACTGCCCCTGATATTGATATTGGCTGTGTACCTACTATTGTTAGCTGTTTTGTCTCGGACCTACGCTGCTGGGTAGCATCATTTTAAATTCAATATTCACCATATTTATTTATTTATTTATTTATTCACCATATTTTCTTACCAAAAAGAAGTGCAGATTTAGTATAAATCAATATAAAATTTTAATTTTTTCTTCCAGCTCCCATAATTCAAAGATCGAACATTACCTAATGAACTCACTTGGCATTGTCCTAGTTGCAATCGGTATCACTGTGTCATTTGCTGTTCGAAGATCCAATGCTCCAGCCGACGCCAAAGTATATGTTACTGAACGTATTTAAATTAAATAAGTGTTAAAAAAAACAAACATAAGAACTCGAAAGCAATTTGTTTGTAATAAATAAGTAAAATTCATTTAATTTTATTACATAAGAGTAGAGAACAAAACGAAAAAAACATATTTAGAAAAAACAAACACTAAGCGATAATGATAATTATAATATTATAAAAAAACAGAAACACTAAGCGATAATGATAATTATAATATTATATATATGTATACCTAAATAGTTTATACGTGAAAGAAAAATAGAGAACAAAATTTGCTTGAAATGATTGTTAAGTAAATAATTTTTAACATTACGTCTTAGGCGCAAAGAAAATTCAAAAGAACGTTTTCCAGTTTTGTTTTATTTAATAGACAAATTATATTATTCATTCTAAGAAGAATATAATTTTTTTTTTATTGAATTGTACCTCCCTATTCTTTGAATATGAATATGGCATTATGTTGTAGTGTATTGTTAAATTTCAAGAAATTATTATTTTTTTTCTTTGTTATTTTGTTTTCTCATTTATATGTTAAGAGTAGTAATTTGTTTTTCAGTTTTTGTGAAACATATAAAAATAAAAACATATTTTTATTTAAATATTTTTGTTTTAATTTTTATTCGATTTTTAGAAGGAATTCTATAAAATTCCTAGACCAGAATAAGAAACTGAGTTTCAAAGGGGAAAACAGAAACAAAAACCAAACATAAAATATTTACACAAAAGCCTAATTAGGTATACAAATCTTTTGTAATAGATTACATACAAAATGATGAACCACCGAAAGTTAATCGTAAAAATCAAAATAATAGACGAAGTAAAACGTATACCCAGCATTAAGAACCGACATACTCGTAGTAGTCAAAATTTAATATAATCTAATAGTGATAAATAACAATACCAAACAAATTATACTAACGAATGTACATCCGTAATTTTTGATTGCTATCTTTTTATTACAAGTAAACGATTTTCTGGTAATATTCAGTGACTGCTTTTTGGAGAGAAAGATTTGCGCATCAAAAGGCGAATTGAAAAGGAAATTATACTTGCAGAATGCTGTGCCATTACAAAGTAAATTCGAGTGGCAGTCTTCAATGTGCATTCAAAGGATCACCATTTGTCAATTGTAGTAGATTTCCTATGATACACGCTAGGATAGGTTAGTGCGCTGACGAGTGGAGTACTTCGTGTCACATACTCATTACTCATGTCACTGTCCATTGGGATAAAGATATTGTGTTTGACCCATTGTTAACACCATTCAAATATTGGATAAAGTTCATCATCTTGCGTATGGGTATGTTTAACAGAGCGGCAGGAACTTCGTAAGGTGTTTTTCTTTGATAACAGACCTGAGCTGTATCCCAAAGTTAACCATCGTCACCGCAGCTTCTGCAAAGCTTGGTAATTTTTATCATACTTGTTACAGTGCCGAGAAAAATGTGCCGCATTGTAGTACCTGGGAGGGTGGAATGAGATTTTTATATTTCCGAAGCCTTTCTCACGTTTCGAGCTTCTTTAAAGAACGACAATAAAACCTCTTGTTTAGCCTTTTCAATCTTAAGTGTGGAAGGCAGACGAATCAGCTTGTTCTGAAGTAGCTGTAGAGCCTTTAATTACTTATTCATCTGCTTCATCATTATATATTGGAATACCTTTATAACTAGGGCAGGGGCCGACCAGTGCGATTGAGAGATGATCCCAGCCCAAATATACCACGTTTACATCGAACCCACTGTTTCTACCAGAGACTATACTGAGACCCCCAACTTTGGCCGATTTTCCTTTACTTGTCTGCAAGCTATTTTTTTATGGGGTGGTACATGCTAAGTGCGTTAGAATTGTTACATAGAAATTCGTATTGACAAATGTCACGTCACTTCACTCACCAACACACTCGCACCTTGCATTTGCCACTTCCGCTGCCGGCAAAGTTGCTGCCAGCGTTCATAGAATTGTATCCGTTAACTATCCGTTAATAATTTTATTTAAAAAATAAGTGCACTTTTGCTGAAAATGTTTATGAAAAAAGAACAATGAAGATTGGCTGAGAGAAAATAAAATCATTTTGAGCAATTTTTCTTCAATTATTTAAAAAAAATTCACTCATGAAATCTCCAAAAGTGGAAAATACAGAACCGTATTTGTCCTAAAATGTTGCTAGTATATAAAACATCTCATTTAGATAGTTTTACTAACCAAACAAATAATATATAACAACAAACCAATAGCATTCAGTTATGTTAAAATGTGGAATTCCCGAACTCTATTATGTTTGGGAGCGGTTGGCAGCATTGATTTTATATTTGTGGTATGTTTTGCATGTCACACGGATTCTAAATTGACATAACACCGATAGGAAAACAAAATGGCGAATTTGAAAACTAATTGAGGAGGCCAGTGGCAAGAGGATTGTGAGTTGGGGGTCTCAGTATTGTCTCTGGTTTCTACAGTGTTTTTCAATAAAAAGAAACCAACCAAACCAAAGAAAAATGAATGCCCTCTTAAAACAAGGGGCTCGTTCGTGAATGTTGTTGCTACGTTTACTTAGATCGGTAAAGTGGGCTCGCCCTTGTTGTTTTGTCGCCGTGCCTTCATTTGGTAGGTGTCACAGCTATTTTGTCCAAAGGGAATGATATCCCCGCACTGCTCAGGGTCAAAGATGATGCTGGTGTCAATCGAATAACCTACACTCTGTAAAAATCGGTGTGTGGCAACTGGCAACACTCGTATTTTCGATTTTTTCGAAGTTCCCCATCTTGTCGAGATCTGGCGTAAGCGGAGACAACAGCAGCAGCTGCAGATGATTGGGTTATTGAGACAAAATTCATTCCTTGATTTTTGTACCTATATTAAAAAAAAATTTGTAATAAATAAAGTTTGTTTATTGCCATTAAAGGATGTAACAATTAGTCGAATTTTCCACAGGTGCATATTTACTTGATGTTGCAGGTCTGGTAATAGATTTCTTTTTCTATATCTGAAAGTTAGCTTCTTTCGGTATTTTTTACTGAATATAAACAAAACACTGTCATAAATGACACAGGATTTCTACTGATGATTTCGAATAGTGAACATACATTCGGCCCAAACGAGGTATCCGTCGGCATGGAAGATTCTCCGATTTTATACGATTTTCGCTGCGAGATATTCTTCGGAACAACTGTTCGGAGAATCGTTCCGAAATTTGTTAACGCATATCGCCGAATTAATTTGAAATGCAATGAATTGCATTTTTACGACAGCAATTGGTTGCGGAATTTGTTTACGATTTGAAGTGCGGTGCGGTGCGCCAACGCAATAGTTTATTTCTCTTCCGAAATCGGACACCTCGAATGGAATTTGAGCCTGCGAAAGAGTATGCGTTGCGGAGAATTTTCCTTTCCGACGGATACTTCGCTAGGGCCGATTACTTCGTTTCAGATGCAAACCTATTCTGCTTTCCATAAAGAAAACAAATATTCCAGTAAAATTTCCAGTAACAAAACAAATATTCAAACTTTGTTCGTCCAAATATTTTAACTTTTGCAAAGTCACCTAATTTCGTTTACCTTTTATTTTTGTTAAAGTACATTTACATTCTATCGATCATAAATTTGCATAGTGTTTGTAATTTTTATTCCTAAATTAAGACCAACAAATTATAACAACTCTTAAAATTATACTAAGCAATAACAATTTTGTACAACTATTAGAACAATGTAGATTATGAAAAATGTTTAAAATATTTAAAAAAACATTTTTGTTTTTACAAACTAAATCCCATTTTCACTGCCAAATAAAAAAAATCTATTGAAAATTGTAAATTTATTTACCAACTATTTTACAATTAATTAGGTACTAATCTTTGTAAGTTAGAAAGCGAATAGGCATCTAGCTATCTAGTAGCTTTTATGTGCGGTTCTATTCGAAACGTTTATTGAAAAGCTTATGTCGTCTAACTAAAAGATTTTATTTCTCTTTTCTATTGAATGTTGAATTAAATTAAATTAATATTATTATTAACATATAAGCTGTAGGTATCGTAGGCAAATTTTTGAATTATGAAAGTAAATGTAATTTTAACCCCAAATGTATATGCATGTTTTAGAAAAATTCGAAAATAAATATAAGATTAATATTTACAGAATATGAAGTCAGAGCTGTGGTCTTTGATCTAAAGAAAGGGTTTGAAACAAGTTGAAGTAGGGTATCGTGTCTTATAAATAAGTAAACTATCTCACTAAAAGTATTGGTCGGTGTCGATGCCTAAAAATGTTCTCAATTTAAAAATCAAGATATGTTTTCCCAAACAATACGAATAGTTGTGAGAAGCTATTTATATTCATTTGGATTGTGATCCCTAGATGTACTATTGGACTCCCAATTTCAACTTTGTCTGTGAACTGTAAAGGGATTAAATTTACGGTATCAAATTTAAGTATTTATGGAAAACTGTAAAGTCCGATATGGCAGTGAGTATGCGTAATATACGAAATAGATATGACTAAAGAAAGGCATTATAGCCGGCGGTATATTGTGTTCATCCGCACATGACTCACTGGAAGAAACGTATAGCGATGAACTGGTTAATATTTCCGCTTCTTAGTAAGCCCTGTAAACCTGTATGCGGTTGACAACTCAAGGAAGGCAGTGCTCCTGTGGAAACCATGCTTTGTAAAATGTCTATGGTTTGGCGAACTACTTTTTTTACGTACAGCCCTAGTTAGACTTCCATGCCAAAGTAATAGTTAAAATAAGCAGTAATGGTATTATGGATTATGGTAAGGTCCAAAATGTTATTTGTTGTTTTCATCAGGAACTCTTACTTCTATACTTACATCTCAAGAAATGGGCTCGGAAAAAAGCTTAAAATCAGAAATTCGAACAGATCAGTTCTGCAATAGGCATGACTTCCCTTCATGACTGCCATTCTTCTTAGAGTTGATTTTTCATTGCTAAAGTGCTTTGCTAATTTTCTAATAATCTATAATAAACTGAATTAACATATAAACGCCTCCACAAGCAGTACGAAAAACACTCGAAAAAAACGCCGAAAAAAACAAGAAGTACCTCAAAATCAGCTCCGAAAAACCCCCCAAATAGCACTCCGAAAAAGACATAAAAAACGCTTCAAAATCGACTCGAAAAGACTCAAAAACGCAACACATTTCTTTGCGCGTTCTTCGAAATGGAAGGCCACGCAAAAAATGGCCTTGAACTGAAAGCCCACAAATATGAAGTTTGAAAAGAAAAACGATCCAGCTGTAGGCTTCAGTAATGTCAGAGCTAATAGACTTCTCCCTCGACCTTTCTCAAGGCCAAAAAACTGTATTCCATAGGAGGTGGATGAACTATTTTCAATGTATAAAGTAGGTATTGCCGCTGGTTTAAACTATATAGGCGCAGCTGATTAGTGGTTAGCGTGTTGAAGTACTAAGCGAGAGTCCCAGATTCGATTTCCGATTGCCCAGATTCCATCTGAAGGTTTTTGTTCCACAGCGCCAACTTTCGTGAAAATCTGACAAACGACCAAAAGTATAACTGTCATGAAAGAGCTTCTCAATTAGCCGTTTGGACTCGCCAACAAAAATGTTTGATCCTTTCCATTCGACCCAAAACTTAAAAATTCGCACAAGATGAATGGAGAAACTAGGCCTACAGACTGCTATTCATTTTTAAATTTCTCGATTACGTAGTAAGAGAAAGATATAGTAGTCGTGCAAAATTTTGGGATCGAGATGTTAATCAATTCTGGTATTACGATAAAAGAGGATTTAAAAAAGTGGGTCGCAAAATTCTGTCCGCCTATCCGTCTGTCTGCCTGTCTATACGTATATCCCGTGGCCTACAACTTAAACGGCTACTCGTATTTAGTTCAAACTTCGGATTTGGGATACCTATTACACTTCGGGGCGTTTTCCTTTTTCTTTTTAGTAAGTTAACCTCAATATTAATGTTGCTTCCTCTATAAAATTTTCGTACCAATTTAATTTTTTTTTTTTTTTTTTTTTTTTTTCGAAAACGGCTCCAACAATTTTAACACAACTTAATATCTTATGGAAATGGGGTTAAAAAAAATCGAATAACGGTACTTTTGGACGTTTTCGAGATATCGCTCCATACGATTGTAAAAAAAATGTATTTCTAAGGTAACATGGTCACTTATAACTTATTAGCAAACTCAATTCTTGCCTACTATTATCGTTCAATAAATTTTTGAAAAAGTTATTTTTTTAAAATTAGATTTTCTTTAGTTTACCGGAAAAAGGCAATAACGACTTTGACCAAAATGCAGGAGTCCTTAATTTTTAGTTCGAATCACCGAAAACGCTAGCTTTAAAAACTGCTCATATAGGTATCGAAAACCCCATTTTTTATTTCGATAAAACTTTAAGAACCAAGTAATGCTTACATCCCAAGTAATACCTTATACTCAGTTTTCAGCTAAATAGTTAAGCAATACTATTTTTCAAACTAAACATTGCAATATGTATTTGGTACTGATTTGTCTGCGTTATTTTGCAAAAACACTCTAAAGATTTTGAAAAAAATACAAATTAAAGATAATATAAGTATACTAAATAAGATCCCTTACTTAGGTTTTCTCAAAAAGTTTGAATAAATCAGTTTTTAAATTATGTCTCTAAGATGACTATACCCAAAAGCCGATCGGTGTTCTTAAATGTTTTTTGTAAACTCAATTCCGTACTTCCATTAAAAATGCAATAACAACCAACCATTTTGAATATCCAACTAAAAATAATTCCAACCATTCAGGATATTCAGTTCGTAACTGCTTATGCAAATTCAAAAACAAATCTTTGAATTCTTAAAAAATAAAGTCATGTCCTAAAGGACTATTCATATGCTATTTGTTCTATCACAGAACCATTATATTTAATTAATCTAACATCTAGTCTAAAAAAAAAAGAAGATGAATCTCTATTGATTTAAACAGCTAAATTAACAATTAAAGCATTTTTCCCGCGAATTGAAAATTCTTGCTGCGAACTGTCACACTTTATTAACAATCCACGCAAAACATTCGCGATCCACAAACCCACGAATGAAAAATTCGTTCGAACTTAACCTTTAAAAATGAAACTGACACACGGGTATCAGCGATCAAAAAATATTTTCATGTGAATGAAGTGGCAGAAACTACGAATATTCGCGTGTTCCCAATTCGCTCTCATATGAATAGTCCTTAACAGATCAAAAAACAGAAACTCCTACTACGCTTGTCCTCGTACTCAAAAATCTTGTAAGGTGTAAGAGCTTCTAAAACACCACAGTAGGCGCTTATAACTCTCTAACCAGAACTTGCGAAAATTACCTGTTATTGAGAGTTAAAACTTATAAAAGCTCACATTGTTATTTGATATGTACTTACTGCCATATCGAATGAATAACCTGAAACACTACCTTCTTACATATTATGTACGGTTGCTTCTGAAATTTTTACCTATCTACCAATTGACTCAACCAAACTTTTCATGAACAGGAAAGTATCGTGCGACTCAGTCGTGCACTTTATTTTACTTGCATGCCATTGATCGCAATTACTTTCCATTTCATACTTCGTCTATGGCACATTGATTTTACCTTTTGATGTGTAAACATCTAAGCGCGCGTTGTTGGAATCTGTTGGAGTAATTCCACACATTTAACTTGCGGGGACGGAAATGCGTCACTGTGTTTTATCATTGCATACATTTTATCATTGCCTACGTTTTTATCATTGCATACATTTATGAGCTGGGGCATATTAATTTCAGCTTTTTGTTGGTGTGAAATAAAATTATGTTTTATCATTGCATACATTTATGAGCTGGGGCATATTAATTTCAGCTTTTTGTTGATCTGAAATAAAGCATGTTTTTCATATATGATGGTCTCACATTTCTTCCCTGTGACGGACATCTCGAGGAAATTCGGTGCCAAACCTTTCGTGAATTACCAGGCACGCAGAAATCACAGCTGGACAACAACTAACAAAAATGTCGTAGACCAGCACCTCTGCAATATGCAATGCAAGCCGAATGAAATTCCAATGACACTTTCATTTACTGTATAACAGTTGATGTCATTTAACTTGCGGGGATGGAAATGCAAACGGGTATTTTCCACTGCATATGTTAGGAGTGTTTGTTGATGTGGAAACAACTAAGTGCGCGTTGTTTCACTGTTTAATACAGTGCTTATAATTCATTCAGTTGTGATTACTTAACCTCAACTGTCATCCAACTCGCATCTGTAGGTACCTATACATACGTTTCAATAGTAAAACGCGAAAAATACAGGAAAATACGTAATTGGTACAATTCCATATTTCTGACAATGATGCAATGTTTTGCCGTCATTGAAGATGCATTTAAATATTTTCAGATATGGGAAAGTGCAAAAGATTACAGGGCGCGTTTACGTGCAAATAAACCTCTGAAAGTCGGAAAAAAGGTTGGGAAAACGAGTACTGAACGCTCGCGTGAATGGAGAACTCGTCTCGCAAACCAAACTGGAGCGGCAATTACTGACAATGAGCCGACGACATCACGATCAACTATCAATGATGTTCTGACAATAAATGACGTGGATTTATCGTCAGTTCGAGCCAAAAGAAGGAGACCGGACATCAATGAAGTTTTACAACCACAGGTAAGTCACTCCGCTCTACGAAGAGTACCCCAGACATGTTAAGGCTCACGCAGAGTTTGAAAAAACATACCGTACGCACGGTGTTTACACATATTTCGGGACTGTTGGATACAGTCGCACCAATTTTTTTTTTTTTTTGTTTAATTTTCGAAACATCGTCCAAATTTCAAACAAAGTAAATATTATACCAGCAGATACCGCCATTTTGACAGACCTCCAATATATTTCTGCAACTCGGGACTACATTCAACCACTCTCCCAATTCAAATAATAACGGTCACATCTCCAAATGTAGGTAGCGCCATCTTCCTCCAAACTGTGCCAACCAATTATTCAAAGTTCATAGCCGTTGGCAGCCATAAGAAAATGCATATAAAAGCTGCACCAAAAGCAATCTCTCCAACGCACCAGACCAGACACGGACCAGCATTATGCTTTTGTCTCCACAACCACACCAGCAAAGAACCATCTAACTGAAACTGAAACTACCATCGTCAATCAATAGTTCGCACTATAATAAATCTACGACGTCATCGCCTCTATCTTTCTCCATTAAGCAGAGCACAAGTTCCGAATTGTATCTCAGTCTCAGTCTCCGCTGCTGAAACTGATTAAAGTGAAGTCCGCAGCGGCTTTTAGTTCGCTCCAAGTCGTCGTATCGTCAGGTTCATTCGCACTAGCTGAATATTCATACGGCAAGTACACTGTCTGTTCGAATTCGTATAACCATCATTGCAGCCAACGAAATTTAACAACTTCACTTGAACTTTAAAAGTCGACCTCGATTCGGGTTCATTGTGGTTCGGTTTTTCGTTAACGAACATACGTTCCATTAGTTTAACCTGTAACACATTGTGCAATCGGCTCGTTAAAACTTACTCCACTGTGCCAAAGTGTTTTGACCCCCGGTCTTCCTGAATCCGTTTCGGCTTCGGTTCCTAACTCGCTTCCACTTCCCGAAGTGGTGCTGTATTTATTTCTCTACTTCCACCACCACGCATGGTGCGCATTGTTTCCATTCAAGTACAAGTTGGCGGGACAGTTGAATGCACGCGTGCGCATATAGTTTGCATCGAGGTGGCGTGTAATTTGCACGGCGGAACGAACGTTACCAGAGCCATTCGTCGTCGTTGCGGTCGTCCGTCGTCATCGGTCCAATAGATCAAGCTCTCTGGCATGTGTAATGCATGTTATATAACGCGGTCGTCGAAACGAAAATTGCAAGTTGAGTCGCCGCCGTCGCTGTGTGTTGCAAGCGAGTTGATACGATACCAACCCATCATTTGTTGCAATTGACTGAACGGGACGCTGCAACTATAGCGTTGGTGGACGCGAGTAGAATATTAATATTTGAAGAGCCATAGACGCCCAATATTTCATACTATTGGCCAAGTGTAAGTGACAGCAGAAACGCTCGCAATCGAAGACGGTAATTTTGTGCGGAATTAGATCTGAGTTTGTTTTGGAGAACACACAAGAGCAGTGAGACATTTTTGGCACGCGTTCACGCTGTAAATTTGATTTGTCTGTTTCGAATTGTGAAACGCGCGCATTCCAATTTATAGTGCCTCTTTCTATATAGGTACTCGCAAACGTACTTTGACGTATCCGGAAAATATGAAGTTTCACCAAACTGCAATTATTGTCTGGCTGACATTTTGGATTTCCTCAGTGGCTGGTTATGGATTCGGAAGGTGTCCGAAGTACCCATCGATGCCCAAATTCAACATGACTCGGGTAAGTGGCGTTAAAAGTTGTTAATCGAGTTCAAGTGAATGGCACTGAATGGGGTTTTGATACAATTACACGCAGGGGGGTATTTTGTTGGTTTCTTTTTGAAGTTTTTTTTTATTTTCACAAGAAAAGTTGTTCACCAGTTCGAATAAGCTTTCTGTTTACAGTGTTACACCCTTTAGTTACGCAAAAGTGGTTAGCATGACAATTTTTTCTTACTCATGGAATTTTATTATTTTTTTTAAATGCCTTAAATCGTGAACCGAAAAATTGCCGCCTTGGCATTGGCGTTCGTTTCGTAACAAAGTGCTTACAAAATATAAAAGGGAGCTCATTTTATTTGTGTAAAGTGTAACCATCGGTTTAACGCCTTTTATAGCAGCTAAATTATGTTTTAAGTTTCTTTGACAAAATAAGCAATGAAATTCTATTTTCAGAGATAAAAATGCGTGTCTTTTACTTAAATTGGTTTTAATTACTTGGTGGGGGTAAGCGGTGGACTAAGGCTTCAATGAGAAAGCCTCTATATACGGTAAGCCTAATGTTGCGCACTCCAAGTAAGTCGCTTAAGTTCCCATTTTACTTGTGCTCGTGATCTAGGGCGAGAACCTTACTGATTTACATGTTCTTACTACAGATTTGACTCGAAGACTCTACAAGCCAAAGCAATTTGACCCACCTGCTCTATAAATGTCCTAACTGATAGGTTAATTTATGGACTAGGACCATTTCGGTTTGCAGATGGTATAATTCGTCTTTAAATCTATTCCTCTAAAACCCGAAAATACGAACTCAGACTCCTCTAGCTATGTAGAAACGTTTTTTTTTTTATATTCTACAAGGCGAGCACGGGTTTGCTAGTACTAATATAAAAACCTTCTCTGCATGGTCTATTAACCAACAAAAAAACTAAATCAAAATCGGATGTGTGTGGCAGTCGGTAGGCTGTCACACACACATTTAGCAAGTTATTTATATATATATAGATATTCAATATATATCTATGCGACTTGATTTTTTGCATACCTGAAATACTTACGGCATGAGAAGGATTCCATTAGGTAATACCTTAAAAAAATTTATAAAGCCGAAAATATTGGCCGAAAATCGAAGAAGAGCGCAATACAAATATTTAAAAATAACAAAAACATAGATCATAAATAAAAAGAGGGGCAGCTCGAAATTCTGCTTGGCAAATTTCTGTATTTAATAATAAATAAATTATAATAATAACAATAATATAATATAATAAATAATAATAAATAGTTGGCGCAACAGATCCGTAGGGACCCTAGGCTTAGCTTCTCACAACCTTTTGTTTTGTGTGAGTTTTTCATTTTTGGAAAGACTGGAAGGGACCTACAATTTTATGCCGATTCCAAGCGACGAATTGAAAAGCTCTTTCAAGACAGTTATATTTTATACATACTCTTGGATGTTTGTCAGACGTTCGCGAGAGGTGGCGCAGTGGTAAAAAAAACCCTATGTCAGAATTAGGGTTTTTGCGGGATTGATACCTGGGACCTCTCGCTTAGTAGTCCAACACACTAACCACTAAGCCGCTTTCCTTTTTTTAGTTCTACCTGTAAGGCAGTAAATAAATTTAAAAACTGTTTAAATTTAATTTTCTTAGTATAAAACTTAAATTAAAAAAAAAAAAAAAAATACATATCTACATTTAAAATGCAACATAGAAAAAAATAACATTAACATTTCACTTTCACTGGAAATGAAATCGAAATCTGTCGAAAATAGATTTTTGTGTTCTACATTTTACTGTAATCGATTTCGATTTCAATTTTTTCGAAATCGAACGAAGTGAAATTGTTGTGTTCCACATTTCGTTTTTTTCGATTTCAAAGTGATTTCAAATCGATCTATGTCATTCGATGTGAAATTCGATGAAATTCGAATAAAATTCAAATTTTATCCGGTGCAGGGAAAAAAGTCCCGCAACTAGGTCCACTTAGTTCCCACCTAGTGGAAAGTAAAAACACCTTCGAGAAGTGGACTTAGATTCCCACGTAAAGTGGGACATAAATTCCGCAAACTCTAATTGGTTTTATTTCTCTTTTAATGTGAAGTAAATTCTCACTGTCGACTAAGAAAAAAGTAAAATTAAATAGTCAAGTAGACAATCCGCAATTTTTATTAACAAACTAGCTGAACCCCGCCGCACAGTGGTTTCATTGATATGGGACGAGCAGTCAAAATTATTAATAACATATTTAACGACAAATAACACTGAATATATATGAACAAAGTCGTTGTTTTTACTTTTTAAATATTTTTATTAAAGTAGTGAGTGCAATAAGTCTAACCCCTCTTTGGGTAAACTTGATTTTTTCAAGAACACGAGCGTTTGATAGAAGTGGGTCTTAAAGTAGAGGCTATATCTGGATCTATTGATGCAATGCTTGCAACACGTCTTCTTTTTGTTCTAGTAGAGCATTCCAAAAATTCTTTTTTTGGCCTGCCTTGCGACCTACTTGTACATGGATCCTTATTCTCATAGCTGAAGTCTTTGTGGTCTTTGTCAAAAAAAAAGCTTTGTTCCCTCGTTTTTAAAAGGACTTGCATACAACATTAATCATTTTAACTAAATCATCACAATGTTCTAAGTTTTAGACTTCTTAAAACATCTTTAAGGTTTCTTTAGGCTTGGAAGCATCTCCAAACTAACTCACCTTACGCCAAATATTAAATATATCAAGTAGTTGAAAGATTTTGGTGGATTCTAAAAGTGAATAAAAACAAATTTCTTTGTCCAATTAATGTTCGTTTTTTTAAACTTTAGCATATTTTCGCAAAAAATGACTCACACAGCTTGAAAGGTGATAATTAGCCTAAATAAATATGTAATTTTTGTTAGAGGCAAGCAGGGGGCACAGAAGTTATGCACTCTTGAAAGTCATAAAAAAAAAAAAAAAATCATTTACACCTCAATTGACTAATGGTTTTCACATAAAATCCCGAGTTATTTCATACTAAAAAATATACACAAATTATCTACATACCGTCTTCCCTCAATTCCATAACTCAAATGTCAAAAGTGATTATTAAAAAAAATATATTTTACGTGATTGTAAATGCAAAAAATGAAAATGTTAACTTTGCTGAAATTGGAAAAACACACAACTTGCATGACCGATCTTACCGTAATGAAATCAATTTAGCGGAAAAAGATGGCTGGGATTTATTTTTTCAGTTATTAGAGATACCATTTTAATACAAAATAATAAACAATTTTAACCTTTTGGCCTACGGGGGGAACCACTGTGCGCCGGCTTCGCAAATCGCAAGACACTCATAGAATTTAAGTGGTTTTTTCTTCTCATTTTTTTGGCCTATCCACTGATCACCGTAATTACAGACATTTTAAAAGAAAATCAACTAAATTGTTTAAAAATTACGGGCGACACAGGGAAACATACACTTTTTGCAACTTTGTTTTATTTGTATTGAGAAGAGAAAATTTTAACTTTTAACTGAGACAGAGTAATACGAGTATATTATGTATGTATGTTCAATTTAATTAACAAAATTTTCAAAATTGAAATTCAGGCTGCAAGGATCTGAAAATAATCAAAGATAAATCGCCGCGATTATTTAAAAAAAAAAAATAAGCAATTCGAAATGTTGGAAGTTAGTTCCCTCTTCTTATTTTTGAATGTGCACTATAAGTTCCCATAAGAAAGTGAACTTAGTTCAAACCTTACATGGGAACTAAGTCCACTTCACGAATGTGGTTTTACTTCCACTGAGGGACTTAGTTCCCGGGGACTTATTTTCCTGCACCGTTTTATCCATCTTGGACAAATTTGATTCTCCATAATAGTTAGTACTTTTGTCAAAAGTTTGACACAATTCCTTCGCCAAAAATATCTAACGCTAGCTGGAACGTGCCAGGAATTGAAGATTGCTATATTTCATGACAAAATTAATCAAATTGAACTTTATTATTTCGCTTTTGAAACATACGCATTATCTGCAATTTCCATGTGATTTAATATATCACTCAGCCTTTGTTTTTTATAATACCTTTCTGTTTGCAATACCACAGCACTCATTTATTTCTCTATCTGCTATAGTAAAATAAATATTTTAAAACACGTAAACAATAAAATTGTTCTAAATACTTTATCAAAACACTTTTACGATGTCCCTAATGATAGTTGACAGCAGCTGTTTTTAATTTCACGAAAAGTGATTTCGAAAAAAATCGGAGTGACCAAATCGATCGAACAGCTGAAAATGAATTCACTCGATTTGCACTTTTAATTCCAATTTCATTTCACTCGAATTCTGGAATCTAGAAGAATCTTTAAAAAATGGGAATTTTTTTAAAAATTTAAAGAAAACAAAATTATATAAAAAATGTTCTCTACAACTCTGCTAAAGAATTCTGCAAATCGTCTGCAAAATTTTGTAAAGCAACATTTCGAAAAGCATTATCAAGAGCACAATTTTTGAAAACAGCATTTTGACCCTTCCAGAATTTTGACCCCATAAGCCATAACCCATAAGAATAATATTCAAGTGTATAATCAAAGACGGGAGGGCAATGTAATAACGAGAGAACGGAATACTCCGCAAAACCAAACTTATGGACACAGCAAATATTTCCTTAAATGTATTCACAGATTTGAGTATTTTTGATGATAGTGGCCCAAAAGTCGCCAATGTTATAAAAATGGGCAAAAACTGAGATACATATTTTCAAAAGTCGTCTCCGGGGGCCATAAATGAAAAAAGAGAGCCAAATGGCGACTACAGACGCCCATCATTGGCGCTTCGTATAACCTATCTACTCTATTAAAATTTAACAATGCGATATATCAGACTTGTCCTGGCTTTAAGTCCCAAATTCTGAAGATTTTGGAATGGTATAACGGAGCTACAAGTTTCAATTATCTGGTTGTCAATCGTGTAAAAGAAAAAAGAATGGACGCAAATGACACGTGATAACTCTAAGAAATAAGTTTTCTGTCAGACCTTACTCCACGCCCATACACCTGACCGCAGTTCCTAGATTTCCAGGCTGCTAATTTTTTTTCTGTCTTCCTAATATTTACAATTTTTTCAAGAAAAATCTACAACTAGTGCTTTTTGTCTTGATCTGTATACAATCCTCATCGGCATTTTGTATTCATTGCAAATGAGTTTTTCATATTTATGTAATTCAGAAATCAGAACTCTAAACAGTCACGCCGGTTCAAAACATCTTACAAATGTCACATTCAGGTACTAAAAAATATTCGCAACCTGCAAACTGGAAGTTAAAATTGGAGTTCTTACGGCCGCCTTAAAACTGAAATCCAACATAGAATCTTCATATACGTCCTCTTCTGCTAAGTGAGTAGCTCTTAATAGTCAAACTTTCAATATATCTGAAATAAAATTCGTACGAGTCTGAGCATAACTTATTCGGCTTATTTTTTAGTTTCAACTATTCGATAATGAACCGTCCTCCCAATTGTAAACAAGAAGTTATCTGCAAGTTTTTTTTTTTTCTGCTTCAAAAAATGGTGGCAACATCTCAAAAATAAATAAAAAATACGATAAATTTAAATATGCAAGAATGACCCTAAAGACTCTAGTTCAGAGTTCTCCAACGTTTGTCTCATGAAATTCCAGAAAAATTGTATTTATTGGGCGCCAGTTAACTTGATATACCTAGTCCTGCCATAAGTTCTGTTACACAATTTCCATCGCTTATTGCAAACAACTTCTTGCGGGAATAGAACCGTTAACTTTTTTTTCGGAACGCATGCATTGTGTAGTAAAGAAAACTAGCCAGTTTGGTTTCAGCTTGCGATCTGCTAACATGGAGTGGGGCGTTAAAGAAAATCGAATCGCGATAATTGCATAAGTGCGGGAAGAGTACTGGCCAAATTTTCGAGTTGCTAAAACCACTCGGCATATCGAGAAATTTCGTTTATCGGGCTATTGATCGTTTCTACGGAGTGTCCAGAGTCGATAACAGGCCAAGAAGTGGTCGCCCACGCGTCGTCCGTACAAGTGCGGTAGTGAAGGCAGTGCGTGAGCGAATTCGAAGAAATCCCCTTAGAAAACAGAAAATAATGTCCAAGGAGTTGGAGATATCAACCAGATCGATGTCAAGGTTGATTCGGGACGATCTCCATATGAAAGCCTATCGTCGGTCCACTGGTCATCTCTTAACTCCCCAACTGAAAAAAATTAGGCTGGAAAGATGCAAGAGACTTCTGCAGTGGCACGCGGCCAATGGCCATGAAAACATTCTGTTTACGGATGAAACAATTTTTACCGTTGAAGAAGTTTTCAATAAGCAAAATGATAAGATTTATGCCACTTCATCTAAGGAAGCGAAAAAAATTGTTCCTAGGGTTCAACGAGGCCATCATCCAGCGTCCGTAATGATTTGGTGTGGGGTGTCGTACCAAGGTTTCAAATCCCTCCATTTCTGTGAAAAAGGCGTGAAAACTGGGGCAAAGGTCTATCAAGAGGACGTGCTAGAGGGTCTTGTTAAAGGCTTGACCAATACCCTTTTCAACGGAAACAGGTGGATCTTCCAGCAAGACTCTGCTCCAGCGCATTAAGCCAAAACCACGCAGGAGTGGCTCAGGCTCAACATTCCTGGCTTCATAGCAGCTGAAGATTGGCCCTCAGGGAGTCCAGATCTGAATCCACTGGATTATGGTTTGTGGTCAGAACTGGAAAACATGGCCTGCAAGACTCCCCACAGAAATTTGGAAAGCCTGAAAACAGCATTGACCAAAGCAGCGTCCGAGATAACCATGGATACCGTGCATGTCTCGATAGCCCAATGGCCACTACGTTTGAAGGCTTGTGTGAAAGCAAACGGCGGCCATTTTGAATGAACCATTTTTTTTCAAATAGCCAATAATGTGGGCTAATAAATAAAAAAAACAATAATTTGATATGTTCACTCGTTTTTTTTCTATGGGACTTTGAAGTTGTAACAGAACTTATGGCAGGACTAGGTACATCTCTATGGACGACTGCATCTTCGAAAAGCTGGCACATAGTTGGAAAAAAATACCTCAAGTAACTTGACGATATAAACTGTTGATAGCCACGAATATTTGCAGTTGCTATTATGACTTATGAGCTCTTCAATTCTGTCCAACGAATTTCCCCCAAATCAGTACTTTTAACCTATACCCACTGTAGAATCAAACTCACAGTGCTGCATAACAATCGCCACAAAAGTATTATTCTCCCTCTATATTGATGACTTTACAGAGTCAAAATGTCAGAAACAGTCCTCTAAAATTCTTTCTAGCCACCGAAATGTTCGGTTAAAATTCAAACGCAATTAGAATATGATTACGTCAACCTACGGTATTTATAAACTTGCGATTGAACTGCAAGTCAATTAACATCTTTATGGTAATCTTATCTTTATACAACAACAGGTTATTCTTGCTATAAAAACAATCTTCGGCTGACCATTTCATTAGAAGCCTTGGCAAATTTTTATTCAATTATACCGAACGATAGGAGACTCTTTCTAACCACATGCAAAAGATATACGTACGCTCTACTGCATGACTAACCTGATGTCCCCATTTGAAACGTTATTGACATATTCCATGCGAACTTTTTACTCACGACTCACGATACCCTCTGGACAAGTGCATGAAATGTCTGTTTTTTCTTGCCACACAATATTTATTGTATGTTGTCCCGAATGTCACTTTTAACATTCGTATACGTACATCTCGGCTACTCTGTCTTGAAATCTTTATGTCAATGATTGTTGTTTACTTAACAGACAAACATACTCGTGTACGCATCTATAGATACTCCAGTTTCTAGAATGGGAAATTGCTGTCAGCTCTGGGCTGGCGGAAAATAACAAAGTCCACTTTAGCTCATTGATTATTATTATTATTGTTGTTGCCTCGTGTGTTTAAGAACGTGAATCTGAGAAGGGACTGTTCAAAGATTCAATTTAAATCAATTATATTTTAACGTACTCGTATTTACGCAGCAATGATATTCAATTGCTCAGTTGTTTGTAAATGTAGGTTTATTTATTTAATGCGTGTACTGATAAAAGTAGAACAAATAAAACGATCCCTGATTAAACCTAATGTCAAAGAAAGGTCATCTGAGTAAAACTTAAGTCTTGAGTCAACAACAAGAAATATAATGCGACTTCAGCTTTCGAAAAAAAAAAAAAAAAACAATCGTTAGGAACTCATTCTTCAGTTTCTTTTCATCAGAAGGTCTATACAAATGGTAAAACTGGTGGTGGATGTCTGTTACCGTTTGACTTAAAAGTAATGGACACAATTTCAATGAAACTTATTTTGAAATCTTTTTCAAGACTTCAAAACGGTTTTAGGATATGTCGTTCAATGCCACGCCTAATTTGTGGGAGCGTTTTCGACCGCAATGTTTTTTTTTTTTTTTTTTTGCTCTGACTCTACTGACTTTAATATCTTACTACTCATAAAATTGTTAATAAATACAAAAGGAATAGTCAACACTTTTAGAAAACAAATTCAGTGAAGACCACTGTGACGACCATAGCGGACTTCTACTTGAATAACCTGATATTTGGCTGAAATTACTCAGCTGCTGTTAATAATATGTAGTATAGGGGTCTCTTTTCTAATCTTGTATACTGTGGCCAGGAGAGGTCCAATATACAGACTTTTGTTTTTTTTTTATCACAAGCAGGTGTTGATGCTCTTTATAATCCTCAAACGATATTTTGTTCCATGTTGCGTATATCAGAGCCTAGAAACCCCATTTGCAAATAAAGGGTGTCGATTCAACCTTTTGAATCTTGCTATACTATAGGGCATTCACTCACAGAGTATGTGTTGTGTCGTCTTATTATCCTCTCAGAAGATTCGGCAAGATTCACCCACTTTTTAATTTATGGATTCTTAGTGGCCTCTGTCCCGTTCAAAGCCTGGGTCTATTTTGTTGATCACAATCAACACTATTGAGAATGTTACTTTAAATAATAAATCAAGTAGTTTTAGTTTTTATTATGTAGCAAAATTAATTTTCAATATTATTCAGTCAGTTAATAAACCTTGCTGAGCGAGCATATTTTAAACAATAAATATAATAGGTACGTAACTAAGAATCACAAAAAAATCAACTGGTTTACGTTTATTTTCAAACCTTGCAAGCTGGCGGTTTCTGAAACTTTTAGAGCACCTCGGGGCTCAAGGCCGAGACTAGATGGCTGAGATCCTGCCCACATACGATGATGCCAGAACAAACAACCTCTGGCCCTAGCCAAAACCAGACACAGTGCACTATCTCATCCCTTTTATGATGACCTTTCGGCCATCCAAAGTATCCATTTCAACAAGATCATTCTCAACTCCATAGGCTGGTTTTGAGCTCCCTTTATATCCTTCTCCCCCTCTATCTTCAGTTTCCGTTAGTTGTGATGTCAAAACGGCGCTCAATGCGTTATCTGTCTTTGTATGGAAAATATAACCACTCTAAATAAACTAGTAAAATTCAGAGCCGAAATTAAAAGTGTTTATGTATGGACTATACATCGCCTGCAGCGATCAGCAAAACAGTGAAAGCTAATTGACTATCTGAAAGGTAAGCGTGCACTTTCGAGCAAAGCTACGATTACGCATGTCACTTTTCATATAAAATTTTGACATGCCGACTTCATATTGACGTTTATCACTACGTGTGGTCGCCTGTCAAACGTCTGGTCACACGGGCTATTGCAGCGCACTTTCACGAAAGACACACGAGTGACCACCGAATGGCCGAATTTTTGTGACGTCAGCATGTCAAAATTTGTAACGAACACGTATAATCGTAGCTGAGCAGATATTAGTTATATTATTTTGCCAGTGTAAAGAGATCTTTGAAACTCTGAAACGGTAGCGAAATTTACTATCTCAGAACCGTCTGTGTACCACATTTGTATTTCTCTAAGTTTGGCATTAAAATATTAATACAGTAGTCCCTCGATAATGTGAACTTCCGAAATTTTCAACCTCTAAAATGTGAATTTTTGTGTAAAAGTTTTTATATTTCTCTTGTTTCTCTTGCTCGTTTTGCGTGCAATCTTAGGGACTATATAACTGTTGTTTTTCTCTAAGTTGTAAATGCAGCTGCAACCTACAGCGAGACAACAGCTGCCAAGTGTGTAGGTATGCTATATGATCAGTTCGTGGTTATATCAGTTCAGTCAGTTGTGTCTCGTGTGGTTCGTGTTTTGTTGTTTTTTTTTTTAATGAATAAAATTATTTTATTTTCGTTTTTCTTCTAAATTAATAAACATTTAAACTGTGCTTTAAAAAATAATTTTGTGTTGTTTTTAATAAATTTGAAAATCGTTTTAATCAGTTTAGTATACTGAAAAAAGGTTCCAGTAATGTGAATCCCTCTAAAATCCGAAAACGCCTTGTTTTAATTAGTTCACATTATCGAGGGACTACTGTACCTCAAATTTTTTTTTTTTTTTAACTTATGGGCAATTTTTTTAAGATCTTGAGATATTCTATGAAATTGGCTACTCTGAGGCAGCTTTACCATTTGGCCGATTTAGGGGACAAATTGACCCGTTTTGAGCCTCAAGAGCCTTTTTGAAAAATGTTCAAAATAGCCCCTTTTTCATTAAATACCTTCTTTGCCTTGCATTTTTGATGATGTCTTGAGTTAAATCTATAGGTATTTGACCTCTGATAAGTCAATTAGTCTTGATCGGTCTTATTTCTATTTACGTCTTTCTCAAGAACAGTATTTAACAGAATTTTTGGGACAAAACCAATTCTTTTTTGCATTCTTGTTAAGCCTAGATACCTTTGCATAAACTCCAATCCCTATTAGATTGGAGCACCTTGATTGTGTAAGAAGGTCAAAAACGTCATCACGTGGCTTTAACTGGCCTTAATATTTTTCCTCAAGTTCAGTGTGCTCATAATTCCAATTCGATTCATTACGAGGAGTATTTTATTTGATTCCTCTTGGCGTGAGGCAACAAGGGCGATACCTTTTGCAAACATACCTATAGCTTCTTTTTCATGACATCAATGGGGGTTTGCCAAAACTTCTTAAATGTCTATGCAGATCCGACAATCGTGCACTTTGCTGAAAAGTCGTTCGCAATTAAGGTAGTTTCGGTTTGCTAAGGCGATCAGAAGTAAAGGTATTGAAGACTCGACAAACCGATGGATCCGAGCCATGCTAGTAAATCGAGTCATAACATCCTCGTCAGGAGGACTGGCTGTGTCGGTGTAAGCAATCAAAGGCTGCCCCCAAGGGGGTGTGCTTTCCCCACTGCTGTGGTCACTCGTCATAGACAGCCTACTATAAGCAGTCTACATAACCTAGGTTATGACGCCATCGAATATGCCGACGATTTGGCCATCATTATAACTGGAAAGCATTGCGATAACATTCTTAGAAGAATGAGTAATGGTCTAATACATGTCTCAAAATGGTGTACTACAGAAGGTTTATCCATAAATCCAAACAAAACCATACTAGTTCCGTTTACTAGAAGGAGACTGGTGTATTTAGAACCCATCATCCTAAATGGAACGACAATAAGATACTCCAAGGAAGTTAAATATCTCGGAATCATCCTTGATAAGAAACTAAACTGGAAGTCACACACCAAATCCGTCACAGAGCGTGCTACTAGAGCCATGTGGGCCTGCAGGCGTCTGTATGGCAGAAATTGGGCTCTTAGTCCCAGTATGATACATTGGATATATACTATGATGGTGAGACCCATTATCTCGTACGCGGCAATCGTCTGGTGGCCGAAAGTTCGTGAACGAACTACGGCAAATAAGCTTCAGAAGCTTCAACGAATCGCCTGCCTCGGCATTACGGGTGCTATGCGCACTTGCCCAGCACTTGAGGCCATTATTGGGCTCTCACCATTGCAATTTTTCATTATGAAGACGGCCGCAAGATGCGCCACTAAAATGCAACTAGAATATAAGTTTAAACCAGCTGATCATGTGGGGCACCTGGAAATACTTAAACAAATCCCAAACTTGGACATGTTCTGTACTGTGCCGGACACTATGGTTAGGGAGTACAGCTTCGAGAAATTATATGAGGTACAAATTCTTGAACGCGCTATTTGGACCAATGGTGTTCCAACACTAAGCCCGAAAAGCATAGTATGGTACACCGACGGATCAAAAATGGACTCCGGAGTTGGAGCTGGTGTTTTTGGACCCAACACCAAACTATCTATACCTATGGGAATGAGTCCCACGGTTTTTCAAGCGGAAATCCACGCGATCGAAACCTGCGCTAATCTAATCTCTAAAAAAGGTATGAAAGGTGCAATTATTCAAATTTTCTCAGACAGTCAGGCAGCTTTACTAGCTTTGGCGTCCCACACAATGGACTCCAAAACAGTTAAGTGTTGTCACGATGCTCTGCAAATCCTTGCGTTACACAACAAGGTAAGACTTGGCTGGGTGCCGGGTCATCAGGGTATTGCAGGCAACGAACATGCAGACAAACTAGCTAGGGCTGTTTCCGAATCCCCTCTGTGCGGACCAGAACCATACCGCACAGTCAATTGGACTTCTGCGTTAAGACAAACTAATGATTGGGAAAAACAACTTCGTCTCAACCACTGGGAACATGTCCCTGGTCTAAGACAATCCAAACGATTAATTAAGCCCTACTCCTATAATGAAATCCTTAGACTCAGCAAGGAAAATATAAGAAAGCTAGCGGGCTTCCTCACGGGTCATTGTGGCCTTAGATATCACCTCAACAAAATGAACCTCTGCCCGGAAACAGAATGCAGATTTTATCTGGAGGATGTCGAATCCTCTGAACACATTCTCTGCGACTGCCCGGCTTTTCATTGGTTAAGAAAACGTGTCTTTAATAGAGAGACCCGCACACCAGCAGATATAGCACACTCTGCTTCTTAGGACTTATTGACCTTCATTAGGGAGGTCTCACGTCTCTTAGATTAAATTTTCCCCACTGATACAATAGATCTTTTAGGTCGCAGTGTCAGCCTAACTGGGCATGGGATTTATATAAAAAAAAAAGGTAGTTTTGGTAGACCTCCAGCTGGATAGCTTATGCAATTATCAAGGAATTTGTCGCATGATTTTAGCAAGATGGAGCTATGTCTAAGCGGGCGATTTGATGTAGCTAAGAACCTCATCTAACCACTGAGTAAATATTAGCTCCAATATTGACGCACTGTATGCATTTTTTAAGGAAACCGCTGCTATAAGTACTTCTTGCCCAAAACTACTGGTTCCATGAAGGGAATGTATGTTGGCTCTGCCTAAATGCGCCAAATGCTGTACAAAAAGCCAATTTACAATTTACAGACTATATAATTACATAATTTAAAAAAAAAAAAAACTCTTAATGTAAGAGAAAAAATATTTAATAAATAAAAAATTACAAGCGACCCGCCCCGGCTTCGCACATAGGGTTCAGCCTGCGTTTGCAATGTAAGCGGAAAAAATGTAATTATTAACGACGTCACATTAGAAACCTCAAAAATAACAGTATTTCTCCACTATTTAATGGAAGTTATTATACATATAAACCTTCCTCTTCAATCACTCTATCTATTAAAAAAAAACGCATCATAATCCGTTGCGTAGTTTTAAAGATTTAAGCATACATAGGGACATATGGACAGACAAAGCGACTTTGCTTTATACTATGTAGTGATTACCTCATTACAAAATTTCATTGTAGTCGGTTCAGCTGCTACGGAGTATAAACAATTATTACAAAATATTGCTCTCTTTGAAAATCAACGATAGTTTTCAATAACATAAAAATATATAGAAATTCGAATACCCCCGTCAGATACAATTACGAGGGTACACACTTGTGATGTGTTCAGATTTATACAGCTCATACAGTTCACGTCCATCGTTAAGTAAGTCCATTTACGTTGATCACCAAATACAGCGCAATGAAAGGATGATAATGCATTTATTTGTCCATCTCTTGTAAAGCTGATTAAATTAATTACATATAGCATGCACTTTGCTACCTCTCGTCATGTATCACTATCCAACAATCACACATTCATCATACAGTTTATCCGTGACCTTAATCCGTATATATTTATAACTAACCATTGGCAATCAATCACCAAGGCCACATTGATTCATAACAAGAAAATGTGCATTTACCTTGACAAGTTGTTAACATCTGTCACCATCATGCAGACGCCACTCAACACTCAACAGTCTAAGCCAGTTAAAGAGAGCAGGAGGCGTTATATCCAATCAGCAATTAGCATAATGATTTGACGGGTCACTAACTCACTAGACCAGTATCTGTAAAAGTGGTAGACGGTTTGATTTATTAGTTGCTAACTAAACTAAAAATGCCAAATTAGTTGACCCCTTCTGACACCTACTTTAAATTGACTCACAAAAAGAATTAATTTTTGCCAAACAAAGGCAAAAGCCCAAACCCAGTGAATTGTTTCCTCAATTGACTCATCAGCATCTCCAGACAAAGGTGTTTGTTTAGCACAAAGATGCCCCGAGCTTAAGAAAACTTATTTACAACTTTGCCAAAGATGACATTTGATTTTGTTTACACACACACAAATATACAACGAAGAAGACGATTTATTTGAATGGAGACAACTTTAAACGATGGACAGAGCGGGCAATTAATGGCAACCGCATGAGAAAACAAAACCATCGAGTTGAACTTTGCGAATTCGAAGAAACCGTTTGCCATAAGAAATACAAAAAAAAAATTGATAAATTATTCAACGAAATCGACACTTTTGCAACGATTTCATTTCTATGGACATTCAGGCTTCCACCGAATGGGTATTTGATTTTTTTTTTTTTCCTCGAAGGTGAATTGAAAATTATTGTGTACGAGTATTTAATGGATTTTCTGCTATTTTTAGTGTTATTTGCGATTATTTATTTTGTGTACCTACTTTTCTTTGGATTTCGACATGGGACAGATTGGCCTGGTGGCAAAACTTCACAGTTTTGTTCGATTTAATGACTTACTGACATTGTTTGGGTGGTTAGAAAAAATAAACTACACTCGGATAGGGACATCGCTACAACTATTAGGAAGAGTCATTATGATTTACTGTTATTACACTGGCATGTGGTCATTAATCCTGTACAAAAGTTAAGCCGAGAAAGTCCATTAACATGTAATAGCATGTAGTAAATGTGCATTTTAAAATGTCTGCAATGCTTTGTTCGCTATTATGGTCATTTGAAAGGATTTTAGCAAAACAGAATGGCCCGATCCTTGAAATTAAAATGCCGGAACGACAGTGGATGTTACAATGAATGGGCAATATCTTTACGGAATAAAAGAATTCCGATGAAAATTGCAAAAAAAAATGTACCTCCACCTCAGACACAAACCTATTATAGCGGGGAAGAAGATCGATGGAAACTGCTCTAGCTGAGCTCCGAAAAATAATAAAAGCTTACAAAAATATTATCGGAATTAGCAATTCACATTGTACGACTACGAAATCCGCCTCTTGTGTGGTATTCGATTGGGAGTTTTCGGAGCACGTTTATGTTCATTTGATAAAAAAAAAAAAAATTGGTGCGACTGTATCCAACAGTCCCGAAATATGTGCAAACACCGTGCGTGCGGTATGTAAGTGGTTTAATACACGTCATTGAGAAAAGAGGGAATTGTAATAACCGTATTCTTGATATATTATGAAATAACAAAAACATGATTTATTTCACATCAACAAAAAGCTGAAATTAATGTGCCCCAGCTCATAAATGTATGCAATGATAAAACACAGTGACGCATTTCCGTCCCCGCAAGTAAAATGTCTGGAATTACTCCACCAGATTCCAATAACGCTTAGATGTTTACACATCAAAAAAAAAAAAAACTTTTTCATATTTCACAGCACTTTTGCGCTTTTGAATGTCATTAACTTCGATTTCTGAAGAAAAATTGTTCAAAATGTTTTTATTTTCCTACAACCATTTTGCAGTGATAATTTTTTATAAATATTTTAAGCAAAACTACATTCATTTCATTCATTCATTATCAATGACCGCTCTTCCATTAGTAGGGTCGCGGGTATAGGAATGCCTGAGTGGACCCTCCATTGCTCCCGATCTTCCACCACCGACTCTAAATCATCAGGGGCAATCCCCATACGGGCCGAGGAGAGATTTCGAACTTGATCTAACCATCTCATCCGGGGTTTTCCTGGAGAACGCCTGCCTGATGGCACGGATTGCATAGCACGTCCTGGGATCCGAGTTGGAAGCATGCGTTTAACGTTACCAAAACATCGAAGTATGGACTGCTCGGTCCGGAGAAGTAAATGCTCCACATTCAGTTCCTCCATCTCATTTCGGCAGTTTGTATTCGCGATCTTATTCTTTCGGTCATTACCCAAATCTCATGACCATAGGTAAGAGTAGGAACAAACACTGAGTTAAAGACCGACAACTTAACTTTGACACCAAGTTCGGTCCTCCTGATAACAGAATGGCCTAATTGTCTCAGAATTGATCCAGCCTGACCAATTCTACAGGAAAACTCAGCATTGCTCCTTCCATCACTCGTGAATAAGACCCCGAGATACTTAAATTTCTCCACCTGCTTCAATGGGACTCCAATAACATGTAGAGTGCATTGAACAGGGTTTTGGAGACCACCATTTCCTCAGATTTGTTAACTATCACCTTCATCCCAGCTTCAACACACACGGCTATAAACCTATCGAGTGCGCGCTGAAGTTCCGTCTGCGGGAGGGACCGAGTAATCAGCGAAGAAAAAATGACTAATTCTTAGGTCGCCCAATTGAAATCGTTCTTCGTCAAGACTGCGCTTAAACATCCAGTCCATAAAAGTAATGAAAAGGAAAAGAGACAAAACACGCCCTGACGAAGTCCAACGCCCATGGTGAAAGGTATTGATTTAATAGCATTTACCCGAACGCAGCTTGTACAGCTTCTGTAAAGAGATAGAGAAGTGAACCCTCAATTTCTTACTCCTACAGTACATTCCAGAGCAGTGTTGTTATATAGTGGGATTTATCACTTTTTGTGGGAATTTCGATGTCCAAAAAGCCTTTCGTGGGATAAAGGGAAAAAACACCAAATCGTGGGATTTTGAGGAATCTAACAAAAAGCATTCAAATGATAAATTCTTGCTGAAATTTAATGAAAACAACTTCATTTCACCATGATTATCAACACACTGAATGTGCATAAAAAACTGTTTATTAAATCGCCTTTTATCAAAATTTTCAAGTACCAGAAAGTAATCGTAATAATGTTACAAACTGTGATTTTTATACTTAAGGTTAATTAATCGTGATTTTCTTTACTTGTAATACAAATTTTACTTGGGTTTTTAAAAGGGAATTTGAGTACGGTGAAAAAGGAAAAAAAGGGAAAAACTAGCACGCTTCGTGGGATAAATGAAGGGAGAGTACTTACAACACTGCTCCAGAGTTTACCTCGAGGGACTTAGTCGTTTGCCTTTTCCAAGTCTACAAAACATGTGTAGACAGGTGTAGCATACTCCCAGGCCTTCTCAAGTACTATTCTGAGAGTGAACAACTGGTCGGTTGTGCTTCTGCCCGGACGAAAGCCACAACGCTCATCCCCCAACCGAGACTCGCACTCGACCACAGGTCTGCAAAGCGATTTCAACACCTTGGCAAACACTTTTCCGGGGAGACTTAAATGATAATTATGCCCCTATAATTGTTCCAATTATAGCAAAACTACACATATTCCTAAAAACAAAATGCTATCCACACGCAACAAATAATTTCAAATTTAACGGATAAAATTCTATGAACGCTGGCAGCAATTATTGTTTTTTTTTGAGTTACTTGACATTTTTTGTCAAAAACTTATTTCTATGTAACAATTATAACGCACTTAGCATGTGCCACCCCACGACAATATAGCTTGTAGACAAGTAACGGAAGATCAGCCGAAGTTGGGGGTCTCGGTATTGTCTCTGGTTGTTATTATTGCGTGCTGAAAATCCTACCTAACTTTGCTGTGTTGAGTTCGAAGCTAAAAAAAAACAAGCCTTACGTACATAGATAGAGGGCGCTCTTTTCAAGAATTCAACAAAGTAGCGACCGTAAAACTACGCACGATTATATTTTTGCTGTAAATTTGTTACACAGTTTTATATAGTAGAGATATACGTATTTGAATAAATACACGTCCAAGGGTCTGCTGTTGATGAAATTTAGGCAAAAACTTGAGCGTGGGTGAATGAAATTTCCCCAAACGCAAAAAAACAATATTTAGCCTTTTTCCAATGAAGACATTTTTAGCATTCAAATTTATATGATAACTAGCGTGCCCGGCGAACTTCGTCCCGCCCAAAATTGACTTTTTAACTAAAATAATTTTCACTTCCACCTGACGTTAATTGTTTTGATCCCAACTATAGCTTTCGACAAATACGATCTCCTTAGAAAATGTATGGAAAATCAATTTTCACAAACTTTCCAAGTTCCCGTTCAAATTTTCCAATTTTGTCGCCGTATGAACCTTCCTTAAGCGTAGACAAACGCAACAAAGAAGATTAACGTGTCGGCCAACAGTGCACGACGTACAAATTCGTTCTCAATGAGCGGATTCCGTGGAATGAGAATGTTTGTCTTTGAATTTGTTCCTCAAAACCGTTGCTTGCATTACATTTGATTTGGGATCATTCACCACCAAATCAAACGCGTTCTAATACAAAGTCTCGGTGCATTGAGGTTGCGCAACAAAATTGTAACTGAGCCGACTTTCAATTGTAAGCCCGGAACATCCCCATAAACTTTTGTTTTCACGACAAAAAGTAGCATAAATGTCCTTTCTTGGGCCCATGCGAATTTAAACCAAAAATCATAAAAATTGAAGGAGTGATGAGTGCGCACATATGGACGTCAGTCTTTTTTATATGTAGCTGTACCCACCCGCCTTTGCTCACATTTCGCAAAGTCCTTTATTTGGACAATGTCCATTAATAATTTTAATGCTTTCACAACCCGTTCTCATATCCCGCTTATTTTTTGCAAAGTAGAAAGTACCATCTATAGGGTCCGAAACAATAGTAGGTATATTTCAGTCTTGAAGCAACCATACCTACCCATCCACAAAATTTCATTGAAATCGGTTGAGCAGTTTCGTATATCGACAACAACGCCATCTATCGGGTCCAAAATTTTATCTTTTAAGACTGCCTAAGCCTGAAATACACCAATACGAACAAAACAAAAGAAGAATCATAAAATTTGGCCCAGTAAGAACATTTTCCTTGGTTATGTTATTTGTGCCGGAAATCGAATGGAAATGTTATTTACCTATTTAAAATTGATTAAAAACTAATGTGGAGTTTTCGTCGAAGAATTGTACAGCTAAATGAAATATGAATTACTGAAATGTCAAATTCAAAAATTATTTTTACATATTATTATTACAATTAAATTTAATGTTGTTGATAGATACAAAATTGACATGCAGGGAAATCTAACTTGTCGTAAATATCTCCCAGCGTCACCTATCGGGTCCAAATTTTGGCAAAAGCTTTCTGTTTTTTTTAAGTGTTATATGTTGTAAATTTTAGCCGAATCGGTCCATAAATAGGAATTTTCAAAAAAGCGACCCCAGCGCCCCCTATAGGGTCTAAAATAAACATAAACCATCCAGAGCACCACACAAACATATGGTGTGAATATAAGGGGGATAGCTTTAGTGGTTCAGCCGTTATGGTCGGTCATACATACGCCCGAACGTTTTTATATATTACAAGAAAGATAAATATTTTAAAAATATGTTTCCCACCACACCCGGTAGATATTGATTGACATTTTTATGTATCACCTTTGGCAAAATCGCCCCAAAAATATATACGACACGTTGCTTCCATTGTTAAACAAAATGCGAATGACGAATGGTTGTAAAAAGCTAAGCCCTTACAGTTATAAAATAAGACTAGTGTCAACTATTTTTTTTTTTTACTTGTAATAGTTTTAAATCTGTAAATTTCTTTCGCACGATAACATGAAAGTTTGAAGTTCTTAAGCTACATATTTGACCATCATGATAAATGTAATGCCATACTTGCATATCGAGTCGGGCCTACGATAAGTGTCCTTTTTAAAGTTCCGTACCCAAAGGGCAAAAACGGGAACCTTATTAGTTTCGCTACGATGTCTGTCCGTCTGTCCGACCTAATAGAGAAAATTTGCTCCAAGGTCTATACGTAGATACGTAGAAGGCTTTAATTTCCACACAAAATCCGTTATAACGTCTAGTTAAACGTGGTTCATTCTCATCTTATCAGGCATTTATTATACGTATCTAAATTGCATTCATTTTGAACAAACATATCACTTGCTCAAGACTAGAGTACAAATAGAAACTTCTCTTTGCCTAAGTGCGTTGTGTTTGTGAAGGATTGCATGACTCAAAAGTGGAGTCATCCTTTACCAGAGCTGTATATCACTCACTACATAGTATAAAACAAAGTCGCTTTCTCTGTCCCTATGTCCCTATGTATGCTTAAATCTTTAAAACTATACAACGGATTTTGATGCGTTTTTTTTAATAGATAGAGTGATTGAAGAGGAAGGTTTATGTGTATAATAACATCCATCAAATAGTGGAGAAATACTGTTATTTTTGAGGTATGTGATATCGTAATATGTCGTAAATAATTACATTTTTTCCGCTTACATTGCAAACGCATGCTGAGCCCTACGTGCGGAGCCGGGTAATAGTAGTCGATAGTAATTACTAAAAGAAAGGGAAAGCAACTGCTGGCATTTTGGAACGAAAACTTTTCACAATTGTGAAGGTAGTATTAATATGGTCTATCTCAGGGCTGATCAATGGAACCCACTACTTAGGGTTCACATCGCTTGTTGCAGTTGTCCAAGAAATATATCTACCTGATGAAAATTGTTTATTGCTTTGGCGATGTTTGCATAAGCATATCCCTCATTAATACAAAAAATATATGCGAATGTTAACCAACAATCGATTTGAAATGCACTTTAATGTGGTATTTAGCCCAGGGTCAGAGTGTCAATCAATGCGTTTTTCCATACGTGTTAATGATGATGCATTCCGGAAAAAAGCTGCTAAAAATATCTCAGGCAACTTCCCTGAACGTTTTTTTACCGGCTACTGACTTGAAGTTATATAATTTGTATGCAACACCTTCAGCTTAAGTTGATTTCCTTAATTATACTTATTACCAATGGAAAGCAGCGGCGGTGAAGTCTGCTGACTAGTGACAATGCGCTTATATCAACACTCGAACGTGTCAATAGCGAAGTCAGTAGGTGTAATTAATAAACAAACTAGGCAACGCAGTTCTGTGTACTAATTTCCTATTCAGAAATGGTGGTATTCAAAGTCGCGCTACCAACTAGGGGTCATAGACCGCCCATATAGCTTAATGTAGGTCTGATTCACACGTATTACTTCTGTTTATGACAACTGAAAACTTATCATTTGGACAGAAGACTTAATGTGGTTGAACCACTTGAGTGGCCAAAGGGTAATTTGATCTGTGAACCTCTCAATATTAAGGGCTAATCATTTCTATTTTGAACTTATATTACAGCGTGTCCGCTGTGCGACTAAAGTCACGTGTCACTTTTTTCGAAAGCCTGGCACAATGGCTATTTTTACCCTTTTTTAGTTGGAAAAGGTTCTTCGAGAATTTTACAAATCGTTCTTATCTATATATATAAAAGTAAGACAAGTGCGAGTCGGACTCGCTCATGAAGGGTTCCGAAACATCAAGTAACATAACTTTAAAGTTCTTGTAGTTCGTTGTAACTTTGATCGATGTTTTAATAATAGCATATTTTTATATCATTTATTATTAGGAAATAATGGTTCAGGGTTTATGTATAAGGTATATGTTTATGAAATTAAATGTTTTTTTTTTTTTTGAGTTGGTTGTATTAAAGGTAAATTTTGAGGTTTACGATTTATGACGTATAAAAAAAAAACTACTCGCTAGATCTCGTTCAAAAAATTATCGTTTGAAGTTTACATGGTAATGTACATCATATATTTTTTTTAGTTTTATCGTTCTCTTATTATGGAAGTTAGGGGGGGGGGGACCAACATTTTACCACTTTGGAAGTGTCTCTCGCGCAAACTATTAACTTTAGAAAAAAATGATATAAGAAACCTTAATATCGTTTTTGAAGACCTATCCATAGATACCCCACACGTATGGGTTTGATGAAAAAAAAATTTTTGAGTTTCAGTTCTATGTATGGGGACCCCCAAAATTTACTGTTTTTTTTTTTATTTTTGTGTAAAATCTTAATGCGGTTCACAGAATACATCTACTTACCAAGTTTCAACGGTCTAGCTCTTATAGTTTCGGAGAAAAGTGGCTGTGACATACGGACGGACAGACAGACAGACAGACATGACGAATCTAATAGGGTTCCGATTTTTGCCATTTGGCTACGGAACCCTAAAAATGAATCCCTATTTCCCTTGGTCCCAGCATCACGCACAAACGGCTGAACCGATTTCGCTAATTCTTTTTTTGTTGTGTTAGTTATTGTCAGGAGAACAAAGTTATGAAAGAAAAAATTAAGAAAATTGCGCGGAAAATTAGAAAATTAAAGTTTGAATGGTGAAATACACTTTGAAAAAAAATTAACTGGATAGAAATCAAGTAGTGACACTTCAAATAAAAAAAAAATATTTTGAATTTTAAAAGCAATTGTTGTTGTCAATTATTTTAAATATTTTCAAAGCAAATTGTTGTTGTCAACAATTGTGAAGTTTTTTTTTTTTTTAAATATAGGTACCTAAAAACTTTGTTCTAATAAATTATGTTTACTATGTTACATTAAGTAACTTTTTGAACTGAAGTAGATAGGTACTTTGATTACAAAGATGATATTATGGCCGACGATATTTTGCATCGAATTCGCACTTTGACATCGGATAATGAACTGGAGATGTCAGATGAAATGCGCAACAAAGCTTTGATTTGGAGAAGAATGTTATGAAAGAAAAAACACCTGTTATGTGTACATAGTTAAAAACTTAATAGAGACTTCAAATATTTTTCACAAATAAGAAAATATGTTTTAATTTGAGTTATTATATTGTCTGAATTTTTAAGTGAACATCATCTATAATTCAGAGCTATCGAGCCTAATATTAAAAGTTTAATTTAATAAGGAGTTTTGGTAAGTTTGGATGGGCCAGATTCTAAACATTTTTTGACTCATATCCAGCAATACAATAATTGCTTCCAAATGACGTCATTTGGTGCGTCAAAAATTATTCAAAAAAATTTTATGCCAACTTTCAAGATTCAGGGTCAAATATATCATCTAACAGGTTCCTTATTGCCAACGCCGGATAGTGACTCAAAATTTTTGCAAATTTATTTTATGGGCGATTCAGTAAAACAAGTTGATCAGCGTTGTGCACACAATAATTCAGTAAAAAGACGAATTGTGGAACAACTCCAAACGTTTTTCCATCAACATAATGAATTGGTTGCATTATTCACGACCGCATTGGACCGCATGCCGTCTGATAACCACAAAATTGTCATCAAAGCTGATAAGACGCCTGTAGGAGAACACGCGAGACGTTTTAATGCGCCAACAATTGACGAAGTAGCTATTGTCGTCGTGGGTGACAATTTAGAAAACAGAGATATTGTTTTACATCGGCGTAGCAACCAACTGCAACGTGTATCAGAAACACATCGATCATATGATGCGTTACAATATCCTATTTTATTTTGGCAAGGTGAAGATGGGTATTATTTTTCAATGAAGATGATAAATACAGTCACAAGTCTCGAAACTAACAAAAAAGTTAGTTCAATGAATTATTATTCATACAGACTGATGGTTCGGGAAAATGAGGACAATCATATCTTAAAATGTCGGCGTCTTTTCCACCAATATGCTGTGGATATGTACGTGAAAGTTGAAACGGAGCGATTGACATTTATCAGGTTGAACCAGGCAAAACTACGTTCTGAAGAATACATTCATCTTCGGGATGCTATCAATGCGGACGGAAATGCACAGAATGTAGGTAGATTTTATTGTTAAGCATCGTGTATTCGGCGAAACGCGGTGTTGGATGTATTCAGTCGAATGGCAAAAACGCGGATTGCCACATGCACACATTCTCATTTGGTTGGTAGAGAGGATAAGACCGGATAAAATCGATGTGATATCTGCGGAAATTCCAGATAATGCTTTAGATCCATTGTTACATGAGATTGTTAAAAGAAATATGATTCATGGTCCCTGTGGAATATTAAATCAAAATTCTCCGTGTATGGTGGATGGAAAATGTTCAAAACGCTTTCCAAGAAAACTGATAGCAGAAGCTATAAATGGAAATGATGGTTATCCACTTTATCGTCGGCGATCATCTGATGACAACGGAAGGTCAACAACAGTCAAAGTGAATCAGCAGGACATTGAAGTTGATAATCGTTGGGTTGTTCCGTTTTCGCCGTTACTCTCCAAAACATTTAAAGCACACATAAATGTTGAATATTGCCATTCCGTAAAATCAATAAAATATATATGCAAGTACGTGAACAAAGGTAGTGACATGGCTGTGTTCGGAGTTGCTGCCGAAAATTCTTACGATGAGATCACTCATTTTCAAATCTGGAAAATGGTCAAAGGGTGTACTTTACAACGGAAAATGTATTACAACGAGTTGAGAGGCCGCCATCGACGACATTGACCAGCTTCTTTGAAATGTGCCAGAATGATGACTTTGCCAGAACACTGCTTTATTCAGAAATGCCAAGATACTATACATGGAATCAATCGTTAAAGAAATTTCAACGACGGAAACAAGGACAGCCAGTTCCAAATTACCCACAAGTATTTTCCACCGATGCACTAGGACGTCTTTATACAGTCCATCCAAGCCAAGACGAGTGTTTTTATTTACGTTTACTGTTAATCAATGTTCGTGGCCCAACATCATTCCAAAATCTGCGAACTATTGATGGTGTATTGTGCGGTACATACAGAGAAGCCTGCCAACTTTTGGGACTGCTAGAGAATGATACTCATTGGGACCAAACTCTCGAAGATGCTGTGATTTCGTCAAATGCTAAACAAATACGAACATTGTTTGCTATACTTTTGTCTACGTGCTTCCCATCAACACCGATTGATTTATGGAACAAATATAAGGATCACATGGCTGAAGATATATTACATCAGGAGCGTGTTACAACATCAAATGATAATTTGCAAATTAATGAAGAAATCTACAATGAAGCATTAATTTTAATTGAAGACATTTGCTTGATGCTTACAAATAAAGGATTAATACAATTAGGAATGAGAACGCCAAATCGCCAAATGCACGACGCATTTAATCAAGAGTTGAGACGTGAAACGCAATATGATTCCGAAGCACTAAAAGAAACAGTTCAAAGAAACGTTCCCATTTTAAATGAGCAACAAAAATATGTCTACGATACGCTAATGAAAGTAGTAAATGATGGAACGGTCGGATTTTTTTTCTTAGATACTCCCGGTGGGACTGGGAAAACGTTTTTGATATCATTGATTTTGGCAACGATTCGATCACAAAATGGTATCGCACTTGCACTTGCTTCGTCAGGTATTGCAGCTACGTTGTTGGAAGGCGGTCGAACAGCTCATTCCGCACTTAAGTTGCCATTGAACATGCAAATAAATGAAACACCAACTTGCAACCTATCGAGAAATTCTGCGATGGCCAAAGTGTTGCAACAGAGCAAATTAATAGTTTGGGATGAGTGCACGATGGCACACAAAAAATCATTGGAAGCATTAGACCGCACGTTGCAAGATCTCCGAAAGAACAAAAACCGTTTTGGTGGTGCAATAATTTTATTAGCAGGTGATTTTCGCCAAACACTACCAGTAATACCACGATCAACGCCAGCCGACGAACTTAACGCATGTTTAAAGTCATCCATTTTATGGAAAGACGTTAAAACGCTTAAACTAAATATAAACATGCGAGTCGAATTGCAGAACGAGCAATCTGGAGAAGCTTTTTCCAAACAATTGCTCGATATTGGTAATGGCAAAATACCTGTAGACTCATCGTCTGGATACATCACATTTCCTACCAATTTTTGTCAGTTTACTGAAACAAAGACACAACTCATCGAGAAGGTTTTCCCAAACATTGATGAAAATTATAAAAATCATGTATGGTTGAGCGAAAGAGTTATATTGGCTGCAAAAAATATTGATGTAAACGAAATTAATTTCCAGATTCAAAATAAGATAGCTGGCGAATTGATGACGTACAAATCGATTGACTCCGTTACTAACCAAGATGACGTTGTCAACTATCCAACGGAGTTCTTAAATTCGCTGGAATTGCCCGGTTTACCACCTCATAATCTGCAACTAAAGATCGGATCGGTAATCATTATGTTGCGAAATATTAACCAGCCACGTCTTTGTAATGGTACCCGCCTTGCGGTGAAGAAATTAATGAACAACGTCATCGAAGCCACAATTTTGAAAGGGAGGTACAAAGGCGAAGACGTTTTGATTCCACGAATTCCTTTAATTCCGAACGACATGCCATTCAACTTTAAAAGGTTACAATTTCCAGTCCGGCTAGCATTTGCAATGTCAATTAATAAATCTCAAGGGCAGTCGCTAATTGTTTGTGGAATTAATCTTGAAAATCCATGTTTTTCACATGGCCAGTTATATGTCGCCTGTTCCCGTGTCGGAATACCAACAAAACTATTTATATACGCGCCAGAAAATAAAACAAAAAATGTTGTATATCATAAAGCATTAGAATAATAAACATTTTGTTTCTGAAATATTTTTTTATTTATTTGTACCAATTCGAAATCAATATTCATAGTTAAGACAGGACAACATCTATCTGGTCCGCTATATAACATAAATTAGCATTCATTGTGCATGCTCGAAAATATAATTTTCATTACATTTACAAATTTAGGCGGAACGGAGTTTGCCGGGTCAGCTAGTTTCCAAATAAAAACCTTTAAAATGTACCGCAGTTGCCTATAAAAACAATATTACAGCGTTTAGCGAGCCAATGCTTGTTAAATATGGTTCAAAAATTCTAAATTTGAAGAATAGCTCTAGAAATGCCTTTTTTCTTGCGACTTTTCAGAACTCTGCAGCGGTCACACTGATTACAGCCATTTATTTTATTTTTCAGGTTCTTGGTCAGTGGTTTGAGGTGGAACGTTCATTTTACTTGCCCGAGATCGCATCAGGGTGTACAACGCTAACATTCCAGCCGTCCATATCCGATCGCGAGGACGATCCAAATCTAAATAGTATCTACAAGCTGGAAGTTGCAATCAAAACGATCAACAGAATGTAAATATAGCAATTAAAAAAAAAAATTCCCAACTGTAACTAAAAGATTTTTAATTTTAGAACCGGAAATCCCTCAGTTAACCTTGGCTACGCAACCCCCGAGAGCAGAAAGTCATCCATTATGGACTTCAAGGTGCGTATTTACAAAAAACGTGCACCGAAATCAATTAACAATTCAATTTCACTTTGCAATAGTTCAATACCCGCTTTCCTGATGTCATCGCAAGACTGCTCCCCGGATCGGGAAAATATCAAGTCCTCTACACAGACTATGAAAACTTTGCGATTCTTTGGTCATGCTCGAGCCTCGGATCAATTGGGTATTCGGATCAAATTTGGATCTTTGGACGAGATCGTGATTTTCCCGCCGAAGTTCGAGTGAAAATCTACGATGCCCTCAAGAAGTTGAGCTTGGAACCGGATCGGTTGGTTCTGAGTAAAAATAAGAATTGCCCGACAACGCTTTAGATTAAGCAGACACAAGATCGAACTTTAGTTGTTTAAAACTCACATATTCAGTTTTGTTCATCTCAGAAACTTATTTCATTATTTTAAATTATAGGGCCTGTGATAGTCAATTTTTATTTTTCTTAGATGTAAGTTGTATGTGCTCTTTGTAAATACGTATAGTTCTTAGTGAAATAAATATTTAATGTAGTCGATAGTAGAAATACATTGGTGGATCGTATTCATTGATATAAGCGGAAAAGATAAGGCAAAGTTTTTGGAAGTATCCATCACTGATTTGCCCAGAACTCATAGTTTTAATAATCTATATCAATAACGAGAAGTTTCTATTAAAATGAAGCATTACTTATGCAATTACAATTAATTTCGTATGTAATAGAAACTTCTCTTGTGCACTTTATTGCTAACAATTTGTTGGCGTCATTGCTATGAAGTGGTTATGAACCGCAAAACAGATACAGGATATCGTATTGCAATCACCCAAAACTATTTCATTAGCTAGCGATATGATTAACCCAGTTGAGCAGATGCTGAAATTGGTTATTAGGTTGCACTCTGAGACCACACAATACACAATCTTTGGCTTTCTACCAGCAAATTGATATGAGCGTCGGAGGGTTGTTTCGTTTTGAACCAATAGCGGCATAAGTGTCTTACGGTTTCACAATAAAGCGGTATCGACTAAGGGTAGACACATCAAAAATCATTTCGCTGATTGGAAAATATATATACTTCTTACAAAAGCAAAGAGGTTATTAAACGGGGGACAAACTTATGATTAGGAGTCGGTGGTCTGTGACTGAATGGTAAGTCGAAAGAGTAAGAAAAATTGCGTTTACAAAAGGTGATCAATAAGAGAGGAATGAAGAACGAGGTTTACGTTTTCAGCAGTAAAAACGTGATCTTAACTTAAGTGCCTGGGTCGGCATTCTGTAAGGGGAAACGTTCAAACGTTTTCGTGTGGACGAATGATTTACTTCTGCTACTTAGAGTTGGAAAAAAGTAGAAGTAGGTAATATTTGCTGAAAATAAGTCTTGCGTTGCTGTTATTGCATTTCTAATAGCTGTTGCAACTTTTAATTTTAAAGTTCGGTATTGAGTTTTAAAAATATATATGAACAGAGATCGGCTTTTGGGTAGCCATTTTTGAGAAATAATTAAAAAACAGATTTCTTCGAATTTTTTAAGAAAAACTTAGTACGGGATATTATTCAGAATACTGATAATATCGTTAATATGCATTTTGATCAAAATCGTTAGAGCGGTTTTTGTAAAATTTGTCAGACAAAACAGTACCAAAAATTGCAACGTTTAGTTTGAAAAACATTATTTGTTAACTATATACCTAAAAACCGATTATAGGTTATTATTCGCGATATAAGAATTATTTGTTTTTTTAAATTTTAAGTTTTATTGAAGGCAAAAATGAGGTTTTCGAGATATGAGCGGTTTTTAAAGTTGGTGATTTGAATTGAAAATTAAGGACGCAACAATTTTAAGAACATCAGTATTACTTTAAGTTTGCATTTTGGTCAAAATCGTTATAGCCGTTTTCTGGTAAGCTAAGAAAAACTAAATTAAAAAAAAAAAGACTTTTTTCAAAAATCGATTTTACGATAATACCGAGAAAAACTGAGTTTTTAAGTTGGAAATGACCATATAACCTTAGAAATTAATTTTTGTTACAATCGTATGGACCGTTTTCGAGATATGTCCAAATTTCAAAAACACCGTCACTTGAATTTTTAGCCAAAAACTGGGTATGTAGTCATGGTAACCTCAACCACTTAAGCTTAAATACCAATTTTGCTTGAAATCGTTAGAGCCGTTTTCGAGCAAATCAAACTGGTACGAACAGTTTGTATGGGAAGTACCATTAATATTGAGGTTGCCTTACAAACTAAAAAAACGGCTGTAGGCCTGCGGGACAGACACACAGACAGACAGACGGATAGAACGGACATAATTTTGCGACCCACTTTTTTGAGTTCGTCTATCATCGTAACGTCAGAATTGATTAACATCTCGAGTTCGAAATTTTGTACGGAAACAATATCTTTCTCTTACTACGTAATGGAGAAAGTTAAAAATGTTGCACATTCGCAATCATACTAGATCAGTAGAATCGAATTGTGAATACCCCTTATGTTTTTCGGCCCTCATTGGAGTTAATTTTGCACTTAAAATTTGGAACATTGAAATACATTTCTGAATAATGCAAGCCCATAGGTAGGTTTAACGTATGAAGCACTTCGTATACAATAAACTCATTTCAAATAATATGTACTTAATGAATTTTATGGTAGATTTAGCCTAAAAAATTATTAAGTGGAATGCTTGTTGGAAGCACTTTACAAGTTGAGAGCGCTATGTTATAAGGTGCCTAGCAGAAGCAGGCCTACCTATTATTTAATTTTCATTTGTGGATATGGTTATTTCTCGCGGAGGTGCTGTAAATTGACCACCAAATTCGTACGATTTGACCCAGCTAGACTTTTTCTTTTAGATGATTTCCCAAAGTCGAAGGTCTTACTCATTGCCCGATTCCCTTAAAATGAACATTACCAATAACATCGCGTAGATTCAGTCCGATCTAGGCTGGAGAGTCATTAAAAATTCGAAATTTGAATGTTATATTCCATACATAATACTTAGCTAGCATATATGTACATGCCTTTTAAATACAAAACAAAATGGTTAATACATCACATACAGCTCGTTTAATTTCATTTAAAGATCGACCCGTACATATATACATATACGAGTTTAAAAAAAAAAAAAAAAAAAACCAAAATGTGTTTTGCATTAGATATAATTTAATCAACTGATTCAGTAGCCTAGTGTCTGTGTAAGCTTTATCAGTTCACTCCCCGGCTAAAGCGTGCCCATATGAGTCTTCACTTTAAAAATTAAGTTAAATGAAGTGAAAAATGTTTATATCTATCTCCCAAGCTACAACCAACAACATAGGTATATTTACATCCACAAAATTGCATTGAAATCAGTTCAGTAGTCTCGGAGATCGACAACAGCGCCACCTATAGTGCCCAAAACTATCCCATCTTTCAAATTGCAAGCGATCATACAAACCCACAAAATTTCATTAAAAACGGTTGAGTGGTTTGGCTCTGCGAAATAAGGCCCCAATATAAAAATGAAATAAGTTGAAATAAGTTCCCAAAACTATACAGAAACAACAAAAACGATTTTAATAAAATTTGGGGTGTTATTTCCTTTTTTTAGGCCATGTTTTCTAATGAAAATTGGGGTCTTATTTCATTATGAAATGAGAGGGCTGAACTTAGGTGCCATCACCCTACCATCTTCGTGGTTTTGAGTTATTTTGTTCCTACGTTACTTATGTAAAAAGATTGGGAAATTACCCCAACTCCCTGGAAAAGAAATCGTGTACGCGTAATAAAAACTAACTGCAAAAATGACAACAAATATTTTTATTTTAAGAAAAAACAAGACATTAATTGCCGATTTAGTGATTATTTTTGGAAATTAATCTTCACCACAGAATATTCCTCTCCCAGAATTTGGTGCCAATAAACTCACTCAACACTGCATACTCTGAAACGTGAGCGGTACCCTCACACCTTTGAGTATGCAATGCTTATAGTAGCGTTAAGCGTTTAACACAACCCTCTTGGAAGTCGTAAAGAAGTTCACTTCAATAAATCAAACAACATAATTCAGCTTTATCGTCTTTACTTCTTGAATTCTTCACCATTAAAACAAAAACCTTGAACTCAATTTCTATATACACAACCATATACACCACCATACGTCAGCGCACGTCATCAGCCATCTGCGCATTTCCTCAGAAACACATTGTCGCTGTTGATTCCATACATCTTCACCTCGCATACTTCTCTTTCGTTTCACTTAATTTGGAGAAAACACCACGCAGTTTTCTTTTCATATGAACGTGCTTGTGCAATGTGCGCCACCCTCACCCTCCCTCACACCTTTGAGTATGTATCCAATGCTTTTATTAGCGTTAAACGTTTAACGCGACCTTGAGCTGGAAGTTGCATAAGAAGTTTCACTTCAAAAAAAAACATATATGTATATGTACCTACAAAGCAAAAGAAAAAGAATCCTACCATTACCGAATTAATGTACATACATATTTGAAAATGTGTGCTTTCAAACCACATTCGTAAAATATTTAAAAATAAAATAAATACCTACGGATCTTTTTTATCTTCCCCGAATAATGGCAACGCTGACCGCCAACGCTGCACTGTTCGGAAAGTACTTTTTCGATTTCCTCCCATAAGCAATCATAAACACAATCGTTCGTTGCTAGCTGGTCCATAACTATATCCATACAACAACCAAACCAGCAACGTCAGTTGATATAACAACACAACAGATTCTAAAAAATCCATTTTGTACACAGCCAGAACCAATATTGTTGAATATTCTTCGCATGAAGTTTTGCTTTCTCTTAAGAGAGGGTACCTTTCATAACTATACTGTATAGGTATACTATACTATAAGCCAAAGCAAAAGAGCAAAGCATTGCGGATTGCTCAGAGCATTACTCTATCGCACTCACACTGACTAGTGGCAACACCATTGAGCAGTCAACGCGTTGCGTCGCCAACCATTGGGCAAGCAACTCTAATGACATTTCAGTTACAGTCGCTTTCCCGTTGAATTGTCGTCACGTCTCACGGTTTCTTACAGTGTCTAAAATATTACCCAAGAATTTATACCTACAATAACAATGGATGAACAAACACAGAATATAAAATTCGTTGGCCAGATAAAAAAGTATCCGTTTCTTTACAATTACAAGCTACCCGAATATTCTCGAAAAGATGTAGTTGACGAAGGGTGGAACAATGTCGGGAGAGAAATGAATATGACAGGTAAACAGTGCGCGGTTGTGTCTACTTTCTACTACTTTTGTTGTTATTTCTTTATACCTACCAAGTTCCCATTTATTATTTTTGATTTTGTAAACTTCAATAACTAGGTACCTACCTACCTATCTAAAGGTAAATAACAAATGCAATAAATGTCGCGCTTCCTATTTGTTTTGCTAAAGATTTTTGTTTTGGCATTAATTTTGTATTGCGTCGCTTCTGAGCTTGTAAAACAGTTTTTTTCTCGCAAACAATCCATGGCAATTTGTGTATCCATACATGGAACTGAAATGAAATTCGTTTGAGATTCATTGTTGGCTGGTGGGTGGTGTGCTGTTGGCTGTTGGTGATTTATTTTTCCATTTATGTTTTTGATGCATTTTGTTTTGTACATAGGTATATTACGAAACGATACGAATACGATACGAATATGCGTGCTCTATTATGTCAAATGTACCTATAGGCTATCACTAGTTTGTAAGATATTATATCTTAATGTGTATAGGTATCTCAAAATAAATAAATGGAAAAATGAAATGAATACCTGCGTGTGCGTATATTTGTTTTATCATTTGATTTCATGCAAGCAAAAAAAGTAAAGGTATTTATAAAGAGCAAAGTGACGTGTTTATTATATTTTAGAGTAGTGCGGGTTTTTGCTAAAAGAAATAGGTAAGTATACCGTAAAATGGGGTGACAAGCAACTTTTTTTTTGGTTTGGTTGTATTTTCTGAAGTTCTTACTTTAGCTTCAATGTGAGTACACCTAAATATGATTCATGGCTCCTTTTTTCATTGTTTGTCTCCCCGTTGCAGTACAACAAGCATTTCTATTATATTTCAAGCAAAATAGGTAGGTAGGTACACCATGTAGCGAGTCACCCAGCCACTGGGGTGAATAGCGACGAGAAAGGGGTGACTAGCGACAGTAAAGGGGTGACAAGCTGACAAGCAACTACACTAGGGTAAAAAAAAAAACAACAAAGTGTAACATTAAAAGTTTCAACCTGAAAGAAATTTTGTAAATTAAAAAATACATATATCAGAAAGCGTTTGGGTGCAATACAGAATTAGTAGGTACCTATATAAGAATCTAAATAGGTACCTCAACGATGGCATATCATTAAAACAAGAACCTAGTCACCTACACCTCGGAACAATCCTGTCTTTTTTTATGGTGTTGCAATTTTCTTTACCCTATTGTTGTTGCTTGTCACCCCTTTGCCGTCGCTGGTCACCCCATTTATATCAGAAAAGTATAGGTATAAGTTAAAACTATTCACTATTCGGTTTTATTTCTTTTATAAACAAATAGAATGTGCCACAAACACAACTCCAGTATCAAAACTTTGCTTTTAAACACTGGAATACATAAAGTTTTAACATTCCCAAAAATACACTTCAAATAACATCGATACTTGAAGGCAATTTGGCGTGCTGTCAATTTGCTACACTAATTCCTCCTTGTCGAAATCGACCATAGCGATATATGTATGAATCGATCGCAATCGCAAAAAATCAATACACGTTCTCTTGTCATCAAAAATGACAGAAAAAGAGAATACCAGCAAAATAACGAGTAACGACTAACGAGCAGTAACGAAACAGCTAAGAGAATTTCAACCGGCAAATAATGATTAATATGTCAAATGCACAAAGTTGATGCGAAACAAATTCAAAATCCGTCTTAAAATTTAATGGCACACAAAAAAAAAAAAATCTGTGAAAGTAAAGAAAATTCGATGGTCGAATGTTCTTCCAGAACGTTTCGTATTTAGAAAGGTAAGTTTTATATTTACACTGCCGATCAACCAAATAGACTCGACATATTTTTTCTTTTCCTTTTTGATTTTCTTCTTTATATACTGTTAGCTATGGCCACAGTTGTTGTTGTTTTTTTAGAGCAAAGCAATACACAAATTTTAGCGATAAGAGTTGAATGCAAAAAATGTACAGTTATTACATATTTCTATTTTGCTTTACCTATGCCGAAAGAATGTGCATTCTAGCCGATCATCAGAATAGACTCAGGAGCTGTAATTTTAGTTTTTCATAAGCTGTGCAAGTGAAAAGTGTCAAATTGTCTTGTTAATCAAATTTTGAATAATTTAACACAAAATGGGGCGTGGAGCAGCATTAACTTCGGAAGAAAGAGGCAAAATATTGGCGTATCGAGACAGCAATCTTTCAACCAGACAAATCGCTGAAAAAATTTCTAGAAGTCAGTCTGTTGTTTGTCATTTTTTAAGAAACCCATCGGCTTACGGAAAAAATATGAAAAAACCCTCCTGGAAAGCACTTACGCCTTGCGAGGAACGAAGGATCCTTCGAGAAGCTTCAAACTCAAAGTGTTCTGCAGCCAAAATTCGACAGAATTTGGGTGTAAATGCAAGTGTAGCTACCGTACGACGAGTAATCCGCAAGGCAAAGCATCTTAAGAGATTAAAACTAAAAAAAAACCACCGCTTACCGACATTCGTAAGCAAACTCGCTGTCTCTTTGCTCGAAGTCACATGGCATGGAATAGAGAGTGGCATCAAATCGTTTTTTCCGATGAAAAACGCTTTAATTTGGATGTACCGGATGGATTCAATTACTACTTCCATGATATGAGAAAGGAAGAACACTATTTGACCCGTCACCATAGTCGTGAGGGGGGTATAATGGTGTGGGGTGCCATATCCTATTATGGAACATTTGATATTCAATTCGTTTCATCTAAGATGAACGCAATAAGATACAAAGCGCTGCTCCAAAACGCATTCCCTCATTTTTCCAACCTTTTTGAGCCATTGTCTTGGACGTTTCAACAGGATAATGCCCCAATCCACACTGCTCGAGTCGTAAAGAAGTGGATAAATGACCAAAATGTGAACTTAATGGAGTGGCCTCCATACTCTCCTGACCTCAACATTATAGAGAATTTGTGGGGATGGCTTTCGCGTAAAGTCTATCAAGCCGGTAGACAATTTGAGGATATAGAATTATTAAAATCTGCCATTAAGAACGCCTGGAGCGAAGTGTCCTTGGACTATCTGAAGGCTCTCTACGATTCAATCCCTGACCGAGTTTATGAAGTGATTTTAAATAAAGGTGGTTATACACACTATTAATTAACATTTAAGCATTATAATAACTTATTTGATACTATTTTTTTTCAATAAATCTGTGATTTATATTCAGTTTTTAACCTTGAGTCTATTTGGTTGAGCGATAAAAAGTGATAACTTTTGATGTTCACTCACAAAAAGTTTTTTTTTTTAATTAACCATTCAACTTAGAACGCTCATTTTTGTTTTGTTTAATTAACAATTAAATAGTGCGTAATAAAAAATAAGTTTTCTAAATTATATTCTTAAAATTAAATAATAAACTCCATTTTCTTAAAAATTAAGTCTGAGTCTATTTGGTTGATCGGCAGTGTATTTGTGATATGGATTAGATGTTAAAGATGTAAGTGACTCAAGTAGCTCGAACTCTATCCACTTAACTTGGACCTGGAGTATATTTTAAGCTCTCGGAAAAGGTTTCGCTCAATTTTTTGACTTTGACCGATTTTAAGTGCTTGGCTTGAGAAAGTACGCGAACGCGAATAGACCTAATATATATTTGCGCTTAGAGCATAGTATGCAGCAGTCTTGGGAACGATAAATCCCATACAAAAGTGACACATGATGAACGAAAAATTTCGCTCTCCTTTTCGTTTTGCAGTACGCTGCTGTTGCAAAATAATGGCGAAAAGTGGGTAAGAGTCTGTTCCAAAACTGTATGAAAATAGAGTTGACTCATTCGCAATTAACTGTTCAAAAAGTTTTATTTATACGTAAAAAGTACGTTCGCAATAGAAGTATGCATGTTGTTATAAATTTCTGGATCTTAAAAATTGCAAAACTTTGAAGTGAATTTAGAATTTAGTCTAATTTAGAAAAGATTCCAAATAACAATTTTAAGGAGCCAGTAAAAAGTTCGGTTAGCCAAATCGGAGATAAATAGCTACCTGCTGGTAACACTGCTCCTTGTAAAGCAGCGAATGGAATTCTCCACAAATGATTTTACGTTTTGCTCTCCATTTGACGACCACCGGAAAATTTCTTCCCGAATGAGCTGCGTACTAGCGATCTTAGATTCATTAGGTATGAAATTAGTTCATACACTACAATTATTATAATGTCTAAAGTCGCGATACAAGTACTTGAGGAATACATAGACAAATTAATATATTTATGTTACTTTAAAAATATTATTTTGCCCTCCAAATTGATTAACTCACCTTCTTAACCGCTTTCTTCTTTCAGTGCAAGCCTGCAAGAAACGCTGGAAAAACTTAAGGGCCGTTTTGTCGAGACATTTGAAAACTCCTCAAAACGGGGCTAAGGTGAGAAAACCCTACTACTTAACCAATGTGATGCAGTTTGTTCTACCATTTATTAAAATTGGCAATCCCAGAGAGCATTGGTATGTGCCGCCAATTTCTCCCGAAAACATAACAGAGTCCGAACCTTCACCTTCGGTGTCCTCACAACGGAATGATGATTCGGAAGATTTTTTAGAGTCAGAAGTTAAACCAGAAGCTACTGACTTGGGCGATTTGCCAACACCATCTTCACAATCAGAGGAACACTCGTACAGACAGCATAGGCAATCTAGCGATGAAGTCCAAAGGTTGCTTATGAACTATCCAAAGAGAAGGCGAGAGCAAGAATATAGTTTTGATGACGACAATAATCCACGGAAAATGTTTCTACTGAGTCTTTTACCGGAAATAAATGAAATGACCGAATCACAAATGAAAGTATTCAAAAGGCGAGCATTAGGCCTAATTGACGATATAACCAGTATTCCGGACAATACTCACGAGAGTGTACGTTTTCAGATGTCAGCAAGGGAGTCATCGTCTCAGGGGTATGCGTATTATTCGGATTAATGATGACGATGAGTGTTCTAGATCTAGTTCTGGTTAACTGTTAACATCAGCTGAAGGCAGACGGTGCTGTTCTTTTGAAATTCATTTGACTCGTCAAGATTGCATTTAAAACTGTAGATACAATTCACAATAAATACATCTTTGTTTTTAAGTAACTAAATATGGACGTTGTCCTTTTGTTTGTTATTCATTTCGTATTATGTTTAATATATATTTTTTTCATGTGATTCGCAATTCTTTTGCTTCAAGGCTCCGGCCGTAACTAGAACCGTTGGCTTCAACACTAGCCAGAGGTCTGGTGCGAGGCGCTTCATACTGCGCAACACATCAATCTGCATTTGTAGCTAGGAAGACATGCATCTATTATTGCTAGTTTTACTTTACATCATTAGGCGTTTCTTAATATGCCCACATGATCTACATATACCTATAGATCATTGATTTCCATGGCTTACAACAATAATACGAGATCCAACAAAACCATAAAAATAAATGATCTACGTGGATCATGCAGACATAAAAAAAAAACTATTATGGCCGTCTAGTATATGATGTTAAATATAAATAGGTGGAGAGGATATGCGTCTGCCATAACAGTCGGGCTGCACAAAAGGCGCTGCGTAACCCCTTAACATCTTTCAAACTTGTGTAAGATATTAAATTTTGTCGCGTGATTGGAAAATTTGGAATTACAGGGTATCGCCGATGAAATTTAAAAAGCTGAGATAAGGAGACCTCCAACCTGAGCTTGACTTGCCAACGAGTGCAATTTCAATTTGCCTGCAGATTTTCAGTATAATGTTAATATTGTTATAGTATTTGCATCGTTGCATGTATCCGTATTAGCTAAACCTTTAGTGTCATGGCTCATGGCATGTTTCCACAGAAGGCAATACCCATCAGAGAGTATTCCTATATCATTAATATTAATTTTTTTTTGGCTGAGCCTGAGAATGATTAATTCTCCAGACTTTCTTCGATTTAAAACAGGCTACAGACTACGGTGCCTTTGACACCCTGTGCTCTTCTATTGTTGTGACAGATTTATTGAAGGTTTTTTTTTTCCAAAAACAATTCTTCACGACCCTAGACATGGTCTTATAACCTCAATATTTGTAGTGAGTTCGAGATCCGCTAACTCCTAGGCCAGAACGTCGGCCTTTTCGTTACCCAAATATCACAATTCCCAGGTACCCAGCAAAATCTGAAACGATTCTACGCGCATAATACCTTGAGCAATGTGAATGCAGGCCAGAAAAGCTATAAGGCTTTGAACAAATCTGTGCGGCTTTCCTTCGGTCCCTGATCAGTAGGAACTAGAACAGACTGTAGAAGAATGATGGATTACTTATAACTTGCATTAAATTATACATTTTCTTTCATTAAACTTTTTGTAAGTATCTTCTTCTTCTTCTTAGTTTCCGGTTGCTGTTGGCAACACTTTAACTCCTCCTGGAGCATAGGGCGGCAACCAGATCCTTCCATCTCTCTCTATTTCTAGCACGATACCTCAGTTGTGCCCACGTCTGCAAGTTCTGGGACTGAGCTTCCTTCATGACAGTTGACCTCCATGTTCCTTTTGGTCTTCCAGGCCGTCTCGCATCTTGAGGATTCCATTCAAAGCACTGCTTTGCTATGTTGTCATCAGGCTTCCTCAGTATGTGGCCAATCCAGCGCCATTTTCTTTGCTTGATGTCAACATCCACATTTGTTTGTAAAGTCCTCAGCCACAGATCGTTGTTGGATATTGTTTGTGGCCATCTGATCTTTATGATGTACCGCAGACAACGGTTGGCAAAGCCCTGCAACCTACTCGAGATATAAGAACCTTTCACAGGCATACATCAGCACATATTTAACATTGGATTCAAAGAGTCTCAACTTAGTACGAAGTGATATTTTTGAAGAGTTCCACACTGGAGAAAGCATTCCGAATGCACTACGAGCTTTATTTATTCTATTGCTGACGTCCAAGTCTGTTCCACCGTCGGGTGACAGATAACTACCCAGATAGTTAAACTGAGCGACCTCTTCTATTGTCTTCTGCCTCACAATAACCTGCTGTTGTTGGTTCTGGATGGTGTGCATTATTTTTGTCTTCTTGGCGTTAATTCTTAATTCTTAAGCCAGTTGCCTCACCATTTTGTTGAAGTGAGTGACACATTTGGTTAAGGGCTTCAGCTCCGTTTGTCATTAAGCAGATGTCGTCAGCATATAGTCCAAATGGCTTAACTTGTGAAAGAAGCCCCACTGGATACCAAGTCTTTCACCTTCACCTACCGTGACAGTCATAACATCATCAATTGCAAGTAAGAATAAGATCGGTGACAGAACATCACCCTGTCTCACTCCTTGTCGAACTTCAATTGCATCGGAAAGCTGTCCACTGTGCAGAACGAAACATCTTGCGTTGTTGCATGATTCTTTTATAAGAGCAACAATTTTATCCGGGATACCTGTAGCACCAAGCGATCTCCAGATAACGTCGCGATTAACGCGATCGAAGGCCTTTTCAAAATCGACGAACATGAGATAAAGCGGCGATTGATACTCCGATGATTGTTCAAGGATAATTCGCAAGGTGTTAATGTGATCGACACATGATCGACCACTGCGAAATCCCGCTTGATGCCTCTTGAGAGTAGACTCGATCTTAGATTTTATCCTTTCGAGAATATTAGTTGCCATCAACTTCGGAAATACGGACAGAATGGTGATACTGCACCAGTTTTTACAATTCTTAAGATCACCTTTCTTCGGTAGCTTGACGATAACTCCGTCTTTCCATTCCTTGGGAAAGGTTTCGTTTTCCCAAATAGCCTTTTGTAAGTATACCTTTACAATTTTACTTAAGGCTAGGTAACAAATGGTGGTGAATAGTTTATATTTATGTTGGTCCGAAGGCATTTAAATGTTGTGGACGATAAGAAAAACGATGTCAAAATGATTTCGGGTTCTGTATCTGTAGCGCTTCAGTCCTCTAGTTGGTTGTACCATAGCAATATCCTCCAAAATATCAAAATCTTCCTTAATACTGTAATCGACCTTTTTCCTTTACTTTTTTTTAGTTAGGTAATTATTTACGCGCTATGTTATTTTATTTATTGTAAACCAAATAGGTATGACATCATTTGTGAAATTCTTAAATTTTCTTATCGTGCACTTGGTTTTGACATTTATTGGAGTTAAAAACAACTTAAGCATACCCTTCTGTCATGTTTAATGTTGGACTCGAGTTTTTCGTTTAGACATAAGTTTAAATTGTCTATTAATTACATAAACTCCGGTTTAGTTTATGTTTAGATTTAAGCATACAAATTGTTACTTTATAAATAAATAAACATTTGAACATATCACCTAATACACCCTATAACTAAATTGTACAACGAACAGCATACCCTATTATAGACGCACTGTACACTGTTGTTAGTTGTTAGTATCTCATAATTGCACTACCTAGGTACACACACTTCATTCAGTATCAGTACCTAGTATATCCAATACATTTTTTTCCTTTCGCACGATTTAGCAGTTTTAGATTTACATTAGAATAAGCCAAACTCCATGCTGTAAGCTAGGCTAAGCATTAACCTTGTATAAATAATACCTTAATAAAGACTGGAGAACCAGATATTGTTAAACAGTTCCTCAAGACTTTAATTATTATTCCAAGTGAGTCTGCTTGGAGCTGAAATTAATTTATCTCGTAATTGGGAGTTCTGATTTACCTACCATCAGCAATACCACTGACAGTCAGGATAGGTACAAGAATCGTGGTCTGTCAAGCTACATAACGATAAAAGAAGCGTTACAGTTTAGCTATAACATAGTAATTGCTTAAATTGCTTAACAAAGATCTACCTATGAATAAGCCCCAATATTTTATTTTCTATCCTATGACCTATGGTATGCTTACTCCTGCCTGATATAGGTACCTACCTACCTATGCTAAAGTCCCACATTATCGCTCAGCAGAGCTCGATTAGAACAGTGTTTGTATTTGAAAATGTTCACCCTCGCTATAGCCTATATCAAAAGTAAAATGTTACAAAAAAGAATGAGTGAAAAATAAAATACAAGGGTATGTCTAGGTATAGGCAGAAGACGTAGAATGCAAGTCTGTGCAAGCTGCAACCTGCAAGGGTAGATGTTGATTCTCTGTATTTTTGCTTTGTTCGTAAATCGTGATTCTGTTATTTGATTGAAGTTTAAAATTCACAGCTACTCTTTGCTGTAAATTTGACTAGATCTCGGGTATGTCAATGAGAAAGCATACTTACCTGGCGTAGGGGTTACCGTGATCATGAAGGCGGTTCCCCCGGAGTGAGGTCGGGCCATTGCACATTCGGTTAGATTGACCTCCGCGATTGTTCCTAATGCGAATAACTCGTGCGTGTAATTTTTGGTAGCCGGGAATGGCGTTCGCGCCGTCCCGACGTTAATATTTTATCACGTTGTTTTATTATCTATTACAAGTTGAAATTTAGATTTTAGAACATCTTAGAATAAACTCACTGTTGAAGTTGAAAAAAGGTTTACTTGTGTATAGGGTTGATTCGATACCAGGGCCAGCGGCAGTGCTGCCAGATTTTTTTCACCAGAAATCGTAAATACTAGCTGTGACGGCCGCTTCCCGGCGTAAGGAAATGTGAATTTAATATTTGGAAATGTCCAAGAAATTTTATTTCCTGCATATAAGAAATACAAAATATAATACGAGTACCTATATGTATGACATTTTTATGGTACTTACACTTTTGTACGTCCTCCTTGCTTGAGCGCCGTCACAGATCTCATAAAGTTAAAAATGGCCGGAGAAAAACGATGAGGCCGGAAGAAGGACTGAAGTTCTAAACTTGACGACGAAATAATGCGATTCGGTCGCGTTCAGTCGCTCAAGCAAGGGTAACGTTCACAGAGTTTACAAAGCAATGATAACTACAATAATAAAATTAACTACAACAACAGAATTACATTTGGTAAGTAGCCGCAACACTAGCTTTAAAAATCGTGGAAATACGATTTTGTTGGAAATAAACAAAAAACAAAACGAAAACACAGAAGAACGTTATTATACATACTTCAATTTACTACAACATAGGTATATTATTTTCGAAAACATTAACATTTCTCCAAAAATAACAGTTTTAATTTATTAAATAAGGAAAAAACGTACGAGTAGGTATACGTATATGTCTTTACTACTGTAATCTACTGCAGTCTACTTTATTACACATTCATACTTGAATTAAATTGATTAAAAATGCTGCTATTTATATTCAAATTGTAGCAAGAAACCTCTTGCACTCTTAGCAAATCATTGGTATGCAAAATTCCATGCAAGTTTTTTGTGGTCAACGAATTCCTTGTTTTCGTTTTATTAAGGTTAACCGCCGAAAATATAAGTTCAATAATAGCAGATGAATTCGGAAGTGATAAGACTTCAAAAATGATTTTTTTCATTAAAGGAAATGCTAAGCTTTTATTATCTACCATGCTTTGTTTGTAAAACATTTTCTAAAAAACTGATACATCTATTGAAGATCGAGGTTCAGAAAAAAGATTTTCATAATTTGGGTTACTTATCTGTTATCTTACGAAATTCGGCATCGGTGTCTTGAATTTTGTAAATACATTTTTGTATTCGATAAATTTGAAAAATCGTGGAATTTTATGCTTTTTTAGCTCGAAAATCGTGGAATAAAAAACCGAAAACCGCTGGTCCAGGGCCCTATTTCACCATTTTTCTCTTTTCATTTTGCAATTTTGCAAAAAAAAATAATTCCTGCAAACGCAAAGTACAAGTCCGATGTGTTTCACCAAAAATGCAAAGTTCTCACGACTTTGCATTTTTCATTTTTTCAGACTTTTTTGCAGTGAAAAGTATAAGTGTTTCACCAATTAGAAAGAGAATTTTGCATTTATAATCGTGTTTTGCAAATTTGCAAAGTGAAAAACATATGCGTATAGGTATGTTTATTATTTAATTGCACCCGTAATATAGAGGAAGTTTTAATGAAGTGATCCTGGGGATCTTACCGCTAGACTTATTTATTAAGAAAACAGCGGCCCTAGCGGCACTTCGTTTGCATCGAGATGCGAAATGGCACAATCGTGGTACCATCTATGGACAAAGGAAGATCCTGGAACTTGTCAAAAACGAGATTAGGGAGCTGAACTTGCCTATATGGATGGGATAACTAGGGTACTATACCTACTCCTAAATCGTCTATAAACTTAGCCATCAAAAGATGGGAACACACAAAGTGTAGGACTGTAGGTACCTATTTCATATTGCGAGAATATCTCAGGTCTAAGACAGGCCAAGTATGCTTGACAGCCTTTCAAAGAAGTTGCCAACAGAATTCTAAATCTGAATAGGCAAGACAGGTATTAAAAATCGAACTGGTTTCCTCACAGGAAATCACAAGCTATGATATCATTATTTGAATAAAATAAATCTTACTGACTCTTCGCTTTGTCGGTTGTGTCTTGAAGAAGACGAAACAGCTAAACACATAATTATGTGAATGTCCAGCCCTATGCGGAATCAGAAGGACTATCTCCTACATAGAGCTTCTCAGCCCTGAAGAGATGAAGAATTCATCTGCTAACAGTTTGACTAACTTTATTAGGAAAGTGGTAAATCTGTAGTCTAAACATTGTTCTGGTCCTCTGGCACAATAGATCTTATAGGTCGAAGTGCCTTTTATCGCTCATGCGAGTTAGAAAGTTAAAAAAAAAATAGTAATAATAATAATAATATAGGTAATTCAAAACAAATTATTTATGGATAGTACCTAAAAGTTTTTTGAATCGAATCTTCTATATTTTAGAATTCAATAAACATTTAAAAATGTTTAAAGGACAAATTCGCCAATGTAAATACCAAATGTCAAAATTAATTAGTATCCCAAACCCCAAATCCGTCTGGATTGACATTTCTTTGGTGTTTATGGTCATAACACACTTGAATTTACCATTCTTATTAATAAACCAAGCCATCGCTTTATACCTATTTTGTTAGGTACCTACCTATTTAACTTATTGCTTTTGCTTCTACCCCACTCAATCCCTATCCTGGTATTTGTAAGTTGTAACTACACGGATACCTACCTTATCTTACCAGATTAAATATGAATTATTGATTTTTACAAAAAAAAAGTGGGAACTCAAAATGTATACCTACAATACATTAAAAGTTAACACAGCATTCCTAAGTTTCAGTTATCATGAAATTTCCGGGTTCCGGCCATCAACATCAGCAATAGTTGTCACACTTTACAGTGCCATGCATGAGGAATATTTTGACCGTCTGGCAACGCTGGCTAGCTATGCTTCACAATCTGTAATCTGTTTCTCGCATAAGTTTTATTTAACTTACCTGTCTATTTATGAAACTAGTAACGATGACGACGAAGAGACAAGTCCACCAACCACCGGACCTCCGAGCACCAACCACCACCAGAGTTGGGAAATAACTATTACTTTTGGTAATTGATTACAACTTAAATTACAATTATAAGTAATTTATAATTGGAGTTCCAACAATTACAATTACATGTAATTGAAATTGTAGAAAATCAATTACACTGACTGTTAATTATTAATTAAAAAATATCAATTACAAATTAAGTATAATTACAGAAAAGTAATTGAATAAAAACGCAGTGTAATTACTTTTTAAGTAATTGATTACTTAGATTTTAATTCATTACTAAAATTTTAAATTAACTTAAATTAATAAAATAAATTATCAGCCTTCAACAGTACTAACATTTCAAAGTTAGTATCGTTGAGGTTTTGTCTTCGAGGAGTAGATACTATTCCTGCAAATGAGAACAGTCTTTCTACTGGTGCCGAAGATGTCAAAGGAGTATTTGATCTTTCAAATACTCTTGACACAAGTGGATATTTGTTCAAACTGTTTAAAGTTGTATTCGTATCAGCGAAAAAGTTATTGAACTCGATATCTGATGAACATTTAGGAGTTTTAGTACTTTCCGAAGGGTCTGCAATTTTTAAAAGCATTATAAATCTGTATACGAATTTATTGTTTTGTTAGATAATAAATACTTACCTTTTATATCAGATTCATGATTCATCCTCACCAAAATCAAAAACATTTAACGTTGTTAGCCTGGTTACTTGTGTTGATTCTAAATCAATCAAATTTATATGGTTTTTCCTACAATATCCATATTAACTATTTGGAGAATATCTGGCACTGTCTTTCCAGCCATTGGAGACAAAACTTTCAACCAGGTTAATTTTACTGGTGGATGAGAAGCTGATGCAACAATAGCATCATAGGCTTCTTCCGACAATGTAAAAAAAACTTTCGAAACGCGAAAAAAGGCTTCGTTGCATTTGTTCCAAAGCTTTATTTAAGAATACTAAATGATCCGCATTGAGCATTTTGTCTGTTTTTACTTTTAATGTCGCTAAACATGGAAGGAGCATTCCAAAATACACCCCTTCTTCACCTTGTAGATAATCTAATATTTCTGCAAAGGGCTTCATGACCTTGCAATATTCTTTTAAATATGCGATATCAGTAACTGAAAAATGCTGACATGTCAGTTCTGCGCATAATTCATAAAGTTTATTTTCCGCCTTCAAAATTTGTGTCACCGAGTCATACAAAGAATTCCATCGAGTTATAACAGGACTTTTTAGGGACTTACTCAAAAGATTTTTTATTATTTCGGAAGATTTTGGCCTAGGTATTGTATTTCTTCCATATCTGGTTGCACTTTGAAAAAGCCTGAATTACCCATAAAAAATATAAAAATAATATATAAATAATATAATTAAATAAAATTTAATACTAGATAATAATTTACCTGTGAATGAATATTGAAAATATTTGAATGATTTTTGATGGCAGCAGTAAAATCATTTGACGTTACTAAATTTAATGTGTGAATAGCACAACGAAAATGCTTTGACAAAGCTAAGCCGGCATTGATATTTATGAAATCTATTTCCTCGTTTTTATTTTGTGCAACGTCGTCACAAATTTCTTCGTTGTCAAAGTCATATTCCGTTTTCATCACATCGTCCCGAATATTAATTTCTATGTCATCTGAGAAATCTTTTAACGTAGGTATCCATTTCAAAACCATATTCCTTAAATGCCTTTACAAAATTAGATCCATTGTCTGTTATTGTTAAAATATTATTCAATGGATGTAAATCGAATTCGCTATTTATAGTTGTCATATTTGATCATATTATCAAGCAAATGAGGCCATGAGACTTATACCTAGTTAGTTTTGACCACAATCCTAATAATTACATTGTAAAATCAATAGTACCAGCCGTATTTATTTGATAATTTAAGAACGTAAATGTTCTTGTATTATTTGCATTGTAAAAATTGTAGACCGTGTTAAAATCTAAACGGCCTTTAAGTTTCTTTTTAAATACGCCTAAGCCGATTAGATAAACTTAATAACTTACCTACATGTTTTTCAAAAAAAAACATCGAACAGGATCTGTTGAGTATACCTACTTCCTGCGCTTTTCGGGTAGTTCAGGGGAAGAAACTACTGTAGTTTTTCTTTTTCTGCTACTGAATTGTAGCCGTAATTCTTCAATTTCACTTTCAGTCTCAAAATCACTCATATTTACCACAAATTAATACTATTTCAAATCGAACTTTTACTTGTACGTATCACTTTTACACTTGCTTAATGAAACCACATAAACAAATTCTGTGCCTAAAAGGCAAAACATCTTAAGTCGACATAAGTTGTTTTAGCTAATTAACGTTTTTTGAATTCAGTTTTCCTTACTCTATTTTTTAAGCCAAACCAGGTGAGAGAATTTCAAATATTGAGGAAGCTATAGCTGTTTTAAAACAGCTTAAGTCATATACTGTAGTGCAACACTTAAAGTTTAAAATGGCTCTCCTGAAAAGTATACAAAATTGACATAAGATGTTTTACCTTTTAGGCACAGAATTAACTATTTGCATTATCTTTCTTTTTTTGTCCAGTTCAAATTCAAACAGCAGTTAACAACAGTACACTGTACAGCTCAGTTTCGTTCGGGTCGTTGTAATTGCATTGCAATGTGTGTGCTGCCGGTGCAAACTTCACATAGGTAGGTATAATGAGAAGAAAATATGTTTAGGTTTCCTTAAATCAAAGCTTTTGTTTGTAATCATTATTTCCCAACTATGCTCTATGCCCTATGCGCTATGCCACCAACCAAGAACCAACCGCCATAAAGCAGAAACGAAATCAAGAAAAAAACAACAAAAATTCAGACCGGAATTTTGTATTTGATATCATACTTCATAGGCAGTTTTTGTGGAGAATTCGATGAGTAGCTACATTCAACGGGAAATTGTTATCGCTTCTCGGCCTTATGGCTAAGATCAAAGTGTAGTATCTGTTCTTATCAGCTTAACATCTGATAGATTCCCCATCGGGGAACAACAAATGTTAAACTGATTTTTGGAATCAGATGGAGTGCTTGCTAGGAGCTTGCTCCACCTCTGTCGCGGGTTGGCCCGGTATTGCAGTACCGCCGGGATCGGCCCAGTAAAAATATTGAATTGTTTTTTTGTAGTAATCCCTAATCCCTAATTAATATAAAACAAAATAAATATTTCTTTGTCTGGACCATCAGCGCTGCCAACCTAGGCTTTTTCATGCCTTTTAGGCATTATTTCATTAGCTAAGGCTTTAAGGCTTTTTTTTCCCCAAAAAGGCATCTTTTTTTTTATTTCAAATACAAATATATTTTTGATTCAACGTATACTGACTTTTTATTTTTTTAAACATTCTTAAAAAATCTTGGCAAAAAAAGTCATGATCATGAATTTTGTTCCTATTTCTTCTGTAATTTATACATAACTAGCTGACCCGGCAAACTTCGTTTCGCCCAAATTTGTTAATTTGTTAATAAATTCCGAGCATGCACCAAGCACTTGCTAATTTATGTAATTCTACCAATTAAAATTCTTTATTCAAAAGTTATATTAAATGCAATAGAAATAAATGATGAATAGCAATGTTGATTTTTTTCAATCATCCCGCAATGATTTTGACTGTCGTCCAACCTTCCACTTTTTCACTAAATTGAGAAACAATCGATTATCCTTGCAATAAATTATTTGTCATAGCGAAAGCGAGACGCACGGGAAATTGAAGTCGCACGAATGGTAGATCGTTCTTAATAAGCGAAATCTGCGGAATAAGAATGTTTGCCTTTGAATTTTCCCCTTAAAATCATCACTTGTATGATATTTGATGTGAGATCCTTCACCATAAAACAAATGCGATCCGTTGCAAAGTTTCGGTACATTGATGTTTCGCAACAGAATTTTAACTGAACCAACTTTCAAATCCGAATTATGTAGATAAATATATAAATTATAAAAATTATAAAAATCGTACGATCCGTCCCCGAGTTATGAGTGCACATACGGACGTCAGTCTCTTTTATATGTAACTGTACCCACCCGGCTTTGCCCGTACCTTTCGTATTAAATCTTGCTCACATTTCGCAAATTGCTTTATTTGGACAGCGTCCATTAATAATTTTCATTATACAACTTTAGAAATAGCGTTTGATTTTATTTTTGAATGGGACGTGCCACAATCCGTTTTCTTATCCCGCTTGTGTTTTTCAAAGTACCACCTATAGGTCAAAAACTATCCGAAATTTAAAACTGGAAGCAACCATATCCATCTACAAAATTTCAATCAACTTGGTAGCGCTGTTTCGGCGATCGGCAACAGCGCCACCTATCAGGTCCAAAAGTATCCTATCCTTCAAGCGGGAACGAAGAATATAAATCTATAAAATTTCATTGAAATCGGGTGAGTGGTTTCGGAGATCGATTACAACGCCATATAGCGGGTCAAAAATCCTATCTTTTAAGTTTGCTTTAACCTGAAATACAACAATACGAACAAAACAAAATAAGAATCATAAAAATTTACCCAGTGGTTATCGAGTTATATCATCATCATCGAGTTTCATCCCGAAAGAATTATAGGTATGAATTAAGAAGATTATTATTAAAGAAAATTAAATTGACCTGAATAACGACATACGCCTACAACGCCACATGTTGAGGATTTTCAGACGATGTACACTAAGAAATTCAGTTTTTGTTAAAAATAATAAATTAATTATTTTATATGTATTTTATCAATATAATAACTCCGATCGAAGCATCTGTTTTAAACGATATTTATTTTGTTTATATCCTCGTTTTATGATATTTGCAGCACGCATTCTGTCAATGTTATGCCAACGCCATAAGGTTACATCAAAAAAGTTTGAATTGTAAAAGCGCTATGGTTACATTAGATATAATTTAATATGGTGGCTTAGTATTCTTAAATTTTCTAATTTTCCGCGAAATTTTCTTAATTTTTTCTTTCACAAGATTTTTCTCCTGACAATAACAAACACAACAAAAAAAAATTTAAAATCGGTCCAGCCGTTCACGCGTCATGCCGCGACCAAGGGAAATAGGGATTCATTTTTAGGGTTCCGTAGCCAAATGGCAAAAATCGGAACCCTATTAGATTCGTCATGTCTGTCTGTCTGTCTGTCTGTCTGTCCGTCCGTATGTCACAGCCACTTTTCTCCGAAACTATAAGAGCTATACCGTTGAAACTTGGTAAGTAGATGTATTCTGTGAACCGCATTAAGATTTTACACAAAAATAAAAAAAAAAAACGGTAAATTTTGGGGGTCCCCATACATAGAACTGAAACCCAAAAAAATTGTTTTCATCAAACCCATACGTGTGGGGTATCTATGGATAGGTCTTCAAAAATGATATTTAGGTTTCTAATATCATTTTTTTCTAAAGTTAATAGTTTGCGCGAGAGACACTTCCAAAGTGGTAAAATGTTGCCCCCCCCCCCCCCCCCCCCCTAACTTCTAAAATAAGCGAACGATAAAACTTAAAAAAATATATGATATACATTACCATGTAAACTACAAACGATAATTTTTTGAACGAGATCTAGCGAGTAGTTTTTAAAATATCGATCAAAGTTACAACGAACTACAAGAACTTTTATGTTATGTTACTTGCTGTTTCGGAACCCTTCATGAGCGAGTCCGACTCGCACTTGTCTTACTTTTGTTATATATATAGATTCAACATTGGCACATTTGTTCGAACAGCTTGACTCAATGCGATTCGTTCGAAGTCCATTTCTCGCTCCAATTCTCGATTAAAAGCGTCAAATCAAAGCTTTGTTGCGCATTTCATCTGATATCTCCAGTTCATTATCCGATGTCACAGTGCGAATTCGATGCAAAATATCGTCGGCCATAATATCATCTTTGTATAATCAAAGTTGACAACAACAATTTGCTTGGCAAATAATTAAAATAATTGACAACAACAATTGCTTTTAAAATTCAAAATATTTTTTTTTTTATTTGAAGTGTCACTTCTTGATTTCTATCCAGTTAATTTTTTTTCAAAGTGTATTTCCCCATACAAACTTTAATTTTCTAATTTTCCGCGCAATTTTCTTAATTTTTTCAATTTTTCTTTTTTCCTAAACCTTCGCGGAGCAATTACGAACAAATCCGCAGAAGGAAGTATCCAATTTGGTCCAGTCGTTTTCGAGTTTTAAGCATCCGAACAAACCAAGATCCATTTTTATATATATAGATTTAAGTTATTTTTTTCGAAATAAAAATTGTTTTGTTAATTTTTTTATATTTGTGTTTATATTTTGATTTATTGTTCCAATTTACATAAAAAAATATTTTAGGCATTATTTTATTGAAAAAGGAATCTTTTTTTTTCAAGTTAGGCTTTTTTTCATCGAAATTGGTTGGCAGCGCTGCCTACACAAGAAAAGGGTGAACGGATTTTGAAATTTTTTTTTATTTATTAGGTTTTCATGAGGAGCAAGTTCGTGCATTTAAAAAATGTTTGATTTTGATTGTGGAAGTCCAATAAAACCAAATCGAAAACGACCTTAGGTAGGTACCTAACGTTAAAAAATCATAAATGTACTTCTTCTGGGTATGTCATCTATCAAGCCAATCTTGCGTAGGTATCTATTACCTACAAAAGGAACTTGAAAAGTTTGAATTCTTGTTTCGTTATCCCACTTTACTTATTAACAGAGAAGAAAACCCAACAACATGTCTTTGAAAAATAAGATAAGTAAGTGATATACCTAGAACAGTTTTCAGTTTAAATATTATTGTTGATTCCTATAATAGGGTACCTATTAATGAATTACCTAAGTAATTTCAAAAGAAAATTATAAAATAAAAAGAAAATTTGACATACATTTGTATCGAATAATGAAAACCGTAAAAAGAATGCGAATGCACCTACCCAAACCAAAACATTAAAATTGTATCGCCAAAATAAAATAAATTGTTCATATCGCAAAGAGATACCTACCCTTTTCAGCAAAACAAATCCAAAAGTAAATCGGCGGCTCTTCCCAACAAAAACCATCATGCATTACATAACCGAAGATCTCCTCACGGCACACACCCCCGCCGACGTACAATCATAAGGCAGTGACAATGCCAAAGAAAGAAAGAAAGATTATAGAAATAAAGGCGATTTTTTTCTTTCCCCTTTTCTTATTACCTTGTCTCCTTACCCTTTAACCCAATATCAGTGTGGAAGGAAATTTACCTGCCCCATACCCCATACCGCGCCAAGCCGCATAGATACTTTTCGGCCTGTGGTCATAATTCAACTGAAAGTAGCATTCATTGAAACAGAAAATCAATCCTTCTCAAATGAGGTGTGGTGGGTTTTGGTTTTCACCTTCCATTTGTTGGACGATCTTTGTTGGACGATCGCAAAAAGTAGAGCATTCTTTTACATTACACCCAGTCTCCACGAGACTGAATTTCAGTCAAGACTTCAGTCATGACAACAAAATGTCTCGTGTAGACCGCGATTTTGTGGACATGACTGAAATCCAGACTTTTCAGTCTGACTTTTTTTCCTGACATCTCTGCAGACTGAAACTTGGACTGAAATTTGACATTTGAAGACTAGACCAGCGTTTGACAGCAAAAAATTGTTTTTTTTTTGGCAATTCTCGGGAATACACGTGCGCGGATTCAATTATGTTTGATTTTTTACTTTCTCAAAGTGAATTTAATAGATATGCATATTAACGAATATGTTTTCTAAAATATGAAATGTAGCAAAAGCCTTGCTAAATGTTTTTTTTTTCAGATTTGCTTCAATGCAAGGGCGTTTGAGTTGGACAACAACTTGTGGAGGTTTTTTTATGTTTTCATGAAATTTTTCAACTACAAGCAAACGCATTGCATAGGGTGGAATCTATTTCTGTTAATTATTGTACCTACAAATATACAAATGTTTGGAAGTCGACCTGGGTGTAGAAGGCTACGCATATTGCAATCGCACGAATACCAACAAAAAAAGAGGAAGTGATATTTTTATGTTGGATTAGACACACGAAAATCTGAGAGCGAACCTGAAGAAGCGTGTGCTACCTTCACTTGTTTCTTCGTTGATGACATCTTGTGAAATGAAAAGTCATAACACGATTTGCCCAACCAAAGCAATCCAAACATGGCGGACAAGAGGTCTGACTTAAAAGTCTGACATAATTCAGACTCGTGGAGAGGATGAGACATCTGTATATTGATTTATCTATGGTGGTAGATTTCGAGTTCAGGTTGGTAGAATTTCCGAAAGTGCAAAAATTGGTAGAAATACCACTTAAGTATTAGAAGTCCCAAAACTGATCGTGGATGTACATTATATACCTATATGAATGTGTCTACCTCATATTTACAAATCCAATATTTGAATTCCATTTCCAATTCCAAAATTCTAATATCAAATCACAATCGCAACTGGCCTGGCCACGGCCACCCACACGCCACACCCACCGCATCCATGGATGGCGATGGCGATGGAGTGCGAATATTCTGTGCGTTTGAGTGGGACGGAGCACGGAGAATGAGATCGAGAATTTGCGAATTGTAAGAGGAGAGAAAAGAATCACATACACACAAGACACAATACTTTATTACCAGAAATTGAGTTCTTCTCATATTTTTTTCTCCGGCGCAGCGTTCTGTTTTGATTTTCTATATCTGTTCTTTCATATGCTCAACTCAAAGGTCAAATACAAGAATCTCAATCTCAATCCCAATTCAAATATCTATACTTATAATAAAACTGTAGGCAATTTTTTTGTTACCTAATGTCGTGAAAACTACTGCACAGATTTCGATGAAACTTTTTTTGAAATGTTCCTTAAGATTTTGTGCAACACATAGGCTATTCCATTTCATTTCCATGCCTATTTTTGGAGCGTTTTTGACTAAAATGTGTTTTTTTTTTTTCTGACTTTACTGCCTTTAACTCGCTATTACTCAAATAATTCTTAATCAATGCAAACAAAATAAAATACTTAGGAGAGCCAACACTTTTATAGTTATTTCAAGCCATCAATCAGCTTTCTATGTCCCCTAGAAGCTGAGCTACAACCTAAAATCTAACACGAAATTTATTTTCTCAAATCGAATATTATCAGCAGCCGCGGTTCTTGATCGTTGTTCTGCTTATGGGTGGTTTGGTTGCGCAGATCACACAAGCACGTTCAAATGAAAAAAAAAAACAACTAGGTACAATGTGTTTCTGAGGAAATGCGCAGATGGCTGATGACGTGTGGTGTGGTGATGGACGTATGGTGGAGGAGGTGTATATAGAAATTGGGTTCATGGACTTTGTTTTAATGGTTGTTATAGTACCTACGTTGATACCTACAGTAAAGAATTGAAGAATTCAAGAAGTAAGGACGATATAGGTGAATTATGTTGTTTGATTTATTTATTGTTGGTGTAGATACAAATTTCCCTTAAGGCTTTTGTTTTAGTGGTTATTTTGATATTACCTACGTTGTACCTACAGTAAGGAAGTGAAACTTTAGTACTTACGCTGTTGAATTTAATTTTCCCGAATTGGTGTTTTAGGTTAATAGATTTGTTTGATTTATTGTTTCACATTGACAATGTTCACCGCTTTTTTTTTTTAGCTATACTGTTGATTTTAAACAAATATGCCGTTGAGAAAACGGTCAAATCTCTTTTATTGGAAATTACGCAGTCTCCCGCCGCGTACGAAGTTTCGGGCACAGCTAGTCATGCAATAAGCGACGATTTTGATTGGATTCCGCTTATTCAAAAAGATTTTCCATTCGTATTTAAGCAAAGCGTAACAATTTCCCGTTTCGCTATGACAATTAATAAGTCTTAAAGACAATTTCTGGAATTTTGTGAAATCAATCTTGAATTCCCATGTTTCTCCTAAAGTCAAGTGTTTGACCTTCCGCTTTATAATATCGTGTCCCGTAAAGACATGTGCATTGTGCATTGTTATTATTATTTTGATTACATTAACGAATATGGGCGAAACAAAGTTCGCCGGGTCAGCTAGTTGATAATAAATTTGATAAACAAACAAGAAATATTAGGCGTGTCGCTGTTGCTGGAGAGAAGAAAATAATATTTGAATAGTCTCAAATTCAAATAAAATACGTCGTGTATTCTGTGTTGCCAATTGCCACTTTAATCACTTAAGCAAATGTTTTTTGTTAGACATTTTTGACATGTTCGAAAAGCAGCGGCTGGCTACTCAGAGATTGGTATGAATAAAACCTAAAATGTAAGCAATATTACTAGGTATGAAAATCTAAGTAGTATGTCTCCAAGTCAATTTTTGCTGACTCAGACTTTTGGCTAAATATTTTGTACGCATATATTTTTTACATAGAGCAATCTTATGCAAGATATAGGACCATCATGGCATAGCCAAATGAGTCCTTTGCTGAACTAAGCCAATACCTATGCGCTATGCTATCAATACATCGTACTCCAACAAAAAGGGAACAGTGGATGTACAATGTACATAGATGTGGATCTATGCCAATGGATCTTAAGCTTTCGAAGGCAACTGTGGTTTATTTATCTTTGCATAACATAACTATTATGTAACTATTTATGACATAGGCAGCAAGGAGTAATAGAGGTATACGGTACCACACATATCATGTTCGTATATCGGGTGGTAACTTGTAGGGCGCACAATTAATATAAAATTTGTAGAAAACCACTTCTTTAGCAATATAAAAGAGATTAGGAATATCGTCCAAATACATTCATGTTTAGTTAAGAAATCAATTAAAACAATATTTCTAACGAATGATGTTAGGGAAAGGGAGTAATATGACAGCACATCGCACACCAATTTTTCTTAATCCTTTTTCAACATCGAAGGATCGACACATCTGTGTGAAATGTAAATAATAAACGTAGGTAATATTTTTATTACCTACTCATAAGTTTAAGGAAACCGTGACTAATACAAAATCCGAAAATGAAAAACCGGAGAATGACTTAATGTTGTGTTGTGTACGATTTTTATGACACTTGTACGTAGTTACGTTTTTATGATAGGCGACCCTACTTTTTTTTCCTGAAATGTCATAAATAATCCTTAAATTAGTAACAGTGTTGCCAGGTGATAAAATTTTCCAACAGATATGAATATGAATTTTTCAAGAAGTAAAAATATTCGAAATATTTGGATAATAATTTAAACAAGCAAAATCTCAATTGCTAAAAATCAGCTGACCGTTTTACAAGAGTGATTATGCAAAGAGTGCTAGAAAAGCTATTAGAAAAGAATACCTTTATTTACTTTGGATTACCCGGAAACCAAAAAAATAGGAAACTCTTTCAAGGTTTCTGGTTGAAAATCGTGAATTCTAATAAAATATGTCTATTTAGAGTAGCAACTTGTGTGGCAGTTAACTCTAGATTTTTTAATGTTTTTTGTTTTAAATAAGGTATCTTACAAAAATCTCAGCCCAAACTGCGTTACCTACCTAATTTAAACAAAAAATTACGTGTTTTGCTATTTAGAGTCCGAATGGTCCATAAATTATTTATGTTTAAATTTTAGCTGTTCGTTTATAATTAGTTTTGGTCACTCCATTTATTTATACAATTTTGCTGAACAAATAAAAAGATGAAAAATCCAAGTTTACCTAATATTTAGGTTTCAAGAAAATCACTTCTTAAAATAAAACTTGAAAAATAACACAACCCAATCAAATTTGAATTTTTCCAACCCTTATCTGGCAACACCACTCATAAACCAATTAATAATTTCTTATGAAAACTAATTAGCACAGGCCAAAACGAGTTCGAAGGATTGGGAGAGGACTTTCGAACGCAGCTTATCAGGTAGAATTTTGAATTTTATCCCGGACAAAAAGATGTGTGTATAAATATGAGATTCATATGCCGAATACCGCTCAGTTTATTGTAAGAACTATACAGAACAAAGTATACAAAAATGATGCCTAAACATGCCGAATTCGTTATAATTCATTTGATTTATATGTAAGTAAAAAATTAGGTACCAATAAACATTTTTAGATTCCACTTTAAATTTTAGTAGTTCACAGTGGCTATATTTTGCATACAAATTTGGTAGTTGTGAGCTTCCGTAAATTGAAAGTCGGGACTAAAACTTGTTATTAGTACAAAAGTTCGACTTTTAGTCGTTAGTTCGTCGTTACAAATTTAAATTATGTTCAATTTTCTTTAAGGCAATCACAGGAGAAGCATTTAATGATGACAAGAAAAAGAAACAGACCCAGCGGAACTGTATCCCAAGTTAGTGACTGGGTAAGTTACACAAAAATAAAAATCTGTTTTTATTTTCATATATTTATAAATGATTTCGTATTTATTCATTTTTTAGTACATGCGAACTCTTTCCAAGGAACGGTCTGCTTTAGAGCCTGGAACACATATCCGCTACAAGGAGTGGCGCATATTTTCCGGAAATGAAAATCTATTCACGATCGACGAATGTAGATACGATCAAATTTACATATTTCTGGGAGTAGAAGCCAGCCACTGGGTGTTCTTTAGAAAAAATGTACAATCCCGAATAGAGGGCACTGCTGTATTGTCCTGCTCCTATTGTGGATGTTGCATTTTCAGTCAGTATCCACGCATTTTGGAGACTGTTAAATCATACATCGAGTGGAAAAAGTCAGCCGTTTTATGGATATGAACAACTTATATCAAAACGATTCCTGTTGCTGTAAATTATAAAAGTCAATGAAATAAAATTTCCTGTTTTACCTAAAAATTGGAATACTTACTACGGATTTGAGGTAACCAGCTCAAGCAAAGATGCATCATTCATATACTTATTTGAAATATTGGCGGTTGTTTGATTTAAACAGTCGTGCTATTCGGAAAACCAGACTAGTTCACTACGATTTTCTATTGTTTATATATCATTGGAAGTGCTGAATGCAAATGAAAACATCAGAGGAGCAGTGGAAAACGTATGTTTAACTTAATTTTCATAAAAAAAATATTTGTATTTGGTTACAAATTACAAAACGTCAATATTATAAAATTCCTCTTTTAACTATAACTTTATTAAATCAATAAATGTGCAGATGATACATTTACTTTGAGGAGTCGTTGTATGAAGCATTTGCTCCGTTTCGTATGAATATCTGATTGGATCTAACAGTAACTTTTGACATGTTCGAAAAGCGGCGCCACTTGCCTCTTACTCAGATCCGTATAAATTAAACGTAGCAATTGCTACGAAATTCCAAGCCTGCTATTTACCTATTAGGCCTTTCGCTAAATATTTTTTATGCACATTTTTTACATAAAACTATGTAAGCATTGTGAATTTTCTATATTTTTTATATATACCTCTATAGTTAAGTTAAATTATGTTTGTACAGAAAAACCAACAAAATACTTATGAAAAATGCAGCATTTATTTCGTGTCACGCTAATATTTCGTTCAGATGAAATTTCTAGAACGAATAATTTCTAAGGTGTATAGAGGAGATCCGGGTTTTTAGGTTAACAGTTCAAAAACCTACTTCTATAGGGCTAGAAAGGACCGAGGCGGGTCACACGCAGGATATGAAACTTCTCCCAAAATTCATATGGAAAGAAAGGACAGCGAACATATACAGGGAAAATCTTAACAGTCGCCTACGTGAACATAACGGGAATGCTGTGCTATGTATGGACAATTTGGAGGAAATAATAAAATTATCGATTCCATGTCAGACGCAATTTGCCACCTCTAACCGAAAGCAAAGCAACAAAAAACCTTGGATCGATGATGAAGATTGTCTAAAAACGAGGAAGCGCGTATTCTCTTTCCTTCGACTGTTCAGAAAATACAATACCTACTAATTTATTCAGGTGGTTGGGTGTTGTATGAATAGGGTAGGCACTGATTGGCGTCAACTTGGCGATGCCCAGGCGTTGTAACTGTTCATACACATCAATTGTGCTTATTTTACCTCCGCGTGGTAGCCACCGGGTACTGGTCTTGTCCTTCCGGGCATGACTTGCTAAACTTATAAGCGCGAGTGTTGAACACGAAGAAAATAGCAACACTATAATGCTCTGTCGGAATGACTGCCTGATCGAGTCTCAGAGGTCTTACATGAGCCCCTCAGAAAGAGGACGTACGGCGGATGAATTCACATGGTTGAATCAACGGTGGCGTCAACAGTCAACATGGCAGATACCTCAATGAGCTACTTCGACGTATTTGGAGATGAGGTCATTGAGGATTTTTCAGCACTAGTCAGGGTGTTGAAATAGAGATGGTGGCGGAAGAGCCCTTAATGGGTCAACGGCAGCTCTCACATCCCCGCAGCGGGTTACTGACTCCGGAATATTCCGGCTCCTTTTGCCCAAGGGGTTACAGAAAGGGCCTGGTCCTCCAGGTTGGGGGTTGTGCGTGGAGTTAACTAATTTATTCAAGGAGCTGTACAACTGTTGTATATGTTGGCAACTCTGTAACTCTAATCTAATTAAATAATAAAGATAAGTCAGTCGTTAGCTGACCATTAAAGAAATAACACATGGCGCAGCCGAAATAGGAATAGATGGTTAAAACAAGAAGTCAGGTTGAAACAGAAAATCTAAATTCTGAGGAAGATTTCGAGAGCATTGGAAGCGAAGGTGAAGAAACTGAAATGACGACGAATGGCGGTAATTTTGATGTGAGGAGACCAGATCCATTAAAACTAGAAGGAAACCTTGCTGAAAATTGGAGAGTTTTTAAGCAAAATTATGATGTATTTTCTATTGCAATTGGTTTAGAAGACAGAAAGGAGTCACAAAAGGTTGGTACATTTTTAAATGCTTGTGGTCCGGAAACAATAGAAATATTTAATACGTTGGACTTGAGCGACGATGACAAGAAAAATTACAAAATAGTGGTGAAAGCGGTTGAGAGCTACTGCTCGCCGAGAAAAAATGAGGTGTATGAAGCATTCAAGTTTAATACAAGAAAACAAGAAGAGGGAGAATCATTTGAAGCATATTTATTGGATTTACGCAAATTAGTGAAATGCTGTGGATATGCCGACTCCGACCGAATGATTCGCGATAATATTGTAATTGGTACTAACAGTAATAAACTCCGGAAAAAGTTGCTAGAAACCGAAAAACTGGATCTTGCCAAAACAATTGAAATTGCAAGAGCATCGGAGTTAGTGGAAAAACATGCGAATGACATGCAACAACAAAATAAATATGCAGCGGTAGATGCTGTAAATTCAAGAACGGGAAAGCGAACTGACAGTGAGTATGGGCAAAAACAAACCGGCAGATTTCACTACAACAACCAAGTAAGCGGTAAAAACTTAGATAGCGAAAGGCGCGAGCGCATTCGCAGTTGTTGTAAATTTTGCAAAGGTACGCATGATAATCGCAAGTGTCCGGCGTTTGGTAAACGGTGCAATAATTGTGGTCGGTTGAATCATTTTAGTGTCGCCTGCTTTGCATCTAAGGTTCGTGAAATAAGAGAATTTGATACAGTAGCTCAGGATGAGGATATTGTTTTGCATAATATAGCTGAAGCAGGTGTTGAGCGTAAAAGATGGTATGAGCAAATTCGGGTCAATAATTGCATGATAAATTTTAAGTTGGATACGGGTGCTGATGTTAGTGTTTTGCCATATAGATATCTGAAATATATGGAAAACGTTGATTTAAAAGAAGGCGGTGTACCGCCACAGAGTTATGGGGGAAACGATTTGAATTACAAGGGAATCGTGGAATGTGTTGTTACGTGCCGAAAAAAAGAAATGTCATTGAAGTTCACTGTTATCGATACTAGGTACGAACCCCTACTGGGTCTGGAAGCATGCAAACAATTGAATCTGATTGAACGAATCAATTCAATTGAACATATGTCAAAGGATATATTTGTGCAAAAAAATCGAGACATCTTTGAAGGTTTGGGGTGTTTTGTGAAAAATCTTGACATTAAAGTAAAAAATGATTCTTTTCCAGTGGTCAAACCAGCAAGAAGAATACCCCTATCTCTGACAACTCGTGTGAAGGAAGAACTGCAGAATATGGTTGATCGGAATATAATTGAACGAGTGGATGGGCCGATCGAACGAGCGTCCAACTTAGTAATTGTTGAGAAGAAATCAGGACAACTACGTTTGTGCATTGACCCACAGGATGTTAATGCAGACATTCTATGTGAAAACCACACTATCCCATCTTTTGAATCAATATCTGTTCGTATCGCAAACAAAAAGTACTTCACGGTGCTCGATTTGAAAGAGGGATTTTGGCAGATTGGTTTAAGCACAAAAGCAAGTGAGCTATGTACATTTAATACTCCTTTTGGATGTTATCGTTTCAAGCGTTTGCCATATGGTATTAAAATCGGGCCCGAGGTTTTCCAAAAATACAGCGAAAGAAATTTTGAAGACATACCTAATGTAATTGTATTTATAGATGATATCTTGATTGCGGCGGATACAATCGAAGAACATGACGCCATCTTACAACGTGTTGTTAATAGAGCAAGACAATTGAATATTAAGTTTAACATAAATAAGATTCAGTTTAGAGTGAAAGAAGTGAAATATCTGGGAAAAATTATATCCCGTGATGGCATTAGATGCGACCCGGAGAGAGTAAAAGCGATTATGAAAATTGAAAAGCCGAAAGACAAAAAAGATTTACAGAAATTGTTCGGCATGATTAACTATATTCGAGAGTATATACCGAATTTGGCGTCGATATCACAACCACTAAGAGAACTACTTAAACATGATACTGTTTATAAATGGCAAATAGCGCATGAAAATTGTTTGAATTCGATTAAAGAAATGATTGCGAATGCCCCAACTCTGCAAACATTCGACGAGTCCAAGGAGATAACGATAGAAACGGATGCCTCTAAATATGGATTAGGTTGTTGTATTTTGCAGATGGGTAAGCCTATTGCATTTGCGTCAAGAAGTCTCACTGATGCTGAAATCAACTACGCACAAGTTGAAAAAGAATTCTTGGCAGTGGTTTTTGCATGTCGTAAATTTCATTATTATATATATGGTCGCCTAGTAACAATCAAAACTGACCACAAGCCATTGGTCGAAATTACGAAAAAAGATTTTTGTAAAATTCCATCAGCGAGACTACAACGCATGAAACTAAGTCTTATTAAATATCAACTGAACTTAGTTTATATTCCTGGTAAATATTTATATATTGCAGATTTGTTGTCACGCTATTATGACAAGGATGATCAGAGACAAGAAATAGATGATTTAAACGAGTTCGTACATTCGCTTAATATCACAAACGAACGCTTGGAAAGTTTTAGAAAAGAGCTAGAAAATGATAAGAGTCTTCAGGAGCTAAAAACAGTACTGCTAGAAGGTTGGCCAAACGACAAACGAATGCTAAGCGAAGATGTTAAAATCTATTGGAAGCTACGTAAGGATTTGTCAATAGAAAACAATATCATATTCTTAAATGATAGAGTTATTGTTCCAGTAACATTACGCGAATCAATATTATCACAGTTACATTTACCACACCTGGGAATTGAGAAAACGAAGAAAAGGGCACGAGGTTTAGTATATTGGCCCAAAATTGATCAAGCAATAGAAAAAAGGATAGAAAACTGCACGGTATGTCAAAATAATCGTTCTTCAAACATAAAGGAACCCATGCTATCACATGTAGTACCAAAATTGCCGTATAGCAAACTGGGCTTGGACATTTGTGAGTACTTATCAAAAACATATTTGATTATTTCGGATTATTACTCTCGCTACCTAGATATAATTCCTATGCGTTCAAAAACAGCGGGAGAATGCATAGGCAAGCTAAAAATATGTTTTTCAAATCATGGAATACCAGTTGAGATTATCTCGGATAACATGCCCTTCAATTCATTTGAATTTAAAAAAATTTGTGAACAAATAGGAGCGAAACTAACAACAACAAGCCCAGGATATGCACAAGCTAATGGATTTTCTGAAAGAGCAGTTGGCATAGCGAAAAATTTACTAAAAAAAGCACATGAAAACAACGAAGAAATCTGGCTCGCACTATTAGAATACCGCAATACGCCACTAAAGGAAGTCGATGCTTCACCCGTCGAACTACTCATGAGCAGGAAAACAAGAACATTATTACCAGCAAGAATGAATCTGTTTCAACCAAAAGTTATACCAAACATAAAGAAGAACATCGAGGCAAAAAACTAACATTCCAAAAAATACTACGATCGCAGCGCAAAGTATAAGCAACCATTTCGTCAGGGGGAGAAGGCGTGGTACCAGCATAATAAGAAAGGGTGGATAAAAGCAAAAATCATGAAAACGCACGATGGACCAAGATCTTATTGGATCAAACTCGAAGATGGAACGGTTCTGCGAAGAAATTCGAAATGGCTGCGAAAACGATCATGAATTGAAAATCAGCCTGCATATATATATGAATTTATTGAAATACTCAATGCAGAACTGTTGGCAACGCCGCATAATCTACTACGGTAGGTTCCTGCCTTAGTACTAGAGCGCGCTAGACGGCCATCTTTATTCATATCCGGCATCTTCGTTTTTTTGTCTGCTTCGTTCATTTGTGACACTCACTTCATTTGACGCAACACGTTGTGATAAATTTCGTTCCGGCCTTTCCCAATCATCGTGGGAAAATAGTAGTAAGATAGTATAAGAAGAAAAGACTTTGTAAGTAATGAATTATGAATTATATAATTGTATTTTAATTTTATATGTATATCAAATAAAGGTTGTAACCATTTACCACGAGGCTATCGCGTTTGCTTTCGCGGCGTCGTGGGAGTTCACGGACAAATTTCTTCTGGTTGGTACTAAATCGTACCAACAATTTACAACAAATCTACAACATTTACACCGGGAAAAAGCACATCACATCAAGCAACAGAATGCCGCCAACAAGGAACCAAAACGTTTTCTCCAAGTCCAACAAGACACTCAGATCACCCGTTCCACAAGAGGAATTCAACTGCTGTTCGTGCAAAGAACCCGACTCAGCCGAAGACATGGTGCAATGTGACAACTGCGGATCCTGGAGCCACTTCACCTGCGCAGGAGTAGATAGTTTCATCCAAAATGAAGAATGGATTTGCAACACATGTATCACAGGTGAGAATGCTCATTTACTTAGTAGTTCCAAAGTAGTTTTTGCGTCTGCTGAAGTGAATATTGCCAAAGTAGAATTAAATAAAGCCCCAAATAATGTCGTCAATACTGCCCCGAATAATTTTGTTGTTAATGCGCCAAATAATGTCGCCCATACTGCCCCGACTAATGCTACGTTTGGTGCTCCAAATACTGCTTCCTCTCCACCCCCGGCGATTCGGTCAGGGGTCGCTACAGCGGGTGCCACGGCCACTAGTGCATCATCCCTTTCATCGGTTTGTGTTCTTCCCACCAACGTCATATGTGCTGCCCCATCAGTGACAGCTAATGCTGTGGGTACTAATGCACAAACTACGACGATGACTCGAGGACTCTGCGCTTACGCTACGTCGGCTACAGTATGGACTGAGGACACACCAACGGCAGCGTATACCGGACACGGAGCTACAGTTTTTGCGCCGAATGCTCATAGCACTGCACCATCGTATGCTGTTCAGACTAACACAGTTGATGCCGTTACCGCGATTATGTCTCATGCTGCTCTGAATTCTGTGGGAGGTGTTTTTACTAGTGCGGCCGAGACTGTTATCTCATCCGCGTCATGTGGCACCCGAACTACCGCTCCGATAAATTTAATCTCTTGTAATGAGACCTCTAGGTACACCATCACTACAGCTAATGTAAAAACCAACCCATCTACGTACATCGCTGCAGCTAGTACACAATGTGATGGTCAATTCGTGCTCCCAGTGGCTAACCGAAGCGCCGACGTTCACTCGGATATGGCCGCTGCAACCAGGGCCTGCGCGCCAGTAACATCAACACTACTCTGCCTCACGGACAACCGCATGAGGGATTTATGCCATCAAGGGAAAAGTTCGAAGGCGTCAGTCAGTTCGAAAGGCTCAAAGGCGTCGATGGCTAAACATTTTCAAATGGAGTTGCGGATGCTAGAAGAAGAAAGGAACTTGAAGTTGAAGCGGGATAAAGAGGAACGGCAGCTAATTGCAAAAAGGGATAGTGAATATTTAGAGAAAAAATACCGGATTTTAAGTCAAATGGAAGACAGCTCGTCGGGAACAGAGGACAATGACACGTCTGCCTCACATGCTAGGGTCAGTAACTGGCTTAGTAGCCAACCCGCTAAAGGCTGTCTCGCATCAACGGCGAATGATATACCAGTGTCTGCAGACCCAGTGGAACCAAATGTTAATAGGACATGGATTGCGGCGACCTCGACTATGCATGGGGCCTGGAAGCCAGAACAAGCCTTTAAACCAATCGGATTAGTTTCTTCCTCTACGATGCAAAGGCAACCCGCAGTCGATACCATCGTACAACGACACATGCCGATAGATTCACAGCCGCACCACAATCAGCCCCTGATGAAGTTTGGGCCGAGCCATAACGTCGCACCGCCACCGCCGCTCAACAGCCTCTCACACCTACCAATGGGGACAACCTCACACCGTCAACCCAGTCCGGGTCCGAGGCTGAGTGGAGTGGGTTCTATGGCTGCTGCGTCCCAGCAACCGACACTTCCTCCACTGCACTCGCAATCGAGGCAACCATATTTACACGAGCAACCGTTCCATACTTCTCCACCCGAGCCACCACGGCCTGACTTACAACAGCATCAGCAGCCTGAACATTTGACAGCGTTTCGAACACCTGGGCCACCCCCGCCTATAGCACCATATCGTGGCTTATCGAGAGCAAATATAGCCGCACGGCAACTGATATCGCGAGATCTACAAAGTTTTGGGGGAAGCCCGGATGAGTGGCCGTTGTTCATATCGAACTTTCACAGGAGCACTGAGCTCTGTGCGTTCACGGATGAGGAAAATCTTGTCAGGCTGCAAAGAGCCTTAAAAGGCAAGGCTTTAGAATCAGTCCGAAGTCTCCTAGTGCAGCCGAATTGCGTGCTTCGAGTTATTGCGACACTGAAAATGCTGTACGGGGATCCAGAGCTTATCATCCACACACTCAGTCAAAAAATCCATTCAACACCAGCACCGAAAGCCGATAAGCTGGAGACCATAGTGAACTTTGCCCTCATTGTCCAAAACCTCTGTGCAACGATAGAGGCCTCCGGTCTGGACACACATTTGAATAACGCCACGATGTTGCATCGGCTTGTGAATAAACTGCCCCCAGCAATTCGGCTTGATTGGGCCCGACACAAGCTTACACTATCTGAATGTAATCTCTCCCATTTCAGCGCCTGGATCTATCAAATTGCGGAAGCGGCAAACAGTGTTCTCGTGCCAGAAATTTCGTCTTCTTCTACTGAGCATAGGTCGCAAGGTAGAAACGGGAAAGAGAAAGGGTTTATCAACGCGCACTATAGTCAGGCGGACACTGATAGAAATAAACCGTCTTCATCGGAACACAAGTGCTGCATTTGTCAAGGGGATTGCAAATCGGTTGCTGATTGCAAAGAGTTTCAGAATCTCAGGCGTCCAATGAAATGGTTAGCCATAAGGGACCAAAAGCTCTGTCGACGATGCCTGGGCAAGCACGATAACCGCAACTGTAATTCGACTTCCGTTTGTGGTAAAAATGGGTGCCTACTTAAGCATCATATGCTACTACACAACGACGAGAAGGATCTGGAGAGACGAACCTCAACACTTGGACGAATTTCACTGCATAGCCAAATGCACTGCCATACACGTAGCCACGATTCCAAACCCACCTTGTTCCGCATCGTACCTGTAGTCCTATACAACGGAGATATTCGCCTTCACACACTGGCGTTCCTGGACGACGGTTCATCTCTAACGTTGATGGATGAAGAAGTTGCTAAAGAACTCAAGATAAAAGGAACTCACCAGCCGCTGTGCTTGAAATGGACTGGGAACACTCGTAGATTTGAGAATAATTCGGAAACATTCTCGTTGCAGATTTCGAGTACCGACCCGAAGGCAGAGCGGTATGGGTTGGCGGACGTACATACAGTTAAGGATCTACAACTGCCAGCGCAATCAATAAGCTCCGAACTGCAGCAGAAATACGAACACCTCAAAGGATTACCAATTAAGACGTACAATCGTGCACTTCCACGCCTGCTTATAGGACTCAACAACGCCAAGTTGAGCCTTTCACTGCGGCACAAGGAGGGAGGAGCTGAAGAACCAGTTGCCACAAAGACACGTCTGGGGTGGATTGTGCATGGAGGTTGTGATAGACGGACACCATCAGGCCGCGATGTACACCATAGCTTCCATATTTGTGAGTGCAACGACTCAGAACTGCAACGGCTTGTGAAAGAGTTTATTATCAACGACAGTTTAGGAACGAACTCCGGATATAATCATCTGCCGACCGAGGACAAACGAGCGCTAGAGCTTTTGAACGCTCACACTCGCCGTAAAAATGGGCGATTTGAGACCTCACTGTTGTGGAAGGCGGACGAGATTCAATTGCCGGACAGCTTACCTGCGGCTAAGCGCAGATTGGCGTGTCTACACAAACGTATGAAGCGGGAGCCGCTCCTAGCTCAAGCCCTCAACAACAAAATAGAGGAATACGTATCGAAAGGCTACGCTAAAAAATTATCTGCCCAAGAAATCGCAGTAGGGAGTCATAACTCCTGGTATCTTCCGATATTTCCGGTGCAGAATCCAAACAAACCGGGTAAGCTAAGGCTCGTGTGGGACGCGGCAGCCACCGTTCAAGGCGTATCACTCAACTCATTGCTCCTGAAAGGCCCCGATCAACTTACCTCACTAACTTCCGTAATCAATAGGGCAAGAGAAAATCGCATAGCCATCTGCGGAGACATTATGGAAATGTTCCACCAGGTCCAAATACGGAAGGAAGATAGGAACTTTCAAAGATTCCTGTGGAGTAGAGGCGACGAGTATGAAACTGATGTATACGTGATGAATGTGATGACGTTTGGAGCCACATGCTCACCCTGCTGCGCTCAATTCGTAAAAAACAAGAACGCTGAAGAGTTTGAAGACGCATTTCCGCGAGCCGTCCGATCGATCAAGGAAAACCATTACGTTGATGATCTTATGGACAGTGTAGCGACAGAAGAGGAAGCGGTTAAGTTGGCCAAAGAAATCCGGTATATCCATCAACAGGGAGGTTTCCTTATCAGGAACTGGATATCTAATTCGTCCACAGTCATTAAAGCACTAAAGTCGGACCCTACAGACCATGTCGATCTTGATGTCGATGTGGAGCTAACAACTGAAAAGGTGCTGGGAATGTGGTGGTGTACATTATCAGACTGCTTCACCTATAAACTGACTGCGAACTCAAGACAATCAGAGATTCTATTTCGTGGGGGCCGACCCACAAAGCGGGAGGTGCTAAGAGTCCTTATGTCGATATTCGATCCGCTGGGCTTACTGTCCCACTTCCTGATGTACGCTAAGATATTGCTGCAGGAAATATGGCGCTCCAAAATCGATTGGGACGACGAGCTTAAGGACGCGGAATATGCCAAGTGGTCGAAATGGGTTCGATACCTACCAACAATGGAAACGCTAAAAATCCCTCGCTGCTACGTTACCAATAATGCTACAATCAACTCCGAACGGCAGCTACATATCTTCGTCGATGCCAGCGAAAGCGGATTCGCCGCCGTGGCATATATAAGAAATGCCACGGAAAATATGGTAGAGTGTGCGCTGATTGGGGCCAAGACGAGAGTAGCACCCCTGAAGAGTCTGTCGATACCCAGACTTGAGCTACAAGCGGCAGTCCTTGGCGCTCGGCTCGCAAAGAGTATAGTAGAGTCCCACACCATGCGCTTTTCCAAACGAATCTTCTGGTCGGACTCCAAAAATGTTCTAAGTTGGATCCGCTCGGACCATCGGAGATATCGTCAATATGTGGCATTCCGAGTCAGCGAGATCTTAGATAGTACGGATATATCGGAGTGGCGGTGGATTCCCTCCAAAATGAACGTGGCTGATGAGGCAACGAAGTGGCAGAGGCTTCCTGAATTTAAAGTTTCCAGTAGGTGGTTTACGGGACCGGACTTTCTCAGGGAACAGCTGGAGGACTGGCCCCAGGAGGCTTACAGTAGTGACGACACGGAAGAAGAACTAAGGGCACATTACGTCAACGTGCACTTACCCGTCCGGGAAGACATCTTTCGGTACCACGAAATCTCAAGTTGGAATCGATTGCTAAGAAGTACGGCTTTCGCGCTTCGCTTCATTCACTCCATCAGGAGTCGGAAGACTAAGGATGAAAGGACTACTGGACAATTATCCGCAGAAGAACTTCAACTCGCCGAATCATCAATCCTGAAGGAAGCACAGGCCAGTTTCTACGCCGAGGAAATCACGGAGCTAAGAACAAAAAAGGGAGTTGACAAATCAAGCGTCATCTACAATCTCTGTCCGTGCATAGATGAGAACGGAATCCTTCGAGCAAATGGACGACTGACCCTTTCCGACCGGGTGGGCGAAAATGTCAAGCGACCCATAATTCTTCCCAGAGCGCACAGGGTAACCTATCTAATTATTATGGACTATCATTGCCGATATCACCACCAAAATCATGAGACGGTCATAAACGAGATTCGGCAGAAGTTTCACATACCTCAAATGAGAGCAGCTGTGGGCTCAGTTAGACGAAGTTGTCAGGTGTGCAAAAACAATAAGGCAAAACCACTACACCCTATAATGGCCCAACTCCCACCTGCGCGTCTTGCCTCGTTTTGCCGGCCATTTTCTTTCATTGGTGTAGACTACTTTGGGCCTATGAGCGTTTCCATCCTCCGAAGAACGGAAAAGAGGTGGGGTGTGCTCATTACATGCTTGACCACAAGAGCGATTCACCTCGAGGTCGCCCACTCATTGTCATCGGACTCCTGCATTATGGCACTCCGAAACTTCATCGCGCGCCGAGGGACTCCGATCGAAATATACAGCGATAATGGGACCAATTTTCAAGGGGCTGAGCGGGAGCTGAGGGAAGCTTTCAAGGAGGTCGACAAGGACAAGATAATAGCGACCTTTACATCGACAAACACCAAATGGAAATTCATTCCCCCCGGTTCTCCACATATGGGTGGTAGCTGGGAGAGGTTAGTGCGCTCCGTAAAGAAGGTGCTGTACCATATCATGCCGACTCGTAACCCATCCGACGAACTCCTGAGAAGCATGCTTATCGAAGTAGAAAACATTATCAACTCACGTCCGTTGACATACATTCCCATCGAAAACGAAAATGAGGAGGCACTAACTCCCAATCACTTCCTCTTAGGGTCTTCGAGTGGTTCGAAACCGCTCGCAGTATTCGACGACGACATTAGGGTGCTTAGAAAAAATTGGCTTACTTCACAGCAGTTCGCGGACTGCTTTTGGAAACGCTGGGTAAGGGAGTATCTCCCGACCATTACACATCGTACCAAATGGTTTGAGCCAGTGAAGCCTATGGTAGTAGGCGATATCGTCCTAATCGTGGACCCGAACAGCCCAAGGAACTGTTGGCCAAAAGGGAGAGTGGTGCAAATTCGAACATCCAAGGACGGGCAAGTGCGAAGCGCTTTCGTACAAACGCAAGCAGGAGTGTATGAGAGGCCAGTTGTAAAGTTGGCTATCCTAGACGTCAGGCTCAACCCACGGAAGGACCTACCGGGGGGGAGTGTTGGCAACGCCGCATAATCTACTACGGTAGGTTCCTGCCTTAGTACTAGAGCGCGCTAGACGGCCATCTTTATTCATATCCGGCATCTTCGTTTTTTTGTCTGCTTCGTTCATTTGTGACACTCACTTCATTTGACGCAACACGTTGTGATAAATTTCGTTCCGGCCTTTCCCAATCATCGTGGGAAAATAGTAGTAAGATAGTATAAGAAGAAAAGACTTTGTAAGTAATGAATTATGAATTATATAATTGTATTTTAATTTTATATGTATATCAAATAAAGGTTGTAACCATTTACCACGAGGCTATCGCGTTTGCTTTCGCGGCGTCGTGGGAGTTCACGGACAAATTTCTTCTGGTTGGTACTAAATCGTACCAACACAGAACAATATTTTAAGTGATTTCTTTATGGCAGTTGTATTAGTTTTGTTTGTATTAAGTTTGTTTTGATATATAAACTGCATATTTATACATTAGATGAAATTAAATATTATATAATATAAGATTACTTAAAAGGGAAGGTGTTGTATATGTTGGCAACTCTGTAACTCTAATCTAATTAAATAATAAAGATAAGTCAGTCGTTAGCTGACCATTAAAGAAATAACACAACAACAAAGCCAATTCACACTACAAGCACCTATGCCGCCTAAAAAACTCAGAATATTTTGAAAACGAGGCTAGGAAACTTTCAAACTGTAGAAAATCAGCAGATTTTTGGAACTCAGCGAGGAAACTTAACGGCATCACCCCAAAAATCAACAGCCAGCTCACTGCTCAAGTACTAAAAATCCACTTGAAAATCTACTGAGCCCAATTAATAATGGAAACCCTATTCTGTATGGAAAACCACAATTTTTTAACGATATATTAGATAGCCCAATCTTAATAAATTAAGTTAAAGAAGCTCTAGCTAGATTCAGAGATTGTAAAGCCCCAGGGTTCGATAGGATTCCCGCAGAATTCTACAAATACAGCACAGACGAATTTTTAACTTCCCTTACATCGGTCTTTAATAATATATTTGCCTCTGGAGATGTGCCGGAGAGCTTCAAACAAGCGATTGTATTCCCAATCTTTAAAAAAGGCGACTCGTCAGACCCATCAAATTACCGTGGTATCTCACTCTCATCATGCTTCTACAAAAGTATTCACAAGTGTTTTACAAAGTCGTTTAATGCACTGGGTTCAGGAAAACGCACTTCTGGGAGAATTCCAAGCAGGTTTTCGGCCGGGCTATTTCACGGTAGACCATATATTTGTTCTACGAAACATAGCAGAGTCTTTCATAGAACGGAAAGAAAGGCTTTATGCTTTTTTTTTATAGATTTCGGAGCGGCTTTTGATACCATTGACCGGCAAAAACTATTCTACAAACTCTATCAATACGGTATATCCCATAAATTTGCCAAGGTAATGGAAAACTTGTACAACAACACAAAAGCAGCGGTGTGGAACGGAGACAATTTGTCCGAGTGGTTCGTTACAAAGGTAGGAGTTAGACAAGGTTGCAACGCAAGCCCGACATTATTTGCTCTTTATATTGAAGACATCGTGGGCGCAGTGGCTTAGTGGTTAGTGTGTTGGACTACTAAGCGAGGGGTCCGAGGTTCGAATCCCGCAAAAACCTAAATTCCATCTTAGGGTTTTTTTTTTTTCACTACGCCACCTCTCGCGAACGTCTGACAAACATCCGAGAGTACAACTGTCTTGAAAGAGCTTCTCAATTAGCCGTTTGGAGTCGGCATAAAATTGTAGATCCCTTCCATTGATTTCAAACAAAAACTCACACAAAACGAATGGTTGTGAGAAGCTAGGCCTAGGGTCCCTCCGGACCTGTTGCGCCAACTATTTATTTATTTATTTATCATTGATTACCTCCCAGGGGGGATTTCATATGCGGGTACCCATATTGAGGCTCTCATATATGCTGACTATGTTGTCCTATTAGCAAATTCACCAGAGACCCTGCAACTCATAATAAATAGAGTTTTACAATTACAGTGTGCTGTGGAGTTTACAAATTAATTTGAACAAATCAAAAGTGATGATTTTCAGAAGAGGTGGAGGCAGACAGGCAAGGGTGGAAAGGTAGACTTTTAACGGTGTTGCTATTGAAACAGGCAAGCAATACAATTACCTTGGAGTTATAATTTCTAGTAATTTGAGTATGGGACCACATTTGGCTGAAAAACTTCTGCAATCTTAAAGTACAATTAGTTCAACGTGGAGAAACTGTTTCCAAGACCGAAGTATACCTCACAGTGTGAAATACCAAGTTTTCGAAGCAGTCTCAAAATCAATTCTTTTTTACGGAGCACAAGCGTGGTATGATGCAGTAGAAAAGCTACAGCGATTCTATCTACGAATGATGTTCCGATTGCCAACAGCCGCACCTAACTACAAGCTCGTGATTGAAACAGGACTTGTTCCTTTGTTCTTACAAACACTCAAACTAAACATGGACTATATCCTCAACACAATTAGGTTGGGAGATGAAAGATTACCACGGATCGTTACCAAGTAAGCAGTAACTACGAGGAGTCTGTGGTATAAAGAGATGCTAAGTCGAGCGGAAAGTTATGAATATGACTTGGAAATATTTCCAACGGGCCTACGATCTGCGATACACCTGGAGCAAAAATAAGACATCAACAACCTGGTTGGCAAATAAAAATCAGTTTTCCAGGTGCAATTGGAGCTATAGACTTAATTTATATTCCTGCATTTAATTTTTTGAATTTCAATTTCCACAAAAGTCGTTAGAACCGTAAAGAAAATGTAAAAATTCAAATTTACTGGTCAGGTTTGACAGGAACTGCAAAGCAAGTACACGTGTACAGCGAAGTAAATGCTATTTTCGAATTTTTGATCTTACATACTTTAGAAAAGTAAGTTTTTATTCATACCGTTTCAAAGCAATTGCTAAGGGCTTTTACTATGCTACAACCTTTTGTTCAAAGCAAAAATGCTAGCTTTTATTCATACGACCCATTGGCGACGCGAGTGTCCAACACCAGTGTTCCCAGACTTTGAAAACTGTTTTCCCTCTTTGTATCACCAAAAGCATCAGTTTTCCCCCAAATTCGAAAAAAAGTTCCATTTCTTTACTGTAACCAATTTTATTAAAAAGCGTAAAATAGGCATATAACATAAAAATATTTTAATATTCTTATTATAAAATAATTTAATTTTCTTTTGATGTGGTATCTGGTATTCGATTGGGCTTCTCCAGATTCGCTCTCAGATTTCAGTTTTCATGTGTCCAATCGGACATTAAAACCAGAGACTATACTTTCAAAACGTCACTTGCTATTTTTCGTGTTGATATTCGTGCGAATCGAATATGTGGTAGCCTTCGATACTTTCCTACGCGTTTTCCATTCACTGGTTAAATTTTATGAACATTCGAAATTTGCGTCCGGATTGATTTCTAAATATTTATACATACCTAAATAATTTACAAAAATAGATTCACCCGATGTAATGCTAAAGGCAGTAGAAAAACTTCACGCAAACGTAAACAAACTCCACCAGTTGTCAAACTCAAACACACCTTGCATTGGTAAATCTAAAGCAAATTTGAATAAAAATCCAGATTCGTGAATCTGAAATCTGAAAAAGATTTCTTTTTTGGTACCAAACAACATAACAAGTGCTCAGAGAGCGCCCAATCGAATACCACAGGCAAAAACTAGATTGATCGGTACTAACGTCACTTTTCCTATGACAGCCACATCTATGCGAACTGTCAACAACTTATGGCGTTTTCGATTGAAGAAAATAATTGCCCTTTCTATGAAAAGAGCAAGTCTAGAAGTGCTCTTCCTATGTTTCATTTCATCAAAATAAAAAGTGCACTTCCAGGTCAATTCTTAACACGACAGAAGTGTCCGGGATATTTTTAAAGAATTACCCTGAATTCAACAACACATACTAGCAAAATGTCAGATTTAAATGTTTGTTGTCCGTTGGAAACAAATTTTGCGCTTTGTGATCCGAAAATATACAATTATGATGCGTGCAAAACGTAAACTTTAATTGAAATATATTAATTTGGCCTAATAAAACATTTATATTTACTGAAGAAAAGAAAAAAAATTAGCAATAGAAAAACAAATCTCACAGATGATGTCTACCACTATTACAAAAGTGCTTCATCAAATTTCATTGAAAAGAGCAATTCTGAATTTCGGGGCAATTCTCTCGGATCTTCAATGAAAAAGTACTCAATCACAAATTTCGAATTTCTTAACTAGATTCGTCGTCTAGTCCTCCATAGACGTCAAATGTGACCGATCTAGGCCAATCAAAACAGCCTTATCAAGTCAGTCAGCTTATTTCGTTTGCGCAGAAACTTTAAATCGACAACAGAACACTTGATCAGTTATTGTTCGACCCCTATCCGATTAACGTATTTGTTGTGCCCTTTCTCATATACTTTATGGAGGCAGAACAAACACAGGCTTTATTTGGAGCTTTCATAGTGAACATGAAGACGAGTAAAATAAACGAAAAATACTCTTAGAATTAAAATAACACTTTTATTTAACAGAAATCTTCAGTAAATATCTCAGTCTTTGGCGATATTAGTTCTGTAGAAACAGCAAAAGACGGAGTTGGCGATGATTCCAACCGAATAGAAAGGATATCTGATGGTTGTCTTATTTTCGGACCATTATCAGTAAGGTGGGTGTCGTGCACTGTTTCATTGTAGTCCTCCTTTGTAGGAGGGAATTTAACACTTCTCAGCAGGCGGATCATCCCTTCCTTAAAGTCTAGTCGTTCGTAAGGTGACATCTCTTCCATTTCGGGAACAAAACTCTTCAAAAACGAAAGATGAGGATTTTCTTCGGTAGTAGAACTAGTCAAAACAGTAGCGTACGGCATTTGTTTTATGATATTAGTGTTTCGCATTTTCTTCTGAGCATTGGTGGGTGTATTTTTATTTTGTATTTTATGTTTTTTGGAAATCGCATTTAGTTTCAAAACGTTTTTGGGAGTATATTCCTCATCGCTTTCATAGTCATCGTCGTCTGTATCTTTTGCAGCTGGTAATGTCTGATTGGAAATGTCGCAGTCACTTCTGAAAGAATAATAATAAATAGAAAATTAATAGCTATAATAAAATATTTTGTTAACGAACTCACCCTCTGATATTATAAACAGGATCGAGAAATTCTAGTAAATCCGTGAATACGTATTTCCTTCGTTTGGAGTTCAAATTATCGGGGTGATTGTCACGTCTGTAGTAGTCACGTATATTATTCCATTTCTTTTTCATTTCTGAAACTGTTGAAATAATTTGTTGTTAGCGTAATGTTTAAAATATTTTCAATCTATTAAGAAAAACCATTTGGTAATAAGCCCTCAAGTAGAGAAAATTCTCAAAAAAAAAAATTAAAATCAAAAATACAACGAACGACCTGCAGCTGCCAGTCTATGGAATACAAGAACAACGGTGCTTAGTTGAGATGCACATGCACAAGGCCGGTTTTATTGACCGCCTGTCTCCCCAAAGTAGCTTTCTCAAAAACTAGAAGGCATAAAAATATCTCGGTTTTAGTGTTCAATAAAGGAATTCAGATAGGGGCAGAGAATACTTATTTTAGTACATTTCTTTTTTGGAAAAAATCAGTTTTATTATTAATGTTGAGTTTATTTGAAAAATTATTTCTAAAAAAAACTATAACTAATTAAAAAAAAGTTAATGGCTTTCCAAACTGGGTCGTCTAGCTCGTCTTACTTTTCAGACGACATTCCTTGAAACGACACAGCTCCAAAACTACCAACTAAGTGGAAAAATTACTATACCTATTGATTAATTCATCCAGCTTATTCCCCAGAAATGCAATGAAATCAGACGTAAATCAACAAACAAAAAATTGGCAAGGAAATAACTTAGGTACCTATCTGAATAATGTAAAAACATTTTGAGCAATTTTTCTTCAGTTATTTAAGGAAAATTTACTCATGAAATCGAAGTAAGATATCCAAAAGCGGAAAATACACAACCATGTTTGTAATAATATGTTCCTAAAACCCTAGGCCTAGCTTCTCACAGTGGCGTAGTGGCAAAGACCTCTAAAATTTGGAATTTGGGTTTTTGTGGGATTCGAACCTCGACATCTCCCTTAGGAGTCCAACACACTAACCACTAAGCCACTGCGCCTACATATATTTCTAGTATATAGAAAATCTCTCCTTTAAATAGTTTTATTAACCAAACAAATTACATTATTCGCCCTTGAAAAACATTATAATAACTAACCAATAGCATTGAGTTATGTTAAAATGTTGTATTCCCCGAACTCTATCCCATTCCCACGGTTGGCAGCATTGATTTTATATTTTCTGCATGTTTTTGCACGTCACACGGATTCTAAATTGACATAAAACAGCGACAGGAAAACAAAATGGCGAATTTGAAAACAAACAAAAAACTGAGCCTGGGTTTTACTGGGTTACTGGGCCTCTCTCAGTATTGTCTCTAGTTTTTATGTTCGATTAGCCACACGAAATCTAATGTCGTTTTCCATTGGGACCAAAACTCGATCTTTTTTTTTTGATCTAAATCACTTTTAACGTTCCATTGGGCAGAAAAATCAATCTTTTTTTTTCGATTCGGATCACTTTTTGCAGATCTCGATATTTTTTTCAGATCTACATTCTACACACACCCATATAATTTGTTTTACGTGAGTTTAAGAAGTTTGCTTTCGAGAGAAATGCGCAAAGTTCCGTGAAGACGAAAAAAACTAAATACATAAATAGCTATGGATACAATTTCGGAGGAATTATTATCTTCATTAGGCGTTTTTCTTTTTTAGTTCAGAGCACAACCTGAACTGTTATTCAAAAAGTTTGTGTTTCTTTTTTAGCTCAGATACATCAGAGCTCGAATTTGTGTTTCTTTTTTCAGAGCATGATCAGAGCGCGCTCTATGAGCTCGGAATTAATTGACTGAGCAGGCTGAGTAAAATGCTGATTACACATATACATTCACACTTCCAGTCATATTTGAGAGAAAAAAAAAAAACAGGAAAAACAGAAAATCATCAGAACGATCTGAGCACGCTCGGTTCAGAGCGCGCTCATATAGCTCGAGCTCAGTTCAGTGCTCAGCTCTGAACTAAAAAAGAAAAACGCCTATTGTCTCCCTCTTCATCTGAAGACTACAAATCACCAATAATACTTCATTTGTATCTACAACAGGCGAAACATTTTTCAGGTCGAAATCGTTTTGTGATTTTGCTGAGATCTGTGCCTTGATTTTGTGCGGTTTTTGTCGCAATTGCGGTTGCGGAAAGGGTTCACGTATAGGCGGATTCTATAAATGGTGCGTGATGTCGAGAACTGACAGCTTCCAATATTTCCTGTTCTATAGAGTAGTTCGCGACAACGTTATGTCGTTTTCCATTGGGAAAAAAGAATCGTCCGGGAGAGTCCGGAATCGAAAAAATCACTTTTGAAACCGTTCCATTATGGCACAAAAAATACTCTTCTGTTGATTCTGAGAAGCGAATTTCTGGCATTTCACCAATACTTTTGTGGATTCAACCAGAAGCAGTTTTCTTGTTCCATTGGATTACAGAATGAGTGGCTCCCCGAGTGAAACCAATGGAAAACGACATTAGTGTCAAATGAAAAAAAAAAAAAAAAAAAAAAAAAAAAAACAAAGTAACAGCTGAGCAACTTGTAGGAAAACAAACGAAATTTTATATGGCGGGAGATAGGGATACATTTAAAATTTAATAAAAATTCACGTAAATTCTCTTAAATCGGAAAAGGATTATTGTTTTTAAGTAGAAATCACACTTCAGAAGTGACTAAGAAAAGAAAGTGCTCTGAGTGCGTGCCTGTAAACAAATTCGAACTTTTTATTGCTTTCATCAAATTCCAATAATTCACAAAATTATGTATTTACCTATTGATATATTACGGGGTTCTTGCACGGGCTTTATTTCATCCAAATACTCCTGTAAATATTCCTCTTCCAAGAATTCCTCTGAAGTATAGCCTTCGATCAGAAGTTCTTTAGATGGCAGAGTGTTTTCAACTTGTTCTATTTGAAATACTAGGTATTTAGATTTTGTATTGTTAAAATAAAATTAAAACACAAAATACCTTTAAATTGAATAGCGCGAACTGGTATTTTTTTACTTGGTCTTCTGGCAATGCGTTGTTTGTGCCGCTGGAATCTTAAAGTTGATAGAGATGAGTTGAATTTACCGGCGTACCCCAAGTGAAGGCTTGGAACCCAATCCGGATTCAATTTGTCCGACAGTTTGGCACATTTACCTAAATATAGGTAATATTTGTCACAATGGTTACATTATTGTAAATGTGTCAACATACCTGAAATAAAATGCCTGGAACAAACACGAGCTATTTTAGTATTAATTTTCTTTAAATTAATAGCAGCTAGCCATCGTTTGCGCCTCTCCTCAGACAGATTTCGCATTTCAGGTTTTGTTCTTAATTGTGGAAATATATAAAAGCGTACGTCTTCATTTTTCACTGCGTTGTTCGTACAGTTTTTAATGCAGCAATTTGTCGGCATTTTTTCTTATTTTATTATGTTTATTGCCGCCAACACTTTTAGCAAACACAATACTAATTCTGCAATGTTTAAAGATAGTATTTTTCACTTTATCATCAATTTTTAATCATACAAAATACAACTTATTTTATTTTGTTATTTCCACCGCCACAACACGCGCGATAACGTTTTTTTTTTTTTTTTTCTTCCAAAACTTTTAGCAAACAGAATACTATTTCTGCAATGTTTTTAGGTAGGTAGTATTTTGCACTTTATTATAAACTTTTAATCTTCAAACGAAACAAATCACATCTCCCGCCATATAAAATTTGGTTTGTTTTCCTACAAGTTGGTTTGACGTTTAAGTGAAAGAGAAAGCAAAGTTTTGAAAGGGATAGCTTAGCTTCGCGAAATGCCCTATAGACGTGCGAAAGATATCCATCCCTTTTAATTCTATTATCTTTGATGTCGGATGAGATTGAGAACAACTGACAACAGCGTGACCATTGTGCGACAATTTGGTACTTTTTCCGGGGACCCTGATACAAATTGTTGCTAATTTGTTCCTTTTTGTTAGTTGAAAATACACTTCGGGGAGTTTTCAAAAACTGTGATTTCAAAATATATAATACAGCCAATGTTTTATTAATTATTATTATATTTATAATTAAAAATCAAGGCAAGGTTTTCATTTTAAAATTTGTCATTCGAAAACGAATTGCATCTATTTTTTGAACTAGGTATCTTAAAAAAATCTTAAAAAATTCTCTAATTTCTATGAAAATGATACATTTACATTACATTAATAATTTTTTTTTAAACTACCTATAATTTATAACCTTTCTCTAACACTCAGGGCGGTGAAACAATAAAGGGCAATATTACTAAGGTCCGAATGCCATACGTAAAACGAAATTTTACCAATTTTCTTTTGCTTTTTTTGACCACTTTAACTTAATGTCTGACCTCAATCTTGATCTTAAAATGTTGCTTATGAATTATAAAGTTAGTTTATCAAATTCGTTTTTCTAAAATAAGAATTTATAAATTTTTCCGTACGAAAAACGTTTTCCGATCACAGAAAAATTGATAAATTCTTTTTCTATAAAATTGGAAGATAATTTGCTTATTTTTTTTTTTTTTTTTTTTTTTTTTTCAAACTAACTTTAAAATTGATAAGCAACATTTTGAGAACAAGATTGAGGTCAACTATCAAGTTTAAGTGGTCAAAAAAAAAAAAAAATATATCTACGGTTCCGTTTTACGTATGGCTATAACTATATAATATAAGATTTCTGGTCCAATGGAAAACGACATAAGATCTGAGAGCGAATCTGAAGAAGCCCAATCGAATACCACGTAAGTGTTGCTGATGACTTTATAAGGTACTGTTTTTTTAATCCAAAGCTTATAAATATTTGAATAAGAATTATTACGACTTTCCTATCTACTTGCCACCGTATTAACAAAAGCTGCGAAAAGTGCCTACACAGCGGTTACTTTAAAATTTTGTATGCAAACTGACGTCTATAAACTTACTCACATTTGTTATTTTTTTATAAAAAATATGTACTGGGTTTAATATTCTAATATTAAATAAAAATAAACGAAATTTAAATACCGCAAATTTATTTTTAAACCAAAATTTAAATGCCAAATAACCAAAGTGGCAACCGCGGGCCGCGGGCTGCCTGCCGGTATAGCTTTGTTTCCAAAAAGTACCACGAAAAGACACAACACAAAAACTGACAATAGCAACTACCTAGGTACCTGGTGGTGGCACCAATTTTCCTCTTTGCCTATTGCCTCAGTTTGCACACAGTTTTGTTGTTTGCTTTTGACGTAGAAATTACTTTAATGCGAGAAACAGATTAACACAGCGACATCAAAAGCAACTTTGAAATTTTTTTAGAACCACTGTATTTTAATTACTTTGAACACATTAGCACAGCAACATCGACAGCGACATCAACGTTACTGTCAAAGTTGCTGTGTTAATCTGTTTCTCGCTTAATTCAATCCTTACCTCTTTTCAGTTTTTCTTCTGAACTTAAGTTCGCCCAATCATAGTATACATTTCCCCCAATTTCGATCCATGCTTTTTCCTTTAAATCGCGACGTGCAAATTCATCGCACTTTGTGTTCCACAGGCATGGGTTTCTCTCAATATTATTAATAAACTTGTCTCTGTGGAACATTATTACTTCCTGCCTTTGTACTTTGCCCGCACTTAATCGATACGTACGCCACTTCTAAAAACCCAGAGGTCACTGAAATTAAGAATCTGAACAAACTGACCTAGAGGAAAATGCAAAATGGAATGTCAAAAAATATCATAGATACTACACAATACAGAATACACAAATGCAGCCACCAAGAAGTATGGTGTTGGTGTGTATCGCCTGGCACGTAGTGAGGGGGTACGGGGTACGCGCTCTCTTTCACTCTGACTGAATCTTAAAATATTCAGAAAACATGCTTTTGTTCAGCATTAAGTAGGTATGTAGGTATTGCTTTTAAAATGGAATGGTATATACGTATCACGTATGCATGCGTCAATCAAGAATCAACACTGATGGCGTGGCGGGCGGCAAGACTAGCGTCATCATTTTTATTATGGTTTTTCTACACTTTGCTGAAAAAGAAGAATGGGACATGTGAGATGAGAATGGCAAAATATAAGAAAGCACTTGTTGTACCAAGAGGGAATATATCCATAATATATAGATACATAACCTACATCCCTTTTCATAATTACCCTTATTATTATTCATAGCAGTAGTGTTACCATTGCGAAATAAAATATTTCAGAAACTCAAAATACAGATTTGAGAATGCAGATGGGGGTGATATAGGTACTTTCTCTAATTCATTCAATAGTGTGTTTCGCGAAGCTTTCCCTTTCACAACTGTGCTTTCTATTTCACTTAAATATCAAAGCAACAGGCGCAAAAAACCGATTTAAAAAATTAAAAAAGGAAACTCTCAAAGTAAGACGTACGAGGGACATACGAGCTTTCAAATGGAAATTTGAAGATCGATATCCTTAGGAGGTTTCTAAACTGGTTGATAGAGGCAAAAGGAATCATGATGGAGCTACGAGGTATTGATATTTAAACTCAGTGATTTTTTTCCTCAGGATTCCATTAAATGTCATTTTTTCATAAAATTGGGACTTATGAGGTTTTGAAAGAAAGCCGACGATATGTACTTTAAAATTATTACCCCCTTATTAATAAAAAAAAATGTGCACAAGTAAGTTAGTTAGCAAACGTCAGAGAGCATACAAAAATTGGACATAACTGCTGAGTAACAAGTTGGTAACTTTTACACAGCGTTTATTAATACGGGGGTTAAGGTAAGATTAGACGGTAGGTATGCCAAGTGGTCATAAAATGCCAATTTCTGACAGTTCTCCTGTCAAAAAATATGGTCACACAATCTAATGGGCATATCTCATATGCCCTAATGACCTAAATGCCACATATGACCACGCTGATTTTGACAGATAAAAATGCCCAAATAGCATATAGTGTAATCGGACAATAAGCACGAATGCCAGCATAAACCCTATATGCCCATATGCACTTTATTGAAATTTCTTTGTGGCATTGCTGGCATTTGTGATTGAACAAGAATTATTTTGTTGTCAGCGGTGTTTGCTTTGTTTTGCTTTACAGCATTAAAGGCTAGTACCTACGCTGCTCAAGTGAAATCCAGTTTTTCATACAAATTTTTCACCGCGAAATGTCAAAATGAACTTTCCACAGGGAAATTTCACTTGGCAGTACGCAGCTCAAGTGAAAAATTGCGCTTCAAAAACTGAGCTGTAGGTGGCGATACTAAAATCTCTCCACAGCTCTTTCACTTGGTTTTTATTGTCCGTCGCATTAAATTTTTGACATTTCGGCGTGAAAAATGATTCGTAGGACGACGGTTGAGAAATTAATTTCAATTTCAGGTGTTTCTTAAAGAGAGTACTGCAGGGTGCCTCAAGATAAGCATACAGATTTTTAATCGGTGGTCAGATCAATTACATTAAATGCTTTATGGATACTAAAATGGCAATTAAGTGTTTTCATACAAAAAATGATTTGTTCGCAGCTCGCAGTTCCTTTTTGTAAAGGCGTAACGGCGGCTGCTGCAATTGCGTTATAAAATTGAACACGATACTCTTTTTATGCATTTTTATTACTATTAAAGCCTAGTACGCTGCTCAAGTGAAGTGAAATTTTCACTGCTCTCCAAAAAATGCTGTGAAATCGAAAGTGAAATATTTTTTTGTAGATTTTCGTGGAGAAATTAATGCAGGGTGACTGAGCTGAAAAAATGTTTTTTTCTGGAAATTCCATAAGATTAAAGATAGCTATAGATAAAATCAACATATTTTGTTCACTCTTATTTTACTTAAAATGAAAACAGATGGAGGAAAGAAATTGCGAACTTTGTTTTATTGTAGTTCATAGATTCTAGTAGTGTTTAATTTTGGCAATAATATCTGATCTGTACATAAGACCAGTGTAACACATTTTAACAATCAAGCACCTTTTGAAAGATCCGTGAACTATATTCATGTGGTTACTGAACCTCATTGTAGTAGAAAATTCGAATACTGCTGTATTCTTATTTGCAAAAGTTTCTTATGTGGTATTCGATTATGCTTCTTCAGATTCGCTCTCAGATTTCAGATTTCGTGTGGCTAATCGAACATAAGAAAATCACTTGCCCTTTTTTGTGTTAACATTCGTGTGATTGGAATATGTGTAGCCTTCAACACTTCAAAGCGTTTTCCATTCACTTGTTAAATTTTTTATTCAAACATTCTAAATTAGCGTCCCGATTGATTTCTAAATATTTATACATAAATAAATTACACAAATAGATTAACCCGATGCAATTACTTTCTTTGCTGTAGAGAAAAAAAAAACAAACTCAAACGCACTTGTACCTATTGATAAATCTGAGAAAAAATAGAGATTCGCAAAAGCGCTGAAATCTGGAAAAGATTGTTTTTTTTTTTGTACCAAACGCACATAAAAAGTGCTCTGAGAGCTCCCAATCGAATGGCACAATAATATTTAAGGATTTATTATTAATTAATTGGCGTATTATGGCGTATTATGCAACGATTTTTGCAGAAGCTGCTTTGACGAGGAGGAAGAAGAAACTATTCTTCATCTTCTCTGTACTTGTCCAGCGCTCTCACAAAGACGAAAACTCCACTTAGGAGCGTTCTACTTCAATGATCTGAACGATCTCACAAAGATAGATATTCGAAATCTCCTGCGCTTCATTAGAAGCTCCAACTGGTTCAACGAGTAGGAAGAATAAGTATAGATTCATGTGGTATCACAAGGGACCTGATAAATGGTCTAAGTGTGTCGGATAGCCGACAGCCACTTCAACCTAACCTAACCTTATTAATTAAAGTAACTCTCATTCATTCAATAAAAGTAATAAAAATGCATAAAAAGAGTATCGTGTTCAATTTTATAACGCAATTGCAGCAGCCGCCATGACGCCTTTACAAAAGGGAACTGCGAGGTGCGAACAAGTCATTTTTTGTATGAGAACACTAAATTGCCATTTTAGTATCCATAAAGCATTTTATGTAATTAATCTGACCGCCGATTAAAAATCTGTATGTTTATCTTGAGCAAAACAGTGTATAACAATTTACTGAGGCACCCTGCTCATCAAAAAGGTCATCCATGCCACCAACTTTTTGTACTGATAACTTTATGGTGCTATATTCAATGCAAAAATGATATTAGAAGTGCGAAAAGTGTAGTACTTTCTTAAAGAAACATTTGAAATTGAAGTAAATTTCTTAACCGCCTGCCTACGAATAGTTTTTCACGCTAAAATGTCAAAAATTTAATGCGACGGACAATAAAAACCAAGTGAAATAGCTGTGGAGAGATTTTAGTATCGCCACCTACAGCTCAGTTTTTGATACGCAATTTTTCACTTGAGCTGCGTACTGCAAAGTGAAATTTCCATGTGGAAAGTTCATTTTGACATTTCGCGGTGAAAAATTTGTATGAAAAACTGGATTTCACTTGAGCAGCATACTAGCCTTAATGAATGAATGAGAGTTACTTTAATTAATAATAAATCCTTAAATATTATTGTGGCATTCGATTGTGAGCTCTCAGAGCACTTTTTATGAGCGTTTGGTACAGAAAAAAAAAAAACAATCTTTTCCAGATTTCAGCGCTGTTGCGAATCTCTATTTCTCAGATTTATCAATAGGTATACAAGTGCGTTTGAGTTTGTTTTTCTTTTCTCTACAGTAAAGAAAGTAGTAATTGCATCGGGTGAATCTATTTGTGTAGTTTATTTATGTATAAATATTAAGAAATCAATCGGGACGCTAATTTAGAATGTTTGAATATAAAATTTAACCAGTGAATGGAAAACGCTTTGAAAAGTGTTGAAGGCTACACATATTCCAATCACACGAATGTTAACACAAAAAAGGGCTAGTGATGTTCTTATGTTCGATTAGCCACACGAAATCTGAAATCTGAGAGCGAATCTGAAGAAGCATAATCGAATACCACATAACAAACTTTTGCAAATAAGAATACAGCAGTATTCAAATGTTCTACTACAATGAGATTCAGTAATCACATCAATATAATTCCCGGATCTTTCAAAAGGTGCGGTATACTCTATATGCACTCTTGATTGTTAAAATGTGTTAACACTGGTCTTATGTACAAATCAGATATTATTGCCGAAATTAAAAATTACCAGAACCTATGAACTACAATAAAACAAAGTTCGCAATTTCTTTCCTCCATCTGTTTTCATTTTAAGTAAAATAAGAGTGAAAAAATATGTTTATTTTATATCATAGCTATCCTTAATCTTATGGAATTCCCAGAAAAAAAAATATTTTTCAGCTCAGTCACCCTTCATTAATTTCTCCACGAAAATCTCCAAAAAAAAATATTTCACTTTCGATTTCACAGTATTTTTTGGAGAACAGTGAAAATTTCACTTCACTTGAGCAGCGTACCAGCCTATTAATGCAACAAAAAAGAAAGACGATTGTACTAGCGCAGATTTTCGACGTTTATGAAAACACCCATGCATACAAAATGTACTGTCAAACGAGCTTAAGTGGGAGCACTGATATATTTAGGCAATCAAATCTGCCAGCCGATACAAAAATAACCAACAGTGTTGTTAGCACTCTCTCTTCATTTATCCCACGAAGCATGGTAATTTTTCCCTTTTTTCCCTTTTCACTGTACTCAAAATCCCTTTTAAATCCCACGACACTTTTTCGCCTCAAAATCCAGTTTTTAGAAGTAAAATTTGTTATACAAGGAAAGAAAATCACGGTTAATTAACTTTTAGTATAAAAATCACGGTTTGTAACATTATTACGATTATCTTTTGGTACTAGAAAATTTTGATAAGAGACAATTTATATAAGCAGTTTTTATACACATTCAGTGTGTTAATAATCATCGTGAAATGTAGTAGTTTTCATGAAATTTCAGCAAAAAATTATAGTTTTAATGTTTTTTGTTAGATTCCTCAAAATCCCACGATTTGGTGCTTTTTCCCTTTATCCCACGAAAGGTTTTTCGGACATCGAAATTCCCACGAAAAGGGATAAATCCCACGATATACAACACTGCTAGCACTAGGTTAAACCAAAAACTTTATAGAATAGACCGTCAGCTTCAGTAAGCCTACCCAATTTCCCCCGCAAAATGTGAAAGAAAATCCTCACCGGTCATTCGGGATGTGAATCCGTGTAAATGAATGATGGAGTCGGCTGCATGGAAGGATTGTGGTGAATAACATTGCACGTTAATTGTGTTAAATAAATATTACTCTCTAATATTTTATATCCTTCTTTTTATTAACACACTAGTAAAGTTTAAGTGAAAGAAAATGTAAAAATGCTATATTTACTCTATTATTATATAAACATTTCCGGCCATATAACTAATCATATCAGTTATTTTATATGATGCAGACAAGTTCAAAACTTTAATAAACCCTTTTAACGCGGTGTGAACACTGTGTAACTGAAACTTTCAAAGTCGGCCACACTCAAAAATAAATTAATTAAAAGAGATGGATATCTTTCATACGTTTCACACTTCTTCACAAATTAAATTGCTGTGATAAAAAACTTATCATACGATAACATTTTTACATTTTTGTTTTAATTTTTTCATAGATCGAAAACCGAATGAACTTGTTAAAACTCTTTTCCAAAGATAATGGAATACAGAGTTAGATAGAAGCTATGCACACTTGCTAATTTTTTTTGTAGTAAGGCCCCAGTTATAGCTATCATTGAAATGCATCATTGGAACAAACGATTGGGTTCCAAGTTATAGGAACGAAAGTCAGCTGTTCATTGAAATCAATTTCAATCAGTGAAATAATAAAAGTGGATTTAAAGAAAAGTTTTAATCAGAATTAAGTTGTTTTTTTCGTAAAAAAATTCCACAATTGATTAGCTTTATTTTGATACCAAGTAAAGCCAATATTGTTTGGTTAATCGTCTCAAAATCGGAAATCAAAATTTTCAATGATGCATTTCAATGAAAGCTATAACTGGGGCCTAAATGTGAGTTCGTGAATTGGACTTTAGTGCAATAATTCGGTATTCTCTAATGTGTTTATCACTAATTTTTTCATTTTAATCAAAACCTCAACAAATATCAAACAAATACGATGCCGATAAAAGCAAGATAATAATTATCGGTCGGCCATTAGAAACATGCTTTTCTGTAGCTCAGGGGTTGCAATGCAATTACATAAACAATAATAGGCCTGTTTTTTTAAACTTCGATCTCAGCAAAGTAAAGTAAAGTAAGATTTTCAGCGCGCAATTACAACACCTATTGTGATTCCTCGAAGTCTCAAGTAGAGCGTAGTTGTAATTTACCTTGCTTTGCTGAGATCGAAGCTCAAAAAAACACGACTAATGTAAATAAATGGGTTTTGGTTTTGGAGTGATAGACGTACGAAAGATATCCATCTCTTTTAATCATTTATCTCTGCTATTGCATTTTACATTTTCACGGAACGGGAATGGACCAGCGTTGCCATTTTGACTGTTTTCCAGTCAGATATGACTGGATTGAAATGAATTTAGCTGGAAGATTTTTTGAAATCCAGCCGGCTGGTTTTTTTTAGCTGGATTCAATTTTTAAATCATTAACTTATTTTATTCTTATTATCAGTTTCTTATTTCTTTTGTAAGCATGAAGTCTGTTATTTTTGTTTCGAATAAAGTTTATTTATGATTTTGTTTTGCAATGTACTACTTATTAGAATGAATTTTAAGACTTGTGTGTATATTTACAATTCTTTGGTTTTTTATAAAAACAATTTTTATATTCTTATACTTAATTACCTACCCTTTAATGTACAAATATGAAAGAAAATGGATTCTGCGTTATTTTTATTGAATAAAACCATTTTTTTTTTTTAACTAGCTGGATTTTTAGCTGGAATTGTGTTTAAAATTCTTTGACTGTTTTATTTGACTGAATTCCAGTTTTTTGACTGCTTTTTTTCCAGTCAAATCTGACTGGAAGAACGGATTTGAAATGGCAACCCTGGAATGGACCCCCTGGTGGCAGAGTTGCCATTATTCGGTTTGGTTTAAGCGCCAAAACCCTACAAAAATGTAGCCCAAAATCGTTGCCCAGAAAGAATCCCAAAAAATAGTGGAAAATGTTAGTACTTTTCCCACTTACCTACCCATCTTACAGCGCAGCGGTTTTTATTTAACTTCTGATTTTCTGCAATGCGCTTGTGACTTATTGTGTCAAAACAAAAGGTTTGCAAAATAAATTGGTGTGCGTGCAAGTTGAACGAATGGTCGATGACCCTTCATTGCAAGAGTGCTGCAAAGATTAATGTTTGTTCGAAAATATTTCTTTTTTTAATTTGTGAAAGAATAAAACGAACAAAACTAGCACAAATTTTGTAAAACGATTTGTAGCCGAAAATTGTGTTGGGCGCTCATTTTTTCATTTCTATCGTTTTTTAAGAAAAAATATAGCCCAAAAAACCTCAAAGCGCCCATTATGGCAACCATGCTGGTACGCAGCCCCTTTCCACTGGAAAGTTATCTTTCTCTGTATTCCATTATCTTTGCCGGCGCAACTTCAAGTCCGTACATAACACTTTCTAAGTATGCGTGTCCGGCAATAAAAAAAATCCAACGCGGCACCGGCTTTCCGGCATACAAGCAAAACAAACATACACCATACAGTCCGTATAATTTGTAGGCAATTTTCTTATTTTCGCTTGAGAGTTCACTGAGTATGTGTTGATTGTGATTTGTTCTAGAAGTTTTAAATTGTAATAATCGTACTTCAATATTGAAAAACTTGTATTGTTCATTTGATTATTAAACAATACCATAAAATTATAATATTATTGTGTTTAATATTGTTTGGTTATCAGTTTGGAACATAATTTGGATAGAAATTAAATAATAAATGCAGTGCAGTTCGGTGGATATTTTATAGGTATGTATAGTGTTAGTGCATGAGTTAATGAATATAAAATATAATATATTTGTGCCGTGCATTTGTTAAAAAATAGATGAAATCCTTAAATGTAATGACGACTGTTTTATCTGTCGATAAAAATAATCTCTTGCAACTTTGGCCAGCATAAAATAATGGAAACGCCATTAGAAACTTGACAGATTAGTGGTTCTCCATTTTGATTTCAGTTGTTTTTGCTATGAAGGGTTTTTTCTGCAGATGTAAAAGATTTAAAAATCTGGGGTCGAATCGTGTCCTCCGTGATCGAGCATTTCATGACGGAATTTGTTTTTGTTTCACATGTAAAACCACCTTAATTCCAACGGGTAGCTCGTTCACGGAAGTGGCGATTCGACCCCAGTCCTTAGTTCTAAAGCTAAATACGTAGGTATCTATGTAGAGATATGTATATATCTTGAGTGTCTCATCTATATGTATTGAGCGTTCCAACTTTTTATATGTCTTAATTAAATTTGTGCGCATCTGCAACCCTGGAAGCTTGATCATTGCTTGCCAATTAAAAAAGTGTAGGTCGACGGCTAGTGGTATAGGGGCTCGCTTCGCTCGCAAAAAGGACTCCATTACATTTTCGGGCACGAGCTTGTACGTTTTAATGCACAACTTATTTCTTAAAACACAATTTTTAATGAAAATACATAAGCCGTCGACCTAAGCCGTGTGCCTAATGATAATGACGTGCGAATAGCCACTTCGTAGGTATGCACTTCGTGGAATGTCCATCATGCAAACTACAATGGAATGCAGTTGTAAAAATAATAGGTAGATCAAAAATCTTTTTTTTTTTTTTTTATCGAGATTGTTTTTCATGTTCGATTTGCCAACAAAAATGTTTAATGTTTGGTTTCACATTTTCGAAGAAGGAGAATCGAAATTGTGGTGATAGGGTGAAAACATTTTCATTTCGCTCTTTCACAGAACTAGAATTGACCCCCAGGTAGGTTTAAAAGACTTTTATAATGATCTAAGGGGCTCTTCAGATCTAGATCTTTGTACATAACATACTTTCCACCGTTGAGTTTTCTTGCTACCTACCTTCCAAAAGTCCGCAGAATATTACAACGCTCCAGTATTCGAGATTCTGCTTCACAGTGATTCCTCTTCTTGTAAAAACTTTATAAAACGTGTGAACTTGTATTACGCGACTTTGCATTTTAAGAACTCTTGCGTAACCGACACTTCCTACTTACTTACTTTTTGCAACTACCATCCGATGTCACTTCAAATTATTATTGCATTGCAATTGCTTTCATATTCGATAAAGTTGTTCGATGAGCATCGCGCAAGAATCACGCAGTCCTTAAATAGCTTCTCTGATTAACATTGGTTGTTCTAACTTTACTGAACAATGCTAATCAAATTAAATAATGTTCATTTTTACTTGTTTTATTTGCAGTGTGCCTTGACAATTTCCATAAAAGCAAAAGCTTGACTGGGGTCGCAATTTTCCTAAAACCGTGTGCGAATATGGCGAGTGCTAACAATTAGATTAAAAAATCACAATCACAGATTATTTGGAAATTCCGAGGTAAGATTTATAAAGCTTAAATGAATTTTAATATTATATCCATTTTATGTTTTTTTCTTTTAGCCAGTAAGCTGACGAATAACTTCTATATGGCAAAAGTAAAAAGCAGAGGATTCATTTTACAAAAAGCAAAGGACGCATATTGCTTTAAATATAAAAAAAATCATACATAGACAGTCGTTGATCGCCGTAGAATGTATTTATACCGGCGCGAGAACCTCACTGGCGATGGGTGCTTGTGACTCAACGAATAGTATTCTGGCATTCGGGTCAAACAAAAGCGGCGGTGACGGTGATGGAATATCTATCAGGCTGTGATCGATATCGTTTGACTTTGCATACACAACAAAACAACAGATTCCTTACCTGGTAATTAGATAGTCCGGCAAAATACAAAGACAGCTATGAATATTTGGAAAAATGTCCACAAACTGTAAACAATTAATGTGACTTGTATGACAATGCTGAAAAGTTTACAAAAATATCTGCAGATTCATAGAGCAAAAATCGACTGGACATTCAAAGACTTTAAACATCACCCCAGTTTAAAGATTTACATGGAGTACTCATGGAAATGCTCTTAAATCCCACGATATTGTTTCATCGAAGACTTTGGCAGTTCAAAAATGAGATACAAAGTCGACTCAGAATGTTTCAAATATACAGGGTAACTTGAAATCTAAATGGAAGCGGTTCATCTGCGGAATCAAATCACCGGAGTGAAACAACAGAGTTTTGAAAAATGTTGAAAATGTCGGCTACTTAAATCGGAAATATTTACTTAATTTTTGACAAACAAAGTCTGCAGGATCCTTTACCACTAAATGGGACAAAAATTAAGTCTGTTTCATTGGAATGTATATGGCAGACGTATTTATGACGGAAATCTCGTTTTTACTACATTGTAAGGAATGAAATCAGTGGATAACTGTTCACACCTTGTACGTGGATCACGAAAAGCGACACCAAAGGAAGGTTCCCGAATTCATCACTGTCATTAATGTTCCCGTTGTATATGGATTAAATGAAAACAATTACCCTCACGGATCGGCGAAAGCAGACGCATTTCACAAGTATGTTGCTTAAATTTAACTTATTTTAAGAACTTAAATAACTATGAATAGTTTTGTTATAAAAATCTTTGGTTAAGTACGTTTTAGAATAAGGAATGTAGTTTCTGCCGCACACTTGAAATATTTTTGAAAAAGGGAAATTAACTATTTAAGGGCAATCAGTGTTACTTGATTATTATGCTTCTGCGTTACATAACATGCGCATTTTTTATGCAAAATGGGAAATGTTTAAAAGAACAAAAATATCTACTGTTGGAAAATTGATAAAAATTGAAAACGTTAATGTGGGGAACCAAAACTAATATTTATCAAAGAAAAATACTAAAAGAAAGACTACTTATTGCAATTTATAAATTACATAAATCTTCTCGTTTCCGTTTTCGCTCTTTCAACTGTGAATAATATTTTCGGTTTAAAGTTGTCAGTCAGTACTGATTTACCTACAAGAATTAAAACTCAAACATGCAGTCGGTCACATTTGGGTACACAAATTCAAAGTTTCATATAAACGAAACCAATCAACATAAATAAGAACTTCAAAATTTGGCATTTAAGTTTTAAAACTAAATAAGCTTCGGTTTATAGATTGTCGACGAAACCCATCGCCTTGTACTTGATACTGTTGTTCCGACGCAAAACGGAGTCGCCGTTCCCAGTGCCCAAATATAAATATCGAAATCTGCTGCGCTTCAAACTAATAAAAGCCTTACTTCCAGCAGTACAAAACGTTTCGATTTTATTTCTAAGGAAATGTACAAATTCATTAAGTATTCGAAATACAAAAAAACGTAACCACTTACGGATTTGGTACCGGAACGCAACTTTGACTCCCACGCAAGTTCAACAAGAATTATAATTATTAGTGCAAAGAAACCTAAACCCTGGGAAAATTAATCAATGATAATTAATTACCAAAAAAGATTTTACCTCGTAAATCCGGGAAAGCGAGTTCTAGCAAAAAGAAGAATGACCAGTATTGAAGGTCAAATGGACATTTTTGACGTTTATGTTTCTTTTCACGCTTCTTTAAAGAAGACGAGAAGAAAGGAAGTCAGAAAACAAAATAAAATGAGTGGTGCCAAAGTTACGTTCCGATACCAATTTGTTATACCCAACTAACAAAGCAATATTTAAAGCAGGGAGAATTCAAGTTTAAAATTAGGGAAAATATGGCTCGATGACAGACAGATTTAACTTTAATATCATAAAAAACCCCCCTTTGGTTAGCTTTTTAAGGTTTATTCTTGCATTTCTTCTCTGGCGGTGGCGATGATTCTGCTTTTGCCGAGGTAATACAAATTTTCGGTTCTACTTCACAGCTGTCAAAGGGCAAAATGCCAAGTGTTCCAACACCAATTTGGCGCGCGTTTTTACGTTCATGTTACCAGTGTGAATTTCTGCAAATGGTGTGTTTGTTCGTTATACATGTTACATATATATTGTTATGCCTCCGGGCTATACACTTGTTTAAATGTGAAAGACACTGTCTTCGGGTCGGCTGTTGGTAGTGGGGGCCGGTATTATCCGTCCAACAATTGTTACGTAGAATTCCAGTCGGTTTAGGTTTAATCTTTCTTACACTGGACCGAACAGATCGAACAGCACGAACAAAGAAAATAGCGAGTATCAACGACACAACAAGAGAAATATCAACAATGATTTTAAAAATATGATGATTGTTTTTGGATGTGCCTGGCTGGCTTGGTGCTGTCGCTGATGGACTGCTCGTTTTTCGGGCGTGGAGAAATAAAAAACCAAGAAACTTTTAATTTAACTTATTTTTATTGAGTTTACGTTAATACTTAGGAAGGCGGCCACATGCCGAGCTGGTTGTCACAAGAGAGAGATTAAGAATGCCGTCCAACCACGAGACCTAATTCGGAGATGCCGGTAATTATTTTTTCTTTTCAAATTGAAGTTGGTTGGGGTTTGCCATCTGTCAACTTGGATGTTAATTGTACTAGTTGTACTAGATTTTAGCTTTATAATTCTACACGTTGATAGATGGCGTTAACAATGATCGATGTGTTAGTCCCAATGGAAGTGCCCCAGCTGAACGTGTTCGTATATAAATACGCCCGTTTTAATGAAAATTTTTGGTATTAACGTTACGTACGTCAATCGAAAAGAGCAGTTTCGTAATATGTGTCAAGGTAAACCTTGTGAAAAGAGTTTAAATGCGTTTCTTCTAAGAAAAAAAAAAACAATGTCACAATTGTTAGCCGGGAGAGACTTAAGTAGTTCAATTCTCCTAGCCTGGCTTATTAAGGACCCAATGTTGTGGCTTATAATTTGTACCCTCATTATTTGGAAGTGATTAAGACTTAGTTCAACAGATCCAAGTATGCCAGTTTCTTATGCTGCATGGATTCAGCCATTTATATTAATTAGGAACTTTTACACCTTTGAGAGAAGTTCCGAAACATTCATACCAAATAGGTTGTTCGATAATTCGAAAAAGTCGTTCAAACAGGACTAGGACTACTTTCCGAGCCTTTAAAGATGCTAGCAAATGTGACCTTCGATGAGGTCAACTTAGGTACAGTGGTTGTCGTTTTAACTACCATTCTTCGAGCAATTTGTTTCTTCCTCTTATCGTACTCCTTGAATAGGGAACAGCCCCTATAATTAGCGGGATATTCACCTCTGCAATTCGCACACGTCGGTTTGGTATTTAAATCTCTAGTTTTAGGGCACTCACCCGGACCATGAACCGTTACACACTTTACACATTTGTAGTTCCGCGCACAGTTTTTCGCCAAATGACCAAACGCTTGACAACGTCTACATTGAAGCGGGCCTTTATTCCCCTTCGGCCTTTCCCATTTAATTTTTGAATTAAATATGTATTTAAGTTTGATTATTTCATTTTGTGAGACTCCCGGTATGAGTCTAACCAAGAAGAGGTTACATAAGAAACCTTCGCGTTTTGAAGTCAGCGTTTCAAAGCGACTTACACTCTCAACAGTCTTAGGAACCAGTGCGTCCAGTTCCATTTGAATCTCCGATGGTTCAAAATCTGAGGTGATTCCTCTAAGAATCAAGTTAATTGTTTTATTTTCCTTCAGAGTGAAGGAAAAAGCTTCTATCTCATTGTTCTCCCTAAATTTTTCTAATAATTCCTTATGAACAGCACTACTTACTATCCACAAAGATTTTGGACCTCCCTTCCCTCAGGTTGATCACTCTAAATTTAAATTTAGCTGACTCGGTTTTTACTTTAAGTTCGTTTTGAATTTTTTAGTGTTTAAGTTACACACGAAAATTGGAGGGCAAAAATTGCCCATGTTTATTCCCTGTACTAGTCCCTAAAGCGTTGGAAACCGCTGCTCCCCCGCTGCCGTCTGTTAAGATGTTCCCGCTCGATGTCGCGGTTAAAACCGCTGTCGCTGTCGTTGGTGTCGTTGTCGATCTTGACTCTGCTGATACTGGAACTGTCCCAGTTGAGGTCTTACTTACTTAAGGTGACGCTACAGTCCGGGGTGGACCTGGGCCTCAACCAATACGCCTCTCCAGTTAGCGCGATCTTTGGCTAACTGCTTCCAGTTGCACACTCCAAGTTGGTTGAGGTCCCCTTCCACTTGCGCGCGCCACCCCAGTTGAGGTCAAAGAGTTTGTAACATATATCTATCATTATTTATTATAGATTTTAAGAAGTAGATATACATGTACATATACTCAGTATACACACCGAATGTAAAAATAAAAAAAATTCATACAAGGGACCAAAAGAGTCGCCACTAGGATCACGGGCCCATCGGGCAGGTCGCGTGACGCTATCCGGCCCCGTACCTGAAGACCTATGTAGCTAATCAACAATACGGCGCGGGTGTATATATATACATATACCTCAAAGTTTCTAAAACCTCCAGCCAACCGGACAACTCAACTGCCCATATCACTACAGGAACTTGCTATGGTCCAACTGAGCTGTATGGCGGAGGGTGTTCGAACGTTCAGCAGCGTCAGGCATGCTAGTCGGGCTCCGTGCTTTGCTCGTCGGAATGGGGGGGATCTTGCTACCTAATCGTCGAACTGTGTTACATGTTAAATCATGCCTGTCTCGCGGTGTCATTGAGAAGAAATTATTTCAAAAAAAAGAAGGACCCGAAAATGTCTTGCCAGTTACGAATATTTGGAATCATTGTCCAATCAATGGTTTCCATTTGGCTCGTTACATACAATATACGCGGGAGTGAGAACAAGGTGTCGGTAGTCTCACGTAGTGTGAACCCACCCCTATGATTGATGGTTCACCGCGGTGCTGCCATCAAACACCGTTGGTGACTAGGCCACTACTAAAAATATTCTATAGTCACCCCTATGAAAAAAAAGAAGAGGACCTAACTTCTCAGGTCTAATCCACGTCGGCCTCGTCCATGACCATCAACACATCCAACACTTATACCTACTCACTATTCATGATGGAACATTGTTGCTCGGGCAATAAGATTCGGAACCAATTTCCATCGCGTCGAATAAAACAGTAAACGGAATTCAATTAAAACATATCAATATCTTGACTTTATTAAAGTTATTAACGGAAAACCATAATATTCTGGTGAAAAACTGGACTGATTGCCAGAGAAATATTATCTATTATTTCAACAAAGAAAAATTCCCAAGCAGGGATTATTACGAGAAAAATACGCTTAATAATAACAAAAATTTTTGTATTCTGGGTAGTATCTTTTCTTCACATACCTCTAGATAACTACGCACTCGAGAATAAATGTATATACTTCAAAAGGATGTGATATACATATAGGCAATAATAAAGTAAACAATAGATATTTATACCTAGGCCAGAGGGGCCAGGTAAAACCAAACCATACAATTGTTGGTTGACCGAATACTTAAATATTGTTTTATAAGTTATTTTCTATAGTATAAAAAGAAAAATCAATCAATAACGTGAATTTCCAACATATGATCTCAACACGACTTACCCCAAGAATTCCGTATGTCCCACTCTTTTAGGGGATCGTAGCGATGACAGCCGGGGAATGGTGTGCACAGCATTACCAGATTGTCTAAACCGAAAAAAAAAGAAAGAAGGGGGTATACGCCAAAAGTACAGCCTTAAAAGACTGCTAAAGCTAGGAGCTATTATTGATTTCTTTTCTTTGCTTCAATGAAAAATACGACAATAATATCCCTAAATGAAATTTACTTTTATTCATAGTTAGCAAAACAAAATCGATCAATTAATTGCAAGTATATAAATAATCGAACTTTCAATGACTTAATTAATAATTTCCTCGCTCTCGAGTACTAGAATCTATACGTAGGTATATAGTTTAGTAGTATATATATAATTACATTTTTTTTTTTTTTTCTTTTTTTTTCTTTTTATTTATTTGGTTACGAGATAATGTTAATTTTCTAAATACTAATTGAATGAGGGGAGGGGAGAAAAATTTGACAGTTCGGGGAGGGTAAAAATTAGGAAATATAGTATTCGTTGATGTTTTGCCGCTGTTGACTTGGATGATGAGGCTGCTTCGGTGACCTGTCTCTTCTCATGCGGAGGGCTGATGTGTTTGACGGTACCGTCCAACTGGAATTGAGTTGATGGGGCGGTCGGCAAGGAGAACGTATTTGGGCACACACGTGCGCGGCAAGGGAGGCTCGAGTGTGGCCGCTTGGCGGGAAATTAAGTTCACCACGTCACGGTGGCCAGGCGGTACCAATCACTAGCAGTATGTATTTCACTGATTTGGGGGGCAGGTGGAGATATATTTGAGTAACACTGCTTTATTGGTCAATCCCCGTTACGATCAGAGTCGCTAGGAGTTATTTTTGGTTCTGGTACAGTCACCGCACGTGGTCTGGACAAAATTTTACAGGGTTCGCAGGGAAGTTACAGTAAAGGTATTAATCTGGGCGCGCACCACTATTCACTGTTCACACGGTGGTTGATTGGGGGGGAACGAATTATTATATTTTTTTTTTTTTTTAAACGTGTCACTCCGAGGGGTTCATGGGTGTGTCGCATGTAAATCAGAATCTTCGTTTTTCAGAGCATTCGCCCAATCAGCACTCGCTTTGCACACATTTTTAATTAAAACTGATAGCGCACAATATTATTAAATCCCACGAAATTTTTACTACAGATTTCACTAGTTTCCTCGCCCAAACCATTACGCGCACCACTGAACAACGTGTTCTAATTTATATTATTATTTTTCTTCCCGCGGATGAGTGGTGTCCGAACCACGCCGATGCCAAAATTCAAGATTCAACTGACTAACCAAGCCAAAAATCTACCTAACAAAACTACCACGGCGTCATCTCGCCAACCGTAATTTTTGCAGAACAAGGAAAAGATCATGGAAAAGTACTGAGTGTCGCATCGTATGATTCTCGGTCAACGGGTATGCGAACAACAAAAAAAAAAAAATAATATTTCAACCCCTTTTCTGCTGTGATTGGCGGATGCACATGCTCACACTGCGTGTACGCTGATGTTGAAGCTGGTTGGAGCTAGTTGACACGTTGCTACTATTAGCACTCTTGTTTGCTCTAATTTGCATTAGCAAATCTGCTACTTCTTTTACGGTGGGGCTGAACGACTGAGAGTCCATTGATGGGGAGCGTTCTTCACCTGTCGTACCAAAAATTAGTCCTCAGTAGCACATGGCGTGGTATCCAAGTGGATGAACAGCGATTTTTTGGCACTAGCTGAAGAAACGCACAAAATGGCGGACAGTCTGATACTGCTGATGATGGCAGGCCAATGGATCCAATTCTCGGAGGTTAGAATTTTATCCAAAAAATTTAAAAGATGTGGACATCATTCAAAGTTAAAAAGTTGCAAATTAGTTTTGTTACTAGTTTTACTTTAATATAACTAAATATTTTAAGAAACGTTAAGCAAATTCAAAACCACGTTTTATTCTTTTTCCTGATTTGACATTCAGTAGAGTTTTTTTTTTATGTCAATGCCCCCCCATCTAGTGGTGAGCTGTGGCGGGTTAAATGTCATTTTTCGATGACAAATATGAAATGTTGTTTCCAGGCGTCATTTTGCAGTTGTGTTCTAGGGTAACCTACCCAATAGTCAGCCTTTTAGTGAAAACATTTTTTTTTTCAAGGATTATAATCAGTAAAATAAAAGAAAACGTTTGCCCAGTGCTCAGCCTTTAAAATCCAGTACTCAGCCGTTCGAGAGCCAATAGTCAGCCCCAATGTTTTCAGTCTCATTTACAGCTTAATATTCCAGTGAAAACATAAAAAGGGAAGGCTTTTGACATCCTCATACATTCTTCCCTCAAAATCGGGGCAGGTGGAACCATAATGTTCACTCGTCGCATCCAATTTTTGTTAAGATCGTTGTCTTCGGTGGTATGATTATGTTTGTTTATCAATTAAGTCCTTTCCGTTTTTGTATAACAAAGAAAATGTTTATTAATTATTCTTATTCAATTCGGATATAACACAAAAAATATTTTTCTTCAATTGGAATTCGACAAGCGACTGAATTTTGCTCAATTCATTTTAATATTTCCAGCGTGAAAACATCGGCAATACATATGTGACCTCGTTCTTACCTCACGCGAATTTTAGTTTTTATTTTCTTTATTTATGAAAAAAATACAAATACAAATACTTATACAAATACTTTTGTACGTCGTGAATTACGATTCGACTTTAATGAGTACACGGTTTGGTTGTTTTTCTTGTATTTTATTTAACAAATAATAAATACTTATGTACTATTTAATGCTACGTTACTTTTCACCTTTCGGCCAACAAACCACCACCACCTTTTACGGATGAACGAAGAATGCCTCGTATTTCTAGTGCCGCACAAATTGAAAAACGCGCACTTTTGGAATTCACGGCGAGGCCAAGCTTGGTCTCATTCTCACCCGCCGTATCAGCTGTTGTCCTTGTCTTTCGTTGCGTTGCTTGGTTGTGTTCGATGAATCGCTTGTTTCATCGATGGGTTGCGTTCGGTAAGTGTGTTTTGTCGGTATGGTAGCTTGTGTAGCCACACTTTATTTTTCCTTTTTTAATACAATTCTTTATGACATTCTAATCTTTACTGGCCTCTGATGGCCCTCGTCTCCTATATTTATGCCCTCTCATCCCTGTCCGCTTGCCATTGGGTGCGTCCTTTCTTCTTCGGGGGTGGTCTTATATGTAACTGGGGTGGTCTCTTCTGTAACTGCCCCCTCCTTAAGGTTTGGCTTCTCCTGGGTCAAACTACAGGGTCTATATTTTTTATATAATTTGTATAATATAATAGTTACAATAATTATGATAGTACTTATACTCGTATTAATAACAATATTTGTTTTCGAGTGACTATATGCTATTTCGTGAATTTCCTCTAAATTATCTATATTTTGGATTTATTTTTCGGATAATTCTAATGGTACATTTATAAGAGGAATTTGAAATACATTAGTATCGATGCTGAAGGGTTGCCTTCTTATCTGCTTATAATTTTCAAATATCTCGTTACTTTAAAAAATGTTACAATTTTCAAAGCTTATTAGGGTATTTCCCTCTAATTTGTAACAAATTTCCCCTCACTTGTAGTAATGCCGACTTTTCGCTGATAGTCGCGAAAGAAAAAAAAGTCGTAAAGAAGAAAATTGTTTGGATCCACCGCCACACAACTTCTTACCTAACTAATGGTCTAAATTCCATTACGTTAGCGGCGACGCGATCCAACCTACTACGTCTCGTTCCATCCATTACTGATACTAAAATTACAGACCCTTAGAACGATTCAGGATGGACTATTGCAGTGGGGTTATCCGGACCGCTAGAGGCTCAGGTATTATCTTCCCTCCCGGTAGCTCATCGAAAGGGTATGGGATCTTGCCACTAGTTCCGGACGGGTGTCACATTTAGTTTTAAATGCCTGAAATTTCAACTAAAGAGAAGGGTCTTCTATCTTCCTGCAACACAAAAAAAGTATGTGTGAGGCCCGAAGTTGTGTGTCATGGTTTACCATAGTATGGAAAGGATTTCCATCCAAAGAAAAGTGGAAGGAGGGCTTCACGCCCATCTTACGAGTAACAGGGAAAAGAAAACACGAACGCCAAAAATACGTACAGTTATACACTAACTTCACTATTGAAGTTCTTTATTATATCCAATTGTCGTTACGATCTAAAATTTTAATTCAAAACTGGGACCTAATTTTACGTTAACATGTATTAGCCGTGTTGGCAAGGTTTTTCTCTTTCTAAATCTTGTCCCGTCTCACTTATTCGTTTCATACCAAAAAAAAAAAAATAAATAAATTGAGTTATGTACGGCAGGACTTTCTTAAATGTATGTACTTTACGTTATACATGGTTTGCAAATCTCATCTGGCGGTGGCTAACTAAAAGCAAAAACTAAAACATCCGCTGAAGGCGGATCGCAAAAAAAAAAAAAAAAAAAAATCGACCATATCAAACGTCCAACGGACGAATCTCCCTAACACTACTCCCTTCGGTTCAAACGTTCACAAAAACAAAAAAAATGACAACATGGGCACTGAAGAGTTCGGTACGATTAACGAGAATAACAATTTGGGTTTATTTAATTCAATTTGATAAGGAATACAATTCAATTAGACTTAATAGGTTTTTAATATAATGGTTGACTGTCTTTGTCTGCGGTTGGAGGTTAAGTGGCTGCACGAGGCCGACACTGACAGCTCAGATGTAAAAAAACCCGACAACAGCTTCGTAGTTGACGACTGTAGAAGTCGAGCGAATACTGCCAAATACAACAGGCACTGTTGTATTCTTGATTTATTTCTTTTGTAAAACACGTTCGTACGTTATGCTGTCTCATTCAAAAGTATATTTTTATTTTCTATAATCGATTTACAATTCATAGAATTTCGAATACCGGTTGCTATTTATAAATTCGTACAGTACCGGTTGCTACCGATACTACAGGCACTTACCCCCTTGACCGTATGATGTCGGTTTATGCTCGACGACTTATGCTGCTCCAGGGTGATGGACTGAGGTGCACCGCATTCCGCCTTGGATACGTTTATTTTCCGTTCAATGTCACGGCTGACGCTGTATGAAAAAAAAGAATTACGAAAAGTTTTTGTATACATTTGAACTTCTGGTTTACAAAGAAAGAACTATCTCAGGAAGAAAACAAAAAAAAAAAAATACTTAACTACACTTAATTCTATACGCTGCTGCTGCCCTCTCTGATATTTTCGCGCTACTATGCTGGTTGATGTTCAGGGTGGGATCGGACCTCGACTACCAAGGGTGAAGATCTTCACTAGTGGTGTCTCGACTAGTGGTGTGTCCACGATTTCCCAACTGCTATCTGCACTGCTGTTTTTATTGGAACCTGACGTTAGAATGGTATTACTCCCAAATGTCCCGTGGATTTCACGGTAAATGTCAAAGATTATTGATTCCCTCACACGCACTAGATTTTTGCTGGTGCGCTTGGCGTGGTTGGATTTGAAGATACGTGGTTTCGCTTTCTTGCACGATAATGGTTGGCCGAGAAGCTACGTGGTGAATGATCAGCGTTGGAAAACTATTTCTTTTTTCTGCCACACGATTTTATGGCATTTACGAACAAAACAACCTCGCACTGCCGGCTAATTCCAGACTTTGTGAGGGTGGTTTTGTTCGTATCACTGAGGGGGATTCGGTTTTTTTTTTTTTTTTTTCTTGTGTGTGTCTCTCTGGCGGGGCATACGTTGTTTATTATTACATTTTTTTTTCTTTCTGTTGGTGGTTATCGGGGTTTCTTAGGGTTTTTGCGTTGTTTTTTTTTTTCTTTTCTCGCGAGGGGAAAAATCGAATTTGCGCACAGGGGATTGAAAATTATATTTTTCTGTCTTTCGTTTCCTTGATTTCTGCGATTATTTCGTATTTTGGTTTTTGTTTCTTTAGTTTACCGACTCATTACGAGATATTTACGATTGATTTGGGGATTTTGGGGGGCACACTTATTTCACTTTAGACATTTACGGATAATGGCGTCGCCATCACCGCGTGTGTGAATCGTTTTTTTTTCTCTCTCGAGCTCCTTCTGCCTTCTGTACCACACCACGAGTTACCACTGACTGCCTGTTGAATGGGATCTTTTGTTCGTTTTTCGCGGTTTTCGCTGAGCACGTAGGGACGCTATGAGACGTCCGACTATCGCGCTAACAGCTCGCAACCTATATTTGTCTCGTTCTCGCTTGGGGCATCATGAGTATGTGCCAAAATAAAATTGCTTTTATCGTCGTAGCCTATCACTAGAAAATTTCGTTTTGGGTTTTAAATTGTTTTTTGGATTTTTCCCTGCCTTTTGCCATACCGAGTTATTCGCGGTGGATTAAATTCTACGAGTAAATTGGGAATCTAAATTGATCCTATAAACTAAGCGAATTAGTGCTGCCCGCGTGTCCCTCAATATGGTGGCCTGTATCTCTACCTAACCCTCTCAAACTGTCCTGCCTATGAGTCCCGCGCCATGTTGGGCGTAATTTTAAAAATTTAACGTTGGACATCTTCGTAGTTTCCTACAAATTTTATTGGTGGTCTTTCATCACATGTATGGTTTATTTTTTCATTACTTTTTATAATTACAATTATACCTTTTTCTAGTTGTTGTACAATATTTCTTTCAGTGAATTTGACCTTTTTACAAATTTGTGATATACATCCTTTATATTGTTTTAGATGTTTCAGCTCTTTGTTTTCCACATACTCATAAAATGTGTTGTTTTTATTAATTAACATGGTTTCTTTTATCTGCAGTTGCTCGTTTAAATGGTTTGGGATAGGTAGAATATAGGATTTAGGAAAGAAAAGGATTTCTTTAGGAATTTGAACTATAAATATAATTGTTTACACTTTGGATATTAGTTTCTATTGTGTTTAAAATGTCTTCTATTTCTTTTATATTTATGATATGGATGATATTATTGTATTCATTAACTATGCCTACTGGCTCCAGGTTTATTAAAGTATACCTGTTTTCACTGTCTATATTTTCTAAGTTTATTCTAGCGTACACACTTGTTGAAACAACTGATAAGAGCATCAAAAACTTCATGCTTACTGTTGAACGTCCTTCTGTTTATTGACTAATTTTCTAGTTCTCTCTGCTCTAGTCATAGGTCTCTTTGTTGTCGGAATATTTTCCTTATTATGGAATTTACTGTTCTTCTTTGTATTCGTTCAGGGTGTTTCTCTTCAAGTGCATCGTATTTGAATCGCATTTGAGTTTTATGTCTTAGGGCTAATGGGTTTTTTACTATTCCCTCTTCTCGTGTTTCTACATAATCTTCTCTGTGTTCATTTATTTTATCTATTGTGTCGGGTAAATCTTCCGAACACAGGGGAGTTAGTTCTGAAAGTTTCCTTCAACAAAAAAAATCGCTCAGTAAATTGACACAATATTTATTTTATTTTAATATTAAATATGACGGCAAGACAAACTGAACAATTAGATGAACAAGTTAGACGAACAAATTAGAGAAGACCGGACCACTGCGCTCAGAGGTTGAAAAATGACTATAACTTCCATCGGCCAGCAGCTCTCGTCCACAGTCACATACCGCCGTGTCCCCAAACTGCTGTCATCACCAATCCCACACATGCAGTCTGTCCAACCATTGATACCAGGACCATGCCTTGGATATCCAATTGAATATGATCACGACTCCAATGACCACCGATAGACCTGCAGCCAACTGTATGCGAGACATTGTCGTTCCAAGAATACAAACGATGAGTTGCATATTGTGCGCCCATTTGCTGCGCGTCTGAAGGGTGGACAGGTACTCTTCACTCCACCGATGCCAGAATTCCTGATGGATTTTCCGGAGGAACTGATACTGCTTGAGCCTATTGACTGGGACATCGATGATATGGGGCTCCGGCACCGCGATAAGGGGAGAGCCGATGAGGAAATCCCTAGGTGTCAGTGCTAGTTTGTTGTCCGGGTCATCGTGGAGGGGGATCAACGGTCGGGAATTGAGGCAAGCTTCGATACGGGTGGCCAGCGTGTGTAATTGGTGGTACCATAGCGACTGAGTTCCGACGAGTCGGACTAGGTGGTGTTTTGCCGATTTGACGGCAGCCTCCCACAATCCACCTTGATGGGGAGCGCCGGGTGTTATGAAGTGCCATTGCGTGCCTGCATGCGCTAGCTTCTGTTGGTTGTGGTGCGACTGAAAAGCTGCTAAGTCCTCCTTTAAGTATCGGTTGGCTCCAACGAACGCCGTTCCGTTATCACTGTAGAGATGGGGGCAAGGACCTCGTCGGCTCGTGAATCGCGTAAATGCATCTAGAAATGCCTGTGAGGTGATGTCTTCGATGACTTCTAGGTGAACCGCCTTGGTAGCCATACACACGAAGATGACCAAGTAACCCTTGACGGTGACGCGTGAGCGCTTGGTCCCAACCCGTAGCGTAAACGGTCCGCAGTAATCCACTCCTGACGACAAGAACGGTCTTGATGCGTTGACCCGTTGGCGGGGTAGGGAGGCCATCTGTTGTCGGATGAGGGTTCCTCGATGTCGTCGACAGATGACGCATTGATGTACGTAGGTCCGGACGGCTTGGCGGCCGTGCAGAATCCAAAATCGGTGGCGCAGCGTCTGCAACATTAGTTGCACTCCTCCGTGCATCGTGGTGAGATGGGTGTGCTTGATTAGAAGCCATACCAAGGCACCCGCTTTTGGTAGCACTATCGGGAATCGTTGCTCGTGTGGGAGGGAGGCATTGGTGAGTCGTCCCCCGACTCGCAAGACTCCATGGTTATCGAGGTATGGATTCAAGGAAAGGAGACTGCTTGAAATTGCGAGGGCGGCCTCTCTACGCAGCTGCTGGATTTCCTGATGGAACGCTGTGGCCTGTTCCAGGATGAACGGTTGTACATTCAAACTCCTGATATCTTCAACTAATTTAGAATAATTAGGGTTTTTACACGAATCTAATTGTATTAATGTTTTGATTTTATTCCAAATATCTGGATATGCACTGTGAAGAAATTGGAAGCAGTGTATCCAATTTGTTACAGGATCATCATGTCCTCTAATATAATGAGATAGATACGTACTAAGAGGGAGACCCCCAAAGTCTGTGGGAAAGAATATATATTTTAAAATATGTGAGTACTCTCTAAATCTACAACATGTGTCCGAAGCAAGTAGTTTATTGTTTCAAACTGGTTCAAAAAGAAAGCTGTATCTGGATCCATTTCAGTTTTTACACTTGCTTCCGTTATTGTGTTAATAGAACAAAATCCAGACTGGAAGGTACTAATTCCATCATTTATATCGGGCATTAATCTACTTATGTTTTTTGTCATTTGGCTTATCGCATCTCCCTTTTAGTATCTAACCTTCCCGTATTCAAAAAGATCAGTTCCACTGGAGAACGTTTGGACCAGTGAGGCATGGAGATCACTCCACGTATAGTGCTGGTAACCATACTTCTCGTACCACACCTTAGCTCTACCTATCAAAGCTAACTGAACACGAGGGAGTAAGTCTTTCATATTATCCCTATCAACCCTAATATCCACGTCCCTGCACCACTGCACTATATTGACGCGTGAATAGTCGGGATCGTAGGCCGGAAATCCAACCAAATCAGTGGAATGACGCCATTTTTTAGCCACCGCGCTAAAAATCGAATTTAACGCTTCAAGCGTGATCAGTGGATGATTAGTGGCAGTAGATAGATCACTAGGAGCTGCACCGGTATTTCCAGGAATCTCATCATCTTTACCTTGAACCCCTTCGGTATCAACAATATTGATACTCGAACATTCAGCCATTTGTTTACTAAAAGAAAATGCACTCACCGTAAGAAGATGATAAACTCGCAACAAACAGTTGTTTACGTAAAAGAAAAAGAAACAAGTTTTAAACAGCCTGAACCAAGTCAACGTTTCCTCTTTCCTTTTTTTTTTGACGAACAATCCTTTTACTTCAAATTTACCAGCTGCGAGTTATGATTTTGTAATTCACGTGGTATATTTTATTCAAAGTGGTATATTTTATTCACAGTGCAAAGAATATAAGCAAGTTATGATTTATTTATTACATGGCATATTTTATTGATACACACTGTTCGAGCTCTGAAGTAGAAGTGAAGTTTTCTACTCGATGAAAATCTTCATCAAGCGTTACTTAATATTTTCTTGACGGCAAGGTAAATTATCCCACTTCTGATAATAACGAGTACAATAATGAGTATCACAGCGAGCGAGCACTAACGTCTTTTCTAGTTTTACATCGAAGCACGGAAATATAAATTATTGCTCACCGACTTTGGACTATGTCCAATTATTAAATTATTGCTCACCGACTTTGGACTATGTCCAATTATTAATTTCCGTTATGGGACTATGTCCAAATTAAAACACTCCTTTACGACGTCTAGCAGAAGACTAACTTTTTATTGTACACGATATGGTTTTCAAAATTAAACGCTGACGCTGCACTGCAATCGTTGCGTATGGTTTAGACGCTGACTCTGCAGTGCATCGGAAGCGTGTGTAGAATATAACAAAAAATAAGGAAATGTTTCCTGTGTTAACTTATATTGAATAGTTCAGTACTCAGCCATACATTCCTCCCTGTTTTCTGCAATATATTGGATAACAACTCATCATCTTTGTTACACTCCTCATCATTATATTCAGGACATTGTGGAGCCTGTTAATGTGATCCATTAGCAACGCAGTATTGTAGTGAGACTCTTCCATCAAGTAAACTAATAGCTGGGCACGCTCAGTACCTATACATTTCAGAACTATACTAACACGGTACGGGGGGGAATGGAAAATTCCCTGGGTACCCAAAAACAAAGCTAAACCTAACTAAATCTAACAATTTATCAATACGGTTTACTGTATCTGTTATGGATCTGCATATTTTCTGCATCATTCCTGCAACACCTACGCAATTAGAAGAAGTAGAAATAACACAGTTTACCAGTGAACCTGGTATATTCTTTGAAGACATCGGAAGAGTGAACATGATTGCAAGCTCGTGGAAGACTATAGTATTTTTCAACCTAACAAACTACTGCACCAAAAAAAAAAAATTCGTTATATGTACGAAATAGTTATTACATTTTACGAAACCCTTTGTAGTTTTCAGCAGACGAACGCCTTTGAACAAATTACATGTGACTGTTTGTTAAATGTACGAACGACAAAAAAATATATTTTACAAACAAATTCGTCTAATCTACAAACAAACATTAATAAATGCGACGAATGCATTCGTAATATGTAGGAACTCGTTCGTGAAATATTTACGAATCCATTTGTTTATTGGACAAATATGTGTGTGATATGTACCAATAAATATTTGTAAATAATACGTGTTTGCGCACTTATTTAATCTTCTTTATTTAAACGTTGCCAAATGGTTGAGTAATTATTTGATTTTCTTTATTTAAAAACTTTGACTGGTTAACAAAGGAACAAAACGTGGCGACCACCAGAAGGCAAAAATGACAAGAGAGCGAAAGACATTCGAGTTCGACTTTTTATAAAAAAGATAGAGGTGCGTGAAGTTAATGGAGATTCGGCGATGCGATCAATGGCCGACTACAGAAATTGTACTAGTTGACAGTTTCGCTAGTCGGTCATAGATGGCATTAACAATACGAATGCTTTCGTAAATCGATGCGAGATTTTATATTTGCAGCCAAACATTTCCACTCGGTCTTTGGTTTGGCTTGTGACAATCCACAAAATGTATGTGGGCGACTTTAAAAATGTTTGTCCTGGGTAACGATCGGACTAGTTCTCAAAAGAACTTTTTGTGTTTTCTGAAAGAGAAAAGATGGAAAGCAAACAATAAAACACCTGTAGTAACCACAGTTGTTAGATTTTTACCTATTTATTATTATTATTATTATTTTTTTTTTTTTTTTTTGATTTATTGCTGCTTTTATCAAAGCTTAAGCTGGTGCTTCGATAGATTTGTTATTTAATGCAGCACCCATTTTCTGCTTCGCGTCTATATATATTTAATAATGATTACATTATAATGTTTATTATTATTATTTGTTGGATAAAGGGATTAAGTTACTTTTTATATTTTTTATCAATATGTGAACGACCGGTGTAAAGATTAACCAATAGACCCTTTACCGCTGGTAGGGGGAAGTCTAAATAATTACTCGTTGGCTTCTTCTTTACGAATGAAATTCGCAATCTTTATTCAGTCACTTAAATACAAAATTATTGCTTATGCTACAAATAATATACATATTAAATTACATCATTCCCAGCACAATCAGCAACGATGATAGAATTTTTATTATGTTGACTGTGCTGGGAAACAAATTGAACATTACACCTTTCAGGTACAAACCAGGTGTCTGGTGGTGTCACCATGACAACCGGACTTGGCGATTCGTCTGGCAGTTCGTAAAACTGAGTTTATAAACTGCCACATAAGACGCGCATATGTCGATTGCTAGCGGCAGGCTATCCATTTTGTACGTTATGTTTTCAAAGTCGACATAAATTTGTGTTGGTGCCAAAAGTTTGCCAATTATTGTTATGTATTGTGGAACCGACGACTCTCTTAATACTTTTGCATCAAAGTACTCCTTATAAAGAGCATCGGTTTCACATACCACAATGAATGCATCGCTCGATTCATCTATTGAGAAATTTTTCTGAGATTTTCGTTTCCTCTTTGGGTTTGAGGAGTCCGTCAGCATTTTTATGGCTTTTCCATTGGGCAACAGCGATTGGGTAAGCCTAAATACTGCGGCACAAATCGCATCTGTTCAAATAGATTAAAAGTTAATAAATAAAATAGCAATGCATAATAACAGAAGTGCACACATGCAATGGACATACTTCGGTGTAACTTCTCTTTATTTGCATTAACTTCCCTAAGGATGTCAATGTTTGCGGCATTTTTCAAATCCCGAGGCAAAACTTGCGATAGCATGACGTCCACAAAATCAGTTTGACTGTCAAGAAATAGATTTTTGACGCCAAACACGTGATTGAAATAAGATTCAAGCTAATCAGAATAGTAGTAGAAAGAACAGAAATGAAATAACGTGAGCTCCTGCCTTGACGGCTTTATATCACGGTGGGCCTTCCCACAGAAGGGGTCAAAAGAGAAGCGTTGACCACGCCCCAGGGCAGTATCAGTGCTACCCCAGTACAAATTTTTAGTCATGTATAAGGCATGAGCTACCTCCTTGCTAAAGAGCGAGGCCTATCTAACACCTCTTGTGTCTAATAACACTATGTTCTCGCGATTTTGGGCAACCACAACCACCACGATGCACCCACAAGGGGGCCTACCTCCCAGACAGGCTGCGCCAAGCTGAACCGGTGACAAGTCACCAGAGAATCAACCTGACACAGGGGCTTCTGTCTCCCGTGGTACCAGAATATAGCTTCCGGTGGAGCCTCGCAACCATAGCGGTCACTTCCATATGGACTCCATACAGCCCGAGGCCTGGCAGCCTCATACATCCCTTTCTACCTACCTGAGGATCAACAAGGGAACAACAACCTACAATCCGGTCTAAACAACCACACTCTGTGCAGCTCTTCGCCTTTTGAAGGCTTCCTCAGCAAACAAACCTAGTCTCTCTGCGGTGTCATCAGACGACAATACCTTGCTAAAAACCCTTTCGCCACCCTCCAACTCAACTCCCATAGCCGTGAGGTCCCTAATGTCGGCATAGAGCGGACAGTCACACAGAACGTGTTCCCAGTCCCCTCTTATGCAGGAATGCATTAAGTGAGCCATGACCGGTCAAAAGGTAGCCCATGTACAGCGAAAAGCCCCGATTCGCTCCACTCACCGCCACCGACACATCAGGTGTAATGCTGCGAAAGAGAATTATCATATAAGGTGATGCGCGAGAAAAAAAAACGAAGACCCATATGGGCGACTCAAGCTTAAAACAAAAAAACGATCTAGAATATGACCTCCACTACGGCACACTATTTATTTAACCTCAGATCTATTACAATTAGGTACTGCTTGAGTGACCGACTGCACGCGCAGTTCCAAAGGGGAACTCGCTACACAAACTACTAATCTGGTTCGCGGTACGGTATGGAGCTCCTACGACACGCCTTGCTGCCGCTCCTTTCGCTGAACTGCTTCCTGATGGTGCTTGGCGCGCCTGTCGTCCGGTGCCGCCTTGCGGTAGGGAGGTAAAAAGTACACCCGTCTTATGGGTATTGCAAAATCAGGGATCGTCCGCCTTGCGGGTATCCAGAGGAAAATTGTTCGGTGTTCGGTTTTCGAACCATTACGCACAAAGAGAAATGTCCATCCGACTTGCGGGAATTATTAAAAGATTTATGTTCGGTTTTCGAACCATTACGCACACAAGGAAATTGTTCATCCGACATGCGGGAATTATTAAAAGAACGTTTTTTTTTTTTTGGTATCCGAACTATTAAGCACAAAAAAGAGAAATTGTTCATCCGACATGCGGGAATTATTAAAAGAACGTTTTTGTGGTATCCGAACTATTAAGCACAAAAAGAAATGTCCAAATCGTCCACCATCCTCGTGGTCTCTTAGAACCCAGCGCACACGACCGAACAGCTTTCCAACCAAAAGACAACACCTGTTTTATCCGTACTTCGTCTACGGATTTATTAATCAAAACTGCGCGTACTCGCGATAAAAATATAAAATTGTTCAATATCTGTGCGACCATGCGCAAAATATAAAAAAACTACTGCCTACGCAGTAAAAAAAAGAATGTCACCACCCGCGTGGTATATTTTAAGTCCGCACAACACGTCGGAACAATATGAAAACCAAAAATCAACTCCTCGAGAAAAACTTCCAACTCGCCAACCAAACCTCGTGTCGACGATGTTACGCAGCACACGACAAAAAAAAAAAAAAAAATTGCCAACAACAACCACCCGATCCCAGCCATACGACTTAGTACCCTCCACGATGACGTTTACCACAGCATTATTTTCCCCGTTTCACTGTCCACTGACCACTTTGACCTCGTTGTCGAATTCCTCCCTCCCCAGCTCTGCCAAGTTGAACTTGTGAAGATCGGTGAGGAACTCCTCAATACCGATCCTCTTCTCGACCTTCTGGATCACAACCCTCGTGACCAGCCTCTTGTTGACCGCTACTGTCAACCCCACCTCACTGAATTTTGTGTTCTTCGCCACTGCGTCCCTTTCGGAGCTCGACGGTGTGCTTATGAGCAATCCTTCCCTAACGTTCTTCATTGTGTGAACACGTACGTTCAGTGATGGCGCAACTACATCCATAACCTTTCTTTTTATCTCTTTACCGCTTTCGTTCTCCTTGCCCTTGACCACCAGAGCCCACGTATGTATGGGCTCAGCTGCCACTGGCACAGAGAGGACACCAGGGACCACTCCAGCAGCAGCACCAACAGCAGCAGTACAAGGCCCGGAAACAACAGGAGCAACAGCAGAAGGCACAGTGACACCTGAGGAGGAAACTTTTCGGTCAACACGACTCATCCCACCGCTCCTGCCACCCATGGCATCAAGACACCCCTTGAGGCCCTCATTCTCCCCGGACAGCCTCATAATGATATCTTCGTACTCGCCTACTAGATTCATCATGTCTTTCCTAGCTTTCGGCTCCACCAACGCCGAACAGTTTTGTTATCGTTGTCTGAGCTTCCCTTCATGAAGCACCTTTTTCCTCTTTCCTCCACCTTAGCTGCCTCATTCTCTTCCTCATCCCCTGTCAAATATATCATGTCATATAGTCCCATTTTTACTTACCTGTGCCCATATAGGTATGGGCCACAGCTAGTTCAGTTAACCAAAAAAAATATTTTTTTTTTTTTAATTAATTAATTAATTTTTTTTTTTTTTATTTATTTATTTAAAACTTTTGTGACGTCAGTCCACAAGTTTCAACTTTTGTGACGTCAGTCCAGATTTCACAAAACTTTCCACTGAAACCAAAATTTTCCACTGCGGTACTTTTCCACAGATTTATGAAAAAATTTACAACCGGCGGTAGTTGTGCTTTTTGCACACGGCACAATTTGTGACGTACGTACTCTATGGTACTTTTCCACCAGGTTGTTTCTTAAATTTTTCACTCGTTCCAGATTATTCTCGAACCTTCTCGAATCTTCTCGAACCTTCTCGAAGGTTCCACAATTTTCCACTGTGGTACTTTTCCACAAATTTATCAAAAATTTTAACTGTTGGTATTTATCCACAGATTTATTAAAACTTTATTTGATATTCCACAAAACACTATTTAATATTTAGCCGGTGCTAATAAACTTTTCCACCACGCACGATGGTTATATTTGCACACGACACTTTATTAGCAACAATTCGCGGAGCTCCAACCAAACACGTCTGTACTCAACGAATTACAAGAGAGGAGTGTCTTTCTACTCACACTACAGTTAGAAAAAACCATAAATAATATTAAAAAGAGTCAAAGCTACAAGCAATTACCAATTTGTAGCCATATGGTTCTTTGTATTGCGGCCAGGAATCGAACACAGGCTTTTTGGTTGACACATCCCCGTTGTTCAAACAATTTAGACGTGTCGCGACACAACCTTTCCAACGACTTAGCCGATCGTCAAACGACAGGTTGTCGTAGATAAGGGATCTTATATTCTCCTGCTCATTAGTAGATTCGTTATATAAAGTCTGCAACTTTTTAGCCTTCTTAGCTCTTGGCTCTAAGACTTTTCCAATTTTGATGCTTTTCCAATTATGGAATTTGTTATACAATTTTCCTAATGGAGCACCAGGTCTCTCCACATAGTAATATCCCTATATATGAGATATTTTAGTGACCCAAAATTGAATGTATATAAGTAGATATTATTACCAAAGCTTCATTAGGAAATATTTCCACGATTTCTTGTGCGAGGGTCTTGCAATCGCCCTTGGAAACATTTTCAATATTGTTGGAGATACAATATTGAAGAAATGCTTCCACAAGCAATTTCCGTGTCCTCTCATCCAGCTCACCATGCGTTTCCTGATGTTCGCATACAATCTGTCCGTACGGACTGCCATTCGAAATAATTTTGTATCGTAGCTCATCAACAATAAATAAATAAAAACACAAGATATTTTAAAGTGGAAAATAATTATACAAAAACCACTGTCTTTATTTCGAAAACCATCCTAATACCGTCCTACTTCCCTCCTATATTGTGACTGACTTTTGTTCGTCGCTTGTTCCTAGAACAAGTTCGTTCCCCTTTCTTCATACATCGAAAGCAGAGTCACAAATACTCAAGCGATTCGATACAGTCCCGGCGAAAACCTACGGTTTTCTACCCTATCGCTTTTTATTTAAATATATTTCTGCTAAAGCTAAACATAAACTACAATAGTTATAAATCATTCCAGCTCTTCGATTGGCAGGATGCAGATCTTCTGTACCGGCCTCGTAAGTTGATTGGTTGCCGTCTGGATGACCACACTCCGCACTAGTCCATCTCGACTGGGTATCAGCCTTACTATACGCCCCATCGCCCATGCCGATGGTGGGAAGTTCTCGCTCTTGATGATACACAGTTGTCCTTCTTTCAGCCCGTACCTTTCTTTCCGCCATTTCTTCCTTTCGTACAAGGTGGAGAGATACTCCTCCTTCCATCTGACCCAAAAATGGGCGAGCATCGTCTTTCGCTCCCTCCATAGCTTAACGCCCTTCGTATTCGGCAACTCATTGGTCATAAATGGTAATGGCAGTACAAGTGGCTCGCCAATCAAAAAGTGTCCCGGCGTTAACGCCTGTAGGTCATTCGGATCATCACTCAAGGGATGCAATGGCCTTGAGTTCAAAATGGCCTCTATTCCAGTGAGTAGTGTTAGAACTGCTCATATGCTAACACCTTTGTTCCAACAATTCTTGTCAAATGATATTTCATGGATTTGACCGCTGCTTCATATATGCCACCCTGGTGTGGTGCCGCAGGAGCCATGAATTTCCATTCCGTCCCTTTCAAACACAAGTGCTCAAAAGTTTCTTTCTTCAAATGGGCCTGCATAGTCTACACCTGTATGTAGAAATGCCTTCCCTGGTGTTACTCTTTCCGATGGCAAGTCAGCCATCAACTGCATTTCAAATCGATGATTGTATCTCGCGCAGTTTACACATTTGTGTAGAAAATTTCTCAACTCACTTCGACTCTTCGGAATCCAGTATCTCTGCCGTATGTATTGCATCATAACTTCCACCGCTCCGTGTTTTGTTGCTTTGTGAGCACTATCCATAATCAGCCAAGCTAACCGAGAACCATTCGGTACAATTGCTGGATGTTTTCTTTCGAACTCCAAGTCCGCTCTATCCAACCTTCCTCCAACTCTTAGGATTCTTTTACCATCCATAATTGGGTTCAATGGTTGAATCTTACTCTTGTCCGATAGGCATTTGCTCTTTGTCATGCAAGCAATTTCCTTCCCATAGTATTTCTCTTGTTCTTTTCGTAGTAGATATTGAATAGCTTCATTGATTTGCAAGAATGGCATGGCCTTTTCTTTTCCATCGCCCCTTCCACCTTCCTTGCCTTATAGTTGCTGCTTGTTGCAGCACCATACCTGTTGACATTCCCCTGCTGGGTGTATGCCTGCTGCTCCTGCCTGCGATCGCCTATCGCACTTTCCAACGCCTCAGCCTTCCTGTCCAAAAATGCACAAAATTCCTTCGCGGCTGGCGTCTCTGATGTGCGGGCTTCCTCCCACTTGCATGCAGACTCCCGGTCCAGCTTCTCATGCAGAACATGGACCACTATCATGTCCCACTGATATGTAGGAACACCCTGCGCCTTCAGTTGTCGCAACGTCTCATGGCACGTATTCGACATCTTCTGCAAGTTTGCAGCCTTCGCCGTCCCTTCCAAATTCGGCAGCCTGAAAAACTGCCTAAGCAGCTCACGGCATGTCGGATACTTCCGGTCGTATATCTCGTTTAATCGCTTCCAGGCCTCGCAGTAGTTTTGGTCGCTTAGCTGCCATTCGCCGTGTGTCCTCATTGCCTTCCCTGTTAACGACTTTTTAAGGTACGCAAACTTGTACGCCGGAGATATTTTATCGTTGTCGTGTACGGCTGCCACGAACCTGTCGCGGAAGCCTTGCCACTTCGTGAAGCTGCCGTCGAATTCGCCCCAAGTGTTTTTTACGTCATGTTGGGCAAATGGAAGGCTCACATTGACAGCGATGGGCTGCTTCTCTCTTTCCGTTGCAGTTGGTGTCAGCTGCTTCTGCTTCTGCCTAAGAGCGGTAGAAGCCGCAAAGAAATTGTTTTCGGCTTCGGCCGCCTTCCGCTCGATCTCCATGCTAACCAGGAGATCGTCCTTCTGTGCTATGCACCCTTCGTTGACCCGAAGTCGTTCCCAAGCCTCCTTCAGGGCCTCCATCCGGACTTCGATCGCTTCGATCGTTGCGTCCTTGAATCCATCCGAAGTGGTAAACTTTAGGAACCTTCCGATGGCGTGAATCTCTTTATCAAATAAATATTGATGATTCACACCTTCCTTCACACCTTCTTCTGCCATCTTTCCTTGATACTTTTCCTGTAAAAACATAGATTGAATTGCAATAAAATTGTATAGTTAGAAGGTTGTATGTTTACAAAATATTCCCTGCTGAAACCTATGTGCAGAGTGGATATGATTCGAATATTTCGCAGTAGGTACTTATGGATATGTTTCCCAATATGCGAAATTAAATATTTTAACTATTGTAAATATAATGTAACTTATTGTACCATCGCTGCGCTCATTGATACCTTTTACCATAACTAACACACATAAATATCTCTACACTTCAATAAAAGGAAAAGAAAGAAACAAAGTATTATCTGAATCTGCTGGTTTTGATTTTTCGAATTATTGTTTTCCACGACAATTCGAATCGAATTTCCTTCCGCCAACGTTTTCTCTCTGAATCCAAGCATATTTACATCCTTCTTTCCAAGATCAATCTCTTTACTTTACGCTTTCGACCTTCGATTGAAATTCTCAATAAATTTTCAAATTCTCTCCGTTTACTTTAATTGATAGGCAACAAATCTAGGTAATTCTATCGGCCTTCAGCACGCAAACAACACAAAAACCTTCAAGTTCATTTACCACTTTCCATCAACCTTCGATTTTTAATGGATTCAGAGAATAGTGAAAAAGAAAGAAAAAAAAAATATTTTTCCCGTCGGCACTTTCGGTTTAATTTTCTTCAAATAACATCAATAATTAAATTCCTTCCGCTTGCAAGCTCTTTCGTATGTAGGTCACTCTTATTTCTTATGAGTTCCTCCTTCCCCTTCGTGTGGTTATTCGTATAACACTCCATCTCTTTCCGCCCTTTTTTTTTTTTTTTTTTAAAACACAAAACACTCGACCGCACGTCTGCGTGCGAGTATGTTTATTATTATTTTTCGATTTGCACTTCTCTTTTCCATCTTCTCCTTCACTTTTCACATTTTTGTTTTGGTCACTCGGACATTCGCCTTATGAGCGCCTCTTTCCACTTAATTATTTGTGGCAGCTGGTACATTCGTACTCAAGCGCCCCTTCCTCTTTCGACCATCCCAAATCAAACCAGACAGTATGAGAGAAAAAGGAATAAAAACTGTCGCCCGAGTCTACCTAGCCCACAACAACAGTATACCAGTTGTCTATTTTTTACCCCTAACGCACAGCGATAGCACATATTATTTTATAAGTAAATACACTATAATTTATTAAAAAAAAAACTAACACTTGTTGACTGTATTACCTTTTGTGGGGAAGAAAAAAGAAAATATTATGTTGATGTTTATATTGTTTTGTTTTCTGAACTAGTTTCACTGAACCACCGTCGTTGGTTGTATAACAAGAACTAACTTGAACACAAATTCCAACCAATTTTTGCCATGGCGAATGCGCAGCTGGCTTCTGTGCTAGATGTTCCTTTCCATATGTATGTATGTATCTTTCGTCTTTCTCTGTTTATTTTCCTTTGTGTGTCCGTATAGGACTTGTGTTTTTCTTTTCTTTCGAGATTTCTTTTCGTTTCTTTCCAGTTTTGCATTTTATTGCATGAACCATAATAATACAACAAGAAGAGTAGAATCCTCTAGACTGTTCTTTTCGTGAATAAACCTGCTACTTCGTTTGGAAGTAAAATAAATTGTGTGTATATTTTGGTTCTTTCGCTCATACGCATTTGCATGGGTCTTTCGTTCGATTTATTTGGTATTGCATTTACAATACGTCGTTTATTTGAGGAAAGGGTTTTTTCGTGTGTGCAGTATATGCTGTATACATAATGTATTTTGTTGTTTGTGACGACTGTCACGTAGGCAAGCCAAATCTTTTGTTGGTGGACCGTTACTTTCCAGTTTCCGTTATACTTTACCACATAAATTATAAGAATACTCATACCCTAGGTTCTTCTTTCGTTTAAATGCTTACTTTTCTCTCGTAAGACTTTTTACCTTCTTCCGATGATTGATACCTGCTGGAACCTTTCACACCACCAAATTATTTTCTTTTCGTATTTTTGTCTTTCCGCGCACACAATTTTTCCACATTTTAAATACGTTAAAATTACCATCGTACTTTCCCGTCACTAGTACCATCCGGCTCGACACGGACCAAATGTATCGTAGCTCATCAACAATAAATAAATAAAAACACAAGATATTTTAAAGTGGAAAATAATTATACAAAAACCAATGTCTTTATTTCGAAAACCATCCTACTACCGTCCTACTTCCCTCCTATATTGTGACTGACTTTTGTTCGTCGCTTGTTTCTAGAACAAGTTCGTTCCCCTTTCTTCATACATCGAAAGCAGAGTCACAAATACTCATGCGATTCGATACAAATTTTATGCAAATTTATTTTCGAGCTCTGCACAAACATTTGCGAAACACGAGGCCTGGATATGTTACGGCTACGGACATTTATTGAGTCCATTGTTTGTAAGGCCATTGCCTGCACAGGCTGTGCATGCATGTGCCAATGACTGGCAGCGTTTCCAAATGGACCAATTATATATGAATTCGCCTTGCATTCCAAGCGGAAAGTTTGTGCCCTCAACAAGGATAATTTTTTATGCAAAAGCTATATTTAGAAAACATACTAGATAAACTATAAATAACTAACGACCTTCTGGATCACAACCCTCGTGCCCAGCCTCTTGTTGACCGCTACTGTCAACTCCACCTCACTGAATTTTGTGTTCTTCGCCACTGCGTCCCTTTCGGAGCTCGACGGTGTGCTTATGAGCAATCCTTCCCTAACGTTCTTCATTGTGTGAACACGTACGTTCAGTGATGGCGCAACTACATCCACAACCTTTCTTTTTATTTCTTTACCGCTTTCGTTCTCCTTGCCCTTGACCACCAGAGCCCACGTATGTATGGGCTCAGCTGCCACTGGCACAGAGAGGACACCAGGGACCACTCCAGCAGTAGCACCAACAGTAGCAGTACAAGGCCCGGAAACAACAGGAGCAACAGCAGAAGGCACAGTGACACCTGAGGAGGAAACTTTTCGGTCAACACGACTCATCCCACCGCTCCTGCCACCCATGGCATCAAGACACCCCTTGAGGCCCTCATTCTCCCCGGACAGCCTCATAATGATATATAACGAGTGTTTCCCAGCCGGGGTAGGTTCAGCGGGAAATGTCCAAGTCCTTTACGGTGGCAAGCTACGAGTGGAGGGGGAACCGAGAAGAAAAACCACGTTGACGAAGTCCAGCTCGTCAAATCAAACACACGGAATTAATTCTTTACAAAATGTACTTTCTTTATTTAATTAAAAACGGATAAATGTACACGGTGATAATATGCTGAGCTCTGCTCGATGATGACTCGACGGCGACTGCTCGAAAACTCCCCGGTGCACAGGCGGCTTTGCCTTTTATAGCCTGCGTGTTGTTGTCTCTGCTGCTGCGGTCCCAATTGCTGGCTGCTGCTGTTTGTTGATTGTTGTTTGGCGATGGTTGTTGTTGATTGTTGTCTACGGCCTGACTACCACTACCTACTACTTCCACTACCATTGTTTAACCCACCATGCTACGACTGCCACTAGCGCTACCATGCCACGACTGCTACTGCTAAAGGAGGGGCGAGTACCTGGGCCGCAATAGCTGCGAACCCTGTGTCCCCACTGCCCACAAGCTTGTAACCAGGTACCCGTGTGTCTGGTCTGGCGGCCACCACTCGACTGACTTGTGTTGGTTTGGTTGGCTCTACTTAAGCGTCGGCTGCACAGTCGTGGTGTGGGGCGTTGCGTTGTTGGTATCGAGTGCGTGGTGAGTTGGGTTGGTTAGCGCAGTAGTGGTGGGGAACGTGCTGTGGTATTGAGTGCGTGGTGAGTGCCGCTGGCTAGCCTAGTAGTGGTACATGGTTGGTGTGGGTGTGTGGTGGGTTGCGTTGGCTTAGCGTAGTAGTGGTGCGGAGTGTATGGTGAGTGGCGCTGGCTGAGCGTAGTAGTGGTGCGGAGTGTATGGTGAGTGGCGTTGGCTTAGCGTAGTAGTCCGTAGAGGGGTGGACGGCGGGGTTGAGGGACTGTGACTGTGTTTGTAACGAAAACACTTCGTTACATCCCCCCCTTACTTCGATGACGGAAGCTGCGGCGTTTGGTTGGACGGCGCGGCGAAGCGCTATCGGTGAGTCTGCCATCGGAGCTCCATGTCCCCTCGACTGGAGATAATTACCCTTGCCGGTCTGGCGGGTGTGGGAACCTTTACGCGTCTGCGGTCGTTCTTTGTAGACCCTTCGATGGCGTAAGCTACGGCGTTGCTGCGGTTTGTACCGTTGACAAGACATGCAGCGACGTACATACTTAGTTACGTCCCGGAACATGCCTGGCCAATAGTAGCATTTGGCGATCCTAGCGATGGTTTTGTTGATTCCAAGATGACCCGCTGTTGGTTCATCGTGACACTCTCTTAGCACCTGCTGTCGTTGGTCTTCGGCGACGCAGAGCTTCCATGGGGTGTAGTCTTCGTTGAGGTATGCGGTGCTGTCGTGGATGTACCGGTACAAGTTACCGTTTTCCATTCGGTAATCCGGGAATCTCGACGGTTCTTTCATCACGGCTGTCTTCTTCTTGCTGCACCAGTCGCCTCGGTTCGGTGGTAGATCAATGGCGTGGAGTTCATCCGGTCTTTGGAGTGGTTGTCTCGGTGACGCGTCTGCTAGGACATTGAATTTCTCTCGTCGATACTTCAACTTGTCATCGTATTGCGTGGCTGGATTTCGCGAGAAGTATCGCTGCTTGACGGGGTAATTGTCTTTCATCCTGATGCTATGTTCATTGTTATGGGTAGCCGCTTGTAGATGCTCGTACCTTGGTAACTCGGAGACTAGAAACTCGTCGATCGCCCGTCCTTCGTGGGCTGTAGTTTCCGTCGTTGGTCTCCTTCGGGAAGGTCCCGTTTGAGTTTTAGCGATGGTATCGTTTGGCGGTGTAGAAGTTGGACGTGTTGCTGTCGCTGGCGCGGAAGCGGTGACTATCGGGTGGGCTGGCGCGATGTTTGTTGGTCTTGGGTTTCCCCTGGGCTGGTCCGGGGGGCTTCTGGCTGGGTTGCCGGTCGGCTTTAGCTCGCTCGTCACCGTACCGGCGGTGGCAATGGACGCTGCTTCGATGATTCTCTGCTTCGGGATCTCGAGGACGCTGGAGTCGAGACGTAGGGCAATTCCCACTCGTACGAGGAGGTCCATCCCAAGAATGATGGAATTGGTCATTCGTGGCATGACTAAGAACTCATGTCGGTATGACTGCTGATCAAAATGGATATCGATGATGGTGCTACCTTGGATTAGCACATTGCTTCCATCTGCTAGGCGGGTATATGGGACGTCGCTGGTCCTCGGGGGTACAGTGTGTGTCATTCGCTCGGCGGTTTCAGCATCGATGAAGGATCTCGTTGCTCCGGTGTCGATGAGTGCTTCGTAGGTCTCGTCTCTGATGGTGATTCGGGCATACATGCGGTTGTCGTCGTTGATAAATAGGGGTGCGGGGCTAGTAATGGGGGATATTATGCGAGTTCGTCGTGGCCCCTGTTGTCGAGAACTCGCCTCTCGTTTCCCTCCCTGGAACGACAGCAATCCCTCGTGCGCACGTCTGGTCTTCCGCAATCCCAACAGAAAAGTACTTGGGGGTTGCGGCAGTTCTGCCGTAAGTGTCCTTCTTGGCCGCATCTCCAGCAACAATTGTGTAGCTCGGGTCTCCTCTGTTGGGCAGGTCCCGCAGGATGACGTTCTGGAGCAGACCAATGTTGAGCTGGGGGTACCTCTGGGTTTTGGCCTCTGGGGGGTCCGTGTATGGTAGCTACTCGGCTTGGGCGTTCGTCGGCACGGATACCTTCGTACTCTTCGGCGAGGAGGATGAGTTCCCGTAGCGTAGTGAAGTCTTTTCGTCTGACATAGAACTTGTATTCGGGCCGGCAGTTTGTATAGATCCTCTCCAGTTGTTGTTTCTTGTCCATGCCCGTGACCAAACGCATGAGGGTCTGGATTTCTGTGACGTAATCCGTGAATTTTTCCTTCGGGTTTTGGATGCGGCGGCGGATGTCGTCTTCCAATCGCTCAAAATATCGTGGCGGCAAGAAATAGAGGTAAAAGTCCTGTTTAAACTCGTCCCAATTCGTCCAATCGCTCTGGTTATTGCGATACCAAGACAGAGCTTTATCCTTCAGTAGCTCAGGTAGTGTTCTGGTCATTCGATCGAAAGGTAGACAGTAGCAGGTGGCCAGTTCTTCAATCCGTGCTAAGAATCCAAGCGGGTCTTTTCCTCCATCGTAACGGATTCCCCATTTTCTAACTTTGTCGCAAACTTCGGCGTCGCTGATTTCTGGTTCGTTACGTTTTTCCGTTGTATCCTCGTTGCTGGCTCCGTATGTCTCTTCCATAGTTGTTAGTGTCTTCTCTTCTATCGCCTGGCTTCGTTGTACCGCAAGATTGTCGACCTCTATCGCTTCTGCTTCGGTTGACCGATGTATTTTCACTCCCTTGATACTCGGGTTTTCTTTTGCGATCGCTTCCCAGGTTACCGTTTTACCGGTAATGCCCTGCTCAGTTAGGTGTGGTGAGTTTGGCGGGTGAACGGTAGTTTCCCCTGCGGTACTTTGGTCCGTTGTGAGCTTCTCTGAGTGTGGGTAGCGATAACGGGTCTCTAGTTCCTGCAATTTTTCTTCCCCTTCCTGGGCACTGTCGATGTATGTTGAGAGTCGCTTCCTCAGCTCTTCCAATTTCCCCGTAGGTTTCTCCTCCAATTCCTTTAAAACTGCTTGGATTTCTTCTTTGTTCAGGTTGTAGATCCACGATTTCCCCATTCGCACTGTATTTGGTAACGATGCTTTACTTTCCTTGCTAAAATTGTCCCTGCTCGGGCGCCATATATAACGAGTGTTTCCCAGCCGGGGTAGGTTCAGCGGGAAATGTCCAAGTCCTTTACGGTGGCAAGCTACGAGTGGAGGGGGAACCGAGAAGAAAAACCACGTTGACGAAGTCCAGCTCGTCAAATCAAACACACGGAATTAATTCTTTACAAAATGTACTTTCTTTATTTAATTAAAAACGGATAAATGTACACGGTGATAATATGCTGAGCTCTGCTCGATGATGACTCGACGGCGACTGCTCGAAGACTCCCCGGTGCACAGGCGGCTTTGCCTTTTATAGCCTGCGTGTTGTTGTCTCTGCTGCTGCGGTCCCAATTGCTGGCTGCTGCTGTTTGTTGATTGTTGTTTGGCGATGGTTGTTGTTGATTGTTGTCTACGGCCTGACTACCACTACCTACTACTTCCACTACCATTGTTTAACCCACCATGCTACGACTGCCACTAGCGCTACCATGCCACGACTGCTACTGCTAAAGGAGGGGCGAGTACCTGGGCCGCAATAGCTGCGAACCCTGTGTCCCCACTGCCCACAAGCTTGTAACCAGGTACCCGTGTGTCTGGTCTGGCGGCCACCACTCGACTGACTTGTGTTGGTTTGGTTGGCTCTACTTAAGCGTCGGCTGCACAGTCGTGGTGTGGGGCGTTGCGTTGTTGGTATCGAGTGCGTGGTGAGTTGGGTTGGTTAGCGCAGTAGTGGTGGGGAACGTGCTGTGGTATTGAGTGCGTGGTGAGTGCCGCTGGCTAGCCTAGTAGTGGTACATGGTTGGTGTGGGTGTGTGGTGGGTTGCGTTGGCTTAGCGTAGTAGTGGTGCGGAGTGTATGGTGAGTGGCGCTGGCTGAGCGTAGTAGTGGTGCGGAGTGTATGGTGAGTGGCGTTGGCTTAGCGTAGTAGTCCGTAGAGGGGTGGACGGCGGGGTTGAGGGACTGTGACTGTGTTTGTAACGAAAACACTTCGTTACAGATATCTTCGTACTCGCCTACTAGATTCATCATGTCTTTCCTAGCTTTCGGCTCCACCAACGCCGAAATAGATTCAGCGCTACTCTTCCTTAATCCCCTCATTAGTCTGGCTAGATCACTCAAATTTTCAACCGATATTCAGATTAAGAGTTTCGTACATATTATGCACTTTCTGGTAGGTATTTTTCTACATGTACGCCTTGACGATGTCTTTGATACTTTGGTGATTTTCATCAAATTCCTTCCAGATGTCTTCTATTATTTTCAGGCGCTCTGCTATGTACGCCCGTGTGTTCCTGACTGAAGAGTCCTTCCCAATGTTGGTCTTGAGACTCTCCAGCTCTTAATACATCGTTCTTTGCCTCGCGACAATAACGTATATGGTTGTGTCTTCCATTTCGGTATGTTTATTTTTAAATTTATATCACTTTCACTTTGTTCACTACCAGTGTTAGTCGCCCTGGTCGCTGGCGTTGTTATCCTTATTCGGATGGTTGGGGATTTTTGATTATGATACCAGTGTTGATCGCCCTGGTAACGCGGCTGTGATTTAATGATTAACGCGGATAGTTGAAGTCTTTGTTTATCTAACCAGCTATCTTAATAGTTGGTACTGATAGTTTTAAAAACTCGAAGGACCATGAAAAGTTGCATAGTCGCTTGTAAATTTAGTCGACCCCTTACCTCTGGTGGGGGGAAGTCAACATAAAACAAAACCACTATTCACGAAGTTTATTTTTCAACTCAATTCTTTATTTTATAGAACTACCTTATATACTAAAAAAAGTGCTTACTTTACAAATTTATTTTTTGCCATTCGCGTTCATTTCATTGTCCTGAGGCGTTGTTCAGCTGTATCTGAAGATAGATTAATTACGCGGAAGAAATGAACCGAAATCGACGGATTGAAATTGCTTGGATACCAAAATGATGACAAGTTAAAATTAGTTATAATTAATTCCTTTATTTTAAAATTGTAAGACGATTTTATTTTTCGTTCGATTTTATTCGTGTCTACACTTGAAAACTCAAAAAGGAAGAGCCAGCCATTTGCAAAATGGCTGATGACCTCTGTCTCTTAATACCTAGTGAAGTTAGCTACATTTACAGATTGGTTGCGTTCAGCCGCAATAAGGCAAAGTGAGAAAACGATCAGTATTGCAATAGGTGGGCTAAATATGTTTGTCAACAAAAAGAAATGTACTTACGCGAGCCAAGATACTAATATGCAACCTTCTGGCCGCGCAGTCACTGACACTCGTAATCTGAAAAAAAGGTTCCGGACAAAAAAGGAACACAGAGCCAATTGTTATATTAATTAAATGTACTTTATTTTAATTCAAGAGCACGCCACAGCCATTCGGGTTGGAAGTTGATTTTCAAGTGAGTCGACCGAACCATTATATCGGTTTTCTTTCTTCGTCAGCGGTATGGAAAAAACGGTCTGCCTTGATGGGTGTGTGTGTGTGTCGCTGTTGTTGGTGCGGTTTTTGGTGTTGCCGCCTCATCACAATATTGAACAATGTTACAAAATTAATTTTTTTTTTTTTTTTTTTTGAAAAAAAAAAAAAAGAAAGAGACGACACAATCGAATACAATGAAAAAACTAATGAAAGAGGAAATGGCTAATACCATGTTCCCACCAAACTGAAATCGCGAGGTTTCGATGAACTTTTACTGAAACCTCGTGAAGTCGTTCTCACCGAGTTGGAACTGACGTTCCAGTTGTTCTGATTGGGGACTCCGCATTCCGCTTTTCGGAAACGGTTATGAAACCATACCCATATAGCCTAACGGCAACCGCCGAACAAAAAAAATTTTAACTACGCATTATCAAAATGCCGAAGGGTTATTGAGAACGCGTTTGGGCACTTAAAAGCACGATTCAGAAGAATTGGCAAAGGGTTAGACAACCACATATATAACACTTCCTTAATAGTGAAGTCTTCCTGCGTCTTGCACAACTTTTTAAATATGCACAATGACCAAATAAATAATCCTGGGCTGCTACAAGAAGGGGGAGCTTCAATTCCCGAGCAACCGAAGTATGTTTCACGTATAACCGACAGCAACCCTTCCGCTGAAAATATTAGAACAGCTATCAGCAACTACGTGTCAGGTAATAAAACACTATTCTTTATTACTTTTTTATTTTTTTAAATATGTATTAATGTCTTCAAATATTCGTTTCTTTCTTTTGCAATTTTTAAAAATTCTTCGTTTGTTGACTGTATAGTGTATATTTTGTAATGTTTTTTTTTTATTTCTTCATCGAGATCATTCGCTTCCTTCCTCTTTTTCCATATTGGTGTTGCAAAGAATTATTCTTTGCTTCGGTGGTCTGCCACGCGGTCTTTTGTTCAATACGGGATGGTTGTTGCGAACTGTTTTTTTATGCCCATATGTAATATTTATTTACTAAACTGGGAATTCGGTTACACGGAATTTGAACGAAAGTGTAATATTACCAATTATTGCATGACTTGTGCTTGCATGGGTTGTAAACTATCAGCAAGTTGATAACCAATGCATCTGGTGTTCCACTCGTGATCAATATCATTGGGATTAGCAGTATAAGCAAGATCACGCATTTTGCGTTCAGCTGCTATAGATATACTAGGATATCCTGTACAAAGGTAAAATTCCGTTGAAAAATCTGTGAAATAGCCATTTCCATCATAAGTATATGGCTTCGTGTTAAATTTGGACTCCGGTCCAGAAAGAATATGAAAATTCCCGAGTCCCAACAAATAAAATGATAAAGTTTTTTGGCAAAATATAATTGCCCTGTTCGTAGATCATGTCTACGAACTGAATCTCCGCCTCAGTCAGGCGATATCTGTTCATACGTTTTGAATACAGCATTCTAGGCCACGTGAGTACCGTTATATAATAATTGTAAGCTGATAAACTTACTGACCTTTTGAAATTAAGGTTATGACCACAAAAGTTTTCATATGTCTCATTAACCAATGTGGGCAAACCATCTAACCCCGTGTAGTGGTTCAATTCCTCAGCCACTAGTCTCAAATCCTTCGATGGATTTTGAAAAAAAGCTTCTAGATTAAGGGGATCGTTTTTCAACTCTGAATTGGTCTTAGATAAATGCTGACCACTCTGGAGCGAATCAACTGTAACGATAGGGTGACGAACGTTACCTCTTGCTCTACTTAAAATGCCACCACGTCTTGGCCTTTGGAAACGTTGTGGTGGAGGAGGTGCATCATGGTACCGTCCAATGGATGGACCATTATGTTGCTGTTGATTACCATATGCTTGCTGAGGATATTGTTACTGCTGTTGAAGGGGCTGTACCTGACGACAGCTGTTAATCTTACAAAGGGGGTCCTACCATTAGGTCAAGGAACGATTCCATAGCTTCGCGATGAGACAAACAAGATCAACTTCTGTCATGTTAAGAACTGTATCATTTCACCAAAAGGACTAACCCGCACACATAATATTACCCGCACCGCCTCCTACTCACAGGAATAGTCGGAAGGCAGGCCGGATAAAAGTGAGCGGGGCGTTCGGTCATTGTCGTAGCGGCAGGCATGTTAGTCGGGCTCAGTCCTAAGCTCATCGGAATGGGGGGGATCTTGCTACTGAATGCCGAACAGTGTTAACTTGTTTCATGCCTGACTCAAGGTGGTAGTTGAGTAATAACATTAATATAATGGAGTGTAAAGCTCGAAAGGTTGATGTTCGTGGGTCCACGTGTACCCAAACATATGCTCCGATAGTCTTCGGAAGGCCAGACGGATCTACTTTGTAACGTAATAAAAATGTTTAAAGGAGATATATATATATATATATATGCTATATATGCTCAGTATACATGCTTACACATTGAATGTAAAAATAGAAGAAAAAATACATTCATACAAGAGACCAAAAGAATCGCCACACCAAGGTCGGAGGAACACTTATGATCTCGGGACCATCGGGCAGGTCGCGTGACGCTATCCTGCCCCGTACCGGAAGACATATGTAGCTAAACAACAATACGGCGCGGGTGCATATATATACCTCAATGTTTCCAAAACCTCCAGCCAACCGGACAACTCAAATGCCCATATCACTACAGGAACTTGCTATGGAACAACTGAGCTGTTTGGCGGAGGGTGTTCGAACGTTCAGCAGCGTCAGGCATACTAGTCGGGCTCCGTGACTTGCTCGTCGGAATGGGGGGGATATTGCTACCTAATTGTCGAACTGTGTTACATGTTAAATCATGCCTGTCTCGCGGTGTCATTGAGAAGAAAATATTTTCAAAAGAGAAGGACCCGAAAATGTCTTGCCAACTACCTTTATTTGGACTTGTAACGAATAGATTACTTATTACAGTATACTACTGATTATACAATAATAAGTGCGTGTCCGTGTTCGCTGGAGTTTACACGAAAATTGCAATGTAGTCACCCTGACGATGTGCGCGCTAACCTCTAGGACCAGACCGGATGTAACCTAACCTCCTGCGGGGAATCAGTTGCTGGCATCTAGTCTCCGCGCGCCACCGACCTTCCCTACCATTATACCCCCACCCTTATGACAGTCCGGTTACAGGTCATACCGTCAACCCGGGCGGTGGTAGGCGAAGGGTGTCCGAGCATGGAAAAGCTTAGGCCTGCTGGTGGTTGCTCTGGCGCTAGCTCGTCGGCTTTGGGGGGGGGGGGGGGGGGGGGGGGGGGATCTTGCTATCCCACCTTGAACTGCCGTCACGTTGTTTCAGGCCTCATTAAAATTTACCTCCTTGTCTTAACTGACACAACTCACTACTAAATGCTACGATAGGTGCCAAACTTACCCCTCTATCCCTGTATCTCTGGAAAGTGTGGTGATTCTACCGATGTTCTCCCACACGATGCGTGACTCCCTCCCTTACGTCATCTGCAACCGACGACCGATCCATGATTGTAACCATGCGCCAAACGTTATAGGGCTACAATCCCTTGTCCAATACCTTCGACTTCTTACCTCTACTACCCTTCTCTGTATCCTCCTTCATTTCCCGTCTTTGCCCCTAGCCCTCCCCATCTTTTTAGTTAGCCATCACCGAATCCATACGGGCCGCTGAATTCCCAGACCAATAAAAGAAAAAAAGAAGAAGAAAATAACTAAATCTCGTGAGAACTAATCTTCCCGTCGATAGCGCATCCCTGACGCCAAAACACCAATCATCCCAACGAAAGTATGACTCAGGAAACCAAAGAAAAAGTCCAACACCAGATATTTTGTCTTAAAAAGGAAATGCCCAAAAATGCCATCCGCATATTTATTTCACAAATAAAATAAAAAAAGTAATATAACATCACCCTATAATCGGGTTTTTTCCTAAGCGAGATTTTCTCTCCTGTCCCCTCCTTGGGGTTGGCCAGAAGGGCCCAAAATTCTAATTTTACACACGTTTATTCCAAGCGCTTGAAGAGCCACTCGGTGACGAACGTCTGACTGAATAAAACAAAAGTAAAAGGAAATTCTAGGTAACAGCTAGCAATCCACCCTAACCCAGGTTGCGTTAGCCCAAAGACCAAAAAAAAATATTGGGCACGACAAAAAAAAAACCGTGTAAATTCGTAGTTTCGTATATTTATATATACGTATATACAAATAGGTATATTACCGCGCTTTTAAGTTCTCTTTTCCCCGAAGAACTCCACTTCCTCCCTTAACCCACGTAATCTGACCGTGTGAAATGTAGTTAACAAAATTTCTGGGTACTCACCGCTTGTTCCGGTTCACGTACATGTATTACCACCTTACTCTCCAGGACGGGGTGCACCGCGCCTCCGGCTCAGCATACTATAATTGCCACTGTTGGGTAAACAAAAAAAAAAAAAAAACGGATCGTGTTCCACAACCCTTCCCAAAAAAATTCGGTAACCACACTTCTCCCCGATTACGCCTCACGGTCTCGCCTTAGGGGCTCCTACACCTGCAAAATATTGCTTTCTTTTACCCTTTTACTGGGGGTGCACAAACGGAAGAATACAACACCAAACAAAATCGATTCGCGGTAGTAGCCTGCTTTGGATTAAATTGCCCGTCGTTACCTTTACATTTATTTTCCCAAGCATTACATTCCATAAGGATCTATTGATCTTCAAACACAAAAAAAAACTACTTTAATCGAATCAACCGTCGTCACCGTATTTAGGTACTTTTCCGCGAGAAACTTTACGGGAAACATTTTCGCCTTGCAAAAAAGAATCACAAAAAAAAAAACCGAAACAACCACGCGTGTCGATGTGGCAGCTTACTTCTTGGTTTTTTTTTTTTGTTTTCTTTGTTGTTCTTGTCTGGTCTCAGCCTGGTATATTACCGCTGGGTACATACGATGTCTGTGGGCGGAGCTTAACCTTGGGATTAAGCTATTCCGTTTTACATTTTTACAGTGGGGCACCAACCGATTTCCGGTGACCAGATTTCGGACCTGGACTTATGTTTGAGTGGTACCTTCACAGTGGGACAAACGCAAACATTTTCTGCCGAAAATTTTATGGGCTGACGTGCTTTTATTTGAGAATTTTTTTTATTTCTTTTCCTGATCCTGGCGGAGTGACCACGACAGACTCATTGTCCAATCGATGTTTTGCCATTTGGCTTGTTAACTATAATATACACGGGGGTGAGAACAAGGTGTCGGTAGTCTCACGTAGTGTGAACCCACCCCTATGGTGATGTCGCACCGCGGTACTGCCATCATCCACAGTTGGTGACTAGGGCACTACTAGAATCGTCTATAGCCACCCCTATATGAAAAGGCAGAGGACCTACCCTCTCAGGTCTAAACCACGTCGGCCTCGTCCTTGACCATCAACACATCCAACATCCAAAACTTATACCTACTCGTTGTTCACGATGGGAACTTGTTGCTTGGGCAATAAGATTCGGAGCTAATTCTCATCAGCGTGGAATAAAACAGTAAACTGAATTCAATTCATACAAACATAAAACTTTACTTTATTAGAGTTAATAAAAAGAAAAAAAAGTAACATTCTGGTGTAAATCTGGTCCGATTGCCAGAGAGATATTAGTTATTATTTCATCAAACAGTTCCCAAGCAGGGATTACTACGAGAAAATAAGCTTATACTAAAAAAAACTACAAGGAATCCGGGTAGTGATATTAATCCACACACCTCTAGCTAATAACTCAACTCGATGCTAAATGTACATAATTCAAAATGATGTACCCCGGGTGACAATAAAAAAAACATACAATAGATGGGTACACCTAGACCAGAGGGGCCAAGTAAGACTATACCATACAATTAATGGTTAATTGAATAATTAAGTAATGATTTATAACTTTATAATATAGTGAAAAGCAAAACAAATCAATAATGTAAATGTCCAACATAGGATCTTATGACTTACCCCAAGAATTCCGCGTGTCCCACACTTTTAGGGGATATGTAGCGATGACTGCCGGGAATGATGTGCACAGCATTACCAAATCGTCGAAACCGAAAAAGAGAAAGAAGGGGGTATACACAAACATTACATCCGTAACAGACGGCTAACTCTAGAATCTATTATTGATTTCCTTTCTTTGATTCAATGTAAATAAGACAATAATATACACCCAGAGAAAAAATCCTGTTAAATCAACCAGAAATTAACCAATTATCATGTTGTTTTTTTTTTCAACACGAATGGCCGTGTTAAGTTTTAACACGATACACGATTTTGACAGAATTCGTAGGATTAACATTTAAAAGTGCTATACTAACGTGAACAATCATGTTAGTTCAACACTGTTTATATTATTAATCATGTTAAATTTACACGAAAAAAAGGATGAATCTACACGATCGCTTGTAAACTAATTGCTCTATGACCTGTTAATACAACATTTTGTATAATGTTATTTTAAAATGCCATCCTGTTAATTTTTCATGACCCTTTGTCAAATTAACGTTCGTTGTCATGTTAAAATTACATGATAGCCCCGATGAATCAACATGGTATACTGTAAAGTTAACAATGCTTACCTGCATAATTTACATGACCCTTTGTCAAATTAACGTTCGTTGTCATGTTAAACTTACATGATAGCTCCGATGAATCAACATGGTATACTGTAAAGTTAACAATGCTTACCTGTATAATCTACATGACCCCTTAATTCGTTTCGCTATATTTATGGAAAATTAATGAAACAAATTTTCAATTTACATGTTTGTGGTTTTTATTTTATCGAAACTTAAAAACAAGTTAACAAATTCATTTTTTTATTTTTGGCAAAAAAAAAGTAAAAAGAAATTTTATAACATTGGAGTAATTTTATGTTTAAAACATATAATGAAATGCTAAGTTATTACATAACTAAAGCGATTTAAACCGCACAGTCCTTAAATTGTTACATAATATATGGATATGAAGAGGTGGAGATATAAAGTCATTAATACTAAGATAAAGAAGCTCATTTAAAATTTCTCCTATAACATAGGCTTGGAGATGAGCATAAAAATAAGTAATTTTATGTTCAAAACATATAAAAAAAAGTTCTTGATTACAATTTACTACAATGTCAACAATTTCAAATAAGGAAATATCAACCCTTTTGGCCATTAAAAAAAAACCTTTTTTGTATTCTGTACCTTTAAATGTTACTTTACTGTAATATTGAAATTGTTTCCAATTGTAATTATTATTTTGAAAATGATTTATGTATTTTAAAATAGAAGTATTGTTATTAGCTGTCAAATGTTTGCTGTTTGTTGATAAAGTGGGTTTGAAAAAGTTTTCAGAGCTTAAATTAAATGCAAATTTTAAAGCTGCTTTGATTGATAAGCTCCATGAAATATGTATTAAGACGTGAATTCATTGAACGAGCATATTCTTTAAAAACTTTGTGAGTTGCTTCAAACCGCATGCACCACAAATTTTTGAGAGGGCCACATTTTTTAATGGAGGAAACGTAATGAACTAAAAAATGAAATTTAGGCTTTAATTGCTTATTAAACAATGCTGTATACAAATAATTATGTTCTTCAATTAGTAACTTCAATCTATTTAAAGATATTTTATCAATTTCAGTCATCATAACAAATATCAATGATTTGCAGAAGTTTCAAAAAAAAGTTCCAAATTTCATCACCCTCAGGTATTAAGTCCCCAATTATCAAAGGCATATGATGAACAAAAGTCATCATTTCACTTGCTGTCATGCGAAAGTTCGCAGATTTCAAATTATTAATAGCTAAAGGTGGAGAAATATTACCAATCTCCGTTTCCCCATACCTAAACATTTGCTTTCGATAGTTCAAAGTGTCGAGTGTAATAATCTTTTTTTTTTTCTATAAAATGTAATAGAATTTCTGCAATGTCATACCTGCACACCCCCTCAAACAAATCATGCATCACATCAAAGTAAAAATTATCAACGACATGAAAACTGTCTATACTATTAAAAACACAATATTCCCTGATTCCTGTCAGTTTATCATCATTAATGCTACAGTCGAAGGAATAATTCTGCAAGTTTCGCAAAAAGTCTGGATATTCGATCGTGTCACTCTGCATATTAGTTTTGTGTCTTTTGCATTTGCGGCAATAGAAATTGGAATTAAAACTGGACGAAAAACCAAGAATTGAATTTAATCCAAGATTATCCCCGATTACAAAAGCTAAAACAAAATAAAAATGTAGTTCTCTTTCCTTTGTTGTAATAAGGATGCCTTTCGTTTCAAGTGCTTTAAACACTTTTATTAAAGGCTCGAAAGCATAAATATTACCAAACTCCTTCCGATCTCTGGACTTAAAAAATCCAGCAACAAATATATTATCCAATTTTGATAAGTGGTGTTTTGGAATACACGGAAAATTGTAATATAAACCGCAAACTGTTTGCTCAGTGGCATGAGACCCGAGAGGATTGTCAACTCCAAACTCATCGAAATAAAGAACGAAAGGAACCACAAGTTTTTCTTTATAGTTTTCCATTTTCTTTTTCCAAATCTCACCATTAATCAAGTTTTTATAGCTTCCACTAGTTTTCTCTAAAGTTTTCATGTTTTCTAAAGTTACACGCAGATTATCACTCGTTTCAAAAAACTTCTTAAACTGAAATTTGATTTCCATTAATACTCCAACTACTTTATTTGAGTCTAAACTAGGATTGTTATTAACAACAACTTCAGAAATTTCTTCATTAATTGTGTATGAAATGGGAATTTTAAAAATGTTTGCCTCTTCTAAAGATTTAAAAAAACGGTATTCAGTCTGAGCATTATTAAAGACAGAAAAACATTTTTCTATACCATTTTCGACAATTGATCTGATACCAGCATCATCTATGAGTGGCGAAATAGTATTCACTATGTATGTATGAATCGGCTTAAGAATCATATCATTAATTTGATGTACTAAAGAGAATACATCTTTTCGATTAAAATTATTTTTGTTATGTAATGATAATATGAATTGGTTGACATTCAAGTCTAAATGTTGTGGTAAAAGGGAAGTGCAAGTATTTTTATCTTCAATAGTTTTCTTAATCTCGACAATATTTTTATTGGTCATATAGCTACAAGATGGTTCATCAATATTTGGTACATTTATTTGTATTGTTTCACTATTACGTGTACTATGAACTCTATCTAAGTGATTCTTAAAAGAGTAAATTTTTGAGAAATGTTGGCCACAGTTTGGAAAATTACAAGTAAATTTTGATATTTTTGAAATTGGGTGGAAGGCCTTCAAATGCCCAATTAAAGATTTTGAGGTCTCGACCTGAGCGCTACAAAGGAAGCATGTGAAAACCATTATTGGTTATTGTTTAAATAATTTATTAAATGTACTACATTGGGGTTAGAGGCAATTCCAATATTAAAAAAATAGCATTCCATTAACTCATAAAAAAATTTGGATTCACCCGCATACTTAAAATTCATTACATAATGTAATTTAAATAGAACATCAAGTGCTTTTAAAAATGTTGGCAACTTGTATAAAATATTGTCCACAAGGACGTAAAAACTTTCGATAGTTGTAATCTCCTTACAGATAACCAAAATTACTGGTTGTGTAACGTTTTATATATTTGCGAAACAAGAATTCCTTTACTGTTGGTAACACAAAGTATTCTTGCTTCTTGCCACGTATGTAACCTACTCATGTTGTATTCGCGGCTCATTCGACTGGAAACCTCCTACCATAATCCAACCCCTATGACCATCGCACTACAGGCACTGCCTATGGTCAATCCGGGCTGATGGCAGAAGGGTGTTCGGGTGTATAGCAGCGGCAGGCCTGCTAGCGGTCTCCGTCCTATGCTCGTCGGAATGGGGGGGATCTTGCTACCTACACTGCCGAACTGGGTTACTTTTTTTCAGGCCTGTCTCTAGGTATAAGTTGAGAGGAAAATTGTAAAGAGTGATGGAACCCGAAATGTCTTTGATGCCTTCTTACCGCAGTGACGTTGCCGCCGCGGTACTTAATAGTCCCTACTGGATGTCCTGTTGCATGGCATGCGGTAGAGAGAGCTAGGTGTAATCGCCCCCTGGAAGCGATAACCCACCCCTATGGTGACCACGGCAATTACCAGTAGGTCAACCACCTTTGGTGACTAAAGTGCTTCCGTAAATGGTTAGTCACCCCTTATCAAACGAGGTCAAGACTCAAATCCTGACCTGGGGAATCAAATCCCTGATCTACGACATCGTTCCTTGTAGCTACCACACCCAAGGCTTGTGCTTAGGCCCACATAATGGACTATTGATTCCTAGAAAATCTCTTCAAAAATAATCACCTAGTGAAAGGAGCCAAAGACCAAAAAAAACTATCGTTTCACTTAATACAATTCATGTTTATTGAAGTAGGAAATTTATTACCGATGATCAAAGACCGCGGGAATTACTACTACTTAATCATACAAAAAGAAAATAATATAGTATTAGAAAATTATGAACCCGAATCGTCTAGTAAATTAAGAAACATTACGTTACTTCTTGTTAGGAAATGATACTTTCACGGGCTTTAAACTAACACGCGGTGATCTAAAATTCTTTTCCTCTTGGCCATTGCCTTCAGGATTTCATTCACGGGTAGACCACACGTAAGTTATTGTCACGTTATATACACTGTGAGGCAAATTCCTTCATTTTTTCGCGAAAACTGTTGCGATGCAATCGACGATGCTTTTTCTTTTTTTTTTTTTTTTTCGCGAAAACTGTTGCGATGCAATCGACGATGCTTTTTCTTTTTTTTTTTCTTTTCGCGAAAACTGTTGCGATGCAATCGATGATGCTTTTTCTTTTACGCACAAACTATTTCGATGCCATCGACTTTACTTTTTTCGATTTCGCGATAACGAATTTTATTGCGATACCATCGCCAAGCCACGCGCGCACACCCCACGAGTCAAAATCAAAACTCGACCGTCCTCGTCCACAAATTAATCCACTCTGCCTACCAAAAAAATTCGCCTACCCCATCACAGCTAATGACTCGCGACGAACAACCAAAAGATTCCCGTTGCGCATGGATGGAAATTTACTGGATATAGCATACCCACGCCACTTTTTCTATATGCCCGACAACTGCCTACGTGACCGAAGCATCCAGAAACGAGGAGAAAAAAGAAAAACAATAGCTACCGTACACGGCGTATGGCGTGACTGCAGCTGGTTGCGAATAGTGTATATACTTGCATATGCAAAATCATATCAACAGAAAAAAAAATAACCACCACCTCATGGAGTGGAATGTTCTCGTCGGAGATTTCAGTTTCTTGCTTTATTAATCTTTCTCTTCTCTTTCCCTTACTGGTGGGGAATATTCTCACTAAATAGTCAGTTTCGCGGTGGGTATGGGTAAATTTATCTCAGGCTCTTCGATTTTGACAGCAACCACCACATCCTGGACACACACCTAAGCTTTCGTGTATATTTACAACAATTTGACCACGATAATGGATAAAGCCCGAGTATGTTCCACCGCACAGTGTTACACCAGCAAGGGAATAGATTTTATTTTATGCCCAGTGCTATTCGTAAAAAAAATACGGCATTTCCTACAGTTGTATGGGGCTGTTTCTTTCACTCGCTTTTTGTTTCAGGAGCTCGTACTGCCGGCTGTAGTCATTAATGGTTACACAGTGAAGAATTGTGGCCGCTTGTGCATCACAAATTGATGGCTTCCATTTAGTCCGCTTACTCCCATTTGTAGATAATAAAGATGGTTTAACGACAGCATGAAGCAAAAGAGGCGTTAAACAGTTTTTGGAATCTGAGAAAAAAAAAATGGTTATAACATCTAACAGTCAATGCAAAGAAAAAAACATGTAATTGTACATATCTAATTATGAAATTTACCTAATGAAATATCACCTTCCAGCTTCTGTAGCATGCTTTTAGACTCCGCGTCCTTTACTTTTTCCTTGAAGTAAGGTAATATTACTTCTTTAAAGTGGTCCCATTTTGTAAAAAGTCCTTGAATATTTTCGGGGTAAAGCTGGCCAAAGTCAATTTCAATCTGTAATGTAAAATTTTATTAGTATTTATATTGCTAAACCTCTCCAAATTTTTTTACCAGAGAATGACCTAGTGAATTTTTGAATAATGGCCAACTAGACAAAATGTTTGAATCATTTCGAAGAATTTCTTGTCTTCTTATTTGGAAAGTGGCTTTCCATTTTTCGCACACTTCGGTCCATGGCTCGACGTTGTGAAATAGCCATGTTTTATGGTCCAAATTATCCTCGTCTGAAAAGAAAGACAAGTAAGATGTACAAAATATTTAGGTACATGAATTTTCTATAGCAAATAAAAATTATTACCTGTGGCTATGGTCTCATTACAAATAGGCAATACACTGATAATGCTGTCAGCAGCTGGTCTTCTTTTCCTCATTTTTCGTGCGCATTTGTTGCCTTGTCATATAATTTTGAAATAATACCTCTAAATTTAAAAAAAAAAGTTTAAATAAATTAGGAAATAATAATTTGCTGTGAACCTCAAATTAAATAAAAGAGAAACCCTAGTGTATAAAATTGTTTTTCATACCAAATCCTCCGAGGGAAACATTTCCTTTATCTCGTCACTAAACTTAACAATATCCCTCATGCTCATACACGTACGATTATTGGAGTAATTATCGACAATTATATTGATTAAGGCATCACGATGGTCATCGTTTAATCTTGAGTTTAAATTGAAATATTGTAAAATATCCTGCCCTCTTGGAGTTTCTTGCAAAATTTCGCTCAGTTTCTGAGGCTGAGTTGAGGCGAGTGATGATGAACTATTGTTAGAAACTGAAGTTAACCAGCTTTTCACAGATAATGTTTCGGCCTAAAATATTTTTTGGAAATATGTTTATATTGTAATATTACAAGTAAGCGCTTCATTTTATTGCTTACATCATTTTGCCTCCAATGGGAAAGCTTGGCTTTAAACATGACACGCAATCCCATATTCTTGATTGGAAATAGTTCATTTATATCCTCATCTTTGATATATGTTAGGCTTTCGACGTTCATTCCGCAATCTTTAAATAAAAATGTGGTTCCTATTATTGCGATTGTCATTAGACTTGAGCGAAAGATATTAGTGACACTGAAACTAGATGCCTACAAAAAAACCAATGCCAATATATATGTACAACTGTACATGTACGTATAGTACAGCTGTTCGAAAGCCTCGCAGCAAAAATCCTGCGAATCGTATAAAATCGTAGATACCTCGCTATGGCTGAATGTGTCATAGTGATGTGAAAGATGTTTGTCCTTATAATTAGGGATCAAAAGAATAATGACAGAACATGGATAAATTATAGAAGTAATCGACGATGAAGTTGCTACACATTTAACTCATCATGAATATTGCTGGACACTATAAAGGCATTGCTAACACACTTTGCATAACTTTGCGAAAACCATTCACAGACAAATTTACCAAATCTAATTTATTTCTTTATTTAACTGTAGATTTCTATTGATTCTTTCTGTTTCTTTTTTAACAAATGCACTGTAATTTAAAACGAACTATGTATTCCAAAACAAAGTGAGTGTGTGTTGAAAAGCACAAAAAAAAAACTTAACAAATACAAAATGTCAATAATGATAGTCTCACTGTACTTACCTTTCAGCTTTTGATAAACTTCTGCACCAAATCCAAATTTCTCACAAATAAGTTGCTTAAGTTCTATGTTTTCGTTATTATTATACTCGGTAACACTTTCATTTGACACTATGTACTCTAATAAAATCTCATCGGTTAATTCCGATTCCATTTTAAATTGTTAAGAACTTACAATTTATTTAAAAAAAAAACACCACGAACCACGATTACGACCGACACCAACACCGACCCGACAACGTCAAGGAATAAACAAGAAGTGATATCGTTTGCCTTCCTTTATGTACCAAATTCCCAACGCTGTCCCAAATTAACACTGTGATATGTTTATTGGGGTTGAAATGAGCAGATGCAGTGTTACATTGACACTGCGACCGTGTAAAGAGATCTGTTTAAATGTGTTAAATTAACCAGATGCATTGTCATATTAACACTGTGATCATGTAAAGGCCCAACATGATGATCTGTTTAATTGTTATCAAGTGAGCGTATACAGTGTCATATTAACACTGGATGAAAAGAAAACTTATTTAATGTTAAAATAACACGATATACTGTTAAATCAACTAATAACCCTGTAAAATATGTAACAAGTTTAATAATGTTAATTTAACATTGTACATCCTGTAAACTGAATCATGTAAAATTCTTAATTTTGGTGAAATTTGTATAGGAACAGCCATCGTGCAAATTTAACATGAGTCTTGTTAACTTTTTACCTGACATTTTTCTCTGAGTGTAAGTAGGTACAAGTAAAAGAAAAAAATAAATAAATATAATAAAATAACTCGAATAACTACTGCATTGTGTGAAACAGTTCGTCATTAATGTCCCCCCAATATTTTTAAATGAAGTCGCATTTTTGCTGATGCTGACAATGGCTTCATCATTCATTTTTATATTGTTTTAGTTTCGTATTGTATAGAAACTCCCTCTCTCTTACCAGTGCGATAAGGGGTTCTTCGAAAGACATCTGCACGAATGAATTCTGTATTACTTATTTTTGTAAGAAAGACCAAAAAAAAGTAAACAAAAATGAGAGCAATATTTTTTTATTTTTTTTTTTTTTTTATTTAAACTTTAGAATTATTTATTAATATTATCTGTTAAAAAGGCGGTCTCTTCTGGTCGTGGGGCAAAGGCTCGACATCAACAACTGAAAATAAAAACAAAATATAAAACCGCATGAGCCAAATTCTCGGTCAAACTATATTACCATCGCAAAATTTATTTCTGAAAAGTTCTAGATGTGGTGAAGTGTAAAGCTGGTATTTAAAATTAAAATGCGTACCCGGCACTCAAGGCAGTAATACACATATCTTTGTATACGTGTGCGTAATATATATAAAGGCAAGCGGAAACACCACAGCGAGCCCAATAAAACACCATAGCAGGCGGAGACCATCCAGCTCAACGGTACGGACAGGGAGGAACACCCACCCCCATCCCCTCTCGGGAGAGCGAACTGTGTTAAGACGTCAATACAGCACACGAAGCAGGAATACACACATCTTCGTATGGGGACGCTAAAGTCAGGCAAGCGGAAACACCACAGCAAGCCGACGAACACATCATATAATCAACGCAGGCGCGCACCATCCAGCTCAACGGTACGGACAGGGAGGTATACGCAACCCCATCCCCTCACGGAAGAGCGGACTGTGTTATGATGCCAACACAGCAGACGAAGCAGGAATACACACATCTTCGTATGTGGGCGCGATAGTCAGGCAAGCGGAAACACCACAGCGAGCCGACGAATACACCATATAGCACACGCAGAAGCGAACCATCCAGCTCAACGGTACGGACAGGGAGGTACCCTCACCCGTATCCCCTCTCGGAAGAGCGGACTGTGTTATGATGCCAACACAGCACACGAAGCAGGAATACACACATCTTCGTGTGTGGACGCTAAAGTCAGGCAAGCGGAAACACCACAGCGAGCCGACGAAACACCAACAAAAACTAGTAGTGCGAACCGTCCAAATACCGGCACCGAACAGGGTGGAACACACAACCCTATTTCCTCTCAGGTAGGCGGTCCATCTACACCACTAGTGCCAAATGAATAATTCTAAAAATGCACGTAGGTACCAAACTCCACACCACCACTATCTCCATTATGCATGACACTGCACAAAACGTGAAACGATCTCTGAAGGAAATCACTCACTGTTATTTACTTTAAATACATATTATATAAAATGTTTGATCAAACAAGTTGTTTGAATTATGCAAAAATAAAAACAATCAAAAATACCAGAATGGCTCAGTGAATACTCACAAAAAATATTCGTCTTTCTTCTTTAAAAATATCTCCAAATCGAAACTGTACTGCACAACCACTCTTCGGTACTATCTATCACTGACTGAAAGGAAAGGCCTCGAAAAGGATTTTGTAAATTCTCTACACACACACCCACCAGCCTTTTGCTTTCGCTGATTGTGTTTCATGTGTGTAGCTTTATCTTTGTTTGCCTGCCGACGTGTAATCTCCAGGTCATTTCCCAAGTTGATCAACAACGGCAGGGAAACACAAACAAAAAAAAACACATTGTGCGAGTGCCCGTATCATTTCATCAATTGGCACTAAAAACGAGGCTACCCGCTATGGGTCTCAATCGTATTGTATGATAAAATAATTCTGTCCTACCTCACGGATTTATTTAAAATAATTCGCCTACCTCACCGAACCTTACATTTTATAGAAATCATTTCAATTTACTTACCTTAAAAACTAAATAAAAAATAAACTGACGATGTAACGTAAATTTTTGTATAAAAATATCATAAAATATTTTTATACCCCTCACTGGTAGCAATGCCGACTTGTCGCGGATAGTCGCGAAAGAAAAAAAGTCGTAAAGATGAAAAATGGTTTGGATCCACCGCCACACCACTTCTTACCTAACTAATGGTCTAAATTCCATTACATTAGCGGCGACGCGATCCAAGCTACTACGTCTCGTTCCATCCCTTACCGATACTAAAATTACAGACCCTTAGATCGATTCAAAATGGACTATTGCAGTGGGGTTATCCGGACCGCTAGAGGCTCAGGCATTATCTTCCCTCCCGGTAGCTCATCGAAAGGGTATGGGATCTTGCCACTAGTTCCGGACGGGTGTCACATTTAGTTTTAAATGCCTGAAATTTCCACAAAAAAAAATGGGTCTTCTATCTTCCTGCAACACAAAAAGTATGTGTGAGGCCCGAAGTTGTGCGTCGTAGTTTACTATAATACGGAAAGGATTTCCATCCAAAGAAAAGTGGAAGGGGGTGATGATGTTATAATCCCCTTCTAAGAACTGACCCACCCCTCGCTAAGTCACGACTTAGCTTCCATGGCCTTCGCGCCGCTCAATTACGAAAGCCCCTTATTTGACCAGGATAGCCTATTTAATAAGCCATCCTACGCGGTTCCTTTAACTCCCCTTCGAGCCCGATCATGGACGGTCACGTCCCCCCGACGTTAAATTATCCTACTCGTTGCATGATGGCAACACTTCTACAACCAGATGACAAAACAACTTCCCAAGGGCTTCACGCCCATCTTACGAGCAACAATGAAAACACGAACGCCGAAAAAACATATAGTTATACAATGACTTCTATATTGAAGTCCTTTATTTATGTCCAAATGTCGTTACGCTCTAAAATTTTACTTAAAACTGGGATCTAATTTTACGTTAACATATTGTGTTAGCCGTGGTGGCAAAGTTTTTCTCTTTCTAAAATTTTTCCCCCGTTTCACTTATTCGTTTCATACAAACAACAAAATTATTTAAATTGAATTATGTACGGCGGGACTTCTTACGCATGTACTTTACGTTATGCATGGTAGGCATATCTCATTCGGTGGTGGCAGACCAAAAGCAAAAAAAAACTTCCGCTGAAGGCGGGCCACTAACAAGAAAAAACAAAAGAATGACAATATCGCACGTCCAACGGACGAATTTCTTTTATCCTTACTCCCTTTGGTTCAAACGTTACAAAAAAAAAAAGAATAATGAAAACATGGGCACTTACCCCTTTGGCTCGTTAATTTATGTTGCTCCAGGGTGATGGACTGAGGTGCACCGCATTCCGCCTTGGATAAGTTTAAATTCCGTTCAATGTCACGGCTGACGCTATATGGAAAGAAAGAATTTACGAAAAAACTTTTTGTATGCATTTGAACTCCTGGTTTACAAAAAAAAAAATCTCAAAAAGAAAGAAAAAGTACTTAACTACACTTAATACTATGCGCTGCTGCTGCCCTCTCTGATATTTATTCGATCTACTATGATGGTTGATGTTCAAGGTGGGGATCGGACCTCGACTACCAAGGGTGAGGTGTCTCGACTAGTGGTGTGTCCACGATTTTCCCAACTGCAATCTTGCTCTGCTGTTCCTATTGGAACCTGACGTTAGAATGAATAATGCTATTCCCAAGTGTCCCGTGGATTTCCCGGTGAAGGTCAAAGATTATTGTTTTTCGTCTGTGCACTATGTGTTTGCTGGTGCGATTGGCGAGATTAGATTCGAAGAGTCGTAGTTTCGCTTCCTCGATCTTTAATGGTTGGCCGAGAAGCGATGTATCGAATGTTCAGCGTGGGAAACTATTTTTCCTGCTGCACAATTTAAAGCACTAACGAACACAACAACACTCGCACTGCTAGGTAATTCCAGACTTTGTGGGGGTGGTTTTGTTACAGATCTCTGAAGGGAATTCTTGTTTTTTTTTTTTTTCTCTGTTTCGTGTGTGTCTCACTCTGGCGGGGCATACGTGATGGTTTTTTTTTTTTTTCTTTATTACGTTTTTCTTTTTGTTGGTGGTTTACGGGGTTCTTAGGGTTTTTGGCGTTGTTTTTTTTTTTCTCTTTTTTCGCGAGGGGAACAATCGAATTCGCGCACAAAGGATTGAAAATTATATTTTCGGTCTTTCGTTTCCTCTAGCTTCTGCGATTATTTCGTATTTGGTTTTTTTTTCTTCTTCTCTAACTCACGGAATACAAAGGGCAATACGATGGGAACGTCCTTTTTTTTTTTTTCTTTAATTTACCGAGTTATTCTTACGCTTACATTTACGATTGGTTTGAGTATTTTTATTTTGGGAGGCACACTTATTTCACTTTGGACTTTTACGGACAATGGCGTCGCCATTACCGCGTGTGCGACACGTTTTTACTTTTTCTTCTCGAGCCTTCCGTACCACACCACGAGTTCGAACTGACTGCCTTGTTGAATGGGATCTTTTTCGTTTTTTCGCGTTTTTCGCTGAGCACGTAGGGACGCTATGAGACGTCCGACTATCGCGCTAACAGCTCGCAACCTTCATTTGTCTCGTTCTCGCTTAGGGTATCATGGGTATGGGCTAAACTACAATTGCTTTTATCGTCGTAGCCTATCACTAGAAAATTTATTTTAGGGTTTTAAATTGTCTTTTGGATTTTTCCCTGCCTTTTGCCATACCGAGTTATTCGCTGTGGATTAAATTCTAAGAGTAAATTGGGAATCTAAATTGATCCTATAAACTAAGCGAATAAGTGCTGCCCGCGTATCCATCGTTATGGTGGCCTGTATCTCTACCTGTTCCTCTCAAACTGTCCTGCCTATGAGTTCCGCGCCATGTTGGGTGTAAATTCGAAAGTTTAACGTTGGGTATCTTTGTAGTTTCCTACAACGACCAAACTACACGAAGTAAGCAGCAACAACAGTCAAGAAATATTTTGACAATTCAAGCTTTTTTCAACCCTCGCTTTGACATTCGGCGCTTTACGGCAACGTTACAAAACATTACGTTCAGGTTTTACAAATTTAATTTTGGAGTTCAGGCGCAGCGCAGGTTTGTGGAAGATTTCATTGATTTCCTATGGCTGAACTGAACGCGTTTGTCAACGGGAAGCTACAAAGCGTAATTATGATTTGGGCATTATAAGCCGTGAGTTGTGATCGTGTAGATCGTAACCATAAATGACTATGTCATCTACGTAGACAAAGCATTCGATGCCCTGTAGTTCCATTTATACGTTATTCATCAACCTCTGAAATGTTGCGGATGCGTTTTTTAATCCGAGATTACCGGAAGTTGAGTCACTATTTGGTCGACTTGGGTGGCACCTTTCTGCTCTGTTGCCGTGTTTCTCAGCATTACCCGTAGGTAATACCGCGGAAGGTGTAGCTTGACATTTCTAAGAGTAATTTTATTGGTATCTGAGGTTTTTTTTAATAGTTGCCTTGAGATGTATTGGGAAGGTGGATATTCGTTGAAGAAGGGTAGGGCTTTGAAAAGCTCTAAAGTTTGGACGTTGCGTCGGGTAAAAATGTTGGGGATGTACAGTAGACGGTTGGGTATGAGTGTGTAAAAAAGTGTGCAATAGTATATTATAATGTCTAAAAATAATATTTACTCTATACATTTTTTTTTCTGCTGCTGCCTTAAAGCTGGGGTCTTCCTGGGTCTCCTTGGCTTTTGTAGTTGTTTTTTTTTTTCACTTGTTTGGTGTAAGCCCCAGACACGCTTTACACTATTCACTTTTACTTTGCCTTATTGGTGTATGGCCCCAGTAACGCATCGAGTTCTGAACAGACTCGTGTAATGGTAGTAGTAAAGTCGACCGCACTCTTATTCTTGCATTTTACAAGTTTTACCCCGCTTGAAAACCAGCCTCCATCCACGAAAGACGGCGGATCTACTGAGGGGTTGCCATCCAGGAATTGTAGCACTTCTCCGGCTAGGATAGCTTTGAGCACTAGCCAGTTGTCCCCGCTCATTTTGCCTTCGTCATTACCTTTGCCGTATAGACCGTAGAGCATGCTGTCTTTTGCGACCTCATTGAAGGGTCTGTGCGCCGTATCAGCACTCTTCGCCTTCTTTGAGGTCGTGGAGATTTCCTCGAAGGACCTGGGTCGTTTGGTCGTTGAGACCTTTTTGGCAGGAACTACCGATGGTCTTCCCGAAGCAGGAAGATTTCTCGGGTTGCTGCTAGCGGCGTTGGGGACTCCTGAAGCAGGAGTTGAAGGTTTTGTAAGTTCTTCCCTGCGAAGGGGTCTCTTGTTAGGGTTGGACTTACTAGGGCCGTTTGGAGGTAAGGATGGTTGGGTGGCGCTGCTGGTGGAGGGATGCTGACTACCCGTAGCAGGTTGAATAGCGTCTCCTTGCAGCACCTCGCCAGCCCAACGAATCGTGTCCCTGTCCTTTTGATCCCAGGAACTAACTGGTTTCGCCAGGACTGCGGCCAATTTGTGCCTTGCAGCGCGTATCTGCTTCTGTTTGACTGCGCTCGGAGAGGTATTCTTTCCGCGCCAGCCAAACGCCGGTGCAACTTTCCGTTGTCTAAATTCTGCGTCCGAAACAGACGCATCCACGGATCTTGAATCCGAGTGAGACGGGATTGTTGATTCATCGTCATTGTCGGAAATCTGTTTTCTGTAGTTTGTAGTAGTAGTTGTTTATTTATTTATTTGTTTGTCAACAAAGTACTAGGCCTTTTTTAGACATGAAAAAATATAATAAAATGAGAGACAAAAATTAAGAAAAAATGAAGTAAATAAATATAATTTAGAAAAAAAAAAACAAGTACAAAACTAATTACGAACTGAGCAATACAATTATAACTGAAAATAATTAAACAAGATGGATTTAATTAATGGTATTGTCATATTAATGTCAATTAAAGACGCACATTCATTATACAATAACATTAAACCATTTAAAGAGGAGGATCTTCCGTAATTAGTACGAGAACGAGGAATATAAAAGAATCTGTTGTTACGCAAATTAAGTGATGGAACATTAAGACCCACAAGACTTAAAATATCAGGACAGTGAATCTCCCCAATAAGTATTCTGTGAAGAAAAACAACTCTTGATACCTTTCTCCTAACCTCAAGAGACTCGAGCCCAATAAGTTGTAATCGGGCTGAGTAAGGGGGTAAGTTATTAAAATCTGACCAAGGTAGACGTCTGAGGGCAAACCTGAGAAATCTTTTTTGAATTGCTTCGATTCTTACTATATGAGTATTGTAGTATGGACACCAAACAATAGACGTATATTCCAGCAGCGATCGAACAAACGACAAATATAAAGTTTTCAGCGCATAGGGTTCGGTGAACACCCTAGCATAACGTTTAAGCATTCCCCATGCTCTATTGGCTTTATTTGTGATGTATTCATAGTGGTAAATATAGGATAGTTTACTATCTAACATAACACCTAGATCTTTTATCAAAGATACACGCGGAATAACACTACTTATGAAGGAATACGCGTGAATGAAAGGCGAGGAACGACGGGAAAAAGTAATGACCGAACATTTACTAACATTAAGGGACAAGTAGTTTTTATTGCACCACAAAACGAAATCTTGGAGATGTGCATTCAATCTATGAAAACTATTCGGATCATTGCATGAAGAATATATTTTAAAGTCATCGGCAAACATCAGGATATTGCAATGTGGAACAAATTTGACAACATCATTAACGAATAAAATAAATAAGAGTGGGCCTATATGACTTCCTTGTGGGACACCAGATGTAACAATGATTTCTTTGGATAAGTGTCCTCGAAACTTTACAAACTGGTATCTGTTACTTAGATAGGATGATATCCATCTAAGAAAAACTGTAGGAAACCCTAAACGTTCAAGTTTGTAAAGAAGAAGTTTGTGATCAACTCGATCAAACGCTTTACTGAAATCAGTGTAAATGGCATCGACCTGATTACCCTTAGATATCTCACTAATAACAAAATTTGTAAAAAGAAGAAGATTCGTAGCAGTGGATCTGTTTTTTACAAAGCCATGTTGGTTATTGCAAATTAAATTTTTACAGAAAAAATTTAACTCATCAGTCACCAACTCATCAAACAGTTTAGGAATGGACGATTGTTTACAGATCCCTCTGTAATTTTCAATATTATTTTTCCTACCGGATTTAAATATTGGTACTATAAAAGAATTTTTCCATAGGGAAGGAAAGATACCTGTCTTCAACGATACATTGAATATGTGGCAAAGTATGGAATGTAAAGGAAGGGCACACATTTTTAAAAAGCCTGCTGGAATACCATCGGGTCCAGGATTAAAATTAGGGGCCAAATTTCTAAGTTTACTCAGTATCATATCTTCGGGAAAAGCGATGTTACTAAAAATAGAGGAATGTGATGCACCTAAATAAGAAAAAAAGTGTTCATCTAAAACAGAACTAGGATTAGAATATACAGATTGAAAAAATTCTGCAAAACTGTTGCAGATAACGCGGGGATCATCTATTGACCGATCATCATAGGAGAATGAAGCCGCAAAGCCATCACTATTCTTTTGTGAATTAACAAAATTCCAAAAAAATTTTGGCGATAATTTGATTTTGGATTCGACATCATTGATATAAGCCGAGTAGGCATGGTATATAGAGGATTTAAACTCGGTTCTGAGATGACGATATAAAGTATAGTCATCATTCGACATACTCGACCGCCACTTCCTATAGGCTCTATTTTTAAGAATTTTTAGTCTACGTGTTTCATCATTATCCCAAGGACAAATATCATTAATAATATTTTTAATTTGAACAACCGGGACAAAACCAAAAATTAAGTTTTTTAAAACGCGATAAAATATCGAGCAGAGTTCTTCTATTCCTAGAGTTAAAAATGGACTCCAGTTAAAATTGTAAAGCTCATTACATATGTTATTATAATTCGCATTTTTAAAATCAAATTTGTAAGAAGTAGAAATATTTAAAACATTAAACTCTATGTGACAAAACAAATATAATGAGGGATGATAGGTGTCTTCAGGAACCAGCGGAGTTAGACTTCTAGTAACATAAGTATCATCGTTATAATTTGAGAATATGAGGTCCAACGAGCGATTCTGATGATTTTTAATTGGGTTTAGTTGAAAGAGTCCAATCGATTGAAAGCAGTCAATGATTTCAGCTTCAATAGGTGATAAGATATTGACATGAGTGAGATACGTACAATCAATATCTCCGGCACTCCAATCAATTTTGGGTTGGTTAAAGTCACCAAAGACAAAAAGTCTGTCAGAAGCGGATGTTTGATTTTCAACGTGACGAATGGCATCCAAATATCTAATCACCACGGCAAGCGGTGTTCTGGGAGGTATATAGACACACACAATGAATACTTTTGAAGAGGTGAGATCAAATTTACTGCCACAGATTTCGATATCCGAGAAATCGTCAAGATTTAGTTCTTTAGGATTTAAGTCTTTTCTGATTGCTATAAGAACGCCACCAAATCGTTCAGATGCACTATTTTCAGGTGATCGATCTCTGCGATTAACTGAAAAATAGTTTGGGAAAATAATGGTATCGGAAAAGCTGTTATCTAATCCAGTTTCTGTGATGACTATTATATCAGATGAGGAGCTGTAGACATTTAACAGGAACTTAGTACATTTTGTCCTCAGCCCTCTCACATTTTGATAGAAGAAGGCAAGCTCGGTAAGTTTTTTGGCCTCCTGCTAGAGTTGTTAGGGCGGTGTGTAAACTCCTTTACAATCATATTTTTCGGCCAAAAATTAGGATTTACTAGAACCTTTCCAATATCTGAGGGAGCTAGCAATTTGAATGAGGCTGATATTCGGTCCGGCAGGTTTTCAGGTGTAAGGCTATGACATCTGATACCATCGGTTTCAATGCCACTGCTACTTATAAAGTTGATAATGTCTACAGGTTTCGTACCATATTGTAGGCGTGATAGAAACACGGCAAAAGGTGGAGGCACAACTCTCAAAGAGCTGTCACGATTGCAAGCCTCTGGTGATGGAACGACCAAACGTGTTCGACTGGAAGAAGGTGGGTTAACAGCTTCATTAATTGTTGGCTGGTTACTGACGTTGAACGGTGAGGGTGACGTAGATGGAACGACCAAACGTGTTCTACTGGCAGAAGGTGGGTTTACAGCTTCCTTAATTGTAGGCTGGTTGCTGACAATTAACGGTGAGGATGGCGTAGAAGGTACAGGTGGTAAGGATGTAGACGATTCCAATGAGACTTCCACACTAGGAATGACAACTGAAGTGGTAGAGTTAGACCGCAGAATCCTTTTTGGTTGGAGAAGTTGGGCCTCCGTATTTGGGCGTACTGAGATATCATTGCCCTGCTTCTGGTGAATACTAGATTCATTGGTATTATCAGTTGGCAAATTTCGTAGAGGCTCATGAACTGATAGAGGACTCAGCAAGTTAACAATATGATCCTTAGATTGTGGTAATTGTTGGTGTAAGGCATTCTCAATATTAAAGAAACTATGCTGCATCCTATCAACATTTGTAGAATCAAAATCCAACGTCTCTTGTAGTTCGGCAAATATGGATGCAATATTTTTCATGCATTTTTGCGCCTTTACTAATTTCCAGTGAAGGACATCAGGTGAGATATTGCGGTGTTTTTCACAATAAAAACATAGACCAGGAGTAGAAATAATTTTATCTACATCTTTTCCTTTTATGCCTATGCATTTTGCATGAACAGGTTCAAGGCAAATTCCACACGAAACGCTCACATCGTTCGTGTTTTTCTTACAAATGTAACAATCTGGGTTACTCATGATCTGGCAACTCCGTAGATTATACAACAACCAAAAAAGCACAGCAGATAATGTGGTTGATGAAGATGATGAAATGAGGTTCGTGGAGAAGATAAAAAATATAAACAAAGGTGGTGAATATCAAACTTGCTATAGATGGCAGAACATACACCAAAAGTTGTACTCACACGGTGGAGGAAGTAGGAAGAATGCAGGTGTACTCCGAAATGGTAGAGAAGGATGGAACCACTTTCTTGCTCAAAGGCAGTCATTGAACGTTGATGCAGTTAAAAATATATAATGAAAACCGTTTTGAGCTTTTAGTGTAGGCTAGCAAAATTTGCTTCAAAGGCAGAACATAACTAAATGTAGGAGCTCACCGGGATAAAAAAAGACAGACAGCTTTTAAAATAAAGTTGATAAAAAGAGATAGGTTGTTAAATATCACTCAAATATGCAACACAGCAAGAAAGTAAAGCAGAAAGAAAAAAAAAAATGTTTACGAAAATTGAATTGTTTGTTAACACTTTATAATGAAAAATAAAGAGCAGCGCAACTCGCGAGGTATGTCAAACTATGATACAGCTTGGCGAGATTTTAATGCAACACAAGTTGTAATTATGGTAATTCAAATTCAAAAGATAAAATGAAAATAAAGAAGAGGCAAAATGAAACACAAGCTTGTTTGTCGAACTAAGACACTGTTGAACTTATGTGTGCCTTTGTGCACTTACTAGTGATTCTCTTCGCTAACTGATTCGGTTCGTTGTCCTTGTTGTTTGCTTGAAAGTCGTCTTTGTTTTCGTTTTTGTTTGATTTTTTGTTTTGAATGTTCATAAGTTCCCACGAGTAAGCCGGTGAAGAATGGTCCGCCCCAACATAGCCGGTTCTGCTGCGGTAAGGCACTTGGATACGACAGGCCCTGCCAAGGCACTTGAAGGAGCTCGTACACGACTGAATAGAAACCCTCAGCCTTTCATCCCTGGGCACGGTTTGAATAAAACGCTCACACCACCACTAGAATTGGGTTGACTATACTTTAGCTTCGGAAAACCCTTCTCCGGAGACCTTACAGCAATCACAATTTCCATGTGGAAAGTTCATTTTGACATTTCGCGGTGAAAAATTTGTATGAAAAACTGGATTTCACTTGAGCAGCGTACTAGCCTTTATTTATGAATTCATTTGCACTGTGAGGATATGGATATTGTTTTGTCTTCTACTGTATTTATTTCAGCAACTATATCTGTTCTGAATGGCAGATTTATATTTATATTTTTATGTTCCACTTTAATCTGTTCACTGACACATTTTCTCAAATCTTCTAAATTCTCACTTTTGTTCATAATTATATTATTTATGACTTCTTCGTCAAAATAAATTATTTCTTCTTCATAACTGCTTTGTTATCTCTTAAGAATTTGTTACCGATTAATATATCGTAACCGAAATTATTTAATTCATACACTATCATTGTTTTATTAAATATTTCAATTTCGTAATAAAATTCAATTATTACTGCTCCGTTCACTGTCGTTGCCTGTTTCTTTGCGACTAATTCTTTTCTTTCACTGAGTAGCCCTGGTCGACAATAATTGCTTGTTGCGCCTTTATCTAACAAAATTCTTATATTTTTGTTGCCTATCTTTCTGTATAAGTATGGTAAACCGGTCTGACTACCTATCTCATTCTTCTCGTTCAAATTACTGATTCTTTCAACTTTATTGGGTGTGGCTTGCCCTGATACTTGAACGCTTTGTTCCCTCTCTCTTTTAAAAACTGATCTGTTTTGTTTGAATGGGTTACTGTACCTGTTTTGGTTATTATAGGATAAGTTATTCCTATTATTAGCATATTGATATGTATTTCTTTGTTCGTTTGTATTTGGGATCTGCTAATTGATCGTACTACATTGCATTCGTTCAAACTGATTTGGGTTTTGTTTGTATTGAGGAGCTAAATTATCTCTCCTGAAGACATTATTATCTTTATGAATAGGTTTATCTTTATGTGAAAACCCCAATGTTTCATTTTTATTCCCATTTTTTCATTTATGTTGGACATTCATATCTGTAAGCAAATAATGCTCTATTATTATTGCTTTCTAATTCCTGTGCTTTTGCTAGTGCACTTGGAAGATTATCCGGACATATAGTATGTTTGAGAGCCGACCGTTCAGTCCCGAAATAAAAACTCTAAGTCCATCTCTTCTATATTTTTCACATAATTCGTTTGTGATTGCCTTATCGTCACCGTCCGTCATGATAGTTTTGTTAATTAACGCTGTGAGTTTTTGGTTTTTTATATTATAATATTCCATTAAGGAATTTTTACCTTGTCTTAAAATACTCATTTCTTGTTCTAAAACATGTATTGGTATTAACTCGCGGGAACGTAGTCTTTGTCCTTCCTTCGGCATGGAGCGGGTATGTACACCTAGCAGTACTTCAGACTAGCTCGCCGAATGGGAGGGTTCTTGCTCGAACCAAAGAAAGGAATGTCCATTCACAATTAAATGTGTGTGCATTGAAAGGGAAAAAAAAAGTAAAATTGATAAATTGATTTGGCCTATTAAAACATTCAATATCAAATCTCACATACCTAAAACTATTACAAAAGTGCGCCAACGAAGTTCATTGACTTCGTCCCGGCCAATATTTGGCGAAAATATAATAAAATCAAGTATTAATTTGTTTAAAGTCTATTAGATTTATTGAAATCTAAAACAAAGAATATATTAATGACTCAATTTAAAGCTGCACGATACACTACATTTTTTGTTTTCTGCTCCTTTGAACAGCCCTTTAAAAATCCTTGCCACTATCACATTGTTGATTAGCTTCATGACAATCAGTCGGGTTCCATTGCACAGTTTCGGGGCATGAAGATTTCTTAGCATAATGACGACAGATCCAACTTTAAGACGCAAATGATGAGGCGGAATGCCAGACAAATCCAAAGAGTTTAGGAATTCCACTGGATAATTGACGACATCGTCTTCGTTTTCATCGCGATCGATCGATTTGTATGAACGCAGCTCTCCCGGAATTTGATTTTGAATCGCCCAATTCAAGTCATTGACATCAATATTTTTCGCTGCTAAAATTGCGCGTGCGCTCAACCAATCGTAGTTACGATAATTTTGACCAATGTTCGGATATACATTAGTAATGAGTTCATCTTTCGTTAAGGTGAATTGACAAATGACAGGTGGAATGGATATTAAACCACATGAAGTTTTAACCGGAATTTGTCCATTTCCGATTTTTAGCAGTTCTTTAGAGAAAACTTCTGCGGTTCTATCCTGTTGCAGAATCACTCGCATATTCATACTCAATGAAATGGTTTTCACGTATCGCCACAAATACGATGACTTCAGACATGCATTTAATTCATCCGCCGCTGTTGATTTCGGTATCACGGGAAGTGTGATTTTTTGTACTAACCATTGGCCGGATTTATCATGTTGTATCTGAAGTGATATCCGTCTTCACCATGGCAGAACATAAGCGGATATTGCAGTGCATCATACGATCGATGTGTCTCACTTATTCGCTGTAGTGCGTTTCCAGTTCGGCGTTTGATGACTATATCACGCGATTCCAAATTTTCAACAATAACAACAATTGATATTTCACTAACTGTAGATGTATTGTATTGTCGTTCATGAGTTCCTGCTGGGCGTTTGTCCGCTTTTATGACAATGCTGTGATCATCAGATGGCATCTGTTCCAACGAAGTCGTAAACAGTTTGATGAGCTCATTGTGTTCGTGTGACATTTCCTGCAATTGCTGGACTATTTCTCTTTTCGTTGTATTAAAGATAGCACAACGCCGATTTACTTCATCATGTGAATCTCCAAGAAAGTATATTTGGAGATATTTGTGTTCTTGATCTGGATGCGGCAACAGTGATCCAGCAAGATGAAAAATTTGCCCATGAATCTGTATAGTTGGAGGCAAATAATTTAGTTTTTGTCTTTTGTTGGCAAGATAAGTGTTAGTTTGTGTTATGTCATGATGTATCGTGGTTTGGGTGTGGTGTGTTAGTGTATTTTGTGGTATTAATGTTGGTGTATCAGCATTCATTGCTGATGTTGGTTAAATTGCCTTGAATGTTGGATTGTAATTTCGTTCATTTACAATTTCACCACCAAAAGACGTCATTTGAAAACAATCGTTGTACATCTTGATGTGTTGCAAGAAATGGTTCGAATTAGGAGATTCACCATAAAGCAGCGTGCGCAATGGCTCTGGTGGTGGAAGCAACTCTGGCAATTTCACCTTTCCGCCCGCGCAACACAATCCAGGCGGTTCTTTCTCAAATTTAACTGAATTACAAAGCTGACAAACGACAGACATTTGACCAAATTGAAGTGATGCGTGCGCACTGTATTGAATGTTTGGGTCATATCGAAAGGCTGCACGTTCAATGCTCCCCGGAATAAATTGTTATTGCCAACGTTGTCGTTCAATAGTCGCACGTTGTGACCTTGCTTCATCACTTTGCCGAGCACGAACTTCTCTTCTTCTCAATCGTTGTTGCTCATTGTAAGCTTCGTTGAACTCTTCTGACGGTCGCGCACGATTTTGAATCATTCTGATTCGTGCTGATTCCCTTTCAATAGCACGTTCCTCTTCCGTTTGACGTGCTATGACATTTCGGTGTCGTGATGCATTCTGTGAACGCCGACCAATGTTACCATGACCTCTTTTTGGCATCGTAACAAATATCGAACTGTAAATGATCATAACTTTTTATAAATCGCACGCAGTTTTCACAAATAACTAACTTACCTTTGAAATAGCCAAAATACAGAAAGCAAACGAACGAAAAGGGTGCAATTGAAATTTTGAATACAACTGGAAAAACAGAACAAAACACTTAACGATCTAACAAAACAATAATAATAATAGTAAATTTAAAAATTTACTTTCGATTTACAAAAGGGTACAACTTCTTTATCAGTACATTAGTTAGAACCAGAATTGACCCCCTGGTTGCAGCTTTCAAGCAAAGATAATCAGGGCTATCGTGAACAAAATTCCCCCCGAAACATTTCCCATTTTTCAAAAATAGGTATCGGAAATGAATTTCGAAAAAGGGAAAAAATTCCCTCCGGAATAAATTGGTATCGTGAAGAAAAATTCCCCACGGAATTTGATCGGATTCCCCCCGGAATATTTCCTTCGTAGATTTGTAGGTGGAAATTCAAAACCTAAGCAATTTCTATGGGAGTTTGAAGTCTTTCGGGGGTTTTTTTTTTTTTAATTTGGTTCATTTGAACCGTGAAAATAGAAGTGGCATAAAATTGGTATTCTTCAAACAACAGAGGGCAACAGTTTTTAATCATGAAAGTATTTTGTTTAAAATTTTATTTTTGTTAAATGTACCAACAATTTACGCAATAACGCCCACATACACTCGTCCTGTTCAAAAAGCAGAACTTACTAGGTAAGTAAAGATTTATTGCCTAATATCCTAAGTGAACTAAATGAACTTGGTTTCGCTGCAGATTATCTCATATCTTCATGCTGGTACCCAATTTATATTAGATTTTAATCGCAGATGCAAATACCACAGGCAGTGTTGTACAAAACCTTATCATTCGGGCAGGTTTAGAAAACAGATCCACACAGTTGCATATCTGAACGCCTGCGCTGTTCAAACTTCAAGGAAAAGATCCAAATTGGATAAAGCCTCGTGGAGTGGAGCAACGGAATCTTGCGTTGCAATAGATTCGAACAAATGTAAAAGGACACAGTATTTTGTTTTTTATGGATGAAGATAACACATACAGCATCGAGTTGTTTGAAGAAATGTGTAAGATTGAGAGAGGTAATGTTGGAAAGTGGCCAGTTGGCCTCGTCGGTGGATTGAAGGTAGAGAAACCAATACTAAATGAAAACAAACATGTAATGGTATTTAATTCTGCCTGGCGACCAGAAAGACCGTTCCCTATTGACATGGCCGGGTTTGCTGTAAGTGTAGTTTTCCTATTTAAATTCCCAAAAGCAGTGTTTTTGTACGAAGTGCAAAGAGGATATCAGGAAAGTAAGATCTTGCGACATTTTACAATAGTAAAGGATTTGCAACCATTGGCAAACCTATGCGAGGACGTTTTAATTTGGCATACAAGAACTGAGAAAAGCAAAGTAACCGCAGAGGAGTTACTGATAAAAAGGGGTCAACACTCAGATAACGGGCTGAAAAGTCATTTAATGACGTGCGAAATTTGTAACGAATAACGAGGTTTGTTCGATTGGACAAACTTACAAATGCAGCGACGAAATTCAACATTTCGAAATGTTGGAAAATATATGGCGAAATGCTGGCCTGAAATATTGAATTTAGCCGAAACGATGAGTTAAGGTGCGGTGTAAGTGTAAGTACTATTAAGCGACTCGTTTTGAAAACTGAAATATGTATGGAAAACTTTTGTTTTCGATGAAGTTTTCGCGAAAACCTGGTTTTTGTTTCGGTGTTAATAGGGTACTAAGAGTTGGGGCTCCGAAATATATTTGGGCATTGCTTAGGGTTCCACAGCTTAATAGGTTTGAGAACCGCTGGGCTAAAGAGCCGATCTGAAAATTAAAAGAGGCTAAAAAGCCAATTGGATCATTCCATAGTCAGAGTTAGAATATCATTGATTTTTATTTCGAACAGCTTAGCCTATTTATACAAAAATATCTTACTTGCTACTTACATTACTATATGAGGAGGAAGGAATTTGAGAAATCAAAGTTGAAGAAAAAATTAACTACTCAGCATAATTTGCACTAACATGAAAAATGAAATTGGTATTGGCCTTGTATCAGGTATCGAGTATATTTACTGTTTATGTATGGACTTGGTGGGAAATGTATATATGTCATGTGGAAATGTGGAAAGCTTATCTATATTCTTGCTGTTGCTTTGTGAATTCTTTTTGTTGACAAGGCTATGTGCACTACATTTTGTACTCATGGTAGCACGAATAACTACAAACTTAGTATAGTTTACAAGCATTTAATAAGAGCTCTATGCATACACATAAAAGGAAAAGCTAATAAGCAAAAAAAAATATAAAAATAAAAAAAATCGTGTTCAACAACACACGATCAAACCTAGTCAAAAGGTTCCTCAGTTATAATTTTACTATAAGGATCCGTACGAAGTGATCTGAGCTCTCAATAACTAATTCATTAGAAAAAAAGAAATTCAAAAAGAAATTTCTGTCCTTTTTGCTATACACCGTGCGCTTCAATTTCGAGCCAATGGTCGCACTCGTCACATTATTAGTGATCGGACCAAACTGTGCTTGTGCGGCAGTTGTTTCCTTGCCTTTGAGCACGCCCTTCACGATGTCTATCATCTTTGGTCTTCCTAGGAAGTACTTATCGGGAGGGTACTTCTTTTGCAGTTTTCTGCACTCAAGTAAGACCGCAGAGACGTTAACACTCGATTAATGATCGTCAATCATAGTGGAGTGCATATACACAGGTCACCATCTTTCTTTAGCATTACGCTGTTTTTCTTAGCGAAGCTAGCCATGATGACAGCTGTAATATACACAAACATGGTATCATGTTCCTCCACCATAGTTTCAATAAAGTCACGGACCATAGTTCTTGGGTGGTCCTTAATGATCTGCGAGAACATAGTCATATGTAGCCTTAATCCCCATGACAGTATGGCCGTCTCGCATGGAAGTTGAACACCCTTCACTAAGAGTTTCACGATGTTCGCTATTGCTCCAGAATTCACACAGTCTCCATAGACTGCCGTCTGGAACATCGCCTCAGGATACACTTTCATCATAATACGACGAAAGTTGGTATACCAACACGATAAGTTTATGTTACGGTATAAATTTATTTATGTTCTTTCTTATCTTTAATTACAATATTTATAATTTATTAATTATTACGATCCAAAACACGGGATAACTCAAACTATATTTAATTGTCTACATTGTTCGATCCAAGCGCGGGACAAGCACCACTTTTCGGTGTGACGGTTCGTATTCAACTCCACGAGGGTTTCTTTTTCTTTTGCCACATAGGCAGCAACCAAACCAGTTCAGTGTATGGTCGGCGTAGTGGCAATCGTGTGTACAGTATGGATTGAAACTTTGTTTTGAATTCTATACTGTGCACAGGGTGCCACAGTTGGCTTCTTGGTCGCATTTGTCGTAAGCAACAACCACAAGTCCGGCAATTTCATGCATCCCCTGAAGATACTTATACTGATCGTTTCCTTTGAAAACGCTGCAAAGTAATTCATGAGTTCGGACTTTATCCTTCATCGTTCCTCGCAAAACATCCATAACGATTTGGCCATGACACTCATTGTCACAGAATGGATACCTGACCTTAGCTTTGGAAATTCCGAACTCCTTTGCAATTCCTATTGCTTTTTCGTTTCCTGATCCAGGCGCTCATGTATGCCATGGATGAACACCATATCCCAGTGTTTTATTGGCAGCCCAAGCGCTTTTAGCTGGCGAACCGTCTCATGCGTCACATTAGACATCTTCTGCAGTTCATTTGCCGTTGGTTTATCCCCTAACACCGGAAGGCATTCGAACTGATTCCGGTATTCCCTGCTAATGTGGTAAGGTTTGTCATACAGCTGGATTAGCCTATCCCATGCCTCCTGGTAGCTGTCTTTGGTCAAGTTGCTTTCTCCCAAAGCTTTTGCTGCTCTTCCTGTCAGCGATTTCCTTAAGTAGGAATACTTGTATGCCATGGATATGTCCGAGTTGTCATGGATTGCTGCCCGGAACATGTCTCTGAAACCCATCCATTTCAGTAGGGACCCGTCAAATTCCCCCCATGTATTTTTTATGTCGTGTTGTTGGACAGGTAGGGTCAGATTGACATTTATTTGGTTTCCATCTTTTTGAGGTTCCTCCCCTGTTTTTGTCCGCTATTTCCTTTTCCTTGGCTAGTTCTCCGATACGCCTCAGGAATATCTCAGCTGCATCGAAATATTCCTCCTCCATGTCCTCCATCTCGCTATCCACTGCCTTTACTGTTTCTTCCTCCAGCTCCTGCACCAGTTCCAGCATTAGTTCGTTGGCCTTGTCCCATAATTGGACTAATCTGTCCGCTCTTAGCAGTAATCCCTCCTGGGATACCGCTTGCACCTCCTTTGATCGTGCGAAAACGGCTATACGCTTTATATTTCGTTGGAGATTTTTAAATTGTTTCTCCCCCGGGCTGATCCTTTCGCACTCCTGTGCCTCTCCGCGCTCCTGCGGGATTTCCGTCGTTTTAGGGCTCACTCCTGTGGCAACTGTGGGGATAAATATAAGTTTTTTAATTTTTACAATTACTCCTGTAATAAATTTTGAAAGTTCCCATCATTGTTTCCTAAGAACGCTTTTATTCTGGAAATTTCTGTCAAGTCCCCTTGATATGATCCTATGCTTAATTTAAATCTTTAGAAACTATGTCGAGGCCCAAGATAAACTATTTCTATTTATGATTTAAATCCGTATAAATGTCTCGAGTCCTCAAAAGAATAATTCTTCCTATTTTCCTAGAATTCATTTCAAGTCTTCAAGAGGATCTATTCCTCATATGTTATAATTTGTGTTTGCGGTCCTTGCATCCCAAATGTGCTCAAGCTTAACACTCCTTCCATAAATATTATCTCAATTTATATTGAGAAAAAAAAATTCCATATCCAAGGTTTTATCCCATAAAACAGGTCTTGCCTCCACTAATGAAATATGGACATCTTTGTCAATTAAATCACCCATTGCACTTTAATTAAAACGCACTATCAAAACTAGTTTTAAACGTAGTATGCACCTACAATTTCACACACTCAAAAATCGGTGCGTGTACAAGTGTTTTTTTTTTTTTGTTCTTTATATTTTTTATTTTATTATTTTATTATTATGCTAACAAGCGAGGCCGCTGTCCAAAGCAAGGCTGCACCTCTCAGGTTAGATGTAGAATAAGAACTAACTTCAAAAATATATCTTAAGTCTAACAATGCCTGTTAAAGATTAAAGTTACTCAGGCGGCGTAATTGTCCTGGCAGTGGACTCGTCGCTGATGTTCCGACCCTGAGCCCGATTAAATAAACGAACTCTTGAATTTCTTGATTGAGTTGAGTTGTTTATTTTCTAAAAGGAACATGGTTATTAAATATAATTATTGAATTAAGATACTTACAATTTTTAGCAGGCTCGTGGCGATGGATCGGTTTCAGCTTTGACGTTTCTAAAATGGCGGCAAACCGAGAAAGGCGGAAATTATATTTGACATACGGAAATTATTAATGAGCGCGTTTGGAAATTGTACGATCTGTTTAGTTTGAAGTCTGAAATCCGCACCATGCATGGTCACAGCCGCTGTACTTTACAACATAATTCTTAAATAAAGTTATCAATGCCTTTGAATGTAATACGGTATTTCTTGATCTATCACATTGGTTTCAAATAACCGTGCTCGTGTTGGGAAGAGGGGAAAGGGGGTGCATCCGTTTAGGATTGGTTTTTGCAATGTATGCAAAAATGGCGTGGGAATCCGTTGTGGAATTTAAATGGGAGTGTGGGGAAGGAAAGTGCCGTTGTCCGACAAAATGCCGACTAAGCAGAAAGGCGTATGCCGTTGAATGTAAGGGGAAGTGAAGTATCCGACGTAACTATACATTAAGACTTGGTCTTTTATAGTACAGCTTATGTTGGAAAGAATTATTAAACCTTCCGTCCGTTTCCCAACTTACAGGTGTAAGTGGCAACTCTATTGTTTTTCTCACTTTTCACTATTAACACAATTTTCCGTAACGAATCCTTTTTTTTTTTAATTTTATCCGGATCTCGAAGGACCATAATGTATGATACACATACTTGAAATAAATCCGCGGTACGAGTTTTTCTGTGGGAAAATTATACAAAAAACCCACACTTATTATCTCCTGTTCTTATTGGCGTGAAACACGTCACACACCAATTTTGGACGGCCAGTATAAAATCGGCCGACATTTTACCGGTAGCAGGGTGCTAGCACAGTCACCGGATTTGTACCGGTCTAACAATCAGTTGCTTTGTTGTCGTGATCGTGACACGAGGTTATTGTTTAATAATAATTAATCCTAATCGAGTTGTTGCTATGTGGTCATTGCATCGCCAAAACCTCAAAATAGTTTTTGAGGGTTCAGCAAACTTCCCTCCATGCATCCCTGGTAAGATTCCTGTCTTTAAATATATCCAAGGTTTTATCCCATAAAACAGGTCTTGCCTCCACTAATGAAATAAGGACATCATTTTCAATTAAATCACCCATTGCACTTTAATTAAAACGCACTATCAAAACTAGTTTTAAACGTAGTATGCACCTACAATTTCACAGACTGAAAAATCGGTGCTTGTACAAGCGTTTATTTAATCTGAGTATACTGCAATATATTGACATACCGTATTAGTCATAACTCATAAATAAAATAAATGCTTAAGTGGAAGCTAACTTAACATCTATCGAACAGAACTTCTTAACTCTTAAGTTCGGTTTAAAAGGCACATTCATATAATGTACTATCCTATCGAATATTGGTGACCATCCATCATTCAAAGTATCAAGAATGTTAATTTGGTCATTAGTCGGTTCAGCTATTACATAAGGAAAGAAATAACGTGATCTAGCCCTAGATAGATCCTTATTTACTCTATATAATAAGGTTCCTCCTAGATAAGAGAGGGAACCGGGACAAGCGAGTGATGATTCAGTGACAAAGTTCACGGAACCTAAACTAGCTGCTGCTTCAATCTGTGAAGCAGTACCATCAGGAGTCTGAATAACAAATTGACCTTGTGAACCAGATAAATTTGTTGGCATAGGGCTTGACTCCAAGCTCGGGACTTCAAGTAGATATTTCTGGACTGAACTCATCAGTCTAACATTGACTAATAAAACATCTACGTCTGAGGGAAAGTTTGTACCAGTAATAGAAGCTCTCGCCAATACTGTCCTCTGCATATGTTGAAGGTCGTCAAGAGATTGATAACCTATACATCTTGCATTCCAATCCTGCTCAACATCATTGGGATTCCATTCACGACCTATTGCGTGATCATCTGTATAAAGAATATCTTTCATCACTCTCTCAGCAGCGATGGAGATATTTGGATAATCAGTTGCTAAATAAAACTGAGTATCAAAATTTTCGAAATAGCCGTGACCGTCATATTTATACGGCTTAGTGTTGAATTTCGATTCAGCACCAGAAGGAATATTAAAATTCCCAAATCCAGATAAGTATATTGATATACTTTTTGGCAGCTAAATTTCCTTGCTCATAAATCATATCCACGAACTGCAACTCAGCTTCAGTGAGTCGATAACGGTTCATCCGTTTCAAATATAGTACGCGTGCCCAGCATAGCACCGTAATATAGTAATTATATGCCGAAGGGCATATGGATCTCTTAAAATTTAAACTATGAGCGGAAAAATTCTCATAGGTCTCAGCAATCAACGTAGGAAGACTACTAAACCCCGTAAAGTGATTTAGTTCCTCGGGAATTGGTCTTAACTCCTCAGAAGGAGAAGGAAAGAACGCTTCTAAGTATAGCGGATCATTTTTCAAATCCGAAGTAGTTTTCGATAGGTGCTGACCCATCGGTAAAGTATCCACGGCAACGACAGGATTGCGTACATTATCACGCACCCTGTTTGATATTCCGCCACGCCTAGGACGTGCGAACCTTTGTTGTTGTTGTTGTACTGGCTCAGGGTACTGTTGTGGTGGAAATTGCTGTTGTTGTTAAAATTGGCCTTGCGGCATCTGAGCTTGTTGACGCCAATCAGCATTGCGCTGTGCGTTTCTATTATTGTATCGAGACATTCTAGCTCTCGATCTTTAATCCTTACAGTTGACACAAACTGCTTAAGAAATACCTTTCAAGGGATTAGATGCTTGGAAAATTGCCTCTCCGAGGTCTTACAGATTTAAAAGTTGTGAGGTTTATTTTGGGTGTGGGGCTACCACTTCGATGACCTTTTTAATTCAAAAAAGGGTGGCCGTGGCGCAGTGATAGAGTGTTCGCTTGTTGAGTGGGAGGTTACGTGTTCAAATCCGAGCCAGTACCACGAAACATTTTTCACAAATAAAAACGAATAAGTTTAAGTGAATTATAAGCGAACACAAATATCAACAATTCTCCCCTAGCTTACTAGGACGCCACTCGTGGAGAATATCCACTGCGCCACTTCTTGTCATCTTAGAAGATGGGTTTTTGTGTGCAAATAGAGATACTAGCGGTCTATGGTCCGTTATGACCATGAATTTTCTTCCGTATAGATAGGGTTTAAAGAAATTGATTCGCCAGTGGATCGCTCTTTTCCTATTGTGGGTTTGTTTATGTCGTGTTTTTGGAGTGACTTGCTGGCGTATGATATTGGTAAATCGTGACCTATTTCGCCTTGCGAAAGTACTGCACCTAGTGCGAAATCTGATGCGTCCGTTGTCAGTATGAATGGTTTGTCAAAATTTGGATAGGGTAAAGGCGGGTGATATGGTATACCTTTTTGGTTTCTTTCATATTTTCCCAATTATAAGACATTTTTAAACGAAACTCAAACTGAAATGCTATTTATTAAGTTTATAACATATATAATTAGATACTAAGGAACACAAAGACTTCTTCAATCATCAAAATAAATAATACATAAAACATTACAAAAAACCATATCCCCCTACAGGGAGGGTGATATGGTACACCCTATCGGGTGATATGGCACATTATTGTTTTTTTAAGTTTGTATTGCCACATTCGTTACAAGTGTTTTTGTATGATGTGCATGTATCATGGGACCACTTTTGGCAAATTAAGCACTGTAACCAGTCATCTTTTTTTGTGGTAACATTATAGTCTTCGCCACATCCTGCGCAGAGTCCTTCCTCAAAGTCCTCTGGATCATCATCACCAGATTCGTCATGATACGGAACATTCAGACTTTCCTCAGAGGATGACGAGAGACTATCAATATGGCGCGATCTCTTCTTCGGAACTTTACACTTCTTCAGAGTTTTTGGTAGCTTTTTATTTCGTTTCAGGGACTTTAATTTTTGTTGCGACACATTTTCTTGTGAAGTTAGAACTCGAGCCTTTTGCTTTCTTGGATTGAACTTACTGACTCTTGAAGTTGACGGTATTGGCGAAAGGATATTCAGCATTTTCCCAGGGGTGATGTCACTGGATTCCTGTATGTCAACTGTCTGCACTACGTCCACCTGTCAACAAATAATAACTAGAACGGGTACGATTATAAGACGTTGACAATTTTTACCTGTTCTGTATTCTCTCTCGGTGGAGTCTTTTCAGAACGGATCGGATTTTGTTCTAAAAATGCATAATCAGGAATGGCGCTTGGATTGAATGGACATATTCCAGTCGCTGCGAATGCTGAGATGCCATTATTTGTGGTTGCAGAACTGCTCCACGCATCAAAAAGGAGTTTGCCAAATTGTAGACGAGTAATTTTTCGGTTTGGGTTGTTTTTAACATATAAATTACAGGCTGAATAATAATGACTTTTGAATGATTTAAAGAACGCCCTATCTAACGGCTGCAGGAATTGTGTAGAGTGGGGGGGAAGACATAGCAAGATAATTTCATTTTCAACAGCGTATTCCAGCATTTCAGCATTGCTACAATGTGAAGAGTGTCCATCCAGTATTAAAAGCACTTTACCTTCTGGTTTTCTAGGGGTGAAATGCTTTTGAAGCCAAGTGAAAAATATATCGCTTGTAACGTACGCCGACTTTTCACCCATGTAGACGTAAGAGCCTGGTGGCATACCATCCTCAAACTCCTTTTTCTTGTTTTTACCTGTTCGATTCATAATCCTATTCAATGCAAGATAACAGAAAAAAACATATTCTAAGACATACCTTTGAAGACACAAGCTGGTGGTAAAAAACTGCCTTCAGCATTGCAACAAGCGATCACAGTGATCGTCTCGCCCTTTTCAGCAGATGTTATTGCTGCAACATTTTTTGAGCCCTTTTCTGCAACCACTAGCTCTGGACGATTATTCAGTTGGCATCCAGTCTCGTCCATGTTAAAAATGTTTCGAGGTTTGGCCATTAAGTCATTTTCAACTAGAACCCTTTCTAAGAGCTCGAAGTAGATTCTAACTTCGTCTCGGTTCATTCCCAATGCTCGAGCCTGAGAAACCCCTTCCGATTTTCTAATGGACAAATCTAAATGGCGTTTTAGAAATAGTCCAAACCATCCTTTCCCAGCCTTTTTCTTTTCTTTGCAGAATCGGTGCTCAACGTTGTACCTTTCAGCAATCCCGAATGCCATTCGACACACCTCATCTCGGGTTGGAGCGAATCCATGGGCCTGAAGCTTTTTGATGTGGTTTACTATTTTTCGTTCGACTTCGTCGCCCAAACAAGACGGACATCCTAAAGGCACTTTTTTGTCGCATTGATTTTTGATATGCCTTCGCAAAGTTGTTGCCGGTATGTTGTAATACTTTGCAGCGGCATTTATGGACATCGTATTCGATTTTATAATTTCCAGGGCATTTTTTAAATTTTTATCCGACCATAAACCCCGATTTGCGTCGGTTTTTCTTTTGTATATGTTTGGCATTTCTGTTTATAAAATACCATTTAAATTAATTAAGCTGTGTAAATTTAAGGAAGAATCAAACCTAAACTACACAGAAAATTATATGGAGGGTGATATGATATGGTACACGTGCCATATCACCCTCACAAAAATGCGCCGTATCCCCCTTTTCGACTAAAATACGACTGTACCCGTCTAAACAAAACTAACGTATGTGTATATTGCTTTTTATACATGTACATCACGAAGTAGTATTTCCAATGTATTTTTGTATAAGAACGGCGAACAGTCTCCAATAACTTACCGTAAAACCAAAGCACAAAGTAGACTGGATTTTTTTTAAAACGCAAAAAAAAACTGATTTTTTTTTTTTTTTTTTTTTTTTTTCCAAACTAGTAATCACAGCACGAGAAGGTGTTCACTCTTTAAGTTCGGACGATAAACTGAAAAGAAAATTGTGTAATGTGTATCGAAGGACTAGTTGGCATGGGAGATATTAAAGGTTCGCCATATCCCCCGGTGCGCCATATCACCCGCCTTTACCCTATTGCAAGATTGGTGGGTTTACTAGCTTCTGTTTTAACTCGTTGAATGCTGTTTCGCATTCGTTCGACCAGATGTAAGGTTGGTTCTTCTTGAGGAGTGAGTTTAGGCTTTTTGCAATTTCCGCAAAATTCGGAATCTTCTATAGTAGTTGCAGAATGCAACGAATCTTCTGACTTCATCAGCATTTTTAGGTGTTGGGTAGTTTTCTACAGTTTTGTATTTGGCAGGGTCTGTCTTTATACCATTGCTTGTTATCAGATGTCCTAAGTATACGACTTCCGATTTGAGGAAATGACACTTGCTAGCATTAAGTTTCAAGTTATACTGTCGTAATCTCTCAAATACATTAATTAGGTTTCTGTTGTGGGGTTTAAGGCTACATCCGAAAATTATGATATCATCCACATATAGAAAAGCGTCGGATTCTAATCCACTTAGAGCTATTCTAAGCATTCGATGAAAACTATTGGAGGATATTTTTAATCCAAAAGGTAATCTCTTAAAGTGGTAATGTCCGTCTTGTGTTGAAAATGCTGTTAGTTGTCTTGACTCTTGTTCTAGTGGTATTTGATGGAATGAGCTAGTCATGTCCAGAGTAGAGAAGTATTTTGCTCTACCTAATTTGTCGAGTACATCTTCGATTCTTGTCAGTGGAAACTTTTTGTTAACTATTTTGTCGTTTAATTTTCGAAAATCTACTACTAAACGCCATTTCTTTGTATTTTCTTCACTCTTCTTTGGTACTAATAGTAGTGGTGCATTGTATGGGCTCACTGAATGTTCTATTATGTCATTTTCTAATAAACTTCTGACTTGTTTTCTTATTTCATCATTTTGTGTTTGTGGGAGTCTATAGTTCTTGTAGTATATTGGGTTGTTATCTGTAGTGCTGTCTTCTTTCTCGTTGACCGTTATGTTTTCCTTGGTTGTATTGTTTCCCATTTTTGTTGCCCAGTTCATGCCTTTTTGTATTTGACAACGAGTTTTCTTAGGTTTTCTACCTCGTTCCAAATTTTCGTTGCCGAATCCCAGGGTATTGTGTTGGTGTTATCTTGGTGTCGGGTATTTTGTCTTCCGATCTTTAACTAGAAAAAACTGAAAGGAGAATTGAGAAAGTCACCCAGAACCGTAGCGAACAACAGAAAAAAACTCGATTTAATTATTTAGATGTTTATTCTTTGACTTATGTTCCGGTGCCCAATGCGACCGTTCGACCCTAGTGTTTGAAGTTGAGTGACGAGTGGCTTCGCCAACCGAAGCAGCGCGTCACCTCAAGTCGATGATACCCGCCACGCAGCGTCATCAAAAATCCCATAAGTGCAGGGAGTCCAATAGCTGGTACCAAGTCCATGCCCTGGCTACCCAGCGACAGAGCACGAAGAATGTGCCAGCACCAGCAATTAAGATAAGCAATCGTCGTATATCCATGGTGATTGTTCGCCGTTTGTCGTCGATGCCGTATTTATCCACGAATGTATATGACCATCGACGACGGCGCGAGGTGTCAGGTTTCCGTAACCCAGATATGCCGACTCAATCCAAACAACGTCTCAGATAATGAGACATTGTCGTTCGATGGCTGGCGACTATAGGCGAGGAATGTGCCTTATCAGCGGTTGTACGCTAGACGCCGTGCTTCCTCTTTACCAGAGGGAAGAGTGTCTATCGGAGAGTTAAAATGAATAAAACAGTTTTTGTTATTTTCTTTTGTAACTGCAAAGCCCGCTGTCTTTAGCTGGGCTGCGACTTTGAGTTACTTTTTATTGTTTTATATTGCCTGTATTAAATTTAAAGGTCCGCCGTCCTTAGCGTCGCTGCGACCTTGTATTATTAGCTTCTAGATTAACTTTGCTTGTTCCTTCCAAAACCATCCTCTTTTATACTTAATTTTAAGTCATGACCTGCCTCCTGACTTCCCCCTCCACGTACCATACATTTCCTTGGTTGTTCCCATATGTGCGTATCTACTCACTTTAGGTATTGCTTAATTGTTTTTCGTGTTCCCATTTTAAATGTCCAATTGACATCTTGGGTGTCAATTGCCTTATACCGGTGTCAAGTATCACCCATTCATAAATTGTAAATGTACTATGGACAGCACATCGTAGTATTTCCTCTGATATGCACTTGTTGCAGTTTTACCTTATGTTGGCGTACCGCTGTGTCATTGGATATCGGGGTTTTACTACGTGTGTGTCCCATTAAGTATGGTAGGTATACGACACTTGACTCGGTTTTGCTTAGGTTGGCATTTGGGTAAACGAAAACAAAGCGAATGACCTATTAATAGCCGCATATGAGTGACTAATTGGTATACCGCTTGGGAATGATATTAGATATATGGTATTATGGTATTATGACGCTAGGGTTGGAAGATCGGAAGAAGGTCATGATGTGGGTGGTCTGGGTATGGTTGTGCGGATCACAACATGGTGGCCAGGGGTGGCCAACCTTGGGTTGGCGCAGCGGCCTGTGGCGGGCAACCTGGAGCGCTGGCAACTTAGAATCGGTACCGAACACTTGGCTTTTTAGTATATTCTCAAGGTATGCCAACCTTTTTCTGTCTTTGTACTCTTTGCCACCCCGTTTACTTTTTGAAGTTTTGGGCTCTGTTTTTGGTATTTCTGTTAGTTTTGTTTCTTTGTTTGTTATTTGCCTCTTCTTATATTCTTCTATTGTGAGTCGTTTAGGACCCGTAGTATTTTTGGGGCTAGGAGTATATTCTGGGGCTTGTCCTGGTGAATATTCAAAACAAATGGACATTTGGATTTGTTTGCAGGATCACTTTAGCAGTTTGAATTTGGCAGGATTAATTTTGTTTGACAGTATCGGTCAAGCAGGATTGGTCAGGCAGTATCGTTCAGGCAGTATCGGTCAAGCAGGATCGGTGTGCAGGATCGCAATGTAATAAATCTGCCATGTGATAGGATCGCTAATAAACTGAAAACGTATAGAGGTATGTTTCAGAATTTCTATACCTAGAAAAGCTTCCGTCTTGGCACGTATGCCATATGTGAAACAAAGCGACTTTTAGTGAAACGACGGGCAGGGCACGAATGCCATAGGTGTCTGCCAAAAGAGATAATACGAGGCGGTTAGCTGTGTAAAATCTGACTTTATTCACAAAATTTGTTTCTATTTATACCTATTCCCCATGAGCATTTCCAATGCATATCGATACGTAAATTAGGTTGCGTGCCATCAAATATCAAATATAATGTATTGCACCATTCACAATTGTCTCAATTACATTGATTGTTTTGGTCAACACTCCAGTGACACCGTATGGATGACACATCCACGGGAAGCATGTATCTACTTTGTGTTGCCTTTGTTTTGCCTGCTTTCTTGTGGTGTCAGCATAATGGCGCTTGGCTTCAGGTGTTTGGTTGGATGGTTGACTCAATGCTAATAAAATAATAATTGCGTCATCGTGCAATGTTGTTATTTAATTTTGTTGGGATAGGTCCTCTACATATTGTTGCAATGCGTAATAATTTAAAAGTGAAGTTTTGAAGTTGTTAATATTTAATATACGTTTAATGTGTGAAGTCAAGGAATTCCACAATTGAATTGCATGGATGAAAAATAGCCGGGACGAATTTAAATAGTTTTTAATGAATAAGTTACAATGTTGAGGGTTCTAATGGAGCGGGTGAATTGGAACTTGGAGTAGAGGTATGGGTTCTAATAATTTTGTGAAGAAACATACAATTCCTAATATTTCGGTGCTGCTGTAAAGTGCAACCTAAAACGCTCTTTACATACAAAGATATTTTCTGGTGTCTGCGTATCTGGTAAATGTAGGTTAGCTTAGGTAGACGGGTAGGTAGAGCGGGGTGGGCCCCGCAATACCGCACTCAGGTCCTCGTGGACCCATTGTGATGCCCTTTTTTGGGGTTATCCGTTGGTGTTATCGGTGGTCTCCATTCCTTCTCCTTTTGCGGTTATCTGACGCTGTCTAGCCATCCCGATGTCCTCAGAAACCTGTAAAGATCAGACAGTGAGACATCAGAAAGTTCATGTACGTCATGGAAGTAATAGCTTCCAAGTGTTTTGTTCCTCAAGTGGCAGAGACTCGGGCAATGACAAAGGAAGTGAGGTGTGTCCTCGTGAACCTCCTCGTCTCCGCAGCCTCTACATATGTCTTCATCTTTGAGATTTAGTTTCATTGCGTGGTTTCTAAGGAAGTTATGACCAGTTAGAGCCCCTACTAACTTAGATAGCGATGACCTGTCAAACTGTAATAGTTTGTTGGTCCGGCTTCTGTTATATTCTAGCAAAAGCTTCCGTGATATCGGTAAATGTATCTCACAGCTTCATTAAAAGCCACTTATAATTTGTGGTATGATAGTGAATCCAGATTACTATAAACGACCTCAGAGTAGTCAATTATAGGCAAAATAAGCGTAAGTACTAGTCGACGTCGTGTTTTAAGCGGTGTAAAACTAGCTGAAATCCATAACTTTCTCAGGCAACCATATATTCTTCCTATTACAACGTTGATGTGATTGTAGCATGATAGGGTACGGTTTATTACAAAACCGAGGCTAGTAGCAACTTCGACAAACTTCATCTTCTCACCAGATAATAAGATGTCAGGCATAGAGGAAAGCTCGTAGATCCTGTTTGAAATTGGAATGACTTGGCATTTAGTTGGATTTAGGACTAATCCATTTACCAAAGACCATTTATTAATTGAGGATAAATCTTCATTTAAGCACGAAGTGAGTTCATCTTATCTACCAGCGGGTTTTGAGTAATAAAGTTCTACATCATCAGCGTATAGGTGAATTGATGCATGGCTGCAGACTGATGGTAGGTCTTTGATATATAGACAAAACAGAATGGGGCCTAGGATTAAGCCCTGCTGAATTCGCTTGCACTTGGAAGATTTGATCTGATCGCGAACTTGTGCTTACCCCATTCCTCCCTTTTATTTATTGGAAGTTTGACTAACAGTTCTTCGAGAAGAGTTGGGTCGAATAAATGCATTGTTTCACCGGCATCTTCTAAAATGGTTGTCAGATTGGACACTAAGGTGCTGAAGTTCACAATTTCCGATATTTTAGCTTCAGTTATGACAGGAAATGCTCGTACTTTTGCCAGTTGACTCCGGATGAGAATCTCCAGCCGGCCGTAGCTGTAATGATACAACACGGTTGGTGACTCAAGTCGAACTGTCGGCATTGGACAAGCACAATTATTGATTAGCATGCACCAATGGAATGTGCAATATGATACACCTGGAGAACCATAGGTAGTGATGATTCCCAGGGTGTAATTGTATGCTGTTATTACATAGCGAAACTCTAAGGTGCTCATTACGGCATTGACGCTGTTTGGGTGAATGAGCAATGATTCAACTAGTTGCCTAGCTGCACCTCCTGGACGTAAGGCTTTTTGAAACCTTGAAAGATTTTCACTGGTTGACGACTCCTCTGCGGAAAGTCGGTTTATCCCCATTTTATTAACTAACTAACTAAACAAAACCACTGAAGAAGCTAAAGAAACCCAATGCAAAATTTACTTCTTATTGATTAAAAAAACACGAAAATCGAAATCGAATCGAAAAAAAAAGTGTTCAAAAATTGTAAGACAATGTATAAAACTTCCGTTTAAAACCGCGAAAATAAATCAAAATTATTTGGAGGATAGAATGGAGGTCCTAGTAAAACAAAGCGAGAATCACGGAAAACTGACTGTTGACGGCTCTAACTATCTATTACACAAAAAAAAAATATATTAATTATCCCAAATTGCTTGAGTTAATCGAAAAAAAAAAAAAAAAAAAAAAAAAAATAAAAATACAACTCAATTTACAAAAATTGTAAAGGTAACCCTATGAATTTGTTGCACCAGAGATAATTATACGAAGACGAACTACTTTGAGAACTACGAATTGCTATAAATGTGTGTGAAAGAGACAACTATCAACCAAAAACCCGGTACAAAATCACGGCGATATAATATCGGTATATATGTATAAATTTTTAGAATTACTTATGTAAAAAGAAATGATTTATATATATGTATATATGGATATTATCTACTTTATCGTAAATAATGTGCAATTCTAAGCAAAAATATGAATAATGCAAAAGAAACCACCTACTTGAGTATTTAGGCTCGGGGAACTCCTGTGTTTCCAATGTACTTTTTGAGTGAAAGCACTCCAGAACTCTGAAATACTCCCGTAGACTCTCCAAGGTTATTCCACACAAATTTTCCGCCACAACTAATCACTGACCTAAAAATAGCAAGAAAAGTAAAAAGATCTTTGCAAAAAAATGACACTTCCCTAAACACAAGAAATACAACGAAGATAACACAAATCCTGCTCGATCCACCACAGATTGTTGCCGTGAATTTATCACTATGTATTATATATTATTATTATTTTTTTTTTACGAAAAGCCCCACGTCGGGTGCCAAATGTTGCACTTGAAATTACACGAACTTATTGGTGGGCAAACCGAAAACTAAGTTAAAATATAAAATTATTAACCAAAAAAAAACTGCAGCCACCACTGCACCGATGGTTAAAGGGTCGAGTGTGACACAATGCCACAGACCTGTGTGCAAGAGGTAGAACTTTAGATGCTTCCGATGGCTAGTCAGCAAAGGGGGTTGGGTTCAGTGGGTACGCAGATCGCTAGTTACTAGCAAAGTAAGGGCGCCACAGAATTTTTAGTTGGAATTCTGAAACCAATCGATTATCGAGCAAGAAAATAATAAAACAACGCTGGATCTGGAAGTCAAAAAAAAAATAAAACGACGGATTTCCAAAACGTTATAACGCTCCGTTGGAGCCCGGTCTTTTATTTACTGGGGAAAAATTCCCGAATTAGGATGATGGTGATGATAAAAAAAAATCAAGATGGTGCTCAGACCGTTAAAGCTAGCCCACTATCGTTTCGTCCGAAAGATTGAAAAATTTTTTCTGTTATAACGGGTCGCGTGTCCCGTTTTTTTTTTCGGGAGTTTAATCGAAACGGGAGTCTACCGAAAGCTACTTTACAACTGTCCTAATCAAACGAATTATGCACAGCACATAGATCACTATACTTATCTTTTATTAGATTTCCTTATGGATTCCCTGTTTCCTCTGTCCTGTGTTTTTTTCGTTGTGTACCCCTTTCTGACACCTTTTTGCTTCTCCCTGTCCACTATCCTGTCTTCCTTATTTCCTTATTGCCGTAACCCGCTAATCCTCTCAAAATTTCCAATCGTTCCTCTCTTTATATACTGGAATTCGCCTTGGGAGGAGGTTCTTCCAGTATATTTGAGGCTAGCCAGCCGACTTTGAACTCTCTTCTCTCATTATCAGAGTTAGCCTTCTTTTATGTGTTATCTCTGGTGTTTAGCCAGAGATGATAAAAAATGTACACAAAATAATAATTCGTGGAGGAATTTGTAGACCCGACATTTGTCCCCACGAATTATATAAAAAAAAGTAAATACAAAATATAACCAAAAAAAAGAAAAAAGGAAGAAAGGATGCAAGTGGACACTACTAGTGTTATACCCCACTGGACTTGGACTTTACTCCTTATTGGATATGGTATATCCCCTCGGCAGAGTTGACAAATATGACAATATGTTTTGTTTTCGCGACTTAATTAATCTCGTTCGGTGGACTCTCGCGCAGATTTGGGGAATGGGACTTGCGGATAGTAGGCCACCCCTTACAATTGAATTTCATTTAGGGTGGTCTCTCGGCCATCGTGTTACGGTTGTCATGTGTATGGTGAGGCTGACCTTCGCTCGGTCTTCAGTTGTTTTACAACAGAGATCTCTGCCTTCGCCTCGGTTATCACAGTTCAGTGCTAGTTTTTCGTGTTAAGTGTTACAATTTTCTCACGCACTTGCTGTGGTATTTGTGAGTGCGTGATTTCGTTTGGCCGTCCGCCCACGCTCTCTGCTGCTCCTTCGTTGCTCCATCGTCGGGGCCTTGACTTAGGGATCGTCTTCCCTATGCCCATTGAACGAGACTCCCTACCGATAGTGTGGTAGTTCTAACAGATTGCGTTGAAAAGTGTCTATTTAGTTGGCCGTCCGCCTACACTCCCCTGTTGCTCCTTCGTTGCTTCAGCGGCGGGGTGCTTCAAGAAAAAGGGAGCGTTGTCCCTCCACCCATCGAACACAATATTATCATCACATGTGTTGTCATGTGACGTTCGTTAGGGGTGTTTTGGTGTTGGCTGTCCGCCACCCCCGGCAGCTAGACATAGTGTTTCGTGTCTAGTGGTTCCACGATGGAGTGTTTGTTAAGGGGATTGTCTTCCCCCCACTCATCCTCATCTACAGACCGCCCGTCTGTTTGCCGCTGTGCCTTAGGGTCAGTGGGAGTCTCCTGGCCGCCTGCCAGGCTCACCAACTGACCGGTCTCGACGCTAATCGACGGAAGTGAGTCTCCCTTCCGTCCGAAGAGCTACACAACCGGATCTTGTGGTTAAATAGTCCGTCCGTCTATTGGGGTAAATGGCCATAGCCATTTTCACTCGTCTGAAAACCTGCTCGGGTGCACGATTATGGCTCCGGGGATGTGGTCCAGAGGTTGATGGGACCTCGGATGCCCATCCACTACCCAGGACCTTTTACGATTTACCCAAATAAAAGAGGGACAGGGGTGGAGCGAAGAAGGAATGAAGAGTGGATCTTGTTGCGGAAAATTTTACCGCAACAAAATTCACATCATATTTATTTAACATGTTAAACTCATATAGTTTATCTAACACAACTAGTTCTACATCTTTAGGTAAGTTATGCACTAAATCTGCTGTTATAAATTTATTCGTTATACGTTTAAAGCAAGGAATATTAAACATAGCTTCACATAATACGAAGGCAGAATTCTTAATAGTAATCAATTTAATTTCACTTAAATCTATAACTAATGTAGTTTGTGGTGGGAAATAATAAAATTTGGTCTCTTTTGGTAATGATTAACATTTTTAAAAATAATGATCTATAGCTAAAAAAAATCTACCCTCAATGCCTAAACACCTAGCTATTATTTCAGTACATGAAGGAGTTCTAGCAACTAAAAAATAATAATTACGTCTAAGAGATTGACGTAAACTTTTAGCTACTTCTTCAGCCATTTCAGCTACAACTTTAACAGCTGGTTTAACCACATTATTAATTAAAATAAAATTCTTAAAATTCTTTGCATCATAAGCTAATTCTGGTTGGGTATTACAAATATCAAACCCATTAGATACACAAGAATTTGAAGCAACATGTTCAGTTAATAATTGTGCCTTTGCTTGGTTTTTAATCCTTAGAGTAGCTAACTTATTTTTAATATCAGGAACTTTACATTTAATATAATCACCAGCATATCGAATAGCCGTAACACCAGCCATAATACCCAAACACCAAGCTACAGCAGTACAATATTTCTTAATAACCTTCGGAAGTTCAAGCCAGGTCTCGGAAAACTTGGTTTGTCTTCTTTTATTAAAATAAGAATAAATGTTTAGCTTTCGCTTAATGAATATGTAAATTTGTGCTTATATTTTATTAAAATAAGAGTATTGAAATAATAAATAAGAATGACTGTTTAGCGTTTGCGTAAGCTTAATGGCTATATACATTTGTGCTTATCTTATAATTGTGTTTTACAACTTAAATTTAACATTTGCTTAAAGTTATATAGGTATAAGTATTATTTATTTTTATATTACATATATATATATATATGTGTATACTCTTTTTTTTTTTTTTGTATAAATTTAAACCCTGGCAAACGTTAGCTCTCCTGAGGCTGGGTTCATCTCAAATGTTCTTTTCGGCGGTTGTTTTCTCCTTGGTGAGCTTGGAGCCACGCGAATTTTCATTTCCTCGATCTGCGTTCCTGTATGCGCTCGTTGCAACGCTTTCTTTTCTTTTCGTGCCTTACATATTTTTATAAATATATGTATTATTACTCCTAGGATAAATATCAAGCACACCAACATTAACGAGTATTGATGTCTTGTAATCGTCCATTGTTGGCTTCGGAGGGTTTCTTCAGTTTTGGTCTGCTCTATTTGCCTCTGCAGATCTTCCAAAGATTTGTTTCCCTCGGTCAGAATTGCATTGATGTCTGCATGGCTTCCCAGTCTTATCGGAAGAATCTTGTAAAGTTATATTATGATCGGCAGGATCGCCATGTAATGTTATTATATGATTAAAACAAATGACTACCTCCCTGCATAAACTATGTGGATTTTAGGCTATCCCAAGCCGATATTGTTACTGGCTAAAAAGCCGAACTGTATGTGGTGGCTAAAGAGCCGAGCTGTAAATATAAATATAGGCTAAGAAGCCAAACCATTTACATCGCTTGTATCATCAACATTCACTTTATTTCTAAATGCTTAGTCTATTTATACAAAAAATATCTTACTTGCTACTTAAAATCGAGCTTATACATACATATTTCTAGAGATATCAAAATACAATATAAATTCGCAAATTGATAGAATGTGCTGACATAATGCTGTGGTAGCATTATTCGACACAAGTCAGGTGGCCTTGACTTCATAGCGGCTATTGGCTTTATCATGGATTGGGTGTCGAGTGCATTAATCGCACTCGGCTGTGCAGTGTAATGTGTATCTGTTTGTGAATTTGTTTGTTAGTTGTAAATTGAAATTATGAATGAAGTATGTTTACTGTAGGCCTGGTTGTTACTATGAATCATTGTTTGGAATTTATGTGTATACTACAATCTTCTTACTTGGCGTTAAGTTTGTTGGTACTTTCCTGACTTCGAACTGTACTCGAAGTGTTTCCAATAGTCCTGCGAAATCAACTTTTGGCTGCTTGAACTCGACATTGCTGCTGACCTCTTGCTCGTACGGGATTTTCATTTCCCGCGTCCCGATGTCATATGGTTTAAGTATTCGTATGACGCCGGTATTCCTTAGTAGTGGATTGTACTGTTTCCCCGTTACAATTGATGTTTAGTGTCATATTATTTCGGAGGTTGTACAACCAGGAATTACTGGCCGCCATTTTTACGAACGAAGTGACGGTTCCTTGGTTTCAGATATATTCACAAGGTTTAGGATGAACGGGTGTAGTCGGCCTTGGTAGAGATTATTGAGAATTGCCATTTCAACGGCTTGTCGGTTTTGTACTTCCAGGAGCTTGGCTGTGAGTATAGCTACAAGCTCATTTATTGCCGTCTTCAGCTGAAGTGTCGCTATAGCAATGTTCGTTTCGTCTGCAAACTTTTGGTATGTTGAACCGAAGTCGTTTAGATGTGCCGTTATTGCGTCGATATCTGCAATTGCTTTGGTAAGGGGTTTACCTATGCCATCGTAGTTTGATTTCATCACCGTCAGTTGCTTGTTGATTAGGGTGAATGTATCCTCACTATTTTTATGCAGAATTTGCAATTTGTTGTACACCTTTTCCGAGTCTTCGTTGTCCATAGATCCGAAAGCCCATTTAGAAAAACTTCCCACTACGTTAAGAAGCGCTCTTCTGCTGCGTTTGTGTGAAACCATATGCTGGAGGTATGCGTTGTTTGACTTCAAGTTTTCCGATATTACTGCAACTTCTTTAACCATTGGTTCGCAAGCATCCTTGAAGTCCGTTGAGTTAACATCATCTTTCAGGAACGAACACATTCGATTTATTTTGCTTTCGCAGATATTAGCAAAGTCTACAATGCCAGAGAAATCCATTGGTGTAAACTTAGTGAAGATGATCCAACAATCTTTGTAAAATAACGCACTTCCCACCTTTTCGAAGACGATGGGGGTTTCGAGGAGATTTTTCACTTGGAACGGTTGTAATGAATTGAATTATTATAATTTATATATAATCCTAGAGGTGCCATCCTATAACTTGAAGAAAAAAAAAGAAAAATTTCTGTTGGTTCTTTCCTCGGGACCACCCGGTAGCGAACCCAAATGGCGGTGGCGATGCCGGGCATCACGACCGACCACCGTGGTGACTACTTCACTCAAAAAAAAAAATACTTGTAATCACCCCATATCAAACGAGAGGCCTAACGCCTCACCGGTAGCGGGTCTACCGACTCATCTTACGCTTCAACATCGTTCCAATTTCACGTTATTACCAACACATTATTCAATCAAAAAACAAAAAAAATTCCAAAAGGACCAAGCTTATTGAAGGGACCATGCAACTGCATCTTCTGCAGAAACAATCGCTGAAAAGGACGAAAGATACCATGCTCAAAAGGAAAAGACCGTACTTTCTATATCTTTAGGGAATTTCATATCCTCCCATTCCTTTTTATTTCAAATTCCGGATGCTTAGCCTAAGAGTTTTAATCATTAAAAAAAAGAAATTTATATTCCTTACAGTCAGTACAAAACGCAAGTAAAATAAACCGTACAAATGTCGTTCAGGCGAAAGGAAATATTTTAGCTTAAGAACACCCTAACTCACAAGGCGAGCGGTCCTCGCGTGATCCATACAATAAGAAAAATTCTTAGTACAATATACATTGCCAACTTTCGATATTCTTTAAGGCAAGGAAAAAAAAAAAATTCTTAATTAAATACTTTTAAACTATTCCAAGCTAAGTCAAACTGGATCAAAAAAAAAAAAAAACAAAGGGACTTACCCATTGAATGCCCTTTTTGGCATTATTTACTGTTGTACCGGATGTCGTTGTCGCTGCCGGGAAATGGTGAGCTCAGCATTTACCTGGAGGCGTTGTTCGTTATTTCTAAAGATGAATTAGTTCACGGAAAGAAAGGAATATTAACAGAATGAATTGCTTGGATGACAAAATTTAAGAATAAGTTCTTACAATCGACAAACTTCATAAATTTTTTTTTTTTTTTTTGCTTTTTCCTTTTTTTTTTTTTTTTATTTAATTACGGCTGAATAGTTAGAATCATATTTGGTTTTATAAAATGGGGAGGGGACGACACTAATGAATTACACACAAGAAAATTTAGAGGAGAGATGGGGGGGGGGAAGGTAAAAATTCGGAAAGGCTAGGAATAGCACGCTGCTGATCGGGTCCGGGAGCGGACGACTGGATGTCCGAGTGGTCGAATTTTCTGCTGCATCGGGACCCTGGATCTCTTCGGACAGGAATTAACGTTGGACCGAAAGGCCGAACCACATGTTTTAAGGCACGCTGAGATGGCTCAAGGGTTTTCACACCACGCGGTATCACTTGGTCTACACGAAACACTGATCTGGGGAGTTTTGGCGCGTATGAGTGGTATTACCCGAGTGGGGAAGGAGACCAGAGTCAAAGCATCACACGTGTCAGCGATTGGGTACGACCGCGTGTCAAAGATCGCGGGAGGCACTTGTTCTTCTTTTTTTTTTCTGCGCGCAACGGATTCGAACTTTGGATCGGACGGAGGGGTCGGCGTAGGCGGGTCAGGGTGCGGCGGTAACGTAATTCAAAACGCACAAGAATAAGTTCGTCCGGGCTTCTTCGCACTTGCTGGGGAGTTCTTTTCACGTTTTTTTTTTTTTTTTCTTTTGTCACAGCACAATGTTTCAGGTGGGGGGGGGGGGGGGGGGGGGGAGTAGTCGAGGAGATAACACTGGGGTTCTAGGGGGTCACTTTCTTCTTCTTGCAATAACCACTATTTTAATTTACGTTAGTAGGATTCCCTAGCAACACACTCCCAGACCCCGGTTCTGAGTCAACCAAAGAAAACGAAACTTTATTTTGTACCACTGTTTGCCATCGGCAGATTATTCACCGGCATTTTTACTTGCAAAGGAAACATTTTTAGCCACCGCGCACTACCCGACTTGTGTCCGATCACTTTTAAGTTCCACCACCAACTGTCTTTCTCAAATCACAAAACTCTGTGTAGACCTATAGGTATACCTATTCATTAGTTGCTGTGCTTTGTTAAGAATTTTCCTTACACACAGTATCGTGTCGCATTTCCAAGGCCATATCTGTGGTACGATATCTCTTTGTTTTCACGTTGGCTGTACACTGGGTATCCCTCTCTACCTTCGACCGTCGCAGAATAGCTACCCACGAGGCGAGTGCGAAAGCGCTTTTCTCGCAATAAGGGTTGGTGTATTGGGAGATGGTGTGCCAAACTAGAGCTTTCGTGAAAGTTTATGGATTATTATCCGTATGGATAAACTATGGAATAACCACCATAGACTTGCCCCAAGTGTGGGATAGATCTCGACTATGTGCCATGGGTGGCAAAGTGTTATAAGTTGCCTCATCCGTTCGACCGGAAGTAAATATAGCTAATATGCAATTTCTTTGCCTGTGATAGGGAATTGAATTATTTAAATTCTCGGCCGTTGCCAAACCAAGCGTTTCCTACACGGTTCTGCATCCTGCGTCACGGTGAGCCCCATCGAGTTTGCCAGGTACATAATGCTTATAAATCTAATCATGCTTCTTATGTACATTTGTTAAGTTATTAATTTCTATTATTATAATTATTACTTATTAGAAGGTAATTTAAATTAAATGATACTTCTAATTTTGCAGAGACTATATTGGCTCGAAATTTATGAATATTCTTAATTATATTACTTAGGGTTAGGGTTTTAGAAAAGTTCCACTCCTTGGACTGTAATAAATTTCCTCTACTGAAAAGAAAAAGATTATATTAATATAACAAAATTTATGTGAAGCTATTTTATCGGTAGAATGGTTTAAGTTGATTATTATGTGCCCTTTTAATCTTTTTTCCCATTTTTATATTTGTGTTCACCTTATTGCTTACGGACACAACCTCGTAGGGTCCTAACCAGATAGGGGAGAATTTATTCTTTTTGGCGGGATTCGTAGTAGAACCTTCTGTCCAACATTGAACGTAATAGTCTTAGAGCCTTTGTCGTAGATGTCTTTCGATTTAAGTTTAGCTATTTTAAGGTTCTGATTGGCTAACTTGTGGGAAATAGCCTTTTGACTGCCTCTAAATACTCAATGAGTATTGCGTCGGTAGTCTCAAGCCTCGTAAACTGTCCCCACTGCGAGCTTAATTGCGCATAAATTAACGCATACACTTCCCTGCTAGTAATGGCCTTAAGTTCAGATAACAGCGAGTCGTTGAAATGTTTTATTTCTTTTTTGAGTTGATGAATTTCTTCTATCAACTGGGCTTCTGTGGACTCTCTTCTGTCCATAAACTTAAAACCAAAACAATTTAATCAGTGACTACGGTGGAGCCAAAAATCAACGCTTTCTTGTAATGTTTACCCCAACAAGGTTTATGCCGTACAACAAAGGAAACAAAAATAAAAACACGTATTGCTCAAAAGTATACTTATTACTGTCTACGACACTACACCTAACCTATCCCACTAAGTTAATGCCGTAAAACAAGCAAACGGAGAAAAAAAAACAATTAATCAAGACGATACTTGATACTTACCTGGTTCGTTGTTTGTGTTTATCGCCAGAATGTTTTTTGTTGATATCTATTTTTTTTTTTTATTATTTTTCAGGTAAAACACTAAACCGACGTAGTAACAATCCCGAAAAGGTTGATATATATGTTTATATATTTATTTATTTTTTACACACAACACTAAACCGACCGAGTAACAATAAAGAAACGGTTGATTTATATATAATATATTTTTTCCTTTATGCAACACTAAACCGACCGATGGGGTGAATCACAGTTGCAAATCGTAACTTTAACGAACTTTTTTCGAACTACCGGCTGCGCCAAATGTTAGTATTATTCGAAGTGAGATTAGTGTCGAAGTAAAACACGACCGATGTGAAAGTTGGCTGATTTTAGACTCACCGAATTCCCAAAGACCTACCTGAAACTTCGCTTTGAACACTTTGGGAAAATGCATTTGTCAGCATGACCCGAAGTGTTTGCATTTGCCATGGCCCACTGAACCATTGCGTCACGAAAGTGATTTGAAACAGATTCACTGACGCAGCTACGATTCAGCTAGCCATGACTTCCATGCGTATTTGGGGCATAACAAACTTACCAATTCTTAAAATAAAACTATCACTACATTTATTAACAGAATCTAAAAACTTATGTTTTCTATCCAACATAGATCTAGTATATCGAGTATTTTTAACTGTAGTGTCATCATTAATAACCTGCAGATATGACACATACATACGTAAAATCAATACTTTTATTCTTAAATTGTAGGATGGTCCAATTTATAATATCTAATTTATACTTAATATTTTTTGATATTATATTATTGCACCCACAATGAGGTATAATCTACTTCATAATCTTCATAATCATAAATAAGATAAGCTTTCTTTATTCTACATACCTTGATTCCAAGAGTAGTTTACGGTAGTTGTGGCTGGCGGAACTTCGTTGCAGGAGTAACTAGTTGCGATTGTGGTTGGCAGGGCTTGATTCCAGGAGTAATTGGTGGCTCCTGGGACTGGCAGGACTTGATTACAGGCGTAATTGGCGGCAACTGTGACTGACGGGACTGCTGTGTAAGGCGACAGTAGATAGGATTGGTAGGTTCTGGGACTCGAATTCGCCACCCTCAGCTTCCTATTACAGATCAGTTCAATGAAATCAATTCAATCAGATCAGGTTATTATTTCAGATCAGTTCAATCAGATCAGCTTATTGACCTCATCTGTCATCTGACACACACATGCACACACACATAATACACATGTGCGTGTTGTTTCTCAGGGTTCATCGTACGGTTTTCGGCACCACTTTCGCATAAAGTCTTGTGTATGTAAAATGTAAAACAGCATTTCTTTTTTTTTATACTTTTCTCCCAACTGCTTAGTAACGTATATGAGCGTCGCACATATGTCACGTCTTCAAACTATGGCACTTGGAAAACAACCAACAATTATTATCAACAAAAAAATTTGAATAGAAATAGAATAGAAAAAACAAAACTGATAAAGCATTCACGCTATGGCACCGATGGTTAATGTGCCATGACCTTTGAATGTAGATTCCTATTATAGTAAGCGTACAATAAAAAATATAAAGAAACAACTACACACGCTCTTTTTGAACAATTTCATATATTTATTTTCAAGTTCAATCTTAAAATGACCCCAAGCCAAAATACTAATATTATTTTTACATATAAATCTTTTGGTATCTTCAAAGTTTAATGTTTTCTTGCATAAATTTGTGAATAAATTATATGAAGTTTATTCCTAAAAGTAGTCACAATCCTATAAATAGAGATTTTATCAAATAAACAAGTCTAATAGTTTTCAATAGTAAGTCTTTTCGTAACAGACCTCTTGATCCCTTCTGCTTTCTGAACGGAAGTTCCATCATCATCAATAATGAGATGATAATTAATGATTTCATTTTATTTATCCTTTTCTTTCATAACTATCCACGTTAACCGTACTTGTGGGACTTTTTAAGATAGCAGTATAATCCAAATTCTTAGTTCTTTAAAAAAGTATATTTTCGCACGTAAGCCCACAAATTGTTTCATTTTCTTTCCACTATTCTCATCCTTAAACATACCCAATTTGTTTGCATTCACCAGCGGAAAATTGCACACATTCGTGGGATTATAGTCGGAAGTATCAAAGTCATTGAAGATATCAGAGTAAATGTCTTCCGTACTGATGATATAAATGAAGGAATCTGTGTCCATGTAATTGAGAAGTAACTTGTCACTAAATTTGGCTTTCATATATTCATAATGGAACTCATACATGAGTAGCTTTGAAAGTTCCAACACAAAGAAGCCCAATTAAAGCAGTTTATCATAGACAACTTTTGCCCTATTCAATTGTATAAATTATTGCTCACCGACTTTGGACTATGTGCAATTATTAAACTATTGCTCACCAACTTTGGACTATGTCCAATTATTAATTTCCGTTATGGACTATGTCCAAATTAAAACACTCCTTTCGACGTCTAGCAGAAGACTAACTTTTTATTGTACACGATATGGTTTTCAAAATTAAACGCTGACGCTGCACTGCAATCGTTGCGTATGGCTTAGACGCTGACGCTGCAGTGCATCGGAAGCGTGTGACAATTTTATTGCTTCTATTGTTACATGATATTTGTGAATTAAACTAAATGAAATCATGAGGATTGAACGCAAATTGCTTCTATTGTTACATGATATTATTTGTGAATTAAACTAAATGAAATCATGAGGATTGAACGCTGACGCTGCACTGCATTCGTTGCGCATGGCTTAGAATCAGACGCTGATTCTGCAGTGCATCGGAAGCGTGTGTAGAATATAACAAAAAATAAGGAAATGTTTCCTGTGTTAACTTATAGCAACCATATTTTCAGAAAATATCGACTTACTGTGAAAATTTGATTTTTTCATCCACAAGTATCTTTTTAGATATTGATATATAAGTAAATAATTCAACGCGACGTTTAATTAAAAAAAAGTTATTTTATGAGGAACTACCTCTTTATTGATTTCAAACTTAGAACTAAATTCACATCGATACTGGCACATTTATTTATTAATTATTTTTGCCTATTAAGCTACTTGCATCATTCAGTTGTATTCAGGTCAATTTCCTGGAAATTTGTCTGGAGTGTGTAAATTGCAGTGCAGTCGAGATTCTTGGAATTCGACTGTGGGAACTCGTGTGTTAACTTATACTTGTCCTTATTCAAAGCTAGGACCTTTATTTCTCCCTCCACTTAATTGAAGGATTAAGATTGTGTAAAAAATCGGAATGAACTTGGGAAGACTTGATCTTAAATTACAACTATTATGACTAGGTCCTCTATATTCCTCCGTAATATGACAATGGTCTCTTACTCTATACTCGAATTGTACAAACTTTTTCCCGCAAAATATACAGCACTCTTCGTTCGTTTGACGCCACTCTTGTTGCTGTGTGAGATCTTTCATCGGTACTGCATGTTTGTAGTTATCAGCAATATAATAGTCTGCTCAATATCAGGACCTAACGCTTCAAGGAATTCAGCACATGTTTCGACATCACTAGAGATAGGAGCTTCTACCAATATAATACTGAAAATTATATAAATATTGCAAAAAACAAACCTTTCTTTCATACTTTGTTCGGTCGACTTCGGCTTTTCTGCTCCTTTTCTTTTTAAGCTTCTTAATTTTATACGAGCATTGACTGCTTTGTAATGAAGCTTTCCACTCGGGCTTAGGCCGTGTCGTCTTTTATGTAAATAGTATTGCTAAACAAAAAACGACATAAATGTGGTTTATTTTATTTTTAATAATGAACAACTTGCTTTTATTTATTTACGTTAATACATTTTATAGAGAAAAAAGAAAGAATCTTCGTTACAACTGGACTACCGATTTTTAAACTCAACTACCGATGCGATGATTACTCCGCGAATGACCAAAAGAGACTCTCCAAAAAAAACCCACGATCTTCGTTGCCATCGCCGTCCATGTCCCGCATCGCCATCACCCAAGCCACCAAACACCTAGTCCACTCAGCATATTGTACCAGGCTCACGCCCTGGCACACCAAGAGTATACGAAACCGATACCGCACACTCCAGCAATGATCAGCGCAATCTTCCTCCAGTCCACCATCGTCGAATTGCTGTTTTCGCTGCATAGCTTCGTTTATATTGGCTTCCTTATGGTTTCAGTCCGATATACGATACCCCATTAGTGTGAGCTTATCTGGGTCGTTGGCGATATGGGCGATACGAGACATCGTCGGAATCCGCGATCGTTGCCCCCATCGTCAAGTCATTTGTTCTATGAATGGAATGTAATGCGTCATCGCATCGGTAGCCTGTAATGATTTAATAATGAATCATCTGTATTATGATATTATGTTAACAATAACTTATCTTATCCTACTACGGCGTTGAATAACCCACATAAAGGTATTCAAGCTGAACTTTATCAATCTCTGCTTAAAGTATATATAATTCTTACTTCATCTTCATTGGGGAAAATGCACTGGATTGCATTTGTCGCAGATTCAATGTCTTTCATTGACATCTGTCTTACGTTTGTTGAATAGCTTTCAACTATTATTGAAATCAGCATTGGCTTACAGCATTCGTCCAATAATTGTTCTTTTTTATAAAAGTTAAGTATACCAACTCCTTTCTCGGTGTTATTCAGTAAATCTCGAAGCTAATTACTGTTTAAACGGCCTGTCTCATCTCTTAAACTAACTTGGGACGATGATGGTGACATCGAACAACTCCGAGTCCCAGTCGAAGTATTATTTTCGGACAGAGTAATGGATTCAATCCATTACCTACAATGATTTGGAACTTGACTTATTTAAAAAGGAAAAATAACGCTTAGTTCAGATAATCAATTCGAAATTAAAATATCCTACATTTTTACTCCATACGTTTAACTGGAATTTAAACTTTGCTCTTCTGCCCAAAAGTGGAGCAGAAAACAAATCATTTATCTCTGAATCCGTCGCAAGAAGAAGGATCTCAATGGCGAAACCATTGTCTGTTGTAGATACATGTTTAAAAAAAAAATGTTTTAAGATGTGCTAACTTTCTTACCAATGACTCTTTGGCACACTATTTCATCGAACCCAAATCGATTACAAATAAGATCTTTTATTTTAGAATGTTCATCGTTATTTTCAATAAAGAAAGTCATTGTTCCATCGACATCAATATACAATCATGTATAATTTGACCAATTTGATTTTCCCTCTCTCGATAGAATAAAATAAAACAAACTATTAACTCAAGCCGATATCATATTATAGTTATATGATATGTGTTATACTGTATGAAGCGTAAATCTTCAGAAATGTGTGCTAAACTTACCACTTATACTACATAACGTAGCAATGTGCTACATATTTACTGGATTTTTTTAATAATGTTATATAAATAAATCTTTTCCCTAAAGTAGTACATTGCTTAAGCTATGTACATCTATTCTTACTGTTTCTATTTACTTACAAAGAAGAGTAAATTTGTGAACTTTGCCATTTATAACTAAAATATAGCAACCACCGCCACCGTCCTGTGGACCCGGTGTGGGTTGGTTCCGGCACAGCAGGGTATTGTGCTTGCGGTCGCATCGCCGACAAGAACCCGATGGACACTCCGTTGCATTGTGGCCTCGTTTTAGACAATTGAAGCACACACCAACGGACTTGATGGCTTCAAACCGTTGACGATGATCCATCGCTAAGAATCGTTGGCATCGAGTAATGCGATGAGGTCCATTGTAGTTGATGCAGCGGCCCTCTCCGGTGGATACAACATTTGCCCTTGCGGTGGGCTCTCCACGAGGTTGCTGGCGCGCTCCTGTCTCCTGGCGAGCGGAGGAGGACGGCTTCAAGACCTCAGTCGCCAGACTGTGAGCCCGCTGTTCGAGCAGTGCGAGTAGACTCGATAGTTTTGGAATGGTCTTCGGGTGGCAGTTCATGCACCATGCTTGTTGAGTGACTGCCGGTAGTTTCCCCACCACGATGGAGACGGTCAGGGCGTCCCACTCCGTCACCGGAAGCTTCATCACTTGAAGAGCCCGCATCGACTCTTGCACGTTGTCCACTACACGCAGGAGGGATTTCGACGTCTCCTCCTGGACTGGCTTCATGTTTAGAAAGCGTGAGACGTGCGTCTCCACCAGCAGCTTCGGGTTATCGAACCGCTCCTTTAGCTCTTTCCACAGCTCCTCGTATCCGCCAGAGTAAATGCTCCCGACCATGCCGACGTGGTGCGGGAGTACAGCAGTGCACAGTTTCTGCAGCTTGTAGGCGACCGGCAATTCTTCGTTATTGTGGACCAGGTTCTCAAATGCGTCCTTGAATGCCAGCCAATGTTGCAGGTTGCCGTCAAACGAAGGAATCTGAACCGGGTCGAGTTTCATCTCTACCCGCGGGATCGGGGTGCTGTGGCGATTCGGCTGGGCGATCGTATCGTCGTCCTCAGACAAATGAATCAGCCGACGATTGAGTATGACACATGTCGCCTCGTGGCTGGGCAACTCCTCCTCCTTGGCCCTACCCACCAGGATGTAGTGTTTGTGGGCAAAGCGATCGTACTGGTTGTTCAGCGACCGCAGCTCCTGTTGTACCTGGGCCACATCCATGTCGATCACCTCTGTCGCCAGACTCTCACTGATTCGGGTAATCGCCGCCTTGGCTGACGAACGAATATTTAATTCGGTCATCACGAGTCTGTACTGAGTTATAGCTCTAAGAGGTCACTAAACTAAACAGCCCGTATAAGGGGGTAATGAAGGCAAGAAATACCAGTATCACAACACACCGTACTAGCAAACAATATTGCATCTAGATTTTACGAATCGCGAGGGAATATTCCACGTACAAAACTACAAAAACACAAAAAGTCCTCACAGGAGGCACCAAAATGTCGGGTAAATCTTCCGAACACAGGGGATATAAGTTCTGAAAGAGTTTTCTTCAAAATTAAAATACGTTCAATAAATTCACACAATATTTATTACACAAAATATGTCGGCAAGACAAACCGAGCAGAAACAGACGAACAAATTAGACGCGGGCAGAGAAGACCGGACCACTGCGCTCTGAAGTTGAAAGACGACTATTACATCCTTCGGCCAGCAGCTCTCGTCCACAGTCACATACCGCCGTGTCCCCAAACTGCTGTGTCATCACCAATCCCACACATGCAGTCTGTCCAACCATTGATACCAGGACCATGCCTTGGATATCCAATTGTATATGATCATGACTCCAATGACCACCGATAGACCTGCAGCCAACGGTATGCGAGACATTGTAGTTCCAAGAATACAAACGATGAGTTGCATATTGTGCGCTGCTGTGAGCCGTATTAATGCATCGCCGGGGCCTGGTTATCTTGTGTCAACAACCTTAAGTGAGCCGCCAAGCGATAGACAATGCATATCTGTGGATCGTCTTACACACAGTTGGGTATCGAGTAGTTGGCATTTGGGAGTCCACACACATCGCAATGGAATGTGTGACTGTTTATCATACTGGAGGACGGTGCGCGCTGTGAATGGGAAGCAGGGGTGACTGTGGAGGAAGGCGCAACGACGGATGGTAAACATGATAGGTATGTTACGTTTGGTTATGCAGTGTCAAGGGTCTGGCCTGAGGATCTGGAAGATACAAAGAATATGAGTATTATTGACTTAATCCTAAACAATGAGTATTATGACTGGTTATGACTTAATCCTAAACAACTTGATTCAAAATATCTATCAGAATTCAGACAGCTGATCGTCAATTTAAATTTGTTTTAAATAAAAATACATTGAGAAAACATAACTATCTCATAGTGGTCAAAAAAGTTTTGATTCGTCTCCGATGTCTTTCAGCAATTGTTCTAATGGATCGAACATTTGTTTCCTCAGCCTCCCAATGATATTGCTGGTCGTCTTCGATTGCTGTTTCCAATACGGGAACATTATATTGTATGCAAATGTTGTGAAGAGCAGAACATACATTGGTGAATTGAGATACAGTTTGCGGATTGTATCTGCATTTTCTTTCTTTATAAATTAGTTTATATTGGACTGTATTGCATTTTACATTACCCTTCAAAATACCGATACAACGCTCTATTATGCTGCGTGCCTTGGAATGAATTGTATTGAAGGCTACCTCATCTTCTACTCTTGCTCTTCTATATGGTGTTAGTAGCCACGGCTCTAATGGATATCCACTATCCCCTACAATGTGAAATATTGAAATAGTTTTAGTAATCGTTTACAGTTTTATTTAATTAATAATTACCAAGCAATAACGATTTTATTCGAATTCGTTGATGGTAGTTAGACTCTAATTTGGACCTGATTGTAGAGTTATTCCACACAAATGAATCATGAGCCGCCCCGCCATATTTTGGACACACAGCTATTATACGATACTTATGGTCCGCAATCTGTAGATAGTTAATATTATAACGCACATGTTTTTTTTAATTATAAGACTTTTACTTACGATCATTGAATTAATGCTATGATGACCTTTCCTGTTGAAAAATATTTCTTCATTTGAAGTAGGACAAAGCATAAGGTGTCAACATTTCATTTCCAGAAAACATCAAACTAATATTTCATACTGTATCAGATACCTAAATAAACATTTATATCTTTTGTGAATCTGCCATCTATTATATCATAATATCCATCCGGGAGAGTAGGAATGACTAATGATGCTATTTGAGGTTTGGATTTTGAATCTGTAGCAGTAGACAGTAATTCTTCTATGGAAACATGAAGCCATCTAGCTTGTCCAGTGTGTTGGCATTTTGACCGTCACTGTCTGGTACACGTGTTGGCACATTTACAAGCATGTGTTAATTGGTTTACCTCAGCAAAGATCTGAACATAAATTCCTTCGGGTATTGTCTATCCAGAATGTCGAAGCCAGTCAGAATTGTGGATATTGAAATCACCCGCAATTACGATTTCAGTATGAGGATACAGGGAGACAATTCTTGTTATGGAATCAGACAGCACATCGAACTGGTTACAAGTCGAGTTGCTGTCAAAATTAGGGCTTCTATAAAGAAAACAGTAATGAATAATTTGCCCAACGGACATGGAATTTGAGCCATTTTAATTACATTGCGAATTGGAACACTGGCCATAATCTAGAGGAGTTTGGTAGGCTACATCATTACGCACATAGATGGCGAGACCGCGATGTAAGAAGAATGGAAATGGAAATGGAAGAAAGAATGGCACTGCGCGATACCCAGGCAGATCAAATTCTGGTATGTCTGACTTTCCACCTACCTGGGTTTCCCCCAGTGCCAAAATAGCTGGTTTATATTTAGCAACATGGACGTACGCAGAGAAGAAATTCGATTGCCGCCCACGAATGTTGCATATATCAACCCTAAAATTCATCCCCAAAACAGAAAACAGGCATAAAAAACACAACTCCGACACTACTGCTAAGCAGAGCCGTGAAGTGAAGATCATCAGCTTTGGTCCACCAACAAAACCTTCACACACGACCCGCTATTCGCCAGATGATGCACTCACTCAGTCATTGCAAACGCTCAAATGAAAAAAAAAAAATCATAGAGCGCTCACAATGACCGAGAAAGGTCAACAGCAAACGAATTGGAGTGGGACAGGAGGGATTGCCCAACACTAACTAGACACAAGCACGGCCGTTTTTTGATTATTGTTGTTGTAATCGATTTTTTTTTTTGAATGGTCGTTGCACTTTAACAACACTGCACTGAATATATATTTTGATTTGTTGATTTATTAATTTATGCGCGGCGCGCGAAGGATTAATTATTCGAGTTGTTGTTAGTTTATTGTTTTGCGAGATGTTTGGTCTATTGTGCGCGATTTGGAGCTGTTGTTTCGGTTTCTAGAACTTTTGGGAGTTCTTGCACCATTGTTATTAATTTGGTTTCTAGAATTGTTCCACTTATCTTGGTTTCGATGCGAAAACCATTGTTGGTTACTAGGCCTCTTAAATAAAACTCAGCTTTTCAATTTAATACAATCGGTACTGTCTGCTGTAGTCCTTCATAGACAAACAGTGAAGAATTGGGGGGGATCTTGCTGCCTAAATGCCGAACGTTGTTACATTTATTTCAGGCCTGTCTTGAGGTATTGGTTGAGAAGTATATGCAAAAAAAAAAAAAAAGAATGGAAGAGGAATTTTATATTGAGCGGCTTCGGCACTTGCAGGAGTTTCCACGGTCACACACACATGGTTCATGCGCGAGACGATTAACCCTTTTGCTTGGGGTGAGGGTAGCGTCCTCTTCACTGCACGCACTGGTAATATATAGCGCGTAGGTCTTAATTATTATATTATTATTATATTAAAATAGAACTGATTTTAATTCATTCGCGATCACCACATGTTATTCGGAATTTAAATTGAAAGTTTTATTCATACCAACGCAGTATCATGGTGCCTAACCATCGCGCACTACCCGACTGTGTTCGTCCTCGTCGATAATCAACCACCGAGTCAGAAATTCCTTCGGGCTGACCTGTGCAACTCATCAACCACATCTCGTTTTCTCATCACAGCAAAGAAGAATAGAAACAAGCAAAATTTGTACATTTATAAGATATTTTATTTGGTCAATCGTTGACAAAGCAACATCAAATTCTTAATTCTAAGCAATCTTTTTTGTAACATATAACAAGCGCAAGTATCTGGTCCATCTTTACATAAATCCGAAGACCAGGAACAGTTCATAAAATGACAACCATGAATGGATTCAGTCGAAGACTCATTCTCAAACATTCTTAAGAAATTAATACATGAGTTTTCATGACATAATTATAAAAGTTAGGTTTCCAATCGTAATCAATATCTACAATAGCTTTTTCCAGATCAGACATACAAGAATCATCATTAGTTTGCCAAATTCATAATTTATATAACATTTTTTTTGAAAGTTCCAAAGTTAAATACTTAGAATTAAACATATCTCGACTTGAAGTATCCCAATACGGTAAAATTTCTAATTGCTCATAATAATTGCGATAGTCGCGTAATTGAAAATTATAAAAAGTATATTTCGCATATTTAATGGCATTTTTAAACAAAGTTGACATGTCATTATGAAATTTCCATTCAGATGTTAAGAAATCACTTGTAGTAGTAAAATCGTTTAAAGGTACCTTACCAATTGCCATTATGAATTTTTCTAATCGTTCCTGTTGTTTTTCTTGTGCCGTTTGACCTTTGGCTTCTCGTCTGGCACGTTTAGCTCCTCTTCTCGTTTCCGTATTAACTGAACTGACTGAGCAGCCATCTCACTTCTTCTGAGTTCAAAAAATCACTTTTTAATTTATCTATTGCGTCTACCATTATTTTCGTTCTTTTCTGGAAATTTTTTATTCTTCTCTATCAGTTTCTGATGATACATGTTCCCTTCGAATAATTGATTGCCAAAAAATTTCATCCGCACGATGGCATCCTTCCACATGTTCTGCGTCATTAGATTTTCCGGCGCTATTTTGTTCAGATCGTAGATCTTCAAGTCCAGTAAATAGTCCGGTGTATTCACGTTGTCCGATTTATTGAAACATCGGCAGCATCCATTTGAATAGGTACAATCGTGGACGACGTGGATGTGGTCGTTGTGTTCGATGTACCACTTGAACAATGCGTTGGTTCCACGAGTTTTAAACAAAGTAAATAGCGCTGCATCCTCAATTGCTGTTCCTTTGAGTGCAACGCTACGAATAAATTTACTGCTTCTGGTAGTAGTTCGGATATTGGTAAATATCCCTTTTGAGAGCACGTTTCGAGAAATTCTGTAGTCAATAGGTTGTTGTCTGCTATCATGGTTTTGACTTTTACTAATAGCTCTAACAAGCTCAGCCACTCCTCTTTGTCCTCCATCTGAAACTCCTTCATCATGTCGCTCAGATTCTGAATCTCCACTTCCATCAAAATTTTGGACTCCATCACTATTATTAATAACACTGTTATTACTTCCTTCACTGGTACTTTTCCTTCCTTGTAAGAAACGATACATTTTTAATTTAACTCCAACCGACACAGCCTTTATATACCAACTATTATGCGCACGGCACCAACTAAAATTGCATTAGTCTAATATTTAATCAGCTGCCACACTGAGCCAAAAAACAACCTAGAATCAAAAAAAAACGTCTTTGAATCAAAGTAAAACGTTAACGATTTGGGACCAAACACGGAAATTTTTAAATCAAAGTAGTGCAACTTAAAATATTTTTTTAATGAAAAGACACTTAAAATCAAATACATAACAACTTTAAATTGAGGACGTAGTTGAAAACAGTTGAAAAGGTTTTCATAATTGCGTACACTTGATTTTAATCACATTTATCTTTGATTTAAGTGTGACTTCCGTTTACTTCAAATGCTCGTCGACTTTGAATGAAAGTAATCATTATTACAAACAAAAGTGAAGCAACTTTGAATTTAGTTGAAATTTTTTTAAATCAAAATAGAATCCACCTAAATCTATTACGATAACAACCTTATTTCAAAGGCAATTTGACTTTCAATTAATGTCATAGACGAGCTTGATTTAATGTTACTCACACTTGATTTTAATCACTTTTATCTTTGATTTAAGTGTGACTTCCGTTTACTTCTAATGCTCGTCGACTTTGAATGAAAGTAATCCTTATTAAGAACCAAAATGAATCGACTTTGAATTTAGTTGCAATCTGTTTAAATCAAAACATAAACAATCTTATTTCAAACACGATATTTGTTATATTTAATGAACTTTCACATTAAATATAACAAAATCTATGCTTTAAATTAATAATTGATTACTTTGATTTACATAAAATGATCCATTTTAATTCCAAATATTGACTTACATTAGCCCTTTACAAGATGGACCCAGAAAAATTCATTCAAGAGAGATAAAAATGATTTAATATAAAACGATTTCTATGTATAACGACAACTTCTTTAATTTTATTAAAAGAAAGTTCACAAATGTCTTTTCCTTTTCCTTATGAAAAATGTGATTTTTGTTTACAATTGCCTTTTACTATTACATTACTCAATTGTTTCCTGATTTATTAGGCTTGGAATTTCTTGTTAGATATTTTGAACATTTTATGTAGTTGTATATTAATGATTTTAAGTAATTTACACAATAATTCATACGAGCTATTCATTTAAAAAAGTGATAGAAATGATTTTGTTTATTTAGTAAAAAGTACGTGCGTAGAGATTAATTAATGGCAGATACTTTAAGCTCGCTCAAAATTTTAGAAACATCGTAAATAACTTCATGTTTTACATGCGATGAGCTGTTGGAATGACTTGTATGTACATCAACATCCAAAGTGTTGTTATTTGAATTAGAAATATTTTTGCATCCGGAAAGTTTTAAATTTTTCTATTTCTGAGGATTTATGCAAATTGTCTAAATGACGACGAAAAACTTATAATTTGAAAGTACTTGGTTGCAGTTATTTTGCTTACATTGCAAGTCATTGTTTTGCGGTATTAAGTGATCGTATTTTAGATGACGTACAAGGAGGTCAGTGCAAGAAAATTGATTGCAGCATTTAAAACATGTATACATAGTTGTTTTAAGAAAAACCCAATAGGGCTTATATGCTACGACTACGAAGAAGGAGGTCAATACATGAAAAATTATTTCAGCATTTGAAACAGATTAATACAGTTGTATTATAAAAGAAAACAAAAGTTATTCTAAAAACGAATCGAATTTGTATAAAGTAATCAAGGTGACTTACAAGGAGGTGCTTCTATAAAAGAATTAAATTTGTATAAAGTAAGTAAGGAAAGTGATTGCAGCATTTGAAACAGATGCATACAGTTGTAAAACTTATCTGTACTACTTAACAGAGCTCATATAACTTAATATAGATGTTATGTTGTGTGATTGTAAATCATATTGCGTTTCTAAATTATAAAAGTACTTTTGAATAAAAACCCAACAGGGCTGACATGCTAAGGGATACTCCAATGAGAGAACTTGAAAAAGCAAATGTCAAGTGGTTCTATAAATGAATCGAATTTGTACAAAGTTTTATCTAAATATATAAAAAATGAATTTAAATTAATTTCGTCTGCCCCAACGACAATATATGAAAGGCTGTATAGTCAGTCCTACGTTATAATATTTATTTATCAGCTCTTCTATCTTTTCGGAATAGTTCTTTATCAAAGAAAGCCTCAGAATGAAACTTTATTGTGCATCGCTTATAGTCACCTTTCTTTTAATGCTGCCAGCCTTATCTTTGAACCTGGATACTGGGGGAATGACTGAGTTCAACAACGTTGTCAAGAGATAGTCTTCGGAATCTAAGAAATAAATGGTTTTATATCAGGCGTGTCTGTATTGTTTCCTTTTATATTTACCTTTTCCAATCTCTGGGGTTGTTTTCAAAAGTGAAAACCTTCTTTTGCAATTTTCGTTGTGGATGTTGACTCTAAAATATTTCTTAATATTTACTTTGAAGTTCTCCCATTTAGCAAATAAAAGTTGTTACTTTTTTGGGTATTAAAGTCTATGTTTATCTGCAAAAAATAGCTATGAGTTAAAATATTATTTAAATTTAATTAAATTTTTACCAGGTCCCTTGAGCCTTGAGTCCGAGAATTTCGGCCAAGATTTTAAAAATTCAGCATTTGTGGATAATTTTAGTTCTCGAAGATTCTATATGAATTGTAATATTTTTATTACTTAAATATCTATCTACCACATTTAGTTTAATACTTACAATTTTAGAATGTCTTGGTTGAAGAATTATTTCTTTTGAAGTATCGGTTTTGCTTTGCCAATCGCCAACTTTCGAATTGAGGGAAATGGTTTCGTCATCCTTCCCATACTAAGGTGTAATACAAATAAAAATAACAAATATAACCCTTGACATACAATGTGTTATAAGGTATATTGATAACTACCTAACTGTTCTTTTCTCCAAAAAAAAGTTTTTCTCTAAATTCTGCCCTCTTCGCAATGTTTCGAATAGCATCTCTAATGTCCTCTTTGGATAGATATTGCAAACTGTGGTAAGTAATGCGCTTATCTGAATAAGAAGTATAGTAAGAACTAAATAAGTACATAAAAAAAAGGGTTAAATATAACTTTTTTTAGTGCCAAAGTGTTTTTTTGATTCCACTCAATTCAAAATTATAAAGAGGAACAAGAAAAATACTTCAAGTTTTATACACGATCGAAAGACAAATGCATATAAAACTAGTTATACATTTTTGACAAACATTACTAAATATATTGTTGTTTCGACAATACTGTATTTAGGTACGGCTCCCAAACCGCATTGACTTTAATAACATACTCAAGGTTAAACTCTTTCAGTAATTGAGTCAATTTTTTTTTGGTCGTCATCTGCTGGTTGGAGCAATTCATCTAAAAGTTTACCATTTTCATCCAATTGAATAAATTCGAAATCGGGGCTTAATATTGTGCTGTATATATGTGCAAAATTTTGGATATCCATTTTTTTGTTATCCTATAAAAAATAATAAAGACAGACTCCTTCTACACTCAAAATATGTATGCACAATAATCGAAAGTCCAAAAATCAACTAAAATATAAATGTTTTTTTTTTTTTTTTCAAAAATCTAGTGCCGTCAAAATACAGCTCAAACGAATAATATAAATGTTTTTTACGCCAAGGTGTTTCATAAAATATGTAGTTTAGGAGTAAATACATTTTCAAATATAGAAATCGATCTACTGAATTTAAAGTATGATTAAGCTGGTCTATTTCTGCATTGTAGCGACGACCTGACTACAAAAAAAAAAAAACGTGTATTTTCTGCGTTGTACATTATGTAACAAATAGGTTTACACATTTATATTCATGATCACAACCCATCAAAGAAAAAGTTTCTGACTGATTAATTTAATTTTGATCGAAATGCGTACGCGGAAAAAATGTGAAAATGGCAACCTATTTGTTTCACTTCATGTTGTCACTTCAATCTCAATACAAGGGTGGATTGCACCGATATACGAATACCTTCCCTTTCGCACATACAGCCAAGTAAGAATATTCTGGCGCAAAATAACGATTCGACAAAGAAAACTAATTCTGTGTTATTGCAAATATATGATATTCTGCATATATTTATATTCACGATCACAAACCATTAAAGAAAAACTTTCTGACTGATTTATTTAATTTTGATCGAAATGCGCACTTTACGCGGAAAAAATGTGAAAATGGCAAACCTATTTGTTTCACTTCATGATGTCACTTCAATCTCAATACTAGGGTAGATTGCAACGATAGTACGAATACCTTCCCTTTCGCACTCACTTTAAATATGAAAAGTGCAAATAATATGGCGTCGCATTATGACGCCAAATCGCAGACAAAAAATTATTTGTTCTTGCAAAAAAAAAAATTGGTATTTGAGATTTGAATATATTTTCTAAGCCATAAAACAGATAGGATATTAATATAGTTATACCACGAAAATAATGAATGCGAAAATACTGATATGAGCCGTCAAGCCAAATGAATATGTATTTCGCCGAATCGCAATACCAAACAGAATAACCAATGATTTGTTTTTGCAAGAATAATATTTGGCTAAATGAAAGCTATACCACGTAAACAATTGCGCATTAATATATTTTAATTATATAATAAAACTAAAACTATTAAAAGACACTTACCATAGATTTCTGTTTTTTTTTTTTTTTTTTTTGTTACTTTAACGCGAACGGACTGACCACCACCACACCACTGCACCGCACTCGCCGACAACTGAAACTGAACTGAAATAGAATGTGTGGTGTCGATAGGAATGAAAAATGAGCTGTGTACAGTGTACACATCTTAGTTTAAATCGTATTATTTTGTACTGAATTGTATTTTTTTACTTTCTCGTATACGTTGTAAGAGAAAGATATTGATATGGAACTTAAAGAAACGGCTACAAGCTCTTTTTGTTTGAAACCTCTTATTTAGAGTTTGTAGGCTTAGTGTGCGAACCCATTTTTTCCATTTTAGCTCCTATATATTAACGCTACTTTCTATATAAAGATTTTAGACATGTTTGATTATTTCCCAATAATGCGAATGTGACGATACTTTTAAAAACTGGTATTTATATTTCAACAAAAATCAATTCTTAAGGAATGATAAATAGTAATTTGATGGCAAAATCAGTTTTTGTATTATCATATAATTTTAAATGACAGGCATTTTTAAGAATTTGGTTTTCTGTAGTTTATAGATATTCTATAAAAATAAAAAATACAAATAAAAACACAACTCCATTTCGAATTCGATAAGAATTTAAATATTCGAAAATACGTTCGTATCTACATCCCCTAAACAATCGTGTGTATTCAGTTTTCTGCTTAACAGTTGAAGAATAGTAGGTACTTTCCGAACCTTGGAAGTTTTGTCAAAAAAATTTTGTTTCCATTATATTGTAAATACCGCTCAAACGATATTGTTTGAACTGTATATTTTATAGATTCGTATTCCAAAAATATCTATCTATATATTGCTTTGCCTTTCACATAGTACCTTTTTGTAAACCTCAATATCGTAGTTCCAATAAAAATATTGCAACCACTAAAATCTTTTTTCAAAACAAATTATAAGCAACTTCCTTTTTAATGTATTTTCTATTTAAATCAAAGACGAAGTTTTTTTTTCGATGCTCCGAGGAAAAAAAGATAAAATGTGTATTTAATTTAAAAATGATCCCACTTTGATAGGTTTATTTTAATACGTTTGCACTTTGATTTAAAATGTAATTCACCGCAGCCCATAGGCTCTAAAAGGTATTAAATAAGATACTTCTCGAACCTTGGAGTATTTATTTGGTACCATTTTGTATGCAAAATTTTCTAAAAAAAAAACATCAAAAATTGTCCAAATTCATTTAAAATATAATTCCCTTGTATACTTAGAATAATGTATAATCGTTGGTGTGCGGAGGATAAATTTGTAATGCCTTAAGCTTAAGTTCAAGCAATCATTTTGATACATAAATAAGTCGTCAAAACATTCCACAGGTGGCGCTGAAATCGGTATACAACAAATGGGTGGATTGTAATTAGTTTTTATTTTGAATAAAATAAAATTCTTGCTGAGTGTAACTATTTTGGGTCGATTGTACAGCGATTTTAAGATGATTTTCATTGCTGGCTTGTCAGTATGTTTGATTTGAAAATTATTATCCTTTAAGTAAAAACTCACTTTAGCATACAAAAAGACAGTAAACTAAGCCGTTTTAATTTTGGAATGAGTACGTTTTCAATTTAATTCAAAAGTTTTAATGCTGTTTGTTTTCTGATTTAAAATGCAAAAAATTAATAATACTTTTTAATAAATGGTTCCATTATAAATTCAAATGCATTATGCACTTACCTGTTTTCTCAATTGTTTTCATATTTGAATCAAATATATTTTATTTTGATTTAAATACGTCTTGGAAAAATGCAACAACTTACATTTAAATACGTTGCTATTGAAATAAGAGACTTTTAGTATTTTATTACGTTCCCACTTTGATTTAAAATATTTTCGGTTATTTTGTTCAAAAATTTGAATCGAAGTAGTTCTATTATCAATTCAAATGAATTATATACTTACCTGCCTTCTCAAACGCTTTTCGTGTTTGAATCAAATTGTTTTTACTTTGATTCAATGTGTTTTTTCAAAAATGTATGCAACCTAGTTTTTAATACGTTGCTATTAAAATCTAGGATGCAGTTTTTCCCTGAGTGCAATAACTTCTATAAATAAATCAACACAATAAATCAACAATTGTATAAGCTAGATAGCTATCAAACAAACATTGCAATGAATATTACATGTCTTATCTACCCTTCATATTATTCCCTTTGCCGCTGATTGCTTGCCACTATCTAGCTTATACAAGCTGATAGAACCGAAATCCGACACCGACACGACAGCCGAGGGCCAAAGCCCTCTCCTCTCTGGTCATGCCGCGAAGCGGCGAAGCGCATGAGTGCTCCGCACCCAGAGGGGAGAGGAATAGTCGCACTCGTATTTATATCTGATCAGAAGATTCATGCGTGTTCATGAGTTCACTGTAATGCTCTTCAATTACTTGGATCATTGTCTTACTACTAGAACAGGGTCTTACTTTATTTAGTCAGAAAAACTTGTCCTATTATTTCCGAGTTACAAAAAAAAAAAAAAAAAGCTTGAAAACTGCGTTACTTAACTACTTAACTGTACCTACTGCCACGTATCTGGCAACTGAGAATACATTCCTCAGTACAAACTAGACCAAAAGAATAACTCTTAACTATATGTAGATACTCGCACTATGAAACAAGCCAAATTCCTCCACCAAATGTGGGAACTGCGCTGAATTTCCAAACGTAACGAACCAAAAATTGTTAATTAGAAGAACATATTTAACTGGGCACGCTTGGTCGTGCTTTCACCATTCGTGATACTAGTGCAGTATCCTGCTACGCTAGACACTACCGAGGGGTATCATAAACCTCCAATTCACTTTCGCAATAGATGAAAGGAATACTCAATAATAACGAACTTAATTATGTAAATATATCAGTAGGTCACTTCTACATTTACTAAACCAAACGGTCAAATGAATGTTACATTACCGTACTTACCCCTGATTATCCAATACAGGGTCAACACTGTACCGCGTTCCGTGGTGGTTCATGAAATTCTGTAAGCCCTCCATCCCAGACAAAACCATGATGATTGTGGTAAAGCCAATTAGCTTGTCTCTTTAGCGATGGTGACAGTTGACCGCTAGAATTTTCCACCTTATCTCACAAGCACAAGAACATATTGTTGGCTTAATTTTTTGTTGTTATACTATACTTACTTAATCTGAAACTAATTTATTAAATAAAACTGTCGCCAATGAAAAAATTCGAATTGGATGTGATTGGTTAGTGATTCTATTAATATCCCATGATCTAAAGTACACTTTTGAACATTTGTACAAAATATAAGCGTGACAATAATATTTAAAAAAAAATGCGAAATTATTTAATCCAAATTGCACCTGGACACACAATTAGAAATAGAAACGATAAGTTCACATTTCATTAAAAATCTTCGATATAAGATACTATTCATGTTAATATTTTATAGAAAAGCCCTTATTTTTAATAACAGCATTCAATCTTATTTGATGCATACTTTCGACCAAGGCGCGGCATCTTGATTGTGGTATACCTTCCCAGACCTCCTTAATGTTTTGCACTGCCTACCTATCGGGTTGTTGCTTCCACTCGCACTTCCTGTACGTGAAGAAGCTCCCGATTCGCTCCTTCGAATATTTTGCTTTACGCTTCCTAGTGACCAGCTAGTAGTTGTACGGTTTCTCCAAACATTCCTTGCGATTTCAAAAGCTCCTGCTTGTTTGTCCAGAAATTCAAACATTTCGTTTAGCTTTGGAAATTCTGAACTCCTTTGCAATTCCCATTGCTTTTTCGTTTCCTGATCCAGGCGATTATGTGAACCGTGTATGAACCCCATATCCCAATGTTCTACCGGAAGTCCAAGTGCTTTTAGCTTGCGAATTGTTTCGTGTGTCACATTTTTTGATTTAACCTATCCCATGCCTCCTGGTAACTATCTTTTGTTAAATTACTTTCGCCTAAAGCTTTTGCTGCTCTTCTTGTCAGTGACTTCTTCCTGTCGTAACATGCACAAATGACGACTATAAATCCAAAATATTACGATATTCGTTGCGACACATACACACATCACAGAACTGAACTTTTAATTTCCTTACTTATCTTATTGTTTCCCAACAATGATGTGAATTTTCACTTTTATTATTTATAATTATATTACCTTTTTTGTCCTTTAATCTTTTCATTTTAATCCTTTTTTTTTTTCAATTGTTTTGTTTACTGCTCCACTAGTCTCTTTTACTCCTTTCAATTGTATTTGTATTCAACGCAATATCTCCAGACTCCCGTCACTATTGCATGTTAGTTATGAGTTTGTTAGTTATGTGTTAAATAAAGAAAACAACAAAGAACAATATATTTTAGAGAGGAACTGATTTTAGTAGATACTTATACTTATATGAACTATACCGTTCGAGTTCTGTTGTAGAAGTGCTTTTCCTATTCGATGAAAATCTTCATCAAGCGTCATTTACTTTTAAAAGAGGTGGTTGGTCCCATCACAAAACTGATTTGCTTTGCATTAACTGATTTGTGAAATTTAATACGCAAAATATACTGCACCCTCTGTTGCAGTTTCTTTTGTTTTTTCTTCAGATAAGAAAAATTCTTTATTTGTTGCAATGTTGCAGAGTGCAACATTGTCGTTTAATATGACTTGTTCCTACATGCTTTCCATGATTGTATGGATTTTAGGTTATTGCGGTTGTGGATTGAAACCACAATATTAAAGTTCGTATTCAACGATTATTTATTTTCAATATCTTAATTCTAATTTTGAACACATTACTTGTTACAATTTGAACACTTTACTTGTTACAACCTTTGTTATAAATTCGCCATGTGATAGGATCGCTAATAAAAAAGGTATGATTTAGAATTTCTATACCTAGAAAAGCTTCCCTCTAGGCACGTATGCCATATGTAAATCAAAGCGAAACGACGGGCAGGGCACGAGTGCCATAGGTGTCTGCCAAAAGAGATAATACGAGCCAGTAAGCTGTGTAAAGTCTAACTTTATTCACAAAATTTATTTCTATTTATACCTATTCCCCATGAGCATTTCCAATGCATATCGATCGATACGTAAATTAGGTCGCGTGCCATCAAATATCAAATATAATGTATTGCACCATTCACACTTGTCTCGATTACATTGATTGTTTCGGTCAACACTCCAGTGACACCGTATGGATGACACATCCACGAGAAGCATGTATCTACTTTGTGTTGGCTTTGTTTTGCCTGCTTTCTTGTGGTGTCAGCATAATGGCGCTTGGATTCAGGTGCTTGGTTGGATGGTTGACTCAATGCTTATACAATAATAATTGGGTCATCGTGCAATGTGTGCAATGATTGTTGTTATTTAATTTTGTTGGGATAGGTCCTCTACACCTTACTTCTGTGTTGACCACCAACCTCTAATCTCCATCTTATTTTTGTATCCCTCTGTATCGCCCGCCATCTACTCTCATTTAATACAACATTGATTTTGATTGATTGATTTTGTGCGCATAAACATTCCTCTAATATATCTAAAACTTCAGGAAGTGTGGTAGATATGGTTTATTGAGCCATTCCGACATTGAAGTCTTTTCCAGTACCATTCTAATATCCACCTTCAGCTAAAAATCGTAGACATGCTGCCAGCTTGGATTCCGGTGTTATCGATGAGGATCTTGCAGATTTGTTAATTCTGAAGTTCTTGATAAATCTGCAAGTAAGATTCAAGATGATATATACACTGATTTTATTTTATGCTTTCTTACTGAGCATCGGGTAACTGTAATATATATTTTCCTCGCATTCTTACATCTCTTCTAATGCTCCTAGTATCACTATTACTAGTGTGGGGGTAATTTTGCGCCACGATTAAAATGGACCGCCAGAAGGTCAATAATTTCACGCAACAATGTTATTTATGTACAACTTTTATTTCTTGAATATTAATTCTATTTTACGTTAAATTATTAGAAGTACAACTGTACAATCAGAGCCTTTTCTGATTGCTCCTTAGGAAAATTTACTTTTTTTTTTTTGTAGGAAAATTCCGTTGGATGGATAAGTTTTACTTATACCGAGACTGCGAATCGACAAGAGAATGGCCAAGTAAAACGAGCGACAATAAAAAAGAAAGCTCCTTCTTCTTGAAGAGTATACAAACGAATGATTTTATTGAGTGTGTCTTTAACAAAGTAACATTGTTTAGTACAAGGCTTTTGTTCTTTTAGTACAAATTAAATATAAAAAATATGGTGAAACTTGGTTTTTGGGCGCAAAATTCAAATCATGAAATGTATGTTATGATAATGTAATGATTGAATATTTAAACAAATTAGGTTTACATTGGTAAGTATGGATTGAATAAAATTAAATGAATTCTGTTTTTATGCGGATATCCAACAACAACGCCGCCGCCAAAATGAATATTAAAAAAATGGTTACTTTACTCGTGGTTGCTGGAGACAAAAAAAAAAAAAAACAACTCTTTTTTCTCTCTTCGATTTATATACCTTTTGGCTCACTCTCAATTCGACACTCGATCTGTTTCCAATAATCGGGGATGGTTGCATCCAGTCTGTAAGTCGTGCGGGTTGAGTCCAGTGTTTGTAATATTTTTTGTTGTGTCGCCACACTAGCTATTGCTTCAAAATTTAGGAAAAATCCAATGCTATCCATGTTCGTACACTTCATAAAAACAAAATCGAAAATCCACCCACGAGATAAGCAGCGACTGCGACAGCGACAGTGATTTTCGATGTTGCTTTCGAATGATTTGATATCGTCTTTAGTTGGTCATCCTGTATATTATTACTCACCAATATGCTTTATTCTTGATTTACAAAAACAAAGCCAATATCTATACGCAATTAACCAATAAATCTTCGTAATACAACTTGTAATTCTGATTTTAAATTGAATTTACACTGCTAACTATTTAAATTCGATGCGCCTCGATCGGTATACCACAACTGAAAAGAAAAAAAAAAAAACAATTGTCGCCCACAGCGGCGCCGCAGGTATCGACTAACAGCTGCCGGTTCATTCATGCTCAAAAGTGTTTTCTTTCCTTGTGTTGTTGTTTTCCCTTTCTAATGGATGCCTGTGTGGCAGTCGCAAAACCAATTGAAATCGCTATACTGCAGATTTCATGACAACCGGTTTTCCCACCGGGACGGCAGGCAAAACTAAAAAAAAGTATTTTATTATTCTTACCCTTTATCGTTTACGTAAATTTTGCTTGGATACAACGGAGGTGGATTCTTTGTTGCATTTTTTTTTTCTTCTTTTTTTCTTTTTCTTTCACTCTTTCGATACACTGCAGGAATTTGAAATTCCTAAATTAAACACTTTTGGCACTTCACTGGGATTTATCCGGCTCGACACGGACCAAAATGTATCGTAGCTCAGCTTGAAAAGCACCAAACCAAATCCCAAAATAAAACACATTCACTTTATAGTGGAAAAACTTGATAAAAAACCACTTCTTTCACTTTATTTAATCACACCTCACGTCTGACTTCTTTCCTGGTACATCGAATACTAATAAAAATAACCACAGAGCTTGTCACAAATACATTCAAGCTTGAGGCTAGTGTTCGATACACATCCTGTAGCTGGGCTTCTCGGTTTTCTTTTGGCTTTCTCGCAGATCTTTTGCGTGGTCAGAATCGCAAGTCGGTCTGGATAGCATATCTCAAATAACGTTTCTTCGTCCTGGTTTGTACAAATTATTTTAGAACAAAAACACAGTTGAAGTAAAACAGAAACAAAATTCCTTTTTTTTTTTCTCTATGAGGAATTGATGTTTATTCTTCCGATGGTTAACTAAGACTAACTGACACTGACGCTGCAATGCATCGCAAGCGTGCGGATAACATAAATACAAAAGAAACTAAAAACTGAAATGTGAAGCATGAGAACATTCTTACGGATTATTTTTAATACAAAAACTCGAATAAAATACGTATGGGAACGGTGATTCTCGCGGATTATTTTAATACAAAAAAAAAAAAAAAAAATAATAATAAGAACATGAGAGGCATGATTCTTGTGTTAACTTACATGACTTTAAAGTTATATGGCTGAAGCTGTAGTGCCCATTGAGCAAGTCGGCCGGTTATTAATATAAGACTCATGAGCCATTTCAATAGTTGATGATCGGTCATAAGGATCGGTCCTTTTTTCTTTCGGAGCCGGGCTATGTTGCTTCGATAGTAAAGCCCTTTTAACACAAATGAAATCGTCAGTTGGTTTCTGCAGTTTCTGCTTCTGGCCGAAGATTTCCATATAAATACGGTAAGCAGGCATAGTTGGTGCATATGCGTTACGCAATAAAGTGAGGACATGTTGTCACGTCTTTGACCCCCCTGTCATCACACCTTGCCAAAAATGAACAGAGCTATCTTTCAGCAGAAGAGGGAAACCTTTTATCGTATCGGCATCATTTTTGTGCTTGATGTCTTAATATACGCTTATCGTTGTGATGAAGAGTTCGACTATCGTTGGATCTCGCTCAACTGTAGTGCACTTTTTTTCTTCTGAGAAGCACTAATCTCAGTTGGGTCTTACCTTTATATGCGTTGTTTCTGTAAGTCCAACAAAAGTAAAGCACTTCAGATCTTTTTCCTAATTTTAGCTTTATTAAACTATTACACAATTACACTAGATTAAGTAAGACTAATATACAATATATGTCCAAGACTTAGGAAATTAGTGTTTTAAGGTTATTTAGAACGGAGTTCGGGAATTAGGAAAAACGAACCAAGATATTGAAAAACGAGCCGAGATATTGAAAAAAAGCCTGGTGACTGCTTAGAACTGAGTGAACTGAGTGCCGCGTCATTGCACTAGAATTCCCGGACAAGTCAAGTGGCTCATGTTACTTTGTTGTGCATACGATCGTTCGTATGGTGAAAGAAATGCAACAACAGCATAATGAGTTGGTTGACTTGTATTCATTGATTTGGGCACTTAGTTGCGCAAGTGAATGTAAAATAAAAAGTGATGAGTGACCATGAATAAACATTGTTTATTTATGTCGGAAGTGTTGGGCATTGACGCTGGAAGTGGCAAGCTGAAACAGCAATTTGGGAGGATGTTTATTTGGGACAATCAATACATTGTCACAAAGTTGCGACATTGATCGTAGGGTTAAACATCTTGCATTAATCGTGATCCATCGTGAAAATCCATCACAAATTCGAGGGGATATGTGGCAGTTGCCTTGCCTCCACTCACTTGTCCATGAGACATATAAGTATAGTCAAATAGACTCTTTGCCGAATCTACTTTAAACCAGTTACGTTCATCACTACTGGTTGGATGCCATTCTGCGACAATCATCCGATCTATTTTGGACATATTAGTGCCTGGCAGGGTAGATAAAACTCCAAATGAGGTAGTTGGTGCAACCTCAAACTCGTTCTTAGGAGCTAAGTTTATAGCATGAAAACCACGTTCCACACTTCCTACTCCAGCGGTAGCATACATCACCATTTTCAGGATACGAACCTGAGAGAACACTGACTTTAAACCATCCCATGGATGTGAAAAAGCATCAGATACTTTAACATCCATACTGATAGTACCATTAATGGCGGCTGTGTCCTTTGTGTCAATGTGACGGAGGACAATGTTCATATAGCAACGGTTGAAAGGAATTGTAGGAGGAAATGCACTTACTCGTTTTCGTGCAATAACGCCTCTTCTAGATTGACGTTTGTTACTCTTCCTATTCTTAGTCTTTCTAACCATGGTAACGTTAGCAATACAAGTACTATAATAAAATATGTAACTAAAATGTCTATTAAAAGACTGTACGCAAGATGGACGATAAATTCCGGACTCTCTCGTAAAATACTGACAGTAGCTAGTATTAAAACACGCTCTACAGTAATGAGAATGATAATTGAGAGGACTGCAATATTTAAACGCATAAGATCGGTGACGATGGTGTGATAACACAAATTTCTACAGGTAACTGAATAAAGATGCACAAAAGTTGATAGTAGTATGATGTGGATATATCACGATTCAAAGGTTGTAAAACCTGGTAAGACTTGATAGTTGATACTTTAATTATTTAGATATAAAATCTAAAGAAGTAATGTACTCCGTTCAATCAGGAACGAATGGAATGATCTGGGTGAAAACAAGGAAAACCCAGCGAGCAATCCCGCTCCTAGCGTTGTGTAGATTTTAAAATCTGGTTGATCGCATCAACCGTTATTACAAGTTGCTCAGGCTCTTTACTCTGCCCTTGTTTTTTTTTTCTCGCGGCATTTCCATACAATAACAATAACAAAAACAACGGAACGGACTCACCAAGCAACAGTTATCGACTTTTCGACACAAACAAAAATTCTAAGCAACCTTTCTCCTTTCTTTCCTTTTTGTATCCTTTTTGTTTTTATTTTTCCTTCTTTGTTGTTGTTTGTTTCTCTCTTGACTGAACTACAGGGAGGGAACTACACAAACACAATTCGCCTGTTTTTGTTTATAGTTATTTAAAAAATAAAAACCGGTTTTATGTTTCATACTATAATTAATAAAAACAAATCCAAACACAATTCTTAATTTATTTATTCTTTCGTTATTGACTCTTCAACCACTAAACTAAGAATGCCCCACAATTATTGTCCCATCCCCATATTCATCGTCGTTGCATATCGTATTGTAAGTCTCATCCTGTGCAGATATCCTTTACTCATATGCATGTTTGTCGTTTCTTCTTGTGTGCCGTCTAGACACTGGCATCGGCTGTATAGCAGTACCTTCATGCAGATGTCCTCGATCGTTCGCGATTCGTGATTATTGTCTAGACACCAGGGTTGGTTGTTTGCATGAATTTGCTTACAATACAATCGTTATCAAGAAAAAATTACATAATTATTTAAACATAATACTAACCTGTTGTTGATTTGATTGAGTAATGGGACTTTGAGTTCACTAGAGCGCACGATTATCACTGCCACTGTGTTTGCACATTGGTCTTTTTGCACCAGAGAAAAATAATTGTAAACAACGATCACGTTGGTGCATGCGTTGTTGTCGCCATTAAACTTTTATTGGTCTTATAATTTTACAAATATACAATGGTGCCAGCGGTGATGCCGCCATAAAAGAAAAACTATCGCCGAACACTATGAGCAACCACACCAGCCACCACGAAAGCCAACAAGATACTTAAGAACGATTTAAAATAGTCAAAGAAAGGAAAATGCAAAAAGAATGGCCAGCACCACTCGAATCGCGAACCGAACAGCCATCTTTTTATCTCAGCGTACTTGCTACATGCAATCAAGAAAAAAAGATGGCCGGCTGGGTAGTTTTGGTCATGTTGAGTGTCAATAATCGCTCGCACCGTCGCACATAGGAGTAAATGCATGCAAAAACCGGACAAAATTATTTTTTTGTCTTAATGGTTATTTTTCCTTCTGAAACTATAATTAATAGATACAATTTAAAAGATTATTTTCTTCTTCTTTAACAATATAAATTTTCTGTTTAAAATCATCTAATTGATCCTGCTCACAACAAGCTCTACTTAGCAAATATTTTTCTAAATAATCCAACTTTGCTTTGAAATCCGTTTCTGTACATTCATTCATAACTTCATATAAATGTTTTCTGGTTAAAACTCTCAAACCAGATGATCCTTTAAACGTAAGAAAATTTCTTTGTTAGCCACATAATAAAGTACGCATTAAACTTCACATTGATTATGACGAAAACAAAACTGAGTTGGCAAGTAAAAGCAGCCAATTTTTTTTTCAATCGAACCCTAAAGGTTCTATTTATCATATTACATATAAATTATTACCGAATACCACCGAATACTACAACAAAATAACTTTCAAATGAAGGAAACACAGGAAAAAAAATTGATTATTATGCATTTTTTTCAATTAAATCGCATAAATGTTAAATTAAAAAAAATCTACATAAAAATCACTTTAGATAATAAAACACACCTGCAGCTGAATTATCCATATCAAAAAATGTATCACAAGTTAAAAATGTTAAAGGAAAAATTAAGTGAAATGTAAGAAATTTTTCGATTGGTAGTACAAAAAACAACGATATATTTGCAATCAATAACTTTGAACTAATGTCATGCAAGAATGCATTGATAAAAAAAAAAATATTACAGCTTATTGTTTATTGGGAATCATACTACCGTTTGGCAAAACTTCACTTTCCAATTTTGCAATTTGAAAAATCGACTTTTGTCCGGTTTTTGCATGCATTTACTCCTATGTGCGTCGCTTTCGCTTTGTTGTGGAACAAAACGGGGTAGTGGTTACAAAAACACTCCTACTGTTCGCACCGCCATCTTGCGGTCCAGTAGATGAGGCTCGAAAGGAGGCAACTCATGTGAACACATATTGTTTAGTCAAATTAAATAAACAAGGAAATATACTGGCTATACACTCTTTAAGTTTAGTTAAACGCTTCTGCATTTTAATATTACCAATTTTAAAAAGTTTTGGAAAATAAGATGTAATACTTTCTACTTCCCGGAACATTTTTTCCTCATCCGTTAGTGTTTTTACTACTACACCCTCCATGTTCTTCCTTAAATAAGTCAGTACATAGATCATGTGAGAAGCAGTGATGAGATCATCAGTATTCAGCTGGTAAGTCGGATCAATCATATCTACTCCGTTAAATGTTGTTCTTCTATTGTATGAACTAGCTGCTTTAGTTCCATAGTTCCATTCCATACAGTAAATGCACTTTTCTCAGTTTTCATATAATATTCATATATCATTACTGGTTGATAATTATTAGAATGATTATTTTAGATATTTTGTGATATAGCACTAATATTATAATAACATGTGTGGAGCTTCTTCAAAGGTATAGGATGAGAGATCTCACTTGGAACGTCATAAGTAGGATTGATTTCATCAATTATGAGCGAAGAGTGAGGTAACATCTCCAAATATCCATTTTCTTCACCAATTTGGGGAGGAGGTTGAATATTAGTATTCTTTTCCCGTGTAATAAATAATTTAAGTGCCCAAACAATTACTGGTAATACTACAACCATCATCAGTCAAGGCAGAACATCGTCCCAGTAAATCATTAAATCTCCTATAAAACATTCAAAATGTGAATATTGACAGCGTTTATACTTGGTTGATGTGAATTCAGTCGTTTCTACATTGATTTCTGTTACTACACTTTCGAGAATAGAAGTTATATTAACAGATATGGCAAGATTTTTATACGTTTTGTGGTCTCTTCTTACAAATTTGCCACGGCAGTTCCCATGATTATCAAAGGACCCTATGACTACCCCTGAGGTATGTATCGTGTTGTTAGATCTTCTAAAGGGAAGTTGATAAAAATCATTCACCAACTCACCTTCCATGTTATGCAAAGTCATGCACTGAGATAGGGTACTTTGATCAATAATTTCTTGTCTCATCAGTTTAGCAGGAGAGCTATTGCAATCAAACAAAGATTCCACTACTTTAAAATTACAAGATTTCAACATTATTGTAGAAAGGTTATCACCTATTCCTACTATTAGAACAGACTTCTGGATAAATAAAATTATGAGAATAATGATTAAATTCATTTTGATAAATTTTTATTATGTCGACTCTTCTCACGGTTTTTTAACAATAGGATGTAGTACAATGTAATAAAATAATATAGTATAATATGATATAATGTGTAATAAAATGGGATTGAGGAACTTGCTCGTCAGTGGAGAGTGGATTGTGTTGTGAAACAAAATTATGCTGTGGTGGCTGATACAAGATAGGAATAGGTCTACAGTCCATCTTCATAATAGGTGACTCTTTCTCTTTCTGTTCAGGTAACCTAGGGGGCGATTTGATTGTATTATAACCAGACCTTGCCTCCTCAGCATACAGTGATCTTAGTTTAGTTGCTATTTCCTGTAACTGAACTACTGTTGTTTCTAGGTTTTTTGTTATGGCTTCAGAGATATTTATTCGTTTGACTCTGTCTGCTATAAGTGACATTAACTCATCTGAAAAGCGTTTAACTTCAGTACTCTCTTCTCCTGCATAATGAGGTAACTTCTTTATTATGAAAGGAACAATTGCATTAAGCTCTATGTAATTCCAAGCATCAGCAGGATGAGAATTAACAATCTTCATATACTCATCATACTGTTCTCTCCTTAATGAGTATTTTATGGCATCCTGTATCGCTCTTTTGTTTAAAACAAATGCCAATGAGTACACTTCTGGATTTCCGGATGGCAATGGGAATGTATTGGGTTCAACAGCAGATTCCGATTCATAGGCTACTGAAGGAGCTTCTTCTAGCTCAGGACAATTAGGATAGATTTTTTCAATTTGCTTCTCGGTTTTTTTCGAAATTTTATTTAATTCCTCATCATAGTCCTTAATCCACTTATTTATTTCCATTTCAAGTCATAAAGTGTTTTATGAAATGCTCCTAGTATCACTAGTACTAGCTATTTCTTCAAAATTTAGGAAAAATCCAAAAAGAAATTTCTTACAGCGTACGAGCAAGCGCATATTAGTAAGACTTTATATGCGCGTACGGGTTAAGCTTTTTACATACCTTGAACCTTTTCTAACATTCTTTTACGTAGTTCCCAAAAGAATATTCTTTGTTCGTCACTGTAGATAATACCTCTGAATTTAGTAAAAATTATTGGATTTATATGATTTGTTATCATGAAGTTAGTTAAAAATCCATTGCTGTTGTGCATTGTAAAGATGTAATGTTTGATGGTTTCATGAGATATAGGAATATGAACATAGGCCATCTGTTGAATAGGTGCATCGGGTAGAATATTATTTTATGTATGATGAGTTCTTTGCAGTATTGTCTGAATTTTTTAATATCGATATCTTCGGTAGTATTGTCCATAGTATCTGAAAAGAGTTATTGGTCAAAAATCCACCCACGAGTTAAGCAGCGACCGCGACAGCGAGAGTAATTTTCGATGTTGCTTTCGAATGATTTAATTATCGTCTTTAGTTGGTCATCCTCTAGCTGGGCTTCTCGGATTGTCAGTTGTATAATCAGCGAGTCCTTCAAAGTTTCGACATTTCGTATGTTTAAATAAAATAAATAAAAAATTTAGATCTTTGAATACGGATTATTTTTTGTATCGAAGGAAAAAGAAACGATTTAAAAATTTTCCGATCGAAATAAAACAACTTTACTTTTTGGTTGGGAAAAAGAGCGTTCCTCATAAATAACCCAAATTTATTTCTTTTCGTGCTGTCTGACTGTCTTGTTGGCTGGCTGGTATGAAACTACAACTGAAAAGTCGTACGCGCAGTAGTATTAGTGTATGTTGGATGCATTTATAAGAAATACACTCATAGGCATCGCAAGTTTTGTAATTATAATTCGTTTCAGTTTTGTCAATAAAATTCGTTTCTTTTTATTTAGTTTCTTTTTCAGTATGAACCTTTATTTTATAATTTTTTCATTTTTTGTTCGTTAATTCTACTGACATGAAAAATGAAGAATGACCAAAGACTTACGACTAAAAGAACTTAAACTTGACCCGACTCCCGATATTTATATGGATGGAGGACAAGGAAATGAAAATAATAAGCAAAAGACGATCGTTTGTTTTCGATCGAACACAAAGTATGCAGTGAAGCATATTTGGAAGAAGTAATAAAAAAGTACAAAGTATGCCATGAAGCATCTTTGTATTCTAAATAGCAAACATTTCACAATGTGAAACTAAGGGAGGTTGTGACGAAAGAGGTGATATCTCTGCCAGAGATATAACTCGCATACGATAAACTCGTAGGCATCGCAAACGATACAGTGCCGCCGAAAACGCCCGTTTTCTTCTAGGGTCTCCGCAGTAGGCTTCGTCGTCGTTCCGCCTGCTCCTACCCCTCTGGATCAGCTGATTCGACTGGCAGGATACACACCTTCTGTACTGGTCTAGTGAACTGTCCTGTTTCGGTTTGTATCATTACAGATCGGAATACACCATCCTTGCTCTTAATAAGCTGGCACACTCTTCCCATTGACCACTGTGCTGGCGCAAAATTATCACTTTTAATTAATACTAGCTGTCCAACTTTCAAACTCTCTCTTTCTCTTCTCCACTTCTTTCTCTCTTGTAAAGTCACCAGATACTCTTCTCGCCATCTCTTCCAGAAATGCTGCAATATTGCTTGCCTTTCTTTCCACAACCTTATGCCTTTCGTGTTTGACTGTTCCACTATCGTAATTGGTATTGGTATCACTATGGGTTCACCAATCAGGAAATGTGCTGGCGTCAACGCTTGCATGTCGGCGGGATCATCGCTCAACTGATGAAGTGGGCGGGAATTTAATATGCCCTCTATCTCGATAAGTAGTGTTGAAAATTGTTCATGCTCTAGTACACGCTGGCCTACTATTCTCTTCAGATGATATTTCATTGATTTGACTGCTGTTTCGTATATGCCCCCTTGATGAGGGGCTGCTGGCACCATAATGGTCCCCTTTTTGAGTGGTGTGACTCTTGTCTTCGAGACGACCAACTTGCTCGTTACCTTTACTCAATATTTTTCGTTTTGTAATCTCTTCGACTATCTATAATGTTTTGACAATGAAAGTGAATTGATCGGCTTCAATCAGCCACTGTAATCCTAACACTGGCGCTGGCTCTTCACTCTCAAAGATCATTGTTTCTTCACTATCCGTAGAAAACTTGCTCGCTAGCCATTTACTATTTGATTTCCACTTCCGTAATTCAAACCCAGCTGTCCTTGGTACTTTATCGACTGCTTTCGCTCTGCGATATGCTCGCTCTTCGCTGTCCTCGCCTGATACACAGTCATCCGGATACAATTCGCTAGAATCACGAGCACACTGTACAACGGCTCGTACCGCATTATGCGCTGATGATGTCCTTTCATATGTGACGACTGTCAACCAATACTCCTGTAACTTTTCCTTTGGTGACTCGCGCCAGAAGATTCTCTGCAAAAACCATTGATGCCTTGCCACTCGCACTTGCCTAAACATCATTTTGATGTCAGCTCTAAACGCTATCCGATGCCTCCGAAAACGCATCACTATCTCTGGTAAATCTCGCTGCAACTTTGCGCCTAGCTGCTGGACTTTATTAAGTGATACCCCCTTGTCGGTCCGACAACTGAAATCGAATACGACACGGAACTTCTTCGTCACGCAATGATGTGGTACATAATACACTAGCTCGCTTGCTCTTTGCTGGCCAATTACTTTCGTCATATGTCCCAGACTCTCATACTCTCGCATGAAGTTCACATACTTCTCTCTTAATGCTGGCTCCCTACCTAACTTCCTTTCTAAATACATAAACCTTCTCAATGCTATCTCCCTTGAACTCCCTATCTCTTCAGTGCCTGGTTTCATCGGAATGGTGACGATAAAACGACCTTGCTCATCTCGTTCAGAAATTGGCTTCAACTTCTTGCTCCTCCATCGTGCTGGCTGGATGCGGACCGACCTGATCCATTTCCCAGAGCCGTCGCACCATACTGTCCATGCTGTCCATTTCGATGCATTTTGCCATTGATAAAACCTCTCCTGTCTCAGCGTCCATGTTCAGTGGATGATCACCAAAGACCACTATCCCAAAGGCAGTCTCTATCAAGACCACCCCTCCTATATTTCGCGGAATCGAGTTGGCCAACATTTTTGCGAAGAATTTGACCCCCAATAAGATTCCGAATCGCGCTCTCATCCAATAAGCTGGATCAGCGTATTGACTATCATGACTAGCGACTATCGGTCGTAGATTGACTTGCGGTGTGTAGACTGTCCAGTTTGATTCTCTTGGTAGAATCCAAAATTCATCTTCTATATAAAAATCAGATTCGAACCAAGGCCCCAACCGTAAAGTCGCTTGCTTGTATAAACGAATAGGACTCCCATCTATCCCTATGATCCTTTGTGTAGCAGATCTCGTCACGATATGGAGCGAATGCATGATGTCATGCGATATGAGATTTAGCTGTGCGCCCGAATCTAGAAGAGCGCGTACTGGCCCAGATACCAAACCATCTGACTGTACCCTAACCTTGACTGTTGGCATTAATGCCGATGTCTTATAAGCTATGGACTCAAGGGAGGAATTAAAAGAATTTAAATAGATAGCAAACAAATTGTGATGTTCTTTATTCGATTTCATGTATGTTGGTACACTGTCTCTGCTATACGTCTTCATTCGCTTGCATGCTGTCTCCTGCTGTCAATCCTTGTTACCCTTGCGCTTGCTGGTCGTTGCTGTCTCTGTCTTCAATACTATCGCTGGCTTAATGGCATCCCTGGCTGGACACAACACGCTGTTGTGCTTCTGCCCCCCTTGGCATCAAGGACATGCACCTTGGTAGCACTGGCTAACGCTGTGACCCTGCTTCAAACAATTCTCGCATAGTCCTCTGGTGTGAACAAACTCCTTCCTGGTGCGCAAATTTAGTTCCTTGAACTGGTCACAGTTATATAGTTGGTGCTCTTCATTGCACACCTCACACCGATGACGACGTGCCGCTCCGCTGGTGCTGAGCATCGGCTTCGGAGTTGGCACCCTGGCTGGCTCCTTGAATGTTTGACTCGGATTAGCTTTTCGTTGATGGCTCGTTCACTTCCAAATCGATTGAAGCGATTATCTGCACGATTTGGTCTGGCACTGCTGATTGATTCAGTGGAACTGAACCGAGGATTGGTGGACTGGCTGCCGGTTGCCGCTGCTTGCTTGTCAAGGAAATCTGCTTAGCAGTAGGAGTCTCGGATTGGCGTTGTAGTTCCCATTGTTTTGCTGTCTCGCTGTCCAAACGCTCATGCAGCATGTGCACCACAAACATATCCCAATGTTCAGTGTGCAATCCCTGTGCTCTTAGCTGGCGTAATGTCTCGTGTGTGACGTTAGACATTTGTTGTAGGTTATCTGACCTCGGGTTCGCTTGCAGAGCTGGCAGACGTATGAACTGGCGTAGCAGCTCCCGACATATCGGGTACTTTTTGTTATACAGTTGATTGAGGCTTTCCCATGCCTCGTGGTAGTTATCATCAGTGAGCTGCCACTCACCCAATGTCGTTGCTGCCTTGCCCACTAGCGACTTCCTTAGGTAGGCAAATTTGAACGCTGGCGTCACTCGCTCGTTGTTATGGATCGGTGCCACGAATCGATCGTGAAACCCTTGCCATTTCGTCAGCGACCCATCAAAATCACCCCAGGTATTTTTAATATCCTGGGCCTGCACTGGCATCTGGACTTGCACCTCGATAGGCCGCAAGTTAGCTGGCATTACTTGCGCTGCTGGCACTGGCTCCATTTCCTTATCCTGACGCCTCAAGGTTTCCAGACGACGCCGAAATGTTGCTTTGGCATCATAGTAAAGACCCTCTGCCTTTACCATCGCTTCCTCGACCCTTTCCAACTCGCTGACGGCAATCGAATCGATCAGCTCCAGATGCATGGTCTCAAACCGAACCCATGCATCGTCGAGCCGATCAAGACGCACTTTCAGTCCCTCGTAATCATTGAGGGAGAATTCCAAACTTTCCACATAATCGGCTAGGCGTTGTATGGCGCCTATTGCTGTTTGCTGCTGCATGCCCTTTCATATTTGCTGTAGGCCTATAAGGAATATCGAAACAAAAAGAAACGAGAACGAAAAAGAAAAGAGAAAAAAAAAAATAAAGAAAAAACAAGAAGGCCACACCAAGATTGTGAACCCAGAATTAATAAGCTGTCGTACTGGCACTGCTATATGAAAGGTTAAAATATTTTATTAAATAATATTATTTTGCTGCGGGTTTCCATGGCAAACGAACGTAAACACAAAAAAAAAAAAAAACCCTACCTTCTCCCTTTCCCTCTTCGCCTAGCTATTTACATTGGCATATTATTTTCTTGCACATAATTCATGAATTCATTCTTAAATTCATTACTATCTACTCGCACTGCTCGCTCTACTTTCCCGACTGTCTCTACTGGCACACTATCCGCCTGCAGGCACACTTTCCCCCTCGGACTTGTTTTCATTGCTCATCGAATTTCATCTCTTGTGAATATTCGGTATTTCCGCTGTAAACACTATCTGCCTACCTACTTTGACATACGGGAGTGTTTAATAAGCCAACTGTGTTATGATGCCAACACAGCACACGAAGCAGGAATACACACATCTTCGTATGTGGCGCTATTGTCGGGCAAGCGGAAACACCACAGCGAGCCGACGAAACACCAACAAAAACTGGTAGTGCGAACCGTCCAAATACCGGCACCGTACAGGGAGGAACACACAACCCTATTTCCGCTCAGGTATGCAGTCCATCTACACCACTAGTGCAAAATGAATAATATTGAAAATGCACGTGATACCAACTTCACACCACCACTATCTCTCTTATGCATGACCGCGGCCGACGGTACAGCACAGCAGAAAACGTGAAACGATCTCTGAAGGAAATCGCTCACTAAGAAACCACCAACAACAGCCCTTCGACCCAAGTCATACGACTCGCCATACGCATTATGTATATTGCTGCCTACCCACTTTAATCACTCGTACGAGTACCCCTGCTATGATCCGAATGTTATAAAAAATAATTTTTGAATAAAAACCCAACAGGTCTACATACTAAGGGATACTCCAATGAGAGAACTTGAAAATTTTTAAATCAAATGTCAAGTGCTTCTATAAATGAATCAAATTTGTACAAAGTTTTATCCGAATATATTAAAAAATTAATTTCAATTACTTTCTTCTGCCCCAACGATAAAAATGAATGGCTGTATAGTCAACTCTACGTTATAGTATTTATTTATCAGCTCTTCTATCTTTTCCGTATAGTTCGTAATCAAAGAAAGCCTCAAAATAAAACTTTCTTGTGCATCGCTTATAGTCACCTTTTTTCAGAGCTATCTCGGCGTAAAACAGTAAATAACAATACTGAAAATAAAACGATTTTTAGTCAATCAATAAATCAAATTTGTACAAAGTTTTATCCAAATATATAAAATGAATTTAAATTAGTTTCGTCTGTCCCAACGATAATAATGAATGGCTGTATAGTCATCCCTACGTTATAGTATTTATTTATCAGCTCTTCTATCTTTTCCGTATAGTTCGTAATCAAAGAAAGCCTCAAAATAAAACTTTCTTGTGCATCGCTTATAGTCACCTTTCTTCAGAGCTATCTCGGCTTAGACCAGTAAATAACAATACTGAAAATAAAACGATTTTTAGTCAATCAATAAATCAAATTTGTACAAAGTTTTATCCAAATATATAAAATGAATTTAAATTAGTTTCGTCTGTCCCAACGATAATAATGAATGGCTGTATAGTCATCCCTACGTTATAGTATTTATTTATCAGCTCTTCTATCTTTTCCGTATAGTTCGTAATCAAAGAAAGCCTCAAAATATAACTTCTTCTGCATCGCTTATAGTCACCTTTCTTCAGGCATGAACCGCTTCACCACGCACTAGCTCATCGGTGGGCTGGGATCTTGCAACAGGTCCTAGACTGGGGTTGCATTCAGTTTTACATGCCTGCAAATCGAAATATGGATTGTCGCGAAATGATAAAAGATGCAACGGGTAACCAAGTATCCCTAACAATGTCAAAATTGCGAGGCCCGAGTTGAGTAATAATTCACACAAGTTCTTTCCACAGTGGGAGAAAGCGGGGAAGATTAAGATGTAAATTCTTCCCGCGAGCAGACTCGCACCTACTTGACAAAAGCCAAGCAAGCATCCATGATCGTTGTCATGCTCAATTAATCAACGGCCCCTAAAACGCGAAAAGTGAACTCAACCCTAATACAAGGCTAAGCCATGGTTATTCCCTCGCTACCAAACTCTTTGTTGTCCCGATCCTCAGGGTCGACCTCTCTCCACAATGTACTTCATCACAACTAATTGAAAGCGTTATTATTCGTCACAAACTGAGTACAGTGTCTTTATTCATAATCATAAAGTTAACTTATGTACCCTTAATCTAAACTAATACAAGCTCCTTTGGAACATATTCCATAAGGTTCGCTACCCTTTTGGGCCATACCAATCACGTAACAATACAAGAAGAAAAATAAATTACTTGGGCTAAGTGGCCACGATAACAACCAATAAACAAAAACGGGATCTAGTATTTTTCTTTTCTTTACTTTAAAATACCAGCAAACATTCATTTCATATATTATTTGTTGATTAAACGTCTAAACAAAATAATCGAAGAAAAATCGCTAATCCCAAACCATCAATTTGGTTTTAGAAATGAACACTCCACGATCGATCAGGTGCATAGAATGACAGATAAAATCGAAAAAGAATTTGAAGAAAAAAAAAATGCTCTACTATATTTCTCGATATAGCACAAGCTTTCGACAAAGTATGGCACAAAGGACTGATCTATAAATTGCAAAAGCATCTGCCAAAATAATTTTCAGAAATCTTAGAGTCCTATATATTAGAGAGATTCTTTAGAATTAAACTAGGAAATGACTACTCCACATTAAGAGAAATAAAAGCTGGTGTACCACAAGGAAGTGTATTAGGTCCTGTATTATATCTCTTATTTACTAGCGACTTGCCGAACAGTGATGAAACAACTGTGGCAACATTTGCAGATGATACTGCTGTACTTGCTGTGGGAGAAACTGTCGAAGTAGCGACAAAAAAACTACAGAAGGCAGTGAACAATATAACAAAATGGACAAAAAATTGGCAAATTAAACTACATGACCTAAAATCGGTCCATATAAATTTTACAAATAAAAATGTTCAGCACATACCTGTATTCATAAATGATAAAGAAGTAGATTACGCAAACACAGCCAATTATCTAGGCATGACTAAAATCGTCCATATAAATTTTACAAATAAAAATGTTCAGCACATACCTGTATTCATAAATGATAAAGAAGTAGATTACGCAAACACAGCCAAAATCTAGGCATGACACAAGACGCAAAACTGCGCTGGAAAGCACATGTAAAGAAAAAAAGAGAAGAACTAAATATGCGCTACAGTAAAATGTATTGGCTTATAGGGAAATACTCTTGTTTGTCAAATTACAATAAATTACTGCTTTATAAGCAAATTCTAAAACCAGTATGGACCTACGGGCTCCAGCTGTGGGCATGCACATGCAAAACAAATTTACAGAAAATTCAACCGCAAAATTCAATCAATTGCACCGCATTCCTTTCCAGGGATATTAGCATACTTCATACAAGGGTGCACATTCGTCGCAACCAATGTTTTTAAGATCTTTGTCTTCGGTGTCGCTTATAAGATCTTCATCACATTCTTTTGTTACCTTTCTCCTTTTATTGATTCTTTGATTTTCCTTGTCCATCTTTCTTGTACGAGCCTCTTCTTCCTTCTTTTCTTTGGCCTCAATTCGACTTATCTTTCTCGTTAAAATAGCGGTCTTCTTTTTTCTGCCATCGTTTCCAGAAATGGTGACCATCTGCTGTCTCTCCTTGATTAATTTAGCTCTCGCCTTCTCTGGTCTTTCTTCTAACCTGAAAGGAAGAGGTAAAATATGGTTCATGAACATATTTTTACCTTTATTTGCTGCCTTATTTTAAAAGGCTCTCCGTCGATGACCACTGCCTTCCTCGTAGTGGACAAGGCTGAAAGCTTGTATTCCTGTACTAGTTTGTAGCTCATCACGTTTACCTGAGACCCCGTATCTAAAAAGCCCCTAATGGGTCCAAACCTATACCCTTCACTCTCTAGACCTACCATGACTGTCGGCATGAAGCTAATTCCCAAAAAAAGAATAATGAAACATTTTGTCGTACTCTGAATCTGTGGTTTTAGCTTTTATTTTGTCTTAACTTTTAACCATTATTGAATTCTCCTTTTTTACCTCCGTCTCCGGGTTCAGCTTCCTCCTTTTGACCGGTATCTCCTCTTGTCTAAATGGGTTTCTTCTTGCTGCCATATTATCTTTCTTCGCATTCTCCGCTCGAAGGAAAGTACCGCAGGGTACTGATACAACTCCGAAGGATATAGAATTAATTCATACTGGGGAATAGAAGATTTCCCCAAACCGAAACTTACTGACTAAATCCTGGACCAGAAGGGTTTACAAAAAACTTATATTGGCGAACTATGCGCCACTAATTTAATATTAAAAAAAAAGGAAATGCATCTTCGTCGCGAGGATCAGATCAGCCACGGTTAATGAACGGGCTTCGCGAATCGCGGGAGCCAATAAAAGCACAGTAAAAGAAAAATACGAGATCAAACTATCGCGGGGTCTTATGAATACGGACCGTCATTGCTAGGGGTAAATATAGCGAACCGTATGATATTCAATGTCAAATATAGCAAACTTACCAGATGTTTAGCGGAGCGGTGCCCGGTATTCAGCTTCTTCTGCAGGTGAGGATGAGGTGCACCACATCGTCCTGAGGTATGAGAGGTTTTTATACCTATGTCTAAGGGACACTCAAAAATAAAAGAAAAATATCAAGGCTACAGTTGGGGATATTTACGTGAGCGAATGAAAAGTAATAAATTGAATTTATCGCAACCCCAGAGGGATGTTTTACGCGGATTATCATACGCGCGATACCACGAATCTATACTACGAAACAATGCAAAAAGGCTGATCAATTCCGCCGGGATTACAGTTTAATAAAAGGAATTTACATTCATAAATTAGCGCAAAATAATATAACACCGGATATGTAGTTTTATTCGAGAAAAAAATTGTTTCTTGCACAAACAACAACAAATATATACTAATACTACGAATTAAAGATGAGAAGGGAATCTGCTGTTAGAGATGATCTGCTGTTGACTAGTCACGAGGGGGGGGGGGGGGGGGGCATATACAAGCCACAAGTCCCACGTGCCTTGATGAAAAGGGTCTGCGCCCCTGAGGCGGAAGGTGAGGTCACTCGAACTGGTCACGCATGGAAGTTCGTAGAACCGGAGAACTCTGTCGAGATATGTGGGAGTGGAAGGCTGCGAATTATCGCGGTCGGTGAGACTCTGTCGCCTTTCCAAGAGCAGTTCGAAGCACAGGGTACGAAATTCACTGCCGGTATGAATTTACGGACGCGGACGCACTAGGGCAGGGCCACACTTACAGGGCTGGGTCTTATGACGTTGCCCAAAAATTACAGGGCAGATGAAGGTCACTGCGAGGTTTTTTTTACACGCGAGCACCAGACCACCATACAAAAAAATCTTGACACTCAAGGGGGTTAGGGGTCACGAGCGTGGCCAGATAATTATGTCGCTCTGGGGTATAGGGCACAAAAGATTATTGAAAACCGCGTGGTGATGAAAGTTAAACGGGCTAGGGGCGCGGAGGGGAAGGAACACAAACTTTTGACTGTTTTTCCCGCCGATTGGGGTTAATCGTTAGCTGCACCTTTGTTCACACGTGAGGTGATCATAATTATGTCCGCGCGACAGGTAAAATAGTTTGCCAGCGAATAAATTAATTCGTACACTGGAAACGCGAACAATTTAACATTTTTTTTTCGTTCCCACACACACGCACACACATTACGTTTTATCGTCATTGCGACTCGCGACAATTTATCACTCCCTCAGCCAAACTCGCCTTGCGCCGTCCAATAGTAAATCCCAACTGAATTCCGAAACGAATTCTCGAAGCAAAGCCGCTTGGTATCGAACAAAAGCGACGCGCAAGTTACATTCTGGAAAAGTTCAAAATTCAACCAAGGCAAGTTCTTCTTCATCATTAAGCACTTTTTTGCAATTTCTGAATGGTATTTGAACGTTGCATCGCCAGATTTCCGATGCATTTGAAGATGACGAAACAAAGTTGTTTTGGAAATACCGTGGTACCGTGGCGGCAATTCCGAAGCACTGTTTTTTTGCGTGGAATTATATTTCAACTCCCGAATCTCTAACTTAACCAAACTCAGTTCATTTGTTAATGCACTAAGTTTGGAAATTAATCCAAGTAAAGGCATCCCACTGCAGATTTTGCACTTGTAGCAAAGTCCATTAGTTGTCTTCATCAGCTGGAGGGCCGCTTCGGAAAGCTTCACACATTTGGTGTGGAACTCCCTGGAGCATATCCCTCCGCAGCTGATGGAGTCACCAGACATTATGCCAGTATTGCAAATATCACAAGTTTCAACCATATTGGAAACAATTAATTAAAATGCGAAATTAAAACAAAAGAAAAAAATATTAAAACGACAAAAGAAAAAATTTGCGGTAATAAATAAAACGACTAGCGGCGTGTTCACTGAGCAAAGCTTTCGTGAGAACTGGAAACTGAGTACTAAAATTTTGAAAATAGCCATTCTGATCATAAGTGTATGGCTTCGTGTTGAATTTAGATTCAGCACCTGATGGAATGTTGAAATTCCCAAACCCGGATAAAAAGATTGATATACTTTTCGGAAGTATAAAATTTCCTTGTTCATATATCATATCAACAAATTGCAACTCGGAATCTGTTAATCTATAGCGATTCATTCGCTTAATGTACAAAACACGTGCCCAACAAAGCACGGTTATATAATAACTATATGCTGAAGGGCATATAGATCTTTTGAAATTTAGACTATGAGCAGAAAAGTTCTCATAGGTTTCAGCAAGTAATGTGGGAAGACCACTAAACCCCGTAAAGTGGTTCAGTTCTTCAGCCACGGGACGCATCTCCTCGGAAGGAGAAGGAAAAAAAGCTTCTAAATAGAGCGGATCATTTTTCAGCTCTGAGGTAGTTTTCGACAGATGTTGTCCTGTCGGCATTGTGTCCACAGCGACAACGGGATTACGAACGTTATCGCGAACTCGATTAGATATGCCGCCACGTCTTTGACGTACAAATCTATGCGGTTGCTGTTGCGGTACCTGCTCAGGATAAGGTTGAGGGTACTGCTGTGGTGGAAACTGTTGTTGATGCTGTGCCTGACCTTGAGGCATCTGAGCATGTTGGCGCCAGTCGCGCTGATTATTTCTATTAAAACGAGACATTCTAGCTCTCGCTTCTTTAATCTTCGTAATTGACACAAATTACTAAAGGAATACCTTCCAAAAGATTAGACGCTTGGATAAAGTTGCCTCTCCGAGGACTTACAGTTTTAAAACTTGTTAGTTTAGGTGTGGGGCTACCACGTCAATGACCTTTTTAAAATTTAAAAGAAAAAACGTAGATGAGTCATGGCGAAATAAAATCTCATTTTGTTTTTAGTAATGTAGAAGTAGTGGTGTTTGCATTGCCAGTTGTATTTTCAAGAGCCTGCGGCGAAGTTTTATGATTAAAAAATGTTTGAGGGTGATCTGACGAGTTTTGAAATTCCTCTGGATTAACAATTAATTTTTTCGAGTTGTACCTGTATCTCGACTTGTACTTGCTGTCACTAGTGTCTCGGTTAAAATTAGCACCCGATTTTAGCCGCTTGCATTTTTGACGATACCTGCGGCATCGTTCCACATTTACCTGCTTGTATCCTGCGGCAGACTTCTGGAGGATCATCCAATGTGTATTGCACTCCATTATGTTCAATTTGAATGTACGTTTTTGTTTTAAAATTAATTTTTCTGTGTATTCGCTGTTCCTCGACGAGCACCGTTCGAGTCAGATTCTGAAGGAGTACCAGGATGAGTACATGTTCATCGAGATAAGCGACGATCTTGTAGAATCGAGGGACGACTTACGTGGCGCTGTTCGTTATCCTGATTCCAACGTTGTAAATCCAAATATTAAAAAATCCAAACGTCTTCTTTGGTTAAATAAATTATTTTTTATTAATTATCTAAAACTTGTGGTCGAGCAGGCGGTTGCCGAATGAATAAAGTCAAATGATTAACCGCGTTTACATTAAATAATTATGACGGCTCGTTTCTGTCATTTACCATTTCGTTCCTATTACGTTAGCTCTATATGGGCGAAATTATTGTGTGGAATGGGGTGTGATTGAAGAATGTAGTTGAACGTGTTGCTACAACCTCAAGAAGGAAGCACCGCCAGCTGTCACTGGAAATGTCCAGCTGTGGGGATTATTAGACGGACTGGCTGTTGTTCGATTCCTTAGCTTTTCATATCGAACAATGCTGGATATGGTAAACTGGGGCACATTCGTTACTTTTTTGTCGTACGCCTATATTACCGCCTTGTATACTTTGAACAGTTTCGTCATTCAATGGCGATCATTTAGCATTGAAAAAAAAAAAAAAAATACCTGAAGAGTTCGTTCATATCATATATTTGTACAATTTCTTGTAGGGCTGAACTATTCCCCTCTCTATCGTGGCGGCTGACGATGAGCTGGATAATGCTGGTGTCGTGGACTGCGTCTCTTCCGTTCGAGTACGATGCTCCAACGCATTGGCGTCATTTTCTTGGCGATTAGTCGCCTCACGAAGACGTTGTGTTTCTGCCTGGTTGACTCCGGTTTCCTTTCGTAAATCATCGACCGATTGCTTGAGTGATGTAATCTAAGCTAGCAACGCAGTCATTAGATCTTTGTTCGGTGTTGGCTGTTCCGTTTCCATTACGGTTGTATCGAAGAAATTGGTGTCTGAGTCTTCGGCGCTGTCTGTACTTTCGGCTGCTGTTTTCTCGAAATGGCTGGGCAGCGGCGCGAATAATTTTTAATTGTAGAAATTTCAAGAACCCGTGTAAAACGTTAAAATAATTTAGGGGGGATCTTGCTCATCCGTCTCGGACCGCCGCCACGTTGTTTCAGGCCTGACAATACGAAGAGAAAAGCATTAGTTTTCCCTAACTCCCCCCGATCCTACAACAATACTACTACTACCGTGTCGACCCGAATCCGTCCGCCTCACAGGGGAGGGGGGGGGGTTGAATTAGCTGGTTTTCCCTCCCTCCGTGCGCTTCCCTCCCTTCGTCAACCCAGAAACAGGATTGACCTAACCTTGGCCGTACTCGATGAGCTCAATTATATCGGGGTACGACCCCTTGGCTCCGTTCCATCCCTGCGCACTTGTTTTACTTCCGTATGTTACCTCCCTTCCTTCCCCGTATTCCCCGTCCCTTACTTACCTAACCTTTCATCTCATTGAAGCGAGCCATATGAAAAAAAAAAATAAAATAAAATCCTGATCCGATTTTACCGGTCATGCGGTTTTCTCTCAAAAGAAGATCAGCTGCCTCTGATCTCCCGCTATGGCATTCCCACTCCACTCCGGGAAACGCCTCAATCGACCCGAAAAACACAACAAGAAAAAATACAAACCAAAGAAAAACACGTTGACTTCATTTCTACTTCCAGTACTTCTGGACCTACTTTAATAATTCAATAAAAAAAATGTTTGATTCCACAAGTCTGTCGTACTTAAAGCTATTTGACAAACTTAATTGCTATGTGGTGGGGTGGGAAAATTAAATACCCTCAATGGCGACCCCTGGTCCAATCCAAGTTTAATAATAAATTATCTCTACCTGGGGGTAATAGATAAACCACCTTATTATTCCTAGATATACCACTAATTTTACACTTACCACTCTCTCTTCCTTGGCGATGAGTGCCTCACCCAGAACAAAAATTTAACAAACCGAGTCGCTCTCCACAACTTGGTCTGAAGGACCCAAATAAATAATGTCGCGGGATCTCAGAAGGAGAATGCCCCAAAACCAAAATAAATAATATAGCCGCTGGGCCTCAAGTCGAGAAAATAGCTTTATAATCATAGCGCTTAATCGCCGCTGACCAAATAAACAAAATTACTACGGATCCGAATCCCACTTTTGGGGACGTGCCCATTAACCCACAAGGAGAAACAAAGAATTATTGATATATATATATAAGTCACCGAATTAGCCACCTTAGCTATATTTACCGCTCAGCAACTGCTCCTGGATGTGGTGCACCTCACCTCCGGATTCGACTGGAAAATTTTAGAACCAATAATTGAAATCAATAATTGCTCCTCTCCTTGATCCCTTGATCCTTCATGGAAGGGGATACCCGGGGCTACCAACTCGGCCCAAACAAATTTCGAGGGGGCAAAACCCGCAACACGGTACGCACTATGATCACCTCCGCTACTCCCTTTACTTTTACAATTCAAAACCACGGGACTTTACTGATTAATCTACTCACTGGCACTTCTTTCAAATCAAAGGAAGATTTTTATTGGGTTTTCTTTTACTTTTATTTGGGGTCGAGTACCCATAATCTCTTACGCACTTAACTGTCCACTATAACCTTAGGGGTGGGGAAAAAAAAAGAAATAAAATCACAAAACTAGGTCTCTTCGTAGGCGGCCTCTACCCGCTTCCTTGCCCTTCGGCACTGGGTCCTGACAGACTGCTCCCTTGGAATGTCGTCGCGCTTTCCTGCTGATGTTTCTGCTGGCGAGATGTGGGGGGGAATAGATAGGTCGTGAGGCTACTACCCCATGTATGTAGGTGTCTCGTGGTCGCGCCGCGTTGCGGATGTCGCGCCAGAGGTCCAATAGTGGATCGCCTTTCACCTCGCCTGCTCTCTCCCACCCACGTGGGAATAACCAGGAACAATTCTGCTTCCCAGCTCGAATGCCCGAATTCGCCGGTAGGTTGGTTCCTCAGTCCGGGAATCGAAATGCTGCGTCGATGGGTTGGGATGGTGGGGATAAAATTCTCGCAACAAAATCCTACGATATGGCTCGTGGCGCAATACCGCTTAATAGATCGCAACCAATTCCGACCAAGAAAAATTCGGAACAAAGCATTACTGGGTTTTAACTATTTTCCGCGTATTAAATATCCATTGCGCGGATATAATTTAACTTGACCGCGGAAGTGCTGTCTGTCGATGTGCAGACCAACCGGAAAAAAATCTTACCTCACCCGAGGTACTGGCTCCTCCACCACCCAACCTTCTCGCTTCAATCACAACTCCTCACTGACTTAACCCACGCCAATCTGCCGCGCAGAACACAAAAAAAAACCAACAGAATTAACCATCGTATGATTTTGCGGTCCCGCAAGAGTTTCTGACTGTGACGCTACTCTACCTATCTAACCAGTGTGCAACAAAGAAAATATCCATATAACTATGTAAGTCTATATATATATAAATTAAAACATTTTGTTTTTAATTTAAACAAAAAAAACTTTATTACTTAAAATTACGTTTAAATTTACGGTCTTTAAAAAGGTGTTTTAAACTAACAGCATGATGTTCTGCTGATGACTGAATACCCTAAGTCTCGTTGATGTCCCCTTTATAGTGGTGTCGCTCTGTGAATGTTCGCCAGATGTTTTCCATGGTTCCCACGATCGGTCGTCACTACACCACATGTTGTAAGTGGAGTTCATCTGGTAGGGGTTGGATGGTGCAAGGTGTTGTATCGGTTGTCTGTTCCCAAAATAGCGTGGGAATTCGTTTCAAACCCCTGCATTCCTTGGTTTGGTGTTGTTTTGCTTGGGATAGCTCAGCGGGGGAACTAGAGTGTTAACTTATATATATTCCCGCGCCGACTCCACTGCGGACTTCTCATACTACATTTACCCATGACTACTGTCTCGCCATCCACCAAACACCTACCACCGCCGCTACCTATTAGCTGACATGTACCGATGCTCAAGCTAAAATTACCCCTCACCCATGGTCGAGTGTAAAAAAAAAAAAAATAAATAAATTCCATTCCCAGACCAACATACCTTTTCCTGGCCCCCTTTTCGGTTACTTTTTCTTTCCCTTTTTTTTTTTTGTTCTTTTGCTGGAGCGCCCGCGACAAACCTTGGATTGATTCTTTATCGTGGGTATATAAATACAGGCGGCAAATGGTTTCCAATCGCGTTAATGATGGGTACAACCGTGACGAGTGTGCCTCGTTCTGCCGAAGTTACCTGACAAACACTTCTTTGCCCTTTTTGGGCAAGCACCTGTTACAAAATTATATAACGTCCGAAAAATTAAAAAAATAATTAACGTGAGGTGCCATCTTACCTTTGGTGTATCCAAAACAGTCGTTATTCCCGATACATTAAGGTTGTAGACATCTTTTGGAAGAAAATTATGTTTGTCATACAGATCTCGAAGATTTGAGAAATAAGTCTCGACGGCTGTTTTATTGAGAGCTTTAACACGAGAAACACTTATGTTTTCTGGTTTTCGCAATGTTAGACTCGGATTCCTCTTTAAAAACCCAAAAAGCCAGTCTTCTGAAGCTTTTTTAGGTGCGTTCCAACTGATTGGATGTGACAAATTATTTGTTGATGCGAATTCAAACGCGAGCTTTCGAAATGAACTATATAAGTCAAACCAAAGTGATGAAAAGCGGACTTTTTAACATAAGCAACGAGTTCTTCTTCTTGAACCTTAGTAAAAACTTGTTTGGAAGTATATTTAGATAAAAACCTCATTTCAGATTCACTTTCGGAATCCGATGATCCTTTCAAAGGGTCCCGTTTTTTAAGCCTTGATTGCAAGGTCTGACCTTTGGTGTTAGACCTTTCAGCGCGAAAGTACAAACGTCAAACTAAGGGGTGTGGTCATGACTCCAGTAATGGAAATATTCAGTGAATTGTCCTTGTAGCCACTGAATTTAACAACAATCCCTCCAATACAGATACAAAATAACAATTCTAATATAAATAGATGCGTAGATGCGGACTCAGGCTATATGTGTATGGGTATATGCAGCGTCAGCGGTCTGAGGTATCACGGCAATTTAAGCATCAAAAGCACGTTTAGCATCATTAACGTCATAAGACGCATGATCCTTATTTATACTGCGATCAGGCAAGTCCAAGCTAGTTAGCAACGAATGAATCGTATTGCCAATCTCGCTGGCTTAACATTGTCACGTGCTGCCTTAACAAAAAAAGGAGTAGCTATCATAGTACGAACCCAATTCTTCAAATCGCGCATTTCAACCCAATCGAGAGCCCAGCAGCGGCACCGTATTTAGTATATTCGTGATACTGACCGTGTCCCGCTATTGGTGTGCGTGTTGATGCGTCGTAAAAATGTGTACAGTTCGTTAATAATAAGAGAGGTCTTAAAATGTTCAAAATCAATTGGCTGACTAAATGGATCCTGTTCTCCTGTTTTTAAAAATGCTTCCCATTTATCTGCTGCTCCCATTATAAATTCCTATTGTCGATGTGAATGAGTTTACTAGCGCGTACGAGTTACGTTTCCAATATATTGGCACATTGGTCTTTGTTGACCCCGAGAAAAATAATTACACAACGAATACGATGGTGCAGGCTTTGTTGCTGCCATTAAACTTTTATTCAATATATTTTATTTTCGTTGTACAATGATGCAAGCGGTGATGCCGCAATAAAAAAAAACTATCGCCGAACACCAAGAGCCACCACACCAGTCACCACGAAAGCCAACGAGAAAACTTAGATTTTAATTAGTCAAAGAAAAAGAATTCACAAGGAAAATGATTAGCACCACTCGAATCGCGAACCGAACAGCCATCTTTTTTTCTCAGCGTACTTGCTACATGCAATCAAGAAAAAAAGATGGCCGGCTCTCATGTGAACTCCTATTGTTGTTCAAAATAAAACAATAAATACGCGTATTAAGAAGAAAAGCTTTAAAAGCATTTGCTGGTTACTTACTTGCCGCTGATGTCTTCTTCAATTTTTTTATAACTTCAGAGGAGCCAAAATAAACAGACAATTTATCGGTATAAACTCATAATGTTTATTTCCTACCAATTATTCTTAACAGATAAGTAACGCCATTATTGGGCAATGATTCGTTTGAATCTGATAGCCAGAAGGGCCTTAAACCAAGTTGCCTTATGGGCTATAACTTAAAGTGAGGGTCCTTGCATTCATACTGTTGCGACTTTTCTTAACACTGGATCCTACTTGCACGGATCGTTTCTTGGCATGCTTGCATAACGCACAGCTAGAAACGTCGGATGGGCGGGGAACTTGATCCGCAAATAGCCAGACACAACACGGAAGAAAAAAAAAATTATCATGCCAAGATTAACCACAACACTCGAGAACGGACGGACAATGTTTCACCCTCGTACACTCCTTCGCGGGCAACAGATGTAGCGTTGCCTTGAGTACCTGATTCCCACTCCACTAGCACGATAAATGCTCCATGAAAGTTGTCGTACTCAAAATAAAAAAAAAAACTGTCCCTAAGTTGTTTAAAGTAATAAAGACCATATCTGTCCGCACCGAACACGACCACACATAACCCCATCAAAAGGTGAATTTAAAACATCTTTGATAATATTGTACTTTACTTATTTATTGTAATTTAAATCTACGAAATATAGTAGCCATAATATTTAATTTTAATTGAGTTTCATTATTTGTAGGTAGGATATTTCAAATTTCATGACCTTCAGTATATCTAGGCAATTGTCACCGTACGAAAAGAGAGGAAAAAAAAATCAAAATACAAATTTTACTCGTATTATGGATGTATGTAACTAGTGGCCATCAATACAACCGCAAGAACAATGTCCGTACCAACGCAAATTCAAAATTAAACACTGAAGAGAAAACTAAACTAAAATCGGTCCCCGTCGAAATTCAATGTTGAACGTCGAACGAGTAGTAATTCTAAAACGTCGTTTACCTATCTTCTTCAGCCTAGGGCCCTGTACTACCTCGACAGCGCTGACGAAAAGCAGCTGCTCTATCCTACTCAGGTATCTTTTTAATTTGGACTGTGCTTGAATTGCAGCAGGTCAGATTTACTACTACTGTGCTCCTATACTAAATCATTGGTGGACCGAAACTGTAACGAAAATTGCGGGTGCCGTGATAGCTGGCAAGTTCACGAAAAATATATTGGGTAGTGCACCCTGACGATGAGAGAGCCCAGAGTGTGCGGCGCGAAAGAATCGACAACCCCACGCTGAATACCGTCACCCTGTCTCGCCACCGACCTTCCCTGCCCAGGGTCCACCCCTATGACGGTCGGGCTACAGGACCTCCCGTCAGTCCGGGCGGGGGCAGGCGAAGGGTGTCTGAGCATGGAGAAGCGTAGGCCTGCTGGTGGTTGCACGTACGCTAGCTCGTCGGCATTGGGGGGGGATCTTGCTACCCCATCTCAGACTGTCGTCACGTTGTTTCAGGCCTCGATCAAGAAAATAAACGAACGTAAACTGCTCTCTCCTCTTCCTGTTAACAACCTACTCCTGTATGCTGCGTGAACCGAAACCCACCCTCTATTGCGCGGTCTAAATCAGGGTTAGATGTTCATATTCCCTGGAGCACTAAACCCTCCCTACGCCACTGCAACAATAAAACGAACTTGAGCAGCTGGCCGTGCCGTGGTCATCACCGGGTGCTCGATGCTGAAGGCCATGACCCCTTTTCTCTCGTTCCTTTTTCTCTTACCTAATTCCTATACCATCTCTTCAATTCCTCCTTCCTCTCTCTGGTTCCCCCCCTCGCCCCTATAGGCTTACCCTACCAACTCATATTTCCTGTATGGTCAGTCCTGAAGCATACCGTCCCCTATTTCCATCAACGCCTGGCGGTTGCCGGCCCAATGTCTCCGCTGAAATCTCCCTTGGGAGCCAAATACTCAGAAATAAATAGAAAATAACACGGTGATGATTCCAGTAGCCATATAATTAGACTTTAAACTTTAATTCCGCGGTCATTAAATTCACTATCTACCGCCTCCCCTTACTGACTAATACATCGTAAATGAAAATGGAAATACCAAAAAAAAAAAATATATATATAAATGAGAAGTGCTGCCAAGAGTATTACTCGCTACTACATTAGGTACCTCGGTCGGTTGCCAGAAGGGCCATCTCAAATGGGCTCTCAGACGGAGATCTACCCCAACTCTTATCTAGTTACCTCACACGAGGAATCTAGTCAATTCTAATTAAGGAAAGCACGCGAATAACGACGGTATGGTAAAGCTCTGCGTCGCGTTGAGCATCGGATAAATCCGTCCCCAGTGACCAACCCCGTAGTTGCGCCACTTACCTCCCCCTCAAATGGGCAGAAAGCAAAAATAATAAGATACCCCTTTTTACCCTCCTCCCAATCAGTGAGAAATCAATATAATAAATTGTAAACTGGAAGGTACTCACCGCTTTTACTCCGGGACGAGGTGCACCGCGCCGCCTGGAACAGCTGTAGGACGAAAATATAAAGAAAACTCCAGAGCTCACTTCAAACCGCTCTCTGGACCCACGTCAATATATTGGGTTCCCACTGACTTAGTTTCTCACATTGGGGCCGCCCTCACTTGGCCTTCCTTTAATTCTGGGTGCTCCAACCACCGTTCACTTCACTGGTACGGAACACAAAAAAAAACCCTTTTTTTTTTTTTTATCTTTTATCGTTTTTCCACTACTTAGCCACCCGTCGCCGTTCCTCTACTTTTAACAATGCAAATAACAAGCTCATAACCCTCCGAAACTAGGGTCCTCTATCAAATTTTAAATCTAAATTTTACGACCGCACCGGGCAGAAAGAAAAGAAAAAAAAACTACATCAACTGGGCATGGCTGGGCCCTTAGAAAATGAAACCAATCTAACGGTGCACTTCAAAATTATCCCTTATGGGGCTCAACTATCACTACTGAGAATAAAAAAAAAAGAACCACTCGCACTGTCTATAGTCACACTAAAGTTGAACATCCGTCGTTGTCACTGCCTAGAAGCTTCCGCACGCCTGCCTCCGGTGTGGGTGTTAAAAGAGAAAGAATTCCCTCGTCTGGAACTTGCTTCCCTGCTCCGGCTGGTTTAACCGCTGACGTTGGCAACCCAAACCGTTACCTCGCCGAGACTCCTCGGGCGGACTGGGTGGTCGAATGGTCTTCTCGGGAGGATCCGCCGCTTAGCGAGACGGTCCCAACGATTGCCCCGCCGATCGTAGCTGATAACCCTAGCTAGCACTTCTCTCAGCACGTGGAGGGTGCTCAGTTGCCGGTGGAGTGTCTATGCCCGATAAGTGGTGATGTAGTTGGGGTGGGGTGCGTGCGTGCGCAACGCCGATATAAATGGATATCACGATTTTAATTCGTTTATGCGATGCGTATAATCTGCGCGATTCCTTTTTTTTTTTCTTTTTTTTTTTGCAGTCTTGTGCACGTGAAATTTAGCCAACCGAACGTTACCCAGACTTTGGGTCTCGCGCCGCTACGTTAAAACTATTGCCCCACGGCCACGATAAACTTTCCACCGCGTCGTCGACTGTACCGCCAACGCACAATTTAGCGCCACCACCCAACCGACTACTCTCCTGCCTTGCTTCCAACTGACTGCTAAACTCGCACCACAGCCAACCAAGAAAAAAATAAAACTAACACCGCAAAAAAGACAAAAAAAATGTTCAACCTCTTGCTGTGGCCTGACCAAATGTCCCGCAAACCGAATGAAGAGACAACGAGAACAACCTCTACGTAAGATATCCATGCTTACCGTAGCATGCATGATCACACCACCTAGCAACTACCCCGCACTCCACTCGCTACATCGTATTGGCTTGCATACGAATTGTCCCCCGCACCCACATAGGAATGGAAAATTCCATTCTGTGGCCTACGGGACTGCCTGTGTGGCAAAGAGACAACGAAAAAAAAAAAACCCACAGAAAAAAATTGCAACGATGTGATTTGCGACGCAGAGAAAAAAGAAACAAAAAAAACCCTGCACTGGTGGTGTGTGCCATCGATGTTGGTTTCCCTTTTTTCTCTTTTCTTTTTTGTTTCCTTTTTCTTCTTATCTTTATTTTTTTTTTCTCTCTGAATGCTTGGGTAGTGGATGGCACGAACGATATGCTGGTCGACCAACATATAGGGCACAGTGGCACTGCACTCTTAATTTCGGGGGGGGGCGAGTTCACTGATATTTCCCCCTCGGGGTAATTAACCACCCCGTGTAGCCAAACTCACGTTCGGGGGCTTATATTTATATGCCTTAGCGGGAGTGACCACGACAGTCTCATGCTCGCGCAGAGAAGCCGGGCCTCCCTTCTACATCAACCCTTGGTGAAAAAAAAAATCAGCTCGAGCTATCCACGATTCCTTACCTAACCTCAGTGGCTTAAATCCTTCGTATGAAACACCCCTAAACGTCTGCCTTGTAGATCTTCCAACTCATACAAACACTTCCCTACTACCTTACGTACCCGGGCCTTGGTGAATTTCGAGCAAAATTTCGCATTTATCCTCTTAGCCGCATCGCTCTGGGCTCTCTCATCGTCAGGGTGCACTACCCAATATATTTTTCGTGAACTTGCCAGCTATCACGGCACCCGCAATTTTCGTTACAAAACATATGGCCACACTACCGAAAAGTTTCAGCAACTTGAGTTAATTTTAACGACATATAATGTCGCTATACGAGCACAACAATTAAAAGTAAAAATAAGTCTTGATGAGACTAATTTAGGTTTCAACAAACTTTAATTAATCCTTAACGATAAAATGTCGCTATACGACCACAAAAAAAAAATAACAGTTATAAATCTCATTAGATGAGATCCAGTCGATAGTTATTCGGAAATAAAGTGTCAAGTACAAAACTTAATCATTCAAACTTGACGAATGGCGAAAAAAGATAATTTTACCGGTTTTCCGATATCTGCTGTTGAACTGCCGTCTTCGGATACGTCCATCCGGGGAATCTTGATTCGCTGAAGGCTCTAGTCATGGAAAGATGGTTACCGTTGCGGCTTATTTCACCGATTTAAACGCCGCGTTATGGAGTTGGAACTTTCTGAACCCCTTTTTTCCCTTTTTTTTTGTCTTTTGCACTGGGTCTTATAGGTCTTGGATTTACGCACTGCCGGTCAATGGATTAGTAACAAGGCAGGCTGACACAATTGAGTGAGAGGGGGAACAAAATTACTTCACCCCGGGGCGTAATCAACACAAGAAAATGAATGGTAAGCCCATCATTTCAACGATAAACTGTTCCAGAATTTACTTCCTTCTAATGATACTGACTGGGCTGCCGGTGTCTAATAATGTTCCTAAATATACATTAATGTTAAAATAATCGTTCTTAAATATAAATACCAAATTTCTTTCGAATCCCTGTTCGTCCTGGTTCGTGTAGCTGACCTGTAGTGGGGATTTTCTCGTCGGGCATTTGGCGGCGAAGTGCCCTAGTTCAGCACACACGTGGCAAGCTCCCGGCTCGCGTTTTTCCTTGAGGTCTCCGGCCATGTGTCCTAAGGAGTTGCAGTTAAAGCAACGTATCGGCTGCCTCCTGTATATTCACCAGTTGATTTTGTTCGACTGTCTGACTTTTCTTAATCCACTCGTTCTCCTTTTTTAACCACTCATTTTCTCTTTCTTTCACTTTAAGTTCCACTACTGCCACTGATCTGGCAAAAAGGTTGTAGGCAGACACATTTTCACTGGAAAATTATGTAGCCCTGCAAAAACATTTTTTTTTTTTAGCACAGGGCGTCTGATGTATAACTGACTATACATCAGACGCCCTGTGCTAAAAAAAAAATGTTTTTGCAGGGCTAGTTCCCTCATAATCTTTGGTTTGGTTTTTGGTACGTAAGGGAATTTGTTCTGGATTCGACGCTATGTCTTTGTTTGAATTACTATAACCTGGTAATGGTCCCACCTGGTTATCAAAAAAGGAATACCACCTCTTAACTACACAATAGATCACAAAATTTGATTGGTCGTACTTTTGTTTAAGTTATACAAAAATTAGTTTTAGGTTGGGGAGGATCTTCGACAACCCAGCACACTATAGAAAGCCACGATGAATTTAATTTTTCATTTTTCATTCAGGCCCACTGAACTGCATTGATTTCAGGGCGCGTTTTGAAAGGCTGCGTTCAGTATGCTTTTTTAGGAAGTGCTCGGAAAGACTGCGTTCAGTGCGTATGATGCAATTGAACTTAGTAATAAAATAATAATAACGCAAGATATCCACTATACAATTACTACGCCAATAAAATATAAGGAGCTTTTAAAACTATTGTAAAAATGGTCTTTGGATAAAAGCAAAGCTGGAATTGTGGTTTCCAGTTAACGCTTGAGACCGTGAGAATTAAATATATTATACTGGTTTTTTTACTTTGTTACAATTGAATGTGTGTTACATAATCAATCTGGAATCATATGAAAACGGCGCCACTTTACGGATCTCTATTTTGTACAATTGTGTGGTGTACTATTTTTGTAAACCATGGACATTGTCCGGGTATAAGTCTTCCGGTACTGAGTAAAAGGTCTGAAAATCGTCTTCAAAGAATAAACGCAACACAATCAAAGTACACGTAACAATCTTTTATTTATTATTAAGTCAAAAACCAAGGATGAATGGAACCGTTGTTCCTCGTTGAGTTCACAATTCGAAGAGAGTGTGGCCTCTCCATCAGAGGCCCGAGTCACCGCCGCCAAGCTGCCATGTCAGCCAAAACTCCAAAGGCCAACGGTGTCCAACACTCCATACCATGCCCAAGCGCGAGATATCCATCGGCTTACGACGATGATGGTCAATCTCGTGGTAATGATTAGTGATGTTCATCATAGCCGGAGAGAGAGAGCCGGAGGGCCTGTAAGGCTGTAACCGTAGAGCTCGAAAATGTTCTACCCTTCAGCCGGATACTTTCATTGTAGAGCTGGATTACGTATGTGCCTGAAAGAAACTTTGAAACATTGTTAGAGGTTAAATCACCATTGAAATTAGTGACGAAAATAGTGTCCTCCTTGATGAGTTCAATAATCTCTTCATTGTTAGTCTGGAAGCCACAAGTCGCTGATCCTCCTTTCAGTAGCCTAGAGACGCAGGCGTCCTCAGGAATTTTCTGCAGTGCTTTGTCCTCACAGATTGTCGAGTTGTTAATTGAAAGACAATTCGCTACGATGCCATAGGTTTTTTCGTGATTGACTAGCATTTTCCTGAATTTCATCTCGATCTGTTTTCCCTCGATCACCGATGGCCTTGTTATAAGTAGGTTAAATTCCTCTTGCCCCACCTTTGGCATTGAAACAACATACAGCAGCATCGATCCATTGGTGAAGATCGTTGGTGTTCCATACTCCATTTGGCAGGCCCTAACAATTTCGTTAATCTCCCCTTTTATGAGTATGATCTCATCCAAGGGGTCTTGCTCGAATCTTCCAGAAATGTTGTCCTTGACCCCTTGCTCGTATCTGTCAATCACCAGGTTAATCTTCCAATGCCACTCACGTTCCCTTTTTAATATTATAATTGGATCTTATCTATATTAACACGAATTTCGTACTATATAAGTTCTTAATCACTAATATTTCAGCTCGTCCTCTTTTCCTTTTTCCTTTCTTGTAGCACTGAAGCTTTACTTTTCTATTCCCGTTGTTACACTGAAGATTTTTTTTATATCTTTATTAATTATAATCAGTTATATAAATCTTAATCGCTTTGAATCGGTTCGACACACTTTTTTTTTATTTTGTGATTTTTTTCCTTTGAATTGGTCGACACTTTTTTTTAATTTTGTGATTTTTTTTTTATATTGGAGGATTGGTTCTCCTTCTTTTTTTTTGCGTTATTGCACTAAGATCTTTTTATCTTTATTCTTGAACTGAATCTTTCGTTTTCATTGACTCACATTGGGATATACATTCTATGCTTGGGTTCACTTTTCTCGTTGCGTATTTTACTTTATAACACTCGAAGTAGGTAGGAACTGTAGGAAAAGGAAACTAATTAATTTTTTTCTTAGAGCTCAAACCGATCGTAAAGGAAAAATTGTTTCAACTGATGGAACCGACTTCGGAAGGATCGTGTAATTCCCGTTTAGTCGCAAGCGTTTATAAATGCAAGCAACCTACTAATGGCACGATTTACTTCACAATCCTATCCTTTATCCTCTAGTGATCTCCGTCATGTTCCCATGGGTATGACGAAAGTTTTGCAGTTTTATTGATTCCAATGATTATCTGTGCTCCCATGGGTACAGTAATTTGCACTCTATAGCGCGTAGTAGTCAATAGTCCTGTATAAAAGGACACTGCGAAAATCACACGGATTAAGGAGGGGATTTAAGAAGCCGGTCCCTGCTCGGGCGCCAGTTATGAAATCCTGTCGAGGATTACCCAAAAAAAAAAAACGAACACCAACCTAGGTTGGTCCAACTGTTCGTGATTAAAACAACTTGATAAAATACGTTATAATTTTTATTTCGCAAGTGACTAGACCGACGTCTCGATTAAGACTAAAAACTTAAATCTACATTGATCCTCACGGTAGTACCACGGCCCATGGCCAATCCGCTGAGTCACCAGAATATGTGTAGCGCGTGTATCCGCCTGCATCGGGTGTCATCATGCTGATACAGCTATATCCACTATCCCATGGGACGTTGGTCAATGACCCGCTGACTCGATGGGAACAGGTTTGTTCATGATATACATTTATGCATATGGTGCGTCTATGGTGTTGATATGATATGCAATTATGCATATCGTGTGTCCGGTGGTGATAAGTGCTGACTAGGTATATTTTTATAGGTGTGGTCTATCAGATGGTGATAACTCAGAATATATAAAATAACAAAATCTTAAAACAATAACTTTAACCCCATCGGAGCTATTTGCCTAATGCCTACCTTTAAATATATTAAATAGTTCCCACTCTCGTTTGTATTTAAAAATCTACTGTTATTTGCTTTTGTACTGATTTTATTTATACTGCTTTTGGAGCTTGTTTCTTTGAAATCCAATTTATTAAATACTATAGTATGACATCCTTCGCGATGGGTAGTGGAAGGGCAACATCTTCCTCATTGAATTTCATTTTTGTAAACCCACATCTATCTAAGTCATCTAAATAGTTTTCACAATTCTTACTTTCATCTGTTATTATGTTCATACATTTTTTACGTTGTTCTAATTAGAAAATTTAAGTTGCTGGAAAAGGCGTTTCGCAGCAAAAGTGAATAGATGATTCACTTGGGAAAGGTTAAATAAAAGTCGCGTTATAAACTTTTCTTTATTGCTTTTAATTTAAAGTCTTTCATTCGAATGAATTCAAACTGCTCTACAAATTCTTGAAGAAACCTCGGTTTCGTAATCCTATGTACAAGATCAGCTGTGTGCTTAAGTGGTCATTGCCCTTGACCGTGAAATATGGTTCTTAGTATTAGTTTTACATAAAACAATTTACTTTACATTTTTAGCATCACTAACACTTCTTGAATTATACCATTTATATGCTCTCAGTGAGTGAGAGCGAGAGCGAGATGGCGCTATGATGATGTTCAGAATCCCTTGGCTTGGCTGTTGTGAGAGAAGACCAACTACCTATACGTTGATGATGTGTAGTCGAGCATTTGACGTTTCGGCCTCATAATGTCTCGTGTTGGTTTTGCCGTCGGTGGTTTTTGTTTGCGTCTTCGATTTTGTGCGGTGTTTTTCTTCATAAAAGTGCTTTTCGATGGATTTATAAATTGTAAATGTCTTGTGCCTTGTAACCAGTGATTGCGAATATTGTTCACACTTCGTTCTTGAAGTTAAATGATCATATTCCAATCACTGGTCTTATGTACGGACATTGATTTCAGCTGCGAGTCCGTTCTGTATCATTTGTGCGTCATTTGTTTGGGAACCAAACAATACTTATCCTTCATTTGTTCCTTTTCTTCGTCTGTCATTTTCCCCTTAACATAATTTAGCTTTTGTTACTTCACTACCAATAGTTTTAGCTTAATTGTATATCGTCATCTATATATTAATACGGAGTTGCCTATATTTAAACTTCTCTTAGTTAATATCCTGTTAATGGAACAATTTAGACAAATCTATGCACACTTACCATTTCTTCTTGAGTCCCCGACACTTCCCCTTCTCGAAACGAAGGATTTGCCGCCCTAAGATAACGTTGGCGGCGTACCAGACGTTTTACCGATGACCAGTGTGTCTTCATCTCATTTAATTTGCCTATCAGGTGGGGATGCATCCTCTGAAATTAAGTTCATAGATACTTTGCCGCACCGAAGTCCTTTGGTTAGCTCACCTTGATATGCGAGTGGAAATTGGGCAGCTACAGCATTTGTATGTTACTTTCTGTCCGTCCCGCGCAATAACCGTAAATAACTCACCATTCAATATGTATGGCAAAGTCAATGCTGCAACAAAATAATACAATTTAAAGAATAGAAAATATTTTATTTGATCATCCTACAAGTTTCAGTAGGTGAATTCCTAGTTTGGTCATCTGTTGCGGCAGGTGCCTCTTCTCCAACATTTGCGGAGTCAATTGGAGGTGCAACGATTACTGCATTCGGTTTTTTCTCAGTAACAATTCGTAATACCTTTTATTAAAATAAATTGCCGACCACATCTATATACGTTCCTACTTGTTTGTTTGTATAATTACTTACTTCTGCTGATTCGCCAGCTTCGTCTTGTACTACTGAAGATTGAGATTGCACTTGATTGTTGCGGGTATCCTGAAAAGATTAAAACTTTGTCACTAGGTCTTTTTTATTATGCTCATATGATCTATCTATATATTAATACGGAGTTGCCTATAAGAAAAAATGTAAACTTCTCTTAGTTAATATCCTGTTAATGGAACAATTTAGACAAATCTATGCACACTTACCATTTCTTCTTGAGTCCCCGACACTTCCCCTTCTCGAACCGAAGGATTTGCCGCCCTAAGATAACGTTGGCGGCGTACCAGACGTTTTACCGATGACCAGTGTGTCTTCATCTCATATAATTTGCCTAGCAGGTGGGGATGCATCCTCTGAAATTAAGTTCATAGATACTTTGCCGCAACAAAAATAATACAATTTAAAGAATAGAAAACATTTTATTTGATCATCCTACAAGTTTCAGTAGGTGAATTCCTAGTTTGGTCATCTGTTGCGGCAGGTGCCTCTTCTCCAACATTTGCGGAGTCAATTGGAGGTGCAACGATTACTGCATTCGGTTCCCTCTCAGTAACAATTCGTAATACCTTTTATTAAAATAAATTGCCGAGCACATCTATATACGTTCCTACTGTTTGTGTTTGTATAATTACTTACTTCTGCTGATTCGCCAGCTTCGTCTTGTACTACTGAAGATTGAGATTACACTTGATTGGTGCGGGTATCCTGAAAAGATTGAAACTTTGTCACTAGGTCTTTTTTATTATGCTCATATGATCTATCTATATATTAATACGGAGTTGCCTATAAGAAAAAATTTAAACTTCTCTTAGTTAATATCCTGTTAATGGAACAATTTAGACAAATCTATGCACACTTACCTTACCATTTCTTCTTGAGTCCCCGACACTTCCCCTTCTCGAAACGAAGGATTTGCCGCCCTAAGATAACGTTGGCGGCGTACCAGACGTTTTACCGATGACCAGTGTGTCTTCATCTCATTTAATTTGCCTAGCAGGTGGGGATGCATCCTCTGAAATTAAGTTCATAGATACTTTGCCGCAACAAAAATAATACAATGTAAAGAATAGAAAACATTTTATTTGATCATCCTACAAGTTTCAGTAGGTGAATTCCTAGTTTGGTCATCTGTTGCGGCAGGTGCCTCTTCTCCAACATTTGCGGAGTCAATTGGAGGTGCAACGATTACTGCATTCGGTTCCCTCTCAGTAACAATTCGTAATACCTTTTATTAAAATAAATTGCCGAGCACATCTATATACGTTCCTACTGTTTGTGTTTGTATAATTACTTACTTCTGCTGATTCGCCAGCTTCGTCTTGTACTACTGAAGATTGAGATTGCACTTGATTGGTGCGGGTATCCTGAAAAGATTAAAACTTTGTCACTAGGTCTTTTTTATTATGCTCATATTATGATCTATCTATATATTAATACGGAGATGCCTATAAGAAAAAATTTAAACTTCTCTTAGTTAATATCCTGTTAATGGAACAATTTAGACAAATCTATGCACACTTACCTTACCATTTCTTCTTGAGTCCCCGACACTTCCCCTTCTCGAAACGAAGGATTTGCCGCCCTAAGATAACGTTGGCGGCGTACCAGACGTTTTACCGATGACCAGTGTGTCTTCATCTCATATAATTTGCCTAGCAGGTGGGGATGCATCCTCTGAAATTAAGTTCATAGATACTTTGCCGCAACAAAAATAATACAATGTAAAGAATAGAAAACATTTTATTTGATCATCCTACAAGTTTCAGTAGGTGAATTCCTAGTTTGGTCATCTGTTGCGGCAGGTGCCTCTTCTCCAACATTTGCGGAGTCAATTGGAGGTGCAACGATTACTGCATTCGGTTCCCTCTCAGTAACAATTCGTAATACCTTTTATTAAAATAAATTGCCGAGCACATCTATATACGTTCCTACTGTTTGTGTTTGTATAATTACTTACTTCTGCTGATTCGCCAGCTTCGTCTTGTACTACTGAAGATTGAGATTGCACTTGATTGGTGCGGGTATCCTGAAAAGATTAAAACTTTGTCACTAGGTCTTTTTTATTATGCTCATATTATGATCTATCTATATATTAATACGGAGATGCCTATAAGAAAAAATTTAAACTTCTCTTAGTTAATATCCTGTTAATGGAACAATTTAGACAAATCTATGTACACTTACCTTACCATTTCTTCTTGAGTCCCCGACACTTCCCCTTCTCGAAACGAAGGATTTGCCGCCCTAAGATAACGTTGGCGGCGTACCAGACGTTTTACCGATGACCAGTGTGTCTTCATCTCATTTAATTTGCCTAGCAGGTGGGGATACATCCTCTGAAATTAAGTTCATAGATACTTTGCCGCAACAAAAATAATACAATTTAAAGAATAGAAAACATTTTATTTGATCATCCTACAAGTTTCAGTAGGTGAATTCCTAGTTTGGTCATCTGTTGCGGCAGGTGCCTCTTCTCCAACATTTGCGGAGTCAATTGGAGGTGCAACGATTACTGCATTCGGTTCCCTGTCAGTAACAATTCGTTTTACCTTTTATTAAAATAAATTGTCGAGCACATCTATATACGTTCCTACTGTTTGTGTTTGTATAATTACTTACTTCTGTTGATTCGCCAGCTTCGTCTTGTACTACTGAAGATTGAGATTGCACTTGATTGGTGCGGGTATCCTGAAAAGATTAAAACTTTGTCACTAGGTCTTTTTTATTATGCTCATATGATCTATCTATATATTAATACGGAGTTGCCTATAAGAAAAAATTTAAACTTCTCTTAGTTAATATCCTGTTAATGGAACAATTTAGACAAATCTATGCACACTGTAACGTTATAAAAATTTACCCTTTTTCCAAAACGTTCATAATTTACCTAGAAGAAGAGATGGTAACCATATACCGATATTTCGAGGCTATCGCGCGCTGAAAAAAAGGCCACACACGCACGTCGCGGAACCATAGTTGCTTCCGCTGGGGATTTCAGTTGACGTCGAAATGCGCTGGGTATATGGGCCGTGAGTAACTAATAAGATGATGACTCACACGACTACCATAAAATAGAACCTCCTGTCGTCCATGACCCCTATGACCACAGCGCTACAGGACCCGCTAGAAGTCAGTCCGGGCCACTGAACAGGAGGGTGTTCGATCGCATACGCAGCTCAGGCATGCTAGCGGGGCTCCGTCCTAAGCTCGTCGGATGGGGGGGATTCTTGCCACCTACACGTCGAACGGTGTTACTGTTTACATGCCTGTCTCCGGTTGGTGTTTGAGAATTTCTGTTGCTAATATAATTAGAGGCTCGAAAATGTCCCAAATGCCGTTAAAATCGCAGTGTAATACCTTATTGTTTCGATCTCGCCAAAATGGCCTACCAAAGTTATCCCAAGACCCTACTTGTTCGTATCCGCAGGCGGATAGAGAGAGAGAGAGAGCAAGATGTTAGGCTCTCACGGAGGATAACCCACCCCTAGGGCGTTCGGATTTATTCAATCCAGCAACGACCACCTTGGTGACCCAGCTCCTCGGGTGGTAAATTCTCAGGTCACCCCTATGAAAAAAAAGGAACCTCTACTTAGGCACCCAGTCTCATCCTTCGGGTTCGAACGTCGTCCTCACTTCCTTAACCTACCTTAATCTAGAAACCAGCACATCAGGAATCTGTAACAAATGCTTCCAGAAGAATCGTCATCCAAAACCATATAAAAAGAAAAACGCCGAGACAGGAGTTTATGTTAATCCCGACTTCTCACGGGTACAGAGTGCTTTAATTCATTAAACTTAACCTAACTCTTAGCAACTAAAAATACAGAGCGTAATCAATGAAACTAGAGTAGAGCGCAGCTTAACCTCCGTCCAGACGGGACGTGAGCTAAATGGGGGTCGGTTATACACCCAACTATACTCAAAGTGTACACAAAGAAAAGCGTGAATACAATACTATAAACGAACTTACGCTAGGTAGCGGATTTAAATCTAATTCATTAAGAACCAAAATAATTAAATGAAACGAATTAATAAAACGGTGAGTACAAAGCAGGTGCTTCTAACTGATTCCATTCGATCCTCTTCTTGACGTATGGACCCTCTAGGCTGATCGTAGGGGTCTCCGGGAACCCAATCGTGAGGAAAGTTACCGGGTAACAAACAATAGTAATAATAAAGAAAAATCGCGGGGGTCGTTGTGGTACTGACCCTTAATCGCTCGCATATATATACTACCAAAAATTTTACACAGAATCAAATAGGAACATGATAAACTTACCGGAAAAATTACCCGTGTTATACCGGGTACGCCTTTTCTTCGCCAGGGGCTGATGGAGTGCACTGCATCGTCCTGTGGTATTGCGGAGGACACGACCTAAGCTAGGGGACACGCGAAATAAAAATATTCAGGTAAAAAAAAAGAATTTGTGGTAATAAACAGAGCGAGTGATTAGTATTCTAACCCGGTATTTGCAGCCCCAAAAAAAAACGGGGGGGGGGGGGGGGGGGGGGTATGAGAAGACAGATATTTATTATTTTAGTAGCACCGCTATGTCACACATTCCATAATGAGAAAGACAAAAAAAAAATAACGAGATCTCTGAATAAATCGCATGATAAGATTAATAATAGAATAAACTAAAACTACGGGCGAGTTGAATTCGGCGAGATGATGGCGCGGCCATGGGATTCATCGTTCTTAGCCTCGTCCGGCTTCTTCCAAGAGGTACAGCTCGCGGCAGGACTGGGCTCAGAATAAGAGACCCTAAAGTCGGTAGGGTGGGTACGGATATACAGAGACCGCGGTGTCTGAGCACGCTGCCGACCAGCGGGGTGGTTTACGCACTGGGGTGTCTGAGTACGCTGCCGACCAGCGGGGTGGTTTACGCACTGGTTTAAGAATAAGTACACTTCCGCTCAGCGGGGGGGGGGTGGTCTACGCACTGGGGTGTCTGAGCACGCTGCCGACCAGCGGGGTGATTTACGCACTGGGGTGTCCGAGCACGCTGCCGACCAGCGGGGTGATTTACGCACTGGGGTGTCTGAGCACGCTGCCGACCAGCGGGGTGGTTTACGCACTGGGGTGTCGTTAAGTACACTTCCGAACAGAGGCAATTTACGCACTGGTTTAAGAATAAGTACACTTCCGCTCAGCGGGGGGGTGGTCTACGCACTGGGGTGTCTGAGCACGCTGCCGACCAGCGGGGTGGTTTACGCACTGGGGTGTCGTTAAGTACACTTCCGCACCGGGGCAATTTACACACTGGTTTAAGTTAAGTACACTTCCGAACAGAGGCAGGTTACGCACTGGTTTAAGCCCCAAGAATGAACGAGAGGTGAGTCTTAATGGATCCCCACGCGGTATTACACACGATAGAAATAAACACCACGAAAGCGAAATGCTTTGTCATCGCGACCAGCATCCGACATGTTCCACTCTCTAAACCCAACTGACTGACTGAAAAATTATTCGGCCGAAGCCAGCTCACTGGTTGTGCAAAATACAGCAACAAAAACCGACGCGCAAATCCATGGAAATTTTCCATCGCCAGTTTTTACCGTAGAGGCATATGCTCATAGCCATCGTACGACACTTCCAAAAAAAAACACAAGAAAATATGCGGAACGGTAATGCAAAAAAAGGAAGAAGAAGTCCGTCGCCACACAAAGGGTATCACGCCACACCAGTGACCAAAACAACAAGCATACCACTTACTGCGATGGATTTTTTTTTTTTTTTTTTGCATGGGGGAATATACACAACCACACAAACTATATACAACCACCGCGCAGCCTACCTACTGGCACAACAGCAACGCCATCGTCTATGGGTAATTTCGTGTGGGATGTTCCTTTCTTTAGGGGTTCTAGTCTCAGATTCCAGGTTTCCCGATCTTACCACCATTGGTATTCAATAACGTGCCGCCGAGGGGTATGCAACGCTATTTGAAGAAACTAGGTTTCGGCACGAACTACAATCACTCCTAAAGCCAAGTCTACAGTACGGAACGGAATTATTTTTAAATACGAAATATAATTTGAGTGACGAAGAAAGATATTCAAAAGTGAAGAATAAGTGCAGGCGATTCCTACAACACTTACCATTTCTTCTTGAGTCCCCGACACTTCCCCTTCTCGAAACGAAGGATTTGCCGCCCTAAGATAACGTTGGCGGCGTACCAGACGTTTTACCGATGACCAGTGTGTCTTCATCTCATATAATTTGCCTAGCAGGTGGGGATGCATCCTCTGAAATTAAGTTCATAGATACTTTGCCGCAACAAAAATAATACAATTTAAAGAATAGAAAACATTTTATTTGATCATCCTACAAGTTTCAGTAGGTGAATTCCTAGTTTGGTCATCTGTTGCGGCAGGTGCCTCTTCTCCAACATTTGCGGAGTCAATTGGAGGTGCAACGATTACTGCATTCGGTTCCCTCTCAGTAACAATTCGTAATACCTTTTATTAAAATAAATTGCCGAGCACATCTATATACGTTCCTACTGTTTGTGTTTGTATAATTACTTACTTCTGCTGATTCGCCAGCTTCGTCTTGTACTACTGAAGATTGAGATTGCACTTGATTGGTGCGGGTATCCTGAAAAGATTGAAACTTTGTCACTAGGTCTTTTTTATTATGCTCATATGATCTATCTATATATTAATACGGAGTTGCCTATAAGAAAAAATTTAAACTTCTCTTAGTTAATATCCTGTTAATGGAACAATTTAGACAAATCTATGCACACTTACCTTACCATTTCTTCTTGAGTCCCCGACACTTCCCCTTCTCGAAACGAGGGATTTGCCGCCCTAAGATAACGTTGGCGGCGTACCAGACGTTTTACCGATGACCAGTGTGTCTTCATCTCATATAATTTGCCTAGCAGGTGGGGATGCATCCTCTGAAATTAAGTTCATAGATACTTTGCCGCAACAAAAATAATACAATTTAAAGAATAGAAAACATTTTATTTGATCATCCTACAAGTTTCAGTAGGTGAATTCCTAGTTTGGTCATCTGTTGCGGCAGGTGCCTCTTCTCCAACATTTGCGGAGTCAATTGGAGGTGCAACGATTACTGCATTCGGTTCCCTCTCAGTAACAATTCGTAATACCTTTTATTAAAATAAATTGCCGAGCACATCTATATACGTTCCTACTGTTTGTGTTTGTATAATTACTTACTTCTGCTGATTCGCCAGCTTCGTCTTGTACTACTGAAGATTGAGATTGCACTTGATTGGTGCGGGTATCCTGAAAAGATTAAAACTTTGTCACTAGGTCTTTTTTATTATGCTCATATTATGATCTATCTATATATTAATACGGAGATGCCTATAAGAAAAAATTTAAACTTCTCTTAGTTAATATCCTGTTAATGGAACAATTTAGACAAATCTATGCACACTTACCATTTCTTCTTGAGTCCCCGACACTTCCCCTTCTCGAACCGAAGGATTTGCCGCCCTAAGATAACGTTGGCGGCGTACCAGACGTTTTACCGATGACCAGTGTGTCTTCATCTCATATAATTTGCCTAGCAGGTGGGGATGCATCCTCTGAAATTAAGTTCATAGATACTTTGCCGCAACAAAAATAATACAATTTAAAGAATAGAAAACATTTTATTTGATCATCCTACAAGTTTCAGTAGGTGAATTCCTAGTTTGGTCATCTGTTGCGGCAGGTGCCTCTTCTCCAACATTTGCGGAGTCAATTGGAGGTGCAACGATTACTGCATTCGGTTCCCTCTCAGTAACAATTCGTAATACCTTTTATTAAAATAAATTGCCGAGCACATCTATATACGTTCCTACTGTTTGTGTTTGTATAATTACTTACTTCTGCTGATTCGCCAGCTTCGTCTTGTACTACTGAAGATTGAGATTGCACTTGATTGTTGCGGGTATCCTGAAAAGATTAAAACTTTGTCACTAGGTCTTTTTTATTATGCTCATATGATCTATCTATGTATTAATACGGAGTTGCCTATAAGAAAAAATGTAAACTTCTCTTAGTTAATAGTTAATATCCTGTTAATGGAACAATTTAGACAAATCTATGCACACTTACCATTTCTTCTTGAGTCCCCGACACTTCCCCTTCTCGAACCGAAGGACTTGCCGCCCTAAGATAACGTTGGCGGCGTACCAGACGTTTTACCGATGACCAGTGTGTCTTCATCTCATATAATTTGCCTAGCAGGTGGGGATGCATCCTCTGAAATTAAGTTCATAGATACTTTGCCGCAACAAAAATAATACAATTTAAAGAATAGAAAACATTTTATTTGATCATCCTACAAGTTTCAGTAGTGAATTCCTAGTTTGGTCATCTGTTGCGGCAGGTGCCTCTTCTCCAACATTTGCGGATTCAATTGGAGGTGCAACGATTACTGCATTCGGTTCTTTCTCAGTAACAATTCGTAATACCTTTTATTAAAATAAATTGCCGACCACATCTATATACGTTCCTACTTGTGTGTTTGTATAATTACTTACTTCTGTTGATTCGCCAGCTTCGTCTTGTACTACTGAAGATTGAGATTGCACTTGATTGGTGCGGGTATCCTGAAAAGATTAAAACTTTGTCACTAGGTCTTTTTTATTATGCTCATATTATGATCTATCTATATATTAATACGGAGATGCCTATAAGAAAAAATTTAAACTTCTCTTAGTTAATATCCTGTTAATGGAACAATTTAGACAAATCTATGCACACTTACCTTACCATTTCTTCTTGAGTCCCCGACACTTCCCCTTCTCGAAACGAAGGATTTGCCGCCCTAAGATAACGTTGGCGGCGTACCAGACGTTTTACCGATGACCAGTGTGTCTTCATCTCTTTTAATTTGCCTAGCAGATGGGGATGCATCCTCTGAAATTAAGTTCATAGATACTTTGCCGCAACAAAAATAATACAATTTAAAGAATAGAAAACATTTTATTTGATCATCCTACAAGTTTCAGTAGGTGAATTCCTAGTTTAGTCATCTGTTGCGGCAGGTGCCTCTTCTCCAACATTTGCGGAGTCAATTGGAGGTGCAACGATTACTGCATTCGGTTCTTTCTCAGTAACAATTCGTAATACCTTTTATTAAAATAAATTGCCGAGCACATCTATATACGTTCCTACTGTTTGTGTTTGTATAATTACTTACTTCTGCTGATTCGCCAGCTTCGTCTTGTACTACTGAAGATTGAGATTGCACTTGATTGGTGCGGGTATCCTGAAAAGATTAAAACTTTGTCACTAGGTCTTTTTTATTATGCTTATATGATCTATCTATATATTAATACGGAGTTGCCTATAAGAACAAATTTAAACTTCTCTTAGTTAATATCCTGTTAATGGAACAATTTAGACAAATCTATGCACACTTACCATTTCTTCTTGAGTCCCCGACACTTCCCCTTCTCGAACCGAAGGATTTGCCGCCCTAAGATAACGTTGGCGGCGTACCAGACGTTTTACCGATGACCAGTGTGTCTTCATCTCATATAATTTGCCTAGCAGGTGGGGATGCATCCTCTGAAATTAAGTTCATAGATACTTTGCCGCAACAAAAATAATACAATTTAAAGAATAGAAAACATTTTATTTGATCATCCTACAAGTTTCAGTAGGTGAATTCCTAAATTGGTCATCTGTTGCGGTAGGTGCCTCTTCTCCAACATTTGCGGAGTCAATTGGAGGTGCAACGATTACTGCATTCGGTTCCCTCTCAGTAACAATTCGTAATACCTTTTATTAAAATAAATTGCCGAGCACATCTTTATACGTTCCTACTGTTTGTGTTTGTATAATTACTTACTTCTGCTGATTCGCTTGCTTGTAACGTAAATAAATATTTTTATCCTCTATAACGTTAATTATAAATGTATCCAACAACGTATTATAAAGGATAATTCCTATTCAAGGAAAAAGAAAACGTATTATTTCATAATACGATTCCTTCTGTTTACCTGCCCTTCCATAAACCACCGCACTACAGGACCTGCGATCGATCAGACCGGGTTATGGAAGAGCAGGGTGTTCGATGCGTAAGCAGCTCAGGCATGCTAGTCGTGCTCCGTCCTAAGCTCGTCGGAATGGGGGGGGTTCTTGCCATCTACACTAACGAACGTGTTACCTGTTTACATGCCTGTCTCCAGTTGGTGGTTGAGAATTTCTGTTTTAAAAAAAATTTTGCGAGGCTCGAATTGTTGCGTGTAAATTCTAATGCTAAGGCACGACCTTCCTACCTTGACCGGATTGCCCTACCGAAAATAACTGGGAGTATCCAAAAATGTCCTACCTAGTGATTCCACGGTCAGAGTGAGAGTGCAAGATGACAGCACTCTCTGGAGGGTAACCCACCCCTATGGCGATCTGGGAATGAATACCATCCCATATCAACCACCGTGGTGACTAAATTTTTCCTCCGATGTTACATAGTCACCCCTATACAAAAAAAAATGGACGGGATCTACGTCCCGGTGTATCCTACCTCATCCTGTCGGTTTCGTCATCCACACACCCTTGTTGTAGCCTTAATTGTACATCTGGAACATCCCGTACACTATACGGGGGATTTCAGACCAAAAGAAAATACTTGCCGTCTGGGGGGGTTCCTTCGCTAAATTCCTACTAGAGAAAGAGTGACCAAATCCATACGGTAGGAGAAATAACAACAGCTATTGAGTACAGTAATCCATATAATTCCCATTACAGGGGTATTTCTTTAATAGTCCACGCAAAAAAAAAAAATCTTCACAATCTTAAAGCTTAATCCTAAATACTATACATACTTATCAACCGTAAGGGTTCTTCACCTAATACAGTCCCGGGGAATGGAAGATTCCCGGGTAAATTAACTCCCTCGAAATCTAAGGAGATCCAATCAGCAAAACAAAAAGAAAATTTATTCTCATGAAGGGCAAGTTATAATTAAAAATTAATACGTAATGTAACTAACAACAGTAAATCTCAGGAACTAACCTATCCGTATACTCTAGTCGCGCGGGAATGATCAGCCGGATTTCCTACGATATTATATCACACGGTTGGTAAAAATTTTCGTCCACGACGATGTTATATATATATATATATATACGTAGGTACCAAAGAATGTAAAAATCTTAAAAACTCTTGACAATATATTCTTTTATGATTAAAAACGACTTACCAATTCATTTACCCAAGGGGTTACCGACTTGCCTGGGACGTCTGCAGGTGAAATGGTGTGCACAGCATTGCCTGAGGTAGTGTGGTGATTCACCTAGCTAAGGAATCGCAAACGAAAAAAAAAGAAGAAGTACGTAAGACTTAGATTGTTTGGTACCGACATCTGTTCACGAGCGCACGACCAAAATATGAACAGATTGACGTTTTGTTATTTATCTTAGATCACGCCGATTATCGAGCTGATCACGTCCCGTCGGGAAGTATAAACCTGGTAAGGCCTAGACCACCGCCTTAGATTATTTGTTCAGATTTAGCAATACATGTGGTAATTTCTTTTAATTTTATTGATTACGTATCTTCTATTCAAAACAAACTAAGTTTTACAATAAAAAAAAACGATTATCTAGTACTTAATATTAAAGATTATACAAAAAGAAGTATATAATATATTATGCAGCAACAGGTGGGGGGGTAGAGTTGAGACGATGATGCCATCCTGGGGGCAGCTGGTCAAGAACACGTGGAGAGAACGTGGGACAGTCCTATGGTCTTCTCCAATGGACGCCACAGATTTTCCCGCGCCAAAATGGACGCGCTCCCGGACAACGGGATTCTCGAAGACGACAACGTAAGCGAAAAAAAAGTGGTGCTTGGGAGGCGCATTTATACTGTCTGATACCGGCTCGGAATAACACCTCCGAGTATTTAATCGAGGACGAGAGGGTCACACTAATAGATTCCCGCCATAATTTACTGGGGTCTAAATAAAGTCCGAAGTTATCGATATTTCGTGACGATGGTCGGTTTTTTCTTTTTATATTTGTAATTTCACCAGGGCGAGGTGGAGAGCACACAGGGAATTGGTTTTATCTTACTCCCTTTTTAATTCGGTTTCTTCACTAGGAGGGCATGTTTAAGTAACGGGGGCGCGAGGGGGGGAGTGTAAGGCGCGCACTAATCTTGGGATTAACCCCAAATATCGAGGTGAGGCTCGGGGTAGATTCACTACACTGGGTTCACGATAGGGGAGGTTTTTAATTTGCCGTACACCCAGATAATGGTTTGGGGATGGCTGTTACTGAGCCCACACAACACCGTTTAAAAAAAAACCTGGGGCCTCTACCGACACGCGGAATGGCTATGACACCCATTTGCCACACGCTTATTTTAATCCGATTGCACACACATCGACTTATTTTGAACACACCCGACTTAGGTTAATTTTATTGTATTTGGTACATTGGGGTTCGCTTTAATAAAAGTAATAAAAACTGACTACTCCCCGTACTACGCACGCACTAATTTTCTTTTTGGTCCCATGACCAACGACCACCACGATGCTCTGCTTGAAATCAACTGACTCCTCAGCAGTACATCTGCCGACACGAAACTTTACATGCCCAGCCAAAAGACAACAACAGCAACCGACGCGCAAATCGAATGGAAAAATACCAGACGAAAATTCCACAACATAATACCGGTATAAAACCTCATCGCGCGATACTCCATAAGAAAAAAATAAGACAATGCAACAAGAACGCAATACGGTGCCATCAGGCGATATTTTTTTTTCTTTTTCAATGCCAATAAGGTACAACCACTACTCGCCACACAAGTTCCCCGGCCCCTTTACCCTCTCTCTGTTGGCATAAGAAATACACACTACCAAATTGCAACCACCGCGCAGAGTATGTACTGGCATACCAAGGCCAACCACGCATACGACTAAGCATTTACTCAGCCCCGACGAGTATGCAATGGTCTGTAGTTTTGGGTGTACCTGAGGTTCGCAAACTGAGGAACTGATTAAAGAAATTTAAACAGTGTGAGCTCAAAAAAAAAGGAATCCTTTGGTCGAGAAAAAAAAGGCACCGAAATGGAGTACATATTTATAGGCGATTCCTACAAGCTTCGTCTTGTACTACTGAAGATTGAGATTGCACTTGATTGGTGCGGGTATCCTGAAAAGATTAAAACTTTGTCACTAGGTCTTCTGCCTCTTCTCCAACATTTGCGGAGTCAATTGGAGGTGCAACGATTACTGCATTCGGTTCTTTCTCAGTAACAATTCGTAATACCTTTTATTAAAATAAATTGCCGACCACGTCTATATACGTTCCTACTGTTTGTGTTTGTATAATTACTTACTTCTGCTGATTCGCCAGCTTCGTCTTGTACTATTTTTCCTATTATATGTCACATAAATAAGCCAACACTATATATATTTGGGTAGGGGACAATACATAGAAGTGCACAATACAAAAATTATCTACAAATTATGAATTACAGCAGGTAAATTTAAGCGAATTGCATGACATTACAACAACAACAACATGGCACCCACGTGAAGTTAATTCGCACTTTTTCTAGAATGAACAACGTGAAGTGCAGTTCGATAGACATTTGTAGTTGTTTGTAGTTGTTTGTAGTGAAATTATTTTCGTTTGTAGTTCAACCGTTACAAAGTTAGAACCATTTGAAAAAACAAAATCCCAATCCCTTTAAACCGTGTTATTTCTGAAACTGCAGCTAGCAAAGTGATAAAATTTCTAAATGCTATTTTCGAAAGTGTTCGACATTTCTAATCCAATAAAATTCAAATCGTACCAATCGGCCTAACGGTTTATGATTTATATGAAATTTAAGAAAAATGTTGGCTTCTAACTTGAGGTCCTCATAACTCTAAAACTGTTGAACTTCAAACGATGGAACTTTGCATATCTATTCTATGAACCCTTTTCTACCTGTGATATAAAATAGAAGACAGCCCGCATTACTAGACACTTTTTATTCGCAATTTAAGGGAAGCCTGAAATGGTTTCGATTGCCTATTTTTAAGCGCTCCGATATTTCCCCTTCATTTTCACTTCAAAAATGAATATAGAATAAATTGGTCGAATTTCGACCACGGGGCGACCCCTAGTTAAATAAAATACAACAATTTATTGTCCCGATTACAGACAAAAGGCTTTTATTAATGCCAAAATATAAATTCAGGTCTTCATTATAAGTTATATTTTTCGACAAGTTATTTAAAATGTGTTTACGTTTGATAAGGCTAACTGGACTGCCGCTGTCTAACAGGGATCCTAATAATAAACTAATATTAGAATATTTACTTATAAAGATAAATTATAAAATTCTTACAAGATATATTAAGAGAACAGCAATACACGTTTTTAAAAAAAGGCGTCTTTATTAGGTACCTGTACCCGTTGATGGTCTTTATTCAACTGAATTACAAAATATAATTTCTTACATTGTTGCGCCACGGCAACTTGCTAACAAAATTAAAGCAAAAATCGAGCGGAACTCAGGAGAAAAGAAAACACTACAAAGTTTTGTCGTCACGTTATAATATGATTGCTTTATTGAAAAACAAAAAGATGTGTTGATTTGTTCTGCCTTGTCGATGGTTAAACGTGGACTTCTCTGCTATATTTTCTGCTCCCGCCTTTTATATGTCTTCTTCTTGTCACCAGTCACCACCAGTCCCATACGTTCCACAGCTTAATGGTATTGAGCACTTTATACCATGTTATCGCCTTCCATATTTCATTCAATATGAATGCGCCGCCGCCAATAGCGCTGACGATAGCAATTACCGAATACAAACTGGCCATATGATATCTAATTCTTTCTGTCGCATGCCTTCTGTGTTAGCCCTTATAAATGAAATAATTGTGTCAAGTGGGTGACAAATCAATTACTTAATTGTTGTTTGTTTGTTTGTTTGGGCGCTGCAAATGGTTCCCAAAGTGATGGGAGTGGGTCACAATGCAACTCGATACATTGTTCCGATTATGACTTTATGGCTTGCGCTGATAGTAGATCGGTCTGCAACTAAGTGTTATGTTTATTTTGGGTTAGTGGCAGTGGGTCAGAACTGCAACTTAATATTGTGTTGAATTTGGGTTAATGGCAGTGGATCGGGATTCCAGCTTTGATTTTGTTTTGTTGTATACGAGACGGTGACTGGTGACGTTGTATGGCGATGACTTTGTTACTGGATGTTAACATGTTGCTAGTCGCAACATACATTAATTAAATTCAATAGCTCAACCTCGCGAAACTGTTTCTCACGGAGCATATTGCATGTGCAGGAAGTGCAGGCAATATGATCCGTAGGAATGTGTTTATTATCATTTAATTTATTCAAGGTAAAATGAGTTCAACTACGGCACGTGTGTGCCTTTACTTATCTAGAATTAAGAATTTAAAGTAGAGACTCGGGTAGCCAATATGCGCCGATATTGGATACCTAACCTACATATTTCTCGTCGGAGTCCGAATTAATGTAACCAATCGGATGTAACTGATTCCTCTTTGGGCATTGGGCTGCTCCATCTCGGCACAAACATAGCACGAACCTGGCTTATGTTTCTCCCTCCTGCATTCGGTTGCCTTGTGACCCAGGGAGTTGCAATTGAAGCAACGAATCTGCTGCTTCTCAGTCCCTCCGGTTAACGTCTGTCGTGATGTGGATGGTTCTGCGATTTTTTGTTTTGTTGGAAATTGTACTGACTTGAATGCCTCCCATAGACGCAGTTTGTCTGGAAAACATTGTAGCCTGGCATTCGACGCCAGTTTCCCGTCTGGTAGCCCCTTGATGAGGTGCTCCACCATTTCATCCTCATCAACCGTCAGTTGGTTCCCCAGAATAATTTTGTCCTGACAGTACTGCTGAAATGTTTCTTCCAGCTGCCACTTTCTTGCTTCAAATACCCGCTTAATTTCCACCTTCGTTGGAAGATCGTTAAAAATTACGCCCATGTCTGTCAGCAAACTTTTAAACCCCACTGTTGTTATATCGTCCCTCAAATGGAACCATCTCAGTGCTTTTCCTTTCAATTTGAGTGAGACGAGCACCATCATGTTATTATCGTCCAACTCATACGCCTGTTGTATATTACTCAATTGTTTCTCAAAATGTTGGAATGAGTCGCCCGTTGCATTGAATTCACTGATTAGTTCTTTGATGTGAGTCAGATCTTTTTTCTATATATATAAGATACTTATGATTAAAGTAATTGCAATTCGTATACTTGATCGCCTGTACACGTAGCTGTAGCTAGACGAAACACTTATTTCTGTTTCACCTGCTGATACTAGCAGGATGTCCTGAGCTCTTGCAGAGCTGGCTCCGATCCTCAACTCTATCTGTACCTAACATGTTTCCCATGTTTGTGGTCCTTATTACACTTCACGCACCTGAACTGCATATGGCAGTGTGCCCGAACCTCTACATTGAAATACACGATCTGAGCTCTTTAATTTTTCCCAACGTACGGGATGATAGTACAGAAATCTGATTCTTTTTAAACTATCGATTTTTCTATCGGATGTTAATTGCACTAAAAAGAATGACAGTTTTACTGTCGGGTGTTAGTTGCACTAAAAAGAATGACAGTTTTGCTGTCGGGTTTTAGTTGTACTAAAAAGAATGTCAGTTTTGCTGTCGGATGTTAATTGCACTAAAAAGAATGTCAGTTTTGCTGTCGGGTGTTAGTTGCACTAAAAAGAATGACAGTTTTACTGTCGGGTGTTAGTTGCACTAAAAAGAATGACAGTTTTGCTGTCGGGTGTTAGTTGCACTAAAAAGAACGACAGTTTTGCTGTCGGATGTTAATTGCACTAAAAAGAATGTCAGTTTTGCTGTCGGATATTAATTGCACTAAAAAGAATGTCAGTTTTGCTGTCGGGTGTTAGTTGCACTAAAAAGAATGACAGTTTAACTGTCGGGTGTTAGTTGCACTAAAAAGAATGGCAGCTTTGCTGTCGGGTGTTAGTTGCACTGAAAAGAATGGCAGTTTTGCTGTCGGGTGTTAGTTGTACTAAAAAGAATGGGATTTTGCGGCTACCACCCCTGTCCGAATGCGAGGAAATCGGATTGACCCGCACGAACTTAAGGTTGTCGCCTTTATAACTTTTAAGCTCCTTCTGCGTGTCTACACTGACCGCCAAATCTTTCTCGAACAGATAGTTAGATGGTGGTAATAAAGCAATACCCCAATGGTTGTCTCTCATTTTTTTTTTATCAATATGATAGAAAAAAAAAATTGTTTTTATTTTATTATCTACAAAAAAAAAAGTGGACTGTATTTTATATATGCTGCTCCGAGGATCTGTTGACGACTGATGAAAAAACCAACTCGTTAAAACGCTTCCACGCATCACAATAATTTTTCTCGGTGAGTTGCCGTTCACCGAGGTTCCTCGTTGCTCTTCCCGATAGCGGTGCCCTTACATAGGAAAATTTATAGGCGGGCGCTATTCACTACTACACTACACCTGCTGCTGGAGTTGTTTTAGCTACCTTCTCCTTTAATACTGCATATAGGCGGCAAATAATGTTGCCTCCGTTTCAGCGATCCTGAGCTGCATCTCCACGTTGATCAATAAATCATCGGCCAACGCGATACTGCTCTCGGACACCTTCACCTGCGCCCAAGCATCTTACAAAGCTTCAAGCTTGACCTGCGATGCTGCCATCGTACAAGTCCCAAAGGCCGCGATAAACTAATAACCTCGATGACTCACGCGGCTTACTAATGAAAACCTCCTACTCTCGGCAAACCCCTATGACCTCCGCACTACAGTACCTACAATGGGATCAGTCCGGGCCACCGCATAAAAGGGCATTCGATAAATTACGTTACGCTATATTTTACTTTATGGAGAGCAGGTCACCACCACCTTTTACGCTTAGACGAAGAATGAATATTTTATTTTATGCCAAACGAAAAAAAACGCGCAATTCTTAAAAATGAAAGCGAGATCATGCTTGGTCCCGTTCAGACCCGCCGTATCAGCTGTTGTCCTTGTCTTTTGCTTCGTCGATTGGTTGTGTTCGATGAGTCTTTTGTTTCGTCGATGGGTTGTGTTCGATGAGTGTGTTTTTGCGTTCGTCGGTATGGTGGTTTCGTGTAGCCACACACTAAAGTTTTGGGTTTAACTGCCGTGATTAATAGAACAAAAAACTACTTGTTTCTTCAAATACCTTTAATCGACTGTTTGTTTTACTTATTTGTGTTATTTTGGTTTTACTTATTTATATGTTTAATTTGTTCTTAACTATGTCACTTATTTAATGTTTTGGTTCCCAGTGTTGAAAGAATCAAAAATTCCACGATATAATTTATCATGTACCACTGCTGCCAATAAACCGTTGGCATTAACAATAGCGCGGAAATTTCCAGAAAACAATTAATTAAAAGATGATAAATTATTTTCTGATCTTGCTTTATTGAATGTCCGATTGCGACTGACTCTTCTTTTAACTTCTACATATTCATGCTTATTTTGACATTCGAACGAATAGCCAATTCTAACGAATGTCTATCAAATTACACACAAGTTCATTCGAATGAATAGAGACATTCGTATGAATTGGCTATTCGTTCGAATGTCAAAATAAGCATGATTTTGATTTACTCCCAGCAACCAGTTTCTCTAAAAAACGGAGGGGATTTTTACATTACTCTTTTGTGTGCTTAAATTTGTTTGTACTGCCACAATAGTAACCAAAAAGTATATTTGCATTTCCCCTTTTGTTCTTTTTCTCGAATGCAGGACCCTATTAATGTCCTATCACTGTAATCTAAGCAAAAAATAATAATAATAATAAAACGTCTGTGATGATACGCAGAGGCATCCATACAAACAATTACTGAAATCTTATAAATGTCCATCAATTGAGAAATGTAATAGAATATAAAACTCCCTAGAAAATATTTTAAGTGTCGGCAATCTAATAACACAACTCTATGTATTTCAGGAACATAAAATGTTAAATATTGTAAACATAATGTAAGAAATATGAGATTTAACTTTGTTACTTTGAACTATATATTAACCTTCAAATTGTGCAAGTCCTTTTCATTTTTACTCCTTACATAAATAATTAACATTGATACAAAATTATGTCAAATATTACCGATTCAAATTGTTGAATGCAATATTTTCTTTATACACCAAAACTTCAATTGTTACCTATGTAAACCTTATATAACAAATCGGCAAACAGACAATAAACTTGACCTAAGAAATAAAAAAATAAAAAAAATAGTAAAACAATTTAAGTAAACTGAATTACACAAATGTGCTTTGTTTACCATTTAAACTTTTGCTATTTTCAATAAATTTTAAAACAAAAATATCAGAATTTGAAATAAGTCAGACACATGTAGGTGGTGACCTATATTATTAAAATTGTTTGTTTTTATTCTTACACTAATACGCTTTTACCAAGTAACTTGTAGAAAGCCTAAAATTAACTTATATATTGTATTAAAAAAAAAATATTGTAATAGTGTAATCGTCTATAATAAAAGGCCGATGTTCTTTATATTTTATTAATTTTCTGCGACAACGCTTAAAATGTCTGCCCAAACGTTTCCGACTTTAACATAAAAGTAAACCAAAGCCAGAAATCTATTTTACAATATTCTGACAACACCCTTGGTCACAATTGTGTATACATACAACTGAGAGACCACTACAATAGAAATAATAGTACCTAAAACAATAAAAATAAACAAAATTAACCTTAAATATTCTTATTAGTTATTACTTTTATGTTTACGTAATTAGTTATTTGTTATTAGACATTTAAGAGCGCAATAAAATTAAATCTTAATAAAAATGCAAACTATATGTATGAAAAGTGTTTTAATTTTTATTTTTGGTAAAAGACAATATGAAGACGACAACAAAATGGTAAGCAAACAAACAACCTATAGGAAGGAGGATATTATGTTAAACAGCATGCAGAACAATATTTAACACAAAACTGTGCAAAAGTAGTTGGCGTTTCGTCGATAGGACCTTTCCAATAAACATTTTCAGTTTCCACTTTAAATTTAAGTAGTTCACAATGGCATGAAATTTTCGCAATTGTGAGCTTCCGTAAATTTAAAGTCGAGACCTGAATTAATTATTAGTACGGAACATTATTTTTTTGAATTCTACATAATGTACAGATGCTATAACATTTTGGCTTTACCAATAAATAATTTTGGTTTCGGCTCCAAATTTTAGTCGTTCACAGGGCTTTATTTTCCGTACAAATTTTGGAATTGTGAGCTTCCGTAAATTTAAAGTCAAGATCACGGTTGCCAACACGGTACATTTGGGACAAAGTCTTTGTCTTTCCCAATGTTTCTTTGCCCTTTGTCCTTCCCGACGATTTCTCAGTCCCAAACTTAATTTATGAAAAATAAAATTAATTCTACAAATAACTAAAAATAATGTCCACGACTTGGTCGAACAAAACTTTCTCGTTCGTCAAAAGTTTTGTTGGTTATTTTCTTATTTTATTAGATAGGTAAGTAAAGATCTCAGAACGGTTTATGAAATATAGAAAAAGGTTAGGTTAAATAAAATTCACTTTTAGTTTTTAAACGTTAAAGCTCTAGAAGCAGACAATTGTCGCAAGTTCTTGTTAGAGAGCTATAAGCGGCTACTGTTCTATTTTATAGCTTTTACACTTTACAAGTTTTTGAGTACGAGAACAAGTATAGTAGGAGTTTCTGATTTTTGGTATATTTGGGAATGATTTTCTTTTTCACTGGAATAATATAAGTTGTTAATAATTGAATACTTCCAGACGGGATCTTAAGTAGATTACTGATATTATTCGTTAATTATGTATTTTGATCAAATTCGTTAGAGCGGTTTTTGTAAAATTTGGCAGACAAAACAGTACAATGTTTAGTTTGAAAAATACTATTTGTTAAGTATAATTAAATTATAGCTAAAAACCGATTATAAGTCCTTGTTCGCGATATAAGCATTACTTGGTTTTTAAAGTTTTATCGAAGTCAAAATGGGGTTTTCGAAATATGAGTAGTTTTTTAAAATTAGCGTTTGCGGTGATTCCATTTGAAAATTAAGCACGCAACAATTTTAAGAACATCAATGTTACTCTAAGTTTGCATTTTTGTCAAAATCGTAATTGCCGTTCTCAAGTAAACAAAGGAAAACTAAATTAAAAAAAATCCTTTTTTCAAAAATCCAAAAATCCGAATTTTAAACGAAATCCGGGTAGCCGTTTAGGCTGTAGGCCTTTGGAAGGACGGACAGACAGACAGACCGGACAGAATTTTGCGACCCACTTTTTTGAGTTCGTGTATCATCGTAATGTCAGAATTGATTACAGTGATTGATTGACGAACACAATATCTTTCTCTTCCTATGTAATGCAAAAAGGGTAATGTACAGAACGTACACAATTTACATTGGTTATGCGAGAAAATATTTGTTAGGTTATTTTTAGGTAATACTAAAATACGAGTTGGGTGTGCAATTTATAAAATTTTTAAAATTTGTTATTTCAGTTGGAAAACTAAATCTTTGTCCCAATGTTAATTTCTCCGTCCCATTCTTTCGGTATATTTGTGTAATGGCATACTTTCATTAAAGTACGGCTGGCAGGTGTAAATGCATTATCGTATGACGAAGTGCGATGTTCCGCAAAATGACCGATCAGGCCATAAATCCGCTACCACATAAGCCTTAATATGTCAAATCGTACATGAACCGCTTAGAACTTTGGTGGCTGTACTTCCTGAACTATGTATGTGCTGAAGAGACACGAGTGTCAGCGAGTCAGCGATCCATTGGGATCGACGAGTACATGGAGTCGCTCTCACTTTTTCGCTGGTGTGGCGGCGTGAGGATGCGGGCCACGATAACCGATTCAGGGACTATATTAATACAGTATATGGCGGTTGCTGGGAAAAAAAGAAAGGCAGAAAGTCACGAGTCACGAAACGGGGTAGTCGACGGGAGAAAAACCTGAACATTGAGTCGAGGCTAATCAAGAAAAATATTAACTCGACAATAAGCGCGGAAATACCGAATACACATAATACAAAAAAAAAAAGTGGCAGTGTTTCGCTGATTCTTAAAACAAAAAAAAAAACAAAAAAAAAAAAACAAAAAAAACCAAAAAAAAAACACAAAGAAAAAAAAGAAACAAGTTCGTGCTAGAAACAAGTATTCTTAAAACCATATAAAATAAAGAAAAAAGGGGAGGATTGCGCTAGAAACAAGTAAAAACTACAACTCAGCGCCAAGTCTTTACGGCCCCCCCCCCTCCCTCCTGAAAGAAAAAAAAAAAAGTTAAGTTCCGGTTTCATGTCCGTCCTGTCAGTGATTGCCGATCCCCTACTAGCCAAGTGCCGTCTCAATAACCGCCTGGAGTTCTGGAGTTTCCTGCGCACACCGAAAGTGACATTAGAGTACATACATATTTTATTGGATACAGTGAAGTGCATAGCATATCATTTCTTTTCTTCTTGTTCATTTTTTTGTTGTTACCCATTTTTTTTTTACTTTATTTCTTTTTTTTTTCATTGCTTCTGTGCACAATTTTATTCGAACTTAGTGAATCGATATACCGTTATAATTTCTTCTTTTTTTTTTAAAAAATCTCACATGAGTGCGAAGAAATAGAGAGTTTGATAGCTAATAAAAAAAAAAAAAAAAAAAAAGTGGGAAATATAGGTATTACATAGGTATAACATACCACCCCCCCACACACCCATACCCCAGAGAACCCCCTCCGTCAAAATCATCAGGCCTGACGACGTTGAACCGAGTAAGTTCTTTATTGAAATTTCGACGAATTAAATCCTCCTTTTAGACGCTCTTATGTGGGTATCCTAGCCCCTACAGCCTACATATACATATATGTTCGGAATAAACGCGTTCGGAAATTTAATTGTGCACATTACTATTCTTGAAAATTCCTAAGTAAAACCAATTCATTTCACTTAGTAATTAAGCACATGGATAGCCTTATCTTAACTCTGCTTTCGATACATAACGTTTGCTAGGTTATTTGTTCGCTTTTTATTTATTTTTATTTTTTTTTTTTGTACCTATTGAACTTAAAAACTAGTAGAGTAAGTAATGGCAACATTGTTATACTCTTTTTCTTTTTATTTATAACTCAATTATGTACCTATTAAGAAAATGCATGAATTACCGTTAAATAAATCGCATAAAAAAATGGATTAAAAAGGAAATGTAGCTGTGGTGTCTCATTTCGGGCATAGCGGGTTAGGGGCCGTATTGTCGTATTGATTCTTTGGGGCTTATAGCTCATAAGGGTGCCATTCTAACATCGGCGGACATTGGCACAAGGAAGGGTGGGTGCAGACCCGCAAAAAGGATACAACACCACGTCCTTTACAGTGGTTGTAGGTTAAACAAAGCTTTCATTTGTTTAAGTTTTTTTTTCTTTTTCTTTATTTTCGTTTTATTTTATTATTATTCTTTTTTCTTCATACGCGCGTGCAATGATTTTATTATGTATGGCAAATAATATAGTGTCTATTGCAAGAATCCCATACCCCTACGCCGACGAGCTAGCACCAGAGCACACGCTAGGGGCTAGGCACGCGCTATTCGCGATAAGTCATTATATCCCTATTTGATTTCCTATCCTCTTCCCGCAATGTCTTTCTATCCGAATTTTCCATTCCGTCCCTCAGCTTATTTTCTTTATTTTTATCACCCAATTCCTCCTCCCGTCAACTAATGCCACATATTACATTTGTCCGAAGTTATGTTTCAAGTTGGCAACCGTGGTCAAGATTAAATTTTGGTATTAGTACGGTGCAATAGAACGAAGAGGTGTTGTAACATTTCTTAAAAGTATTTTTTTTTTTATTTTATTTATTTAATACATGCTCATCAATTGAGAACATTCACTGTTCTCGTTAGATTACTTTATACAAAATTTAAATACCTAAATACAAACACCCTAACCCTACTGAGATCAAACTCGTACAAACTACTATTAATTAATAGATTCTCTTAGACATCTGGTAATTGGTTCATTGCAACCATAGTTAACTCTTTGATATTGTGGTGAATCAGGCACTTAGTGAATCAGACACTTAGGAATTGTGGTGAATCGGGCACTCGGTTTCCCTCCAAGTTCCACTTCCAATTGGAGTCTGGAATCTGTCAAGTTAGTTAATTCTAGAACCATCTAGAGAAGATATGGAATATACATCTGGAATATATCTACTTCTGGAATATTCGCTGATAGGTGGCAGCGCGGATATAAAAGGGACGCGTTGACAACAGAGAGGTACAGTTGATTTTTACCCCGTGATTGTGTGAAGTTCGAAAGAGTAATCGGTTGTGAGATAAATAAGTGAAAAGAAATACAGTGAATAAAGCGATTGGATTGAAACGTTTAAGAATTGATTTAAGTGATATTGTTTTGGTACTAAATAAGTGAATATTTAGAAAGTGAAAATAAAGTGATTTTATTGGAAAAGTTAAACAGAATAGTGTTTTATCTTTTCGAATCCCAGTCTGAATGTAACAATATGGAACATAAAATAAAAAGCGATTCGAAGCACTTAGACGGAGCATAAAAACGAATTAATGATTAAATAAAAATGCGGTCGATATGGTATAAATGATATATTTGGACTTACATCCACTTTGGATTGGGACTTATTTCAACTTTCTTATTGCATTTATTATTAGAAGTTCCTTCGTTAGGAAATATTTCATTTGGGGTTAATTCCTTTGCTGGGGTTTGGTTTTATGCTTACACACCCTGAAAAGTTGAATAGTCGCCTAAAAATTAAGTCGACCCGTTGCCTCTGGTGGGGAGAAGTCAACATAAAACAAAACCACTATTCACGAAGTTTCTTTTTCAGCTCAATTCTTTATTTCATTGAACTACCTTATATACTAAAAAAATAGCTTAATTTACAAATTTATTTTTTGCCATTCGCGTTAATTTTACATGAGAACTCGGAATGTGATACTCATGCTCAGAACGCGAATAGCGTGCGCTTGTGTCGCAGGAATTTATTTGACATGGTAAAATTTATTGATGTGTGGTCACAACACACCCCCAATTCTAGTATAGCCATACGTAAAATAAAACCGTAAACATTTTCTTTTGTTTTTTTTTTAACCACTCAAACTTGATGGTTGAACTCAATCCGAAAAATTTGAAATAGAGAAAAATAGAAAGGAGAAAATAAATATTCGCAGCCTTATTTATAAACGTACTTCACATTATTGAGCAAACATTTTTTTATTTTGGATGCGTTATTATGGACGCCTTCATATTAAATTATTACGACTTTATCCTCGATAATGCGTTAAAATATTTTGTTTTAATATGCATTCCAGTATGTAACTACAATGTGAATACTTTTTTATATGATTAGGTACCTACCAATTCCCCGACCGTTATCTTTTTTCATTTCGAAATTGAATTCCATTTCATTTTGAATTGAATTCGTATTTTTCGCAAGCTGCTAAATTTTTTTTATATATAGGTGTCGCGGTAAACAGTGTGGAATCGATTTGCTCTCTATTTTCTAGCCGCTAGCCGATCAGTTCAGGTGGTGATTGGTGAAATCAAAACACCACGTGCTGTCAGCTGTCAAATATACAAATTTGCTATGCACATGTAAAATGAATGCTACTTTACGCAATTTGGTCAATTCATATTCGTTTTTCAAAAGTTGGCTGTATGAAATAAAATAGAAATAGGTAACTAAAGTAGGTATAGCAATTGATGTATTATAAATATCCAGCGAATTCTTGCGACTTATTATTTGTCATAGACGCTTAAATGCCAATGGCAAATCGTTCTTAATAAGCGAAGTTCGCGATTTTAAATTTTAAATAATTTTTGTTGTATTGGAAGTGACATTACCCGCTTTCTATCCATTCTGTTTTTTTTAAAGTGTGGTTCTATTATCAGTGATTTGAATGCGTGACGTGTGAGTGCACTGCGCGTTGGACCAGCGTAACCGTTGTTCGACAATTTGTTGGTACTTTTTCGCTTTTTTTATGTGTAATGGAACTTCGCATAGGGGCATATTCATAGTTATTCAATAAACCTGGGTCTAACTAAACTCGAATCTAAAGTTAACCCTCAGGTTAAACAGAACTGCTATTCATAAAGAAATTGGCAGCTCTGTTTAATTAGATCCGAGTCTAACGTGTATTCTACTACAAATCTATTACGTAAATATTTTCTGACAGCAAAAAGTCAAAAGGATTTAAAACTTGTAATTTGCGTTTTGTTGTAGTTCTGCTTGACTCTGGAGTTTTTTGTAAACAAAAATAAGGTATGCATTTTAGTGAAAACATAATTATGTGTTGTGATATGAACAAGAATTATAAAATTGCAGATGAGCGGCAAAGAAACCAATAAAAGAGCAAGAGAACAAAACTGGTCGGAAGCAGAAAAGGTTACCTATATCACTTTGATGAACATTTCGACCAAAAAATCTCAACGCCGTTAAGACTTGAAGGCTTCCAGATAAAGGCAAGCCTCTCTTAGATGGTTGATCTTGAATGTTACACAAATCAATTATAAAAGTTGCCGTATCTTTGTCGAATCGTTATCTTTCGTAAAATTCTTCATTAATCAATGATTGAAACGGATCTATGCGAGTTCTGTAGCGCTTCAGTCTTCTAGTTGATGGTACCATAGCAATATCCTCCAAAATTTCAAAATCTTCCTCAATGTTGTAATCTACCGACATCTTCCCTTTACTTTCTTTTAGTAATTTATTTTCGTGATACGTTATTGTATTTATTGGAAACCAAATGTCACAAAATTTGCAAAATTCTTATATTTTCTGTTTGTCTTTTGACGTTTAATGGAGTTAAAAACAACTTAAACATAGGTTCTGTCGTGTTTAATGTTAGACCCGAGTTTTTCGTTTAGACATGAGCTTAAATTGTCTATGAATAACATAAACTCCGGTTTAGTTTAGTCATAACATAGTAATAGCTTATCAAAGATCTATGAATATGCCCCATAGTCTTTAAACCTTCTTTAAACCATTGTTACATAGAAATTCGTAATGGCAAATGTCATGTAACTTCAAAAATTCCCGCTCACCAACCCACGCGCACCTTGCGTGTACCACTTCCGCTGTCGGCAAAGTTGCTGCCTGTGTTCATAGAATTTTGTCCGTTGAATTTAAAATTATAAGTTACATGTGAATAGTACTTTATTTTAGGAATAAGTGCACTTTTGCTGAAAATATTTATGAAACATGATTACTGTAGAATGGTTCTAGGGAAATAAAAACATTTTGAGTAATTTTTCTTCAGTTATTTAAGAAAAATTTACTCATGAAATCGAAGTTGATGATATTCAAAAGCGGAAAATACACAACCACGTTTTTCCTATTATATTTCTAGTGTATAAAACATCGCATTTAGATAGTTTTATTAACCAAACAAATTATATTAATCTTCTTTTAAAAATGTATAATAACCAACCAATAGCATTCAGTTATATTCTCGAACTCTATCATATTCCCCCATGTTTGGTAGCGGTTGGCAGCATTAAACTGCATTTACACTATCACGCACGCGCATTTTTGCACGAGACGGGACAGAGAGATCCGTGTGTCCGCAGCCAATGCTAATAAAGGCGTAGGAATGATATCACAAATCAGACGCCTAAGGTGTCATGGATGTTCTACCCATAAACAAATCATACTGAGACTGAGACCCCCAACTCACAATCCTCTTGCCGCTGGCCCCCTCAATTTTTGCCAGGAATCCGCCATTTTGTTGTCCTATCCGTGTACACCAATTCCTATACGTTTTGCTTTGCCCACAGTGAAATGTAAAAAGATTAGGTGCGAATGTGTTGGTTGAGAGGATTTTTGACATTTGTCAATACGAATATCTATGCAACAATACTAGCGCACCTAAACTTTTTGGGAGCGTAAAATTTAGCTTATAGGCAAATAACTGTTAATCGGTCTAAGTTGGGGGTCTCAGTATTGTCTCTGGTTCTACCCATAATTATAGATACGTAAAGCGGAAGTTCCGGTAACCAACATTTCTGCAATCACATGAAAACATTTCTATTTCCGATTTAAAATATGTGAAATGAAAGTGTTAATTAGTTTCAGTAAAGCAAGCCAACAATTCATCAATCATTTATACGAAATAAATAAATAATTGTACGTTCATCCCTTCCGGAAGTCATTTCCTTTTATAGGAAAACGAAATTTCGTAAGCCATCGCTATAAAAATATCAACATGCATAGCTTTTCCATAATTCCTACCACGTAAACAAGATGGCCGACCAAAAAACGTATCACGTTTTTTTGCGTGTTAGGTAATGCTGTCCCTTTCAGTCAGATGGCTGTTTAGTATTGGGCATCCCTTTAATTTTCCGTGATAGGAATGTGTGACCGTGTAAATGCCCCATTAATTTTATATTTTTTGTATTTTTGCATGTCAGATGTCACACGGATTCTAATGTGGTATTCGAGTGGGCGCTCTCAAGGCATTTTTTTTTTTTTTTCTCTCAGAGGAATTTTTATGTTCGTTTGGTACAAATAAAAGCAATCTTTTTCAGATTTCAGAGCACTTTTGCGAATCTAGATATTTTCTCACATTTACCAATACAAGTGCGTTTTAGTTTGACAACTGGTGGAGGGCGTTTAGGTTTTCGTGAATTTGTTCTACAGCAAAGAGAGGCATTTGCATCGGGAGAATTTAGTTTTGTAAATTATTTATGTATAAATATTTAGAAATCAATCGGGACGCAAATTTCGAGTGTTTTAATTCAAAATTTAACATGTGAATGGAAAACGCTTTGAAAAGTGTTGAAGGAATGAAAAAAGAGCATGTGACGTTTTTATTTCGATTAGCCACACGAAATTTGAAATCTGAGAGAAGAAGAAGAAACCCAATCGAATACCACATAAATGAACAAAATATCGAATTTGAAACAAAAAAAAAAAAAAAAAATGAGCGGGCCAGCGGCAAGAGGATTGCGGGTTGCAGGTATAAGTATGGTTTGTCTCTGCTTTTTTCTTTATTTAGCAAAACTTCAGTTATTATGTTGCTTAAAAAGAAGACAGTGTAATCGTCTATATTAGATACCTATTAAAATATTTCTAGAAAATTTAGAGATAATTATTAATATTTTTTGATAAACTGACTTTATAATTTGAGCAAAAGAAAATTTGTACGGTTTCATTTTTCATTACGTATGAATAGATAAAAAGAAGAAGATTAAGAAATAAAAAAAGAAAGAAAGAAAAATTTTAAATATAGAGAAAGAGAAAGGATTAGAAGAGAAAAACATACTAAATAATCGGAACATTGATTGTTTTTCTGTGTATCCTTTTAATTTAAAATTAAGCTAAAAACAATCCATGAGCAAATTATTGCTCAAAATTATTATTCTCATCCAGTCCTTGCACATCCCACACTTTTGAAAATTCACCAATAGCCTTCTACAATCTTACATACAGGTGTCGCGGCAAACAGTGTGGAGTCGATTTGCTCTCTATTTACTAGCCGCTAGCCGATCAGTTCAGGTGAAAATAAACACCACGTGCAGTCAGCTGTCAAATATACAAATGTCAGTGCATATGCTTGCAAACAGTGTTCAGAAAGAAAGAAAACAAGTTCAAATGAGGAAATAAAGTTCGAAAACAAATAAAAAAATTTAAAAAAATGCCGACAAAAGATACAGACTCAAGTGGTAGTGAATACGAAGTGGAACAGTTTGTACGTCCGGACAAAATTCGAAAAACTGTAAACGACGACACTGCCGATTTACTGGGAAACTTTGACGACGCAAAACGAAAGGAAATTTTCGAGGGCACGTATGTAGATCCCAAAACTGGAAATCCCAGCGACGACGATGAAGAAGTGAAAGACTACAGTGGTTCATCAGATGGCGAAAATCAAGAAAATGGTGTCGTCACTGATGACGAGGATATGGACGATGACGGTGAACAAGCTGCAGCGGCCACAACTTCAAAGAAACACCTCACAAGTGATCAATTGGCATCTTTGATGCGTGGAGCCAGCAAAGCTAACCGATTCGTTCTATATGTGACGAATCTAAATTTCGACACAGTCAAGGAAGACTTGGAAGATTATTTCAGTCAAATGGGCCCGGTGAAAAGTGTTCGCATACCAAAGAAGCGTCGTGGTGGCTTTGCATTCGTTGAGATGGCAACAGTAGATGGATTTCAGAAGGGCTTCACACTGCACGACACCAAACTGCAGGGACGCAAAATAAAAGTGCAAATCTCCGAGGGTGGCAAAAAGAAGTCTGCGAACAAGAAGAATATAATGAAGCAAAAGAATCGAAAGTTAGCCGAAATGCGAAATGAACGGAAATTCTTCACGAAAAGTGGCAAGTACTACGACAAGAATTTAAAAAAGGAAAAGGCAAAGGATCTGCTGGCGCGGAAGAAGTGGCGAAGGAAACCTGCACCACGGCCAGCGTAACTTGGCAGGGGGGATCATTTCGGGAGCTATTAATTTTCTTATTTCTTGTTTAATAAAAACACGTATATTTTATTTGTACAAAGCGAACATTTTTTTACTGTCTCTGAACAATTTCGCCCGCTGTTCTTATAGAGAGAGCTTAAGAAGTAAGTATGTATCTCTAGAAAGTCATTCGATGCACAGCAATACAAAGATCGATACGATTAAACGGCAGAGTAGTCACACAATCTACCAACCTAGACTTACTTTTGCTGCGTTTTCACTCTAAATTCCACATGGGTTTAGTCGTTACTCGTTAGTGATCCTAATCAACAACGCCTGTTACGTGTTCTTTCAAGTCTCTCTCTGTTTTATATTCAAGGATAGAAACGTGTTGGTATGCTTAGTTTGGTTGGACCATTTATTAAAGAATTTAACTTTTCGTCGTCCTAAGATAGTTTGCTAAATATATGTGGATTGTGGAAGGCGGCGACTTAGGTACTTATATAATTATATGAAATATATGTGCAGTGATTGAGTTGTTTCAAGTGAAGCATATTATTTCGGTGGCACTAAACCCGTGGTACCCACTCCAATCTTGTGCTGCGTAGCACATTTTAGATCTCATCATAACATCAAAAGGTTTGAACTAGTTGCTCGGTGGAACATTTCTCTGATTCCCTTACCCTCTTCCAGTTACAATTGCATACCTTTTTTGCTTTTAGTTTTGTATTACCTATTTTTAAATCAGAATTGGAGGATTGCGGAGTTTTATTATGTACATATTTTCGATTGGCTCTGCGAAATAAGGCTACAATATAAAAATGAAATACCTAAGTCTCCTAAAAATTATACAGGAAACAACAACAACGATTTTTAATAAAATTTGGGGTGTTATTTCCTTTTTTGGGGCTCTATTTCCTAATGATAATTGGGTTCTTGTTTCATTATGGGGCCTTATCTCATTTTCTCTTTTGGGGGCCTAATTTCCTACAGCCTTTTCAATTTAGTTGAATTATTATTTATTTATTTATTTAAACTATTAACAAATAATAAATTAAGTGTTAATTAATATAAAACATAGCGCTAGCTACCAGGGCCTTCGGCTAGGTCTAAAACTAAAGAGGTTACAGCTTATCAATTAAGTCTAATGAGTTTAGGAGGGAATAAACTGCTTTGATATTGGATTGGGAGGGGAGGGTAAGAAGTTGGGATAGTTGGGAGTTTGGAGAGTTGAGTTGAATTAATTTTTAGTGGCTTGTTTATTATCATCTGGAGTTTTGAATGTTATTGTTGTTCTTGCCGCTTCACTCATCATTTGTCCATTCGTCTCTAGTTGTCCAAGTCCGAGGAATAGGGCCACTTCAATTGCTTGGGTCCAGAACATTTCTGACGCTAGTGCGGTTGGTTTTGCTGGATAGTACATGTGTTGTACGTCGTTCGGGTCGTGCGGGCCTCCTTACCAGTTTGGAAATTTGCTCTCAATGCTGGGTTTAAGGCCACCCATGTCGTTGTTTAGTATGTGGCACCAGCCCAACCGCACCCTCTAACCATGATTGGTTCTTCGCACCGGAGCGACTCGTCGCCGGACTACTTAAACCTGGTCACGACCAAAGAGCGTCTACTCCATCAGAAACACCCGTCAATATCCTTCAAAATTCTGAATCATCTTTAGTGATTCGGCCAAAATGACAGAACACCACCGAAGATGACGCCTTCCATCAAAAATGTTGTAAGATCACATGGAAGAAAAAAGTAGACAATAAAGGCCCAACTTTAACTCACCTTCAAAACTCAAGCCAGTTGAATATTTATTTTACAGTTCAAAACGTAGGTTCTATTTTCTTATAAAGATTTCGTTTGAATCAATCTGAGGCTTGTCATTGAAGGCGGTTAAAAAAGGACGTACTTAGCATCAAGTCAAAGTATTCGGTCGTTTCGCAATGGCGAAAGTACTGCAGCAATCTAAGATTGTTATTACAAACGCGCATTTGAGGCCCTGAATGGATTACGTAATGATAAGCGACCTTTCGGTGGAGCAATGATCTTGCTATCAGGCGATTTTCGTCAAACGCTGCCTGTCATTTCGAGATCAGCTCCGGCAGATGAATTGAATGCTTGCCTGACAACAAACATGCAAGTTGTTTTACAAAATGACCAGTCCGCTGCAGAGTTCTCTAGGCAATTGTTGGCGATGGGCTATGGTGTGATTCCAGCAAACTTAATCTCTGGCCTGATTGAGTTTCCACAAAATGTTTGCAACTTTACAACGACACCGGAAAATCTAATCATGAATATTTTCCCGAATATCGCTCAGAATTATATTGTATATAATAAAATTAATAACACAAATTGATAAATACAGTAGTAACCGTTTAAAGCGAACCCGGTTAAAGCGAACTTTCGGTTATAACGAACCATTTCATGAAGTCCCAATCAATGCCCCATAAGAATTATGAATTTTAATTTCGCATATAGCGAACCCGCCTAAAGCGAACTTTCGCATATAACGAACCCATTCTGCGCGTGAAATATAGAAAATGTCCGGTTATAACGAACCAAAAATCTGTCGCTTTACATTGTCATCCAGATTTTCCCAACTTTTCGGGACTTCTCCGAGAACTGTATAGCTGCGTACGAACCAACATTCTCAAACGTCAACATTTTGTCCTTTAATATAATTTGTTCGGTACTTCCCCGAGTAACCCTATGTTTACAACCGAAAGGTTGAGTGAAGTGACGCGCTTTAAAATCATTTAAGTAAAATGGGAGATTTAGAAACAAATAAAAGAAAATGTTTCACATTAAAAGACAAATACGACTTAATAAAGCGTTTAGAACAAGGCGTAAAACAAAGCGATATATGGACTTGCAGACGTCGAATTGTTTTTAAGCGAATTGAAATCTTCTCAAACAAAACAATCTAAGATTCATGACTTTTTTAAATAAAAAAATTGAAAAAAATTTAATGCTTTATACTGAAATATTAACTTATTTTTTATGTGTTTTGAACCCTTTCTCTTTTTTTTATTGATTTTCAAAACAAAACTTTATGATTTTCTTAGCGTATCACTTATAACGAACTTCGGTTATAACGAACCAATTTGGTCAGTCCCTTCGAGTTCGTTATAAGCGGACACTACTGTATATTTTAAAATTTAAAATTAACAATTCATATCCAAATCAATATTTTTTTAAAACTATTTAAATTAAATTTTAAATATCATAATCATAGTAATCTTATTTCAGACTTTAATACCAATAAATTTAAAGGAAATCAAAATAATAAATATTCACGATTTATCCCTATTCTAAAAAAATACACTCCTGAATATTTATGTTTTAGCTATAGTAATAATTTATGCCCAAATAATAGATTTCACATTGTAGACAAAATTTAGCTTGAACAACAGCACCACCGCGCTCGAATTCTTACCCTTGCAGCTTGGAATTATGTAGATATGGGTGTGCATATGCTGCTCCCCTGCAACCACCCTGCTAGAGGGGTGGGTGCGAAGCTAAGTATCTGCAAAAATTCCGGTAATCTAAATTAGATTATCCAATATCAACAATATTAAATTAAAATCTAATAAAACATTAGTTTTCGTTATTTTCAATTTTCCAAAAACTAGAACATAGAAATAAATCAATCTGGATTTCAGTGTTCGATTAAGAATTACAAGGGGCAGTAAACACTATAAACAAATTTAGTGTCTTTGTTTATAACTTTGAAAAAAATCAACATTAAAAAAAAAAAAAAAAATGTTTCTTTCAATTTTAAGTTCGAAAGTATTTTTTTCAAAAACTATTAACAGCAATAACTTGGTTTGAAAATAATTTGAAAGAACGGGTTCCTGGATCTCAAAAATTGTGAAGTATTTTATTGTAAGTGTTGCCTTTGTTTTTATAATTTTTTGCATGTACCTATGTAATTATATTTTATTTTTTCTTAAATTAACCCGATAGACCTCACCCCTCCCATAGTATAAAATGCTTGTATTTAAGCCCTCTACAAAAGTTTCATTCTGTCAAAGGGGGTTCAATAAACCCCCTGCCCAGCACCAGCATTTAGAGAACGCGATACTCGCTCGCTAATACACTTCAGAGAGTCATCGAATCGCGCGGAATGAATATGACCAAACCAACTTAGTATCACCTCGCCATCACCGCGGCCGCCAATGTGGTGATGAGAAGTTGAACTTTACTTTTCCTTCCTCCCGCTGCTGTTGCGACGGGGTAGGATGGGAGCTGGGAGGATGTGGTGTAGCTGTAGTGTATCCATTTCGTGTCACATCACAAATTCTGCTGTTTGCTCCATAATCCATACCGCGGGAGGATGGATTCGTATTAGGAAAGGAACACACTCTCTTTGTTAGGCCGCGCTCTCCTGTACAGAGTTGTGCAGTGTGCGCGCTCTCTTGACCAGCATGCCGTTTAAAAAATAAGACCCATTTAAATTAAACAGTATCCATGAAAAAAAAATGAAGCACCCCGGTCAGGGTGTAAAAACGAAGCGCAGAGGTACTTTTCAGTCGTAGGTATCTTTGTTTGTTTGATTTTTGATATTTAGCTTGTGTTTTTTTTATTATTTTATTCGGTGTGTATCTGAGTGGAGTGCTTCATCAAAGAAACAAGGTATCCCATGGCATGGCTATGGATACAGATGCAGATACAGGTAGGTACATGTCATACATAATGCTCAGTGCAACGCATCGTTATGAGAATCGCGCTCTTTAGAACGATAAATCGAAAAGGTGCCTTGCGTTGCGGCTTGCGGGGCTGATTTGTGTAACCATCTTCCTCTGTTCACATTTTTTTTTTTTTGTCGTTTGTTCCCCTTTTAGTGAAGCTTGTGTTGCTTTTATTATTCATGTTCTTTCATTCCACTTGACCGCATCGGCGGCAGTTTTTTTTTTTCTTTTTTTTTGGGGTAGAGTTGCGCTGCGGAGGAGATGCCACACTCACTCGCTTAAGTGATTGTATGCAGAGGACTGCTACAAAAAAAAAAAACTGAAGAAGGAATGGAACAAAGTGAGGGATTGCAATATTGCATTTAAAATTCACTGCAAATGGCTTTTTCGACATATATTTTTGGAGTTCTCTTTAAATATGTAGGTATCCCCATCTATACAGATGATTTGATGTATGCTTCTTTTTTTTTAAGGGGTGGTGGTTTGTATATTTTTGTCGGAAGTAGAGGAGAACAAATATTGGCACTGGCTCAAGAGATATACTCGTACAATATAGGTATCAGTTTATTTTTATTTTAACATTTTATGTGAAAAGTATAACAGTGTTCGATTGATATTGAATGTAGTGCACTCCCCTCCACTCTTGTCCTTAAGGAAAGGGTGTTTCAGATATATTGAATAGGTATATACTTATTGCTACAGGGAACAGAAGCAGCGTCTATTTGGACGTGGATTCGTCGTAAGCGGCAGACTTAGGCAAGAAGTCTTGAGCTTTCGACATGTTAGTGAAAGTCTTACAACTATCCGCATCAAGGCTAAATTCGCCAACATCAGCCTAATATGAGCTCACGCCCCCACAGAAGATAAAGACGATGCTACCAAAGAATGTTTTAACGAGCTCCTCGACAAAACATACGAGCAATGTCCTAAGTATGACGTTAAAATTGTCTTAGATGATTTTAACGGCAAAATAGGAAAGGAGGACATATTTGGTAGCACAATCGGAAAGCACAGCACGACACCACGTCTGGAAACGGATTTAGGCTAATTGACTTTGCTGCGGGACGTAATGTTACTATAGCTAGCACACGTTTTCCTCACCTCAATATTCACAAAGGTACATGGACGACACCGGATGATCAAACCGTCAACCAAATTGACCATGTTGCGATCGACGCAAGGCACTCCTCTAATATTTTATATGTCCGGACTTTTCGACCGGCCAACATAGACACGGACCACTACCTTGTTGTAGCGAAGGTATCTATGAATGAGGATGTCTCACACACGACAACAACAGGGAAATGCTGGGAGGAGATTCAACGTTGAACGGCTACAAACGCAACAAACCACCAGTACTTTTGCCGATCGTGCATCCCTCAACCTCTCGAGAAGACCTATACAGCCAGCATCAAGTGCTGAAGGCCAGTGGCATCGATGCCAAGAAGCCATCAAAAACGCCGCAACTGATGTGCTCGGTTTCACCAGCCCACCCCCTGGTTTGACGAAGAGTGACGGCAAGCACGTGCAGCAAAACAAAGTGCCTACGAAGCGTCGCTGCATAGAAGGACGAGAGCAGCTCGTCAGCTCTACGAGCAAAAAAGGAGGGAAGAACATCGGCTTCTCCGGAGAAAAAAGAGAGAGTATGAGAAGCGCGCGATCGAGGATATAGAGAGGTGTTACTCCAGGAACAATGTTCGGAAGTTTTACCAAAAGGTAAAAAGAACGTGTCAAGCCAACAAGACCCGAACGGAGACCTGAAGAGACGAACAAGGAAAGCTTGTAGTAGAGTCACAGGCTGTGCTGAGGACATGGAAAAACCATTTCTGCAGACTGCTAAACGGCGAAGACGACACAAATTCCGCTGTCAGGCAGAACGAGCCATTCAACCTGGACGATGAAAGCCAAGATTTCCGTCCACCTGACCAAAATGAAGTGAGGATAGCAATATCCAAGCTGAAGTCCAACAAGGCTGCTGGACCAGACGGCTTACCTGCCGAGCTCTTCAAGGCAGCCGGAGATGACTTGGTAGAGTGCATACACCAACTCGTCTCCAAAATTTGGTTAGAGGAAAGTATGCCTGATGAATGGAACCTCAGCATTGTTTGCCTGATCCACAAGAAAGGAGACCCTCTAAACTGCGCCAACTATAGAGGCATCAGTCTCCTTAACACTGCGTATAAGATCATGTCTGCTGTACTGTGTGAACGCCTGAAACCTTTCGTCAACGATCTGATAGGTCCCTATCAGTGCGGTTTTAGGCCCGGTAAGTCCACGACCGATCAAATATTCACACTGCGGCAGATCCTGAAGAAAACCCAAGAAGTCCAGATCGATACTCACCATCTTTTTATCGATTTTAAGGCCGCATATGACAGCATTTATAGAGACGAGCTATACAGAGCCATGTCTAGTTTTGGCATACCTGCCAAACTTGTCAGATTGTGCAGAATGACGATGGAGAATGCTCGCTGCTCCGTAAAGGTCGGAAATCTCACCGAGACCTTTGATGTCAAAAAAGGATTTAGACAAGGCGACGCGCTGTCATGTGACTTCTTCAACATCATTCTTGCGAAACTCTCAAGCCAACACCAGAGGCACAATTTTCCATAAGTCTGTGCAACTGCTTGCATACGCTGACGACATTAACATTGTTGGCAGAACACAGCGAACTGTCACTGGTGCGTTTGCAAGTATTAGTACAGAAGCGGCAAAAATGGGTTTAGTGGTGAATGAGGGTAAAACAAAATATATTCTGTCAACAAGAAGGGACACACAACATCGACGAATCGGACAGAACGTCACGATAGACAGCTGTAACTTTGAGGTAGTTAGGGACTTTGTCTACCTCGGCTCCGCTATAAACTCTGACAATGACATCATATCAGAAATCAAGCGAAGAATCACACTTGCCAACCGCTGTTTCTTTGGCCTAAGACGGCAATTGATTAGTAAGGCCTTGTCAAGAAGCACTAAGGAGATTCTCTATATAAGACTCTCATCATCCCTGTCCTGCTCTATGGCGCAGAAGCATGGACCCTAGCAAAAACGGATGAGGATCTTCTTGGTCGCTTCGAACGCAAAATTCTTCGAGTGATTTTTGGTCCCGTTTGCGTTGGAGGAGAAGATTTAACAGCGAACTCTACGAGCTGTACAGCGACATCGACCTGGTCAGAAAAGTACGCAATAGTCGTCTAAGATGGTTAGGACATGTAGAGCGAATGGACACGAACGCTCCGACCCGGAGAGTCTTCGATTCCAACCCGGAGGGACAACGCAGTAGAGGAAGACCTCGCCTTAGGTGGCGCCCGCAAGTGGAAGGGGACCTCAACCAACTTGGAGTGCGCAACTGGAGGCAGTTAGCCAAAGATCGCGCTAACTAGAGAGGCGTATTGGTTGAGGCCCAAGTTCACCCCGGACTGTAGCGCCACCTTAAGTAAGTAAGTAAGCTACAAAAATTTGGCTGTTGATTTTTAAATTGTAGTTGTCATGAAGTCTAACATCGTAAAAAACCCGAATTAAAAAAAAATATTTTGAAGACTATTGAAATACAGATGCCTAATAGAGAGAATTTCAAAGTTTTTGAACGGCTCTATATATACGATTTGCTATAGGTACACATTATTTTACTTACATGTTTTGTTTAGATAGTGGAGGCTTTATTTCATTGTTATACGTATCGGGCCTTCAGGATATTCCTACTGTAGTTTTGATTTCAATAATCCATTAAACTAACTTTAAGATAGTTAGACGACAACAGAGAATAAGATGATAAAGTTGCCTCTCCACCCAACTTTGATATTGCTTCAGAAGCATGTTTCTTTCAGCTGAGCCTACAATCTAATATAATAATAAGTCCAAACTTAATTGAAATGTTCACTCGCAGGTCTCCGTACATTAGATATTTTACTCAAATTTGTGACACACAAATGAGTCTTGCAAAAACAAATCAAGAAAATCAAAACGTATGGCAATTCTAAATTCCCCTGCTTCCGAAGATGTTTCTATAGATGGACAAAGGACAATGCCGATCGACACAAGACTGATTTCAACACAGCATCGTCGGTGGCGTGTGCGAAGTTGTGATCCCAGGTTGTCTGGCAAGGCGCCCATTTTTGCGTAGCATAGCTTTTCAACCCAAAAAAAAACCTACCTGTGCTCGCACCTGCATGGAGATTGTTCCTTCTTACAGCGATGAAGAATTTCGTCACCACTTTCGAAAAGAATCTTGAAAAGAACATTTAGTTTTATTTTTCCGCCTGTTCACATTATTTAAATACGCAAGATATCAAAACAAATGCACGCATATATGCCAAATGGGACAACAAATTTCAAATCAACTGTAAGGTGACTAACAGCTTTTCCACTTCTTACACCAAGAAATTAGGCCTGTTCCTTCACTTTTAAATCTAACGAATTTTTACTAATTCTTATGAATTCTTACGAATTTGTACTCAGTGCCGTTCCTTTACTCAAAAAATTCGTAAAAGAGAGCGTCATCGAGCAAGATATTACCCCTCCACTGAGAATCTTACGAATTTTTACTCCACAAATTTCTTGGTGTTAGAAGTGAAACAGCTGTCAGTCATCTTACAACTAACAGCTGATTTGAAATTTGTTGTCCAATTTGGCATATACGTTGATTATTTTTTGATTTTTTGCTTATTAAAATGGTATCAACAGGCGGCAAAATAAAATTGAATGTTCTCTTTAATATTCTTTTCGATATTGGTTTCGAAATTCTTTCTTTCTTTCTTACTGTAACAAAGGAACAGAACCTATTTTGTGGAGAGAAAATTCGTAAGATTCTGAGTGGATGGGTAATATCTTGCTCTCTCGAAGACACTCTCTACGATTTTTACGATTTTTTCGAGTTAAGGAACGGCACTGAGTACAAATTTGTAAGAATTCGTAAGAATCAATAAAAATTCGTAAGATTTAAAAGTCTTGTCTCGATTCAAGACCCTCTTTGGGCTCTCAACGACGTTTGAAGAGTGCATTCCGATGACTCTACCTACATTTTTATACCTTACTAAGGCTACGAGAAATCGTAAATTCAAGCCGGTGAACGATTTCATAGCAGCAAGCAACACCTCAAAGTAGACTCATGAGGAACTGTTGCTAACAAGCGATTAAGACATTTCACTATTTCAATAGAATTTTTGGTAAACTTTATACTCAATATCCTTTGTTTTACTTGTGTATAAACCAAGAAATGCTTTTTAAGCAGCATCAGCCACAATGACATGTCGTCAATATTTTGTTTGCAGTTCGTTCAGAAAGTTTTCGTTTTCAAATCATTTAGACAGTAACGATTAAAGTTGATTTTATCAGGACAAAACCAAAAGGTGCGTCTGGTATTTTATTTCCTTTACGCTGTTGTTTTTCTTTACGTTTTTCTGAAGGGCATCTCGCTTCACATTTTGATACCGAGAGATGGCCGCCACCAGACGACAACGAGATATTCACTTCTTCGTCGCGGCATTTCAGTTGCAATAACTGCGCATCTTGCAAGAGCCCGCGAACCAGTTCTTCGTAATTTGAACGGGTATCACTACGCATGTATGTATCACAGTATGCATATGTGAAGACTCTGTGACTTCTTTTGCTTCGTCACTTAAAGATAAATGACCTGTCTTATGTTTTCTGAAAAATAAATATAAAAATAAATCGAGGATGCTGGATGCTGGCGCGGCGGTCTGATGCCATGCGACGCGTCTTAAAATTTGCCTAATTAACGTATCTCTATATATTAAAATGGAAAGTATTTAGACCTATTAAGGATACCTATACAGGAAATATTTACGAATTGGAAATATATGCTTTAATTTGAAAATAAAGTTCAACTACAGTGTAATTTTGTGCGTAATGGAGGTGTAGGGTAGACTGGGTACCATCCATAACATTGCCGTTTATAAGCTAAGCGGTGATGAAGTTATGTGAAATGTAGGATCATGTTTCTACGTAAAATGGAAAGTGTTTTTTGAGTACTCAGTGTGATATTTTGCATAGTACCTACTACCTACATCATATTAAAAAAAAAAAAAATACCAGAGACGGTTGAAATAGTTATTGGGGTCAGTTGAATGACGAACACAATCTTCTATTGCTGCATACATATTTAAATCATTTTTATTTTAAATAATAGCCCCCTTATTAATAAAAAAATGTGCATAAGTAAGTTAGTTAGCAAATGTCAGATAGCATACAACAAATAGACATAACTGCTGAGTAACAAGTTGATAACTTTTACACAATGTTTATTAATACGGGGGTAGCTTTGTTGACAATATTTATCACGTCATTGTTTTATATAGAACTAGCAAACCCATACCCGCTTCGTTGAGCACATTTCCAAGTAAATAAAAAAAAGTGTAATTTAAAGGCGTAAAATGCTTTCAATTCTTCAGGCTTCAGAAATGCTGTAACCTAAGAGAGCAGTTAGAAAACTTTGAATAAAGTTCGCTTTTTTAAATATCTTCCATTTTACTCTAATATGCTTTCTTATAAACAACATTTTTGGTTTTTCCATCTTTTACATAAATAAAGGGTTTTTTTGTATTTGACTTCTATTTTCTGCAATTTGGCGCTTTGCCAAACTTCGGCTATCACTCTCGCAGTGCTGCCAAGATTTAAAAGTGCCGAAAATATATATATATTTTATTATATTCGTCATTGAACCTTCAACCGAACCGAACGTTTTTCTTTTGCTCCCACTTCGCGAGTTTAAATAAATTTAATTCCAATTTATTTATTTGCATAATTGCAATTTTTCCCTGTGCATTTCGATCGCGAAATATTAATCGACCCAATTAAGACACCTATTTCTTGGTCATCGCCTTTACCTAATTAAACGAACTAACCCGCCTAACGTTAAATATGTCAAAACAGTGCGGTAATTCTGATTGTGTGCTATCATCGCAAGACCTTAGTGCTGACTGGGTGAAATGTAATGGTTTATGCGGTAAATCATTTCATGCTCTCTGCATCGGATTAAGCAAGCGCTCAATTACATACCTTAGTGACTATAACAACAATTTCCTCTTTTTCTGCGATGAGTGCAAGGGCATCTCCCTTTCGCATGTTATGCTCGCGATAAAATGTGTTAGTGACACCGTTAACGAAAATTCCTCCGATTGTAAAATGCTTTACAAACAAATCGTGACCCAACTCGCAAAATATGACGATCTACTTAAGTGTGTAGAGGAAATATCTTCCAGCATAGATCTTTCCACCACTTTCTGTAAGACAAAGTTTAAAAACATAGACAAGCAGCTGGCAAGTCTTAGTGATCTAACTAAAAAGTCGCCAGCTGAATTTGAATCTAAAATTTTGAACCTAAAAAGTGATATTAAATCGGATATAAACTCACTTCTGAACCCGCATTTAATAAGGATCGATGATCATCTCAATTCATTTCGCTCTTACCTGGATACATATTTACAAAGCACATCAAAACCAACTGCTGCACCTCATCAACTCGTCGATCCACTGTTGTTTGATATAATAAGCAAAATCAGCGATATAAGTAACGATGTCGCTGCTTTCCGCGTAGTTATGGGTGATATAGATGAGAATGTTAGACTGACCTCAAACAAGATTGATTTCATACCAGAGCTCATTCAACCACAAACAAGCTCGGTATACAATACATCAATACTTGCGGAAATCCATGAATCCACAGATTACCAAACTTCATCATTCATCATTCCTCAACTACCAACATCGACCACTACAGCAACAACAACAACCACTACCACAATAGCATCACCCATAACATCATCAGCAGTGGTTATACCATTACCGCCCATTTCGCCAGCTACTCAAAATGGTAACTCTTCTACCGTCCCTACACTCCAAGCTGATTCAACGCCAACTCCTCCCGTCGCTGCCCCACGTAAGCTTATCAAGCATTTTGGAACTACGTGGTCACCTTCGGAATGGCAACAGAGAGTTAATAAACTACGTGAAGAGAATCAGAAGACTATTCCCTTCTTCATCAAAGGCGCTCCCCAGCATGCTGATGTTTCTTGGATATCGGAGTTCTTCAATAAGAAATTTGGTATAACCATTAGCCAATGTAAAATGTTTCTACCATCTCACCACAAAGGCATGCGGAACTTCAAATTTGACATCCCGATCAAATATGAATGGTTATTTCAAAGTTCTGCCGGTAAAAACCTCAAGCTTGGCAATATGATTATATCTAGATGGACGGACAAACCTACCAAAAATAAAAACAAAAATAAGTCTAGAAGTAAGTTACCAACACCCGTTTCAAATTCCCTTCCCAAATCCGACTCTAACTGGAGCCTCAAAACCAACATATTCCCCAACTTTGCTCCTCCAACTCATATTCCCAATGAGCCTCCTTCGGCTTCTTCAAATCCGACGCCCAAACCTAAACGAGTATCCTTCAATCTAACCGAAACCCCTCTCACTCCCTCCTCTCAAAATTCCCCGCAATCTTTAACCACTAATTTCCCCAATTTCGACCTTCAAACTGGAGCCAAGTACCCTAATTTCATTAGGTCCCATATTCTAAATCCTTCATCTGATCAGATGTCTAAGGTCCCATCTTCATCACATACCCCTATTTTTGACCCCGTTCTGCCTCCCACAGTTAAACTAACACAACAAACTAGTGATACTACAGAATGTCGCTATGCACTTTCTAGGCTAAGAGAAAAAAAAACATACGAGAATATACGACTCCTTCTAGCATATCTACACGACAAATCCGACTCAGTCTGCTATGAGGGAAAAACGAAAACAAGCGTCATGGTCTCCATTCAACAGGAAGGGCTCCCTACTGATCTAAATACTCTCAGGAACATATATATCAGGTTCCACGAGATTTTTAATATGTCTCCCAAAAAAGTCTCGGATGACCTTGCAGCTTTTGGTAACTATGTTCACTCCAAAAGGATTTCACATCTTCAACGGAGCAGAGTTGACCACAACAAATTTTTTCGTCCCTAATATGCCAAAAAAACCAATGCTTCAAATACCCACTCCCAAAAATATTCCTCTTACCTTCTACTATCAGAACGTAAGGGGACTACGATCTAAAACTAGTGCTGTTTTGCGCCAATCTCATGCTCTCCCTTTCGATATCTACGCTCTGACTGAAACCAACCTAATTCCCGATATAAAGAACCTAGAATTATTCCCCCCTACATTTAGCGTTTTTCGAGACGACGATCCTACCCACCCAAAGGATAACTCTCCTTGCCGAGGCGTGCTACTGGCCATACACAACGACTTCGACTCTACCCTTATTTCCATTTCTTCTTCTCCTAAGCTTGACTTTGTTTCGATAAAAATAGTACTCCCCCGCAGATCGCTGTACCTTATGTGTTTTTACATCCTACCAGCTCAACCTATTGAATCCTACCAACTCGCTATTAATGCGATTGATGAAATAATCGAGTTATCTGACTCCCATGACGACATCCTCATATTTGGCGACTTTAATCTGCCTCTGCTACAATGGGGCCCATCAGATGATGAATCATTTTTCATAGCTTCAAATCCCAAGTCAATAAAGGAATGCCTCTTCATAGATCACCTAACCGACTCAAGTCTATGCCAAGTTAGTGGTATTACAAACTTTATGGGTAGGCAATTAGACCTTATCTTCACCTCTGATCCCATTAACTCCTCTGTCTCACTTTCTCCTCTATTGCTGTCAACTATTGATAACTTACACCCCCCACTTCTTCTCTCTTTTTTTCATAACACTCCACCGCAGCCCACACCTTCTACAGCTCACCCTTCCTACGATTTTCATAAAGCCAACTTCCGCAAAATCAATGAATACCTCAGCAGAGCCTCTTTTGACTTTACCAATCTGTCTTTAAATGATGCCCTCTCCATGTTTTATAGAGAATTATTTAGCTCTATCTCTCTTTATGTCCCCATCACTCGCCCTAAAACATCTTCTACATCCCCGCCTTGGTATAATCGAAGACTTCGCTCATTACGCAACAAGCGTAATAAATTATGGGCTGTTTTCCTTCGCACTAACTCTTTTTCTGACTTTTCAAATTACCTCGGCTCATACCTTCAATTTACTCAGGTTTATAACTCTCTCTACCAGCGATATCTCCATAACGCGCAAGCCAACATTATTAATGACCCTAAATCTTTTTTCCGATTCGTTAACTATAAAAAAAAATCCGATGGTTATCCATCTTCCCTCTCTTACGAAAACATTTACTCAAGTGATCCACACACAATTGCTAACTTTTTTGCCACCTTTTTTAAACAATCTTTTGCCGACAACTCCTTCGTACCGGATCCCTCTTATTTTAAATACCTACAGAACTTCTCCATTGGTCCCTTTCTCTCTCAAACTTTTGAACCCTATTTAATTGAAAATAAATTACAAAACCTTAATGATGAATATTCACCTGGTCCTGACGGTCTTCCCGCCATTTTTCTTAAAAAATGTTCCTTCAATCTCTCCATCCCGCTTTCAAACCTCTTTCAGCTGTCGCTTTCTCAGGGCGAATTCCCTCAGATATGGAAATCTTCCTTTATAACAGCAGTTCACAAAAAGGGATTAAAGAGCGAGGTTACTAACTATCGACCTATTGCTAAACTTGCACATATACCCAAACTCCTCGAAAGTATTTTGTACGAAGCCCTAAGCTTTCAGTGCAAGTCTTTAATTTCCCCTACCCAACACGGCTTTCTTAAAGGTAGGTCAACTACTACTAACCTCATCGAATTTGTGTCCTCTACACTCTCAGCCTTAGAAAGTGGTAAAGAAGTCGACGTCATTACAACCGACTTCAGTAAGGCCTTTGATAAAATATCCCATAAATTAATCCTTTTCAAATTGTCAGCACTTGGCTTTGAACCTATTTTGCTAAAGTGGTTAAATTCATACTTGGAAAATCGCTTTTACAGTGTTCGCTTCAGGTCCGTCCTATCGGCCCCTTTCCTGGCTACATCTGGCGTGCCCCAAGGCAGCCATCTTGGTCCCCTTCTTTTTATCCTAACCATTAACGACCTTGAAACTGTCATTCAGCACTCAGCACTTTCTCTCTATGCTGACGATACAAAATTTTTCAAATCCATTTCCTCACATCACGACTCCCGTCTCCTTCAAATAGATCTAGATAATTTTTCCACCTGGTGCCTCAAAAACTGCCTTGAACTCAATGTCACCAAATGCCAATCTATTACCTTCTCACGCAAGTGCAACAAGTCTCCTCCTCGAACTTACCTCCTCCACGGCCAAGCTATATCCATAGCCCAATCTATTCGTGACCTTGGTGTATTATGCGACAGGGAACTTAATTTCCGCTCGCATATTGATGAGATAATTCTTAAAGCCAACTCATCGCTTGGCTTCGTTAAAAGATGGTCCAAGGAATTCTCCAACCCGTACGTGACCAGATCTCTGTACGTCACATTTGTTCGCCCCCTGCTCGAGTACGCTAGCCAAGCATGGTCTCCCTTTCAACGTGTTCATATAGACAGAATTGAGAGTATCCAACGTCGTTTTCTTCGATTTGCGCTTCGGGGGCTTTCTTGGAATGATCCCTTAATCTTACCTCCATATCAAGACCGCCTCAAACTTATTAACCTCAATACCCTTGAGGAACGCAGAGACGTAGCAGACATTCTCTTTATCCACCGTCTACTCTCAGGCTCCATCGACTGTATGTCTCTTTACAACTCTATCTCCTTTAACACTAACCCTCGGAATCTTCGTTGTCCCCGTCTCTTCTATTTACCAATTCACCGAACCTCATATGGGTCAAACGAACCTATCTCCCGTATGCTGCGGAAGGTTAATTCAAACCATACTGTTTTTGACTTCAACCGCAGTAGTCCTTCCCTTAAAATTGACCTCCTTCACCATCCTTAGCTTTTAGTAGTAGATTTAAGTTAGTCTTAGTTTAATTGTAATAGCTTGTAAGTTAGTAGTTAAGCAATGTTATAGCTTGTAATAAGCCGAATAAATGGGGGCGTTTGCCCCCACCAAAATTAAAATTAAAATTTAGTTTTTTGAGGAATAAAATGAGCAAAACTAACACAAATATTTGTTAAACGATATTTAGCCCAAAATTGTGTTAGGCGCTCATTTTTCCATTTCCATCGCTTTTTGAAAAAAGAGCCGAATATACAGTGTTGGCCAAAACTTAAGTACGAAATGATTTCGCTTTGGAAAAACCTAAAGAAAATTAAAAAAACGCATGATAGCTTTCTAGTTTTTTTTTTCAAATCAATACTTATTTGTTTTCAATTCACAATCAACAATTTATTTATTAATTACTCTTAACTTATTTTAAAAATTACGAAATTTATTAGAATTCATCAAAAACTAGGTGGACAAAAATTAAGCACATTTTCGAATTCATAAATAAAAAAACTAAAAAAAAAAATGTTGTTGCTAATATTTGGTGGCGTAGCCATTATTTTTGATAACTGCAGCACATCGTCGAGGCATGGAGTTAATTAGGGTTTCAATTATAAGCATGGGGATGTTATATGTATGACAAAGAGTGAAGTATGGCAACCCTGAATACGCCCCTAGCAGAGATGCTGACTAAACCAATGAGTGCAAACATCCACTCGAATGGAGTGTGAATTAGAAACGAACGCCAAAAAAAAAGTTAGTTTGCAAGTTAATTGCTATTACGGCGTCTACTTATGCCAAAACAAATATGGAATGCTCAAATATTATGTACGCACTCGCACAACACTAACCGTGAACACATAAACAAACTGCCAAACACTACTGAATAAACACATTCGATGGTTAAAAAAAAATAAATAAATAGTTGGCGCAACAGGTCTGGAGAGACCCTAGGCCTAGCTTCTCACAACCATTCGTTTTGTGTGAGTTTTTCATTTTTGGAACGAATGGAAGGGATCTACAGTTTTATGCCGACTCAAAACGGCTAATTGAGAAGCTCTTACAAGACATTTATACTCTCGGATGTTTGTCAGACGTTCGCGAGAGGTAGCGCAGCGGAAAAAAACCCTAAGTCGGAAATGGGTTTTTGCGGGATTCGAACCTGGGACTCCCGCATAGCAGTCCAACACACTAACCACTAAGCTACTGCGACTACAATTTACATATTTTTATTAATTTATTTATTTAATTTGAACGCTGTACAATGAGAATAATTTCTTATAATATATGTATATACTAGCTGGCCCGGCGAACTTCGTTCCGCCCAAATTCATTAATGTAGGTAATGAAGTTAATAATTCCGAGCTTTTGCTTCATTCTATTCAAAAGGTATATTAAAATTAAGTAAATAAATAAAATCAAATCCTTGTCGGCCAACCTACCGCTTTTTCACTGAAATGATTAATGGTACACAACATTTTTTGTTCTATTTCTATTATCGGGTGTGTACCCGTACAAAGCGAGAGCTTTGCCGACACGTGAAATTCAAGATTTATTCCACACACATCCAGCGATTGTCCTTGCGACTTATTAATTGTCTTAGCAAAAGCGAGACGTACGGGAAATTGAAGACGCTTACATAAATACGAACGGCAAATCGTTCTGAATAAGTGGAATCCGCGAAATAACAACACCTTCGCCTATGAATTTTCCAATCAAAATCGTTGCTTGAATTATATTTGATATTAAATTCTTCACAATCAAACGCGTACCGCTACAAAGTTTTGGTTCATTTAGGTTGCGCAACAAAATTATTACTGAGACGATTTTAAGTTTCAAATTGTGTGGAGGCAAGCCCGAAGCATCCAAAGAATTTAAAAATTCCGTGGGATAGTAGGTGGCTTCGTTTTCATCCATCACGGAGTCGACTGATTTGTATGAATGCAACTCACCAGCGATTTGGTTTTGAATGGCGAAATTCAAATGTTCGACGTTCTTGTTTTTCGCAGCCAAAATCACTCTCCTCTTACACTCAGCCAATCATGGTCAATATAATTCTGAGCGATATTCGGGAAAACATTCATGATGAGTTCTTCCGGTGTCGTTGTAAGGTTGCAAAAATGTTGTGGAAACTCAATCAGGCCGGTGATCATTGCTCCACCGAAAGGTCATTACGTAAACGATTCAGGGCCTCCAATGCGCGTTTGTAAGCCATTGTGCATTCGTCCCATATGATAATCTTACATTGCTGCTGTACTTTCGCCATCGCAGTGTTCTTTGAAATGTTGCATGTAGGTTCTTCTTCCACTTGCAGATTCAATGGCAATTTCAATGTAGGATGAGCTGTTCGACCGCCTTCTAACAAAGCAGCCGCTATCCCAGAAGAGGCTAGGGCCAAAGCGATCTCAGATCTCGAACGAATTGTAGCCAAAATAAGTAAAATCATGAATGTATTTCCAGTTCCGCAATTTTCGTTAACGACTGCTTGCATCAATTCATCGTATACACTTTCTTTTATTCTTGATTCAACATTGGCACATTTGTTCGAACAGCTTAACTCAATGCGATTCGACCGAAGTCCATTTCTCGCTCCAATTCTGCATTAAATGCGTCTTGGCTGTGGCATCCCCAATTTGCACAACAAATTGCCTTTCATGAGCAGACACATATCCTCGATCAAAATCGAAGCTTTGTTGCACATTCCATCTGACATCTCCAGTTCATTATCCGATATCACAGTACGAATTCGATGCAAAATATCGTCGGCCATAAATCATCTTTGTATACCTAATCAAAGTATCTACTTCATTTCAAAAAGTTACTTAATGTAACATAGTAGGTAAACATAATTTATTAGAACAAACTTTTTAGGTACCTATAGGTATTTAAAAAAAAACTTTCAAAATTGTTGACAACAACAATTTGGTTGGAAAATAATTAAAATAATTGACAACAACAATTGCCTTTAAAATTTAAAATATTTTTTTTTTGTATTTGAAGTGTCACTACTCGATTTCTATCCAGTTTCTTTTTTCTTTTTTTTTAAAGTGTACAAAAATGAATTTATTGGAATAAAAAAGTCAGCGACTATAAATTGAGTTATAAACTATCCTATCTCTCAAGTGGGATAAAACTGCACACAATGTGCACAATTTTATTAAAATCGGTTCAGTAGTTTAGGATTCCATCGCGGAGCAACCTGTGACACGTGATTTTTATATATAAGATGTATATATTTTGAAAAAAATGAATGACATGATCAAGAAATTTTGTTTAGGTGCTCAAAGTTAACAAAAAATTTATAAATTACAAAAATTTCATTTAATTAAAAGAGGACTAAATTAGAGCTAATTTAAAAGAGAACTATCTAGCGATAAATAAGAAAAAATGGCAGATAAAAACTTACTAGGTTCGATTTTTTTCCTTAAAGAAAGAGGGAGATGATTCCAAAGGCTAATAGTGTAAATGAAAAACTGACGGTGCGTTGTCAGACAGGTGTACGTAGAAGGTCTGAGGGTAATACCTCGCCCTGACTGTGAAAACGTTAATTTGTCAAACAAATAGTTTGGCATTTTTCTTTTTATGATTTTTACGAGAATCCGAGAATTTGTCGCCAGTATCCGGAAATGTGATCAAACCAGCGGAGGCCAAAGACAAAGCTGGTAATGGAATTAAACGCTAATTGTAGTTTGCGTAGCGAGGCAGAGTCTAAATCGGCAAAAATTTCGCAGCAATAGCTTAGAATAGGTATAATTAATGCTTTTACCAGCCTTATTTTAACCTCTACTGGTAGAAGTACCTACAGGTGGAAAGACGACGCAGCAAACCCTATATTTTTGCAACTACGCTATTTATGTGGTCACCCCAAGACAGCGTGCTGTTAAATAGTATTCCTAGGTTTTTAATCTTCGACACCATTTCAACTTGGGATCCATTTAACAAAATGTATGGAAAATCTATAATATCAGGTTGATGTCTTCCAGTAGGTAAGCACTTTGTTTTAGCAGGATTTAAAAGCAGCCGGTTTTGGTTTGACCACTTAACTATTGATGCCAGATCGTCGTTCATTTTTACCACGGCATCTTCAACAAGACCTATAGGAAAGTCGAGATAGAGCTGGACATCGTCAGCATAAATGTGGAACTTGCAATATTTAATAAGAGATGGCAGGTCATTTATAAATAGGTAAAGAAAAAAGTAGAGGACCGAGAATGGATCCTTGCGGCACTCCCCTACTTAGGTTAAAAGGGGGAAATAATATTTTTGTATGCAACGACCTGAACGCGATCATTTAGATAAGAAGAAAGCATTTTAGTTGCACTATTAGAGAAATTAAACAGCCGCAGCTCTTAAGAGGTTTTGTTTATCTCGGTCATTGTTGGGTTTTAATACAAAGATCGGCTGAAAACATTACTGCTGCTCAAGGAAGTAATCCATCAACCTCAATTAACGGTAACTGTGAATGGGGAACGATATCGTGATATGATTGAAAACTTTTTAACGCCACAACTTCATCCTTTGGGCTTGATTAACATGTGGTATCAACAAGACGGTGCCACATCGCATACAGCCAGGATTACAATAGAATTACTGCGAGACCTCTTTCCATAACAAGTTATTTCAAGAAATGGTGATGTTGACTGGCCTCCACGGTCGCCTGATTTGACTGTTCCGGACTTCTTTTTGTGGGGATATCTGAAAAGCAAGGTTTATGCCAACGAACCAGAAACGCTTGAGCAACGCAAACAAAATATTCGTGATGAAATTAATGAAATACCGCGTGAAATGTGTGAGAATGTAATGAAAAATGTGCTCAAAAGGGCTCGCATTTGTGAGACTAACAGAGGCGGACATTTACCTGATATTGTATTCCATACATAATTGCCGACATTAAATAAAACATTTATCAATATAAGATCCATTCTCTTTCATTTAATCAAAAATTATAAACAAACAAAGTAGTATACCTTCCCGGCGGACACCCTGTACAAGTGGTCAACGCGAGATGAAGAATCGTCGTTGTAATTTTCTGTTTCTACAGCTGGAAATTTGTTCACTTCCAAATGGAATAAACTTCGATAGTCTCCTGCGGCCTTCAGTTAATCGAATTAAAGTTTCTTTTTTCAATACGAAAAACGCATCATACCTATTACAAAAAATAAACGTTTTTAACTTCACCGCAGCCCATACCAAAACCAAAACATCATTGTAAAATGAGAACACCTACTCACCTCACACCCAAAATTAACCCGTAAATCCCAAACATTGGTGAGAGTAATATTCATTTGGTTTTTTTTTTCGTTGACATCCATCAGACAGGCGCTCAAAATTTCTGTTTAAGGGATGAATCCCTAACAAAACGCCTTTATCCTTCAATGGAACTTCAATTTCGAATCAATTCTACATCAAAAGTTCTTCCACCTTTGGATAAATGTGAAAAATCAATACACAAACCGAAGCGTTTCCAAAATTCAAACGTAGGTACATACATAGATGAAAAAGAACAGGACGAACATAATAAATAAAAAAAAAAAAAAAAAATACAACCGAGGAAGCTCAGCAATGGCATTAGGATGTGGGGAGAAAAAAGCGAATGAAACTCAACAAAAGGACAAATCACAATGTGGACCAACCCAAATTTAAATACGATTCCCATAGCCTAGAGTGCGCAGGAGGTACAGTTCGAGTTGTATTAGGTAGGTACATCGGAAGAGAAAACATACTCCCGCGACACTGCCAGGCGGAATTAGCGCAGAACTATACGACACGGTTCGTTTCCTATTCCACTGTATACCATACATTCGTGCACTCACTCATTTTCAGCATTTTCCGAATTTATGGACACACTGAGGGTGAGGAGACATCAGGGTGTTATGATGACGCGGTGCGACCGACATGCTGAGGGAGCCTTCTACAACCTCCAAGCTCCAACTCCAGTGGAGCTGATGGGGGGGTTATGGAATTTCATCAGGAGAACACCAACCATGGTTGGTTATATATTTATTTTTATTTAGTAGCGGATGAGCTACTTGTATGTGTACGAGTATTCTCAATAAATTGTCTGTCTGTCCGGCTGGAATTGGAATTGATAATTGCGAATACAATCGCAAATCACGGTTATGTGCGCATTACAGGGGGCACGAAGGTGGAATGGTGTTTAGGAAGACCAAACACCTACATATGCGCGACCCGACCGGTTTTCAGGGCCGATTCAATTAATGGAATCTTCCAGATATACCCATGATGGGGTTTTTGCTAACAATTAATCAACCGTAACGCAAATGTTGGCAGTTTTAGTGGCAGAAAGAAATCATTTATAGAGTAACTGATGGGAAGGGGCACACACAACTCACTATATGCGGGTCATCAAATACAGAGAAAGAAACGAACCTACTAGGTTTTGAACTAAGCCAAAACTAGGTTATGGAAAGGTCGTGTGGATCTCTCTTTAAAATATTGCATCAGCAAAAGTTGGTAGAAATTCGTGCCCATACCTGAAGGGTGACAAATTCATGATGCAAATCCAACACAATATAGCCAATGTATACCTATACCGTATACGTTATATAGGCACATGTAGTGATAACTTATGTATACGGGTGTAACACGGTGGTTTTGCTGTCGCCCTTCTTTTAAGTACTTTCCCCCACACCCATTTTAAATACTTTAAAATTTATAAGTATGTATGTAAAAACATGCGGTTGCATACATATTGTAGGTAGGTAAATGAATTGAATTACGCTTCGGGTTTTAAGCCTACGAAAACCTTTCATTGAATTTGATATTAATACCTGCAGGTTTTTTTTAATATTGCAACAAATATATGCGCGCAACGTTTTCAACTAAAAATATATTTTATGTTGTAGATATCAATTGCACATATAGGAATCCGTAAACAAAAATGCTTAGCTGTTGCTTTTCACATTCATAAGAGGTAGGTATTTACCCACTTATCGTATTTGAAGAGCTTCTGTCTGACCTACAACTTTTAAGGTGCCTGTCCATTTGAAAGTTACTCTCGGGTGGCTGTCCATCCAAATGGATGACCATCCACTCCATCACAAGGACTCAATGCACCTTCTAGGAGTCACAGTCAATTCAGGAATCACATGGCAGAAGCACATATCCTATATCGCAAGATCGGCGTCCGCAAAGTTGAGCTACCTATTTAGAGCAAAGAGGTACTTTAGCCCCAAGCAACTTCTCCTTCTCTACAAAGCACAGGTTAGACCAGGCTTGGAATATTGTTCCCATATATGGAGCTCGGTCCCAAAATATTCACTTAACCTGCTTGATAGCATACAGAGACGAGCAGTTCGACTCATTAAAGACCCTACGCGCACATCGAATCTACAACCGTTGGTGCACAGAAGACAAGTCGCTGACCTATGCTTGTTCTATAGGTACTTCCATGGTAGATGATCTGAGGACCTCAAAGACATTATCCCTCGAAATGCAACTTTTGGGCGCCCAACAAGACAGGCTGCTAATGCTCATGACCATACAGTACACTTGACAACCGCGAGGACATTAACTTTCAAAAACTCCTTCTGTTACAGGACAAGCAAACTTTGGAACTCGCTTCCTTGGGATATATTTCCAGAAGACTACAATTTGCAGCAATTTAAGTGCAGAACAAACATACATCTGCAGGCATCTCGAGGCGCTGTTGAAGCGTTATAGGTTCGCCTTTCTCGGGAGAAGTATATATGTACAAAAAAAATAAATAAAAAAATAATTTCGAGATTTTAATATCGCCAGTTCTTTGATAACATTTTGAGAGTAGATTCCATGAGAGTACCTACTCTCATTACTGTGTCCACTTGATATATTTCGTCTGCTAGTTACCTTACCATACCAGTTAAAATGTATTCTTACAAGCAAAAGGTTGGCGCTGCGTTAATATAGTTATTAGCACTTTTCTTAAAAAAGAGATGGTAGATCGTCGTCGTCAACTCGGTGCAGGGTCTACTCTTACAAGAGAGCTTCAAATTGCATATTTTCAACACTTCAGGGATTTTTTAAGTTTGTCAACAAATGAAAAAAATATACAATTCAATCCGTTGGGTCTACTATTTTGTATACCAAATTAAAAGAAAGCCATACCAGAACGTGAGCGTTTATTGGTAACACTTAGATTTCTGGCATCTGATAGGTCAGTAGATATGTAGGTATGTTAGATATAAAGAAATCAGATTCTGCGCCAAATATATTTGGTTACTCCCTTCACAGTCCGAAACTGATTCAACTCCAGGAGAAGAGATTCTTCTCTTTATACTTTTCCTTAAAGACATTTCATAAAATATAATTCAATGATATCTCAATCATTAATACAGTGAGTTGTTTACTTCAAAGTACTTTTCAACTATAACATGTATATCATATTAAAAAGGCGAAAAAATTGTTTAAACAATTCTCAATGAGTCGATTAATTTCCTCCGTTGTCCACTGTTTTGCCATATCGACTCTTGACAGCTGCTCGCAAAATACGAAGCATGTTTGAATTTTGCGAGCTAATCTCCGATAGTGATCAGAACATGTGTCCACTTGCGAGTGACTTTCAAAGGCTTGAATGGCGAGAGTAAAAAGTTAAATCTCAGCGAAATTTCAAGACTATGTCCATGTAATTTTCGACTTGTACTGAAAACTGTTGTAAGATTGTACTAAAATGGAGCCAATTGTATTGAAAATAATTTTTCATAAATAAAAAAGGCTTAATACCCTCATTTTGCACATTCATATTCAAAATATAACCCTGAGTTTGCTTCAAACTCATAACAGGATGAGTTTCTAATGGCGTTTTTCATTGAAGATCCCAGAGAATTGCCCCTAAGTTCAGAACTGTCCTTTCAATGAAATTCGTTGGAGCAATTCTGAAATAGAGGTAGGGTAGGTTGAAGCGGCTGTCGGCTAGCCGACTACCGACGCACTTAGTCCTTTATAAGATCCCTTGTGATATCACATAAATCTATAGCTACCTATTCTTATTCTTCCTTCTCCTTGAACCAGTTGGAGCTTCTGATAAAGTGTAGGAGATTTCGAATGTCTGTGTTTTTTAGATCGTACAGATCACTATAGTAGAATGCTCACAAATGGAGTTTTAGTTTTTGTGAGAGAGCCGGACAAGTAAAGAGAAGATGGAAAATCGTTTTTTCCTCCTCGTCATCAAAACAGCTTCTGCAAAAATCGTTAGAGAATACGCCAAGCCTTTTTGCATGCCTGCCTGTAAGACAGTGTCCCGTAATGACACCTTTTGTAGCACTGATATGCTTCTTATCGAGGGTAATCGGACGCATAGCTTTGGCCAGATCTGTTTTGTCGCTATAGACATATCGTGCCGTTTGTCCGTCCACCTAAGATTTGTTCTTTCGATAGCATCCAGCTTTATTGTGAGCTTGCAAGTAGCGATTGGAATACCTAAGGAATCCTTAACTGCGGAAGCATAGGTAGTGTAGTTCCGTGTTTGGCGAGTTCATCAGCCATGCAGTTACCTCTGACGTCCCTATGCCCGCCACCCAACAGAGGTGAATACTGAACTGCTCCGCCATCTCTCTGAGAGACGAACGACATGTCTTGGACTGTTATAGAGTTAGTAGAGACTGATTCCAGGCACTTGACGGCAGATATTGGTACACATCATTATGTGAGATTTCGTTTTCTTTCTGTTGGTGCTGTTTTTTTTTTTTTTTTTCTTAAATAAATATTAATATTTTAATAAGTCAAATCTATTTATTTAAATTAAAGTTTATATTCGCACGCTTAAATTACATATTTTCGGATCACATAGTGCAAATTCTGTTTCGAAGAGCGGCCATATCAAGCTCCATCATATAAAAAAAATTACATTTCACCATTTGCGCTCGACTACTAGCACTTTTTGTGAAATGTCAATATTTTAGTTCGACATGCCGCTATTCATCTAGCGGGCAGTAGAACGCTGGCATTGTAAAGTTTATATTTAATTTTTTTCATCGTCCGCTTACGTGTCGATCGAATTCCTTCTTTCCATTGGAAAGTTATTGGTGTATTGTTTGGCGCCGAATTTATTTGATTACATTTTTTTTTTAACCCGGCAATAACGAGGTTCTTGCTACCGGTGGATGGGACGTTTTCTTTCCAATTTCAACATTTCCCGAATTTTTTAACTTCGTAATAATGGAAACTAAAATTTTCAGCAATCAGGGTTTGCCGAAAACCCGATTCCAATTATTGGTCCTTTAGGTCTCGTGATAATGCAACGCTACGCATCAAGGTTGAAATGAAACCGATGCCTAGTTGCATAAAAGCAGAGATCAATTAACAACAAAACGACTGTATGTCATTTTTATCCATAACTGTTAGCCAAAACTCTATTTAAATAGTACTAGAACAAGAATTTCGTATCTAAAAAGAGAGTAGGCCAACTTTTATGTATACCTATCTTCGCTTTTTAAATTTTGGTTTATTTGATCTAATTTACTACTAAAAATTAACTTTATTACATTGTTACAAACTTTAAAAAACTAAAACTGCAACAGTAGCAAATTTAAGCCTGAAAAAAGATTTAATTGAAAAGTAGGCCAACTATTTTGCGTTTGAGTCGTAATTAGGCAGCTGTTCCTTGAAGCTATAAACTAAAACTAAGTATTTTCTTCTTTTTTTATGCTTAAGGCCAGCACAATAAAATATAAGACTCTTCTAAAATGAATTATATTTCTTAAACGATATTATCAGACTTTAAAACGTCAGGGTCACTTCGATGGTTCTGAGAATTGCAGAGTTAGTAATTTGTCTGAACGAAGTTTATCCGGATCCGGTTTAAAAACTACAATCGTACTTCTTACTCCGCCTGTCAATGTTGTTTGCACAACACCTAACCCTTGACGATACACTAAGAAAGACAAATCTTAAGTGCTGGACTCGGCTATATCTAGCCGACTATGACGAGGGCTAGACCATGAACTTCTAGGAAACAAATAATTACAACACTAACAAAAGTTATTACCTGGAACTGTAGGTTGTGTATCAATAAAAATATTACCCGAAATTATGCGTTCATCGAATAAATCCAACTCAGCCGAAACCAAATGGTCTCCCAAATCAAGGCCATTCAAAAAGTCAGCAATAGGCCTTACCTTCTTCTTAGTTTCCGGTTGCTGTTGGCAACACTTTAACTTCTCCTGGAGCAAAGGGGGGGCAACCAGATTCTTCTATCTCTCTATTCCTAGCACGATACCTCAGCTGTGCCCACGTTTGCAAGTTCTGGGACTGAGCTTCCTTCATGACAGTTGACCTCCATGTTCCTTTAGGTCTTCCAGGCCGTCTCACACCTTGAGGATTCCATTCAAAGCACTGCTTTGCTATGTTATCATCAGGCTTCCCCAGTGTGTGGCCAATCCAGCGCCATTTTCTTTGCTTGATGTCATCATCCACTTTAGTTTGTAAAGTCCTCAGCCACAGATCATGGTTGGATATTGTTTGCGGCCATCGGATCTTTAGGATGTACCGCAGACAACGGTTGACAAAGCTCTGCAACCTACTCGAGATGTAAGAAGAGCATTTCCACGTTTCACAGGCATACAGCAGCACAGATTTAACATTGGATTCAAAGAGTCTCAACTTAGTACGAAGTGATATTTTTGAAGAGCTCCACACTGGAGAACATTCCGAATGCACTACGAGCTTTATTTATTCTATTGCTGACTTCCAAAGTCTGTTCCACCGTCGGGTGACAGATAACTAACCAGATAGTTAAACTGAGCGACCTCTTCTATCGTCTCCTGCCTCAGAATAACCTGCTGTTGTTGGTTCTGGCTGGTGTGCATTATTTTTGTCTTCTTGGCGTTAATTCTTAAGCCAGTTGCCTCACCATTTTGTTGAAGGGAGTGACACATTTGGTTAAGGGCTTCAGCTCCGTTTGCCATTAAGCAGATGTCGTGAGCATAGTCCAAATGGCTTAACTTGTGAAAGAGGCCCCACTGGATACCAAGTCTTTCACCTTCACCCACCGTGGCAGACATAACATCATCAACTGCAAGTAAGAATAAGATCGGTGACAGAACATCACCCTGTCTCACTCCTTGTCGAACTTCAAATAGGCCTTATACCGCCCTCCATTCACTGTAACATTACGGCATCACCTTTGAAGAAATGTGGAGCAACATACTGGTTCTTTTAGTGGATGCAGCACTCAACAAACATTTCTCTGTATAGGTACACAAAATCCGTCAACTTTGCTTATTGCTTTTGCCGTTTAACCATAAAAATAAGATTCATCACTGTTTTAAGTTGGAAAAGAGGATAAATGATTACATAGAATTGTAGGTCCATTTTATTCGTCCTCTCATAATGTGAAAGAGGTTGTAAGTCAGTAAAGGGCCTGAAAAAACCCTCATATTTCCCTGAGCTCCAAGTATGTCGGATTAGCTCACGTATAATAAAGTGAAGACATAGTCAACTGATGACAAATGCACAGTCAAAAAAAGCGTATTGGTATATAAGGTACTATTCAGATTTTAATTTAATGGTGAGATTACACTCCCATCCATTTTATGGGCTTATGCAAGATTTCTAAGGCAATATAGGCTGTCACACCCAGAGAAAAATACAGTGTAAAATTGCCTTAAACGCCTTAGGTAAATATTTTTGTATGAAATGTTTTGGACATGCATAAATCTGCCAATAAATAGGACAATTTATGCATGGCATAGGTTATGAATAATAAGGGCCTTAGGTATTTTAACCTAGATACAAATAAGTGTTATCCACCTAAGGACATACGTAACTCTGCTTAAACCTAAGGCGACTTTACCTCCGGTTGTCTCAATAGATGGAATTTCGCCTATAAATGCTCATCACCATTCATCAACCACCTTAGTTACTGGTTTAATGTATCTTAAGCCTGAGGTGATATTCCACAAGGCGGCCTTAATTCTAATTCAAATATGTACAACATTTAAGGTTATGTTGGCAAAAAGGGGATAGAAAGGCATTAAAATTTGTTATTTATTGGTTATTAGGCGCAGTGGCTTAGTGTTTAGTGTGTTGGACTACTAAGCGAGGGGTTGAGGTTCGAACCCCGCAAAAAACCCAAATTCCAACTTAGGGTTTTTTCCACTGTGCCACCTCACGCGATCGTCTGACAAACATTTGAGAGTATAAATGTCTTGAAAGAGCTTCTCATTAAGCCGTTTGGAGTCGGCATAAAATTGTAGATCCCTTCCATTCGTTCCAGAAATGAAAAACTCACACAAAACGAATGGTTGTGAGAAGCTAGGCCTAGGGTCCTCGCTTAGTAGTCCAACACACTAACAATTAAGGTACTGCGCCTACACATTCTGGCATACCTTTACCAAAAACTAGGTAGATTTTACAAATTTACAATTTACAAAAATTAAATAGGTAAAGTTATGCATTCCTAAGGTAAAATGTTAGGCTAAATTCATCCAAGATTAAAGGTAAGACTTCTTAGACAACTTGGCATACCGTTACCAAAAACTAGGTTCATTTTACACAGGTTTAAAAAAGTTCGGTTACCTAAGAAATATAAGGTAAGTTATCTTAGAACTTACCAAGCTCAAAATGGCCTTAGGACTAAGTTGACTTATACCGCGATTTGGGCTAAATTTACACAGGCTTTTCTCTGAGTCAGGCTGCTATATATTTTCCTTATGTTCTCACAGTTTCATTGGAACCATCATAGTTCTTAAGCAATTTTGGAGTTGAGTCATTCCACACAAGTTTGTGCCAAATTAGTTAAATAAAAACGAGGAGTGCAATGATTTTGTATTTTTTTTTTTTTAAATAAATGCAAAATTTAGTAAATTCTCATTTTTGATTAGTTTTTTTTATTATTTTACAACATTTTCTTTTTTAAGAAAAGTATGTTAAAGTTTTCAGGCAATTGTGAGCCATTTCATTTTTGGACGAAATTGCCCAATTCGATACTTCCCCACAACGCTTATTGGAACCAATACCGATGTAAAAACAAAGGAATTCGCTGTGACATTAAGTTCGGTTCTTCTTCGCGGTTAATCCTATCTTCCCAAGTCGAACGGTTTCGTTCTTTGTAGTCGGCGCAATAAATTGTTCTCGTCCAAAATTTGTCGAACTGAATTGTTGACATGTCCGATTAGTCGGTGTCTATGCTTTCTCGCGAAGCTTCTAGTTTCAGCTTCAATTGTTGGAATTCCGAGATCTCTGTGGATATCGTCGTTTCTAATATACCTTGTACAATTTCTCTAAGCACTTTATTTTGAAAAGTTTGTAGAATATTGGCATTTGTTTTCTTGGTACAACCCCAGAGTTGTATACCGTAGGTCCACACCGGCTTTAGCACTTGCTTGTATAGAAGCAGTTTGTTTTCGGTACTGAGCTGGGAATGTTTTCCGAGTAACCAGTACATTTCTCTATATTTGATATCGAGTTCTTTACGTTTCATTTTCACGTGCGAATTCCATTTCAGCTTTGCGTCGAGTGTCATTCCCAGGTATTTGGCCTCGTTTGCAAAGGGTATTCGGGCCAAGTTTAGGAAAATTGGCAAGTCATAAGTTTTCTTATAAGTGAAATTCACGTGAACAGATTTAGTTTCGTTGAGGGCGATCCGCCAGTCCCTCGTCCATTCATTTACCTTATTCAGTGCGATTTGAAGTTTTGCAGTCGTTTCGAATTGTATTACCTACTGCTAGGATAGCGGTGTCGTCGGCGAACGTAGCGAGAGTAGTGCCATCTTCTCTTGGTATATCGCGAGTATATAGCAGATCGAGAAGGGGCCCTAGGACACTTCCTTGCGGCACGCCGGCCGAAATTTCCTTAAGCTCAGAATATTCGTTTCCATGTCTAACGCGGAAGAGTCTATTCCCGAGATATGATTCTAAAATATCATATGGGCGTACGGGAAGAACTAACTTGTCGTAATTTAAATTTTAAGCCGTCATGCCACACCTTATCAAAGGCTTGTGAGGCGTTAAGGAATACGCTTGAGCATATCTCTTTTTCTTCAAATGCTTTCTCAATTACGTCAGTAATTCTATGCACTTGGTCAATCGTCGAAAGCTTGGTTCTGAACCCAAACTGGTGGTCAGGGATAAGATTATCTTAATATATAAAAACGTTCGTGCGTATGTATGACCGACGATAACGGCTGAACCACTGAAGCTTTCCCCCTTATATTCACACCATATGTTTGTTTGGTGCTCCGGATGGTTTATGTTTATTTTAGACCCTATAGGGGGCCCTGGGGTCGCTTTTTTGAAAATTCTTATTTATGGACCGATTTGGCTGAAATTTACACCACATAGCACTTAAAAAAATAGAAAGCTTTTGCCAAAATTTGAATCCGATAGGTGGCGCTGGGAGATATTTACGGCAAGTTAGATTTCCCTGCACATCAATTTTGTATCATCAACACTAAATTTAATTGTAGTAATATATAGTTGGCGTTGGTTGTTTACACTTTTTTGAATTTGATATTTCCGTAATTCATATTTCATTTAGCTGTACATTTTGTTGACGAAAACTCCAAATTAGTTTTTAATCAATTTTAAATAGGTAAATAAAATTTCCATTCGATTTCCGGCACAAATAACAAAACCGAGGAAAATGTTCTTACTGGGCCAAATTTTATGATTCTTTTTTTGTTTTGTTCGTATTGGTGTATTTTAAGTACAGTCTTAAAAGATAAATTTTTGAACCCGATAGGTTGCGTTGTTGTCGATCTCCGAAACTGCTCAACCGATTTCAATAAAATTTCGTGGATGTATATTCTTCGTTCCCACTTGAAGGCTATGATACTTTTGGACCTGATAGGTGGCGCTGTTGGGTTAGGTAGGCGCAGTGGCTTAGTGGTTAGTGTGTTGGACTACTATGCTACTACTACTACGCAAAAACCTGAATTCCAACTTAGGGTTTTTTTCACTGCGCCACCACTCGCGAACGTCTGACAAACATCCGAGAGTATGACTGTCTTGAAAGAGCTTCTCAATTAGCCGTTTGGAGTCGGCATAAAATTGTAGATCCCTTCCATTCGTTCCAAAAAATGAAAACTCACACAAAACGAATGGTTGTGAGAAGCTAGGCCTAAGGTCTCTCCGGACCTGCTGCGCCAACTATTTCTTTTTTTTTTTTTATATAGTTTCGGACCCTATAGATGGTACTTTGCAAAACATAAGCGGGATAGGAGAACGGGTTGTGGAAGCATTAAAATTCTTAATGGACATTGTCCAAATAAAGGACATTGCTAAATGTGAGCAGGACTTAATACGAAAGGTATGAGCAAATCCGGATGGGTACAGCTACATATAAAAAAGACTGACGTCCGTATGTGCGCACTTATAACTCGGGAACCGATCCTTCAATTTTTATGATTTTCGCATGGGCCCAAGGAAGGAAATATGCTACTTTTTGTCGTGAAAACAAAACTTTATAGGGATTAGTTGAATTTTTGAATTCTTTGGATGTTCCGGACTTACATCTATACAATTGAAAGTCGGCTCAGTTATAATTTTGTTGCGCAACCTCAATACACCGAGACTTTGTAACAGAACGCGTTTGATTTGGTGGTAAGGGATCCCAAATCAAATGCCATGCAAGTGACGATTTTGAGTGGAAAATCCAAAGGCAAACACTCTAATTCCGCAGATTCCGCTTATTCAGAACGATTTGCCATTCATATTTAAGCGACTTAGATTTCCTGTGCGTCTCGCTTTCACTATGACAAATAATTTGTTGCAAGTATAGTCGATGGATGTTTGTGCATTTGTAGTATCAATCTTGAATTACCATGTTTCTCACATGGTCAATATAGTGAAAAGCGGAATGTTAGCCGAAACGTCAAAATCGTTGCGGTTTGATTGAAACACATCAACATTGCTTTTCGTCATTTATTTCTATTGCATTTAATATAACTTTTGAATGAAGCATTTTAATTGGCCGAATTACATAAATTAGCAAGCGCATTGTATGTACATGCTCGGAATTATTATTTTCATTACATTAACAAATTTGGGCGGAACGAAGTTTGCCGGGTCAGCTAGTTATATTCTATAACCGGTTGTAGGCGCGTTAGTAAAATTCTCTCGAAAACTTTGGATATAACTGGAAGAAGGGAAATTGGTCTATACGACTTTACTTCATTTGGCAGTTTTCCTGGTTTTAAAACCATTATGACCTCCGCAACTTTCCATTGGCTCGGCACGTGTTTTAGCCTGAGCGCGGCATTTATAATATGAAGAAGCTTAATTAATGCTTTTCTTGGTAGAACTTTGAGAACTTCTCCCGTGATCAAATCATAACCAGGAGCTTTCTTAGGTTTTAGGGATTCAATTTCACGTTTTAGTTCCCTTAGCGTTGCACTTGTGAGTATTAAATCGTCGGATAGTAATTCCGCCGCAATAACACTGTCGTGAACCTCCCGACCATCGTACGGTTTAAAGGTTTCTTCTAAATGGGCGGCAAAAACGTCCGCTTTTTCCTTATCTTCCCTTGCCCATTCATTTTGATTTATTTTAATTGGCGGCGCGGGGATTTTGGGCCTTTTGGTGCCTTTTACAGCTTTCCAAAGTGAATACATAGTTGGAATCTTTTTTCGCCGTTAAACTTTCAAGGTAAGAGCATAGATAAATTAATATACAGATGTCTCATCCTAATGTAAAAGAATGCTCTACTTTTTGCGATCGTCCAACAAAGATCGTCCAACAAGTGGAAGGTGAAAAGCAAAACCCACCACACCTCATTTGAGAAGGATTGAGTTTCTGTTTCAATGAATGCTACTTTCAGTTGAATTATGACCACAGGCCGAAAAGTATGTATGCGGCGTGCTGCCGTATGGGGTATGGGGCAGGTAAATTTCCTTCCACACTGATAGTGGGTTAAAGGGTAAGGAGACAAGGTAATAAGAAAAGGGGAAAGAAAAAAATCGCCTTTATTTCTATAATCTTTCTTTCTTTGGTATTGTCAATGCCTTATGATTGTACGCCGGCGGGGGTGTGTGCCGTGAGGAGATCTTCGGTTATGTAATGCATGATGGTTTTTGATTTATTTCATTTTGGCGATACAATCTTAATGTTTTTGTTTGGGTAGGTGCATTCGCATTATTTTACGGTTTTCATTATTCAATTTCAATTTTTCAATTCACTTAGATAATTCTTTATTCAAGTATGTATAAAATATGAAAAATTTACAAGAATACAAAGCAAGATTTAAAAATAGCTAGTACATACAGAATAGTTAGTGACATCTATATTTGAGAAAAATAGAGATGATGTCACATTAGATATATTTAACTTTGTGGGGTGTACAAAGATGGATAAAAAGAAAGGACGAAAGTTAATATTATGGAATTACAGTAAATTAAGAATGAAAGAAAAACAGCAATTCAAGAAAAAAAAAGAAAAATCAATCAATAACAAGTGACAAAAGTAAATAAAAGAGGATAAATTCGAACAGTATCTACTACAGCTACTTAATCAACTAAAATTTAGCAAAATAGGCAATTCTTTTTTACATAATGTATATATTATTATTCCTATGCAGTATAGCGTAACAGCGTTTTGATTTCATCATGGTTGAATCCAAGGAGCCAAATTTTCGTTAGTTTTGTAAACGTGCGGAAATTTCTTATGGAACGAATGTCAAATGGCAAGGAGTTAAAAAGTTTGCGAGAAACAATGGAGTAGAAGTTTCTGTAACTTGTAGTACGAAACGAAGGTAAATGCACAATAAATTTCGAATAGCTTCGTAAGCAGCGAAAGTCAGAAATCGGACTTTCCAGATACCCGCCTCTCATAAAAAACACCGTAAGAACTTTGAAATAATATAGATGACGCAAAGGAAGAATTTTCAACGACCTAAACAGGTCCATAGTGTGAGCTAAGCGACGAGAGCTGCAAACTTTACGTATAGCAGATTTTTGAATAACTGTTAATTGCTGGAGCTTATTAAAATAGGCGCCACCCCAACTGCAGAGTCTATATTGCAATCTAGAATGGAATAAGCCATAATAAACCATTTTCATTGTGTAAGAAGAGCAGTATTTTCTAAGACGAAAAAAACAACGAGTAGAAGAAAGAAGATATTTTTTCAAAAGAGAAATGTGCACGGACCAGTTCAAATGTTGGTCAATAGTAACACCAAGGTACTTAAAACTATCAACACTATCAATTCTGAAGCAGTTCGGACTGCAATCTGTATTTCTATTGAAAGACGGATCATTATGGAAACTGCAAATTTTATTCGACAGCTTATGATTAACACAATCATAGGAATGAAAAACTATTTCAGAGTCGGGGAACTCCTGTTCAGTTAGACTGAAATGTATCAGTTTAGTTTTAAATATTACTAACAATAAGCCTGTTTTCTGCAAACCAGCATCTTAGTAAAGATACGTTATGGTTTATGTTAGATATTAAATCTAAGGGACTAGCTGCACTATAAGCAATTCCAAGGTCATCAGCAAAGGCTTTAGTTTTACCCAAAAATGGAAGTGAAAATAAGGAGTTTATATATATTAGGAACAAAATTGGACCAAGTACAGAACCTTGGGGTACTCCCAGGTTATACATTTTAGGACTACTTTTACTGCTTCCAACTTTAACTCGCTGTGTTCTATCTTTAAGATATGACTCAAACCAATTGTAAATGAATCCTCTGAAACCGGCCTTATATAATTTATCTAGTAGAATTGCATGATCAACCATATCAAACGCCTTGGTATTATCGACAAATAGGCCAGCGCAAAAAAGTTTGTCATCTAAACCCTTATATAAATAAATAGAGCAGAAGTCCAGTAGAGCATCCTCAGTGGAATGACCAGCCCGAAAACCAAACTGTAGAGGACTCAAAAAATTAAAATTGTTGAGATAGGCTAAGATTCTTAAGATTCTTATTCGATACAAATGTATGTCAAATTTTATACTTTTATAATTTTCTTTTGAAATTAATTAGGTAATTCATTAATAGGTACCCTATTATAGGTATCAAAAATAATATATAATCTGAAAACTGTTCTAGGTATATCACTTACTTATCTTATTTTTCAAAAAAATGCTGTTGGGTTTTCTTCTCTGTTAATAAATAAAGTGGGATAACCAAACAAGAATTCAAACTTTTCAAGTTCCTTTTATAGGTAATAGATACGCAAGATTGGCTTGATAAATGAAATACCCAAAAGAAGTACATTTTTGATTTTTTTAACGTTAGGTACCTACCTAATGTCGTTTTCGATTTGCCTTTTCAGATTTTGATCCGAGATTTCAGATATCTGCTGCCAAATCGATAAAATCCGAATGGCAGTATATATTAAATAACAGTGTAAGTTTTTAAAAAGCTCTCAGTAACGGGCAACTGTCGCAAGTTCTGGTTAGAGAGTTATAAGCGCTTACTGCACTATTTTATAACTCTTACATTTTACAAGTTTTTGAGGATGAGGAAAATCGTAATAGGAATTTCTGTTTTTTATCATGCATGATTTTATTTTTGGCTGAAATAGATTAGTGACGATCGTCTATGATTACACAAATCAGAGATTTGTTTTTTGAATTTGCATTAGCAATCATAAACTGAATAACCCGATGGGGTGCAAATAAAATAAGATTGAGAAATGAATTTGCTTAGTGCGCATAATGGACACCTCAGCCTTTTCGGGATGTAAGCATTACCTAGGTACTTTGTTTTTAAAGCTTTTTTTTTAAATCAAAATTGGGTTTTCGAAATATAAGTTTTTCTTTGAATAGGGACACAATAATTTTGAAAACATAAATTTTACTCTGAGTATGCATTTTGGTTAAAATCGTTAAATATCGCCGTTTTCCGATAAACTAAATAAAACCAAATTAAAAAAAAAGTGTATTTTTTCGAAAATCGATTGTACGAGTTTTCTATTAAGTTAGAAATGATTACATGTATTAACTTAGAAATTAATTTGTGTAACAATCTTATATACCGTTTTCAAAATACGTATGTCCAAAATTCAAAAGTATCGTTATTCAATTTTTTTAGTATGATTAAAACCGCCCCGAACTTAAACTCCAAATCTGAAGCTATAAAAAAATTATGGCAGCCATTTAGGCTCTAGGTAGGCCTCGGGAGCTTACGCACAGACAGGCAAGCAGACAAATAGACAGACGAACAGCATTTTACGACCCACTTCTTTGAGATCCTCGATCATCGTAATGTCAGAATTGATTAACATCGCGAGTTCTAAATTTTGTATGTATTTGCTCTTACTGCAAACCTAATCAAGAAAGCTTAAAATACTGATTGTTTTATTATTAATGTTTAAATGAATTCATAATACAAAGTCAGACTCAGTCAAGTCAGAGCGTTTTGACAGACATGGAAACTTGAAAAGTTCGAATTCTCGTTTCGTTATCCCACTTTATTTATAAACAGAGAAGAAAACCCAACAGCATGTCTTTGAAAAATAAGATAAGTAAGTGATAAAGAACAGTCTTCAGTTTAAATATTATTGTTGATACCTATAATAGGGTACCTATTAATGAATTACCTAATTAATTTCAAAAGAAAATTATAAAAGTATAAAATTTGACATACATTTGTATCGAAAAATGAAAACCGAAAAAATAATGCGAATGTACCTACCCAAACAAAAACATTAAAATTGTATCGCCAAAATGAAATAAATTGTTCATATCGCAAAGAGATACTTTTTTCAGCAAAACAAATCCAAAAGTAAATCGGCGGCTCTTCCCAACAAAAACCATCATGCATTACATAACCGAAGATCTCCTCACGGCACACACCCCCGCCGGCGTACAATCATAAGGCATTGACAATACCAAAGAAAGAAAGATTATAGAAATAAAGGCGATTTTTTTCTTTCCCCTTTTCTTATTACGTTGTCTCCTTACCCTTTAACCCACTATCAGTGTGGAAGGAAATTTACCTGCCCCATACCCCATACAGCAGCACGCCGCATACATACTTTTCGGCCTGTGGTCATAATTCAACTGAAAGTAGCATTCATTGAAACAGAAACTCAATCCTTCTCAAATGAGGTGTGGTGGGTTTTGCTTTTCACCTTCCATTTGTTGGACGATCTTTGTTGGACGATCGCAAAAAGTAGAGCATTCTTTTACATTAGGATGAGACATCTGTATATTAATTTATCTATGGTAAGAGCCTATCGCACGATTTTTAAAGTCCTTGATAGCTGTCTTCAACAAATTGCACAAATAATTCAAATGTGTTTTATGTTGCGGGGCGCGACTCTGTTGCCATTTTTTACGCGCCTTCCTTTTTTCGTTGACCAATTCTTTTATTTCGGGAGGATATCGTAGACCGTATTTGGCCGGCGTTTTCCTTGGATTAGGCGTATTATTCCAGGAAGCGAGCTGTACGATCTCAACGAAGCGATCTACTTCAGCCTCAAGTTCATAGGGTGTCGTAAGTGGAACGCTCAGTTCAACATTCTCTTCAATTTCGTTCCTAAAGCCTTCCCAGTTAGTTGTTCTACCAGTTAATCTCGCTGGCTGAAGGTTATTTACTAGTTTTACGCTCAATGTTAAAATAACCGGTGAATGATCAGATGACAGATCAAAGCTCTCTTCAACTTTAATGTGGTTGGTAGATATTCCTAGGTCGGTTTGCCCGTCGAGTGGAAATCGCAACTGTACTCCATACCTGCCCCATAGAGCATTCTTCCTTTTCGCGAGATGTATCTAGAACCCCAGAACGTGTGTTTCGCATTAAAATCGCCGCCAATAATGAAGTTTGGTTTGAGCGATTTAAGCAAGTTAGTATAATCAGTTTTTTCAAGCGCGGAACGCGGTGGACAGTAGATAGATGAAATTCTAAGAGTACGGTGACTATTTTTTACTCGAATCGTGCACAGTTGCATAGTTTCAAGCTCTATCTTCAGGTCTTCGTATTGTTCAATGCAGTCTTTAATAAACAATGACGATCCACCTCTCGCGTTTCCCGAAGGGTGACAAGCGTGGAAGTCATTATAGCCTTTTATTTTCAAGCTCGATCCCTTTTTCACGTGAGTTTCAGAAATCAAGCATATGTCAAGATCTTTCTCGCGTATGAATATTTCCAATTCGTCGAGTTTTTGCAAAAGTCCGTTTGCATTCCAAGTGCATATTTTTAACATTGGTTTTTCATTCATATTTTATTTGATGTACGCGTTTTCCGTGAATTATTTTCGAGCTTAACCAAGCGATCGAGAATAATTTCATTTATTTTGCTTTGTTCTTCAAGTTTCTGGAGAATAACTGAGAAAACATGTGAAGCAGGGTCCGGCGAAGTTTCAACGTTTTTTGCTCCTTCGGATGCCGCGGCTTGAGCGTAGGTCTGCACTCTGGCTTCTAATAACAGATTTTTATTTAGCTTTTCTTACAGGAAAACTCAACGTTGCCCCTTCCATAATTTGTTAAAATGAACCCGAGACACTTAAAAAAATTCTCCTTAGGGCAATTAGCAACAGTATAACCAAACTGTTGCTAGTTTATGCTTCAGACATAAATCCGTTGGGCGCCATTTTTTTAACAAACCAAATGTGTTGTTTCTTTTACACATTTCGATCAGATTTGAAATGCTTTTGACTTAATTTGAACATAAAAATGACGACCGAGCTTTTACAAAGAAATTACCTACACAAAGGACTGTTAATGCGATTAAAATGAGCACACAATGCAGGTTATTGATTATAGGCTTTAAGTGAAGGAACTGTCTATGAAATATATCGACTTAACGTTGTTAAATGCGATGAAAACCGCGCAAAAAGATGTTCCTCCCATAATTGTCACAGTGTTGTCACCTTCAGGAGCGCAGCAAACAGGAGACTCACCTCGGCCATGTGTGTTGGACTCTATGCACACTCCTTACAAGTATACCGAACCGATACCAAGACCGACCACATGGGGAGGAGAACTCGCAAATCCAAACCCAAATAGTCCCGCAGTGAGTTCACTGTTCAGCCTTAGCCGCACAGCAACATGAAACATGAAACATGATTGCGACAGTTTGATTTCGATGTTTCTCTTGGGTCTTGGAGTTGGCTGACTCGGTACCGAGCAATCCGTGGTCGGAAAGAGAAGTCTGTACACAAACAGCTAGCAGCTACCAGCCAAAGCCAAAGTGACTGTGAAACTCAACGAGAACGTAACATACGAGACGACATACCTACATACGAGCGAGTACGGATCTCTTATTTCGACTTTTGTAATTGTTTGATTCAAACCGTGTGTCGTGTGTGTGCGGGGTTTCTTCGTTTTATTTATGTTTTCTTTTTGGATGTTTTATTATTTTTATTATTATTGTACGCGCTGTGTATAGAGTATGTGCGCTCTTTCGTCGTGTCGTTGTCGTTACCGTCGTCTCCATTTAGAGCTACGGCTCTGGTCTCCCTCTGCTGCATTGCTTTCAGTGTAACCCTAACCAGCAGCACACAGGAGAAGAAGCCAGAGCCAGTCGATGAAGTTGAAAACTGGATGTCCCAGAGAGTGCAGAAAGAAGTGCCAGATATACCCGCATCGGAGTGTGTCCGCTATTGGACATTTTTGGAAATAAACTGAAATTTAAATTTTTAATTGTTATCGCCGTGAAAATAATTTCAAATTACTCTAATTTGGCGGTTGAATTACATTGATCCGACAGATACTTTGAGTTTGGTGAAATTTAGAGGATTCGTGTGAGGGCCCTCACTGTTGATGGTGGTGGTGCTTTTGAAAAATCGATACTACAGTGCTTCGCTCCATTTTCGGTGTTTTTTCTTATTCTTTTTTGTTCTATTCACGTAGTCCAGTGTATTTCTTAGTAGGGGAGGTATAGTTCCGGTTGTTGAGTGTATCTATTCCAATAATTCCAATTCGAGTTTTGTCTTTGTATCGCAAATCGGTGGCGTTTGTGTTTCGTTGAATTTTTTTTTTTTTATATTTATCTTTCTTTTTTTGCGTTGCCAATTACAACTCAAGTCAAGTGGTGTTGGCTATGAATAGTTCGGCCGGAAAAACATGAAATAAAAGTGAAAAAGTTGATTTACCACTTTTTGTTGTTGAATTTATTGGAATTATGTCTGGTTGTCGCCGCAGCGAGGTGTCGGTGTGACTTTTAGCGAGATTACAGAAAAACGATACAACGACACGCAGAGTTTATAAAATGGAATCGAATTATTGTGGCAGTGGGCAATGGTGGAGCTGAAGCCAGAGCCGTGGCTATGGCTTGACATTGTTGTGTGGAATTGTTTTAAATAAAGAGGTAAGTATTTAGCAGTAAATCGGATTTTGTGTGACAGCGCTTTATTAAGGGAATATTGTTAGTTTCATATCTTCGTACGCAAACCTACCATCTAAAAGTGCATAATACATATGTACATATAGATATGGAACAAATTGAATTATTCATATGAATCAACAAGGAAATGAAGTACGTAGCTACCTACATACATTCGTATCCAGATCAGATACTTATGTTACCTGCATCATTGACGAATAAAAATGATAATTGTTACTGTTAAACAGCAGTTATTTTGATTAGCACAAGCACCTATTTGTGAGTTTCATCACTAACCAATTAAGCATAGTTGTGTACCTATAGTAAAAATGTGAACTTAAAAGTTGCTGGGACCAAAACCATTCTCTTCAATTATTACAGGAATGGTAGAGCAGCTGATTCGCAATTGGATCACAGCAGAAAACCTGAGAAGGTGGTCAGCTACGGAACAATGTAGACATGCTCAAATTGCAATAAAGTGGCCGACTTGCTCCATTCAAAGAAGAGTTGTAAGCTTGAGTCGAGGAACATTGAAATGGGTGGTGGCATTGACTAAAGGACATGGTAATTTCGGGTACCTATCGTTTAGGGAAGATGTACCTTAGAGAGGATGATACTTGTAAAATCTTTTATAACTCCATCCCACTTTTCCCAGAAAGTGAGCTACCATAACCCAAACGCATATCTTTTTAAATGCGATCTAGGGCATAAACTCAGAAACGCTATGTGTCGTTCTTTCTGAGTTGAGTTTTTCGACAAGGCCGTACTACTCAGTTATGTGCTTAGTGATGGGAAAAAAATAATTCAACAAAGGTATTGGTGATATTGTTTCCGATCTTAATGGAGCAGCGACCGTTTTTCATTTTGATTTTGTACTACTTGATGAGCTTGGTGGCAAAACTCGACTCCATAAATTACTGAAAATCGATCAACAGATGCGATGAGATAGAACTTGTAGTCGCTTGCGTAAACGCCTATATCAGTTTGGTGACTGATACGGGCGGAATTCAAAGACTCTCGTTTCTTGTTCATGGGACAAACGATGCAAAGTTTCGTCTGACCAAATGTTGGCATGCTATCCCGCCGACTTAAATAGTTCGACCGAAGGGACATCTCGTTCAGCAAACGCCTTGAGCAAATTAAATTAGCAAAGCGAATTATGTCTTAATGCGCGATTGTCATAAGGGATCCATAAGTCACAGTAGCTCACCGCTCACGTAAGAGGTATCTGCGATTCTAACTTTTAACGACACAGTTGATACACACTAAAACTCATTCAGCGGCTAGTCAATTCCAACAGAGCTATTGTACGCGCTTATAAGCTCAGTAGCTTGGTCCGGGTGGATGAGGTCGTAGTAATTATGCGGTTGCTATATCAATTGAAAGTAAAATGTGCACATTTGTTGTGTTTCGACAGTTACTACATTGCGTGGCGCCATGTTTACTAAAAGCCTGCTTTACCGGAATCCTGAGACCTTACAAAATATTTTATATTAGGTGTATTCACGATTCGGTGTAACAGACCTAGTAAAATTGCGAAATTTTATTTTTTTTAATCAGATCGTGAACACACTTTTTCTTATCTATAGCAAAACTGATGCAAATGCCAGATCCAATTTGACAATCGACATTTGTTCTGAAACAAAACTTTTAAAAGGCGAAAAAGAAAAACGATTCTGTTTATTGGAAGATAATGGAGACAAAATTATGTTAATTAATTAATATTAAAAAAAAAAAAAAAATTAAATGAAAATTATGATTTTCCCTTCGGCGGCACTTATTTTTGTTTTCCATTCACTTTATTTTTTCCAATTTAGCGAACTGTCAACTTGATGAGGCTACTCTGTTGTATTTTTCGGTTGCAATAGAGGCAAGGTATAGATAAAGTGCAAAAGTGTAGCGAAATTTTATTCAGTATATTTTGTTGTTGTAGTGCGAAAAAAGTTGCACTTTCGCACTTTTGCAATGATACAAGACCAGTTGCACCGGATCGTGAATACCCCTAATATAAATTAGTGCACTTCTTATTCTTTTTACAGAAACTCAGTTTTTGGTCTACTGCTGGATTGAAGGTTAGGTTCGCTTTGTTAGTTGGTTACTTCGAAAAAAACTCTGCAGTAACATACTAATATTCTTGTGAACCCATTGTGATGCATTTTAATGGGGATCTAGATCTAGATTTCTAGAAAGAGTTCCTGAGTGCGAAGTCTAAGTTGGTTGACTTCTCTGGCCTGACTTAGGCATTCCGATCTCAGTGGCGTAGCGTGGGTTGGAGCCGCCCGGGGCAGACCCAATTTGTGCCGCCCCACGTTAAAAAAATACCTTTGAAAACTTGGTAAAATTTCTGGAATCGAATAAAGCTACTTTTGAAATTTCGAAATATCTCGAAAACAAAAATTCATTTCTATGGTAATATGGTCATTTCTACCTGAATAGAGGGCTCAGTTTTTGTCTATATTATCTTAGGCCCTAGGGTTAACATTATTTTGCAAAATTCATTCGGTTTTTATTTGTTTGCCCTTAGTCGTTAAATATTTCCTTTATTTTGCAATCCTGAGTTTTGAATTCGGTTTTTTATTCCTTAAATATTTCAATCATTGCGCGATTACTAATTGGCGTTTTTATCTTTCGTATTTTTTTGAAATGATTTTTGATCATTTCGCAAAAATCATTTGGCAATTTTCTGATGTTGTTGTCAAGTAATTTTTCAACGAAATATCGTTTCGACGTTTTACTATTTCCCAGATTGATCATTTATCGGTTGTTGAATGCAAACGCAAGGTGTCAGCGATGCCGTGCGAAAACGAATAAAACAGTGGCTTAGCACTGCTGGGGTGTACGTTGTGTACCGGAGTGAGGGGGCCGAGCAGTCCATCGGCTGTTCTTAGGTTAAATAAGAAAATAGGCCTGTAGGTTAGACGCGCTTTGGGGAGCTAATGCATTGTCTACACTTTGTTACAGAACATTATCAAGTCTTTCACGGAAATTCTCTGTAAAGTCCCAGGTTTATGCCCAATTCACAATGTCGCGTTGCCGCGCGCGTGCGTTGACAGATTATGTAGAAACAAAGCGTTCATATGGTGCCACACAAAATACAACTTTAGGCGTTGACTCGACTTTTTTTTTTTTTTTTTTTTTTTTTTTTTTTCTCCGAGGTAGGTGGAAATCTTCTAGAAGACACTATGAGGACACTCGGCGCGTGCTCATAGTAGTGTGAGATTTTTACTCACTAAAACCACCTCCTGCAAATTCACTTTGTACTGCAACTAAGTTATGACTTATCAAGCAATTTTTTTATCACGAAGTTACACGTTTGGCAGGCAACATTCCGGCGAAAGTTCCTGCTCGTTCCGCAATTTTAACGCGGTTGATAATTATCGGGCTAAGTCCGAAGGTTTAGTTCGTTGTAGTCGCCGCAATAAATTTGTTTCATCGAGAATTTCACGGACCGAGCTATTAATATGTCCTAATAATCGATTTCTATGCTTTCGAGCGCATATTTTCGTTTCGTCCTTAACGGTGGAAATTCCGAGGTCTCTATGGAGATCTTCATTTCTAATGTACCACGGTGCACTGACGAATGATCTTAGCACTTTATTTTGAAAAGTTTGTAAAATGTTTAGATTTGAATCGCTGGTACAGCCCCATAACTGTATACCATATGTCCATACAGGCTTCATCACTTGCTTATATAATAAAAGCTTGTTCTCGAGGGTAAGCTTGGAATATTTTCCGAGTAACCAATAAAGTTCTCTATATTTGATTTTAAGTTCTTCGCATTTTTTCTTTACATGCGGTTTCCATTTTAATTTTGTGTCGAGAGTCATTCCAAGATATTTGGCCTCGTTCGCAAAAGGAACTTGTACCGTATTTATAAATACAGGCAAATTATTTGTATTTTTATATGTAAAATCCACATGGACCGATTTCGTTTCGTTAAGAGCGATCCTCCATTAATTTGTCCATTCATAGACCCGGTTAAGCGCGCCTTGTAATATTTTGTTTGTTTCTTTGGTCGTTGAACCAACTGCTAGTATAGCAGTGTCATCGGCAAAGGTGGCTACGGTAGTACCTTCTGTTTGCGGAATATCTCGCGTAAATAACAGGTACAGGAGTGGCCCAAGGACGCTTCCTTGCGGCACACCTGCCCTTATTTCCTTAAATTCCGAATATTCGTTTCCGTGTTTGACACGAAAGAGTCTATTCTCTAGATACGATTCTAGAATTTTCCATAACCGTTCGGGGAGAACTTGTCTTAATTTGCACTTGAGGCCTTCATGCCAAACCTTATCAAATGCTTGCGAGACGTCCAAGAACACGGCAGAGCAAATTTTATTTTCTTCTAGAGCTTTCTCTATTACGTCAGTTATCCGATGCACTTGATCGATTGTCGAATGTTTGCTTCTGAACCCAAACTGATGATCGGGTATAAGACGGTTTTCTTCTATAATTGGTTGTAAGCGTCTGAGTAATATCCTCTCAAAAACTTTGGAAATAATTGGAAGAAGCGAGATGGGTCTATAAGACTTTTTTTCATTCGGTGGTTTGCCTGGTTTTAGAACCATTATGACTTCCGCGACTTTCCATTGACTCGGAATGTATTGTAATCTGATCGCAGCGTTTATAATGTGAAGAAGCTTAGTCAATGCTTTCCGAGGTAGCATTTTTAGGAGTTCACCCGTGATCAGGTCGTATCCCGGAGCTTTTCTGGGCTTAAGTTTCTTTATAACTTGCCTGAGCTCGGTGAGTGTAGCGTTTACAACTATATTATTTTCAGATGTTCGTCTGTCTGATGCATAAGTATTTCGACTAAGCGCTTGACCATCGAACGGCTTAAAAGTTTCTTCTAAATGAGCTGCGAAAACATCCGCCTTCTCTTTGTCGTTTTTTACCCAAACATCTCGGGTTATCTTAATAGGCGGCTCTGCGATCTTCGGCCTTTTTGTGGCTTTAATAGCCTTCCAAAGCGAGTAATTGGATTCTTTTTCAGCTGTTAGGCTTTCGAGGTAATTTCTGGCCTCTTCACTTTTAAAATCTTTAATAGACTTTGTAAGCAAGTTAGTAAGTCGATTTAAGTTCGCTTTATCTTGCGGGGCTCGAGTTTGTTGCCATCTTTTTCGCGCTTTTCGTTTTGTTCTGACCATATTAATTATTTCCTGCGGGTACTTGACGCAGTTATAGTTCGACGTTCTCTGCTGGTGAGGAGTATTATTCCATGCAGCTTTCTGTACGATACTGACGAAGCGGTCGACCGCAACTTCTAGTTCGTAAGGCGTCTTGAGTGATTCACGCAGTTCAGTATTGTTCTGGACATCTTTTTTGAAGCCTTCCCAGTCTGTTTTGCCATTTGTTAGCCTTGGCGGTATTTCATTTTTTATGAATGTCTCAGTCGTTGTTAAAATTACCGGAGAATGATCAGAAGAAAGATCAAAACATTCTTCAACTTTAATACGATTGGCGGGTAGTCCTTTTGTAATAAAGAAATCAATCAAATCAGGTATTTTAGCGACATCAGTCGGCCAGTACGTTGGTTTGCCTGTCGAATGAGAATCGCAATTGTACTGCATGCACACTTCGTAAAGTATTCTTCCCTTTCGCGATATGCATCTAGATCCCCAGAAACTATGTTTGGCGTTAAAATCACCTCCAATTATAAAATGTTGTCCGAGGGAATTGATTAGGTTCAAATAATCATTTTTCTCTATCTTGCATCGTGGTGGGCAGTAGATAGAAGATATTTTTAAAAATGCGTTTCGATATTGGACCTGTACAGAGCTCACTTGCATTGTTTCGAGTTCTAATTGTAAATCGATTGAGTGGCCGATACACTCCTTTATATACAAGGATGCTCCACCTCTAGCCTTATTCGACGGGTGAACGGCGTGATAGTCAATGTAACCTTTGATCTTTAGATTTGATTTCTCCTTTATATGGGTTTCTGATATCAAACATATATCGATATCTTTTTCCCTTAAGAACAATTCTAGCTCTCCGAGTTTTTGCCAAAGACCGTTGGCATTCCACGTAAGTATTTTAAACATTCGCTTCATATTTGGTTGTTTTTCTGTCTCGAAATATTACTTTCGAGCTTAACTAGCCTGTCGACAATTAGTTTATTCGTTTTGCTTTGTTCCTCAAGTCTCGACAGAATAATCGAAAAGACATTGGAAACAGTGTCTGGTGGATTATAAGTTTGTCCACTACACGATGCTGCAGCTTGCGCGTATGTTAGGATATCTGTTTTTTTATGTACGATGTCCGATGGCGTTTCTGTTGCCCGTTTTCCTTTTTTATTGTTGGGCTTATCTAACTTTGCCGGTTTCGAGGTACTGATTGGCCTTGGGTTGTTTCGTTGCTTCTGTGGCTTCATGGATTGCATCCGTCTTTTTTGGAGCTCCTTAGCTACTTCGCAGCCCCGATAATTTGCAGGATGGTTACCATTACAGTTAATACACTGCGCGGGAGCTTTATTATTTGAATTGCAGTCACTCGTCAAATGACTACCGGCGCATTTTACACACCGTGGCTCTTTCTGGCAGTAGGTTTGCGTGTGGTTATATCCTTGGCACCGTTTACACTGTGGAACCAATTTTTTGTTCTTACGCATAGGTTCAATTTTAACAACAATATTAAGGATTGTTTTTATGTCATAAATTTTGTTTAAGTCCTCAGTCTTATCAAAAGTTAGTATAAAGAGCGGGAGACCACGGTTTACCATAGCTTCATTTCCCTCTTTATTCTGTTTTTCTCGTTTGACGATATTAACGGCATCCATAATTTTAAAGTGCCTGTCTCTTAAGTCATTTACTACATCATTTTTCGAACATGACGGGTGTAACCCTCTTGCCACGACACGTATAGGTCTTTCTGACTTATTCTCATAAGAATACCATTCTACTTTGTCTGTATTTAATTTACGAGACAGTAGACGGTAACTTTCAGGGTCCTTGACGTTGACTTTCCACGCATTGTTTCTAAGTGACGTTACTTTGTAGTCTGTTGGCAACAAATTCTTTAACATGGTATGCAACTTGTTATAGTCCGCTATACCGATTACATTAATTGGCGGAGGTGGCCGCTGTTTTGGTTGTATGGCTTCAATATTTGATAATTTCTCCCGACTCATTATTTCAGGAGAGGATACAGCTTTCCTTTTTTTGCCCGGTCTTTTTTTTAGCAACCAATCGGTTTCGTGACGAAGTTCTTCTTCATCCGTTTGGTAGTCAGTTTTTTTGGGATTGCTAGAGTTAGGGTTGGACTCGTCCCGTACTTTTGTTGAGTTCTTAATAGCCATATTTTCGGCCTTAAGTTGACTAATTTCTTTCCGAAGCTCGTCGCATAGCCGTTCCATGTTTGAAAGCCTTGTTTTAAGTTCGTCGTTTTCGTCCTTAAGGCTTTTATTTTGCACTGGGTCTCTATCTTCTGGAGTAGGCACTTTTGTTGCCGTTGAGCTCCTAGAGACGCACGGATAAGTTTGAGATGCTGATGGTGGTGATCTCGTTACCCTTCGGCTTTTTCCGAAAGGGTTACATGAACGCAATAAATGGCTCTCCCCAGAATCCGTAGAGCAAACCTCCGAAGAGAGTGGATTTTCCAGTAAATCTGGAGTACCACCTGGGGTATTATTTCCTCTAGTTTTGTTCATTGCATAAGTTTCATAAAATAACTTTTTTGTAGAAAGTTAAGGAAAACTAATCTTTGGTTATTTCAGCCGCCCCTCTGGAGTCAGACGCTGACCGGTGTGTCGCACAATGTGCATCAGACGCTCCTGGATTTAAACTTTAGTTTCATCTTTCAGCTATGAACTTACTGCCAAGGGTGGCCCTACCAGGAGTACAAAACTCCAGAAAGTATCGCTCATAACGTCATTAAGACTACTTCTTCGGCTGGATTTTAGTCGCCTTCTACGACAGGCATGCCTTACCTCAGGGCTATTCTATCCCCGTCCCTGCACTCGACTTTAGATCATAAATATCGTAAAGTTCAACGCGACGCCAGAGTAGATATGTTTTTTCAAAGCATAATTAATTGATTTTCTTGTGTTTTGCAGAATCATTTTTCAACTCGTGCATAAAAATTACAGCTCCAAAAAAGGGAGTGGACTTGAAATTTAAATTCTGCTCCGAATTTGTATTTTTCAGACAAAAAAACAAACAGAACTTTCAGTTTGTCAAACTTTTCAAAATTGTTGCTCGCGCGCTTTGTCATTTAAAATCGTAAAATTGCGATAAAGCGTGTCAAAGCGCGCCGACGCACGCCCGCGTGCAACGCCGAATTGTGAATTGGGCATTATGCATTATTGTATGTGGCACGTCTTCTCCGTCTGTTCGATACACCGAGGTCCTCCTCCTCAGTGAGCTGCAAACTGCGATATTTTCAGCAGAACCGCTGCTTCGGGATAAACGTTTTAGTGTTTGCCCACCTGGCATCTACAGGTCCGGCATGTGACAGTCCCGGCACCTACGGGTCCCCTCTTGCGACAGTCCTGACAATCTAAAGATCCGTCTTACGAGAGTCCTGTCACCTACCTGGGCCTAGTGCCCTCGCACCAACAGGTCCGCATTGCGACAGTCCTGGCAAGGTCAACCTTAACCTACGAATCTTCCTTACAGAGGACTCTGTAATTCGCTGGCTACCCGCAGTCCTTCTAGCAAATTTTCCATGTAGTTCAACAATTAGGTACTTGTGGAACAAATCAGCGTAACACGAGATTGGTACGATTCTACTGTGTGATTTTGTTCGATTTGTTTGAAAACCACCAGTGGTCTCATTGAATTCATAACAGCGAGCGGTTGTGAATTCTATCACGAATGTAAAAATCGTTGGTCGGTAAAACTATTATATTGTTACCACCAACGCGTGACTGGTGAGGGGGGTGACATTGTAACGAGAGCGGGGCGGCACCGTCAATTGTTGGTGTGACGAAAGTATGCCAAATGTGCATGCAATTTACCAGCGAGTGAAAACAATATGACAAATACTGGGCCACTGGGGGGTGTATGTGGTATACCGGTGTGGGGAGGGGAGGGCAGAGCCGTCGATCGGTTGTTGAATGCAAACGCAAGGTGTCAGCGATGCCGTGCGAAAACGAATAAAACAGTGGCTCAGCACTGCGGGGGTGTACGTTGTGTACCGGAGTGGGGGGGCCGAGCAGTCCATCGGCTGTTCTTAGTGTACAAACAGAGTGGAGCGAAGAGCAACACTGCAAAAATCGTCAGAGAAAAGAGCAAAGAGCATGAGAGGAGAGCAAGGATGTAAGCTAGCCAGAGTGAGGAGCAAACAACTCTTGCTTCATTCTTTATTCTTTTGCATTTGAATAGTTTCCCTTTGTGAGGATGGATCCTAATATTTTTAATTTTTATTTTAATGAAAACCCTTCATGTAATTTGTGGTATTACTTGACACGCGGAAACAGAAGTGATGGAATTCATATAATAACCGATCGCGAAGTGTCCATGGTGAATTTCATCATTTATTTCAAGAGCTTCGTGAGGATCACGTCAAGTTTCAAAAATATTTTTGAATGAGCAAAAATTACAACGGGTGCAATCACTCTACGACCACGAAAAATCAAAGCGATGATAGCGGAAAAATCAAACATGTTTGAAATCGCCGCTTTGCTCTCTTGTCGCCGCTTTGCTCGACCTTCGAACGACGCTGCACTCTGTGTGGTACCCTTTCACTGCACGTGTTTGATTTTATCGCTTTGCTCTTTGCTCTTTGCTCTTGCTCACTCTTCGCTCCACTCTGTACGTACACTAAGACGTCTGCTAAGTGCACTGCACCAACAGCTGTTGCTGCGCAAAAAGATGATACGGCACGGGCCGTCGACATATTGTTTAAACGAATGCATTGTTACAGTCTTTTCGAAAAGATCGTAGGTAGAATGCTTCCGCAGCGCAGTTGCACCATCATTTTCCTCTGAACATAACCACAAAATCAGTTTTTTTTTTTAAAATTTATCCCTGTAAGTAACCCCTGCGCTGACCTTTTGGCACAAGGCACACTCCCTATCCCTAGTAGCTGTCACAGACAAGGTAAAAGATTAGCAATTACCAAGAATATTGACTGCCACTCGATCAATCCATCATTATTTTGAGACAATTCAAACAATAAATTTACACAATTAAACAGTTGAAACAATAATTCCAACAATGAGAGCATACACAACTATTATGTTTTATGTACATATGGGCTAAACAGGAAGGACAGGAACAGGACACAGCAGACAACACACAGGACACAGGCAGGACGCAAGAATATAAAAATAAAAACCCATGTATATTCGACACATTCACCGTTGTAGCACCGCATATCTAAAGAGAGCCATTGAATTTCTTTTGTTCACAAAATAAATGCGTGCAACTTTGTGTGAGTGTGCTTTGTACGAATACGAAATACCGTGTTGGTGTTGGGATCGTATTCGAATACGTTATACGACATCTCTTATTCCATATGTATTCGTTCGTGTGTCGGTCGCTGGCGACTGGCGTTTTCGCTTGTCGCTTCACTTTGTATTTGTATAGGGTTTTGGTTTTGCCGCAGAGAAGAGCACTTCGACCTCTCCGTTTTCAGTTGAAATTTTATCTCGGAATGGTGAGGATGAGGAGTAAACTTGCGATTACGGTCAGGTGTTTAATTGTTTTAGAATCGCTTTGAATTAGTATCCATCTTCTTTCTTCTTTTTTTTCACCTGTGTAATGATAATGACTCCACATTAAAATACCCACATCCTATATTCCATTCTTCATCAATTGTCGGCAGCTAAAACAAAGTGTATCCTTATGCAGACCTATATAAAGTGATTTTAATTCGATGAAAAACCAATAAACCTAATCGAATCCATGGTATATATTTATGAAACACAGTTATAGATACAGTTTTGCTGCTCTCATAACGCGACAGAGACGAAAATTACACACATTTCGATCGTTATTCAGTGTGTGACGCCGGATAAAGTGTTTCTTTTTTGTTTTCTGGTTAATTTTATGGGAAAAAAAGTACAGTGGAAATATTTTGTGTGTTTTTGTTGTTGGTGGTTCTTGTGATTCAGATTCAGATTCAGATACAAAGCAAAAAGTGGTGGAAGACGGGTGAAAAGTAGCACTAAATGTACAATACGAAAAAAAGTATCAGAGATTGTGTGTAATAGTGTGTTTGTTCATCATCGGTCGGTCGTTTTCGTTTTGGTCGGTCGATTGATTCGCCTTCGCCGCGTTTTTGTGTTTTTTTTTTTGCTTGCCGTTCGTCTAATTTCTGCTGAATGCGTCTCGTCGTCGGCAGATATAGTTCATAATCTCATTCAAAGCTCCGCATGGCTGTGTAGTAAGTACTAACAAGCAACTAATAATAAAAGATCCATATCATAGAAACTGAAAAGAGGATTAATTCATTCAAAATGCAGACGATGGGATTACCTTTACCTGTGCCGTCTATTTATTTTCGGTAAGTTGAAATAGTCACCATATTTGTATCTCCGGCTCGTAGATGAGAAGATAGATTGCTCAATGGTGGTGGGTTGGGTATTCCTACATATATATGGCATATGGATAGAGTAGCAGAGCAGTGGATATGAATAGCGAGCAGTGGATTACATACAGATTCGATGTGATTGTCAACTATACTATACGTTTTGTGTATTTGCTGTCCCTGCTCTTTGTATCTGTCTGTCCTGCTGTGCATGGTTTCCATATTATTCCTCTGCACACACAGTCAGTCCGCGCCATCGATACTCTACTTTACACACAATTTGAACGCCAAACAACCCAGCCGCACAAAAAAAAAAAAAAAAACAAAGTATCTTTAACTGGCTATGGGGCTATCCAACGACGATTTCATAAGTGCATGAGTGAGATAGCGGGTATAACGATTCGAAGATACCGAGGGAGACCAGACCAAGACCATTTGTACCAGGTTGTGAGTTGATGTTTGATGATTCAGATTTATTATGTAGTATTTTTGCAATAGATACAAGATAACATGGTGTAGACCTGCAACAACCATCAGGGGCATTTAGTTTAGTATCTTTTTCATTGTTTTTGGAATGGATTGCTAATCTATTCGCAGCCTCCCATTCAATTCACCTGAAATCCAATTGGATTCATTGCCGATACGAAAGATACCCTCGGATTCCGTCAAGTCGCAGCTATCTCGAGCAAATTGCCGTAATTAAGCTCACCGCTGAATTGCTTGTACAATTTTACCCTAAAATTTGGTATAATACTCCCAAAGTATCTCGCCAGCATCAAGATGTCGTATAGAAAACAAATCTTCGAGGTTATGGACATCTCGATGGCAGTGGCACAAGCACATAGGTAGTGCGCGCAACACCAGGCACACACACATAAAACCGAGCAAGCGAGAGAGAGTACAGAGGAAACCATTAAAAAAAAAAAACACACTCAGTTCAGTCAGTGTTTCTTTTCCCTCCCCCTCTGCCCCAGTGCCAGTCCCAGTGTTCTTCATCGACGTCTTCGCCTTCCTCTTTTATATTGTTGGCACACAGGGCGCGCTGTATGTTTCATTCTGGCGTTCCTGTCATGGAGATAAAACTGAAAATGACGACGTCGATGGTAAATGTCGAAGCAGCCCGAAGTCGAAAATGAGGAATGCGCGCTGGCCTGGGATTCGTACTGGCACTGGTACTGGCGGTGGGTCTTAAGGCCAGTCGATTTGGTTATAGTACTTGTTTAACTCGATGATTATGACGATCGGTGCTGCTGCTGCTAGTGCTTGTTGGCGACGGGATAAACGACAAGCGCGCCCCCTACATTATGTACAATGTACAAGTACATGGCTTGGGGTCACCACTGTGCACATTTATAAAAACAATTCAATCAGCAACTAAATTGCAAGCAATGAGTCTGCTGTGCACATCGATAGATGGCGCTTTTTCCCCACTTCACATCCATGCGAACGCAATAAAATACAAAGTCCATCAAATGCGGTACATATACGAACTGCATGATTGTAGATACAGCGATGTGCAGTGTGTAGCGTACCAGCGGATAATGCAAATACCTATTCACAGAAAAGTACCAGTTCAGTGGAAAGTTGTACATAGTGCAGATGGTGGCATCTGTAACTGCAGCGTCACATCTGGGTGTACCTACTCGTGGATTTTGCATGTTAATAGGCCAATAAACTTACTTCAGTGTCGGAGAGAGCATTTTTGTCGTGTCAGCGCAGCACTTCATATTGTGGTTGAACATCTCTGAGATCGATTTTGAATGCATCTAGTTCATTATTTTGTTTGGCAAAGATGGATCTTTGAGTTCAATTAAGGGAGAAGTATGAGTCGAAAATTTATGTGGGAATGACCTGATCTGATTTACTTAACATATGACTTTACTGTTACAATAATTGTAAATACATTTCAGTATAGAAATGTTCATAATATTAATTACTCTTTACTAGAAGAACATGTTAGAGGGTATAAGCTGGGACTATGTCTATTACTTAACATCACCAGATGAACAAGTTGAATTTCTAAACGAAAACATTAAACGACTTTTTAATCATCACGTTCCCTTGAAAACTGAAAATTGTTCAGTCTAAAGAATAGCCATGGTTTACTGCACGTATTCGTCGACTTATTTATTTACGCGATCAGACCTATAACCGTTGGAAGCGTTTCCGCCTTGATGAGTTACGAAAAATGTACCAATCTCTTTGCAACCAGGTTGTAATGGCAATTAGGAATTCAAAGTTCGAAGTATATTCTAAACAACTCGGTTGTCGTAAACTGTGGAGTATTCTTCGTAGCAATTGCATCGCCAAGCCGAAGTTAAATGTCGATTGTAATGTCCTCAATCGGCAATTCGCATCTTCTACTTCTAATGTGCTGAGCTCAGTAAGTGATTCACACAGGGTTCTTACAATTCAATCTGAACCCATAGTACCTTTAATTGGATTTCGAAATGTCGATTGTGCCGAAGTCGTTGAAAGTCTGCTCTCTATTAAGTCCTCTGCAGCCGGGCTCGGCGATATAAATCCTCGATTTTTGAAGATCATATTGCAATCTCTCATCCCGTTCATTACCCATATTTTCAATTCGATTTTAACTTCAGGCATATACCCCTCACAGTGGAAAATGGCTGAAGTTGTACCTATACCAAAGAATGCAAAGCTTGATGAATTTAGGTCCATCTCAATATTACCCTTTTAATCGAAAACGTTTGAGAGAGTATTACAAAAGCAAATAAGGCTTTTCCTCGACACCAACAAATTGATGATAACACAACAATCTGGTTTTAGAAAGGGTCACAGTTGTGTAACCTCCTTAGTGAACGTCATCGAAGACTTACGGCGAAGCATGGACGAAGGTAAGGTAACCATTTTAGTGTTACTAGACTTTTCAAAGGCGTTTGACACTGTTGTTCATAAAAACTTACGTGCTAAAGTCCGTACGCTATTTTGTTTTTCACAAGGTGCAGTCAAACTAATTGCTTCTTACCTTTCAGGTTGAAAGCAGATTGTTCAAGTTGATGATGTTCAATCGGATGTCATTTCGACCCTAAATGGTGTCCCACAGGGTTCCATTTTGGGTCCACTTTTATTCTCGTTGTACGTCAACGATCTACCATCTATCACCAACCATAGTAAGGTTCAGATGTGTGCTGACGATGTGCAGTTGTACTTGAGTTCTGACCTCGGTCTTATTGAGCATAGTGCTGTCTGTATGAATGAGGATCTTGGAAACATTGCGCGCTGGTCAAGGAATTCATTGGACTTATCGTACTTTCCCTCCATAATTTTAGATAACTCTCCTATTGGATATGTTGAAACGGCCAAAAATCTTGGTATGGTCTTTAATCGTAAACTGACTTGGGATCACCACATAAATGCTGCGACCGGTAAGACCTACGCTATTCTTCGAACCTTATGGGCAACTAAAGCTTTCACCCCTTTAAGGATATGTCTCATGCTGGATAAGACGCTGGTCATACCAACATTAATATACGGGTGCGAGGTGTTTGCTAAGTGCAGCTCCGTAAGTAAAAGAAAACTCCAGGTCGCTTTCAACAACACTGTTCGGTATGTCTTTGGACTAAGAAGGTACGATCGGGTGTCATACTTCTCTACGCGACTTCTTAACATGACGTTCAACAACTTTATTCAATTTCGCACTTTTAACCTTTCTTTCAAACATCCTAATAACACGACAACCTCCCTGTCTATGTACGAGAAATAAGTTATGTCTTCCTCAGACAAGGTCTAGTTAGTTAATTTCTCCGCGTTATTGTTCCCTTACCACTGAACGTCCATTTTTCATAAACTCCATTCGCCTATGGAAGTCCCTACCGCGTCCTATTAGAAAAATCAATAACACAAGAAAGTTTAAAAATGAATTAAGAAAACATTATTTTAATTACTTAGTATTATTGACTTACTCGTCTACTTTTGTAGCTTCTTTTTTTAGCAGAATATAGCTTATAAGATATTATATCTTAAAGTGTATAGGCATTACAATATAAATAAATAAATGAAAACAAATGAAAATGACAATACATACATAGGTGGCGTGTCTGGCTTGTTCACTTGCTGATTAGACTCTTCACATAGAAGATTCAGTCGAATCTGATTAGGTATTTGATCTGATATCCATTAGTATACTTATTTTCAGCAAAGACTTGTCTGTAGAGTTTTTAAGCTCTGTTAATTTTATCTGCATTTCTTTGGGGAAAACAGGACACACATGTTAAAGTTGAGAATTACCAGGCGTCATACTTCACGACTAAAGAGCAAATCAAAATGGAGTCGTTGACGCTTTGTCATGCTTCGCTATCAAAATTGCAAACACAAAATCAAATGTTCTGTTCCACATAACACTATCAAAAGTTGTCAGGTCTGTATGTTTTTAATTTTTAAGTCAAAATGGATTGCATTCCGGTGTCTAAGAGCTGTAACTTTAAATTGAAAACTGTTGCGATTGTCAATTGCCGTCGGGACTTCATATTAGCCGTATTCTATTATCAGCGTGATCTGATCTGGATTAGGGATTGAATTACCGTCTCCGAATAAGTAATACGTGACTGAATTTGTTATTGTTTTGCTTGTAAAATCCATAAAATTCAGTGACGTATGGCTCCATCACGGATGCGGTAATTCGGCCCCAGATTACGAAAATAAAACAATACGGATCATAGACAAATTTAATTTTTAATTTGTGGCAACAGTTGCTTTCAAAACACGACAGATAATCGGCCCTAGCGAGGTAGGTATCTATCGGAACAGAAAATTCTCCGCAACACATACTCTTTCGGAGGCTCAAATTCCATTCGAGGTGTCTGACTTTGGAAGAGAAATAAACTATTGCGATGGCGCACCGCACCGCACTATAAATCGTAGACAAAATCCGCAACTAATTTCTGATGGGGGATATCGGGACCTAGCTGTAAAGAATTTAACAAAAAAATTCACTGCATCGCACTTCAACGTAATTGGCCTATATGCGTTATAAAGTGTCGGAACAATTCTTCGCACAGTTGTTCCGAAGAATACCTGCCGAAAAAAATCCTTCGAATCGTATTGACGAATGGAGGCTAACCCCTGGCGGCAAATTTTTGCATCGGTAGGTTGCTGTAGTCGCAGTGGCTTAGTGTTAGTGTGGTGGACTAAGCGAGGGGTCTCAGGTTCGAATCTCGCAAAAACCCAAATTCCAACTTATGGTTTTTTTTTTTCACTGCGCTACCTCTCGCGAACGTCTGACAAACATCCGAGAGTATAAATGTCTTGAAGGGCTTCTCAAATAGCCGTTTGAAGTCGGCATAAAATTGTAGATCCCTTCCATTCGTTCCAAAAATGAAAAACTCACACAAATCGAATGGTTGTGAGAAGCTAGGCCTAGGTCCTTGTATAGGTCGATCTTCTTCGCAACTTTCTTCGATTCCTTGGTAACTTTTATCTTAATAGGGTTTTTGAAAACGTCCTCAAGATACTCTGCAAAAGTGTTTGCTTTCTCTTGGATGCTTTTTGCCCAGTTACCTTCGTCGGTTTTTACTGGAGGAATGTTGGCTACTGGTCGGTTCATTTTCTTTGTTGCCTTCCAGAGCGAGTAGTCGGTACTAGCATCGTTGTAAGACTGCTAAGGTACGATTTAAAAGACTCATTCTTGAAATCTTTTATAGAATTTCTGAGCTTATTGTTTAAGTTGTTTAGTGTGATTTTGTCGCTTGGCGCCCTTGTCTGTTGCCAACGCTTTCTAGCTTTCCGCTTTTCTGTAATGATTTCACATATTTCGCGAGGGTAAGAGTTTTGCTTAATTTTTTTTTTATTGTTTTAGGAGTTGCTGCCCATGCAGCTTTTTGTATGTCCAGTTACTACTGGTTGTTTGGTTTAAGTGGCTGTATTTCCGTCTTCTGACGAAGAAAAGACACAAATAGCGCATTGAGCGCCGTTTTGAGACCACAACTAATGGAACCTGGAGAAAAAGGAGGAGAAGGGAGTAAAGGGAGCTCAAAACCAGCCTGTGGAATTGAGAAATTTTATGATCTTATGGAAATGGATACTTTGGATGGCCGAAAGGTAATCATAAAAAGGGTGACCTAGTACACTGCATCTGGTTTTGGCTAGGGCCGGACACTCACAAAGAAGATGAAACACTGTTTCACTCTTGTCTGTGTCGGCGCAGCTACGGCAGTGTTATAGGGGATACCCAGCCTGGCCGCGTGAGTTCCTAAAGGACAATGGCCCGTACTAATTGCCGTTAGTCTGGCGACATATACACGTGTTCTGGCTAACAGGTTGTTTGTTTTGGCTTCATCGTAAGCTGGCCAGATCTTCCTGGAAATGACACAGTTCGTCAGGTTCCTCCATCTAGTTACGGCCCATGTGGTGAAGTGCAGGAGGACTTCTCTCTTTACGTATCCCAGCGGAGCGAAAACATCCTCCGCACGAGACACGCACAGAGCAGATTCTCGTCTGGCAAGTTCATCAGCTTCCTCATTCCCCTCAATGTTCCTATGGCCGGGAACCCAGAGAGTGATTTCAAACCGATGACAAGCCCTGGATAGTGTCTCCCTGCACTCCACCACAAGCTTGGACGTTGACTTGGTCGAACCGACAGCCTTAGGTTAGGTTAGGTTAGGTTGGGTGGGGTTGTGAGATCGTCACAAAAGACCAGGCACAAAAGTGGGCCCATCGCCATCCCCAGGGAACCATTACGGTTAAAAACCTAAACCAATTCGCCCAAACAATCAATTTCCCTACATAACTTGGTTATGGTCCCAATATTATTTGAGGAACCAACCTCCTCTAAGTTATTAAAGAAGAACCTGCCTAGGTGCTTCCTTCTACTCCGAGCAATTGCTTGACACTCGCATAGAAGGTGGGAGATGTCCTCCGTAGCTTGTAGGTCCTCACAGTACCTACATGTATCCGTATTAGCTAAGCCTAGTCTCATGGCATGCTTCCTTAAAAGGCAGTGTCCAGAGAGTATTCATACCGTTAATCTTAACTTTGTTCTACTGAGATTGATTAATTCTTCAGATTTCTTCCGATCTAAAGCGGGCCACAGTGCCTTTGAGACCCTGTGCCCCTCTAGCTGTGACCATCTTGTAGCTGCTTTATTGGTAGTTTTCTCAACGATAACGATAACCCTTCTAGCAACGGCCATAGGTGGTCTGATGCCCTCAATCATTGTATTTACTGGGAGTTCCGCTCCTTCCTTAGCCAAAACGTCGGCCCTTTCGTTGCCCTCAATATCACAATGCCCAGGTACCCAACATAATCTAACACGGTTCTGCGAACATAATGCCTTAAGCATTGCGCGGCAATTCCTGACTAGTTCAGATTTAGTGGTATGTGACTCTAGCGCTTTAAGCGCAGCCTGACTATCAATGTATATGGCGATATTCTTATTGGATATCGATCTCATCTCAAGTACCTCCGCAGCTTTGAGTACGGCCAAAATCTCTGCCTGGAACACACTGCATGTGTCCGGTAGTCACAGGGCCATATGTAGCTCCAACTCGTTGGAGTATATACCTGACCCCGTACCCTCACTGGTTTTGGATCCGTCAGTATATACTGAGATCTCATTTCCCCTCGAAACTAAGATCTCATTTCCCCTCGAAACTAAGATCCTATGCCACTCCTGTCGGTCAGGGTACGACACATCGAACGGTGTGTCAAAATCAAGTGTACCGAGACTTTCATCAGCTTTTCCCGGGATTTCGGAGAATGTTTCCTTTAAAATAGTACTGTGTCCTATCCTACTGTTTTTAAAAAGCCCTGCATTAGTGAGCCGTAGCGCACTATTACCTGCTATTGATTGTAATTGTAAATCCAGTGGTAAAAGATGCATAAACGCTTCCAGTTGGTGTGGTACGTAAAGCACCCGTGACGGCAAGGCAGGCTGTTCTTTGTACCCTGGTCAACATATCCCGTACATACTTCTTGTTCGCGGCTTTCCACCAGACAAGAGCCCCATATGTAACTATGGGCCTTACTACCATTATGTATAGCCAACGCAACATTGAAGGCCTCATGCCCCATTTCTTACCTGCTGTTCTCTTACAGATGAAGAGAGCATTGTGAGCCTTGCGGACTCTTTCCTGGACGTTAAGTTTCCAATTTAGTTTCCTATCTAATACCGTACCAAGATATTTTGCGCTTTCTGAAAGAGCAAGTTCCACTCCAGCAAGCCTGGGCAGCTTGAAGGGTGGTATCTTGTATTTTGTACTAAATAGCACTAGTTCTGTTTTCTCCGGGTTGACTCTTAGTCCACACCCTCCGGCCCATATTCTGAGCGTATTGAGGGCTGTTTCCATAAGTTCACTAATCGTGTTTAGGAATTTTCCTTGAACAATGATAACTATGTCATCCGCGTAAGCGATGACCTTGAATCCTGCACTGTTTAGTTCCTTAAGTATCTTATCTATGACCAACACCCAGAGGAGGGGGGAGATGACCCCTCCTTGGGGGGTACCTCTAGTAACAGATTTTCTTATAGAACTGTTGCCGAGAGTGGAATTAATATTTCTCGTCGAGAGCATTTCGCATATCCAACTTGTAATGCGTTGCTCGACATTTATCTTTTCCAAGGCGCTCTTGATTGCATCACTCCTGACATTATTAAAAGCTTCCTCAATATCCAAAAAGGCAACTAGTGCAAATTCTTTCTGGTGAAGGCTGCCCTCTATTTTGCCTACTACTTCGTGTAGAGCCATCTCTACTGATTTACCTTTTAAATATGCATGCTGAGCATTACATAAGTTTCCGTTGCAACACTTACTTCTTATATAAATGTCAATAAGCCTTTCAAGTGTCTTTAGGAGAAATGACGAAAGACTGATAGGTGTGAAGTCTTTCGCTAAAGTATGGCTTGGTTTACCCGCTTTAGGGATAAATACCACTCGTACTTCTCTCCATGCCCTAGGTACATAGCCTAATCGCAGGCAGTGTATAAAAATATTTCCTATCATGGTCATAACTGTGCCTGGAGCCTGTTGAAGCATAGCCGGCAGAATGCCATCAGGGCCAGGTGCTTTGAACGGAGCGAAGGACTTGATAGCCCAACGCAGTTTCTTCCCAGTGATGATATTATTAACCCTCTCATGTATTCGTGCGCCAATGTTAGGTCCATAAGGTACCGAAGCCATTGGTGCACTGCTTCCTGGAAAATGGGCTTCAACTAGTGCTTCCAGAACCTCCTCGCTGCTTTCAGCTCACGAACCGTCCGATTTCTTAATGAAGCTAGGGACTGCCGCGTCTTTGGCTAGCATTTTACGGAGTCTGGAAGCCTCGCTAGTATCTGCGATCGATTCACAGAAGAGCTTCCAGGATTTCCTCTTAGATTGCCTGATCATTATTTAAACTCTTTCTTGCTCTCTATGTACAGATCCCATGTAATGTCGTCCCCTACAACTTTAGCCCTATTATAGAAATGTCTAACTTGCCTTCTTTTGGAGTTTAACTCCTTATTCCACCACTGAGGCTGGGACCTCTTGGTTGGTTTTCTGAGCGGGCAAACTTCTTCGTAAGCCATATTCATTATCCTGCCTAAGTTATCAACTGCCTTGTCTAAGTCTGATGAAGTGTCAATGAATGGTACTTCATTTCCTACCTGATGACTGATTAAAGATTCATACCTATTCCAGTCAGCCTTCCTGGGGTTCCGATAACTATTCGTAGTCTTGCTGTGGAAGCTTATTAAAAAAATAATATTGCTGGTTAGAAATAAAGACATTTAAAGCCTTATGAAGGCGGAAAACAGCGCAAAAGTTTTCCCTTCGATCTTTGGACTGAGAAATGTCCACGTTACAACGAAACTGGTTCCATCTGGTCCTTTATTGGTTTTCAAGCACCATTTACCAAACTCATTCAAGAGTTGCCCTTCCATTTTTGAGGTAGCTTGCTTCCATTACATTGTTGCTACGTCCTGGGCTTTATGTACCACGCAAATAAAATCAAAATCAATTTTTTAAGAATACCTAGGGCATGTGTTGCCAACATCCTCGCCAATCCTGCCCTTATAAGTGCCAAAGTATACCCAATATTTCAATAACAACTCCAACTACATGATATGTAAATTTCTCGCACAATTTGCCGGATAAATCGAGAGTTGGGTCACTGCAAGTCATCGACCAAGAGTTTCCTCTAATTGCTGTCGCAATTCGAATTGCCCCTGCTTGGCGGCGGTGTTGCTTCTCTGAAACTCGGTCCTCACTTGGTTCTGCTGAAATGAATGCAAAGTATGAAAAAGTAGGATTCCGCACTAAAATCGCTCTCTTTCCCGGTGCCTAGTCGTATTATCGTGGAGCTGCAGATAGCACAACTGAGACGAAGCAAAATACGCTGACTGTGAAGGAAGAAGAACAGCAACAAATGTACGAATAAAAAAGAATCATACAAAAAAAAAACCTTAACCCGAACAGAAAGACAAGAAAACAATTTTAAGAGCATAAATACCTACGACTTGCACTCTGAACACTTTATGCTTTTGCTGTTCCAGCCCAGGCTCACTATACCCGAACAGTCCTCCACTCCACCTCCTTGTTCATCGAGCATAAATTACACATGAAACATAGGTACTTTTATGCATGCATCATCCAGAGACCAGGCCCGCAGCAGCAGCACAGCTCAGCTCTACATTGCACAAGAGCGGGTGTTGGATGTCGACGACGACGGGCTGAATGAAGGGTGGGCAGAAAGGATAGCAGCAGCAGCAGCACAGGCACAGCATGGAACAGGGAGAGAGAGTACCACATTCGATGCATGGTCTATGAAGGAAAACCCAATGATGATGATGATATTCGTTGGATGGATGGGGTGGAGGCATATGTACTCGTAACATCGGATTCGGGGTGCTGCTGGTGGCGTTTTTGTACCTTTTGTGAGTTTTGTATCTGTGAAGTCGTCGTCGTCGTCGTCATTTTATGTGTTGTGTGTACAGTAGAGAGTCACCACCATTGAATTGGAATCGGAACAATAACAGAAAAAAAAGAAAGAAAAAATTATGATGATAATATAAAAGTGGTTTGCTTAGGACTTTGGATAGAGGAGGAGTGCGCACGTGAGAAAGAGAGAAATGTACATATTTCCAACTCGGGAGTCGGGACAAGGCAGGGCTGTGCTGTGCTGTGAGCTGTCCTGCCGCGATGATAGTGGTGGCACTGTTTCGTTGCCTGTATTCGGCGGGTTGCCTGTGCCATGACTGCCAACTCGTTGGGTAGTTTAGTTCGATAATTCCACACGAAAGGAAGAAATTAGATGACGGTTCTTGTACTTTACCACCCCGGGGAACAAAGGAAATTCTAAGTACCACCAAAGGTACGAGGACATACCTAAGTACATACTACCTATATCTATCAAGAGTCAAATGGCGGTCTTAGTCTGAAAAGTGAATTATTTCCGCTTTAGATAGATACAGTCTTTCTAGTTCTTTCCCAAGAAAATTGTCTCCGTTGTATCTTTTGCACTTTCGAATCAATAATTAAAAGAAAAATTGTCTCATAATCGTAATCGCGTGTGAGTGCAAAAGAAAACCGAATAAATTAAAGAGAAGCAATCAAAACGACAACCGGAGCGAGTGAGAGAGACACTTTAACCACACTCGGCATCGGCAGTCGGCACTCGGGTCGATGTCACATACACACACACACACACACATTCAAACCCACACTTGGAGCAGAAATCTTTTATATCGAGTTTGTACTTCTTAGACGCGCAATGCGAGATACAGTACAATAATCATCATTTTTTTCTTTATTTTTTATTTGTTTTTAATTTGTTATATTTCGCGAGCGCTTATAGGCATCGTAGACGAGCGGACGGGACGGTTCGGTTCTTCTTCGTATGAATGCCCGAAGAGGATAAATAAAATATTCTATTTATTTATTCAGTTTTCAGTCGTGTTTCTGACTCTGACTGTGTGACTCTCGTTGTGTTCCTCTCCCCGGGTGAATTGGATTGAATTGGATTTTATGTGTAATGTGTGTGCTGCCCTCGATGGATGGATTGGATGGATGGGCATGGATGTTAAATGCTAAAAGATATAAAAATGTATCTCGAAAATGTGCGTCAGTTTAAATTCAGTTTTGTCTAAACGGGGAAAAGCTGAAATCCAATTGAAATTACTGTGCATATTAATTGTGATGATTTTAGAATGTGTGCGCGGTAGAGATAATGTATCTGGTAGGTAGTTGATTTTTTTTTTATTTCTGCTCGCCATGCGAACATATTTCGCGATATCAATCTCGAGGTGTGCTAATATATTTGAGGAGATATACAGATACAGTATAACAAGAAAATGAAAAACCAGCACGAAGTCGAAGTGGATTACTGGATTCGCGCAAACCAGGCTTTGTAATTGGATACACGGAACGTACCTATACCTATAGTGTGTTGAGTGACGGGTATGTGTGTTTGCCTTGCGTTGTGTTAAGCAATTTTTTTTATACCTACCTCCTATGTTTATGAATCACCCAATATTGTTGTTTCTGTGAATTTATAGTGCTTTTTGTCTATTGCAAAAAAAACATATTGATTTAGGCAACTTGATTAATTGTATTGAGTGATCTCTATGGCCGCAAACAAAGTTCTTCGACAGCGGACAGTCAATTGTATACTTATAGCACGGTTCCAAGAAAAATTAGTCATGGATCATTGGCTCTTCTAATTTTAGGTTCCTCCTATACTTCATATTCATTGTTATCACTTGAGGTTGTTTTTGTTTTATTTTTGTGTTATGCCATTTGGATTAGCTTGTTGTGGACTTTTTGGGTTATTCGCAAATTGAGTCAGCGACACCAACTGCATTAGATTTTGATGAAACTGGAACTGGTTGGTGTTGTCTTTGAGCGAAACTGAGTTTTTTGTCATGAGTTTATAGGCACCTCAGCCTCGGAGTCTTGACATTTGCTCAACAAATGCTGCATGTGTATTTTTAGACAAGCAGTTTGTATGTAAGCTGTTACAGGCGGTCCCAAAATGGCGCTTACGCGCTAATTGGGTTTCTCCTGGAGGGTGGACAACAGTCTTATGGGCGACAGCTTGCAAAAAGCAAAGAGACGGAGTATTTATTGTACTTTAAAAGGCTTTTTATACCACGGTGGCTTAGAGGCCCGAGCGCCAGAGCCGCCTGAAAGCTATTCCGTTTATATATACAACGATATAAGCCAACAAGCTCCTTCAAGCTCACCCTGGTCTCCAGCTATGTAGACCAATTTAATTAAGGTCGATTTTTAATGGCGCGTGACAGAGTGCGTGCGGTATTCCTTTGATTCGTTGCTCTTCAAAGGTGGACTTCATCTATAATTTGTGGAAATTACGAACACTTTTCGGACTTGCTACCTTCTTCAGGGTTTCTTTCTTTATTGAGAAACATAAGATCTGCTTGTCCAGAAATCGTTTATAAACTAAGCTTTCTTTGTAAACTAGTCTATGAAAGTAGTATCAAGCCATCGCGGATGCCAGAGCGCTTGGTCTGGATAACTGGAAGCAGCGTGTCCGGGATCGCAGAGGATGAAAGGCTATACAGTGTCTCTTGCAGAGACTCTTTACGGGTCGGGAGCCCGTTAAGTAAGTAAATCTCAGATGCAGATCAGCCCTGGGCTCCAAGGAAACAAGGAGCGAACAGGATGGATAGCACGGAAGCAGAACGGATCGTAACACCAGAGGCAACATCAATACGCCTCCCAGACCACTGCAGTGTATTCCAAGTGGAAGTCATGGCAGTGAAAAGAGCCGCCCGTGAGTCTGCGATAAGGGTAATACCTCCGGAAGGTATCACCTTCTTTATCGACAGCCAGGCAGCTATAAAAGCTTTAACTGCCCCAGAAATAAGGGTCAAGGGTGCGATAGCAACATTTTCAACCTTCAAAACCGAGGGGTCGGATGGTATATATCCAGGTTTAATGCAATGGGGAGTAGACATAATTGCACCAAGACTCAGGAATAAATACGTTGCATGCCTAGCAATAGGCTACATCCCGATTACAAGGCGGGAGACAGATGTGGTCTTCCTTCTAAAGCCGGGGGAAGAGGATTACACCGAGGCAAAGTCCTTCAGACCAGTTAGCCTAACATCCTTTCTGTTGATAACAATGGAGAGGGTGGTGGTGGACTATATGGAGAGTACTGTGCTTAAGATGTATCCTATAAATAGTAGCCTACAGGGCAGGCATGTCTACAGAAACAGCGCTACATCAAGTAGTACGCGTTGCAGAAGAAGAGCTAAATACCGGGGGCATTGCGATGACCACCTAGTGAACATTGAAGGTGCCTTCGATAAGATATGCTTTGAAAGTCTGAAACAAGCCTTGGGAAAACGTAGGGTTAACCCACTGGTGGTAAGATGGGTGGACAATATGTTGAATACAAGGGCGATAAATATTCAGACGGGAACCTCAAAACTCAGAGGAAGGGTTAGCAAAGGTTGCCCACAAGGAGGTGTTCTCTCACCTACACTGTGCAATATCACTGTGGACTCTCTTCTCGACAGACTGGAGGCAACTGGCATTCATACAGTGGAATATGCCGATGACATAGCAATAATGACAAGAGGCAGTTTCACAGACGTCACCGCAGATATCATGAGGAATGCGCTCAAAGTGGTTGAACGGTGGTGTCTGGAACAAGGGCTTTCCATTAATGCGGAGAAAACAGATCTTATAATCTTCACAAGGAAGTTGAAAAATCTCGAATTTCGACACTTAACACTTTTCGGATCGGAACTAAAAATGGCCAAGAAGGTTAAGTATCTCGGAGTCTATCTACATACTGGACTTACTTGGAACTACCATGTTGAGGAGAAGGTTAGGAAGGCAAAAAGGGTATTACATCAGTGCAAACGTGTATGTGGACAGAGGTGGGGACTCTCGCCTAGGTCAGCATACTGGATGTATACGATGATAACTAGACCCATTATTACCTACGCCTCGGTTGTTAGGTGGGCGAAAGCCTCCCAGAAAACTGTGAGGAAGCACCTGGATAGGGTCCAACGTTTAGCATATGTATAGGAGTTACAGGTGCAATAAGGACAACACCAACATGCGCATTGGAAGTGATCCTGGGGATCTTACCGCTAGACTTATTTATTAAGAAAACAGCGGCCCTAACGCCACTTCGTTTGCATCGACATGCGAAATGGCACAATCGTGGTACCATTTATGGACATAGGAAGATCCTGGAACTTGTCAAAAACGAGATTAGGGTGCTGAACATGCCTATGGATGGGATAACAAGGGTGCGTATTATGGAAAGGAATTACAAAACTCGTATAATGAGAACGGATTACTTCAAGAAAAAAGGAGTGGTGAAATAGTGACTTTCACAGATGGATCCATGATGGATGGCGGAGCGGGTGCCGGTATCTATTCAGCAGAGCTGGAACTAGCCCGTCACGTTACACTTCTGTATACCAGGCTGAGATGATTGCATTGCTGCATGCGTTGAACTACTTGCTTGAGAGTCAGTTGGAGGGACGAAATATCCTTATAGCACTAGACAATCAGGCGATGATCAGACGCAAGGAACAGGCAGACATCACAACATCATTGGTATTGGAATGTGTACTTAAGCTCAATAAGTTTTCATCTAAAAATGAAGTAACACTGACTTGGGTATGAGGACACAAAGGGATCGAAGGCAACGAAAAGGCGGACTCCCTTGCAAAACAGGGGTCAACTGAAAAGTACTGGGAACAGAACCATTCTCCTCAATTGCTGATTCACAATGGATCACGGCAGTGCACCTGAGAAGGTGGTCAACCGTGGAACAATGTAGGCAGGCTCAAATTGCAATAAAATGGCAGACTTGCTCCATTCAAAGAAGGGTTCTAAGCATGAGTCGAGGAACATTGAAATGGGTGGTGGCTTTGTTAACAGGACATGGTAATTTCGGGTATCACTTAAGGAAGATGGGCCTTTGAGAGGATGATATCTGTAAACTATGCCTGGAGGAGCCTGAGACAGCGGCACATATACTGTGTCAATGTCCGGCGTTGGCTGGCAAAAGAATGAGGATCTTGGGACATCATTGGTTCGATGAAACAGATCTCCCATAAACAGATACTGGCGTTAACACTAGGAATTGAGCCCAGGGAAACATTGCCCAGGATATTGACGAATATCTGTAACCTAATCTCCGTCAAACAAAAAAAAATTCAATTTTATGTATAACTTAAATCCTTCGACAGTCTCTGTTAAAAAATAGAATCGTATTACTCACCCTCTACGATTCGTCGCAAAGCTTTGTTGAACAATTACCTGCCAAGTGGTATTTTCTTGAATTGCACATAATCAGTTGGTTTGGTGTTGACATTTTCTGTTATCTTTCCGAGAACAACTAGTTCACATGTATAACCACACCTTTCCGCTATGGGCGATTTATTTATCAAAAATAAGTGATAATAATTATGCGTTTTCCATGTTAGAGTGCCGGTGATAAGCGCGATAAGGTTCTAAAAAAAAAATGGAACAGATATACTCGTACTAATGTAAATTAGTTTAAATTCAATTGGGGTTTGGGTGACTTAAAAAATATCGCGGTGTCGTTATCATCACATTCAAAACGTAATGGGCCACTCGGCTGAAGTTGAGTTGAATAGCATTTTTGATAAGGAAACGTAAAAACTTAAGCACAGCTACATGGTTTGACTTTAGTTCTATAGCTCTATCAGTCATTGATGGAAACTTTGTGGAGTTTTGCGGTTAATTGTAATGGTTTCAAATGCGTTTGTGGAACCTCGCCCATAGTTTTTGAACGGGACGCTCTGTTTTTCAATTGCTTAGTGGAATTGACCAAACTTTTATTCGGTTGCTAAAAAGACATCTTCGCTCTGTGCCGAGCTGAGTCCTATATAATTTAAGGCGTTTGGATGTAAAGTCGTTTAAAACTGTGTAGACGAAACTGACGGAGCCGATATGGCTAAGCTACTGGCCGCATGCAATATGGCTTGCTATGTCGTTTTGGGCATTGAGAACGTCTTAGACATGCCTTCGTTTGGCGGCTTGAATTGATTTACACGAAAGCTACAGGGGATAGCTGTAATAAGAATATTCAACCTCTGTCATAGAGTCTTCGTAGATGATATGAAAATTCGAGAGGGACGCGGAAGATACCTATATTGATTCCTCCCGTATCAATATTTTTTATGATGAATATCTCCCAATAAGCCAATACATTTTACTGTAGCGCATGTTTAACTCATCTTTTTTTTTTTTTACATGCATTTTTATACGTAAAATTCATATGGACAGACTTTAGATCATTTAATCTAATCTGCTACTTTTAAGTCCATTCTGAGATATGGTTTATTGCTATTTGGAGCTTTTTTGTTGCTATTTCAACAGTTGCTCCTACAGCAAGTACAGCAGTGTCATCTGCAAATGTTGCTTCTCCGCTTTCAGGGAGATCGCTAGTGAATAAAATATAGCACTGGCCCTAGCACACTGCCTCGTGGTACACCAGCTTTGATTTCTCTTAATGTTGAGTACTCTGTTTCTTGTTTAATTCTGAAGAATCGATCTGATATATACATTAGACTCCAGAATTGTTGAATAATGATTCGGCAGTTGACCTTGTAACTTTTGAATCAGTCCTTTGTGCCAGACTTTATCGAAAGCCTGTGCTATATCTAGAAATATTATAGAGCATACATTTTTCTCTTCCAATGCTTTTTCAATTCAATTTTTTAAGTCAATTTTAGAGTGCTTATTTCTAAATCCAAATTGGTGTTTTTTTTTTTTTTTTAAATAAATGTAGGTAAATAAATAAATTATAAAAAAAAAAATAATAAATAAATAGATAAATAAATAAATAATAAATATTAAATAATAAATAAGAAATAATAGATAATGTATAAAAAATAATAAATAATATATAACATTTATAAAATAATAAATAACAAATAATAAATTATATACAAACTAGCTGACCCGGCGAACTTTGTTTCGCCCATATTCGTTAATGTAATGAAAATAATAATACTCAGCATGCACTATGCACATGTCCTTTACGATTACGATACACGATGTATAAAGCGGAAGTTCATACATTTGACTTTAGGAGAAACATGGGAATTCAATATTTATTCCACAAAATTCCAGCGATAGTCTTTGAGACTTATTAATTGTCATAGCGAAACGGGAAATTGCTACGCTTTAATACGAATAGCAAATCTTTCTGAATAAGCCGAATTCGCGGAATTAGAATTATTTCCTTTGAATTTTTCACTCGAAATCGTCGCTTTTTCCATGACATTTGATTTGAGATTCTTCACAAAATTTCGGTGGATTGAGGTTGCGCAACAAAATTATAATCGAGCCGACTTTCAATTTCAAATTGTGTAGCGGTAAGCCTGTCATATCAAAATAATTCAAAAATAAAGATTTTAAATAATTTTTGTTGTATTGGAAGTGACACTTCCCGCATTTCTATTCAATCTTCTTTTTTTTTAAATGCGGTTCTTCATGCAAAATTCCATCCCCAATCCCATCCCGTAAACTTTTATTTTCATGACAAAAAAAATAGCATAAATGTCCTTCCTTGGGTCAATACGAATCCACGAAGCACGATCCATTCCCGAGTTATGAGTGCACATACGGACGACAGTCTTTTTTACATATAGCCGTACCCACCATACCAAAATAGTGTCCTATCTTTCAAACTGTAACCAACCATACACAGCCCCAAAATTTCATTGAAATCGGTTAAGTGGTTTATGAGATTGAACACAGCGCCACCTATCGTGTCCAAAATAGTCCTATCTATCACTATTTTGGACACGATAGGTGGCGAAAAAAATAGTCCTATCTATCAAAATGTACCCGTAGTCGCAGTAGCTTAGTGGTTAGTGTGTTGGACTGCTATGCGGGGGTCCCAGGTTCGAATCCCGCAAGAACCCAATTCCGACTTAGGGTTTTTTTCCGCTGCGCTACCTCTCGCGAACGTCTGACAAACATCCGAGAGTATAAATGTCTTGAAAGGGCTTCTCAATTAGCCGTTTGGAGTCGGCATAAAATTGTAGATCCCTTCCATTCGTTCCAAAAAAAAAAAACAAAACGAATGGTTGTGAGAAGCTAGGCCTAGGGTCTCTCCGGACCTGTTGCGCCAACTATTTATTTATTTATCAAACTGTACCCAACCATACACAGCCACAAAATTTATTCAAATCGGTTAGGCTTATGATATCGACAACAGAGTAACCTATAGGGTCCAAAATATCTATCTATCTTTCAAACTGTAACCAACCAAACACAGCCACAAAATTTAATTGAAAACGGTTGAGTGGCTTAGGAAAAAAACAAAAAATTACTCAAATTCATGTTTTTTTTTTTCACGCACGGATAAGTTTTCCGATTCCAGCGTAGGAACCGTACAACTACAATTTTTCAAAATGTTGAGAAAACTGAAAAAAACCCGGCTGGAAATTCGAAAAAAGTGATTTGACAAAGCAAAATGTATTTCTCATAAGACCAAAAAAACAACATATTTTACAGTAGTACAAATATATTTTTTTTGTTAACAAATTACACAAACATATGCTTACCAATTGCAACCAAACTTCACAAAAATCATATAAATATACCAATACCAAAGATGTGAAAAAGTTTGGTTAAAATCGGTAAATGCGTTAAGGCGTGATTCGGCGACAAACGAACACAATTTTAAGGCTCAATTTTTATATAACATAGATTTGGGCGGAACGAAGTTCGCCGGGTCAGCTACTTTTCCAATAAAAATCATTGCTTGAATAATAGGTATTTGATATTAAATTCTTCACAATCAAACGCGTACCGTTACAAAATTTTGGTTCGTTTAGGTTGCGCAACAAAGTGGGGTAGATGGTGGCTTCGTTTTCATCCATCATGGAGTCGACTGATTTGTATGAATGCAACTCACCATCGATTTGGATTTGAATGGCGAAATTCAAATGATCGACGTTCTTGTTTATCGCAGTCAAAATCACTCTTACACTCAGCCAATCATGGTCAATGTAATTCTGAGCGATATTCGGGAAAACATTCATGATTAGTTCTTCCGGTGTCGTTGTAAAGTTACAAAAATGTTGTGGAAACTAAATCAACACACCATTGCCCATCGCCTGGAGAACTCTGCAGCTGACTGGTCATTTTGTAAAGAAACTCGCATGTTTGTTGTCAAATGCCATTTCTTGACGTATCGCCATAAAACAGACGCCTTTAGGCAAGCATTCAATTCATCTGCCGGAGTTGATCTCGAAATGACGGGCAGCGTTTGACGAAAATCGCCTGATAGCAAGATCATTGCTCCACCGAAAGGTCGCTTATCATTACGTAAACGATTCAGGGCCTCCAATGCGCGTTTGTAAGCCATTGTGCATTCGTCCCATATAATAATCTTACATTGCTGCAGTACTTTCGCCATCGCAGTGTTCTTTGAAATGTTGCATGTAGGTTCTTCATCTACTTGCAGATTCAATGACAATTTCAATGCTTTTCGACCGCCCTCTAACAAAGTAGCCGCTATCCCAGAAGAGGCTTGGGCCAAAGCGATCTCAGATCTCGAACGAATTGTAGCCAAAATAAGTAAAATCAGGAATGCATTTCCAGTTCCACCGGGCGCATCAAGGAAGAAAATTCCGCCATTTTCGTTATCGACTGCTTGCATCAATTCATCGTACACTTTCTTTTGTTCTTGATTCAACATTGGCACATTTGTTCGACAGCTTGACTCAATGCGATTCGATCGAAGCCCATTTCTCGCTCCATTTCTCGATTAAATGCGTCTTGCATTGAACGATTTGGCTGTGGCATCACCAATTTGCACAACAAATTGCTACTCATGAGCAGACACATATCCTCGATCAAAATCAAAGATTTGTTGCGCATTTCATCTGACATCTCCAGTTCATTGTCCGATGTCACAGTGCGAATTCGATGCAGAATAATGTCATCCATATCATCTTTATATCTACTTCAAAGTATCTACTTCATTTCAAAAAGTTACTTAATGTAACATAGTAAACATAATTTATTAGAACAAACTTTTTAGGTAGGTTCCTATATTTCAAAAACAAACAAAAATTTCAAAATTATTGACAACAACAATTTGCTTGGAAAATAATTAAAATACTTGACAACAACAATTTGCTTAAACAAAAATTTCAAAATTATTGACAACAACAGTTTGCTTGGAAAATAATTAAAATACTTGACAACAACAATTTGCTTTTAAAATTTAAAATATTTTTTTTTTATTTGAAGTGTCACTACTCGATTTCTATCAAATTTCTTTTTTTTCAAAGTGTATTTCCCCATACAAACTTTCATAACCTCTTTCATTCCCTCCAAGTTTTGTTTTCGCGACAAAAAGTAAATAAAAACCTGATATACAGCAATACGAACAAAACAAAAAAAGAATTATGAAAATCGTCCCAGGGGTTATCGAGTTACGTGGCCATCGAGTTACACCCCGAAAGAATTATATATATAGATAGATAGATAGATAATCTATACAACTATACATATAATAAAACTGTAGGCAATTTTTCTGTTACCTAATGGCGTGAAAACTACTGCACAAATTTCGATGAAACTTTTTTTGAAATGTTTCTTAAGATTCTGTGCAACATATAGGCTATTCCTTTCATTGCCATGCCTATTTTTTGGAGCGTTTTTGACCAAAATGTGTTTTTTTTCCGACTTTACTGCCTTTTACTCGCCATTACTCAGATAATTCTTAATCAATTCAAACAAAACAAAATACTAAGGAGAGCCAACACTTTTATAGTTATTTCAAGCCATCAATCAGCTTTCTATGTCCTTTAGAAGCTGAGCTACAACCTAAAATCTAACATTAAAAAAATAAATTTATTTTCTGAAATCGAATATTATCAGCCGCCGCGGTTCTTGATCGTTGTTCTGCTTTGGGGTGGTTTTTGGTGGCGCACATCGCACAAGCAAGTTCATAATATGAAAAAACAAAAAAACCAGCCACAACGTGTTTCTGAGGAAATGCGCAGATGGCTGATGACGTGTGGTGTGGTGGGGGACGTATGGTGGAGGTGGTGTATATAGAAATTGAGTTCAAGGTTTTTGTTTTAATGGTTGTTATAGTACCTACGTTGATACTTACAGTAAAGAATTGAAAAATTCAAGAAGTAAAGACGATATAGGTGACTTATGTTGTTTGATTTATTTATTGTTGGTGTAGATACAAATTTCCGTTATAAGGCTTTTGTTTAAGTGGTTGTTTTGATATTACCTACGTGGTACCTACAGTAAGGAAGTGAAACTTCAGTACTTACGCTGTTGAATTTAATTTTCTTAAATTGGTGTTTTAGGTAAATAGATTTGTTTGATTTATTGTTTCAATGTCGACAATGTTCACCGCTTTTTTTTAGCTAGATTGTTGATTTTAAACAAAAATGCCGTTGAGAAAACGGTCAAATCTCTTTTATTGGTACGACGCGTACGAAGTTGCGGGCACAGCTAGTAAATAATAAGTCCAATAAATAAAAAATAATAAGTCTAATAAATAACAAATAATAATTTTTGATACACAATAATCATCGATTATTTTTTGCAGACGTTTTGCGAGCATTTTTTTCGAACAGCTTAGACAAGATTGGTAGTATCGGTATTGGGCGATAACGATAAGAGGTTACTTCGCTATGTGGTTTGCCTGGTTTTGAAATCATTATTACCTTTGCGACCTTCCACATGCTAGGCACATACCTTAACTTAAATGCAGCATTTATAATCGGCGCTACTTTTTTTTAGACCTTTTTGTGGGAATTATTTTAAGATTTCCCCTGTAATTAAATCAAACCTTGGGGCCTTTTAGTTTCTTTGGAAAGTTCTTTAACTGTTACCGGTTGTATATTTCGATCTTCTTCGCAACTTTCTTCGATGCCTTGCTTACTTTTATCTTCATAGGGTTTTTGAAAACGTCCTCAAGATACTCTGCAAAAGTGTTTGCTTTCTCTTGGATGCTTTTTGCCCAGTTAACTTCGTTGGGTTTTATTGGAGGAATATGGGATATTGGTCGGTTCATTTTCTTTGTTGCCTTCCAGAGCGAGTAGTCGGTACTAGCATCATTTGTAAGACTTCTAAGGTACGTTTTAAAAGACTCATTCTTGAAATCTTTTATAGAATTTCTGAGCTTATTGTTTAAGTTGTTTAGTGTGGTTTTGTCGCTTGGCGGCCTTGTCTGTTGCCAACGCTTTCTAGCTTTCCTCTTTTCTGTAATGATTTCACATATTTCGCGAGGGTAAGAGTTTTGCTTAATCTTTTTTGTTGTTTAAGGAGTTGCTGCCCATGCAGCTTTTTGTATGTCCAGTTACTACTGGTTGTTTGGTTTAAGTGGCTGTATTCCCATCTTCTGATGACGAAGGAAAAACACAAATAGCGCATTGAGTGCCGTTTTGAGACCACAACTAATGGAACCTGGAGAAAAAGGAGGAGAAGGGAGTAAAGGGAGCTCAAAACCAGCCTGTGGAATTGAGAAATTTTATGATCTTATTGAAATGGATACTTTGGATGGCCGAAAGGTCATCATAAAAAGGGTGACCTAGTACACTGCATCTGGTTTTGGCTAGGGCCGGACACTCACAAAAAAGCAAAGAAACACTGTTTCACTCTTGTCTGTGTCGGCGCAGCTGGGTGTAATGGGGGATGCCAAGCCTGGCCGCGTGAGTTCCTAAAGGCCAATGGCCCGTACTAATTGCCGTTAGTGTGGCGACATCTACACGTGTTCTGGCTAAGAGGTTGTTTGTTTTGACTTCATCGTAGGCTGGACAGATCTTCCTAGAGATGACACAGTTCGTCAGGTTCCTCCATCTAGTTACGGCACATGTGGTGAAGTGCAGGAGGACTTCTCTCTTTACGTATCCCAGCGGAGGGAAAACATCCTCCGCACGAGACACGCACAGAGCAGAGCCTCGTCTGGCAAGTTTATCAGCTTTCTCATTCCCCTCAATGTTCCTATGGCCGGGAACCCAGACGAGAGTGATTTCAAACCCTGGAGAGTGTCTCCCTACATTCCACCACAAGCTTGGACGTTGACTTAGTCGAGCCGACAGCCTTAATCGCGGGCTGACTGTCGATTAAGATGCCTATTTTTCCCTGGGTATCGCTATGTTAAGTAGCAGTCTACACGCCTCCTTAATTGCCAGTACTTCTGCCTGAAAGACACTGGCTAAGTTGGGAAGGCGAAACGTTTTGGAGATGTCTAATTCTGTTGAGAAAATGCCTGCTCCGACCACAGTTCATTTTGAAACCGTCTGTGAAGATAGTAATGTCGAATTCGTTTACTACCGCATTTTCCTCCCATTCTGATCCCAGTTACTACTACTAATATCACTTTTTCTATGTCAAAACCTGTCACATAAAATTGTAAGTGGAACTTAAATCACTATGAGTAGTATCAGAAAACGGGCGACGAGCACGAAAAATAATTCAGAAATATTATAAATTTTTATTTTTTACGTACCTACATACCTATGATTTTTTACTTCAAATTTAAATGAAGGAATACTTTGACACACTAGAGACTAGAACAAGACCCGTTTGCTGATGCTACTGATAGCGATTTAGGTTCTACTTCAATACTTACCTTATGGGCTACTTTTTCAATGTCATAAAATCTCACATAAGATTTAAAGTGGAATTTAAATCGCTATGAGTAGAAGGTATCAGCAAACAGGCCTAAATTATTCTTTTTACCCGAACATATATCTATACAGCATCCATGTTTCCGCCACAATCTACTTATACCTATAAAAGGTGACAAATTTCCGCGTTTGTAAAGTTAGTTTGACATCGTTCGCACATAGAAAAGTACCTAATGCCGAAAATTGAATTCCGCAAATATGCGATGCAACTCATCCATAAGTTTATTCGCAAATGTTAAACCTGTTTCGGCGCAAATGTACATTTTAAAATAGGCACCATCCCAAATCGCATAGGGGAAAAACAATCTCCCCCCGACACCAATCGTTTGTCTCTGATGCTGGCATGAGGATAGTACAAGGACCATACAAAACATGTCCATTTCATTTTGATATCGATGAATTTGTGGTGATCTCTTAAAATCCATCTGCTCATCAATCTATGACACAACATCAACTGTTTGCAGCGGCAAAGCGCTTACGCTACCCAGTACTACCCACATACATTCCACATGGCCAGCATTTATTCGGAGTGCATAGTGCACAGTGCACACACCCATTTACCCGGTTCACAGACAACTCTGGAGAACGGGATACACTTTGTTCCGTTTTCTTTGTTTTTTTTTTTGTTGGGCTCAAAACTCCTGCTGCATGTAATAATATTTCATGGAATCGTTTTGCTACTGGCATTTCGTTGCTTTTGTGGAACGTGTCCAAGTCCAACTAGCAGATGTACTCGGGTAGTTTTTTTTTTTTTTTTTCGTTTGATTTTTTCTTCTACTTTATCTCCTTTTTGTTTCCCTATCCAATGTTTGTGGGATTACCACCTCACGGCCTGGGCTTTGTAGCCTCTGCCGTGTGTTTTCCCCTGCGGTAGTATAGTTTTCTTCTGCACTTGTATTTGTGTATATTATAAACCGAGCGAGAGAACAGTAGGAAAATATGAGACACCGAAATTAAAAAAAAAAAAAAACAACCAACAAGGATCCGCATTTGGAATGAATTCGAATTCGTGTGCCGTTTTTGTGTCCCTGTTCCCTTCATATTGTTACACATAGCAGCAGAATAATGCTTTTGTATGCGGCGAATTCCTGAATTGGTGTTGAAGTGTCTCTCTGGCTTGTATGAGTGCTCCTGCGTTTTCACAATTTATTAAATTTCTGTAGCAGAATTACGTAGGTATATTTATTTATGTGCTGTCATTGGGAGGATATATCCAAATTGGACGTAGATAGAGGGAGAGCCATAGCCGCCAACCCCATACACAGAGAATAAATGTAATTCGATTGTCATTTCGCGTGGGGGTGAGCTAAATTAATAAACGCATTTTAAATATCCATTTCCATCGATGTTGCGTTTGAAATTCACCCTCTCATTAGGCATTGATGACAATTATACGATATATTGTCGTATGTATATTTGGACCACGGATCAGAAGGGTTCGATTTTTAATATTTCAGTGGAAACGAAGCAGCAACGCCACATTTGCCACCATAGTAAATATGAGTTGAGTACATTATATGCATAAACGGATAACGGATTACCTACTGAAGGCACCCGTGTCGGCCTTTCGCTGAGTTCGATTACAGTTTCGCTTGCTTAGATATAACTATAGGTACGTCAATGCGAAGGGATGGAGTGACGAATTTATGTAGGTATAATAAAATGACGCGAAGTAACAAAACGTGAGACAAGTTGAACGCACATTGAACGAACGGACATGTTCTCGGAAAAATTCAATTAGCTTCTCGTATGTTTTCTGTTCGTGAAGCAGGGGTTAAGGTAAATTTGAATAAACAGTCAAATTTATGCATGCATTTTCTATTTTTCTTTTTTGTCAACCTATGTAGGTATATGTCGAAGATGAGAACTTGCACGACAATGCTAAATGTCGATGAATGTTTTTTTTTGTTCGTCTATGAGCTGAGTCGGTCTTCGTTGGGCTTCTTCGTTGGGCCTCTTCGTCTTTGAGCACGGTCGCGGAACAGAACTGTATAATCTTTTAGGTGACATAAAATTGAATCTATACCATCAGGCACGCGCTTAATGATCTGCCGAAGCCTAGCTTGCAAATCCTGGGGATGCAGCCCGACCATCCTCAGATGGATGTATACTGCTATTGTGAGACCAATGTAACCATGTATGGCGCAATTGCATGGGCAAAAAGAACCAGTCTATCCACCACAAGGAAGACACTCAATAAAGTGCAATGAGAACTTGCCCAACCGCAGCTATGGAAGTGCTATTGGAACTAACTCCAAACGGTTCTAAGAATGGCCAAAGAAGGAGTAGGAAGAGAAAAGTGCATCACACTGAGACAGCTTGACGCACTACTCAAGAAACATCCATTATTGGCCTTTCCTAGAGACGATATCATCAAAAGATTTGATTTTCAAAAGAACTTTTTTACTAAGCTCAGCAATAAGAAGAACTGGAGCAACGAATCCACAATTCACAGACTGAGCAATCACACAACGAAGTGGTACACAGATGGATCGAGAACTGATGAGGGAACTGGAGCGGGAGTATTTGGGCCTGGAACTAAATATTCTGAACCAATAGGCAAAAATACCAGCATCTTCCAGGCTGAAATCTATGCCATGGACAGATGTGTCCGAATCAACCTCGACAGAAACAAAGTCAACTGTGATATAGCTATAATGTCAGGCAGCCAGGCTGCTATTATGGCACTTAATTCCTACATCATTAAATCCAAACTTGTATGGGAATGCCTACACAAACTTAATGGGTATCTGGCCACGTAGGAATAGAGGGTAATGAAATAGCCAACTCCCTAGCAAGAAAGGGAGCATCAGAAACTTTCATAGGTCCTGAACCACTCTGTGGAATAGGGGATCATACCCTCAACGAAGAATTTAGGAAACTAGAGAAAGAAAACAGGGCAAGAACCTGGCAGAACACTCAGTGCATGAGACAGGCCAAGAAACTTATGGGGCAATGCAACCGGAAAAGATTCCAAGCTTGCATCGGCATGAGCAAAAACAACCTCCGTATCCTAACGGGGCACTGTAGGCTCAAGGAACACCTCAGGAAACTGGGTATATCTGAAGAAGGTTTCTGCAGATTCTGCGATGATTCCAGTGAAATCCCAGACCACTTGCTGGGATCATGTGGGGCACTGACCCACAAAAGATTGAAATACTTGGGCAAGCACCAACTATCTGATGAGGAAATACTGTCACTGGAGCCAGCTCTCATCCTTAGATTCTTAAAGGAAACTGGACTGGAGAGAGTGCTATAGGACGGATTTCTTCCGCCAAGGAGAAAGAAGAGCGCAAGAACCTCTAAAATGATTCCGAAAGGAATTATATTGTGAGGGAAACTCTTATGAGCGATTATACCTCTGTGTGGCGTAAGCAGGGGGTACAATAGACCAACAGGTCGCAGTACAACAACCGCTTTCACATAATAATAATAATCAGGCACGCGCATTTTTGCACGAGACGGTACTGAGAGATCCGTTTGTCCGCAGTCAATGCTAATAAAGGCGTAAGAATGAGATCACAAATCAGAAGCCTGTCATGGATGTTCTACCCATAATTATTATAGATACGTAAAGCGGAAATAAACACAAGTTCCGGCGACCTACATTACTGCAATCACTTGAAAACACTTCTTTTTCACTTTAGCACCTGTTTGCTGATACTAGCGATTTAAGTTCTACTTAAATACCTTGTGGGCTACTTTTTCTGTCACTGTCACATACGATTTTAAGTGGAACTTAAATGGCTTAAGTACTATAAGCAAAGTGGCTTAAACATGTGAAATGAGAGTGGCAATTAATTTCAGTAGATTAAACCATAAATAATTTCTACGAAATAAATAAATAATTGGCCATTCATCACTTCTGGAAGTCATTTTGTTTTATAGGAACTTTGAACATACTAGTTCCAGAGTTTAGTGGCAATGGGTCATATGACGTTAGGAACTGGATAGAGGATGTTGAGGCAGCTGCCACGGCTCTAAATTGGTCGGGTTTAGAAAAACTCTGGAACTATGTTCAAAGCATCCTGGAACGATACAGCACACCTATCTCTTCTACCCAAAGCGCCTAGCTCACTTCTTAAATGAGTTGTTTCTAACTCCTTCTTTAAATTATCTTCCCTAGCCCTAACCAAACTTTCTCTCAACTCCAATTCCCTCGTGACACCCGCATCTGATCGGCCGCCTGTCTTTTCGGTAGGCGAATATGTGTCAAACACCCCTGTTGCCGCAACTCCTACTGCCGCCGCACTGCCTGTTCCGACCTCTGTCGTATTCTCGATTACCGCCGCCCCACTCAGAACACTACTCATTTTTACCGCATTATTCCTCAATCCACTTAGCCTATTCTCCTCCAGTAGTTCAACCCAGGGATGGAAAATGCCATTTTCGATTTGTACTGAAAACTGTTGTAAGATTGTACTGAAATGGAGCCAATTGTATTGAAAACAATTTTTCGTATAAAAAAGGCTTAGTAAACTTTCATTTTGCACATTCATATCATACCTATTAAAAATATTACCCTGAGCTTGAAACTCATAACAGACTGAGTTTGTAATGGCGTTTTTATTGAAGCTCCGAGAGTATGACCCCCAAATTCAAAATTGTTCTTTTCAATGAAATTCTGTTCTCTGTTGCAACTTTTTTTTTTTTTTTTTCTACAGTACCTATTAATGAATGTTTTCTTTTAATACTAGACCAAATCAATAAAATTCAATTTAAGTTTACATTTTGCACTCATAATTGCATATTTTCGGATCACATAGCGCAAAATTTATTTCGAATAACACAACAAACATTTCAGTTTAACATTTTGCAAGTGTGTGTTGTTGAATTCAGGGCAATTATTTAAAGAATTAATTAAGTTAAGAATTGACCTGTAAATGCCATTTTTTCTTCAATGAAACATAGAAAACATAGAAAGAGCACTTCTAGATTTGATCTTTTGATAGAAAGGGCAATTCTTTTCTTCAATCGAAAACGCCATAATGAAAGGTAGAACTCAGTCAACGCTTTGCGTAAAACTTAGTACCTACAAATAGTTTGTTAATTGACTTGATTTTCTATTTTTGAAAAAATACAAATTGCAAGAGAATCTTAAAGATACAGATAAATAAATTGTATCGAAATGAGGCATATTGTACTTTTGTACTCCAGGAAACTCATTTGTATCGAATTCGATACAATTGTATCGACTTTTCCATCCCTGGTTCAACCTCTCTCCAGTCTTTCTGCAACGTATTCTTTCTGTTCTCGAACCATGAAGCCCTTGTTGAAAATCCTGACTCCTTTTGGTACACAAAGTAATTTGTGTCCTTCGTCGTTGGATTTGTAAAGAATACCTTGCTCCACAAGGAACTCCTCGTATGGACCGCTTTCTAGAATCCTCTTGACTGCTCGTAAAAACTCATCCTTATCTTGCGCGTTTCTAATCCTCATTAAGAATTCGGAATTTATGACCATCGCAATCGGATTTCGACTCAGGGCGTCGGCGTGTTTCATATTGACGCCTGGTCGATGTTCAAGAATATAATCGAACTCTTGCAAGGTTAATGCCCAACCTGCGATTCTGGCTGATATTTCCTTCCGTTCCATTGTTCCTTTGAACGCTGAACAGTCCGTCACAATTTTAAACGGCAATCCAAGAAGGTAAACTCTGAATTTCTTTAGAGCCCTGACTATAGCTAGAACTTCTAGCTCATAGCTGCAATACTTTTGTTCTGCGCAAGACGTCTTTTTACTATAATAGTAAACTGGATGGAACTTGGAATCCTCCCCCTTTTGTAGAAGCACGGCTCCATAACCAAATTTACTAGCATCGGTATGCACTTCAGTCTCTGCTTCCTGATCATAGAGCTTCAAGACTGGCTGGTTAACTAAATTTTCCTTTAGTTTTTGAAATGCGACTTTCTCAGTGGCACCAAACTGCTAAACGTCTGCTAGTCGGATCCGCCAAACTAGCCCTAAGATCTAACCCTAATCTATACTCATTCGAAAATTTGAAAGACTTTTTAATTGACGAATTTGGAAAGGAAGTTTCGTCAGTGGATATCCACCGAATGCTTAATAAAAGAAAGCAGGAGAAAGGTAGGGAATCACGAAGGCCCACGGACGACGACAACAAGCGCTGACAACATGAAGCAATGGGGTGATTCTAACGAGCTTACGACTGAAGACGAAGATGGAGATGATGAATGCGATAACGACGAGTTAGCCGAGAAGGTTCATGAGGATGCCTAAGTTATCAGATGAAGATGTTTGCAAGAAGATACTAAAGACCTTTTACGACGCAAGAAGATAATCACGATGAATTCCCAAAGACGAAATCCAGGAAATGAAGACGGTTTCCCGAGGTCGAGAAACAACCAAGATGGCCGATTTGTGGGCTTTGTTTAGAGGCCGTACTGTAAAGTCGGCGAATTAAGAAAGATACTCAAGCTGTACGAAAAGTCAAGAGCTAACTGCTTGAGCTTAATGATTTTTCCCCGAGAGCATATCATTTTGTCTTTTTTTCAACGCTCGCACGACGGAGGACGCCTTGACCATACTTTTAACTGGCTCTCAACTAAAATTAATTATTATAATACGAGAAAAGAATATCATTTAAATGAAATAAATTAACCTGTCTGTCTGTCTGTATGCTCCCAAGGCCTACAACCTAAACGGCTGCCCGGATTTCGCTCAAACTCAAGATTTTTGTTTGTGGGCCTATAGTTCGGGGCCGTATTTTTATTTTTTTTTGCAATGCTTCGATCGAATGCTTTGGAAAAATCTGTATATATAACGTCTATTTGCTGCCCTTTCTCAAGTCCATTTAAAATGTAATTTGAAAAAATTGTAAGGTTTGTGCTAGTGGGTCTACCAGCAACAAAACCATGCTGACAGGGAGAAATAGTACTTTTAAGAATTTGAGTTAATCTTACGTAAACCAGTTTTTCAAAAAATTTAGGAATTTTAGTCATCTTATGTACATAAAGGTCGAAAATTAGAAACTTCCTGTCTACTTCCTGATTTATAGATTGGAGTAATTAGAGAACATTTCCATTTATTTAGAAACTCGCCGCTTTCAAGGGAACGATTACAAATATTTTTTAAAGGAACAGCAAATACTTTCGCACACCTGTAAAATAATAGGAGCAACTCCATCCATATCTATTCGTAAGTCAGCCTTAATCATAATTAAAGCTTGTTCAATTTCTAAAATTGAAAGATTTAAACTTCAAATGCTCAAACTACTATCAGAGTCATTAAATTGATTACCAAGATGTATGTTAGAACTTAGAAGAGCCATCTAAATAAACGGTTTGAAAATGTTTTGCAAAAAAGTTACAAAAAACTAAGAGATCGTCTGATAATATGCCATTGTGACGCATTAGATTCGGAATGCCATTTGGTTGTTTTTTAACATTACTAAATTTCCAAAAATTTCTTAGGTCGTTTGCTGATCCTTCTCATAGCGATTTAAAGTCTACTCAAATAGCTTATGGGCTGCATTTTCTATGTCATAAAACTGTCACATGAGATTTTAAGTGGAACTTAAATCGCTCTGAATAGTAGGTATAAACAAACGGGCCTTACGGCACAGTACCTTTCAAATGGCATAAGTTTCATTCTCCTCATTTTGTCATAATAAGTACTAAGAAAGTGTACGGAAATTTTGGAAGTTCACGTATTGATGTGTAATGATATAAAGTTTTTTTTGGTATAGAACAAATAGCAGTTTTCCATTCAGAAATATGTATGTACACCCAAATTGAGTTGTTCGCAATTTGGAATTCACGCGCTCATATAAATAGTCCTTAAGAATAGCTACTTCGCATGAATCCAACTCCCTTTATTAGTTCAATTTTCAAAGAGGGGTATAATCATGGTTGCCACTTGCAAAAACAAAATTAGCAACCAAAAATGGAAAAAAAAGTTACCAAACCAAGCTAAAAGTTACCAAAAATCTGGAAAAATGATAAAACACGAAAAAGTCGTACATATCGTCTTGAGCCAGTATAAATATGAGTTTTTTGGTGTCGTTTGATTTTTCTCTGATTTACGAATTTAATATAAAAAAAATGTCATGATAGTAGAAAAATGCACCTATGTTTAAGCCTAGTATTCACTTTATGCAGAACATGTAAAGCCTCTCAAGTGGAATCCAATTTTTCATACAAATTTTTCTCTGCGAAATGTCAAATTTAACTTTCCACGTGAAAATATGAGTAGGCAGTACGCAGTTCGAGTGAAAAATAGTTACTTCAAATGCTGATATGGCAGACACTTAGGTTTTATTGTCAGTCGCATTACATTTTTGACATTTCGGCGTGAAAAATAATTTATAGGAAATCATGAAATTTATTTGAATTTCTGAAGTTCCCTTAAGTCTTCATAGAAACTAAAAGAAAGTATTTTAAATTCAAATAGGTACATTATAGAACGTTACTTACTGAAGTACTAGGAATACTTTTAAACCTTAAACGTAGTGGGCAGAAAAAGTAAGGCAGCATTTCCATGTGATGATATCGAGTTCGTCTCTTTGATGCTCCTGTTCAAAAAGTTACCAAAACCAGATAAAAATTACCAAATTACCAAAAATCATGAGCTAAGAAAAAAATTACCAGATTTGGTATGTAGTTTATTACCAAAGTGGCAACCGTGGGTATAATTCCTTTTCACCCCTATAACCGAATCGTTGTTGCAAGATTGTAAAAATAAATACATACAAAGCAAACAATGTGGTAGCAAAGTTTCAAGCAAGCGGTTTGTGTGTCATCGTGCTTTTCTGTTTCTGATGTGTTTATTTAAAAGGATAGCCGTTGTTTTGTGTCCCACTCCCCGAAGAGTTTTAGATTGTGTTGAAAACCCTTACTTCTAAAGTAGAGAGAAACATACAAAAATAGACGAAGTCCTACGCACTTCACAACGTTCCAACGTTCTTATGACGTACACACAGCTTAAGTGAACGTACTTTACCAAACTTTTAATTTTGACAATCACACACATGTTATTACGCACCTAACCTTGAAATGAATATTTATATGGAATTCTCTGACAAAATTTAGTATTAACATTGCGTACATACACATAATGCGTTCGTGTAGCCATAGCAAGATCCACAAACAACAAAAATATGCCAAATGAAAATGATACTGTGCCATGAATTGGAATATGTAATGAGAAACTTGCAAACTTCCGGAAAGGTATTCCAGTTCTGTTTGTGACAATGTTCCATGTGACTCATGTTCATAAATATTTTGGATAAATCCAGTAAAAACTTTTGACATCTCCGAAACATGACAACAATTATATATTTCGTGTGTTATTTCTTGAAGTCGCAATTGACCAAGTTAAACTTTTCATTGTGGCAGAGAGCAGAGTCACACGGTAGGTATACTCCATAACACGTCTCCTCGTATCTCAAACTCAAAGCAACGTCGAGTGCGTATGCCGTGCGTTGTTTATCCGTCCGGACCGGACCGACCTTTCTTAATCGTAATTTAGTGAAGCAATCACATAATTTTTGCACTCTACTTCGCGTCTTCTCCTACTCCTCTATGTGTTTTTCTACGATTGTTGGTTTTCTCATTTCATTCCAATGGGGGGAGGCGCAGGTTATTGACCCCGGTCTCTGCTCGCACATCGCACTCGTGGACTAGTAATGCTCATATATGTTAATAGCGATTCACATTCACATATAGTGGGCAAACATCTGAAACATGTACATCATAATTTATTATTGAGATCAGGTATTTTTTAAGCCTTTCTCAGACATATAAAAATTGATTAAGATTAATTGTCGCATGTTGATCTTTATATATTTTACTTTTATTATTACAACATGACATGAACGCGTAGGGAGTTTAAATGCGTGAAGAACGTTTATGATTTCTAAATTTAATTTCAACAGAAAGATGTAGTTGTACATGTGTTTGTTTACTTTTGTTCACTGAAGCGAAACTTTTTCTAGTTCTGTTGGAAAATTCGTCACTTCAGACGATTGTTCTGCGATTGTATTACCACTTACATCATCGCATTATTAATTTGTGTATGGCGTTCACCTCGTCTTTGATGTACTTACACTCCGTTCCAACTGAATAGGTACAAACTTTTTCAAATTTATGTTGCTCATTATTTCCATATAATGTACATGAATCTATCATTTGATGATGCTAACTATTTGTCTATGATGTTGTTGAAAGAAATGAGAAAGAATAATTCAAAAAGCACTGTTATTTTTTCTCTGGCTCTCTTGCAAAGCATTACGGAAAAATGCAGTTTTTTTGCGTCAACTGAATAGGTACAAATAATGAAATCAGAAAAAAACGCCCATTGGAACGAAATAAAACAAGTTTTTCTTATCAAATTATTTCATTTTTTGATTCTAGTAGTGGGAACTGCCTCCTTTGTTCATGATAACTTCACAAATTCGGTCTGGCATGGAATCATAAAGTGACTGTAACAGCGAAATTTCTCTCCAAGCTAATTTAATGGCGGCAATAAGAGATCCTCTGTCTTCAAATTAATGACTAGACTCGTACACTTTTCGGGCTAACCATCCCCATACGTTTTCCATAAGGTTCAGGTCCGGTGAGTATGGTGGCCACTGCAGCAATCCCACATTTTGCTCCCTTATCCAGTTTTTAACTATCCGCGCCGTGTGGATAAGTGCGTTGTCCTGGTGGAAAGTCCAATTTATCGCTCCAAAAAAATCACTGAATTTAGGAAAATTTCTTTCCACTATTCCTTTGTAAGTTGTCGCGGTCATTTTTGTAATTTTTTTTGCTATTTGGAACTCGAGTTCAAAAGTTCCGTAGTAGGTAACCGCTCCCCACACCATAACACCACCCTCTCGGTTATGATGTCGGGCTAAAAAACGTTCCTCTTTTCTCACATCGTGAAAGTAGTAATTAAAGCCGTCAGGCACATTAAAATTAAACTTTTTTTCATCTGAAAAATCCAGACGCATACACTTCCCCTGATGGTTTAACGCTGATTTCTTCTTAAGTTTAAGCCGTTTTAAATGATTGGCACAGTTCTTTCTTCTTACCGTCGAAACACTAGCACTAACAGACTAACACCTCTTTTTGTTTTATTTGCGCAGCTGAGTCGCTCGAATTGGAAGCACATCGCAAAATTGCTCTTCTGTCAGCCGCTGTTGTGGTCGTTTTAGAACCTCCTTTCATATTTTTCCCGTACGACTCTTTATTTCTCAAGTACGAATAGATCAAATTAAAGCTTCGTCCAATTTTGGTAGCTATATAACTCCCGGTTAATCCTTGTTCCTTCAGTAACTCGACCTTAGCCTTCTCAACACTGCTAAGTGTTTTTGCTCTACCTATCGTTCTCCAAATTTATAAAGAAATTACAAGTAAATAATAATAAATTCACTCAAAAAATGATAGATTCATGTACATTATGTGGAAATAATGAGCCACACAAAATTGAAAAAGTTTGTACCTATTCAGTTGGAACGGAGTGCATGTTAAGTAGGGTGGCTCGAAAAAGGTATTTTCGCAATACAAATCCAGTTCAAATCGGATGTCTTTGTCTAGGCTTGGTTTTAAGAGAAACGCATGTTTAATATATATATATCTATAATTTTTAACATTTATGTACTTTTACTCATCTTGTAGCTAAGTGTCGTACATAACTGCCAAAGTTGTGACGAAATAAAGTCACATTCGTGGAGCGCCTACCTGTAGACTTCGTTTAATTCAAACGCAACTCATTTAAAGCAATTTCCAATCTCATATTAAATCGATAATAGGTTTCGAGACAATATTAAAATTAAGGTGCAAATGCACGATCATATTCTTCGACACGAGATCAGATATTTCACACAATTATTTTGACACGATTAGAGGTCCAGTATTTGACACACTTCTTTCGGGCACCATACAACTATAAATTTAAATTTTTACTGATTGTTCAGTCAGTATTAAAGTCTTAAAAGTTGTATGTCCAGTTTGACAGATGGTTTGACATGACCATATACATTACCTACCTATACTAGGCCTGTTCCAGCACCCACTTCTTTGGCCAATATTGGCTAAAAGTTATATTTCTCATTCTCTCAGTTCATAAAGTTCTCTCCGGAACAGGTATTGTGAGTTAAGTTAGGTACGGGAATGGATTTTGATCAAATTTTACTAAACAAATTTTAAAGTGTTATTGTACGGGAAAGCAGCTTTGCAAGTCAGCTCTCGATCAACCGGAGTGCTCGGGACCAAGCTCACCGAAAAATCTTAAATCCTGGATAATCGGAAATGATATTGTCAACGAAGTAACAATTTTATGCCGACTCCAAACGGCTAATCGAGAAGCTCTTTCAAGACAGTTATACTCTCGGATGTTTGTCAGACGTTTGCGAGAGGTGGCGCAGTGGAAAAACCCCTAAGTTGTAATTTGCAAACTGCGCCTACCGGTGAATACCGGATAATCGATTTGTAAATACAGAAATAAATTTCACGGTTAATATAAAATTTTATTTCATATAATTAGTTCAAAATCTTTAAGTGCGAAAATTATAGCACATTAAAAAGATTATTCAGCTGCTATCATTCTGCACTTTGTAAATCCGCAGACATTTTTTTTTATACAGGTCCATAGAACTTTAGCAATATTTTTTGAAATATTTGAAAATAAATTTCACGGTTAATATAAAATTTTATTTCATATAATTAGTTCAAAATCTTTAAGTGCGAAAATTATAGCACATTAAAAAGATTATTCAGCTGCTATCATTCTGCACTTTGTAAATCCGCAGACATTTTTTTTTATACAGGTCCATAGAACTTTAGCAATATTGGACTGCCGTGGAATTTATTTGAACTACTAACAAGTCCGTTACTTAACGGCAAAGGTGGCAGATATAAAAAAAAAACATGATGAGTTCATTTTCGTCATCTTTATCGGTTATAAAATTACTAGGACCGTCAAACTCTCGCTCAAAAAGAATTTTTTTATTGAAATAAATTCGAGCATTTACGATTCCAAACGATTTTTTTTTTATTTTTTGGACAAACATTTGCGATCGATTTATTATTGATTGAATGACACACTGTACTGTATATACCTGTATGTAGGACGGGTCTCATAAACACGTTGCAATTGGCCATCATTAGGCGTTTTTTTATTTTACCCACATGATCTATATAAATCATTGTATTTCACGGTTTACAACAATTGTACGAGATCCAACTGTTGTTGTAAACCGGGGGACTGCCCAAATTTGAGTGATGCCTTTATTGTGGGCATCAACAAATTAATCAGTGCAAGAGCAAATAGGCGATGAGCGATCTTGATTTAGAAAGTATTGTGGAGGTCAAGATGCTCTGTTCACCTAACATTTTTGAACGAACAGGCGCTGTACCAATTTCATTATTGGTCAGCCCCATCGTTTAGAGGCTGGTCTCGTGGTGGCTGTGGTTTTTTCCAAATGCGGAGACTAGAAGCGTTCTTTCAGAACGAAGAGGTGTCAGATAGGCCTCGCCCATAACCAATGGGTCAACGACTGTTTTCTTACCAAACAGTCAAGAAAAATTCGACTGGGGTCAGTACTTTTACTGGCTCTGGGGCGTTTTGTCGACGTCTTTCTCATGGACTCTTCTGTGGGTGTGACCACCGTGAAATAAGGCCGTCAAGGCAGGTGTTTACGTTAAGCATGCTTTTCATTTCTGTTGTTGTAAACCATGGAAATCAATGATCCATGTAGATCATTTGAGCAAAATAAAAAAGGCCTATTATGCCGCTTCTGGACAATGTTACGGGATTCAAAATGTTCACCAACTATGACGCCAGAAATGTCATCAATTGTGGGGACATTAAATTGACGTTCATGACTTCAATTGAGATGGTTACCAGCTCCGATGACGATTTGGTAGCCGTGAGAAGATATAATCTACCAATCCCGTCTTGAATAACCGATCCAAAGCGTTGAGTTAGTGAGGAATTTCCTGCAATTCTCCAATGATCTCACACTTCATAGTATAAAATTATTTCAAAGGTCGGAATAAATTTACGTTCTTCAACAACATTCGCACCGATTAACGCCCTGCACGAATTCGCGAGCTCTTAACTGTTCGTTCGCTTCTGTGCGTTCCTAGCCAATCGCCATGCATTGCCACTACATGAGCCATTGTTTGTCCTTCTGATGGACGGCATAATGCGTCCTGAAAGCTAATAGTTCAATGCCAAAAAATTCGAGTTATTATCCTCAAAGAAATATTATCTAAACGCACAATGCACTGAAAACATTGAACACTTTGGAGGTTTCCGATAAACCTCAATCACTTTTACATCAAAAAACTAAAAACAAACATGATTAACATACCACACTGAAAGACAATGAAAAAGCACAAATAACTTGAAAAATCAATAGTTGTTTTTTTGAGCTTTACTTTGCTTTGCTGAGTTCGAAGCTAAAAAAAAAACAAGCTTAATGGGGAATTACTTATCAATGTTTCAGGAATTACCGAAAAATTAAATTTCAAATTGGCACAAATGGTTTCCGTAAAGAAAATCTCCGAAATCATCAAAAACAGGCAAAACTTTTGACAAGTACAATCTCACTGTATATAACGGACAAAATTAAATTTCAATTTCCCCTTAACATGGGCGGAGACAAACACAAAAAAAAAGAGCTCAAATCGGACAATCCGTTCTCGAGTTATGGGCGGTCTTCTAGTATGTAAATGTTTTTTTTTTTTTAAGATTTTCTTTTACCATTTTTAGTTTGGTGTCCATGAATATTTAAACGTGTCAAAATGCATAAATCATCATTAATTTATTAAGATTGGATACCCAGTTCATGTAAAACGTCAATTAGATTTGACTGGACTAGATATACGAATGCGTTGACGTGTAATACGTGCAATATCACCTACTTGCATTGTTGATACAATCCGAGTCTGTTGTTATGCAGGCAGGATAGTGTGGAAGCAATGTCACTTTGCCGCTGCCGCTAGGCTTCTAGCGAGGGCGTTCCTTCATTTGGGATATTTTGTGCTAGATCTCCGATACGTTCGACAAACTGAAATTTACAATTCTCAAAATCCACGTACGAGAATTTCTATTCGAATATTACTCGTCTGTGTTTTCCATTCGGATTTGCATTTCGTATACGGAATTATGAGCTTTTGATGTTTAAAAAAAATCGGTTTGTTTTTGTATTGTTTTTATGAGCTTACTGATCAGTGGTTTCCGAATCAAAATAAAAAACAAATTGTTTCATTCTTTTCCCTACGTTTCATTGGGGTTTTCCAACTAAGTTTTTTGTTTGTCTTTTTATTGTTTAACGTACCTACATAATATTTTGTCATAGTGTTTAATAATTGTGCACATCAGTTTTTCTGTTTTTAAAAAATAAGCAAATGTAAAATGTAAGAACCATTTAAACAATACCTCATCAAAGAACATTGTATAAACTTAATTTGCGATTTCAACCCTAATAAAGGCAAAAACATCCCCCTAAGGAAGTTGGAAAAACCCAGCGAAACGGAGGGAAAAGAATGAAACAATTTGTTATTCATTTTCGGAAATCACTGATGAGTAAGCTTATTTAAACAATTTAAAATATATACACCTGATCAATACTTACAAAAGATAAGGTTTGTTTTTAGAATAATTGTGTGTGAGAAAATAAGGGTCAAAGTTAAATAAATCAAACAATCTAAATGAAAGCACTTCTTGAATGATATCCCTTAGCATTGTCATAATTTTTTTTCGGAAATAGTGCCATTTGTTCAAAGCAATCTTGGGGCTCTCGAATAGTTCGGTATATTACGATTTCTCCTAACTCTTCGGATTTACTCGCATTACGAATTATTCTATGCGAAATTTGAGAATATGGTAGCTTGCGACAACTTCAGTGTCAAATAAGAAGAAAGTGACAGCTAAAATACTTGTAGGAAAAAAATAAAAGATTTTATATGGCTGTAGCATATTTGGTTGAACAAATTAAAGAGTAATGGGAATTGTTCGCTTTTCAATAAAGAATACATATTTATACAAAACACTACCTACTTTGGCCATTATAAACTGGTTTTGTTATCCTACAAGTCTCTTGGACGTTTTAACGAAAAAGATAGCCCATTTGTGAAAGGATGTTCTTAGCGAAAAAAAAACTTTTGCGTAAGGACAAATGCGTTCGAATGCAGACCTTTCGCTAAAATTATTATTTTCTGTCATTTTGACTCAAAAAATTCGTAAAAGAGAGCGTCATCGAGAGAGCAAGATATTACCCCTCCACTGAGATTCTCAGTCTGAGAATCTTACGAATTGTTACTCAACAAATTTCTTGGTGTAAGAAGTGAAAAAGCTGTCAGTCACCTTACAACTAACAGCTGATTTGAAATTTGTTGTCCCATTTGGCGCGTTGATTGTTTTTTGATTTCTTGCTTATTAAAATTGTATCAACAGGCGGCAAAATAAAATTGAATGTTCTCTTTAATATTCTTTTCGATATTGGTTTCCAAATTCTTTCTTACTCTAACAAGGAACAATTTCTTTATGTATAATTCTTAATGCAGTGTCGCTTTTTCCTCTTCTCGAATGCTTGTAGTTCAATCAGTACAAACTCTTCCATATACTCAGATTCATCAAAATAAAGTTAAAAATAAATGATAGAACTAATTTTCTTAGTAAATTAACAAATTCCTCGAGTTTATCAGACATTTTAACGACTTTTCGTACAATTTTTTGAATATTTGAATTATGTATCTGTCATTTTTCATAAATTACTACAAAAGCGTTCTTTAACTTTTTCGTAAGCGTCTCTCTCTGTGAGAGAATTTATCCCCACCACTGCCATTTTGACAGTCTTTTCCATTCTTACTACAAAAGTAAAGGAACAGACCTTTTGTGTAATATAGAGATCTGCCCCCCATGGCAGTATTCTGGCGAGCGGTCAATGAACCATAATAGAGCTAAATTTATAAAACAAACAGTGAATGATTGTTTATTGAAAAAACACAGAAACTGTCCGCAACAAAGTTTTATATCTGTCTATCTAGTGAAATAGGTTAGCTTTTTTTGTAAGTGAAATAGTTATTTTATAGTTAGTACCTTACCTAGTCTTATTTGTTGCCTGAAAAGAAACGTATGCAAAGATACATACCTACTTGTATATGATTTGTTTACAATATTCTATCTTGGCGTAGTTGCCTCCATATAGGGTGATGGCACCAGTAGTCGGCTCTTTAACTTTTTTTTTTGAGTTTGATTGGTCCTTAAAAATCCATTCTTCAAGTATTTAATCAAGTATTTGGTTCATCTGAATGTTTGAAGTCTGTAGATTCAAAGCTGACAACTGGAGAAACGTTTAAAGGAACCGTGTCTTTTAAAGTCAGTCCACCATTTCTCTAGTAAATGTACAGGGGGGTTGACTATTGAAATTGATCAAAATTTTAGTGAGAATCAAGTCAGATTGAAGTCTCCATTCATTTTGCATACTCAGTTATTGAAAAAAAAAAAAAAAAAAAAAAAAAATTGGTGCGACTTCATTCAACAGTCCCGAAATATGTGTATGTGTAAACACTGTGCGTGCGGTATGTGTGTGGCTTGATACACGTCATTGAGAAAAGAGGGAATTGTAATAACCGTATTCTTGGTATATTATGAAATAACAATAATTGATTCGTTCTGTGCTAGTTTCGGTAGAATAGATACAATCGGATTGTGGTAGCTGAAGTAAGATATTTACATTCGAGACTGTAATCTATCTAGATTACGCTGGTAGACAGCATCGATGATTGTTCCATATGCTGTTGTTGAAATTTTCGGTGCAGGGACATAAGTCCCCGGGACATAACTCCCAAATTTTTAATTTTGGGACTTATAACCCACTTGAGTGGGACATAAATCCCAAATTCGACTTGGGACTTATGTCCCACACTATCGGGACATAAGTGCCAAACAAAAATGTTGGGGCTTATGTCCCACCCAACAATTTTTTTTTTTTTTTTCTGATAAGCTTACAGATTTTCCCAGAACAAAGTCAAACGCAATGAGTTTACTAACAATTTGTGGAACACAATGTAAGCATTTCAGTAATTGGTTTCTTAGTTAGTCCAGTTTTTAATATTATAAGCTACTTTCGGGGAAATGGAAAGTAAGACTATAATAACTGCAAATGTTATGTAAGGGCTCAGACTTTGCATCGCGCGCGAAAAGAAACTTATAAAATTTTAGGTTTTGAGAATTCGAGAAAATAAAACTAAAAAAATCGCATAAGCTTTTTTCTCAAACGAAAGAGATTTTGTTAATACATTTTCTCATATCCTCAAAAGAAAATATAAAACTCTAGTTTTTGAGAATTCAAGAAAATAAAATTAAAATGTTTGGTTAGATTATATTTTCGGTTTGCTCCAAACTGTTAGTCTAATTTTCTAAATTATTAAGAACAATTATTGTTGGTGTGTGTAGTGGAAAAAGGGGTTGGATGCCTAATGGATTTCACAATATATTGCTAACTATTATCTATGCGAAAACTTAAGACTTATGTCCCATCTTCGGCAAAACAATTTTGGGACTTATGTCCCGATGGTGTGGGACAAAAGTCCCAAATCGAATTTGGGATTTATGTCTCACTCAAGTGGGTCATAAGTCCCAAAATTTAAAATTGGGACTTATGTCTCGGGGACTTATGTCCCTGCGCCGAAATTTTCCGGTTGGAGCTCATTTGAAGATTAAATTTGTCTTGCATAACATCAATAAATGGTTGAGCTTCTGGAGTTGCAAAATTGATATTGAAGTCTCCGCTTATGATCATTGCTAAAAGATGATAATCTCCCTGCAGAATTCTTGAAATTTCTTCTGAGTACGGTGCAAGGACGAAATGGAGAAATTTTATTTCACATCAACAAAAAGCTGAAATTATTATGCCCCAGCTCATAAATGTATGCAATGATAAAAACGTATGCAATGATAAAATGTATGCAATGATAAAACACAGTGACGCATTCCCTGTCCCCGCAAGTTAAATGTGTGGAATTACTCCATATTCCAGTAACGCGCGCTTAGATGTTTACACATCAAAAATTAACGTAGTTGTCAGTAGTCAGCCGGAGGGGCTGAGCCTAGGATAATCATAAAAATAATGTCTCATAAGGTCGGTCCCACTCTTAATTATTTAACAAAACATATTTTTAACGTTTTGAGTTAAGAAACAAGTAAAATAAACTGTTAAAAACATAATAATAATCACAAAATGCAAACACCTTAAATGGATTAGTATTTGTATCACTTTTCCAAAAAACAATTCCACTATTTATTTTTGTTGGAATACCACTCGTGTTCTTCGTTTATAAAAACTACTCAAGTACCTATATGTGTATTTTTTACGCGCGAGGCAGCACCAGGATTGTTGCAAGTTCTTGGGCACAGATAGAAGAAATCTTAGCCAAGGGAATATTATTTTTCGTTTTCAAAGAAAGACCAAAGGATTAACGTTTGTACTTTGTATTCCAGAGGGTGACTACTGGAGAGGGCTGAACTCAGGTGCCATCACCCTATGACCTTTTTTACTAGAATTCTAGCGGTCTGTGGGTCAGTTAATGTAACTGCTCGATTTATCTTTCCAGTTAACCCTGCCGTGTTAATTGTAAAATATATAATTTGGTTTGAAATAGGTACATACCTACCTACATATTCCAGCATTTGTTTTTAAAGTATTATTAGGTTGTGTCTACAAATAATCCCGAGAAAATGAATGCCATTAACGTATCTTGTTACCTACACACTACCTATAACATTTTGGATTGCCCTTTTGTTTTATTGATCTACTTTGTGGTAGGTATAAGTCCAGTGAACAACATCCATACCATAATTATGACTCCGCACTGCATATACACAAGTTCAAGCCATTTGCAAAGCGCAAACCCCCGAATCTTTCTTGACTCCATGTCATTGTGGCTATAGGTATAGCATTTTCACCATCGTAGTGAAAACATCCACTAGATACTTACTCGTACATGGAATGCTTCTCGCTCTGGCCGTTGTAGCACCTTTCTTTAAGGGCTCCCTCCGCTAAATAACTATCTGTGTGTATGTCGTCTCCCCACCGCAACAATTGAAAACCCGACGGGTGCTGCTCTGCTTGCTGATGCTGCTGCTGCTCCGCAAAAGATAGATACACATTTTGATTCCCTCTCCCAAGGAGATTCTTTCGACTTTTGTGTCCTTTACCTCTGCAATCATAATGACACCCATTCTCGCCGTGTGTTTGTTTCCAAGAATTTTACTCGAGCCGGGAGAAGTAGGTAGGTAGGTACATATTCGATTTTCCAATTTGTCGTCGCATACGGCGTAGGTACTACCTAGGTAATCGGTTAAAAGCCTTACCCTCGCTTCAGTGCAAACAATCTTAATAAAAGCCAGGCCGCCGAATCAAAGAACATTCCAACTTTATCGATATCCAATCCAAATAAACTTCCGATTCAGTGACATTTTTTAAGCCTCTTGGGTGACAGTTTGACCGAAATGTCACATTTCCCCAAGTAGGTGTAGTGGCCACACTACTGCCATCGTATTCATCACCAATAATTATTATTACGAACAATTCATTCCAGACAATAACTATTCAAATTAAACAATATGTCATTGCCATGATAAGACAACAATAATTAAAGCAATAACAATTCCCAAACAAAAGAAAAACTCTTTTTGGATTGAAATTCCCTTTAAAACCACCACCTTCCTTTATGCACTCACCCAATAACAAAAACAACACCAAAACGCAAACGACACAACCAAGAAAACGACTCACAAAAAAAAAAAAATCATATAAAATAAAAGAAAAACGAGAAACCATCAGAGAGAAGAAAAATAAAACAATTCTGTGCGAAAACGAAAACTACAAATCCACCACTCTCGCGCTGCTGCTGTTCGCCAGCAACTTCGTCGCCATCTTGAAAGACGACGGTCTGCAAACCAATTCCGCGACACGAAAATTATAAAATTATCAGTAAATGTTAACAAATTCAATCGGAAAATATAAAAAAATTGTTCACTAGGTGCTGCTGCCTCGAGAAAGTGCAGCTTTTCGCCCGAAAACTATGGGAAAAGTGCATAAAACAACAAATTACGGTATGTGTCGCGACGGGGCCACACCATCGCATAAGTCAGTGATAAATTCGATAAATTCTTCAAAGCGTGTCTGTCCTGTTTTTCTGTGCTAATCAATTAATTTCACTAATAAAGTGTTGCAGTTAATATTTATATAATTCCAACAATAAAAACAAAAAGGATGGATATCCAAAACCACATTCAATGGTAAAATAGATTTACAAATAAAACTGCTGCTGCAATATAAAATTCTATGAAAATTGGAGAAAAAAAAAAATGTGATTGGGAATTCGGGCGGGTGGATGTGTGTGTGGAAATTATGTGAACAGAGATAATATGCGTGAGTAAACGCGGCGGCTGGCCGAGTGGTGTAGGAGTGTGTGTAAGTGTCAGTTTTGTTTTTCTTTTGTGTTTCTTTTTCAAAACTTCTCGACGGGCAAAGAAAACAAAGTAAAATTGGAATTCATGTTCTCTTCTCTTTCCGGTGGTGGTTCTCTTATATTATATGGCTGATTGTTTTCTCTTCTACAAGAGCATTTGTATTTTGTAAAGAGAGAAAGCCGGAGGAGACAAATCGTAAAATAAAACAAACGAGCAAAAAACAAACACACAAAAAAAGGCGTAAAAGAAAATGTCAAACATAAATTGATTTTTTGTTACCCCATTCTTCGTACTCTGGAGAGTAGGGTAAGTTGGTTGACACTTGTGTTGTTTTGTTGTTGTTTTCGATTTCGAATGACCTTCTATGGGGGTTTTCCATGTTACATTATTGTGAGTAATAATGAAATAGCGCCTTGTTAAATGAATTTTACGTTCAGTTTTGTTGTTGTTACTCTTTGATGAATGCAATTAAAGTTAAATTGTTGGTTAACATAAACAAAATGGATCTGTGTTTGGGATTCAAAGCGAAGCGAATAAATTGTGAGAATATTGATTACCAATAAGGCAATGATTTTTATGTGATGGTCACGATTTTGTTTTTTTTTTTTATTTTTAGTGGGTGTAACAACCAGTTTTGCCTAATTAGTTCATGGGAACATTTTTCATAGTCTTCTTTATACAATCATTTTGTTTTCTTAAAGATTTAAAACAATTTTGGATGTAGGTTAAAAAACAGTGCTTGTGACACACCAGATGTGAAACTTCTCTCGCTAAATGTGGATGTGGTGTAGTTGAATTGTTATAAGAAATTTAGTTTAAAAAACAAATCTTTATATTATAATCTTAATACAGCGCAGTAGAAAAGTGTTTTCAGTCATTGAAAAGGTTTACATAGCTCAATCCAATCCAACGTTCTCTATTGTGAGAGACTATTCACATGTAGGGCTGACAGATCTCAAAAACTAGCCGGCGGGACATTTTTGCATTGGAATTGAAAAAAAAAAAGTTTTTATTTTAGATTACATTTTATTTGTTGTAATAAGTTATGTGGTTTAAGTAAAAAGATTTTTTCGATAAGGAATAGCTCCAAAATTACATTATTTTGAATTTTCAGTGGAAATGAGCCGTTTAGGTGTGTCCAGACCAGTGAAACATTTGTTTAATAAATCGTCACCTCAGTATTGGAGTGATAGGTACATTTGCATTTTTGCCATTTTTGAGTTAGGAATGTTTTCTAAGAGACAAAAAGGAGATCTTTCTTTTGGTGTAATTGAAACTATCCTATCTCAATTACTGCCAAAGATATCAGTGTTAGAAATGATCTAAACGCACTTTTAGCAATTAATGGTCAGTATTGGTCTGCCACATAGGCCTTTGTATGTGAAGGTACATTTTCGTATGCACTTTTCTTAAATTTCTCAAATATTTTAAATGACCTATACCTACATACAATTGAACTAAAATTAGGTACACTTCATTTGCAAACACAAATTCAGTGCTTAAATGATCTAAACATACAATAATTCTTCCTCAACAGTGCTTTATATGCATAATAATTTTTCAGTGTTTAACTGATAGGTACATACAAACAAAGCTCCAAGTCAAATTTGTAATTCAGTGCATAAGTGATACATACAATACAGTCGGCTTTATAAATTCAAAAGTCACAATCAGAGACAATACTGAGACCCCCAACTTCGACCGATTTCCCGTTACCTTGCCTACAAGCAATACTTGTAAGAAGTGTACACCAAGCATGTCAAACTCAATGGCCACAAGGGGCCAACTTAGCAGGATATAAATTTGTATGGGCCGCAAAAAAAAAAAAAGAAGAAAACAAGATCCACTTTTACTTTTTCTATTTCGGAGTCTCAAATTCCATTCGAGGTGTCCGACTTCGGAAGAGAAACAAACAATTGCGATGGCGCACCGCACTCCAAATCGTAAACAGATTTCGCAACCAATTTTTGTCGGAGAAAATTTAAGAAAAAAATGCACTTCATTGCACTTCAACGTGATTCGCAGTTCTGCGTTACAAAATGTCGGAACAATTCTCCGAACAGTTGTTCCGAAGAATACCTCGCAGCGAAAATCCTCCGAATCCTATAAAACCGGAGAATTTTCCGTTCCGGATGCCTCGCTAGCGCCGTATAATTTTTAGAAAACATTTCGAAAAACAAATTAATAACTTAACCTCCAAACTATAAATACTGCCGGCTGGGCCGCACAATTATTCGTAGTGGGCCGCATGTGGCCCGCGGGCCGCGAGTTTGACATGCTTGGTGTACACAATTTAGTGCGCTAGTATTGATACATAGAAATTCCTATTGATAAATGTCACGAAACTTCAACACACCAACACACCCTCAAAAAATATCAACAACTTCCGGTGACTTCCGGTGTCGGTAAAGTTTCTGCCAGCGTTCATAGAATTTCGTCCGTTTAATTTGAAATTATTCGTTACGTGTCAATAGTATTTTATTTTAGGAATAAGTGCACTTTTGCTGAAAATATTTATGAAAAATGATTACTGCAGAATGGTTGTAGGAAAATAAAAACATTTGAGTAATTTTTCTTCAGTTATTTAAGAAATATTTACTCATGAAATCGAAGTTAATGATATTCAAAAGCGGAAAATACACAACAATGTTTCTCCTAATATGTTTCTGGAATATATTATTTAGATAGTATTATGTATTAACCAAACAAATTATATTAATCGATTTTTGAAAATTTATAATAATCAACCAATAGCATTCTTACTTACTTACTTAAGGTGGCGCTACAGTCCGGGGTGGACCTGGGCCTCAACCAATACGCCTCTCCAGTTAGCGCGATCTTTGGCTAACTGCCTCCAGTTGCGCACTCCAAGTTGGTTGAGGTCCCCTTCCACTTGCGCGCGCCACCTAAGGCGAGGTCTTCCTCTACTGCGTTGTCCCTCCGGGTTGGAATCGAAGACTCTCCGGGCCGGAGCGTTGGTGTCCATTCGCTCTACATGTCCCAACCATCTTAGACGACTAATGCGTACTTTTCTGACCAGGTCGATGTCGCTGTACAGCTCGTAGAGTTCGCTGTTAAATCTTCTCCTCCAAAGCCCGTCAACGCAAACGGGACCAAAAATCACTCGAAGAATTTTGCGTTCGAAACGACCAAGGAGATCTTCATCCGCCTTTGATAGCGCCCATGCTTCTGCACCATAAAGCAGGACTGGGATGATAAGGGTCTTATACAGAGTTTCCTTAGTATTTCTCGACAAGGCCTTACTTATCAGTTGCCGTCTTAGGCCAAAGAAACAGCGGTTGGCAAGTGTGATTCTTCGTTTGATTTCTGATGTGATGTCGTTATCAGAGTTTATAGCGGAGCCGAGGTAGACAAAGTCCCTAACTACCTCAAAGTTATAGCTGTCTATCGTGACGTTCTGCCCGATTCGTCGATGCATATATTTTGTTTTACCCTCATTCACCACTAAACCCATCTTTGCCGCTTCTGTACTAATACTTGCAAACGCACCAGTGACAGCTCGCTGTGTTGTGCCAACCATTGACTTACTATATATGGACTGCTAGTGAAATGTCAGTTCCATACAAGCCCTGCCCAAAAAATGACGCCAACATAACTAGCGCTCTTGGTTCACAGCGAATAAAAAGTGTAACAAAATTCCAACCATCTTGGATTTCTCCATAGAAAACTAGGGACACCTATTGGGTGTTAGCGGATTTGCTAGCTAAAACAGCTGAAATTCAAATTGTTGCGGAATGTTTAACAATAGATGTCGGACTGAAAATATGATAGTTCAAGTTGTAAATAATAGATGGAACCAAACAAATTTGAATTAAGAATCGTATTTCAATGTATTTATTGCCCCATAAAATGTACAGCTTTGGTATATTTATGTCGAATGAGTTTTTTATTGTTTACATTTTGAACATTTGATTGTTTAAGTTATTCTGTGATCTACAAATGCACTTATATGTTATATAAATGCAACAATCTCTTCAAATGGTGAGTTGTTCATCAGTGATGTAGTCAAAAATTAGTATATCCGCCTCGTTTTCCACTACAGAGATTGGAACTAACTCCCATTTTTAAGACGATGCAGTAAAATATTGGTATTGTCACAAGATATGCAGTTTGCTTCAGCAGACGAACGAACTTCATTAATCATTATGAATAAGTAATCGTTTATAAGCTAAAGCAAGCTGTTGGATTATTATTAAAACCACCCCTGGATCTTATGCTCGAAAGCAAAAGTTCTAAGTGATCTTGCCTTGGGGCAATTATGCTGAAATCCGTTTTTCTGTTTCAGTCTAATAAAAATAAAAAATAAATTTGTTGAGTATGTCAGTTCCATACTCAAAATAAAGGAATCTAGGTTTTAGTAATCGCATTTGAGAAGTAACGACCAATAAGCCCAAAACAAGACACCTTACCTATGAAAATTGAATTTTTTTTTCATTTTCAGAACATATGGAATGTAACAAATTACAACCATTATATCTTTTAAATTGCGATAATAGAACACTGTTTCTGCACAACCGACTTAAAAGAAATCAAAATAAATTGTGAGTTTCTAAGAACGGAAATAAACATTCCTACTTACATACATACGTATAAAAAGCTATTTCGTGTAAATTTCGCAAAAACTGCTCTTTCACTGACGCAAAAATTTCTATTTTAGTAAGATGGTGAGTTTTACTTAATTCTCGGAATTCTGTATTCCGTTGTGTATAAACATTTCTTTCCAATTTCGATTTCTGCATCTCAGGTTTCCAATTTATTCCGCTGTGAACCAAGAGCGCTAGCGCTAATGTTGGAACCAACGTGAAGTTGGCTACTAGCAGTCCATATATAATAGGTCTATGGTGCCAACAATGTCAATGTCGTCAGCGTATGCAAGCAGCTTCACAGACTTATGGAAAACTGTGCCTCTGGTGTTGGCTTGTGAGTTTCGCACAATTTTCTCAAGAATGATGTTGAAGAAGTAACATGACAGCGCGTTGCCTTGTCTAAATCCTTTTTTGACATCAAAGGACTTGGTGAGATTGTTTCCGACCTTTACGGAGCAGCGAGCATTCTCCATCGTCATTCTGAACAATCTGACAAGTTTGGCAGGGATGCCTATGCTAGACATGGCTCTGTATAGCTCGTCTCTATAAATTCTGTCATATGCGGCCTTAAAATCGATAAAAAGATGGTGAGTATCGATCTGGACTTCTTGGGTTTTCTCCAGGATCTGCCGTAGTGTGAATATTTGATCGGTCGTGGACTTACCGGGACTAAAACCGCACTGATAGGGACCTATCAGATCGTTGACAAAAGGTTTCAGGCGTTCACACAGCAGACATGATCTTATACGCAGTATTAAGGAGACTGATGCCTCTATAGTTGGCGCAGTTTAGAGAGTCTCCTTTCTTGTGGATCGGGCAAATGATGCTGAGGTTCCATTCATCAGGCATACTTTCCTCTAACCAAATTTTGGAGACGAGTTGGTGTATGCACTCTACCAAGTCATCTCCGGCTGCCTTGAAGGGCTCGGCAGTTAAGCCGTCTGGATATTGCTATCCTCACTTCATTTTGGTCAGGTGGACGGAAGTCTTGGTTTTCATCGTCCAGGTTGAATGGTTCGTTCTGCAAACACTCATCAATCAATAATAAAGTATTAGAAATCAAAGGAAAGTGTCTATAAAAAGTACCGAAAATTGAGCCCAAACGAATGATAGGGCATTACTGATTTGCATACCTATGATATTTGACAGATCGGCGGATACTTTGTGGATTTCCTATTTTGTGTTTTGTTTTTTGCTTTGAAAGATATCTGTTTGGTAAATTTAATTGCAATTTATGTAGGTATTCCTTTTTTTAGAATAAAATCCTCGTTGTGTAAGAAACCACTGAACTGGTTTTTCACGAAAACAAATTATGAAATTCAAATTCTGCGTGACAACAAATGTAATAGATTCAACAGAAAGTCTTCGAACTAGTAAAGGTCGAGATCAAATTGTTTATTGGTACCATTTCAAAAATACTGTACATTTTTATTTAAACTGGCAGCCAACTAATAGTCGACATTAGTGTTTGATTATTGGTAAGGCCGATTATGTTCCATCCATTTTTGATGGGAAGCTCGTAGCTTTTCGAGATAAAAAAACGGCAGCTTGAGAATACGACCAGCAGGCACTTCCATACTGCCAGCAGTCACCTTTAAGACCTTTGCCACTAAACGGAAGCCATTGTATCAGGCATGGCAATATCCTAGGCTCACTTTACTCGTCTTGTATATTCATTTTGACACTCCGAAAACACATGTTTCTGTGTTACAACAAACGTTTTAGTTTATAATATTATACCTACACAAAAATATATATATAACTGATGATAGATAGGTACTAGATATTCCAACTTGTTGCCTAAATTAGCATCATTCCGCCCCCACCCTCCCATAAGCAAAAAAAAAAAGAAAAGAAAAATCAATTTCCAAGTGTAAAAGCCGACCGCACTTAATATAATAACATAATAACAACAATAAAAATAAAAAAAATAAAACAAGCATGAGTCTTCCGTCCCCACTGTCAGTCATCGGTTGCTCGGTGTCAGTAGTCGGTAGACCTCTCATTTTTATATCGCTTTACATAATAAAATACAATAACCGCACCTTTGGCATTGTGTTAGTGCGAAAAGTATGAATGAAAAATGTGTAGCAATTGGGGAAATCGTAAAACAGGCGTACAATTGGAAAGAGTACAGAAGAGAAAAGTGTTTGCAGCGCAAAGAGATCCACTCTCACTTTCTGTTCTCTTTCGTGGAACACTTCTGTAAGTGGAACGGGTAAGAGATTTCATTTTGCGCAAAATAAACAAAATATAAACCAAAAACAGGCGCCAATTTTGTTTGCTCTTTAAACTCAATCAAAAGTCTCAATTCCTCTAATTCTCTTTGATGAGGATTAGTGTTTTGTTTAGTGGATTTTGCCAGCTAATATAGTCATCTTATTCGTACTCCCATGTCACCCATCTGCATCTACCATTCCTCCGGCTGACCAGTGACCACAGGCTTTATCGGAAAAATTACAAAGTTTGATAATTTTATTGATCTGTTTATATGAGTATTTAATTTTATTGCCAATGCATACATAATAATCTGTCATCAAATTAATAGATAATTATATCATATTTGTTTTTTTTTGTTAATTTTTTGCAGATGATTAAATGACATCACAGCTGATAATTATAAAACAAAAACATTAAACAGAAATAAGAAGATTAACAGAAAATCCCGTCACAATGTAAATCAATTCTCAACATGGAGACAAATATACGAATATAACTTGTAGTGAAACACGCACATAGTTCTATTTTAACAGACTAGTAACGGAATCAACTAGGATATAGACAAATTAAAAACTATTCCAAATGAAGAACATGGATAAAAATAACGACGGTGGAGATGGTAAGTCCGGCGGTGGCAAGTCCGGCTCATCGAGCGGCGGAGGTGCTGGTCACGATCAGTCACTTCTTGACGCAGCCTCTCTATTTGGTAAGTTTTGCAATAATCAACCCTTAATTAGACAGATTTTTAAGCACATTCATGCTTTGCAGCATATTGGGGACGAGATCCAGCCGCAGCTGCAGCAGCAGCATCTAATCCACTATTCAGCTCACAATTTAATGCGGCCGCAGCCGCTGGTCTTGGTTTACTGCCAAGTCCAAGCTCAAACAATGATCGGTATTCGATGGCGGCAGCAGCGGCTGCCGCTGCAGGACATCATCATCAAAATACAATGGCAGTCGCGGCATCACAAGCGGCAAGTTTAGCAGGTCTGCATCCAGCAAGTGAGTTTTGAACCGGTCGATGGGATTCAATTGGTGCTTGTTGGCAGAACCATTATTAAATCCCATCGAAAGGACGTTTTTATATCGGTCTTCTGAAAATCTTTTTGAGTGTGACGCAAATTTAAATGAATTTTCTCTAATTTCAGGTTGGTGGTCTGTGGCACAACTGGCGGCGCAAGATTACTTCAGTCGTTTACAGGCGTCAGGTTTATCACCGTTTCCTCATCCTGATTTAGCGTCTGCATTTCCATCAGGCCTGGGATTGGGTGGTGCCGGTGGCAGCGGGAATAGTGGGAATTCAGCAGGAGTGTCAGGTGGTGGTTCTTCCTCTTCAAATAATAAATCGAGTTCAAGTAAGAGTCGCAAAGAAAAGCGCCAGCAACAGCAACAACAACAACAGCAGCAACAGCAACAGAACATGTCAAACAACATGAATAGTGGTGGTGGTTCCTCGTCGTCTGGGCTACATGGCCTCGGATCGGGAACCACAATAACTCCAACATCGGCCTCCGGTTCCAGTGGTGGTGGTTCGTCATACAAGGTAATTTTAAAAATCAATTAACTTTTGACTGTATGACTAGGATATAAAGCGGACTTGCCCTCAACTGTTTACGTATATCTCATCGCATCAATTCGTTTAGACAAAAACATACATATTTGACTGAAAATGAATATGTACGTCTGCCTTTGGAGCTCTTTTGGGCACTCCATCTGACTGACTCACAATTAGGTGGCGCCACAATCTGGTGTATATGAGACTACTTTCAATTGAATGCGGCGTATCAAGTTATTTCCCTAATGAGTTGTTTCTTTAGGCTAGAGTCGAACTTCCTGCCACAGAGTGCTTTGATTAGCCCTTCTCTGGTCGATGTTTTTATACAGCTCGAGTTCTCCTTGTCGAAATCCCGTCAACGCAAACGGCACCGAAAATCCTTCATCGAAACATCTATATACATAAATTCTACTATAAAATTTCTCATTGTGACCTATAATTTTGTACTTGTTGTTATATGATTTGCGGAAACAAAGCTTTATGCATTTGCTTGAGTAAATGTAAGCAATTGGGCGGCGATTTCAGTATATACGTTTACCTTGCGTAAACACTTTTTTCCACAAAGTGGTGGTCTTATAGTTGTACTTGATCTTGGATTGCAGCGTACTCCGCATTTTTAATGACATTCACTCGGGGCGATGCTGCTTTCTCATCGAAATTTCATAAACCTCTTTGTCTCTCATCAGTTCACAGAGGAACTCTTCGTCAAAAAAATTGTCTCTCTATTTCAATGGTTTAAGTCTGTGCTTCCCAACCTTTTCAACAGCATGCCCCCCTTATGACGAATTGGAGAATCGCATGTCCAAAAAAAAGTTCCAAATGTTTATTGAAAAATATATTTAATGCATCGAGAATTTAAAATTTTAATTTTAAATTGATTTTGAAAACGTATTTTTATTTATTAGTACCTAATGTAAGCGTTTCAGTGCGACTTCTGGGGTTGCATTCTCTTCACCAGCTCTGACTCTGAGGTTCTGGGTGCAATTTTCGTCAGCGTAATTCTCTTGTCAGCTGAAGCATCAAGTCTGTTTCTCTGCTTGTTTTTTATAATGAGGAGGAGAGCCGAAAATCCTTGTTCACAATAATATGTTGTTGAAAAGATCACCAAGAATGGAATAGCAATGTCTTGCAGCCTTGTGTATGATTTCCCGCTTTTGATCCAGAATTCTTCTAGTTCGCTTGTATCGTATTTGTCCTTCAGTGTGCGGTCATTTTTTTATATCGATCACTTCCTCTTGTAATTCGTCTAGTAGTTCATCGATATTAACGGTGAATGGATTGCGCACCATCGTTTTCAATGCAACGTCTTTTTTGTCCTCCGGAAAGTACTTCGAAAATTCTTCAGTAAGGTTTTGCAAAAGTTGAATTATGTCATTTCTTAGGTCGTTGGTTGCTTCTTTTAGGGTTTTTGCCATTTTTGTAACGTTCATAAATGACGAAAAACTGTTTATGATTTTTTTCTTCCAAAACCGATTTTTTGAACGAAAGTTCGAACCTTATCTTCATACTATAAAGTATTTGCGAACAAAAAATTTGTTTTCCCTTGTAAATTTAACTCATTAAGATGCTCAAATATATCAGACAGGTACGCCAGGCCCAGAATTCTTTGCATCAAAAATTTGCAATTCAAATTGTGTCCACGCCTCCCTGTTACAATCCCCATGCCCCCCCAGGGAGCCTTGCCCCACCGGTTGGGAGCCGGTTTAAGTCGTCTTGCGCAGTGTTGGTTTTATATTTACTTCAATCGCAGATTACCACTTGTTCACTGCGTATACTTCTTACTTGAGTTCCAATTCATTCCCGTAAACGAGAGATACTTGCTAAAGATGTCGATGATTTGATACCTCGTTTACTAACCTTGGCTGATTTTGAGAGCTACCAAAAGGGCCTGTAGAAACATATTACCAGATGATGGGGGAAAAGGCCTGTCATCCGAGTTTCAACCGTAAGTTTGTTGACCCGCAAACGTACCTTTGCCCCTAAATTGTGAAATTGTATGTTAAAACTTTGTATAAAATTCGCAGTTCCCATTACACCTGCCTTTGCAGTCGTTGCATCAACTTACACACAAAACGTAGTAATTCTTGAACGCATATTTTACAAAAAGACAGGTTTATTTTTGAGACGGTCTATTAAAATGTATGTTAATAAAGAGTCTATGCAAAACTTCGATGCGACACTACATCTAACGCCACAATCATGTCGAACAACTTTTCCCATCCTAAACACATACACACAAACGATATATATTATAAACTCGTGCATATTTTGATACGCTGAAAATGCTACTGCATCCACCTGCCAGACTGATTAGAAACATTCCTGGTTATTTGTCTAGTGGCTCACCCACTCGACAATTTATACAGGTACACAGGTAGATGAAAATAATCCTCTTCCCGATAAGTAAAATAATTATCTGTTCCCTTTGACGCACATATCATGCAATATGCAAAATATTACACTCGATGTTGTATTTGCGCAATGTCAAAACAAATGCGGTAGCGTGAGGGACATTATTCGCCATTTTGAATTGTTTTGACACGTTCGACATCACCGAATTTCGAAATGATCCAATTTATTTGCGGTAGGTACAATATTTTGTGTTTATTTTAGAAGGGTTACAATCACTCGTTAAAGGGTAGCACCCTGTTTGCCTGACAATGTTTGTTATTTAATTATCATTTGATTTTTATGGATTCTGTTGAATTATGTAGGTATCTGCAAATACTTGCAGTTACGGACTGACATAACTTCAAATTGAATGGTGGTGGGCGGTTGAAAGAATTGCATTTATACATGTGTGGATGGTGGAGTAGAGATACCTAAGTGGAGGGTTGTTTTTATTTTGAAATTGATAGAAGTTTAAATTGAAATAGACACACACGTGATTTAGGAAGATTATTAAATTTCGCGATGCTTCCGACATGTTTTAATTAACCGCACTTGATTAATTGAATTTTTGATATCCAATCCGTTTGTCTCAAAGCTCAGGCAAACAAATGGTTGAGAAGCTAGCTATTATTTTATTGAGTGGGGGAAGCGAGGAGTAACAACGATTCTCGCTTGTTTGGGAGTTGACCTGACAATTTCTTTTGGGAAATTATGTCGAATTTCAGTTTGTGAATTGTTAATTTTTCGTGGGAACAACTCTTGACAACAACTTGTCGACACGGTCACTTTGGTAGGAATGATAGCTATTTCGAACTACACCACTAATTCATCATCAGACGCATTTGAAGTGATTGTTTGAATAGTTTTGAATTCTGAAAGTCAATTCTCCGTATATAATTCCATTTGGAAAGACATTTCTGTTTTTCTCCTGTCAGGAAATTAACTTGCATTTCGATTTTTCTCCAATTGACCAAGTGACTACCACTTGCGTCAACTGAGCGACGAGTACAAGCCCGATAACTGGTGATTATTTTATTAAATGGATTCATCGGTTGGGAGGAGTATTTCTTCGATTGATTTTGTCCGATTCGCAGATGTTGAGAGTCCTCTTAATTATACTTCGTTTTGCTTGGTTGACAGACAGACCCATCTTCGCCGTTGTGAAACAACAAACAGAGATATATCTGAGGGATGGTGACATCTTGTATAACTGGCTAAAAATCATATAGAAATCAACTTTGGCCACGCGTCCTTTTCTAATAAGAGGTCATGAGGTGGTGTCGCAAATTTTTTTTTTTTTTTCTGGGCAAATTAAGATGACGTTCGTATAAGACGTTCACCCACAAGCCGACCGCTCAACAATTTTTCGTAAAGACTGTCAGGTATGACAAATTCACATCCAAATAGGAACTGATTTTGCTCCTTGTACCAATCACTGTAATAGATGCCACAGTTTCTCATCCTTTTTTCTTCCGCCTGATCCCATCACCAGGATGGCGGCTACATCTTTTTATAACAATCCAAGGTTTCTGCTAATTGTTTGAACAAACTACGTGCTTATCCCAACGTCGTTGTAATTACTTTATTTCACTGGGTGGTCGAGAATATAACTGCCAAGTAGTAGTTTCGTTGGTGCTGTGGCTCAGTGTCTAGTGTATTGGACACGTGAGCGAAAGGTCTCCGGTTCTATCCCTGGTATAAATTGAACGAAAGGTTAACGAATTACTTCGTGGATTCATGTTATCTCCCCGAAAATATTTTCTCTTTGACATATCGTAAATATGCACGATGTATTTGGGCAATATCCCAACAAATACGGAGCGTGAGGGACGTTCGCAACTACAATATACTCTCAAACTTAAGGCTCTGTTATTGAAATCGCAGATGTTATGCCCTTTATATTAGTAGTCGTGCGTACGCTTGTTTCGTTTGACAATTCATTCTCAAGAAAGCAGGTTCACATACGTAACTCTACCAGCTCTAAGAAACAGCTACGTAGGCTGAGCTGCCTTTTTTAGTTTCTTAGTTTCTTCTAACAGAAGGGATTGTTGATGGAAAGAGTGGAGACCTGTTACAACGGCACTGACATTGACTTGAAACTATTTTCCTGTACCTTAATGTTTTTTTTTTTGGGTGCGCCAATGGATGTGGTAATATTCTAAAGACGCGGTAGCCCGTGCTTCCAACATGCACGATTCTCAAACCCGAATAAACGATGCCAGGAGTACTAATCCACACCCGTTCCTCCTTCACCCACTCTTCCCGCGGGACTGCCGTTTGGTATGACTTCGCGGGGCTGGTTAGCCTCTCAGGCTGTTCTCTCCTCTTCGGCGTTCTGTTGTCTTATGCACTTAATCGCCCACAGTTCTTTTAGAACGCTGGTCACGAACTGGCTAACGTTGCTCCATATTTCATCTGACCCAACTATTTGGTTTGCATCTGGCACATTTGTATCCATTCTCATATAGCATGGGCAATAAAAAAAATGCTCTGCGTCTTCCTCCTCTTTTAGACAGTGGGGACAAATTGGTGACGTGTCGTGTCCAAATCTGTGCAGATACTTTCTGAATCCACCGTGGTTTGTTTAAAAACTACGTGATGTAGAAGTTTAGTTTTCCCGTTCTTCTTTTTACCCAGGGTTCTATGTCAGGGATAAGTCGATGTTTCCATGACCCTTTCTTCTTTTTTGATTTCGCCGCTTGCAATGTATTGGTGACTAGCAACTTTCCTTGTGTACACTCTCTTCATTTCATCAGCAAGGATATCGATGGACACCATTCCGGTTAGTACGAGAGCCGCTTCCTCTGAGACCGTTCTAAAAGCGGATATAGTCCTCAAAGTCTATAAACTCGCGATAGCTTCCTCTTGCATTCGTTTGTAACTATTGCGTCGGCCCACACTGGAGATGCGTATAGGAGAGCTGAGGTTGTTACTATAGGTAGAAATAATCTGCGACTGCCTCTAGGTCCACCGGTGATGATTGGAGGATCGATGCTTTCTTACCGACGTAATCTAGGTGCGCCTTAAAGTTAAGCCTATTGTCGATCATTACACCTAGGTATCGGATCGCTGGTTTCGATCGAATGTCTTGGTCTCCCATGCGAATTCGCATGTATTTCGTTACTTTTCGACTTGTTATTAGAACTGCTTCAGTTTTATGTTCTGCCCGGCATACTCCAACCATTCTTTGATAATGGAGATCGCTTCGTTTGTAGTCGTCTCAATCTCATGGATATGTTTTGCCACGGTTACTATAGCGATATCGTCCGCAAAGCCTATAATCTTCACTCTTGGAGGCAGTGACATCCTCAGAACACCGTCGTACATCATTTTCCAAAGTAGAGGGCATAGAACATTATCCTTGTAGAACGCCTCCTGACACGTTGTAGTGCTTGGTGCCGTCGTCGCCGTCGTAGCTTAGTGACCTGTTCTTAAAGTAGCTATAAAGAATCCTTAGAATATAGCTGGTTACGTTGATTCTGGTGAGGGAACTCAAGATGCAGGACCAGTCAGCGAAATTGAAGCGTTTTTGATGTCCCAGCTGACAACAGCGCAGTACTCCTTCGATCCAAATCGCCGCCCTCGACGGCGGCAGCAGCTATTTCTACAACCACTCTTATGACTCCTACTGTCGATCGAGCTTTACGAAACCCATGTGACATTTTGCATGTGCGCATTTTGCAACTCATTTTACTTTTTTTTGTTCCAGTCCGGCTATGGAAAATCATCAATGTCATCGAACATGCAACCGGCTTCCTCATCAGCTTACGATCCAGTAACGTTGCACAAAGAGCTATTGGCAATGCAAGCGGTAGCCGCATCGGCAGCAGCCTCCTCACAGGCAGCTTCGTCGTCCTCGAAAAAGTCGTCCTCTTCGTCCCATCACTCGTCCCAGTCGCATCAATCGCTGTCCGGTAACAAATCATCAGGTGGATCTATGTCACATCATCACATGGGCGGTGGCTCAACGAACACTGGCTCATCCCATCACATGATGTCTACGCATTCTAGCGGTGGTGGTCTTGGAGGCGGCAACTCGTCCAAGGATCGTGACAAGAACAACTCACTAAATGCCCTCAACTCGTTGTCGCAGCTTGGAAGTCTCGGTCTTAATCCGCAACAGAGTGTACAAGCCGCCATGAATGCCTGTCTAGCAGCCAACACCGGCAAAGTGAAGGACTACATGCCGTCCGGAATCTTGAGGTGAGTACAAGCGAACTGTTATCCAAAAACATAAGGATACAACGGCCGAGTATGAACCACACTTAACATTTGTTTTATTCATTGTTCATTATGTGACTCCTTTTATTTATTTTTTTGTATACTTTTCTTTGCCATTGTTGAAATAAACAAAGTGCTGCACTGGAAGGAAAGTAAGCTTCCTTGATGTTCACATTGATGTTAATTTTTAGTATTAGTCTCTCTCTTTAACTGTCTGTAATGCATTTCCTTTCTGTATGTGTGTGTGTGTGTGTTTCGTTATATGCGAATTTTGGTGGCACTAATTCCCGAACAATTTTCGTTTCTCTTCCCTGAATTTTGTTTCCAGTGAACATCCATCCTTGCTGGGAGTACGATTGCCACCTGATACTGAAATCATCAAGTACACCTCATCTATAGTTGGCCCCAAAATTCCTGGTACAACAAATCGTGGTCGCAAAAAGACAATATCTCTCGATCCATCAAATCCTCTCCTTGCATTTCCAGGCTTAAGTCCAGCAAAGCGGGCACGTCTCGAGATGGAGTATGCGGCCATGGCAGCAGCCGCCAATGCAGCTCAACAACAACAACAACAACAACAGCAGCAGCAGCAGTCATCCGGAAGTGGTGGTGCTGGAGGGATGCTATCTCTTACCGGTCCAACGCAGTCATCAACGAATTCTGGAACATCGGCATCATCACTGGGAGGCCATTTGAGTGCATCTTCGGCGACAACAAATCCCGGACTGGGAAGCGGCGGTGGCGGCGGATCCTCGCTATCAGCGTCTTCAATGTCGTCCAGCCGTGGTAACAGTGGAATGGCAACAGATTTATCGGGCAGCGCCGATCGTGTCGAAGTGATTAAGTTGCCGCCGACAATAACTTCTAACGGAGCGTACAATTTGTCCAGCAAAAACAAGGATCCCCATGACACTGATCATTTGGGCATGTCTGGCACTGGAGTGAATCTCAGCATGAAAACTGCCTCTTCAATGTCAAGCGTTGAGGACTTTGACGCGCCCCTCAATCTATCCATGAAACCAGACAATAAATCATCGAGTAACGACTACGGTGGTTCTAGTATTGGAGGCATGGGCACAGGCGCGGGTGGTAGCTTGAATCTCAGTACCGGCAACAGTGGTGGTGGTGGTAACAACGGCGGAGCATCAGGTGGCGGTGCCTCGAACAGTCTGCAAAGCCTAAGTTCCATTACTGCCGCTTTGGGGTCTGGCAGCTCAAGTGGCAGTGGCGGCAGCGATCGTTCTCAGCCGCAGTATAAAGAAGGACGTCCACGAAACTTGGGTCGCGGCGTATCAAAGCCGAAAAAGAACACCGTTGCGTCGTTGCTGGCCCAGAGTCGGGCTGTTGGAATGAAGCCAATGCTCTCCACTCAACAGCTAATGCAACAGGGTGCTGATTTTGTAAGTACTGATAACGTTGTACCCCGAGTTGTGCATGTGTTAACGTTTTCTCTTTCATATTTGCAGGAGAAAATCCGTCAAGCACTGACCGAGGCCAATGCTCAACTGGACGTTTCGACTGATTCCGAAAGCGTAGCTGCCGAAAGCGGTCTTTCCGAGTCCGAAGGAGAGGACTCGCAAATTATCAACATCACCGAACTGCGTGCGCCCCTCGAGTTGGGATGGAAACGCGAAACTGTCATCAAAGGTCTAACCAAAGCTGGACAGATTCGTGGTGACGTCTGCTATTACTCTCCCGGAAGTTCAACAAAACTCAAGACAATTGGACAAATTTTCGCCGTAAGTCCAAGGTGCATCCTCGTCTGATGATGCTTTTGTTTAAAATTCTCTTTCTCTTGCAGTATTTGGAGAAAAACCCATCCAAGTTGACTAGAGACAATTTCAGTTTCTCATCCCGCGCCATAGTGGGATCATTTCTTCAGCCCGCTCCTCCGCCATACGCCAACGATGGCGAATACATTCGCATGTCAGACGCCGACGTAGCAAAACGCTTAGAAGACTTGAAGATGTTCACCCGACAAACTCTAAACGTTGAACAGCGCATTGAGATTGCCAAGCAACAGCAAGCAATGCGCGAGGCAAAAAAGCTCGCCAAAGAGGAAATGGCAAGAAATAAAGAAAAGGCCCGCCAGGAGAAGAACGAGAAGCTAGAACAGCAAAGAAAGGAAAAAGAGCTGAAGAATCAGCAGGCGATTGAGGTGAGCGGTCTGGCTCTTTTTCTAACTACATATTTCTTCCAAGCGACACGTTGTCAAACAGTTTATTAACCACCCAATGTTTCTATTCACAGGCTCGCAAGAAACGCCAAGAAGAACTCGAACGTATCAAACAAGAAGAAATTCTAAAAAAGCAGCAGGTGGGTACTTCCTTGTTTCCGTGCTCTCCATCTCTCTCTTTGATTTCAGTTGTTTGATTTTCAACAATTCTAATTCTGTTCTGTTTATTATTGTTTTATAGGAAAAAGAAAAGAAAAGACAAGAAGCTATTTTAGCTAAAGAACAGGTATTGTGCATACTTTAAGTCATTTATACACTAGTATTCATACTTAGTTGTAGACCGTATCTGTGTAATTTATAATGTGCTTTGGCCAATTGCAACAGAGATTGCAAGCTTGTTGCAACTGGCCAATTGCACTGTGTGTGTAATATCAGAGTCCAGTCGTTCCCACCTTTGTACGCTCTCTTAGTTGGATGCATAAGTGTGAATATATGATTTTGTACTGAGACTAGCTGTGAGACTGAAATCATCTTTCGCCATTGATTGTGTAGAGCTGAAACTATAGTTGTGTGTCTCTCTCAGTAAATGCATAGAAATGGGGCTTTCATCAATCGCCGAGGAGTTAATGTAAACCCATTTTTTTTTTTCTAGCAAATTGGGTTTTTTTGTGTCGATGTTGTGTGTAAGCTTTGGGACAGGTTTTTTCGTTTTGTTTGTAGGAGGTTTGTCAGGAGTAGGCTGGATGAACAATTTGTATTTGCATCTGCTTGATGAACGGTGGCATTTGACTTGAAACAGAGGCCCGTTGTCTACCCCTGCTAGAAGGTAGTTTGAAATCACCAATCGATGTTGGACTTTCGCATGGATCACTGCGATTTTAATACTCGCTGCCTGTGAGTCGCTGATATAGACACTGCCGCTTCCCATCCCCTTCGGCACATACATGCACTTGCTCACTTATATCATTGTATCAGCCCCTATGTAAGTTTTTTCCACCCTATCACGCTCTCTGCAGGGTGCTGCTAAGTCATGCGCTTAGGTAGCTAGGTTTTATAACAATGCATGCATTTTTAATGACCCATGCCCCGGCCAGTTGACTAGTAATTCAATCCGTCAGCTCAATCGTGTTGCTATGCTTCGTCATAGAGATTATTCAGACATCACTTAGGTGAAATTCAAGAACCCTTAAAAGTATATACAGACAGGCTTTTTTGTTGTTATTTATTTACTATTAAACATTTGACACTGAACCACTTCGCTCTTTAGACATTTTTCGTGTACTATTTCCCCCGGGTCCTCCCATGCAGCGCCGTATCCTACTAAAATTGAGTGCAATCTACATTGTAAGTTCGATTTTTAGGTTAAACTTTTAACTATTCCGTCCCACTTTTTATGGTAGTGGTAACCCTATATTAGCTAACAATAAGCCGAAGGAAACACCTGTTTAAAAAGCTTTCACTAACGAAACGTAATTCATTTGCTATGGTTAGGACGAGTCTAAGATAGGTTCAAATTAAAGAGAAGCTAAACTGAAATGAAAATCGATAGTATGCTGTGCGTTGTTAGCCAAACGAAGCATTCGGGCTATACATATTCGACTAATAGCTGAATATTATATTCAGCATATACAAAGCTTCACATGGCCCTACAAGAAGCAATCGACTGGCATTTTCTTGGTAACAAACCCATTTTTCGCTTAATAAAGGGTGGTTCATCTATTGGTTTCTTTTATAGGTTATTTTGACACTGACAGCTGTTTCCCGCTCAAAATCTTGACAAAAAGTCAGTATCATATCTCAGCGGAACGAAATGAGTTGCTTTACACTTGAACAATGTTGGGAAATATTGAAAACTTATGTCCAAAGTGAGTGGTGTGTAGCCCAAACAGTGCGTTTTTTGAAAATAAGTTTTGGCCGAAATAAAGAACAATCCGCGCCTGCTGTACGCAAGTTTGTGCAAAAAGTTCGTGAGACTGGTATGCTAGTAGACTACACTTATGGTCCCCGTCGTCGTACGGTGCGCATCCACAGAAAGTGCCACTTTGGTGCGGATTGTGGAGTGGTGGCATCATTGGAGCATTTTTCTTCGAAAAAGGGGCTGGGAACAACGTTTCGGTCAACGGTGTTACAGAGTCATGTTAACCGACTTTTTTTTAACTGAAATTGAAGACATGGATTTGGACGACCTCTGAGTGTTCATGCAGGATGGCGCCACAATGTCACACAGCCCATGCCACAATTGATCTTTTGCGCACCAAATTCCCAAATCGTGTTATCAGGCGTCTTGCCGGTTTTAATTTTTCGGCCTCAGAGCTGCGATTTGGCCAATTTGGACTTTTTTTTGTGGGAAACCGTGAAGGTGCGATGTTATAAGCACAAACCGGAAACGATTCAAGCACTTAAGGCCAATATCATCCAAGCAATCCGTGAGCTACAGCCCGAAACCATCAGTAAGGTCTTGGAAAGTTGGAGTGACAGAATGCGCTACTGTGAAGCCAGCCGAGGCAGCAACTTGAACGACGTTGTGTTCCATAATTAATGGGAACGTTTGCTCTTACTTATAGGTTATAATACAGAGAAAACATTTAATTTTGTTCATTTTTTTTGCATTTTTAAAAAGAAACTTGTATTTGGCCCACCCTGTATAAGAGTCGGCTGTCTTCTGCTCAAGAGACAAATCACCCAACTACTATGCAAGGATCTTCTATACGTTTTGTGAATCTAGGATCGATTTTCTAGGTAAATTTTAATAATACGGAAGCGTTCTTCTGGTGGAAGCCTTTTCTTCGCAATTTGTCAATTGCAGTGATTAGCATCAATTCTAAAGAACTATCAAAGGAAAAACGCGATTTCAAAAATCTGTACCTTATTTATCAGCCCATGAAAGACCCTGAAGTGTTGAACGGATGAACATTCACGCACGGCTTATATGCACTGTATGGAGTGGATAACTTGATAAATGGGTAAAGTGCTCAAACCTTGAGGATAGGAGGTTATATTATTTGTTAGGTGAAGATCAGGATCGTGAAAAAGTCCACGGTGAAAATTATAAAACGTTCTTTTAATCATCTTCATGCTAATGAAGCACACATTCAAAACGTAAAATTAATGTGACGAAGTTCCAAGGAAAATGACAAAAAGATCAAATGGTTGTAAGAAGGACGCAGTTCATTGCTACCCCATCAAACCCCTTTTATCCCATTCATCATTTATTTAAATCGAACCCCCACCTGTGTCGTATCGTAACCCACCACAAATTCTTGCTCTTGTATCAAAGCGGACTCACTTCAATGAAGGGACAAGTTTAACTATGCTTTACTCTTAGTTTCCTTTACTGTCTTTTAATTTGTTTCTTAATTAAAATATTATAAAACTGACATGCAGATTTATCTGCAGGAACTCAACAAGCAGAAGGAATTGCTCTACGCTGTCGAACTGGTATGCAAACAAATCCAAGTTTAATACATTTTTCTATAACCGCTTTAATTTGTTCGCCATCATCATCATCATCATCACTAACTCACACAACTCAAACTTTATTCACATATAAACATCCACATAAGGAACAACACACAAAAACAGATCTCGCGATTTTCGAAACATCAAACCCTCTTACTTTCTTATAATTTACACAAAAGTTACCCTTAGTGCATGCCTTAAAAACTGATTTGTCAATATCCCACTAAACATACTTACTTCTAAATAGTAAACTAAACACTAACCTAATTTGATTTCAAGTAGTTGTGCTGTGTATCATTTTGCAAACTATAGTTATTCATTTTATTAATGACTTCTTCTTTGTGTTTTGTATCGATGAAAGGAACGAGAACGTCGTCGACAGCATATGACACTCATCCGGCAGCTAGAGATACGGCGAAAGTTCGAAGATCGCGAAAAGAAGAAACACCAGCTTGTGCTGGACCGGTTGATTTTGCGTGAAAAGAGAGTAGCTGCACGAAAACGCGATGCTGAAATCCTAAATCAAATCAGGTGAGTCTTTTTTTCTTTAGTAACCATTCAAATCTAAATCCAATGGGTGTTATCGGTAGAATTGTTAAAATCGGTTGTTCGCTGCAACGACAAAACTGTGATTTTCCTCAAGGTAGACATTTCGGAAACAAAGTTTTAAATAGGAGATGAGTACTAATTGCAAACCTCTCCAGCAGATTGACTGAACCGTGCAGAGAGACTTACATTAGAGTTGAATGCGTTGAATTCGAGATAAATTTCCATTTAATGTACGACCCGCAATAGTTGTCTTGTCGTAATGTTGTGATCACAAAACTATACATATTTATATTTGCGCATATTTGAAGTGATAGTTTCCCTGAAAGTATTTTGTACATAAATTTATATATTTATATTATACTTTTTGTGGCGGTCTACAGTCTACCTCTTTGTGATTTTGGGTGCTCTGATTTTGTTTCTGTTGGGGGGAGAAGAAATGCTTTATCCCCGTGTGTCCGGCTCTCTCCGCAGCTTACGTGGCATACGGTCTAAAACCCCTCTCAACCCTGAGGTTTCTGACACAACCACCTTGGACCGCTCTTCGCATTACTTCAAGGGGGCTGCAGTCATACGCCCTTTCGGGTATTGTTCTTTTTCTCTTTTCTTTCTTCTGAGAATATCTTCCACAAACTGGCAAATTTTCCCCAATTCAAGTCGCTCGTCATCATTTTGTCGACTATGTTTTCTGGGTTGAAGTCACCAATGCTGTTTCCAGGACTGTACGTTGCGTTCCTTATCTTCTGCAGCCAAAAACGTGTACTGTGCGTCGTCTGTTGGAGAGTCGCCATGCTGGCAGGCTGGGCTATCTGTTTTGCCAATCTTGTGGAGAAAGGCGTTGAAATTTCCGTGTCCGGTGAGGAACTGGGTGACGAAGTAGTTGACCTCACCGTGTTTCCGGTCGTTCCACTTAGCCACGTTTCTTATCAGCCTCGCTGTGTACCTTCCTCTGTTTTCTGAGCTCCAGCGCTCTTGCCACTTCCGTATCGTTTGCTGCGCTGCTTGATCGATTGCCACTTCCAATCCAATTTCCGCTTTGTCGTGGACGTACTTCCTTTGTGCCGCTAGGAGATCGATGGGAGTCACTCCTGCGACTAAAAGGACGGCTGGTTCCGACACCGTTCGGTAAGAGCTAGCCACGCGTAGGGCTTCACGTCTTTGCACTGCCGCCATCTACTTCCGGTAATTTTTTTTTTTTGTCGAAGCGCGTCTGCCCAAATCTCGCTTCCATATGGGAGAATTGCATGCGTTGTCGACATTAGTAACCTGCGCTTGCTTGACTTTGGACCACCTATGTTCGCCATTAGGGCGTTGTCGGTGATATTTCTTTGGAGGAATTTTTTGTCGCAAATGTCAATCACTGCCTTCTCCATAGGTTTTCCATTAGCAAAAGCTTTTACTTGTGGAAGTAAGTAGCTTGGTTTGCAGGTTCCTTTGAAACTCAAAAGGTAGCTTCTCTCTGTAAAACTGTTTTCAAAAGACGATCAATTTGTTAGTCGCCCGTCTGTGAGAACTTAGTCCAGACACTGTATCTCTATTCCGAGGTATATCAACTGAGAATAAATCACAACTTTTTTCGAATGAATAGTAATCGATCAGTGTAGTCGGAGTAGCTTAGTGGTTAGTGTGTTGGACTGCTATGCGGGGGTCCCAGGTTCGAATCCCGCAAAAACCCAATTCCGACTTAGGGTTTTTTTCCGCTGCGCTATCTCTTGCGAACGTCTGACAAACATTCGAGAGTATAAATGTCTTGAAAGAGCTTCTCAATTAGCCGTTTCGAGTCGGAATAAAATTGTAGATCCCTTCCATTCGTTCCAAAAATGAGAAACTCACACAAAACGAATGGTTGTGAGAAGCTAGGCCTAGAGTCTCTCCGGACCTGTTGCTCCAACTATTTATTTAGTAATTGATCAGTCCCTGTGCCTTACCATCCCTGGCAGAATTCTAAGATATTTGTGTCTACTCAATACTGGTCTGAACCTTATAATACCGACTTTTAATTTTTATTGAATTTAATTCAAAACATTTGCTCCCCCCAGAAAACCCCAAGAGGACTCTGAAATACCGGATCAAATTGACCTGCCCGAGCTGAAGAGAATCGCCGGTTGTCGTCTGCCTGGTCAGGCAATGGCCGATCTCTTGATGGTGTTCGAATTTCTTCACAATTTTGGTGAAACTCTTGGTTTTGGTAAGTTGTATCAATGGTCTTTGGGAACTTCATGACTAAAGTGATGTGCGTTTCCTTGCAGATATGGAATCCCTGCCAACGCTACAGAATCTTCACGATGCCCTTGTCGCTGACAGCACCGCCGAGGCCGAAGAAGAACTTCTCTCCGTGATGACACATTTACTTGTGTGCGCCATTGAGGACCCGGGCATTCCGAATCCAGGTCGTCACACTACCCTGTTGGGACAATCGCTCCGCAATGCCGACATAACCAATTCGAATGTTTCGGAAATCCTACGAATATATCTGTACGCCACATCGACTGCTGAAATTCGGCAAATGTTTGGTATAACACTCGACCGAGAGAAGGAAAAACGCATACCAGACCATCACCAGATGGATGGCGACTGTCTAAACACAACCACCGGCAAGAATCAGCAGTACTATGAGCTACTGCACGAGAACGAGACATGGAGGCTGTCGGTGTGTCTAAAAGACCGGCCGTTTGTAGCGTTGAATCCAACGAAGAAAACCCAAATCCTAGCTCATCTCTGCAACGATTTGTTGATGAACAAAGCTGTGCTAAAACAAATCGAAGGTAGTCTGGAATCATGCGCACAAATCAAGAAAGAGAAATACATGACTGACATGAAAATCCGCAAGTATAAGTCATTGCATATAAGGAAGACCCGCCTGGAGGCTTACGAAAAGGCTCAAATTGAAAGGGAGGTGGCGATGGCCGCTCTGGCCGCTCAACAACAGCAGCAGCAGCAATTGCAGTTGCAGCAGCAATTGGAAGAGCAACAGCAGCAACAACAGGCTGAATTGACGCGAAAACTAGAGGAGTCTGCTGTAGCGTCGGAAGATGGCGCTGCCACAGCCGCGTCTGCCGCTGTAGAAGGTGAAACAAATAACAACACCACCACAACCACCACCACCACCAATAACAACAGCAATAGCGACGAACCGGATAAAATGGAAGTGGAGGAAGTTCAACTAGTGTCCCCACCAGTAGAAGTGAGCACCGTAAAAGAACCGGAGCCTGATGCACTGTCCGATGCGTTGGATTCAGTCAAACCAGAACTCGCAGTGCCACCATCAACACCTGGAGAGAAGAACTGCTACGACAGCCCATCGAAGAGTAGCGTAGACACTCCGGTTAAATCGAAACTCGAGGAATGCGTCACTTATCAGAATGGGGCGACAGTTCCCTCCGATTTGAGCCAGTTGATCAACAAGAAGAACAACTCACGATGCGATGACGCTTCTACGGACGTCGGTATGGACGATGACCTCAGTGACGTTGAGAGCGAGATGACCAACATCGAAGAAGACGAAGACAATCGAATGTCGGCGGACGAGGTCCAGAAGAAGCTCGAAAAGATGATAAAATCGTCTCTGCATTGCAAAGAGGCCCTACATAAAAGCACTAATCAGCTGCGGGCATCTTGTTTCGGTCAGGATCGGTTCTGGCGTCGATATTGGAAACTGCCAAAGGCTGGAGGTATATTCATCGAAGCGCTTGAATCGGCTCAAAATGACATCTTCCAGTTTAACGAAGTCCTAGAAAGGGAAGTCAAATTGGAAAGCCCTGACGAAGTGAAGGAAGAGGAAGATACTGATGCTGATGCTGATGCTGATGATCAAAACGGCGAAGAACAGGAAAAAATGGACGAAGATGAAGATGTTGACTGCAAGCTAGACAACAGCGAATTGCTGAATACGCATGCTGAACAGCATTCGGAGAATGAATCCATGCAAGTAGACGAAAGTCACAACGAGTCAGCGGCAGAGGCTTTTCCCCCAAACCCACCAAATACAACGAGTTGTTCCAAAAACGATTCTGAATTGCTTCCGCCACCGCCGCCTCCACCACTCCCACAAAGTTCCAGCGGAGAGTTGACGGAAATTGCACTGGACAAGATCGAATCGACAAGAATCGAAGATAACGAGGAGAATGTCTGTGATACAAGCAACCGGGAGATCAAATCCGAGGCCGATGCTACCATAAAGAAGGAAGATGATGCCGTGGTCACTGTCAGTGCCAATGTTCCCGGACAAACCAACGAGGACCTTGCGTTAAAGGCAGCTGCATCCACGGCCAACGACAGGTGGTTTTCGATTGTCAATCGTGAGATGCCGCTCACTACAACCGAACTGCAGGCAGATAATACCGATTTCCAGAAGCTCTATGCGAACATCCACTGCGGAAGTGTTCTTCAAATCCAGGGACACAGGTGGGACATCGCCAACAATGCCCAGTACTTTACAGTGCCCGTTGAGAACGGGAAAGTCGACTTGCACTTTGATAATGACAGCATCCTGACCTTATCAGGTCTTGACGAGACCCGGCTTGAGCGTAAACTAAGAGCCTATGCGTTGAAGGAAGCCGGCGAGGACGCCGGTCCTTCACACGAAGACAGCTACGATCATAAGGAGCAGAAGTTTTTTCCCTTTCTTGACGATACCTGCGGCGGTGGAGGAGGAACAGATGGAGGCGGTAATGCAAGCGGCGCAGGTATCGATTTAAAGGCAGGCCGCATGGAACTAAAACTAGATGAAGCAACAGGGATTTCATTTCAAAATTTAGCCAACATGTCATTGGGCAACATTAGCGCTTACATCACGTGCGACATTCCAACCCCTCTCTCAATGACACCGGACGAGCATCGCCTGCTGGAGCAGATAAAAAATGAGGGGTTTCCCAAAAAGCTAGACAAGAACTTTGTTCCCCGCAAATACCGCCACGGCTGGTGGAAGGTGGACACTGTGGAGATGTTACAAAATGTAATAGACAATCTTAACCAGAAGGGCGTACGGGAACGCGAATTGAAGCAAAACCTGAATCGCATTCTTTCTGAAGAAATCGAACTGGACACACCATATCCATTGACAACAGCCACAGGCGACGGTGACGATCAAGAGAAGATATTCCCGCCCGACGGCCCAAACGATTGGAATCCCAAAGTTGCCAAGCGTGTAGAAATGGCTCTGCTCGAGCAGTTAGAGGCCCTGGAAGATAAAATTGCTAGCGCGTCAATGCAGGTGAAAAACTGGGTACTGCCATCGCGAATCGAAAACGAACTCTCCCTCGATCACGACGATATCACCGAGGAGGATTTTGTTACATTAATCCCAATGATTCGAGAACGCATCTCCAGTTTAGAGGCGGCTATTGAGAGGCGATACCTAAAACCTCCACTGGGCAGTCAAACGGGGGATGCTCACTTGGCCGTGATCGCACAAAACCAACAAAATCAGAAATCTTCATCATCAACGTCTTCGTCGTCGGAAAACAACACAACTTCGCTTGTCAATCAACAGCAGTTGCAGCAGCAGCAGCAGCAGCAGCAGCAACAATCGCAAAACAGCAATTCCGGCGGCAATGGATCGGGAAACAACAGCGACAATGGTAGTGGCCAGCCGCAAATCTGCTCTGGTAGTCTAGCGGGCGACATAAATTCAGCAGCCGCATCACCGGCCAGCTTGTGCGACAGCGAGAGGGATATGCCTCAGGAGAACATTCCAAAGGGCTTGATGTCATGGCGTGAAGCAGTATCGCGTTCGCATACCACTGCGCAGCTGGCAATGGCCTTGTACGTCCTCGAATCGTGTGTTGCCTGGGACAAGAGCATCATGAAAGCGGTAAGTGGCGATTTCCTTCTACTTGACACGCCCCGAATGATTAGATTGCTTAGAAGCGATGTTTCTTTTTTTTCTTTTTCTTTTTTTTCCTATCAATGTTTTTGTGCCGGGTGCTGCAAATGTAACGCTTTATTGCTTTTTGTGTAGTAGTTGCTTTTTTAATGTATGCGTGTGGGTTTTTTATTTATTTTTATTTGTTTTAATGTTTTTTAGCTTCAATTTTGACTGGAAATTTTACGCGCTAAATTGGATTTCTTTTTTGTTTTTGTTGTTTGTATTGAAGTGTTCAAATATTTTGTTGTACTGATTTTGTTGAGCAAATTGTCGAAGATTAATTTGTCTATTGTCGAATAAGAGTTGGATATGGTGGAGTGACCATGAGAGAGTAGATCCAGATCTTTGAGTCAAGCTAGTGACGGCAAATGATTCGACGTGCTCTTTGAAATAGTTAAGGACTCATTTTGCGTTTAAACAATGCTTTAGCCAAGACTGGTAATGTCCATCTGCACGTGGTCTATGCTTTAGTTTATCCTTAATCGGCGGTCTCCTCAGTATGGAGTGAACACATCGCCATTCAACAGATTTTTATTGGTTAAGGAATCCACTTTGTCCGGGCTAAAACTACACAGGATTGATTACTCTGCTGTCGATTGAATGTCGTTTATTTTATTTGCACGCACAATACCGGTCAGTAAATAGTACATTGAAATCACGATGTTGAGTGGCATGGTAAACGCTCCTAAATCGGGTCTAAAAGCGGCCATGAAGCACAGTTTTTTCGGGATATCATACCCACTTATATAACACTATTCATGATCTGTTGTGACCACGTTTTCGCTGGTAGGCTGCCAACTCGCCGCCTAGTCGAACTGCATCCCAAATTAGTAGTGCGGTCTCTTCTGTATTTGACCAATTCCTTTTCGCTGCTTAAGATTGACATCGAAACGATTTTGATCAGTTTTATGTCCCAGCGCGTCCTTCTCATTGCAGACATTACAACTGTTCCCATCAAAGGAGACGTTTAGGTGATTCAATGATGTGCGTTGCGAGTCCCTTGCACGTCACTTCATTAAACTGCTAGAGAAAGCGATCGGGGCGATATGTTTCCTTTGTATACAGCCTTATCGTCGCTAGAGGACAAAGCTGTTCTAATCAGGGGATAACCATGTTGATTCGTGGATGTTGAGAAATAGGAAACGCGTCCCCAGCGATCCCAAATGTTTTGCCAAGATTAACATATAGGATGTCTTGGTCTATAAATCGGAGGTTCTTTTTGTCTTCGCGAACTCTGATGGTTGAGTCTCAGAAGCTGAATAATCTTTTCTGTTCGCTCGATATGCAAATCGAACTCTGGTATTGATTTGCCGAGTAACTCGTTTGACTTAAAAATAAAACAAGGCCGAGCTTCTTGCAACCATTCGTTTGTGCTAGCTTTCTCAGTTTAGTTATAACCCCGGATCGCACGTTCGCGACGTTTTTCCAAGGATCGAACCTGGGAATCCTCGGGCAGCACACAAACTTTTTGTTTAACTTGGATTTGTTTACATTACCTATGCCGTTTCTTTCTTGAAATGGAGCAATTGTTTCTCCCGCCTTTTTTTTTAGCTGAAGGAAAGCTAAGATAAATATTATACCGCCCTCAAAGGTGGCATTTGAAATCACAAATGTTTTCGTTAGAGCGCCGCTTATAGCAAATCTTTTGCTGTGCAGATCTTCGGCACGCTCTTAACCTCTTAGTGGCTATGATCTGGTACTTGGATCAGTGTATATTAAGTAAATATACAGGGTGGGCCAAATACAAGTTCCTTTTTAAAAATGCAATAACATGAACAAAATTAAATTGTTTTCATGTATTATCGCAGCTCCGAGGCGGCCAACTGACATCGCCAAGACGGCTGATAACACGATTTGGGAGTTTGGTGCGCAAAAGATCGATTGTGGCATGGGTTGCGTGGCATGGCGCGCCATCCTGCATGAACCAGAGGTCGTCCAAATCCATGTCTTCAATTTCAGTTAAAAAAAATATGTCTCTTTAACCCACCGTTGACCGAAACGTCGTTCCCAGCCTCATTTTCCAAGAGAAATGGTCCAATGATGCCACCCCTCCACAATCCGCACCAAACTGTCACTCTCTGTGGATCCATTGGCTTCTCGACAAAAATGTGCGGGTTTTCCGAGCCCCAGATGCGGCATTTTTGTTTGTTAACGTAGCGTACAGCAGGCGCGGAGGTGGCTTCATTTCGCCCAAAACTTCTTTTAAAAAACATACACTTTTTTTCCCCCCACAGCACTCACTTTGGAAATAAGTTTTCAATATTTCCCAACGTTTTTCAAGCGTAAAGCGATTCATTTCGTTCCGCTGAGGTATGATACTGACTTTTTCTGTCAAGATTTCGAGCGGGATACAGCTGTCACTGTCAAAAGAATCTATGATTTAAAAAGAAACCACTAAAATGGCCCACACTTTTTATTTGGTTGATTTTAAACTGCCATTGATCTAAAACTTGTTTGGACAATAAAGTCGCATCAATTTTTTAAAATGGCGAAGAACTTTACGATATTAAAGATCAAAATTCGATTCAACGCTTGAAGTTGTATTTTGTGTGTCAGCATATCAACGCTTTGTTTCTACATAATCTGTCAACGCACGCGCGCGTCAACGGGACATTGTGAATTGGACATTGGAACATACTTAAAAATATATTTGTTGAAGTGGAGTACTTCGCAAACGCAACCAATTTAATTGTTATCGTACAGTGGTCGACACTCGACAGTCGGTCCAGCATCCTGGGGTCGAATCGCGTGGTTCGTGAACGAGCATTACACGACGGAATTTGTTTTTGATTCACATGTAAAATGAACTTAATTCTGTGAAGATATGGCTCGTTCGCAGAAGTGACGATTCGACACCAGGTGTTGGGATGCCGAGCCGGGTGAAAACACATACGATGTATGTATTCCGATATGTAACTAAAATCTTTATTAATATAAATTCACTTACATTTGTGCAGACACCACTTGTGTTCTCTCAATAAAGAATTAAAAAAAAAGTACCTATGAACTAATTTTAGGTTAACTCAAACTGAAGTTGAGCTTTGAAAGCTGTCAAACAGAAACGTCAGTTTGAAGTGTGCTGGACTCCAGTCCAGTGTTGCCGAGTTGCATCGTAACACCAGGACTGCGATGCATATTTCCGGCCAGTCCAGCATACTAGGATAATTGGATGTTGCATCTGCGGTAGGTGAATGCAGTTTCGAGAGGTTCCCACTGTTCAAAGGCGTTCACCTTTGAATTTCTCCTAACAAGCGTTTTGTGGTATCTTTTCGTTAAACAGTCGAACTCTGAGTCCGTAACAAGCGGGTCTACTTTACCCCTCAGAATGTTTGCACACGTTGAGGAATGCTAATGGCGTGTAAAGCATGACCCGTTGTGTTAGGAAATTCGAAACAAAGTTCCAATAAGGTCACCTTTCATTACATCAAGTTGATACCCAGCTTATAGACGAAGCCATTTCAGCTTAAAAGCTGACTGCAGAGTTATTTTATAACTAAACACTAAACTAAAACAAACTCTTATCACGAACAGACATTCGAAATTGCTTCCATGCCATTTCAGGAGCAACAAATCTTCTATATTACCATCGTGTATGGGTTTTTTTTTTGTTTGGCGAGTACTTGTGCGACTGTTTACCCGTAGTATTTCCTATCCACAGCACAATTCATCTAGTACTCACGCTTCTTATTTCGTGTGCTACTATCGTTCCCTCTCTGCACCTGTAGATTTATTTGTTTTATACGTATTTTACTTTAATTTAATTGATACTGATTCCTATGTTTTAACTAATTACATTTTTTCTTTTTTATTTTCTTTCTTTTCCGCATTTAATGTAAATTTATTTGGAAAAAATATATTAAATGTTAACGTGGCTATACAATATATATGATATATCATAATTGCCTGCCTGCTGATATCCTAAAAAAAAACGAAATACGTATTAAATGAAATATAAATAATGTATTTCCTGCACGCTAATTACAAAAAACAATACAAAAAACCAAAAAACAAACTTAAAACACACAAAACACACTCAAAACAAAATATTCGACAACAAAAAACAACAAAATTTGTTCAATTTTACTTACATAAATGGTGTTTTAACTTTTTTTTTCTATATCTTTGGTGTATGTGGTACTTCTTTTCTGTTTCTGTTAACGCTTCTTGTGGCTTTTGAATAACAATAAACCAAAAAAAAAAAAACACATTTAACTATCTGATTGCAAAAAATAAAACAAACAAATGTTAGCCAAATAAGAGTAAAAAGAAAAAATCCAAATCGAAATCGAAATCAAGTAAAAATGGTGAAAGTTGTAAGCCCAATACCACTAGCACCCCTAACAAGAAGGAGAGTAGTACTACAACAACACCAAAAGCAGAGAAAAAGTCCTCGTCATCGTCGAAAAAGTCGAAAAAATCATCAAAAAGTAAATCGAAGCCAAAATCACCACCAACAACACCATCATCATCGACGAAGGCAGCAAACAAGAGCATCACTAGCACGAGTTGTGATCAAGCGATGATGAATACTCCGAGTAAATTGAATGCAGCCGATGAATCCTTTGGAATGATGTTGTGTACTACTACTACTCCTACTTCTGCTACTACTAACCACAGTAACATGACGATGTTATTCACTGAAACTAGCACACCAACAACTACTACTTCTACAACAACAACCACCACACCAACCACGAAACGTACTACAATTTCCCAAAACAATTACTTACAGAATTGCCAGTTCTGCACATCTGGCGAGAACGAGGATAAACTGCTGTTATGTGATGGTTGCGACAAGGGCTATCATACATACTGCTTTAAGCCGAAAATGGACAATATCCCCGAAGGAGATTGGTAATAGTTTGCAATCAAATTGACAAATGCCGGTCTGGTTTGCAGTATGTATTTTGTTTTTAGGTACTGCTACGAGTGCGTGAACAAGGCGACAAATGAGCGCAAGTGCATCGTTTGTGGCGGTCATCGACCTCCTCCGGTGGGTAAAATGATTTTCTGTGAATTGTGTCCACGTGCATATCATCATGACTGCTACATACCGCCTTTGTTGAAAGTGCCACGCGGCAAATGGTACTGTCACGGGTGTGTTTCGAAGGCGCCACCACCGAAGAAGCGTCCCAGTAAAAAGCCTTCCAGCAAGGAACTCAAGCAGCACAATTCATCACAGTCGCTGAATTTATCGCACGATGAGTCAATGAATTCGATTGCGGCCCCCTTAAGGTAAGTTTTGCTTAGATTTTTTATAACAATGTTATATGGAAGATATTAACACAGCAGAGTCTCGATCTAGTGGAGAGTACAGATTAAAGAACTATGTGCAGGAGCAGGGATTCGCAATCGTTTGAATGTACAGTGTTTTTGATTTACATGCTATGTCACATTTTGATGTAAAAGTACTTTAAGAGGACGTGTCTTATGTTTTCATGTGCTGTCAGTCCTTGGGCACTTATTCAGACGCGATTGTTCCATGTTAAACACAATGTCCTTGATTGATTTAATTTTATTTTATTTACTGTCGTAAATTCGTGTGCGTGAGTACTGTCTGTTCTTATTGTAGTTAACTTTCCCAAAGAAAGGCGAACAGCACTCGGAGACACATTTAGATATAGGTGTTTGGTCGACAACTCATTCTAACCTTACCTAGGTCTGCTTTAGGTATATTCTTGTAAGCAGTATTCTTTGGGAATTATGTCATCATGAAACGAGTTCCAAACTGTACTTGGTTAGGAAAAGTTGTATCTCCGCGATAGTAAAAAGTACTATTAGGTAGATAGGCAGGCTGACCTTTTTTACAAAATGAATCTTTTACCAAAGGGGGCTAACGCAATTTAATATCAAAACCAAGCAGTTCTTCTATTAATAAAGTAAATTTGTTATTATTACTGACAATACACCACGCCTTAAAAGAAAACTGAAGAAAAAAGTTCCAAGGTGAAGTTTCTTCTTTGATAAGACATCACAGTAACAGAGATAGTGGAGAGTCAATCCAGCATCAGCATATTTATCCCTGTACCTCGTACAGGAGTTATTGTATTGAAGGTCTAACCTTTTCCCACGTTGGCTTATTAGGAAGTGTCCAATAAAACCCTCAATCTTCTTGAAGATACAGCAGGTAATAAATGCAGTCCTCCCATCTTCGGTTTGTTTAGCTTGTCGATGTTGAGATGATCAAGGTAGTGCTAAGTCTTGCGACTCCGACGGTCTCATGATTTCCCGGCTTAGCAGTATCTGCGACATATGAGCGGCAATCTCATACTCCCCTTAAAGTGAGTGTGAAGCGAAGAACGCCTCAGTATTCAGGCAAGCTAAAATATATTCCACAACATCAAGAACTTCAGAAGAAACACCTTTAGGCTTCAGCGACCATTCGAACCATCACTGAAATGAAAGGAAGTAAAAGGGCTTTTACTTGGCTAAGACCTTTTACTCAAAGCAAATGCTAGTTTTTATTTTTAAGACATATTTTGTAGAAATGGAATGCTGCCTGTAATTTGTTTTCCAATATGTTGTGTATAAACCAGGTCAATATAATGGTAGAATTTAGGCGTACTAACGTTCGCCCAGTGGTAGAAATTTTCGCCTATTTATATATAAGATGACCGTCTATCCATATCTTCAAATGAACTAACATTAAAGTGTATGGTTACGAAAGGACAGTTACTTGCCGTCGGAGTTATAAAAAGAGCAGGCGAATATTTAAATTTATAATGTAACATCTGCTGTCGTTTCTCTGTTATGCTATTAAGTGCTTCTCGAATTTATAAAAATAAATCCGTTTCAGTATTAATCATAAAAATCTTTTTTTTTTGTTTGCAGTCCTGCACATTCGGTTGCATCGACATCTTTCGATGAACATCTAAACAACTCCATAGATGCGACTCGTTTCCAAACTCAAATGACACGTCCATCAACACCGATGGCCATCAATAATGACTATGTTGATATTAGCATGGATGCCACGCCAATTGGAGTTGGTATATGTGCGCAACCGAACCCCGTAACGAATATGTCACCGATGCCCCAACAAATGGCACTTGCATTATCCCCGCAGCATATTGGCAATCAGAGCAATCAACTATCTACGATTATTCCTCAACAACCAGTGATGTTGCCACAGCCGCAACAGCAACAGCCTCTGCAGCAGCAACAGCAGCAGCAGCAACAACAACAACAACAACAACCTCCTCCACCTCCACCTCCACCAGCACCATCACCAGTAATACAGCCCCCACAACAGATGGTTTCATCACCGTCTCAACAATCACAAACAGCTCCTTTAATACCACAGCAACAGCAGCCACAACAACAACAGCAACAACAGCTACAGCAACAACAGCAACAGACAAATCAGCAACAAGTTCTGAATGAGGCTAGAGAGAAATTGAAACAGGAAAAGAAGGAGAAACATGCCACCAAGAAACTAATGAAGGATTTAGCTGTTTGCAAAACAGTTCTGGGGGAAATGGAGGTAAGTTGCATCCAACCATCATATTAATGATATTTGTTTGTTTGAGTGTCAGTGCTGTTTTAATGAAATCTTTCCACTGTATTCTAGTTACACGAAGACTCTTGGCCATTTTTATTACCTGTGAATACAAAGCAATTCCCAACGTATCGTAAAATTATTAAGATCCCAATGGATTTATCTACAATCAAAAAACGTCTTCAGGACTTAAGGTAAGCTATAATCAGAAGGCCTACTTTTAAATAAAAGTTGTATTCATATTCATACATAAGCCTGTTGCGCAAACCCAATCGAAGGTTAACCACTAGACTTCAATCCTCAGTCGTCATCGCTGCAGGGCGTATTTAACACGGCGAAAAGCGTGGGATGAACCTCATAATGTGAGAGAAACATAATATTTTCATATAAAGGGTGTTTTTTTTAGAGGTAAAGAACTTTGAAATGGAATAAAGCAAAGATGATTTTTTTAAATTGTCATGAAATTTACTTTATTCGAATGATAATCTTCTGGCATTATAATTTAAATATGATTTCTGGCATACGACCGCCACGGCTGGCTCGGACGTATTCAAGTCTGGAGTTCCAATTTTCGATGACTTTTTCCAACATCGGCAATAACGCGGCGAATGTTGTCCACCAAGTGGTCAATCGTTTCGGGCTTACCGGCGTAGACTAGCGACGTCACATATCAGCAGAAAATAGTCAGGCGGCGTTAAATCGTAAATCTTGGAGGCCAACTCACGGGTCCGCAACGCGAAACTCTGCGGTTGCCAAACGTTTCCTTCAATAAATCAATTGTGACACGAGCTGTGTGACATGCTGCGCCGTCTTGTTAAAACCACAGCTCCTGCACATCATGGTTGTTCAATTGATGAAGGAAAAAGTCAGTAATCATGGCTCTATAGCGGTCTGGCCAGCATCGTTTTTAAAGAAGTACGAACCAATTATTCCACCAACCCATAAAGCACACCAAACAGTCAGATTTTGTGGATGTAACGGTGTTTCAACATACACTTGAGGATTATTATCACTCCAAATAGTGCGCGATACGTATTTCGATCAGAACCATGATTTTCAAAATAAATTTGCACAATTTGGAAGCGTTGTCGTCAGGCGTCAGTCTACTCATGTTGAAATGCCAAACCAAGCTAAAAATCAATCACTTGACAGCTGACAAAATGGCCGCCAGTTAAAATAGTGTTGCCAACTTAAAGTTCTATACCTTTCTCTAATAAAAAAAAACACCCTTTATTATATGGAAAATTAGTTGACAACTAGAACACCGTAGAAATGTTTCTGACCTTCTCTAATTTCACTGACAATTCCCTGTCTTTCTTTCATTTCATGCTTTCCGCATTTAAACTCTGTGAATCAGCCAGTGGCGTGGTGTCCATATAATCCGATTCCTATCGACTTCCCTTTTTAGATTTGATATTCAAAAAATGATATACGGATAATTAAAGCTCTCACTGGATAGTTGATTTTGAGAGAACATTTACTTGTTATCTCTTTTTTTCTTCCCTGAGTACTGTGTATGGGGAATGGCGAATGGGGATGTGGCTATGAACAGAATAACAAGCTTTTCTTCGAGTTATTCGATATTCGATTTCATTGTCCTGGCAGGTAGTATGTTGAGGTAGGTAAGATGGGAGTGTTTTGGTTTTCATTACAAATTTAGTTAACTGATTGCAGTGCACAACTTCAAGTGAATTTAGTATTGTGAACCCAATTTGCAAATGCTCAATGTATGATTTTGTTTCAAGGTACACAGATGTAAGGTTTGTAACAATTGTATGGGATTAATAATCTTGCTTTGACTTCCCATTTGAAAATGTTCACGCCACGCTACTTAAGACAGCTCACAATCATTATTGAAAATAAACATTTGTATGGCCTACCTCTTCTTCTCTTCCGCATATTTCTACTTCAATCTTCAACTACTGCTTTGTTTGGTAATTTCAGGAGCTTTTCGAACGACTACCGAAAGTAGTTATATTTACTTCTTCGTATTTATTATTTTTCTACAGTTATCATCGGCAGTGCTCTATTTGAGTTCGTTAGACAGTGCGCATAGTTTTCAATTAACTCTATTAAACCATCTGATGGCTTTCCACTTTAATTTGGACAAAGATCACTTAGCCGTCAAATGCTGTCTACTCGAGTAAGTAAAGCATTCGGAGAGGGAGCCACAGAGCCCAACGGAAACGGAGAACGACAACTTATGTACAGCGTGTAAACTTATATCGCTTCTTTGTTGAGACACTCTGTCTGAATGCGTTACACTTTGTTTGTTCCCTTTAAAGTTTCCATAAAATGAGGCATATGGAGGTTCTGCCTTCTTTTTCAATATCGAATGCCGAATTGTTGCTTCACTGTAGACCTACCTGGGGGTCAGTTCTGGTTCTGTGAAAGAGTGCAACGAAATATATGACATATATGCCTCAACGTCTTATTCATCACTGCTTTGTAGCACGTTTCAACTTCCTCCTCAATTTGTCCTTCAATTTCTACTTTTACTCGGGTATTTTGTTTATTCTTCCCAAAAAACCCACAATGTCACCCGGTGCAACTATTTTATTTTAAATGCTACATCAAAATATTACCGTCTATTTTCAGTTACAAAACTCGTGAAGACTTCTGCGTGGATGTACGGCAAATCTTTGACAACTGCGAAATGTTTAACGAAGATGACTCACCTGTCGGCAAAGCAGGACACGGCATGAGGAAATTCTTCGAAGTCCGATGGGCTGAACTGACTGATAACAAACATTCATGATATCAAATGCATCACCTAAAGTATTCGAATGATTAGACAGCTTAAATAGTATTTATAAAAAAACAAACACACACACAAATAAATAAAAATAAAATAATAAACAAAAAAATGATTTAGAAATAGAAATAAAACAAAACTTAGTCATAAATGAAAGAAACACAAGTATGCATTGCAATAATTGTGTAATGGAAAAAAAATAAAATAAAAATAAAAAACAAGAGAAAAAAACGTATTCCAAGTCGTATGGAATAGATTTAGTCGTAAATACGTGTAGATTTTAACTCTTTTAAAACCAGTTTTCGTTTTGTAAATAGCCTACGTTGAATGTTTATTTTTAACACTTACATAAGTTTAACTTTTAGTTTTGGGTAATGATTTTTTTTAAAGCTGGACGCCAGGATGCTACGCTACACAAAATAATTGTTTTCCTAATAATTTTAAAGTTGACACTAAACCAGAAGTAACGCGTTGAATGAAATTTTTGTACAAACTTTTTAGAGATTTTACTTGACAGTATTTTTTTTTTCTAATTTATTTTTGTTTTGCCTCTTTAAGAAATAAAACGAGAACAATAATCTAAAAGCATACGAGCAAAAACGGATTTTTATCTAAATAATATCCGAAGAGTCTATCTTTGATGTCGCTAAATAGGAATAGTCATTTTTATTGAACTCTCAAAACATGACATACATCATATTTATCATCATCGTGCGCACTTTATTTTCGAAGCAAACAAGTAGAGATAAAACCGTACTTATAGTTTAGGGGCTTGCTTCGCATAGCAGATATTTTTTTTTTAATTATATCCTCTTTCTTTTTCACACTATGTATGTATTAAATATTTATAAACTAATTTTATATGTAATAACTGGTATAGCTTAGGATAGAAACATTATCTGGCTAACTTAAGATTTATTGTATAATTCTCTTCATGTTTAATATGTTTCCTTTTTATTATAATTTTTGCTAATTTATTTTCCACACACATACACACATTGTTTTAGTTTAGGTTATGAATTCTTTGAAAATAAACAAAAACAAAAAATATATATACAAATATTATATACACTTAAAAAAAAAAAAAAAAAAACATATGTTAGGAAAACAAAACGATGTTCGATATGCAAGAAATATATTCGTAAATACAATACTGAAACTATGAAAAATTAGAACGATTTGGATTGTTTTATTGTGTTTGTAAAGCTACGCACGACGACGCCCAAGTGATCGCAAACTAAGACGATGAATTCGAACCAGCCATATGCCGCTGACACAGCCACTCATCAGCAGCAATAGTCGCCACCGGCTAGAGTAGAGTACCCGCAGCAGTTGACATTTGATCGAAGATGTGACGAATCTTAAAAGGATCTTTAAATTTTATTTACGAATATTCAAATGAAGACTTAGGCTGAGTTCATAAAAGTAAAAATACGAAAGTAGCACTGCAATTTTTGCGTTCATTAATGTAAAAAAAAAAAACGCATTGCCTTTGCTTGACCGCAGTTGTCATCTGCGTTAATATAAGCTAAATGACAGGGAAAAATATGTGAGTAATAGGGGTGTGCGTTCAAACTATCCGTTCGGAACAAAATAAATGAATCATACAAACGCGTTTATTTCACATGAAAATATTCCGCAGCAATTCGTTGTCGGAGAGCTTCGGAAAAAATTGCCGTGTGGCTGTCAAAAATAAGTGGTATAACGCGGTTCCACGCAATGCGACAAGGTGTGCTATATGCCATCGGAGAATTTTTCGATTTTCGTTGTATCGGAACAGATACCTCGAATGGAATTTCTCCGATTTCGTACAGATCGGAGAAAATTCCGTTTCGAACGGATACCTCGATAGGGGTGATTCTCTTCTGATGATTTTGAGAAGAGAATTTCGCTTCTCGATTTGAAGTCAGAATATAGTGACCAGACGTCCCGCATTTTGCGGGACAGTCCCGCATTTCACATGGCTGTCCCGCATCATAAAATGCCGGAAAAATGTCCGTCATTTACAGACTTGTCCCGCAAAGTCCCGCAAAATTATAAATATAGAAAATTTCAAAGTATAATACTTGAAATGTAGCACATGCAAACTTTCAATTACAAGTGATTTTAAATAATACGCATGTGAACAGTGCTTTACGAAATATTATTGTCATTTTGTTTTGACGTAGGTGTCAAAGCAGTTGCTTGACACCTCCAGTTGCGCACTCCAAGTTGGTTGACGTCCCCTTCCACTTGAGCGCGCCACCTAAGGCGAGGTCTTCCTCTACTGCGTTGTCCCTCCGGGTTGGAATCGAAGACTCTCCATTCGCTCTACATGTCCTAACCATCTTAGACGACTAATGCGTACTTTTCTGACCAGGTCGATGTCGTTGTACAGCTTGTAGAGTTCGCTGTTAAATCTTTTCCTCCAAATCTCGCCCTTCTTTAAAATTACATAAACTAATTATAACCAAATATGAAATAATAAAATAATAAAAAATATGTTTTTACAAAAAAAAAAAAACTTTTAAAATGTGTCCCGCATTGTCTTTAAAAAATTATGGTCACTATAAGTCAGAATCCACTCAAGAAGCACTCACACAAGTGTAATTTATGTATTTTAAAGTCAGATCTCAGATGACAGCTGCCGTAGATAATTTTTTTTTTTGCATTTTACCACTACTTTTGTGAATTCAATCAGAAGCAGTTTTTTTTTTGTTCCAATAGATTACAGAATGAGGGCGTTCAAGTATCTAGTTTAGTAAGTCTGACAGCTGTCTGACTAGATCTATCTCGGTTGTGATTGGTTTAAATCGGTCACGTGGGCACCTGTTACATTTGACGTTTATGGAGGGGTAGCCGACGAATCTAGTCAAGAAATTCGTGACTGAGTACTAAGTTGACAGTTCGGGTATGTGGCTGACGTAGAAAAAGTGACGTTCCCGACCAAACTAGTTTTTGCGTTCAGGTTACATCTTATCCAGACCAATCTAGTCGACTTAAGATAACTAGATTCTTGAATGCGGCCAATGAGTGGATCCCCGAGTGAAACCAATGGAAAACGACATGAGTTTGACAACTGGTGGAGTTTGTTTAGGTTTTCCTGAATTTTCTCTACAGCAAAGAAAGGCATTGCATCGGGTGAATCTATTTTTGTAAATTATTTATGTATAAATATTTAGAAATGGATCGGGACACAAATTTCGAATGTTTTAGGATAAAATTTAACCAGTGAATGGAAAACGGTTAGAAAAGTCTTGAAGGCTACACGTACACATATTTCGAATCGCACGAACATGTTTGCAGAAATTACTCCCATAGGAGTATTGTATGTACTACTTTCAACACCTCCGTACTCCCGTTCTTCTTTATTTTTTTTTTCAAGACCTAAAATATTTACACTTGCAGCACTTCAAATTTAATGCAAATTTGGCAGAACTTTTATCTTACAAACTTTCTTCAAAAAGGAAAGTTCACTCGTTCCAGTTTGTTTCTGTTTTTCGTTGGCCAAGATTGTGGGTTTCGTGTTTCTGTTTTTTGTAAAGGTAAAAAAAAAAAAAAAAATTAAATGTGTCTTGTGCTGCTGGAGGTTCTTAAACAGATGAGCCTGATGTTGTTTTTAACAGTTTTTTTTTTTTTAAATAACATTTTTGTGCCCACATTTATATTTCAAGACTAAAAATCTCGGACAACACTGAGTAGGAAAATCAACACAAAAAAGAGCAAATGACGGTTAGTCAACAACGGCAGATCCTGAAAAAAAAAGTACAAGAAGTCCAAATCGATACCTATCACCATCACGCCAAGAGTTACACTAGCCGATCATTTACTTTGGCCTAAGAAGGTAATTGATTCGTAAGGCCTTGTCGAGAAAAACTAAGGAGACATAGACTAAGGAGACTCATCATCCCAGTACCTACTGTTTTATGACGCAGAAGCATGGACTTAAGCAAGATTTCCTTGGTCGCATCGAACGCAAAATTCTTCGAATGATTTGCGGTCCCGTTTGCGTGGACGAGTTTTAGATTAACTTCCATTCCAGCCCGGAAGGACAGCGCAGTAGAGGAAGAAAGCGCGTTAAGTAGCGCGCGAAGTGGTAGGGGACCCCAACAGACTAGGAGGGTATTGGCTTAGGCCTATAACCCACCCTAAGCCAAGCAAGTCAATAATTGATCCAAAATCTTTATAAAAACTTAAAATATGAGTAAAGCAGTATTGAAATCTTGGACCAATCAAAGGACAAAAATAGTAGCAGACGCCGATGACATTGCAATTCGAACAAATGAGTTTTCCTCGTGAATCAGACCAAATGACCAAATAGAACAACCTTCCAACCTTCCTAATTTCTAAGACTGTTTTAATTATCATAATTGGTACAAATGTAAAAAAAATACGGACTGTGTCCTGCAAGAAAAATCAGTCCCCACCATTTGATGTATACCTACAGCGATGACACGGCCTATACTTACATAATGCGGAAGTTGAATGGTGAAAATAAAAAAAAACTTTATCCACCTTAATAAGCGCTGTACAGATTTTGGCTAACAACGGGATAACGGAGGCAATGAGATCACTAGCATACCAGCTAAAGAAGTATTTCACTTCAAGATGGCAGCTACGTACACGGATCATAATTCATAATACAGAATTTCGAATCCGCTATAGGTATTAAATTCTGGTGAGGCTAGTTCTTAACACATCCACTTCAATTCATCATTTTCAAAATGGCCGCTCTTCCATTAATAGGGCTGCGGGTGTAGGCTGCCTAAGTGTTCCCTCCGTAGCTCCCGATCTTCCGCCACCGACTCTTCATCAACAGGGGCAATCCCCATACGGGCCGAGGAGAGATTTCGGACTTGATCTAACCACCTTATCCTGGGTCTTCCTAGGGGACGCCTGCCTGATGGCACATATTCTATAGCACGTCTTGGGATCCGAGTTGGGAGCATGCCTTTAACATGACCAAACCATCGAAGTATGGAACGCTCCGTCCGGAGAAGTAACTGCTCGACATTCAGTTCCTCACGTATTCTGGTGTTCCTTATACGATCTCTGAGATTCACACCAGCAATATCACTTGAATAAAATCATCAAATTTCTCAACTTCACAGGCTGGTTTTGAGCTTCTCTGAGATAGATTTCATTCATTATCTACAGACAGATCCCGTGAATCGTGGCCCTTAACAGCGGTGAAGTGCTAATTGTACTTTTCCCTTGACAGCTAACCGGGAAAACAGCCAACAATAGGTCTGTTCCTTTACTTTTAAATCTTACGAATTTTTACGAATTCTTACGAATTTTTACTCACTGCCGTTCCTTAACTCAAAAAATTCGTAAAAGAGAGCGTCATCGAGAGAGCAAGATATTACCCCTCCACTGAGAATTTTACGAATTTTTACTCAACAAATTTCTTGGTGTAAGAAGTGAAAAAGCTGTCAGTCACCTTACAACTAACAGCTGATTTGAAAATTGTTGTCCCATTTGAAATATGCGTTGATTATTTGTTGACTTCTTGCTTATTAGAATGGTTACAACAGCGGCAAAATAAAATTGAATGTTCTCTTTAAGTTTCTTTTCGATATTGGCGTCGAAATTCTTCGTTACTGTAACAAGGTACAATCTCTTCCATGTAATTCTTAAAGCAGTGTCGCTTTTTCCTTTCTCGAATGCTTGTAGTTCAATCAGTACAAACTCTTCCACATGCTCAGATTCATTAAAATAAAGTTAAAAATAAATTATAGAACTAATTTTCTTAGTAAATTAACAAATTCCTCGAGTTTATCAGACATTTTAACGACTTTTCGTACAATTTTTTGAATATTTGATTTATGTATCTGTCATTTTTCATAAATTACTACGAAAGCGTTCCTTAACTTTTTCGTAAGCGTCTCTCTCTGTGAGAGATTTTATCCCCACCACTGCCATTTTGACAGTCTTTTCCATTCTTACTACAAAAGTAAAGGAACAGACCTAATATTCTCTCTGATTGGGCTTATCATAGACATTTTTTTTTAAGAATATGGAAATATGTTTGCCGCCAAGGGATGTCAATATTTATATCGTAAATTTAGCCGATTGATTTTCAACAACAATACTGTGGTTAATGTATTAGATGATAATAACCGATTCAGACATCATTCAGTCGATGTTTTATCCGCGAGGAGATATATGGTTCGTGCATAAATAGTGGTTTGTGTTATATTGGCATAAAGTCATTATAACAGCTCGTGGAACTAACTGATTTATGTCTTGGCTGAAATAAAATATAAAAAGTGGAGATTCCAGGCAAAACAACTCAAGTTGTCCTCACGACACATCAACTAATACCCTATTCACAGCACACAGAAAACCGTGTTTTTCTATCTACGTGAAGTTAGCCCGCACTTTTTCTAGAATTAAAAACGTGAAATGCAGTTCGATAGACATTCGTTTGTAGTTGTTTGTAGTGAATTTTTTTTCGTTTGTAGTTCAACCGTTAGAAAGTTAGAACCATTAGAAAAAAATTTCAGCCCGCACTTTTGGCTTTTTGAAATGAAAACTAGCCAGTTGCATTCGAAATCGTTTGTAGTTGTTTGTAGTGAAATTCTTTTTTTTGTTTAATTTTTTATTTCGGAGATATAAGGACATTTGTGTTTGCACCTATAACTCCGAATTTCCAATAGATAGAAATTAAATAAAAATACTGGTGCATAAAGCACATTCTAACTTAAATAACTGCATTTAAAATTTCTGAATTCACTCAAGCGTTACTTAATAAAACGCAATTAAAGTCAAAAATCGCATCCCCTTAGAGTTGCATCAAAACAATAGGTGTAGGTAGGTAGTACATACCTATCGGTTTTAATTTTTTGTACCTATAGGTACTCTTGAAGATTGTATATTTATAAGTCTTGTTACCTACCTGCAATACTGAAAATATAAAAACTCATACATTAGAAATGGAAAGTTTCATCGTTTGTAGTGCCACAGTTTCTGAAAAATCCTATCCAGAAAATGAGGCCTGGCGGTAGGTGAAAAAAATTCAAATAAAATATTATTTGTTGAACAAAAGTCATTTTTTTAACGTCCTTAGAAAGAGAATGATCAACGAATTAGAAAACATTATTGTTTGTTGTTTGAAGTTGTTCTGCATTAGAAATATCGAACTGCTTAAATATGGGCAGTTGAACACATTTTAGACTTCCCTTAAATTGCGAATAAAAAGTACCCAGTCATGCGGACTGTCTTGTACTTTATACCATGCATTAAGTAATATATATATATTAGAAATGTAAAGTTTCATCGTTTGTAGTTCAACAGTTTTTGAGTTATCGGGTTGCTTAAATGGGAATTATTCCGAAATTAAATTGCGAATAAAACTTTAACCGTTAGTAAAAAATGATTTCTGACAACTTTGTTAGAAAGAGATGGGTTGCGAATAAAAAGTGTCCAGTAATGCGGGCTGTCTTCTATTTTATATCACAGTTAGAAAGGAGTACATAAAATAGCAGTGTAGAATTTCATCGTTTGTAGTTCAACAGTTTTTGAGTTATGGGGACCTTAAGTTGAAGCCTAAATTTTGCTTAAATTTCATATAAATCATAAACCGTTAGGCCGATTGGTATAATTTGTATTTCATTAAATTGGCAAAGTGAAACACTTTCCAAAATAGAAAATGTTATCACTTTACTTGCTACGGTTAAGGAGATAACACAGTTTTAAGGAATTGAAATTTTTTTTTTCTAATGGTTCTAACTTTCTAACGGTTGAACTACAAACGAAAAAAAATTCACTACAAACCTCTACAAACGAATGTCTATCGAACTGCAAACTCCGTTTTTCATTATAGAAAAAGTGCGGGCTAACTTCACACGCAAATTTAAGCTCGCATTTCGCTTAAATTTCATATAAATCATAAACCGTTAGGCCGATTGATACAATTTTTATTTTATTAGATTAATGGGGTGGAAATCTATTGAAAATAGAAAATTTCATCACTTTGTATTGTACCGTTTCGGAGATATCGCCATTTTTATTTTTATGCTTAAATAGCATACAAACTCTTTTTGGTTGGTACAATTTTGAAATTTTTGGTTTTATTAGATAGAGCATACATGCTTTCTAACAACCAACTAGTTTTTGTCGTTTGTAGTTGTCCAGCATTTGAAATATCCATCCCCTTAAATCGGTCTGCGCGGACGATTTTAACGATTTTCTTGAATCTTGAATAAATCATTATCTATCGATTAAAGATCACTTTTTTTTTATTCCGTTAGATACATCTAAAAGAAAGCATTAGAAAAAAATAGATTTCCCTATTTTGAGTTGCTTAGTAACGGAAATATTGATATTAGTTTGTATGACAAAGTAGTGTGTGTTTAAGTTGCATCTAAATCTTCGTCTTTGTAATAAATTCACAAAATTTGAATTGCATTAGATAGCCAGGAGTACATACTTTGTAAATATTGCATTTTTGTTGTTATAAATTGTTTAAAAAGGGTTAGTTTTTAATGTTATTCGAAGGAATAGAAAAATTTGTTGGATAAAATAGGGGTTGATTGACTGGTTGTTGTTGCCAATGGACAAATAGTGACTCATATCGATGGACAGGGATGAATGCTTTGCGAAAATGTGTTTACCGTTGTCTTGTTGTTGGTGGGAGATCCATATATGGATGCAACTCTAAGGGGATGCGATTTTTGACTTTAATTGCAGTTGAGTGAATTCAGAAATTTTAAATGCAGTTATTTAAGTTAGAATGTGCTTTATGCACCAGTATTTTTATTTAATTTCTATCTATTGGAAATTCGGAGTTATAGGTGCAAACACAAATGTCCTTATATCTCCGAAATAAAAAATTAAACAAAAAAAAGAATTTCACTACAAACAACTACAAACGATTTCGAATGCAACTGGCTAGTTTTCATTTCAAAAAGCCAAAAGTGCGGGCTGAAATTTTTTTCTAATGGTTCTAACTTTCTAACGGTTGAACTACAAACGAAAAAAAATTCACTACAAACAACTACAAACGAATGTCTATCGAACTGCATTTCACGTTTTTAATTCTAGAAAAAGTGCGGGCTAACTTCACGTAGATTGTTTTTCTTCGATAACTCGGAGATGATTTCACACCGACCACTTACTAGTGAGACACTAGTTTAAATTATTTTGGTTACAAATTTCGATTGCATTAATTAATAAATAAAATTAATTCAGAGCATTTAAAAATAATAATTAGCCAATCAATTAGGTAAGTACGGAAAATGATTTTAAGTTGTGATTTGTGACATTTGTTCGGTCAGTTGTTCTGCTGAATTTGCTGAATATTGCAAAAGGTGTGTTTGTTTCATCAACCCAACGATTGTTAGTGGTTTTCGTTGAAAACGACTCGTTTTGAAAACTGAAATATGTATTGGAAAATTTTTGTTTCTGATGAAGTTTTCGAGTGTTTTCGCGAAAACCTGGTTTTCGGCTCGTTGTGAATGGGGTGTAAAGAAAACATATTTTCTCACACCAAAAACTGTTATATTAATTTGTACCACCATTTGTAAACCGTACCTATGTGTGTAGAATTAACTAGTTCCTAGTCCAATGGTTCCATTCTAGTCTTGTCGACTGAATAGATGATTGCATTCAATTCATGATTGCGACCATCATGATGCGATCTGAACGATTTAAAAAACACAGACATTCGAAATCTCCTACGCTTCATTAGAAGCTCCAACAGGTTCAACGAGAAGGAATAATAACTATAGATTCATGTGGTATCACAAGGGACCTTTATAAATGGTCTAAGTGTGTCGGCTAGCAGACAGTCACTCCAACCTAACCTAACACCGATAGAAAAACAATATGGCCGCGTTCCACTGATGCCGCTAGTCAAACTCCATAATAAAAAAAAATTACATTTCACCATATGCGCTAGACATCTTGCACTTTTTGTGAAATAACAATTTCAGGGAAATTTCTCAATCTAGCGCCATCTACTCTTACTTACTTACTTAAGGTGGCGCTACAGTCCGGGGTGGACCTGGGCCTCAACCAATACGCCTCTCCAGTTAGCGCGATCTTTGGCTAACTGCCTCCAGTTACGCACGCCAAATTGGTTGAGGTCCCCTTCCACTTGCGCGCGCCACATAAGGCGAGGTCTTCCTCTACTGCGTTGTCCCTCCGGGTTGGAATCGAAGACTCTCCGGGCCAGAGCGTTGGTGTCCATTCGCTCTACATGTCCTTACCATCTTAGACGACTAATGCGTACTTTTCTGACCAGGTCGATGGCGCTGTACAGCTCGTAGAGTTCGCTGTTAAATCTTCTCCTCCAAAGGCCGTCAACGCAAACGGGACCAAAAATCACTCGAAGAATTTTGCGTTCAAAGCGACCAAGAAGATCCTCATCCGTCTTTGCTAGGGTCCATGCTTCTGCGCCATAGAGCAGGACAGGGATGATGAGAGTCTTATATAGAATCTCCTTAGTGCTTCTTGACAAGGCCTTACTAATCAATTGCCGCCTTAGGCCAAAAAAACAGCGGTTGGCAAGTGTGATTCTTCTCTTGATTTCTGAAGTGATGTCATTGTCAGAGTTTATAGCGGAGCCGAGGTAGACAAAGTCCCTAGCTACCTCAAAGTTATAGCTGTCTATCGTGACGTTCTGTCTGATTCGTCGATCTTGTGTGTCCCTTCTTGTTGACAGCATATATTTTGTTTTACCCTAGGCGTTTTTCTTTTTTAGTTCAGGGCTGAGCACTGAACTGAGCTCGAGCATTATGAGCGCGCTCTGAACCGAGCGTGCTCAGATCGTTCTGATGTTTTTCTGTTTTTCCTGTTTTTGTTTTTTTTTTTTCTGTCAAATGTGACTGGAAGTGTGAATGGATATGTGTAATCAGCTTTTTACTCAGTCCGCTCAGACAATTTATTCTGTTCTGAGATCATAGAGCGCGCTCTGATCATGCTCTGAACGAAAAAAGAAAAACGCCTAATATGTTAGCTTCTCGTTAGACAAAAAAAAACTGTCATTCCTCCCCCCAAAGTCAGCGGTCGCGGTCTACCTTGCCTCTAGTCATAACTGTCAAAATTCGATCTATCAAAAGTAATACGCTTCACCAGTATATAAGATTGACTCACTCAAGAGCAAAATCTACAAAAATTCATCACCCGGTAACTGTGATAATGTATGGCAAAATCGAAATTCAAATTTGACAGTCCGTAAAATCCCCGTGAAGAACACTGTCCATGGGAACCAATTTTGATATCCCATGTTCAACGGAAAACGTCTAAATTTGCGTGGATATCTCAAATTTGTCGGCATCGACAAATGGGCTATTGTCCATCAATTTGGTGAGAAATTCGATCTTTATGGTTATTGTGTCAATAAAAAAAAAAAACTCAATAATTTATGGAAACCCACAAAACGCTGTTAATTCGCTTGATTACTAGGAAAGCAATTCGTTTATCCATTTGAAGACGAATTTTTATATTTAACGATCATCGGAGGTCTTAACTCCAAAGCGAGATTCGCCTTTTGTGATGATGAAATGATTGCGAGAACTTCTGACAATTTGCCCGCACACCTTCAATCGTAACATTGGGCTCTCGCCCCATAGCCGATGATTTACGAGTCCTCTTCTCTTGACTGTGGCACATCGCACATCCATCAACATTTTATAAAAGCACCGTCAAAACATTTACAACAAATTTGTTGAATGACTGATTGGTCATAAATCTCTGAAAAAATAAATTACGAAACATATGGAAAGCGTTAATTGAATTTCGACTGGTGATCTCGCCATAAATAGAAAATATTTTGACAGTCGAAATCCATCCGAAATGATCATTTTGTTTTTTTTTTGTTTTTATGGTTTGACGCCAATAATAATTTTTAAGCGATGAGTTAATCGTTGTGGTCATTTTATTGCATGAATGCTTGAATGTTTTACGGATGGCTCTTTTGAGAATGAGGGCGTTTACATGTTGTGTTGCCAGTGGCAGCTGTTAACTGTTTACGTTAATTGTTGACATTGTGTGTTCTAAACTTATTTGAGTTTCTCTTTTTGTAGTGCAGATGAATGTTTTGTCCAGGTAAGATCAAATTAAATGTGTATTCCAATTGAAAGGATGTGTCCGTAACTATCCTGCCATATTATGAGAACTAATGGATGAGTTTTACTAAAAAAATATTCCAGTAAAGTAAATCAAAGCAAAGTAAGTCTGTGGTTCCGTGCGAACTAATGTGGTATTTGATTGCACTTTATATGTTCGTTTGGTACAAACAAAGCAATCTTTTTGATGTGTAAGCATCTAAGCGCGCGTTGTTGGAATCTGGTGGAGTAATTCCACACATTTAACTTGCGGGGACGGAAATGCGTCACTGTGTTTTATCATTGCATACATTTTATCATTGCAGACGTTTTTATCATTGCATACATTTATGTGGGGCATATTAATTTCAGCTTTTTGTTTATGTGAAATAAAGCATGTTTTTCATATATGATGGTCTCACATTTCATCCCTGTGACGGACATCTCGTTTAGATTTCACAGCACTTTTGCGAATCTAGAATTTTTCTCAAATTTGCTTCAGATTTACCAATACAAGTGCGTTTGAATTTGACAACTGGTAGAGTTTGTTTACGTTTTTGTGAAGTTTTTCTACTGCAAGGAAATGCATTGCATCGGTTGAATCAATTTTTGTAAATTATTAAGGTATGCATAAATATTTATTTAGAAATCAAAAGGGCAAAATTTCGAATGTCTTAATATAGGTAATGTTACCAGTGAATGGAAAACATATTCGAATCGCACGGATATCCACACAGAAAAGAGCAAGTGACGTTCTTATGTTCGATTAGAAACGCGAAATCTGAAGAAGCCCAATCACCATATAAGCGAATGCAAGCAAATACAACACGGTAATATTCAAGCGAATACGTGCTTCAGGTGCAAGCGAGTTTTACTCAAGCGAGCAGTTTTTTCCTTGATTTTTAGCTTCATAAATTAGCTTCTTTGACTTTAAGTTTAATTCAAAGTTCAACTAAGCCCTGCTTGCTGAATGAAAATTGCGCTGAAAGCAGATTTCATGAACACATCTTGGTGTTTGGAACAATTTTTTTTTTATTTTAATTTTTTTTTTTAATTATTAAAGACTACAATGTAAGATAAATAACATTCTAATACAGAAGGCACTAGCTACCATGGCTTTAGGCTAAATGGAACAATTTTAATTTAAGCTACTGCTATAAGCTAGGAGTTGTGATTGCGTGCTGAATATTCTACTCTATACCTTGCTTAGATATTCAACAAAATTGAACTAAAAAAGTATGCATTTTTTTTTTCAAGTATACTGTTCTTGATGAGCAATGGCATGGGGACGTTCAGGTATCTAGTTCAGTAAGTCTCAATTACGTCAGTAATTCTACGACGAATGACCAAGTGCATAGAATTACTGACGTAATTGAGAAGGCATTTGAAGAAAAAAAGATATGCTCAAGCGTATTCCTTGACGTCACACAAGCCTTTGACAAGGTGTGGCATGAAGGCTTAAAATTTAAATCACGACAAGTTCTTCCCGTACGCCTATATCATATTTTAGAATCATATCTCTTGAATAGACTCTTCCGTGTTAGACATGGAAACGAATACTCTGAGCTTAGGAAATTTCGGCCGGTGTGCCGCAAGGAAGTGTCCTTGGTCCGCTTCTCTATCTGTTATATACTCGCGATATACCAAGAGAAGATGGCACTACTCTCGCTACGTTCGCCGACGACACCGCTATCCTAGCAGTAGGAAATACAATTGAAGAAACGACTGCAAAACTTCAAATCGCACTGAATAAGGTAAATGAATGGACGAGGGACTGACGGATCGCCCTAAACGAAACTAAATCTTTTCAAGTGAATTTCACGTAGGTATAAGAAAACTAATGACTTGCCAATTTTCCTAAACTTGGCCCAAAACCTGGGAATGACACTCGAAGCAAAGCTGAACTGGAATTCGCCCGTGAAAATGAAACGTAAAGAACTCGATATCAAACATAGACAAATGTACTGGCTACTCGGAAAATATTCCCAGCTCAATACCGAAAACAAACTGCTTCTATAGAAGCAAGTGCTAAAGCCGCTGTGGACCTACGGTATACAACTTTGGGGTTGTACCAAGAAAACAAATGCCAATATTCTACAAACTTTTCAAAATAAAGTGCTTAGAGAAATTGTACAAGCACCATGGTACCTATATTAGAAACGACGATATCCAAAGGGATCTCGGAATTCCAACAATTGAAGCTGAAACTAGAAGCTTCGCGAGAAGCTAACTAACGACTAACTAACTAACTAACGACTAATCGGACATGTCAACAATACAGTCCGACAAATTTTGGACGAGAACAATTTATTGCGCCGGCTTCAAAGAACGAAACCGTTCGACTTGGCAAGATAAGATTAACCGCGTCTAAATTGCGGAACATGCAGAATCTTTCATTGGAATGTAGCCTGTCAAAAGTTGTTATTTCGTTATAGAAAAATTGCTTGATAAGTTATATCTTAGTTGCAGTATCTAACAATTTGACAACAATTTGACAACAATTTGAAACAGTTGACGTTTATAGTCAAGGAAATTGTGACTGAGTACTAGGTTTACAGTTCGCATTTGTTGCTGACGTAGGAAAAGTGCGACGTTTAAGACCGATCTAGTTTTTGCGTTCAGGTTACAATGTGTTTTGTGACCCCTTGGAAGGTCAACAAAGGGCAATCTAGTGGGCTATTCCCAAACATACTAATGACGTATGTAAAATATTGTTCAAAGGATTTACAAAATTTGTTCTTTTCGTACAGATTACAGCGGTATGACTTAAATGAATTTTTATAAAATATGAACCGAAAGCTGTATGTATGCGGTGCTTATGGAAATTTGAAAGCTAATTGCGTTAATAGTCATTTGCGTTGTTTTGTTGTTGTTTATTTTAGGACGCTGAATGAGTCTTAGAACAATAATAGACCAGTTAATTGCATTCTTGTCGCACTGAACGTAGTTGTTGCCATATTTTTTTAAAAGTCATCAACCAAATTATCAGCCTTATCATCGGGTTACTGTACAAATTCCTGTATACTCCAAATATCTAATACCTTTAAGTATTGTACCTATATTGGCCCACTGCATTGTCTTATAACCAAAGTATATGAATGCGCATATCCCTTAACAATTTAGAATCTACTGCAAGAAAGGCTGGGTTTCTTCGACCAACGCAAAAAACGCCATCCGCCGATCATGCTATTAAAAGCAACTGGATATGTCGTGGAAGCATCATTTCCAAGATTTGGTTAGCTGCAATCTTACTACCTTTTTGTCCGATTTAATCGATCATTCCCATTGGAGCAGGATTTAACATTATCTATCTACCTCCGCATATCTAGAGCCGTATATCTATTTTTACCACCCGAGCCAAACTTGAACACCTGCGCAGATTGACCACAGAGCGCGTGCTGGTTCCTTTGATGCTAACAAAAATTAATAAATTTTACCCTTCAAATCGACAAATAAAAAACAAATACCCATGCTGTTCCGATCAGTTGGACACATTCACCTCCACATCAAAGTATAACTAATTTGCCAAAGCATATGTTCCGATCACGCAACTCGACTTTCTTTTCACCACAGACTTTGACTTGGACCTGGTGCTGGTGCTGGCCATTGTCATATCGTATACTTGATGCAATGCACACTGACCAGTTCATCTCCTGTTATGGCACATGTCAAAAACGATCCATATCAGACGGCAACGAATGCCCCTGGGGCAAAAAAACACACGCGTCTCTCTGTCAGAGAGCTGAGAAATCTCTGTGGTCACAGGTTCACCCATGAGTCGATCAATCGATCGCCAATGATCTCCCAGACACAAGAACAAACACGATCATTATAATCTGCACAATCAACATCAATTTGCAATCGATAATTGCTGATTGATGATGGAATGATGATTGGGCAGGAATTACCACATGCTTGTGGATCTTAAGAAGTGACCTCACTGCAGCTCTCTGTTGCTGGCTCTCTCGCCTTGTGGTAGAGTGCAAAGTATACCCATTTGCAACTATCGTGGAAGCGCATTAACAAAAAATTACCGCAAATGGCACACGATCGCAGTAGTACCTATAGTGCTATAGTTGTATGCAATGCCGATCGACCTAATGATATGGCAATGCGATTGAGACGGTAATCGAAACGAATTCATTTGCGAAGTTGGCCAGCAAAAAAGTTGGTCGATCGGTCGATGATTGGATAGGCCATTGGGATTCTGTAGGTAATTTGCAAAAGCACTGTTCCGATCAGTTCCGCGATTATGATGATCACTTAGAGAAGGGCGCTACGATGTGGCCATGTAATGGCCGTTGTATGGGAATATCTTTTACGGAACAAAATGTTTGACTTCATGCCGGTAGTTGTGTTTACAAATATTCGTGATCATGAAATTGAAATGTGCTACTGAGTGAGTAACAAAAAATGTTTCATATGATCATGTTGCAGATACGTCTACAGACTTGTAAGGTGTTTCTCGATCGTATTGAATGTTTGTGCCATTAGTTGTTAGTTACTACTATTATTCAAAGATTGGACAATCAAGATAAAGTTATGAAGCTTCTAACCAAAGAAGTGTCCAAAGGAAAAAATCGACAAAATTACAATGATTGAAAATCTGAAAGTCGCAACCTGGAATGCAAACGGTTTACACCAACACATTTCTAAATTTCAGGTATTTTTATGCAATGAAGACATTGATATCTGCCTGATTTCTGAAACCCACTTCAAACAGGAAACAACAATTAGAATTCCTGGGTACCTCTGTTACCACTCTCCCCATCCTTCTGACAGTGCCAGGGGAGGTAGTGCTGTAATTGTAAAAAAGTATTTTAAAACCCTATGAAATGCCCAAAATAGGAAAACAAACCATGCAAGTAGCGATAGTAAACATTCTGACTAAAAGCAAGCAATTTAACGTAGCTGCTATATATTGTCCACCTAGACATTCGCCTACAGAGGAAGATCTTAACGACCTATTTCGATCTCTAGGTATAATAACTTTATCATTGGAGGTGATTTCAATGCAAAACACACCTACTGGGGGTCTAGATTAGTAACGACAAAAGGCAGGAAGCTTTACAAAACAGGGCGAAATTTTAATTGTAATTTTATTTCGACTGGATCGCCTACTTATTGGCCATCCGACCCATCAAAAATACCAGACCTTATTGACTTCTTCATAACGAAAGGAATCAATAGAAAAGAACTTAAAGTTGAAAGCAGTGATGATTTGTCGTCGGATCATACACCCGTAATCTTAACGGTCAACGGCATGTTAGTAGAACAGATAAGCGATGAAAAACTTACCAACAAAAGAACAAACTGGTGTAATTTTAAAAAAATACTCGAAGGTTTTATAAACCTTAGATCTCCACTGGTCACAACAAGGCATATTGACATTGAAGTGGAACAATTCATTGCCGATATACAACAGGCAGCAGAAGATAGTACACCAACTGGTCAGCAACGTAAACAAGCATCGGTAAAATATCCCATAGAAATTAGGGAACTAATATTAGAAAAGAGAAGAGCCCGGAGAAAATGGCAAATGACAAGATATCCCGGCGATAAAACTATATTCAATAGACTTAATAATAAACTTAAAAAGAGTATTAGTGAATTTAAAAATAGATCTCTAACTAAATACCTTTCCAACCTAACTGCTGACAAAGTCACAGACTACTCCCTTTGGAAGGCTGCCAAATATTTAAAAAGACCTCAAACGCAAGATCCCCCGTTACGAACATCTGATGGGAAATGGATCGGCGACCCAAAACAAAAGGTCAAACTTTTTTCAGAACATTTGACAAATGTTTTTAAACGTTATCCACCTAGCGTGGCAGGCGAATGCCTTGAATTCTCTGATAGAATTGATGAGGACGTAATCACTTACGTTTCGCTAAAAGAGATCAGCACATGTATTCATGAGCTCTCTAATAGAAAATCACCAGGTTATGATCTAATAACTGCCCAAATCCTGAAGGAGCTACCCTTCATAGCTTTGGTTAAATTTAAGCTTTTAATTAATGCTTGTTTTAAGCTAAGATATGTTCCACATCACTGGAAGATAGCAGAAATTATAGTTATACCTAAACAAGGTAGTCACCTCTTACAGGCCAATTTCACTTTTACCTGTACTATCCAAAATTTTTGAGAAACTGCTTCTCAAAAGACTAGATAAAATCATAGAGCAGAGAAGGCTTATTCCCACCCATCAGTTCGGGTTTAGAAATAAGCACTCGACAATAGACCAAGTACATCGTATAACAAATATTATAGAAAAATCACTAGAAGAAAAACAAGTTTGTTCTGCATTGTTCTTAGACGTTGCTCAGGCTTTTGATAAGGTCTGGCATAAGGGCTTAGAGTATAAACGTCATAGGGAACTACCTAGACAATTCTATGAGATACTTAAATCTTATATTTCAAATAGATTCTTTAGAGTTCGTTATGGTTCAGCGTATTCTGAACTTTTAGGACTACAAGCAGGAGTTCCAAAGGGAAGTGTTCTGGGACCAACCCTTTACTTATTGTATACTAGTGATATACCACATAGAAACGACACAATGATAGCCACATTCGCAGACGACACTGCTCATCTATCAACTGATAGATGCGTGACTAAATCAACAGAAAAGCTCCAAAACTCAGTTAACGAAATATGTGATTGGGCACAACGATGGCGAATTAGACTCAATGAGTCAAAGTCCACTCATATCAATTTAACAAATAAAAAAATTATAAATGTTCCGGTGGTTATTAATAACCAAGTAGTTCCTTATTCTAACACAGCTAAGTATCTGGGTATGAATCTGGATTCTAAGCTGAAATGGAAGGAACATGTGAAGAAGAAAGTAGAAGAGTTAAATATTAGTTATAGAAAACTTTATTGGTTGCTAGGACATAACTCGGAAATGTCCATTGAGAATAAAATTTTATTATATAACCAGATATTGAAGCCTGTTTGGACATATGGTGTCGAATTATGGGGTTGTACAAGAAAGGCAAATGTAAAAATAATACAGACATTCCAAAACAAAGTCCTTCGGGGAATAGTAAATGCCCCATGGTATATTAGAAATAATGACTTGCATCGTGATTTGCAGACTGATCTTGTAACGGAGGTAATTAAAAAGTACGCAATTCGTCACAATGAGCGTCTGCAGATGCATATTAATCCTGAAATAGAAGACGTCTTAAATGTACGATACAATGTTCGTAGATTGAGAAGAATTAAACCTCACGACCTTATAATCTAAATAATGAGAACCTGTATTCAAATTGTAATACTTTCTCAAACGCAACTGAACGTTGAAACTAAAATCATTTGTCGATCTTTCTTTGATTGGTCATGATTAAGGAGGTGTTTTTAGTGCGGTTAGAGTCCCACACTATTCTGGGTTTCTAACCCCACTGTGTCTTTCGAGATTTTCACCTTCAGTAACAAAAAAAAAAAAAAAAAAAATTATTTGTTAAGTGGTATATCTGTTATACAAATAATAAATTTTGAATCGACTATTAATAAGTAGTCAAAATGACAACCTTAAATATAAAAGAAACAGAAGAACGTTCAGTAGACAAATGAAACATATTTTGTTTGTTTGTTTCGGCAAGATCGTACAAAAAATGTTAGTGGGCCTTACCAATAAACATTTTTAGTTTCGACGTATGGCTTCCGTAAATTCAAAGTCGAGACTAACATTTGTTGTTATTATTATTGCAGTAACTAGCCGTTTTTTATTATCAGCCATGTTCCATATAGATCATCGATTTAGATGCAATTACAACAACAGCATATGATCCTGCTATTTATCGAGATCACAAATCATGAAAAAGCCACACAGTCACGTTGGCAGACTAAAATAGTCATCACCATTCATATCATAACACAAAAAATCAAATCATATATTTTTCACATGAGAATAAATTTCCTATCCGTTTTTTGAGATGTTGCTTGTTCATTCTAAAGGGTTTTTCAATAAGAGGTGTTATGTTATTTTTTTAGTGAATTTTAATAATTTCAATGCGTTCTTGAAGCGTGTATCGTTCCTTTTTAGTAATGGCGTAGTTTCTACTTGTCAAATGTCAAAGAATAAAAACTTCAAAAGTGACAGCTACCGAAATAGCGAGTCATTCACAATAACTGCCCAGACCAGCGAAATATTTCATAAACATTTAGGTAAATGTTTCATAACCTTTTATTTAACAAAAAATGGTTATGAAATATTTCGCATTTTCCCAATCGTAAATAATTGTTTTTCCACAAGTTTATTTTTTGTTGTTTTCTCTTATCATTAAATATGTACAAATGTCCAGAAAATCTTGGAATAATGATAAATGGAAATTAGCTGGCTGTATAAATTTAAATTATTTTCAAAACTAATTATTGGGAGACACATTTCCTTCTTATCTCAAAATAGTACAAAGAAATGTAATTGCAACTGGTTTCGTCGAGTTTTTTGTAACTAACTTCAGTGTTCAGTTTGTTCTTCTGAGTTTTCGCGTTTAAGCCGCTGTCATTTACTACATCTAAGAATTTCAATTACGGACTAGAGGTGAACTAAAACGCACCATATTACGGAAGCGGTGTTGTTGTTTTCGAGCCTCTGGCCGTGATAATAATTAAAAAAAAAATTTGGTGCGACTGTATCCAACAGTCCCGAAATATGTGTAAACACCGTGCGTGTGGTATGTGTGTGGCTTGATACACGTCATTGAGAAAAGAGGGAATTGTAATAACCGTATTTTTGATATATTATGAAATAACAAAAACATGCTTTATTTCACATCAACAAAAAGCTGAAATTAATATGCCCCAGCTCATAAATGTATGCAATGATAAAAACGTATGCAATGATAAAATGTATGCAATGGTAAAACACAGTGACGCATTTCCGTCCCCGCAAGTTAAATGTCTGGAATTACTCCACCAGATTCCAACAAGGCGCGAGTTAAGTATCCATAGCAAAACATATTGAGAAAAAAGATAACATTATTTGTATTCAATGATATCTTTAGTCTCTAGTACAGTCTTGCACACAACGCTACAATGATAACATATGTAAAAGAGATAATATCGTTTGTATACAATGTTGGAATATTATCTCTTCTTCATTATCAAGCAAGACGATTGTACGCTTGGGTCTCCTTGTAGATAGATAAGAAAAGTATATAAATACGACTGTATGATGAATTTATCAACAGTCTTATTGTAACTACATAGTAGCCTTAAGCTCCTTTTAGAATTAGTAAAAAGTATTTCAATAATAAAGGACATAGTTCCAAATAAATATTGTTTAATTTTAAAAGTAAGAAACAAGTGTTTTAATTGGCGATCCTGCCAGGAGGTTAAATATACTTTTTAACTTCAATCGAGCGGACCTCGGGAACAAGTAGTGAAATCTAGTATAAACAGAACACTCGCGTTACCGGTTACAAGAATTACCTAGCATAGCAGGTACAAATATAGCTTCTTCGTACGAAGCAACAAAGCAATTCAGTGAAAGTGTATATGTGGAGAAAAAAAACACACAAATTCGACGACAACAGACACGAGTTCAAAATGGAACAACTCGCAGTATTAATGGCAAGATTAGAAGCTTTAGAAACCAGGAGCAACACAGTAACACAAACCCTAGAGCACACACGCACAGAGAATGCAAGGTTAGCAGCAATAATAACTAACCAAAATCAAATAAACACTAATTTAGAAACAAAACTAAATGAAGTAAAATCTGGATTAGGCATAGTACCAAACATACCTGTGCTAGAGGAAATAAGAACCACATATACAGATGGTAGTGAAATACAGTTAGACGCATTTAAAAGCCTACCTATTTTCAACGGCGATCAATCAAATTATCGGTCGTGGCGCGAAGAAGCATCCAGATTAATGGACAGCATTAAAAACTTCAAAACACACAGTAAGTACGCAGCAGCATTGACTATAGTGAAAAGTAAAATACAGGGTGCAGCCGCGAATGTGTTAACTAATTATAACACAATTTTTAATTTTGAGGCGATACGTAACAGATTAGATTATACGTACTCTAATCAAGAACCTCTATACGTGCTACAAGACATGATGAAAGCCATCACGCAAAAAAGAAGCACACTGTCTGAATACCACGACGAGATAAATAAAAATCTCAATTTAATAATATCAAAAATCACTATGTCAGGTGATCCGCCGAATATAATCGACAGACTAATTAAAAATGCTAACGACGACGCAGTTCGTATATTCATTGATGGTATGAGTGACAACTTTACAAGAGGATCATTATATTCAGCTACAATAAATGATCTAGAACACGCATTCGCAATTGCTCGCAGAATAGAACATGATAATGTGCACAGGCATTTACATCTCACTCAGGATAAGCACCACAAAAATATGCCACATGAACGCAGAAACGAAAGAAGACCAAATTATTCGAGCCAAACAACGAATTATCAACCCCAGAAGCAATACGATAATATGCAGCAACACAATCAAGGACCACAGCCGATGGAGATAAACTCGAGACAAATTGTACATGCACAGCGACAAAATTGGAATCAATACAAACCCGATGTATATAATCCACCAGCGAAACGTGAACACAGCGGGAGTTTCAACACACACAACAGACCGCAACGATCTTATCAGCAGAACTTCAAGCAGCAGAGAGTAAATAACTCCCGACAACAACGCAGAGACGATGTCAGCAGTACATATGCAGAAGCAGATGAAACGGAATGTATGGTAAATAATAACATAAGAATAGATCATTTAAACTAGTAGACGGGTTGCCCTGCTTAAATTTAACTAGTACTATTTCTAAGAAAATTTATAAAATTCTTATTGATACTGGTGCAACCCATAATTACATTAATAGAAAATGCGATTCTAGCAAAAAAATTAAAATTAAACCTATAAAAATAAAAACAATGCATGGTTATTCTATGGTAGATACAAAGAAAGTAGTTAGGATATTAAAGAAAAATATAACATTTTTTGAATTAGAGGATATTCAGTCTTTTGATATGATATTAGGATATGAAGGACTTAAAGTTCTAAACGCGGAAATAAATTTCAGTAATATGACTCTAACTACCATAAGCAGTGTCGAATCTATTCAGAAAATTAATTACATAATTGGGGAAAATAATATTTATAAAGCAGACATAGATAGACTGATGAAGATTAATAACAGCATAGGACCGTTACCCTTTACAGATACTATAGAAGCAAGCATTAGGACGACCAATGATAATCCGGTTTATGTTAAACAATATCCATATCCCATAGCAGATAACGAATTCGTAAACAAAGAAATACAGAAACTCTTACATGACGATATAATAGAAAAAAGCCATAGTCCTTATAACAGTCCCATATGGACAGTACCTAAAAAAGGTTTGGACGAAAAAGGAAAACCAAAACGGCGCATGGTTGTTGATTTCCAAAAACTTAACGCTCACACTGTAACAGACAGATACCCCATTCCGGATGTCAACATGACAATTCAAAATTTAGGTAAAGCCAAGTACTTTACAACATTAGATTTGGAGTCAGGTTTCCACCAAATTAAAATCAAAACAGATGATAAAGAAAAAACAGCTTTTGCTATAAATGGCGCAAAATATCATTTTAAACGAATGCCTTTCGGGCTCAAAAATGCACCAAGCATATTTCAGAGATGCGTGGACGACATTTTGAGAGACTTTGTAGGTAAATTCGTACACGTTTACATTGATGACGTATTGATATATTCTTCATCTGAGGAAGAACATATACAGCACATAAGTCAAGTATTCGACGTACTCAATAAAGCCACATTAAAAATATCTGATGAGAAAAGTAAGTTTTTTCAAGAAGAAGTAGAATACTTAGGTCACATAATCAGACATGGTAGAATCACTACGAACCCTGAGAAAATAGCAGCTATAGAAAATTTTCCAGTCCCACAAACGGTAAAGGATTTGAGAGGATTTTTAGGTCTTACAGGTTACTATCGTAAGTTTATAAAAGGATACGCAAGCATAGCCAAGCCCCTGACATTATATTTACGAGGAGATAACGGTAAAGTAAACAAAAAACAAAGTAAAAATATTAAGTTAAATCTGAATGATTCAGCATTAGAAGCGATTAGAATTTTAAAAAATTATTTGAAAGAACAAGTCGAACTTTTTCAACCGGATTATAGTAAACCATTCGAGCTTACTACTGATGCATCCAACATAGCTATTGGAGCCGTACTAAGTCAGAATAAGCAACCTATACACTTCTTGTCAAGAACACTGAGTAAGACAGAAGAGAACTATAGCACAAACGAGAAAGAGCTATTAGCGATCATATGGTCCTTACAAAAACTCAGAAACTACATATATGGTATAGCAGACTTAACCATATATACCGATCACCAGAGCCTTATATATTCTGTATCAGAAAAAAATCCCAACACAAAGCTGAAACGTTGGAAGGGAATCATTGAAGACTTTGGAGCAAAATTAGTTTATAAACCAGGAATTATAATAAATAAACTAAACTCAGCATCCAAAAAAGTGATCGAACGTCTAAATAAAGGAACTCGACACAGAGAGTATAAAAAAGGAGATAAGATAATGGTAAGAATCACAGGTCTTAGAAAGAAATCTAACGCCAGATACATAACAAGAATAGTAGAAGAAGATAAAGGAGACACTGTAATCTCTAAAGAAGGAATAAAAATTCACAAGGATAACATAAAGAATTATCATTTTTCAGATGACGAAAATATTAATATTCCTAACATTACTAGGAATTGTACAGAGTCAAGAAGGGCAAGGAAACGTTCAAATAACTGAGTTACTAAACAAGAAGTTTATACTTACGCAAACAGATGACGTGTATTTATTCAAAGAACAAACTTATTTGTTACATGCCACCAACCTGACTTCGATATTTCAACCTTACGTAAATATCGTAACTAGTAAATATCAACCTACACAAGAAGAAAAAATTTGGTTAAGTAAAATTAAGAATTTAGCAGACCAATTACAAGAACATACTAGGCATACTAGATCAATTAACTTTTTAGGAACAGCTTTCAAATATGTGTTTGGTAATCCTGACCATTATGACTTAGTTAACATAGAAACGAGTATAAATAATCTCATAGAAAACAATAATAAACAAAAAACTATAAATTCTAGATTTGAACAAATTTTGCAACAATTCGAAGGTCAGAGCCTTAAAGAACATTTAGTAATAGAACAAGTGTACGAACAATTATTATTATTGACCAGAACAATTAATGCAGCAAAAAATAATGAATATTTATCAGAAAGCCTAGACTTAGATGACATTAAAAATATTATTCAACATGAAATAATTCAAGTACCCATAATAAATATACTTGAGTACTCTAAAATATTATTAGCTAGAACTGATGAATTCTTCATCACAATATATAAATATCCAGTTCTAATTAAATCATGTAAATTGTATAAAGTAACACCTTTAAATTCAAAACATGGAAAAATCATTACAGATAAAACAATTGCCTTATGTAACCAAACTTATTTAAGAACAAGAAATTGTCAAAATCATCTAAGTAAAAACATTTGTGAAATTAACTTTGAAGAAGAAAATTGTCTTATTCCACTTTTAAAGAATATAACTTCAAAATGCAACATTAAACAAGAATACGATTACGACTTAGAAATTGAATCCGGTGTTATGTTATTAAGCGGTAAGCATAAGTTAAATAATCAAACAATTAATGGTATAAACTTAGTTACTTATGAAAATACTATAAATCTAGACGATAAAATATACAAAAACATGCATAAGCAAATTAAAGAAGTTATATTAAGAAATCATAATTCAGAGTCTTACATCGACCAAATAATTAAAGAAGATACAATGTACAAATTCGATAACATAGATACTTTAAAAAAACTAATTATTCCTTTTGAAGAAAAACCGATATTATCAACTATATACACAATTGTAACACTGATTGTTATTCTAGCATTTACGTACGTAATGATAAAAACTATACAATGTATAACAGATCGTCAAAAACAAAAAAAGATTGACGCATATAACAAAACTTATGAAAGAGAAATGTTAAAAATAGCGTCGAAAAATCGGGACGATTTCGTTTAACAAGGGGGGGAGTTAAGTATCCATAGCAAAACATATTGAGAAAAAAGATAACATTATTTGTATTCAATGATATCTTTAGTCTCTAGTACAGTCTTGCACACAACGCTACAATGATAACATATGTAAAAGAGATAATATCGTTTGTATACAATGTTGGAATATTATCTCTTCTTCATTATCAAGCAAGACGATTGTACGCTTGGGTCTCCTTGTAGATAGATAAGAAAAGTATATAAATACGACTGTATGATGAATTTATCAACAGTCTTATTGTAACTACATAGTAGCCTTAAGCTCCTTTTAGAATTAGTAAAAAGTATTTCAATAATAAAGGACATAGTTCCAAATAAATATTGTTTAATTTTAAAAGTAAGAAACAAGTGTTTTAATTCGCGCTTAGATGTTTACACATCAAAAATTTCATAAACATTTAAACAAATCTTTCGCTGGTTTGGATACACCTTAATGTGCCAAGAAAACCCGATAGGTACTAGCCGCAAAATGTTGTTTATTTATTGCATATTTTAAATTTCAAATTAGTTTTTTAAAAACAATATCGAAAATCAAAACTATGCAAATTTGACTCAAATGGTAACACCTTCGACAAGCAAGTGAAATGTCATGTCCATTGATATATCATATTGTGACGTCACCTTGAACCGAATGTTTGCAATATGGCTGGTGGCAATGTGAAGTTTGCCATACTCATCCATTTACATTAGGTATCTATCTATCGAGTTTTAAAGCAACTGTTGCCACAACTCGAAAATTAAATTATTGTTTTATTTCGTTGATCTGATCCGGATCAGATCACGCTGATAATAAAATACGGCAACTATAATTCTCCTAATATTTATGAAATATCAAAAAAGTGATGCCAAATATTCGTAGTAGCTAAGAACGAAAAGAAAAAAACAATGGAAAACCTGAGACCTTCTCCATTTGGGTGTTTCCCCTCGGTGAGTGTATCGTCCTAGAAAAATAGGATCCTTACCTAATGAGAATCTACTCGGATCGGAGTAGAGTACGCCAGCGTTGCCGGAGAGAGATATTATAAGGCGGTACCGCAGCCAAAAAAGGGGACTATTTGGAAAGAAATAGTAGTACAGACAATAAATGGGGACACAGACTTTATTTTTAAATTTATTTAAAATATCTTTTTTTTTTTGCTCTCAGAGAACTTTTTACGTTCGTTTGGTACAAAAAAAGCAATCCTTTTCAGATTTCAGAGCACTTTTGCGAATCTAGATTTTTCTCAGATTTACCAAAACAAGTGCGTTTTCGAATATTTTAATATAAAATTTAGCTAGTGAATGGAAAACACTTTGAAATGTATCGTAGGCTACACATATTCGAATCGCACGAATATCAACACACAAAAAAGCAAGTGACGTTTTTGTGTTCGATTAGACACATGAAATCTGAAATCTGGATGCGAATCTGAAGAATCCCAATCGAATACCACATGCATATCTTTAGTACACGTTTACTTTAATTTATTCTAGTGGGAGTAATAATATTTCAAGCATTTAAAAAAACTTTTCATTTTATTAACCTTTACGTAAAAATTCAAGGAGTTCCAACTAAAAACCACCAAACCATAATCTCAAGTAACAATAAAATAAATACCGACTGACCTGACAGTTAAAAATTGCATGAACCCAACGAAAATCAAAAGCAATAACAAACTAGAAAGAGGGAAATTCCCATTTTAACGACAGTTTGACAAATAAAAGTGCTGCCAAATTTGCATTAAATTTTAAGTGAATTAAATTTACTAAGGTTGACATTACACTTTCCTGCAAGTTTAAGATGTTTCAAGTCCTTAACAAAATTGGCATTTTTCACAGGGAACAACTACTCTGGGAAGATTTGGAGACACGCCAGATTAGAGAGACAACAGATTTAAGGATCGCCTTTGTATTTAGTTAAAAACCGCTCAATTGGGGGAAGATAGCCGTCACAGATGAAACAGAATGACAGTGCCCTTTTACCTCAGAGAAATACAAATCATAAATTATACCACAGGCAAAAAAGATTCCGACACAAATGATGATTGAAATGACTGCAGTTTTGGCTTGGATCTTAATGCCGAAATGCCCAACAATGGCCAAAACATAACTAGGACTATACCGAACTCACACCATCTTCAACAGTTAATTAAGCTGTCCACTACCTTCATTTCAGTGATAAGCAAACGCCACACAAAGTAGCAGCTTTATCATAACAGTAGCGCAGACAACATTAGCACACTTTTGACATCCATAATTCCAGCGTTCGCCGATCGGAGACATCTCGTGTAGAACATGATGCAGGCATTCGAGATGGTTAACAGTAACCCCCCCATCACCTCCTCCAACGTCTAGCATAATCCCCATATGAAATCAGATCGCAGCTACAAATGGCCCATTTGTTGCATTGGCGGCACTATATGCGTCCATGCCAGTGTCCACTGTCCATGCGTCCCACATCAGAGCAGTAGGTATAATCATGATCATGCCAACAACAGCAACGAGGGCAAAACGATCTCAAGCCATTTTTGTAAAAATGGAGCCGAGTTGGACTTCTGTGCGTGTATTAGACAATCGGTGTGGTGGCAATGCTGCGGCTGCCTGATGCCTACCGCCATAGATGGTCAAAGTGCTTTGACGACTGCGAGTTCTGATTGAAATGCAATTGGTCAGATTGGAATGATTGCAAATCGGCTCTTTTATATGGGATAAGTGTGATCATTTCTGTTCAAATATAATTGCTGCGGCGATGATTTGAATGCCTTTGTCGGATTTATGAAAGAAATGGGTTAAAAAAGGTATACTTGATGTGATTGTACTTAGATATTGTTCGTGGTCGGCTGCTGATAAGGTGATGAGCCCTGCCGCACTATGTGGCCCTTTATACATAACATGCTTCCAAATTTCAAACTTCGAACCCCAATTTAAACGAGAAGACAGTAATTTTGCTCAGCGTTGCCAACCACTTTTGACAAAGAAACGAACGCCTTACTTGAAAAAAGAAGATCCCTTTTTGAATAAATGATGCCTAAAATAGTTTTCTTAGGTGAAGTAAAGTGGTAAAGGTAAAGGTAAAGTGAAACAATAAATCAACAATTAAACACTAATATAATATAATAAACAAAACCAGTTAAGAAAAAATTTAAATAATTAAATCATCCATTTTAGAGTGATAATCTGTTGAATAGACTTCTAAATTTCAAAATAATAAAATGAGTTTATAATTTACTTACTTTCTTTATTTAACAACAGACTCTTTCTTGAACAAAAAAAAAAAAAAAAAAAAACGCCGCCGAAGAAATGTCCGGAATATTTTTAAAGAATTTCCCTGAACTCACCAACACACACTTGCAAAATGTCATTGAAATATTTATTGCGTTGGTCGAAACAAAATTTGAGCTATGTGATCCGAAAATACGCAATGTAAGCTTAAATTGCATTATATTGATTTGGTCTATTAAACCATTCATATTTACTGTAGATAACAAAAAAAAAGTAGCAACAGAAAACCAAATCCACTATTACAAAAGTGTTCCATCGAATTTCATTGAAAAGAGCAATTCAAAATTTCGGGGCAATTCTCTCGGATCTTCAATGAAAAAACGCCATAACAGATAGTGTTCCGAAAATGGGCAAAAAGTGGAAACACATTCTTCAATCCTTTTTGAAGAAAAAGGATATAAAATCCTTTTTGGCCAAGATTTTTTAGGAATATTTAAAAAAAAAAGTCATTACCTTAATTTATTTGAAATAAAAAAAGATGCCTTTCTGATAAAAAAATAAAGTGCACGACTGGGTCGAACAAAACTTTCTCGTTCGTCAAAAGTTTTGTTGGTTGTTTTCTTACTTTATTAGATAGGGAGTTATTAGGTTAAGATCTGAGAAGCTATGCTAGGTAAAAGAAACATGAAATATAGAAAAAGGAACACATATAGTGTTAAATAATATTCACTTTTAATTTTTAAACGTTGAAGCTCTAGAAACAGGCAATTCTCGCAAGTTCTTGTTAGAGAGTTATAAGCGCCTACTGTACTATTTTATAGCACTTTACAAGTTTTTGAGTACGAGAACAAGTGTAGTAGGAGTTTTTGATTTTTGATCTGTTTGGAAATTATTTTCTTTTTGACTGGAATAGATTAATGAAGCTGGTTTAAGTTGTCTATGATAGGAAGTATTGGTCGTGATAGATCGATATCTTTACATATAAATACATACATGTATATGCAAAAATTCAGAGTTTTGTTTTTGAATTTTTAATAACAGTTATTAACTGAATATCGCGATGAACGTGTGTGGGGGTGCAAATGAAGTAGGACATTCTGATTGTTGTAAATAGTTTAAATATTCAAAATGGTTGAAAAAAAGTAGAAATGGGTAATATCTGCTAAAAATAAGTTTTGCGTTGCTGTTATTGCATTTTAATAGCTATTGCAATTTGAATTTTAAAGTGCGATATTGAGTTTTAAAAATACATATGAACAGAGATCGGCTTTTGGGTAGTCATTTTTGAGAAATAATTAAAAAACAGATTTATTCGAATTTTCTGAGAAAAACTAAGTACGGGATCTTATTTAGAATACTGATATTATCGTTAATATGTATTTTGGTCTAAATCGTTAGAGCAGTTTTTGAAAAATTTGGCAGACAAAACAGTACCAAATATTGCAATGTTTAGTTGGAAAAATACTATTCGTTAACTATATAGCTAAAAACCGATTATAAATTATTGTTCGCGATATAAGCATTACTTGGTTTTTAAAGTTTTATCGAAGTCAAAAATGGGGTTTTCGAGATGTGAGCGGTTTTTAAAATTAGCCTTTTCGGTGATTCGAATTGAAAATTAAGGACGCAACAATTTTAAGAACATCAGTATTACTCTAAGTTTGTATTTTGGTCAAAATCGTTATTGCCGTTTTCTGGTAAACGAAGGAAAACTAAATTTAAGAAAAAATATTTTTTTCAAAAATCCATTTTACGATAGTACCGAGAAAAACTGAGTCTGCAATTAAGTTGGAAATGACTATATTACCTTAGAAATTAATTTTTGTTACAATCGTGTTTACCGTTTTCGAGATATGTCCATATTTCAAAACCACCGTTACTCGAATTTTCAGCTAAAAACAGGGTATGTAGTTATGGCACCCTCACCCACCTAAGCTTAAATATCAATTTTGGTTGAAATCGTTAGAGCCGTTTTCGAGCAAATCAAACTGGTACGAACAGTTTGTATGGGAAGTACCATTAATATTGAGGTTACCTTGCAAAATTAAAAAACGGCCCCGAGCCCTAAGCCCACAAACTCCAAATCCGAAGTTTGAACGAAATCCTGTCAGCCGTTTAGGCTGTAGGCCTCCGGGACAGGCAGACAGACGGACAGACCGAACAGAATTTTGAGACCCACTTTTTTGAGTTCGTGTATCATCGTAATGTCAGAATTGATTAAAATCTCGAGTTCGAAATTTTGTACGAAAACAATATCTTTCTCTTACTACGTAATGGAGAAAGCTAAAAAGTAAGACAAGTGCGAGTCGGACTCGCTCATGAAGGGTTCCGAAACAGCAAGTATCTAACATAACATAAAAGTTCTTGTAGTAGATTTATTATTAGGAAATAATGGTTCAGAGTTTATGTATAAGGTTTATGTTTATGAAATTAAATGTTTTTTTTTTTTGAGTTGATTGTATTAGAGGTAAATTGAGGTTTACGATTTATGACGTATAAAAAAAAACTACTCGCTAGATCCCGTTCAAAAAATTTTCGTTTGAAGTTAACATGGTAATGTACGTCATATATTTTTTTTTAGTTTTATCGTTCTCTTATTTGAGAAGTTTAGGGGGGGGGGGGGGGGAGGGTTAACAACATTTTACCACTTTGGAAGTGTCTCTCGCGCAAACTATTCACTTTAGAAAAAAATGATATTAGAAAACTAAATATCATTTAAAAATGATATTAGAAAACTAAATATCATTTTTGAAGACCTATCCATAGATAGGTACCTCACACGTATGGGTTTGATGAAATTTTTTTTGAGTTTCAGTTCTATGTATAGGGACCCCCAAAATTTACTGTTTTTTTCTTTTTTTTTTGTGTAAAATCTTAATGCGGTTCACAGAATACATTTACTTACCAAGTTTCAACGGTATAGCTCTTATAGTTTCGGAGAAAAGTGGCTGTGACATACGGACGGACAGACAGACAGACAGACAGACATGACGAATCTAATAAGGTTCCGATTTTTGCCATTTGGCTACGGAACCCTAAAAAGCAAACAAACAAACAATATGTAAGACGGCAGGCATAGAAAGGCTTGAAGCCTGAATGATGTATTAAATTGAGGCACAGATATCGCTGCAAAAACACGGTGCGACCTATTTCACTGGACAGTTCAATAATGTTTCTCTCGATGGTGATTTTATTGCGCCGTGCATGATTGGATAGCTACACGCTGGAAATGGTAACCTATTTTTATAACTATTGTCGTAGTAATTTTATAAAATCCCGTGAAATTTATCGATTGATTTATTTATGACCAAAAATATATTGAAAATAGTTAAAAATTTGTTGGAAAATCAAAATAGTAATAAAATTATCAAAATTCAAATGTCAAATTATTTGACAGTTAAGACTATTTACGTGAGCGCTGATGGCGAATATGCGAATGAATGAAAAATTCTTTCGAACTTTAACAATGAAACTGATTCGCGGGTACCATTGACCTAAAAAAAGTCTTCAAAGAATGAAATGTCAGAAACTACGAATATTCGCTTGTTTGCAGTTCGAAATTCGCTCTTATATAAATAAATCACAACGAAATAGTTGAAATTGACCATTAACAAACATTACAATAACGCTTACTATCCTTTACCTAATATAATGTCCTCTTTCACTTTGAGATGGATATCTATCAATAGTCTTCCGAGACATATGTACATATATTTGACATTTTTGATTTTTTTTTTTTTCTATGAAATGACAAAATGCGAACAGTGAGACATTTCCAAAAAGCAAATAGTGAGACATGTCTCACAGAACAGCAGCATATCTCGGGCAACTTCCTTTAACAGTCACAATGTGAACAAGTTCTATGACAATTTGTTCAACGTCCCATCACGATCTTTCGACGGATTTTCTTCAGATATAAAGGGTGATTTTTTAAGAGGTTTAGAACTTTTAAAAAAAAAAAAACACAAAAAGTTCGAAAAAATGAATGAAATATTTATTTCAATCGATAGTTTGAACCTTGCAATTTAATGTTTAAAGATAATTTTATGCAAATGTTGACCGCGGCTGCGTCTCAGGTAGTCCATCCGCTGAGTCCAATTTTGGCATACTCTTTCACACATATCGGCCGGTATCTCACGAATGAATGCATGGATGTTGGTTTCCAGTGCGTCAATCGAAGCGGGCTTGTCCCTATACACATTAGCCTTAACATACCCCCACAAAAAATAATCTAATGGTGTCAAATCGCACGATCTAGGCGGCCAATTGACCGGCCCGAAACGTGAAATTAACTGTTCACCAAACTCGCCTCGCAATTGCGCCATTGTTTCGCGTGCTGTGTGGCATGTGGCACCGTCTTGTTGAAACCACATATCATGCAAGTCAAGAACTTCCATTTCGGGCAAAAAAAAGTTTGTTATCATCGCTCGGTAGCGTTCACCATTGACAGTAACGCTACGATTCGCATCATCTTTGAAGAAATATGGCCCAATAATGCCGCCGGCCCATAAACCGCACCAAACAGTGGCTTTTTCGGGATGCATTGGTAGCTGTTGCAATGCTTCTGGCTGATCTTCACTCCAAATGCGGCAATTTTGCTTATTTACGTACCCATTCAACCAAAAATGAGCCTCATCGCTGAACACAATTTTTCGATAAAAAGCGGATCCTCGGCCAGCTTTCCAAGAGCCTATTCACCAAAAATTTGGCGTTGTGGTAGGTCGGCTGGCTTTAGTTCTTGCACAAGCTGTGTCTTAAAAGGCTTTACGCACAAATCCTTCCGCAAAATTTTCCACGTAGTGCTGTAACAAAGGCCTAACTGCTGGGAACGGCGCCGAATCGACATTTCGCGGTCTTCTGTCACACTAGCTGATACGGACGCAATATTTTCTTCACTACGCACAGTACGTAAACGTGTTGGTGGTTTAATGTCCAACAAAGTAAATTTGGTGCGAAATTTGGTCACAATCTTCCGAATAGACTGCTCAGAAGGTCGAGAATGCCGATCATAAAATGGAAGCAGCGCGCGATGAACATTTCGAACCGAGCACGAATTTTGATAGTAAAATTCAATAATTTGCAAGCGTTGTTCATTTGTAAGACGATGCATGGTTAAATTGCAAACTAAACTGAAGCTGTTTGACAGTGACACAAGGTACTAAACACACGTCAGCTGTCAAAACCAGTGTTGTCAAAACCAAACCAGCTAAAAAATCACCCTTTATAACCTTGACGAAACCTTAATTTATTTAATAAAATACTAATTGCCTAGTTATTTAAAGTTTTATTACTTTTTTTCTGTTTTTTTTTTTCGTTTGTGTCACTGTTCGCATTCAGTTTGTTGTGATGCTCTCCTTCCACTAAAATTTGAACTGGAACATTAAGGTAAAATACGCCTTAAAATATACTCTAAGTTTGGTTAAGATTGCTTGAAAATGTTCAGATATATACCAATTTAAAAGAAAAGTGTCTCACTGTTCGCACCTTTCCCCCACCTTGCCTCTGGTCACTACCATCAACTACTAGCAGAGCCTCTTTCTTAATCGCATTCAACGGACAAACATTCCCATAGCCATAGCAACATCAGCGGGTAAAATCAAATCATACGATTCCCTCAAAAAGCCATTAAACATCTATCTATTGAACACTTTTCTAGCAGTTTCCTCAATTAAGTTACATCTCCAATTAAAAAAGTAAACCCTATCCACTGGATGTGTAACCATATTTGGTCAACCATTGGTGACAGATGCAATTTACGAGTCATAGAGAAGCTTAGCAAAAACCAAATCGAATAAATCTTAAACGTCCGTTCAATCTTATAGATTTAGCCAATCACGGGCCTAATTTGAGGACAGGTTCAATCGAGATAGGACAACACAACGGCCAGACACTCTATAGGCTCTACATCGACTTTATAATGAAATCGATGTGAGTGCTGTCAAAATGTGATTTTGCTAAATGGCCACCATATTTGGTTTGGAACGCTTTATGAATGAAGTTGTACCTTATTAGAGACAGAGTTGGAATTCGCTTATAAAAATTATTTGCACTGTCCAAGGAAACTGTATATACCTAGGCGCAGTAAGTCGTCTATCGAAATACAACAGTAACAGTGACAGTGTCCATTTTCTCAATAGGCCAGGCCAATGCGCATTGTGATGAGTAGAGCCAACGCGCGTTAACTCTAATTACTCGTTACTCTTGAAATGGAATTAATAATTCCTCGTGTGAGTGGTAGTGGTAGCCCAAGTGTTTACTCGTTAGTAAGGAATTTGGACATTTATTAATTTGTAGAGAGAGTAGTTGAGAGCCCTGTTAAGTACAAGTCTCTGTATGGGACGATATCTCGTTAAAAAATGGTTTAGGTTGGTATTTTTATTTAGGTGTGATTTTGGTACTCAAAGAAAAATGACATTTTTTTTTAGATAAATGATCAGATGTTTATTTCATAATAAAGAGGAAGGTATGCCGTTAATAATGAAAAAAAACATCAGCCAAATGGCCACCACGAGCACGCATACAGGACCATATCCTTTTCATGAAATTTTCCATAACCAAATCGCAAAGTGGCTGCCCTATGTCCTCGATAGCCTCACGAATTTTATCCTTGAGGTCTTGAATCGACGCTGGGCTATTGCCGTAGACCTTATCTTTCACGTGACCCCAAAGGAAGAAGTCGCAAGGTGTTAAATCACAAGATCTCGGTGGCCAATTGTGATCACCTCTTCGAGAGATAGCACGATTCGGAAACTTTTCCCGTAAAATATCAATGGTTTCGTTGCTTGTGTGGCACGTAGCGCCGTCTTGTTGTAAGTAAACGTTGTCCGGATCAATACCATCCAACTCCGACCATAAAAAATCATTAATTATCTCTCGATAACGCAATCCATTCACCATAACTGTTGATCCAACCTCATTTTCGAAAAAGTAAGGTCCAATGACCCCGCCGGACCATAAACCGCACCAGACAGTCACACGTTGAGGATGGAGAGGCTTCTCAACAATAACTCTTGGGTTTTCCGAGCCTCAGATGTGACAATTTTGCTTGTTGACGTAGCCACCGAGGTGGAAATGGGCCTCACCATCAGTCAAGATGATTTTTCGATGGAATTCCGGATCATTTTCATGCATTTCAAGGACCCAATCAGCAAAGACACGACGTTGTTGATGATCGGCCGGCTTGAGTTCTTGTGTTAACTGAACTTTATAAGCCTTAAGACCCAAGTCTTTATGAAAAATACGGTGTAATGAGGTTTGTGGAATGCCCAATTCCAAAGAACGACGAGGAATGGACAAACCTGGGTTTTCTTTAACACTTTGGGCTACAGCAGCAATATTTTCAGTTTTTCTTGAGCGACGTGCACGAGTTTTATTCTTCACATCACTATCTTGTGCCAACAGCTCGAAATTTTCCACCAATTTCTGTATTGCGGTCCGACAAGGTGCTTAACGACGACCAAAAAATACTTCAGTTTTGCGAATTGTGACTGCAAGATTTTCACCATTTTTGTAGTGAATTTTAGTAATTTCAGTGCATTATTGAAGCGTGTATCGTTCCATTTTTAGTAATGGCGTAGTTTCTACTTGTCAAATGTCAAAGAATAAAAGCTTAAAAAGTGACAGCTACCGAAATAGCGGATCATTCACAACAACACCTCTTATTGGAAAACCCTTTACTAAGAACTATAGGTTTGGATGAAAATAAAATCATTTTTGTGCAATACCCATGTGAATATTGAGGTATGGAAACCGAATAGTGGTTGCGTCTCACACCAATATAAAGTCTCATGTAAAGGGAGACCTATGATGGGATTGAATGTCTGCAATCTAGCTTAAGCCAATGTGCAATTACATTGAGTTTGAATGATTTATGACCCTTTACGAGCGTTTAACAGAAGTTGGGTAGCAGTAATTTGTCCACATTTGGCACAAGCTTAAAACTGCATAGTCGGATGGAGGTAACTCCGTTTCCCAACTGCGTCGGGAAAGATGCCCCCATTTCCCGATAAAAGCCAACCAAACCCAGCATGATCTTCGGCATCCGACTTCAAACACTGTTCGTATATTTTGTCGAAGGCACCCTTTGACACTTTACTCATTAAAAACCTAGCAAAACCTCGGCTTCTATCTTCAAAATTCTTCTTAGCCTCAAGTGCGCCTTTCTTTATCTGCTACTTGTACTCCATAAAGCGAATGAAACTCCATCAGATTAGGTGCCACTATCTGTATACCTCCTTCAAACAACGTCCATGTATTCCTTTAAATTGCACCCTGTTTTTGGATGAGTTTCCCACAAAACTCACCAGAACCTATATACTTTCTCACGAATATAGAATGAGCAGCATCCCGTTTCCTTTAGTCATATACTCGTACAACTGAATTTATTATCCCTTTCCGAGGACTTGGAAAAACCGACAAAAATTCAACATAGGACTCCATTTTCTACTCGACCGGTTAAATGGATGCAACATCTAAATTGGTTCCAACTACCTAGGCACCATCCAAGACTACACCTCTAAAGATGCCCAATCATCTCAACATTACATACACTCGCATGAGGCAGGTATACATTTCGGGATCCCTTCGGATTCCGATTGCCATAAAAAAATAAAATAAAAACACATCCAGCTGTAATATATTTATTTGGAAACATTCCGAAGAGTCTTAGAAACTTGAAACCAATCCGCCTTCAATGTCGAACCGGTCGTCTTCGTTTGGTGTATAGGCGTATGTACATATATGCAGATGCGTCTATACCTATAATGCACGGCACTAAATCTGCCGTCTAAGATCATAAATTTCAAATGATTGTCCAATGGGACCTGGGAATAAATGGGATGCACGATAGGGACACAATAAAAAGACACAATCAATTGGGAAAACCAGTCGCAGACAAAAATCCACAGACTTCCATTTTTGGAATGTATCCCAAAACACACAAAAAAAAAAAAAAAACAACAACAACAACGCATAGGGAACATAAGCTTATTATGCTCGTAACTTGCTGATGAAACACGAAATTTCGTCGGTTAATGTGTCCACCAGCAGAGGCCCTCGGCGGTGGCGGTGGTGGCGGCGCGACTCTGAACGTTTAGATTCTGGTCACATCTCGGTGAGGGCAGCATTTAAAATGCTATTAAGATCCTGTGCCGAGATGTGCTATGTATTTCGAGTCGCTCCCGTCCTTCTCCCTGTCGTCGTCGTTGCCATCGTTTACACTCGTAACATTAAGTCGTAAATTTCGTTTCCGTACTGGAAACAGATCATATTCCAGATGTCGTCACGGGTCTTTTGATTCAGCGAAATGTCATGTTGAATCATGTACGGCCCCACTGATGGGCCTTTTGATAGACAATCCCATGGTTTGGGGAAAAGCCCACGAAAAACGTAAAACTCTTTATTAGCATAAGATTGAGCTGCCATCAATTATACTCCGGAATTGATTTGTAGTAATTTAATTTCGGGATTATCCTAGCGGGGTGCTATTAAGCTAGACACTCGGAGGTATGTAGAGGAACCTATATTGATCGGGAAAGGGGACTTAGGGCGAGGCTTGCGACAAGTTTTGTAAGCACTTTGTAAGAGTGGGCCGTAGAGTAACAAAGTTTATTGACCTGCCACTATAGGCTCGGTTCTAGGCATTGGGTCTTATCGCCCAAAACCATAACGTCCAAATTGAAAAATGTCATAACGGCCAAAAACCACGACATCGCTCAACATTTAAAGGAATAAAGCGGCGCAGAGCCCAAATTGAATGACATATCGCCCAAAGTAAGTATATAAAGTCTTAACGCCCCAAACTACAAATATCATAAAGCCCAAAATATTTCTTCCTATTAGGTTTGGGTGTTATGTCATAGTTTTTGGGCGTTATGACGTTTTTAAAATGAGAAAACTTACTTTTGTTTGACATCAAACAAAATGCAAAAATATATTTTTGGCGTCTACTTAATTTTGTCATTTTCTACAAAAAACCGTTAATTTACTCCTATTTTTTACAATCTCTATAACCTCACGCTAGGAAAAACAGTTGAAAAAAATAACAAGCACTCTGAGCATAAACAAGGTGACCAAGAAAATATGCACAATGAACTTAAAGAACTACAACAAATTAAAAATTTAAAAAAACAATGCAGTAATACAAATTCTTCAAGTAGCATTAAAAAAATTATTTGAAAATGTTTGTGAAAGGTAATACTCGCCAGTTCAAGTATTGAAGAGCAACTAACTCTTATCACTTATTATACTAATACAATTTCGATAGCTGCACACAGGAATTAACAATTTAGCGAACTGTAAACTTGATAAGGCTACTCTGTTGTATTTTTCGGTTACAATAGGGTCAGGTCAGGCAGCGGTGCCAGACGGTCATAATATTTCCCCCCAGATAACTCTGAAAAACCCCCAGATTGGGCTACTTTTTTCAAAAAAACCCTCAACTTTTTTTCATTATTTTTTTAAACTTTTTTTGTATGATTTTAAAGAAGTTTGGTTTTCCGAATGCAAAAACAACACAGTGTCAACGCATGTTGCATTTTGAAACATCTCGTAAATTTTAAAATAACATACATAGTTTAAGGTTACCAAAAAGAATATTATAACAAAATACAAATAAATTAGAGTTTAAAAAAACCCCTAGATTTCCCCCTAAACAATTTCTCCCCCCAGATTTCCCCCGTTGGCCGAAAAAACCTGGACGATGACAGCCAAGATTTCCGTCCACCTGACCAAAATGAAGCGAGGATAGCAATATCTAAGCTTAAATCCAACAAGGCTGCTGGTCCAGACGGCTTACCTGCCGAGCTCTTCAAGGCAGCCGGAGATGACTTGGTAGAGTGCATACACCAAGTCATCTCCAAGATTTGGTTAGAGGAAAGTATGCCTGATGAATGGAACCTCAGCATTGTTTGCCCGATCCACAAGAAAGGAGACCCTCTAAACTGCGCCAACTACAGAGGCATCAGTCTCCTGAACACCTGAACACTGCGTATAAGATCATGTCTGCTGTATTGTGTGAACGCCTGAAACCATTCGTCAACGATCTGATAGGTCCCTATCAGTGCGGTTTTAGGCCCGGTAAGTCCACGACCGATCAAATATTCACACTACGGCAGATCTTGGAAAAAACCCAAGAATACCAGATCGATACTCACCATCTTTTTATCGATTTTAAGGCCGCATTTGACAGCGTTTATAGAGACGAGCTATACAGAGCCATGTCTAGTTTTGGCATCCCTGCCAAACTTGTCAGATTGTGCAGAATGACGATGGAGAACGCTCGCTGCTCCGTAAAGGTCGGAAACAATCTCACCGAGACCTTTGATGTTAGACAAGGTGATGCGCTGTCAAGTGACTTCTTCAACATCATTCTTGAGAAGATTGTGCGAAACTCACAAGCCAACACCAGAGGCACAATTTTTTATAAGTCTGTGCAACTGCTTGCATACGCCGACGACATTGACATTGTTGGTACAACACAGCGAGCTGTCACTGGTGCGTTTGCAAGTATTAGTACAGAAGCGGCAAAAATGGACTTAGTGGTGAATGAGGGTAAAACAAAATATATGCTGTCAACAAGAAGGGACACACAACATCGACGAATCGGGCAGAACGTCACGATAGACAGCTATAACTTTGAGGTAGTTAGGGACTTTGTTTACCTCGGCTCCGCTATAAACTCTGATAACGACATCACATCAGAAATCAAACGAAGAATCACACTTGCCAACCGCTGTTTCTTTGGCCTAAGACGGCAACTGATAAGTAAGGCCTTGTCGAGAAATACTAAGGAAACTCTGTATAAGACCCTCATAATCCCAGTCTTGCTTTATGGTGCAGAAGCATGGGCGCTATCAAAGGCGGATGAAGATCTCCTTGGTCGTTTCGAACGCAAAATTCTTCGAGTGATTTTTGGTCCCGTTTGCATTGACGGGCTTTGGAGGAGAAGATTTAACAGCGAACTCTACGAGCTGTACAGCGACATTGACCTGGTCAGAAAAGTACGCATCAGTCGTCTAAGATGGCTGGGACATGTAGAGCGAATGGACACCAACGCTCCGGCCCGAAGAGTCTTCGATTCTAACCCGGAGGGACAACGCAGTAGAGGAAGACCTCGCCTTAGGTGGCGCGCGCAAGTGGAAGGGGACCTCAACCAACTTGGAGTGCGCAACTGGAGGTAGTTAGCCAAAGATCGCGCTAACTGGAGAGGCGTATTGGTTGAGGCCCAGGTCCACCCCGGACTGTAGCGCCACCTAAGTAAGTAAGTAAGTAAGTTGCCTAGCAATGTTTTGGGCGTTATGGCATTTTTCAATTTGGGCGTTATGATTTTGGGCGATAAGACCTCGGTTCTAATGGTAAAAGTTGCTAAATTTACAAGTACATAATTGAATCACGAGTAGTAAGTGACCTCACACTGAGCGCCAGTCAATATAATGGCTTAAATCTATAATGATTTTTGATTTTGCCGTGACCTGAAATATTTTTCAATTAACTTTTGGGGTATGAGCTACGGTGACAAATTTTTCAACCACAATAAAGAGGATTTTTTTTTTAGGCAAAAATATAGTCGAAAATGGTTAAAGCAAATTATTATTTGACCTTCAAATGGCCTATTTTAAAACATCAGAGAGGACAGTAGCGAAAAAAGGATCCTCTCGAAAAGAGGACGAATTTTCACCGTAGCTATGACCTATGACCGGACCGCAGAGTCCATACCTCACCCTTTTACCCTGTTGAACCTCGTGTGGGTTGACGTCGTCCCTTGGTTCATCGCCATTCAACCAAAATTCGTCGCTAAAGATGACTTTTCGGTCAAAATTGGGGTCCTCCTCCAAATGCTCCGAAAGGTTAGGTTAGATAGGCGGGTTGGCGTGGAGTATTCTGCGCCACACTCAGGTCAATATTGACCGATCGTGATGCCCATTGGGGGAAAAGGATGTTTGAGTAAATCCTCTGGATTTGATAAAAGTCATTAATTTGTCTATATGTGTGCTGGAAAGCTCGTCTAGCTCGTGGAAGAAGTGTCTCCCTAGGAATCTGTGCCTAATGTGTTGGAGATCTTGGCAGTGACACAGGAAGTGTGTTGTATCCTCAACAACTTCCTCATCACCGCAGCCTCTACAAAGTTTTTCTTCCGTCAAGCGTTACTTCTTCATGTGATCCCGCAGAGTGTTGTGCCCCGTTAGGATTCCTACGAGGGTGGAAAGAGATTTTCTACCCTTTCGTAGGAGGCTCTCGGTTTTGGCTTCATTGAAGATTTCCAGTGCGGTACATCTTGAGTTCGCCTTTCTTGTGGCCTTTTTCCCTGCTTCAAGCTTGAGTGAGCAAGGCGGGATATTCACAGAGGGATCAGCTTGTTCTGATACAGCTGTGGAACCTAGTCTAGCTAATTCGTCCGTTTTCTCGTTGCAAGGAATGCCTTCCTGGGTAATACCTTATACTGAGTGCCAAGAACCCTTAGTTCTTCGCGACAGCATTTCACAAGCTTTGATTTTATTTCTACCGCAGTTAATGCTTTTATTAGGCCTGGTTGTCGATAAAGAAGAAGGTACTGCCCTTACCACAGACTCACGGGCTGCTGTTGTCACTGCTAGGAACTCTGCTTGGAAGACACTGCTGTGGTCAGGGAGACGTACCGATTTTGATGTACCCAGCGACTCAGAGAAGACACCTGCCTGACCCTACCCCGGTTTCCATTTTTGATCCGTCCGTAAAAACGGTTATGGATTGCGTGTTAGGTATGAGTCCGTCTCTCCATTCTTCCCTGCTAGGATATGCGCTCGAGAAAGGTCTTGTGAAATATAAGTATGGCGTAATGTAATCTGTGTTAGGTACATAGCTAAAATATTTCTGTAGGATCAACGAATGACCCCTTTCATTTAGTTTCCAGTTTACTGATTGACTTATTCTCATGGCACTAATGGCGGCTGAACATTGTATAAAGATGTCTAGCGGCAGCAGATTGAGGATAGCCTCAAGGCCTGTGGTTGGAGTTGTCCTTATCGCGCTGGTGGTGCCAATGCCAATACACGCAAGTCTTTGTACCTTCGTAATGGCCTTTAGGTAGGTGGCTTTGTAGGTTGCCGGCCACCATACGAGACTGCCATAGGTCAGTATGGGTCTTACTATAGCCGTGTTCATCCACAGTTTAATTTTAGGAGATGGTCCCCAGGTTTTCCCAAAAATTCTGCTGCAGGAGTAAAAGGCTACTGTGGCTTTTTTTATTCTTTCGTATGTGTTCAATTTCCAGTTTAGTTTTTTGTCCAGTATAACGCTCCGAAAGCTAGTCAGCGAGAAAAAAGTGCATCGTTTTTGAACTCCTGCTCAAGTTGAAGTTTACGGAACGCCGACTTCTTAGGCACAGCCAGGAATTGACTGCCCCAGATCGTCTATACACCGCCTATTCACGGACCAAGGCAGTTTTCTCGACTGATCTAACGTTTGTGTGACTTAGAGATGTTGGGTGAATGTTTACCCAATCGGTTGTCTCAAATTTGAAGTGACGAAGAGTACTAGACAAACCTTTACTGAAAAGGTAAAACGGCTTAAGTAGACGTAAAATTAAGTCTACTTAAGCCGTTTTACCTTTTCAGTAAAGAGTCATCTTGCGCCAAGTAGAAGGAGACCTCAACCTAGTTTTTGTGTAAACCTGTGGTACAGATCGGGATTTTTGGAGATATTTGGTATAATTATCACACAATTCACCACGGTCCTCATTTTTGTCCTTTCTGCTTTGGCAAAAAATTGCAAGAAGTTAATGTTTTTAAAATATTCGAGTATTTTTTGCTTCTTTATATTTCGTATGTGCTCATGTCATTTACCAAACTACCCACCCCCAAAATGCCTATGCGATATAACTTCTGCCGTCATCAGGCCAACTTAAACAACAAAAATAATGAAACCCGCTCCGTCCATCCAAATCGAGCCCAAAGACAAATTGTCAGTTGAAATGAGATTTGAATTGAATAGATAAACAATTTATTCGCCATTCCGTTTGTTGCCACAAAGTGACATTTAATGTGTTCTTCGATGACACATGCAACAGAACGGGGAAAACTTTTTTAATTTGCGGACTTTTGTTTTATGTGGTAACAGATGTTTCTAACGGCCATAATTTCCCAAGGACATCAATTCACTGACTATAGGTGGCGAATTCACCATTCTGCAGACGAAGGATGGCTTTTTCTATTTAATTGTATATTTATACGTCACCCTAGACATATGAGTTTAGGTGAATGTTTACCTTACACGAAATGTGCTGTCACTCTCTAGCTGTTTGACATTTTTGCCAAATATGTCCATCCAAATTGAATGGATGACATGCGAAGTAAACACAACCAATTGGAAGGTGATGGGGGTTTTCATTTTTGGTTGATTGTTTGTTTTTGTTGCCTTTCATAGTGATCGGAGAGAATATGCCATTTTGATTCGTTTTTTTAGATTCTGTCGAAAAATCTCTATGTTATGTCCTTCTTTGTTCTTCCCTACCTAATTAACTCACCCTGGCAGTTACCCTTCCCCCTGTAATTTGTACCATAACGCATTTGTTTGAGTATTAGTAAGCAACCGAAATGATGCACTCGCTCTCGGTCAACTCATAACGCATCCGATCAACTGAAACACAATGCACGCACGGTTATAAAACAACACCCGTCCCGTAAAAAACCCTGGTTAAGACACTTTTGCCTCTTCAGCGATAATTAAATTGAAAGGAGTTTAATGACGCATCCCAAATTATTTCAAGTTCACGAATATAATTGGACACAAATGAAAAATGTAAATTACATAGAGAGAGGTGCTCCTACCGGACAGTTCCTTTGAAAACCGCCGAATTGAATGGCATTTAATTTTCTAAGCGGGAATCGCCCTCTCTCTCGCTCACTTTTTGAAGATGGACGAAAAGCCATTATGGCCTCAATGGCAGCCATTTCAAGCGCGCTTATAGTCTCATTAAAACATAATTTCTAAGGCTACCCGGTTTGTCGATGGTATAGGTCGATGTTGTTTGGCATGAAACGTTTTTCTTCCTTTCACTCCGCGTAAGGTGAGCGTGGTAAACTCATTAGCCACCGAATTTTTGTAATTAACTTTTCGGGCAGTTACACCTTTTACACTGAACAGTAGCGGAGAAGATTTATTGTACCTACAAACATATGAGGGTAAGAGTTTTCCTGAAAACTAAATTGGCTTCTTTATTGGTTGCTAGGGCACCAAGGATTTTATATATATTTCTTCAGAAATTCGCTCTCTCATTTCATTCAGGTTCAGTTCATAAAGCAATTAAAAATAAATTTTAGTGGGCGCGCGCAATAAAAAGCTTAATAGACTGAGGTTTTATGCGGCCATATCGTCAGAGCTGTATGGACGCATTTTGAGACAACGGTCAGAGGAGTCAGTCGTAAAGTGACTTGAATGAAGTGGAAACCACTAGCCGTGGAAGTTTACGAGTCGAAAATGGACTTGGGGAATTCAATTGAGTTTAATGTTCAATTCGTGCATTGGACTCTCGGATGAGTAGATAATAAACTTAAGTTCTGTTATACTGTTAAAGATTACCTTGGTAGTTTCGGCTATTTGTGGTTTACAAAAGTATGCCAAATTACGAGTTTCGTACTTTTTTAGGTCCGCCTTAGAGTTCATGTTCTAAATGCGAATTTTCCGCCACTCACTTCTGAATTTATGCATTTTTTGTTGACGCCTTTTTGGGTTTGCGTTATTTAGAGGTTTGGCAAGATATTTATTAACCACTGTACTGTTGTAGGTGAAGACGGATTTTCAAAATGAGTTTTTGGAGTCTTAAAAAAACTGCTGGAAATTCCAGCAGATTTTAAAATATACCTCTATTGCTAGCTCTACGATTGAAATAAAAAACCCTTACAGGAAGACAGGCAAAGATGGCGAAAAGTAACCGATTTGCTTCACTCAAAAACGCATTTTGAGCACAAGTCGAGGAACATTGCAATGGGTGGGTGTCTGCAGGATATGATAATTTCAGGTATTACATTCGGCGATTGTGGCAACCTATGCTCTGAGCCTGAGATCGCAAGTTAATTACGTGGCAAGCAAATGACTCCAGAAGTCCTACTGCGACAAAACTACCACATCAACTTTCCTCAGGCAACGGAATGGCTTAGGCTAGACTCTGAGCCAGGGCAAGAATGCCATCGTATTTTTCCGGATGGCTTCAAAACCGGACAGGGGTCTGGTTCTGGAGTCTTCGTGGAAAGCGAGAACATTAGACTTTACTACCCCTTAGGAAACCATGCGTCTGTCTTCCAAGCGGAGATTTTTGCTATCCTTATGGCTATGCGCTATATTGTGACAAACAGGTGGAGGGCTAGGAGTATATGCGTTTGCAGCGACAGCCAAGCTGCATTAAAAGCGCTGTATATGTATATTCTCCCGTTCTACATAAATTGTAACAAATGGACTGAAGACTACGAACAGTTTAACAACATTATGCTACAATTATCAAACAAAAGTATTCTTACTATGGGTGACTTCAATTCAAGAACTAACAATTCACAAGTAACGTCAATTCGCAGCACAAATAACTCTACAATAGACCTCAACAGCAGAAACTCCAAGGATAATGTACGCAATCAAAATGGTACAAATCTTTTGGAAGTGTTACAGATGATGTATGATTGCATTATTTTGAATGGTTGTACTAACGGAGATATTGAAGGTCACTATACTTTTATAGGAGGTCAAGGTAAATCTGTAATTGATTATTGTGCTGTAAATAATGATTGGGTTGATCTTATTCAAAAATTTGAAGTACAAAGTAAAAGTTACTCAGACGTCAGACCACTTGCCAAAAGGAAGTAATCTTCAGCTTATTCCGCGACTCAGGAAACAGGATGACGTATTGATATACCAAAACAAACTAGATATAAATCTTTCGGCAGTAAGTGCGGTGGTTAATTCAGCCGAAGAACGTACACATCAACTTGTAACTTGTATAAGGGAATCCGTAACAAGAGTACACGTGAACATTTGTAAATGTTTTAAACAAAAATGGTTTGACAGAGAGTGCATGAACGCGAGAAAAAAGTCATTTAACCTTTTGAATGCATTCCGGAACTTCAACTGCCAAAATTTGAAAAATTGGTACATCGAAGCAAATAATCAGTTCAAAAATCTATGTGTCAAAAAGAAAACTGAGTTCGAAAACCATCAAGCTTATGTACTTGGTCAAACAAGAGATTCGAAAGAGTTCTGGAAGGTGACAAAAGAAATTAATGGTGCGAGCTTTAAAATAGGGTCCGGAGTATCTGCTGACGATCTTGCCACCCACTTCAAAAACACTCTTCAAAACAAAGCAGAACTTAAATTTTCGTATGCTGAACCTCTATTCACTGATGACATATTGGATAGCGAAATCACCATAGTCGAAGTACAGCTTGTTCTTCACAAAGCAAAAAACGGAAAAGCTCCAGGAGAAGACGGGATTCCATACGAATTTTTCAAGAACGCCACTCCAGCCTTTATTAACCAACTAACATCCCTTTTCAATGAAGTGTTTGCAAAAGAGGATATTCCTGTGTCATTCAAGAAAGCTGTGATTTTCCCTATTCACAAAAAAGGAGACATTAATAATGTGGAAAATTACAGAGGCATATCGTTTATGAACATTATCTCAAAAGTGTTTTGTGGTGTACTTGCTGGAAACCAATAATATACTGACCCAATTCCAAGCTGGTTTCAGAAAAAATTTCTCAACCGTTGATCTTTTTTTTGTGCTAACCTCCGTCGTTAAAGCATTCCAAGCAAAGAAGAAGAAAGTTTACGCATTTTTCGTTGACTTTAAGTCTGCTTTTGATCTGGTGAATCGTAACGCACTTTTCTACAAACTATCCCAACTAGGCATATCTACGAAGTTCATCCGTATAGTAAAGGAATTGTATGCAGAATCAAAAGCATCTGTCTGGGATGGATCAACGTACTCGGAATGGTTTCAAACGGATTCCGGTGTTAAACAAGGATGCCTTTTAAGTGCTCTTTTATTTGCGCTTTTTATTAATGATGTAGAAGCTCACTTACCTGGAGGTCCCCGGATTGCTAACTTGACCATAAATGTTCTCCTATATGCCGATGATCTGGTTTTACTATCTGAGTCGCCAGATAATCTCCAGCTGATGATCAATCGCCTAGCAGAATACTGTAGTAAATGGGGCAAAAATAATGGTGTTCGCAAGATCCGCCCGGAACCAAAATGTATATAACTGGCACTTCAATGGAAACCCTTTACAGATAGCTAATGAGTACAAGTAACTGGGAGTAAATCTTAATAAAACCATGGATTTTAACAAACACGTTAACATTAAAACAAAAACTTCACAAAGTCTGTTAAATATTTCTTGGAGAAACATATTTTTAAACCAGCGAATAGTGCTATCAGCGAAATACAAGATATTTGATGCTGTTGTTAAGAGTTCGCTTTGCTATGCTGCCCAGGTGTGGGGAAACAACGAATACGAAGCGATAGAAAAGTTTCACAGATGTTTTTTGAAGAAACTTTTCAATTTGCCTCTAAAAACTCCAAACTATGCCTTGTATCTGGAAACGGGTCTACCTAAAATGTTTACCAGCACGCTTAAGTTACAAGCTGACTACATTGTCAAGGTTTTATCCCATCACGATGACCGACTGTCAAAACAAATGGCACTCTATGAGCTAAGAAACGAGGACTGGTGGGTATCGAAATGGAAAGCTTTGGGAAATTCGTGTGGAGAAATTGTATCGCTAAATCCATTAAATCTGAGACATGTTAAGGATCAACTTTACAGAATAATACAAAGTCATGAGAATTTTGAACGCGAAGCACTTATAGATGAAGCCCGAACATCTCAAAACAGACTACTTTACTCCCAACTGAAAATGAATCTTATGGAAAAAAACTACTTCAATGATGCACTAAATTACAAAGAAATATCTTTAATATTCAAAACAAGATGTGAAGTCCTTGGCCTAAACGGATCACCATACAACGGCAGTTTTAACCAGTTTTGCACCTTATGCAATTTGAAAGCAAACGAAGACTGCTTCCACTTCATGGGTATATGTCCCATTTTTGCTGCAAGAAACAATCACAGTGCTAAATGAATTCGACTGGAAAAAACTATATTATTTTTTGAAAACCATATATAAATATAGGATGTTACTTATAACTGAATTTGTCTAAAAGCATTAAATTTCTTCTACAAATTTCATTCATACCAATAATATTATTTATTCAATTTGCTAACCGAGCTGACGGCAATGCCATAGCTACAAAATTCATAAAAATTATAAACAATGTATCCAAGGAAAAAAAACGAAAAAATAAATGAATTACTTACTTAATTACTTACTTACTTACTTAAAAGCGCTGCTTAACCCTCTTACCTCGTCTAAATTAGTGCTCGAACTCAAGCTTTCTCTGAACTTGGTCGGAAGGCTAAATACAGTGTATCTTGTTTGGGTCACACTGGTATCCTTGGAAATGAGATAGCTGATGAGCTTGCCAGGCTGGGTTCAGAGGAAGAATTCTTAGGACCTGATCCTGCGTTGGGTCTGCCTTCATCTGTGGTTAAGTCATCCATTGATACTTGGGTTTCTTGCGAACATGAGTGTCGGTGGCGTGGCTGTGCTGGGTGTGGACAGAATAAACGACTGCGTCCGGAAATCTGCAAAAAGTCGGCGGCCTTCCTTCTGTCTCTCAGAAGGAGCGACTGTAGACTGCTTGTGGGCGTTTTTTCGGGCCACCAAGCTTTATCCAAACACTTAAATGTTTTGGGCTTGAGCGTCTCCACCATCTGTCCTGACTGTGGAGAGGATGGCGATACAGCGGAGCACTTCCTCTGTAGCTGTCCTGCCTTTGCTCGCATCAGGTGGTGGATCTTTGGGGCTGACGTGCGGTGAGTGCCGAACATCTAAGCTCTTCATCACTGAAGCTCCTTCTCATCTTTCTTCGAAAGACGGGAAAACTAAGTACATAAATGTAAGGTGTCTGTATGGCAGTAAAATTAACCAGTGGTTGTGTCTGAGTGCTCCATCGGATAGTAACAACCTGCGACAGAAAAAAAAAGCAAAAAGATCTGTTACCTCAAGAGCTTGGTCTACACAAGGAAGATGGGCCTTATAGACGATGATTCCTGTTAACTGCCCGATAAAGAAAGCTGTGACAGCGGCTCATATACTGTGTCAGTTACCATCAGTATCAGACAAAAGAATGGAGATCTGGAGACATGATCTGGATAACTCAGGGCAACATGAAACATATCTCCCACAAACAGATGTTAGGACTGATACTCTATACAGTCCGATCTTTAGGATAGTGATTAAACTCCCCTGCCACTTGTGAATGGCGCTCATGCCGAGGGCTTCCTCTTCCATCTGGGTTTTTGGGTTGGATTAAAAGTCAAAGTCATTGATCTCCTCCAAATCAAGGCGAGTTGTTGAAATAGTTCACAAATATCCTCATGAAAGCGTCCATGCTACTGCTGCATTTTCTTCAGAATGTTAGTGATAGGTAAGTGTCATTTTAAATTCATTTTAATTTATGTCTTTAATTAAACTTATATACTAGATAAAAACGATTAAATCTAATTTACAACTAACATTAATCTTATTCTAGCTTACTGGCTCTTAGCGAGCGCTCTATAAACTTACTCTGAAGGGTAAGTGTGTTCGGTCCTTCATATCGATGTCGCCAGCTTATGCGAGTAATGGTACAGATTTCTTGGGGATTGCTAGATTGAGGCTATCACTGTCTTGATGTTCTCTGGTGATCTGATCGACCGACAGACTCTAGTTTTTCATCTTTTCATGCTCGTGGTTTATCTGAACGTATAGTGACCCATGTAATAATTGATTTTCCGTCAAAGACAGGACCCAACGGGTTATATTGAAGCAATTTAGATAGATAGGTAGATAAAGGGTTTTTCAATAAGATGTGTTACTGTGAAAAGATATGGTCCTGTATGCATGCTCGTGGTAATATTTTATAAATACCTTCCTCTTTATTATGAAATAAACATCCAATCATTTATCTCAAAAAATGGCATTTTTCTTTGAATACCAAAGTAACACCTCTTATTGGAAAACCTTTTATTATCGTTATTTTCTATTTATGTGAAACTACAAATAATGTTCAAAATAAAGTATATTACACAGCTTGGATTATCAGCCGCTTTAAAAACTTGGAATTCAATTCAAGCATTTATCTTCAAGCTTTAAAAATCAAACACACCTCCAAGACTGTTAGATTATTATTAAAATAGATGTTTATGGTTGTTCCCAAAGAAAGGTTAAGCTACCCATATATATTGATCTATGCTTGATGGCTCTTTTGCTCTTTTAAAGCGAACCTTAGTAGGTTGTTGACGAAGCAGTGTCATAAGCCCACAGGCCAAAAGTCCACAATCGTCTTTTAACCCCCACAACTGATTGTGGACTCATAACCCACCCAGGTGAGCCAAAAGTTCACACAAAATTCTTGTGGACTTTTGGCTCACTGATTGTGGTCTTATGGCTCTAGTAATGACCTCATTTGTGGTATTTGCAATTTGAAAATTAAACACAAACTACAAGCAAAAGACCGCGCACCCAGCCCGTAATCTAAAAGAAACCCAAGTAGGGGGGTTGCAGTGGGGCAGCATGCCCCTCCGTACACATTTCATAATACAATGGTAGCAATTCGCATGCACCATTAAATTATAAAACATTCCCTTTTTGAGTTGTTTTAATTTATTTTTTATAGTCATATGGATAATTATGGACTTATGGCCTACTTTCATTTTAAGATTGTGAACCTATGACCCAAATTATTGTGAACTTTTGACTCACCTGGGTGGGTTATAAGTCCACAATTGATTTGTGGTCGTATAACCCACCTAGGTGGGTCAAAAGACTATGGTGGACTTTTGGCCTGTTGGTTGGCATCAGCTAACTCCTGCCAGTTTTTGATTGGACAGAAGTTACGTCTAATAAAAAACAACAAGACAATTTTTTTTAAGTTATTCGTAGATCTTAGCATAACTTTTCGAATGCATACCGCACTTGCTTTTAGACTTCTCGTTAAAATATAGGGTAAGCCTGATTCTACATGAATTGCGTCGCTGGCTGTAGATTGGGGAAGCCTATAGATGTTCTTAAAGAAGTACCTTTGCATGCTTTAGATCTCATTACTCTGCTGATAGCCGTACATGTCGTTGCCATAGCAAAAACAACTGTTAATTCTGGCATTCGACATTTTTTTTTTTTCAAATTCGCCATATTGTTTTCCTATAAGTTTTCTGTCAGTTCAGAATCCGTGTGACATGCCAAAAATTACAACAAATATGAAATCAATGCTGCCAACCGCTGCCAACCGTGGGGGAATGTGATAGAGTTCGGCAATACCACATTTTAACATAGCTGAATGCTATTGGTTGGTTATTAAATGTTTTTAAAAGGTGATTAATATAATTTGTTTGGTTAGTAATACTATCTAAATTCGTTCTTTTCCTACAACCATTCTGCTGATCTGATAGGTCCCTATCAGTGCGGTTTTAGGCCCGGTGAGTCCACGACCAATCAAATATTCACACTACGGCAGATCCTGGAGAAAACCCAAGACGTCCAGATCGATACTCACCATCTTTTTATCGATTTTAAGGCCGCATATGACAGCATTTATAGAGACGAGCTATACAGAGCCATGTCTAGTTTTGGCATCCCTGCCAAACTTGTCAGATTGTGCAGAATGACGATGGAGAACGCTCGCTGCTCCTTAAAGGTCGGAAACAATCTCACCGAGACCTTTGATGTCAAAAAATGATTTAGACAAGGCGACGCGCTGTCATGTGACTTCTTCATCATTCTTGAGAAAATTGTGCGAAACTCACAAGCCAACACCAGAGGCACAATTTTCCATAAGTCTGTGCAACTACTTGCATACGCTGACGACATTGACATTTTTGGCAGAACACAGCGAGCTGTTACAGGAGCGTTTGCTAGTATTAGTACAGAAGCGGAAAAAATAGGTTTAGTGGTGAATGAGGGTAAAACAAAATATATGCTGTCAATAAGAAGGGACACACAACATCGACGAATCGGACAGAACGTCACGATAGACAGCTATAACTTTGAGGTAGTTAGGGACTTTGTCTACCTCGGTTCCGCTATAAACTCTGACAATGACATCACATCAGAAATCAAGCGAAGAATCACACTTGCCAACCGCTGTTTCTTTGGCCTAAGACGGCAATTGATTAGTAAGGCCTTGTCAATCATCATCCCTGTCCTGCTCTATGGCGCAGAAGCATGGACCCTAGCAAAAACGGGTGAGGATCTTCTAGGTCGCTTCGAGCGCAAAATTCTTCGAGTGATTTTTGGTCCCGTTTGCGTTGACGGAATTTGGAGGAGAAGATTTAACAGCGAACTCTACGAGCTGTACAGCGACATCGACCTAGTCAGAAAAGTACGCATCAGTCGTCTAAGATGGCTGGGACATGTAGAGCGAATGGACACCAACGCTCCGGCCCGGAGAGTCTTCGATTCCAACCCGGAGGGACAACGCAGTAGAGGAAGACCTCGCCTTAGGTGGCGCGCGCAAGTGGAAGGGGACCTCAACCAACTTGGAGTGCGCAACTGGAGGCAGTTAGTCAAAGATCGCGCTAACTGTAGAGGCGTATTGGTTGAGGCCCAGGTCCACCCCAGACTGTAGCGCCACCTTAAGTACCTAACCTAATTATTTTCATTGAGGGATCAAATAAAGTTTAAAACAGCACAGCTTGTTCCACAAACAAGGGCGAGCTGACCTCCTTCCAGCCAGAGCTGCAGTGCCACCTTTCTCACGTTCCGTTTGATCTTCTTTCGAAGCACGCTCCACATGCAAGTCAGTGTGATATCGTTCGATATGCATCGATGTAGGTCACACGGATACATGAAACAAAGTCCATTAGTCTCGAAAATATTGTTGTCGTGCAACTCCGATCCACTATACCGATCACCGATGTATTAAACAGCGCTAAACTGTAACTGTTCATGCAATCGTCGATCTGTTGAATTTATCATTAACACCATGTGCCAGCCGAAATGTCCCCTGATTGGTGGTGGAAAATTTACGACAGGACACACTCATATACCCGAACAGATACCTACCACACATATAATTGACCTCCAATTATTTTTTGTCTGTCATAATATTTATGTATGATCCGCAATCTTGCTGACAACACACAGCTAGTCAAACATAATTTACCGCTGTTTGGTGTTCGGCCAGGATTGGGATAGGAATGCCTGTTCAGTCAGCATAGGTACACCAGAGACGCCAATCCGCCCATAAGAAACAACACTGCGCCATCCCAATGGTGGCTGTGTGGCATTGGTGCGCTGCTACCCCCCATGCAGTCCCGATTCCCAATTAAATGCCATCGCGAGACATTTGTTCATGCTACTTTCTCGCACGTGGACATAAATCAAAAAGATTAATCGAACATAGCTCAATTGGAAATAGCATAGTGCATGGAAACAGCTACATATACAGATACAGCACTTAGACGGAACTGCTGCGACATGAAATACACGATTCATGGCCCGAAAATTGCCGCAGATATTATACCGATACCGAGGCACACGAGCATACTCTCTCGCCATCGCTGGGCGCAAAATGTCTGCTTAATTCCCATGTAATAATGTAAATTGTGTTCATTTGTCACTGCCTCTGGCGCGATAGATGGAGAGCTGGGGGTATTATTTTCCCAGCAGCACCCTCCTCTATTCAAGTGGAAATCGTGTCAAGAGGCAATCAGCATTTATTGGAATGATGTATAGCCACCGGCTTGGGGCGCACACATAGGCAAATATTTGGATCATGAAAATAAAGGCTCCGCGCGAACTGATTTTTGGTAAGTTGTGGAAGTAGAAGTAGGAACACCGCTACTACCATTGTATCCGTAATCCGCGCATCGATCTCCGAGTTCGAGAGCGCTAAGCGCAATTGCTTAATTATATGGCAAGTTCAGAAAGTGACTATCAGAGATTGTGACTGGGCAGCTGATCAGAAATACGAGCAACACTTATGGCCTCGATTTGGGTTGTGTTAAGGCTCACCATCAACCGATATAGATGAGGTTTGCCACAAAAGACCAGCGGTTTATTGTGATTTTATATGACTGTATGTTTTTGCATTAAGGACTCTTTCATTAACCCAAAGAGCGATGGGCTTAGCAACTTATACACCGACCCTATATATTGCCGGAACACCTCACTGTGTTAACTGGGCCACCCTTCCGTTACACCTTGTATGAGGTATATTCTGATGAGTATTAGAATATAGGTTCCAGTTTCGGCGAACAATTGCAGATCCCTTCCATTCGTCAAACAAATAAAAACTCAAGCAAATGGACGGTTCTCAAAATCTAGGCTTTATATGCGACTTATGCGCCGATTTATTTCAGGAGGTACGATATCCTGTTCCAAAACAGAGTTGCTTGTGGATGAACTGAAATATATCGTCTGATAGGGGCATCTCCAATGAAAAGCGGTTCCAAAGACTTAAAGGCGTATAATGGAATGAGCCCCACTGACTAGAGTACCTCTCTATACACACACACTGAACATTGCGCGCATGGCTGGTGGGGCTGCAGTGTTAATAAAGAGTACAATAAAACACCACATAGAAGCAAAATTCCAATTATGTGCCATCCAACCCAAGTAGCATTCGAATAAACATTTTAGGCCTGGCGACGTTCTGGTGTCAATTCGTGATCCCATTTAGGAACTTATGTTTCGAAACAACCAAGTAGCATTTCCTTTTATGTTTCGAAAGTGGCGCAACACAAAGTAGGAATTGTTTTTGACGCAAATCCTATATACCATCTTTGAACATTTCCATTCCATTCCTCAAGCAATAACGTAATAGTGCGTAGTTCTTTTATTGTGTATGCATACCATATAATTTCTGAAGTTGTGATATGTCATACATTTTGTGTACCTTTGTTATGTACCAAAATAATATGCTGACTGTATCAAACATTTCATTATCAAACAGAAAACAGATACTGAAATTTGATGGCGAACATCATTTTGTTCTGAAATATTACTAATGAACTTCGAAAAAAACCTTGGTCCTTACAAAATCTATATATATAAAAATGAATCCCTATTTCCCTTGGTCACGGCATCACGCGTGAGCGGCTGGACCGATTTCGCTAATTCTTTTTTGGTGTATTTGTTATTGTAATGAGACGAATCTTATGCAAGAAAAAATTAAGAAAATTGCGCGGAAAATTAGAAAATTTAAGAATACTTAACCACCATATTAAATTATATCTAATGTAACCATAGCGCTTTTACAATTCAAATTTGTTTGATGTAACCCTATGGCGTTTGGTATAACATTGACAGAATGCGTGTAAATATCGTCAAAGAGGATGAAAAAAAATGAATATCGTTTAAAACAGATGCTTCGATCGGAGTTCTTATATTGATAAAATACATATAAAATAATTAGTTTATTATTTTTAACAAAAACTGAATTTCTTATTGCACATCGTCGAAAAATCATCAAAATGTGGCGTTGTAGGCGTATATGTCGTTTTTTAGTTCAATTAAATTTTCTTTAATATTAATCTTCTTAACTTATACCTATAATTCTTTCGGGATGAAACTCGATGATGATGATATAACTCGATAACCACTAGGTCAATTTTTATGATTCTTCTTTTGTTTTGTTCGTATTGTTGTATTTCAGGTTAACGCAAACTTAAAAGTTAGGATTTCTTACCAGCTATATGGCGTTGTTGTCGATCTATTCTTTTGGATTTCTCTTTTTTGATATGTATAGTTGTATAGGTATGTATTTATAAATTGCATTATTATGATTTAAAATCTATTGCTTTTTATGGTAGATTATTATTATTCTGAGACCCCGTTGGCCGTTGGCTATATGGCTTTAAGATGTGTGGTCCCAAAGCAAATGCATCATCAGCGACGAGAACATTCGGAACGGCTGTTTCATGGCCGGGTAGTACTTTCGGCGGTGGCAAGCAAAGCTGTTGGGTGTTTATCGCTTGTTCAAAAGTACAACGGTTAAAAACGCCGCCATTGAACTTCCGTCCTTATAATTATAAAAAACGCTACCCGAATTGGTGGTGCCACCATAGATTAGATTAGATTGTGGGGCAGGAGAGCTCTCAATAAACTCTGGTACTGCGGCTTCTTAGATGAGCCTATTGTGCCTTCCCTGGTAAATTCTTAGTGCCATATATTAACTCCAGAGACCGTCAGGAAGACAAGGATATTCGCAATGCTGAATTGACGATTTCATCACCTAGGATGTTTTTCCTGAAACGACAAAGGGCGGGACATTCTGTGATTATGTGAAGAGAGGATTCGTCACTCTCGAAACAAAGTCTAAAGATGGGATCCAGTGAGATGCCAATGCGGTGAAATTGTTTTTTCACGCGACCGTGGCCACTGATTATTGCTGTTAGTATTCTCAGGTTGTTTTTATCCAGATTAATCAAGAATATTGATTTTCTGGAGGAGAATTTGGGGAAAAATATTCTGGTGCAATTCTGCACAGCTATATTTTGCCAGATCTCGTTAGACTCTATACGAGATTGGTTCTTGATGTAGTTCCTAAAATGATTTTTGCTGACTCCGCAAAATGTTTCAGGTCCGATGAGTGGAGTGGTTGCTCCGATTTTAGCCAGTGAGTCAACCGATTCGTTACCCTCAAATCCTCTATAGGCTGGAATCCAGTGGAGGTTGACTAGGTTTTCTGACAAAGTTAATAGATGGTTGAGAATGTTTCTAAGACGAGTTTGAATTTGATGACAGATGAGTCAAGAGCTTTGAGAGCTGCTTGGCTATGGTGCCACCATAACGATGCAGTTGGGAAATTGCCACAGCTCATTAAATTGCTGCTCTATAGCTTCCCAACCAGCCGCTGTTAACAAAGAGTGTTAAATAAGGACTTTTAGGTAGTCGTCTAAAAGATCTTTATATATTGCATCCAGCACTTCCGGAATAATGGTAGAAATTGTATTTTGTGGAATCCGAAAAAGATACTGTAGCGATCGGAAACTCTCCCCGGAGGCCAGAAAGCGCAGCGTCAATATCAGTCGCACAGATGCAGGAATGCTGGTGCGCATAACTGTATCGGCCTTTTGAATGTACGGCGTTACCAATTGAAGCAAATGATCGAACTGAGCTGCAGTCATTCGGACAAAATTCTGATACAATTGCGGCTTTTCGGCACGCAATTCTAAAAGTAGTTTTGAGCAAAAGCCGTCTGTCTCGCGGTGGCCAAGCCAATTTTTTCTCCAACACGAACGGCGCTTGCGTGGTAACACAACGAAGTTTTGTTGGCTTTCGTCTTCCTTGTCGGTACCAAGTAAATACGCGGCCATTGTAATTGAAGCACATTTTGTTTTAACATTTATAATTTAACGAATCGAAACGATGACTGTAGGTATATTTATTTATTTAATTTTTTCATTTGATATATACGTCAAAATCAACACAGGAAAATAAAAACCAATTTGATATACATATACACAAATTCCATTTGTATAGAGATTTACAAACCGTCTGAACTACAAATCTGTATACACAAAATAATTTTTAGATGCCGTATTTGTGTATGGGATTAAGCAAATGAAATTTGTGTATTTTTCTCAAAATACACAATACGTCTGATAGTAGCTTAACGAACAGCAATTCATTTTTATGTACAAAAATATTCATTTCATATGCGCAATGCCTGTGATAGGGCAAAGTGGCACATCACACCATTCATCACGTTTCCTAGTGCCAAGTTCCGTTACGACTATTACACCTCACGCAGCCTATCATTTCAAATTGATGTGTGTTTTTGTGGAAACCAATTCCACGGCGCGATTTATCAAGTGGGAAATTTCCGCAGAAATTTACCCTCCACCAGCAACGAGCACTCGAGCAGATCCCCGCGCTTCCGTTTCCCCCCCCAGTGTGCATCTCTATTATGCGCGGAGCCAGCTAAATTCGCGCATAAATAAACGTTTCCATTTAAGAAAATCACTTGATTATGCACTCCGCATATAACTGATAAATTATACTGCACACCGAGGTGGGAACGTTCGTATATCTACGGTGTGTGCAACTCCACCTAATTATACACTATCTGCGTTTGACTGGAAAGTTCAATAGGATCGCGCGGCCCTGGCGTACGCATGCACACAACGACTACACGACAGGCATCGCCATCTTAAGGGGCAGCCATGATAGCAGCAAAGTAACTCGCATGTGTTTATCGAATAAAGTCTGCCGAGCGGAGAAGTCCAATCAAAATACCTATATAGCCAGGCAAACCAACAATTGAACCGCACAGTGAACCACCCGCAGCATCATCCTCGTTCGGCAGGGTTCAACTGAAGGCAACCACTCGGCCATCAAAACTGATAATTTTGATTTACAACACGCCAGTTATTATTTATAACTTACTTATGCGCGGCCCTGGGCCCGACCGATGTGCACCATACACGTATGTATTGTGCAGTGATGGGCCCTGCAACACCACAAACCACCCCCGGCATCAGCATGGATGCATATCCTGGCCATACGGCCCAGTGCCCAGACAAGAAACAGCAACACAAAATACGTGCAACTCGCAACCGCCCATTTGGCCGGGAACGTCCAGGACTGCTTTTACTTTGCCCACTAATTTATGTGTTTGCGATGAAATCAATATATTCACGTTATTACGTTATTACCACGATGGTGATGGTCTGCTGCTCTGCTGGTGCGGATGATGTGCAAGAGAAACATTTTCTGGAGTTTAACGCTATTTCTCAGCGGCCGCCCGAAGGATTGTTCCTGTTCTGGCATCATCATCCGAAAGGAAGAGAGAGCACAGATCTTGGGACCTCGAACACATGCGGCGGGTCAGTTCGTAGCCATTTTGTGCTTTAACTTGGAATTGGAAGATAAACGTTTAATGTCTTCTTGCGGGTGCGGTGTATGCTGTTCATTAAATGAAATTGTATGTGGTCTCAACTTTGCCCTCGGACGTGCTGTCTGTGCCTGCGGTTATATGACGGGAGGGACTCAGATGTGGGTGAGATTTGAACAAAAAATTGAGTGGGTGGGTATGGTGGAATTTTTTTTTCTATTTCCTTGAAGTAAATTGGTTTGCAGGAGGCAAATGCACAGGACACTCCCCTTTTTTGTATTTATATAGTTTTCGTTTGGATATGGAATGGAATACGAAAGTTGAGAGCAGGTGGTCGAAGGTTGCTAGCAGCCATATTCTGGTCATGTAAAAACATTAATGGAGTGAAGTCAGTCTTCTTGGGATAGTCTGTAGCTATAGCATTTTGGAATTGGTCGGGGACTCCAACAAAAGTGAGATTTTGGTTCTAATAAGCTATAAGGGCCATACTAATAATCATTTTTACCCTCACCATGCTCATTTTTTAGGTTACAATATGCAATACAATTTTATATGGAAAATTTCGCCGTTGTGAGCTCGAAAAATTCGGCCTAGACATTTTAAATGATTATTGGTATCATGGATAGTCTTGAGAGACAATTTGGGAGTGAAGAAGGTCTACAGAGAAGATTGAAGATTAGTTAGCGACTACTTCTTCTAAATTCTGATCTGGATTTGACATATAATGGTCGCGATGGCTAATTGAGAAGCTCTTTCAAGACAGTTATACTCTCGGATGTTTGTCAGACGTTCGCGAGAGGTGGCGCATTGAAAAAAACCATAAGGAGCGAATATGGGTTTTTGCGGTAGTCCAACACACTAACCAGCCTACTTTTATAGGTATACTATATAGACCTTTATTTACTCGATAGCAAACACTGCAGCGCCACCCTTTTGCTAGAAACTAAGGCTAGTGTCAGATTTGCAGCGGGGACATTGGAATTTCGCCTAACAAAGTGTATGGAGTTTAATTGTTCTTTACTTTGATTTTATCGAGAAGTGGTAGATTTTGTGGCGGATTTAGCTTACCGGTAAAGCCGGGGTTTTGCGTATATCTGTCACCGAATTAATCGGTCTGGCAAAATGGACAATTTTTTGTTGCGTTCGGACAAGCCCACAGTTACTATTTGAAGGTTTTTTATTTTTCAAACGCCAGTTCGCTCTAAAACTCTTTTGTTTTTTAAGAAAAAAAAAAAAAAAAAAAAAAAAAAAAAATTATGGAAAAATTAAAGAAATACGCTGAACGACTAGGTCTTACACCTTACAAGATTTTTGAGTACGAGAACAAGCGTAGTAGGAGTTTCTGTTTTTTCATCTGTTAGGGCATGTTGGGCTATCAAGTCCTTCGCTCCGTTCAAAGCACCTGGCCCTGATGGCATTCTGCCGGCTATGCTTCAACAGGCTCCAGGCACAGTTATGAACATGATAGGAAATATTTTTATACACTGCCTGCGATTAGGCTATGTACCTAGGGCATGGAGAGAAGTACGAGTGGTATTTATCCCTAAAGCGGGTAAACCAAGCCATACTTTAGCGAAAGACTTCACACCTATCAGTCTTTCGTCATTTCTCCTAAAGACACTTGAAAGGCTTATTGACATTTATATAAGAAGTAAGTGTTGCAACGGAAACTTATGTAATGCTCAGCATGCATATTTAAAAGGTAAATCAGGAGAGATGGCTCTACACGAAGTAGTAGGCAAAATAGAGGGCAGCCTTCACCAGAAAGAATTTGCACTAGTTGCCTTTTTGGATATTGAGGGGGCTTTTAATAATGTCAGGAGAGATGCAATCAAAAGCGCCTTAGAAAAGATGAATGTCGAGCAACGCATTACAAGTTGGATATGCGAAATGCTCTCGACGAGAAATATTAATTCCACTCTCGCAAACAGTTCTATAAGAAAATCTGTTACTAGAGGTACCCCCCAAGGAGGGGTCATCTCCCCCCTCCTCAGGGTGTTGGTCATAGATAAGATACTTAAGGAACTAAACAGTGCAGGATTCAAGGTCATCGCTTACGCGGATGACATAGTTATCATTGTTCAAGGAAAATTCCTAAACACGATTAGTGAACTTATGGAAACAGCCCTCAATACGCTCAGAATATGGGCCGGAGGGTGTGGACTAAGAGTCAACCCGGAGAAAACAGAACTAGTGCTATTTAGTACAAAATACAAGATACCACCCTTCAAGTTGCCCAGGCTTGCTGGAGTGGAACTTGCTCTTTCAGAAAGCGCAAAATATCTTGGTACGGTATAAGATAGGAAACTAAATTGGAAACTTAACGCCCAGGAAAGAGTCCGCAAGGCTCACAATGCTCTCTTCATCTGTAAGAGAACAGCAAGTAAGAAATGGGGCATGAGGCCTTCAATGTTGCGTTGGCTATACATAATGGTAGTAAGGCCCATAGTTACATATGGGGCTCTTGTCTGGTGGAAAGCCGCGAACAAGAAGTATGTACGGGATATGTTGACCAGGGTACAAAGAACAGCCTACATTGCCGTTACGGGTGCTTTACGTACCACACCAACGGCTGCACTGGAAGCGTTTATGCATCTTTTACCACTGGATTTACAATTACAATCAATAGCAGGTAATAGCGCGCTACGGCTCACTAATGCAGGGCTTTTTAAAAACAGTAGGATAGGACACAGTACTATTTTAAAGGAAACATTCTCCGAAATCCCGGGAAAAGCTGATGAAAGTCTCGGTACACTTGGTTTTGACACACCGTTCGATGTGTCGTACCCTGACCGACAGGAGTGGCATAGGAACTTAGTTTCGAGGGGAAATGAGATCTCAGTATATACTGACGGATCCAAAACTAGTGAGGGTACGGGGTCAGGTATATACTCCAATGAGTTGGAGACTTCCGGACACATGCAGTGTGTTCCAGGCAGGGATTCTGGCCGTACTCAAAGCTGCGGAGGTACTTGAGATGAGATCGATATCCAATAAGAATATCGCCATCTACATTGATAGTCAGGCTGCGCTAGATTATGTTGGGTACCTGGGCATTGTGATATTGATATTGAGGGCAACGAAAGGGAATTCCCAGTAAATACAATGATTGAGGGCATCAGACCACCTATGGCCGTTGCTAGAAGGGTTATCGTTGAGAAAACTACCAATAAAGCAGCTACAAGATGGTCACAGCTAGAGGGGCACAGGGTCTCAAAGGCACTGTGGCCCACTTTAAATCGGAAGAGGTCTGAAGAATTAATCAATCTCAGTAGAACAAAGTTAAGATTAACGGTAGGAATACTCTCTGGACACTGCCTTTTAAGGAAGCATGCCATGAGACTAGGTTTGACTAATACGGATACATGTAGGTACTGTGAGGACCTACAAGCTACGGAGGACATCTCCCACCTTCTATGCGAGTGTCAAGCAATTGCTCGGAGTAGAAGGAAGCACCTAGGCAGGTTCTTCTTTAATAACTTAGAGGAGGTTGGTTCCTCAAATAATATTTGGACCATAACCAAATTCTGTAGGGAAATTGATTGTTTGGGCGAATTGGTTTAGGTTTTTAACCGTAATGGTTCCCTGGGGATGGCGATGGGCCCACTTTGGTACCTGGTCTTTTGTGACGATCTCACAACCCCACCCAACCTTACTTACCTAACCTAGGGCATGATTTTATTTTTGACCGGAATAGATTAATGGCGCTAGTTTAAGTTGTCAATGATTGCAAGTAGTGTTTGTGATAGATAGATATCTTTACATATAAAGGGTTTTTCAACAGGGACGCTACAAAGGTAGAGCGACAGGGACAGCAATCGACGCCGAATTTCTTGTCGCTTTTTTGACATTTCTCTTCAGTAAGGTTTGCCATTTCATCATGGAAAGATATACGAGCCAACAACGAGTCGAAATTATTAAAATTTACTACCGAAATTCGGAGTCAGTGGCCTCAACGTTAAGAGCGCTACGTCCAATTTATGGTCGTCATAATCGTCCTAGCGATCAACAATTGAGTCTAGTGGAAAAATTTGAATCCACAGGCATAGTACAAAATGTTCCCGTGCCTGTGAGACAAAGAAGTGCCCATAGTGTCGAGAATATTGCTGCCGCTGAGGCTTCAGTTGAAGAAAGCCCAAATGTGTCTCTCACACGTCGTTATCAAGCGTTGGGCATCTCTGTGACGTCGTTGTGGCGAATTTTGCGAAAAGATCTTGGCCTACATCCTTACAAGATTTAATTGACGCAAGAACTGAAGCCGCTTGACCACCAGAAGCATCGTATGTTCGTGAATTGGGCTAAGCAACAACTTGAAAATGATTCGGATTTTCATCGAAAAATCATCTTCAGCGATGAGGCACATTTCTGGCTGAATGGCTTCGTCAATAAACAAAATATGCGGTATTGGTCAGGCAGCAATCCACACGTACTCCATGAGTCATCATTGCATCCCGAACAAATTACGGTTTGGTGTGGTTTATCGGCCGGCGGCGTCATTGGGCCGTACTTCTTCCGTGATGATTAAGACCGGCACGTTACTATGAATGGGAATCGCTACCGTTCAATGATAACCGAATATTTTTGGCCCCAATTGGATGATATGGACTTGGAGGACATGTGGTTCCAACAGGATGGCGCCACAAGCCACACAGCGAATATCACAATCAATTTATTGGAAACCAAGTTTGGAGAACGTGTTATCTCACGAAATGGTCCAGTCGCTTGGCCGCCTCGGTCGTGCAATTTGACGCCGTTTGACTATTTCCTGTGGGGCTATGGCAAGTCTATGGTTTATGCCAACAAGCCAGCGAAGATTGATGAACTTCGTACGAATATCGAACGTGAAATTGCGGCAGTATCGGCCGATTTATGCTTGAACACCGTCGAAAATTGGGTTCAGCGTCTGGACTTCTGCAAGCGTGCCCGTGGTGGCTATTCAAAAGAAATCGAGTTCCATGCATAATGGCATCGAACGTACTTTCACAGAAATAAAGAATTTCATTGATATCCAAAACCATTTTTGTTTTATTTAAAAAAAAACTTTTCTAGCGCTCTTATTGAAAAACCCTTTATATAGTTACGTAAAATGAAAGGTTTTACTTGTGGTGTATTGTTGGAATTATTTAAGCGTGCATATTCAAAATGGTTGAAAAAAAGAAGAAGCGGTAATATCTACTAATAGTACTAATAGTAAATGTAATACTTGCTAAAAAAAATGTTTGCATTGTTGTAATTGCTATTTTAATGGAAGTACGGTGTTGAGTTTTTAAACAAATAGGAATGAACACAGATCGGCTTTTGGGTAGTCATTTTGGGACATAATTAAAAAACTGTTTTATTCGATTTTGTTTTTTTGAGAAAAACTAAGGAATCTTATTTATTATCTTCTATATGTATTTTGATAAAAATCCCTAGAGCGGTTTTTGTAAAATTTTCCAACGAAAACAGTACCAAATATTGCATTGTTTAGTTTGGAAAATACTATATTGGTTAACTATTTAGCTGAAAACCTAGTATAAATTATTGTTCGGGTTGTAAGCATTGAAGAAATCGACAACGGGGTTTTCGAGATATGAGAAGTTTTTAATATTAGCGTTTTCGATTATTCGAGTTGCAAATTAAGGACGCGATAATTTTGAGAATATGAATTTTACTCTAAGTTTTTATTTTGGTTAAAACCGTAATTGCCGTTTTCAGGTAAGCTAAAGAAAAAAAATTACGTTTTTACCCAGTGTTGACATTTTGTTGAATGTTGTTAATTTATGTAGTAATCGCATTAACGTGAAATTTTATCAAACTTGGTTTTAAGTCGATTTAAGAAACTAATTTTTTTAATTTTTTTCCTGCAGTTTTTACCCACTTTCTGACAGTTTTGTTGAATCATGTTAATTTATTCGGTATCGAATTATCCCTAATATCGTGAAGTATATTACCCAACAGTTGTCTTTTAGACAACCCTATGATTGGTGCCTAGGATTAAGATCACCGCCCAACAAATAATTCGAGTTTATTATATTCAATTTTAGCATATCTCTTTTTAAATTTTATCCTTTTCCAACCGGAAAATAAACAGAAAAAAAAATACTCAATTTATATGAATCTTGGAGAAGTATATATAAATAGGTACCTATAGTTATGGCTTTGTTAATCACAATTGCAACTCCTTTATTGAAATGGTTTTTAAGTCGATTTGAACAAAAACAATTTTTTTTTTGAAAGTTTCAAACTGTAGAAAATCAGCAGATTTTTGGAACTCAGTGAGGAAACTCAACGGCATCACCCCAAAAATCAACAGCCAGCTCACTGTTCAAGTACTAAAAAACCACTTCGAAAATCTTCTGAACCCAGTTAATAATGGAAATCCTATTCTGTATGGAAAACCACAATTTTTTAATGATATATTAGATAGCCCAATCTTAATAAATGAAGTTAAAGAAGCTCTAGCTAGATTCAAAGATTGTAAAGCCCCAGGGTTCGATAGAATTCCCGCAGAATTCTACAAATACAGCACAGACGAATTTTTAACTTCCCTAACATCGGTCTTTAATAATATATTTGACTCTGGAGATGTGCCGGAGAGCTTCAAACAAGCGATTATATTCCCAATCTTTAAAAAAGGCGACTCATCAGACCCATCAAATTACCGTGGTATCTCACTCTTAAATGCTTCTGCGAAAGTATTCACAAGCGTTTTACAAAGTCGTTTAATGCACTGGGTTCAGGAAAACGCACTTCTGGGAGAATTCCAAGCGGGTTTTCGGCCGGGCTATTCCACGGTAGACCATATATTTGTTCTACGAAACATAGCAGAGTCTTTCATAGAACGGAAACAAATGCTTTATGCTTTTTTTTTATAGATTTCAGAGCGGCTTTTGATACCATTGATCGGCAAAAACTATTCTACAAACTCTACCAATACGGTATATCCCATAAATTTGCCAAGGTAATGGAAAACTTGTACAACAACACAAAAGCAGCGGTGTGGAACGGAGACAATTTGTCTGAGTGGTTCGTTACAAAGGTAGGAGTTAGACAAGGTTGCAACGCAAGCCCGACACTATTTGCTCTCTATATTGAAGACATCATTGATTACCTCCCAGGAGGGATTTCATATGCGGGTACCGATATTAAGGCTCTCCTATATGCTGACGATGTTGTCCTATTAGCAAGTTCACCAGGGACCCTGCAACTCATGACAAACAGAGTTTACAAATATAGTGTGCTGTGGAGTTTACAAATTAATTTGAACAAATCAAAAGTGATGATTTTCATAAGAGGTGGAGGCAGACTGGCAAGGGTGGAAAGGTGGACTTTTAACGGTGTTGCTATTGAAACAGTCAAGCAATACAAATACCTTGGAGTCATAATTTCTAGTAATTTGAGTATGGGACCACATTTGGATGAAAAACTTCTGCAATCTAAAAGTGCAATTTGTTCAGCGTGGAGAAACTGTTTCCAAAACCGAAGTGTACCTCACAGTGTGAAATACCAAGTTTTCGAAGCAGTCTCAAAATCAATCCTTTTTTACGGAGCACAAGCGTGGGGTCATAGGTGGTATGATGCAGTAGAAAAGCTACAGCGATTCTATCTACGAAGGACGTTCAGATTGCCTACAGCCGCACCTAACTACATGCTCATGATTGAAACAGGACTTGCTCCTTTGTTCTTACAAACACTCAAACTAAACATGGACTATATCCTCAACACATGTAGGTTGGGAGATGAAAGATTACCACGGATCGTTACCAAGTATGCTGTAACTACGAGGAGTCTGTGGTATAAAGAGATGCTAAGTCTAGCGGAAAGTTATGAGTACGACTTGGACTTAGACTGGAATGCAAGGGAAAGTTGGAAAGGTAGACTATACGATTTTTTGTCGCATTTAGATTCATGTTTTCGACAAAAATTTATCGAGCAAGCGAGTGCGTCAACACATAGGGAGATCTATAAGGCACTACATTTTAACCTTGGGTCGCTGAACTACTTTAAAGACTCGAATAAAATAGGACACATCTCTACAATTTTCCGCGCAAGAGGAGAGTTATTGCCACTAAACTTTGTGCCACATAGAGAAGACCTTCCGATTTTATGCTCATTGTGTAATATGTCGCACAGTGAAAATATCATCCACTTTATCGGGATTTGTCCCATTTTCCGCGATATCAGAAGGTCCTGCTTTGGGAAAGTTACCCTGTCAACTGAAGAAGTCCAGGAACAACTAAACGGGTCCAATTGGAAAGCTCTTACATTATTTTGTGAAACAACTTTAGCTTACCGGAAAAGAATTATGGAGGAAGATTTTTAAATTAAATGTAAAAAAAAAAAAAAAAATTATGTTGATAGTCTTTGGCAGACGGCTTTTAGCCATGTCATTTAAGATAGATTTAATATTTCTCTCTTTTTTTTGTAACTAAAATGAAATGAATAAAATCTAATATAATCTAAATCTAAAAAAATCTAAATCAATTTTTTTTTTTAAATATTTTTTTTTCAAATATCCATTTTACGATAGTACAGAAAAAAACTTAGTTTACTATTAAGTAAGAAATAAATTTTTGTTACAATCGTATGGACTGTTTTCAAGATACATATGTCGAAATTTCAAAATTATCGTTATTCGAATTTTTAGCCAAAAAATGGATATGCAGTCATAGTAACCTCACCTAATTGAGCTTAAATGTGAAATTTGGTTGAAATCGTTAAAGTCGTTGTCGAACAACTCGAACTGGTACGAACATTTTATATGGGAAGTACCATTAATATTGCACATACTACAAACGAAGTTTGAAGGAAATGCGGGCAGCCGTTTAGGCTGTAGGCCTGTGGAAGAATGGACGGAATTTTGCAACCCACTTTTTAGAGTTCCTCTATCATCGTTATGTCAGAATTGATTAACATTTCGAGTACGAAATGTCAAAGTTCAAAACTGGCCAGTGTTAGGGCAGTTGAGGTAAGTCACTGAGGTTAGCCCATTTTACCATGGCATGTGCTACAAAGAGTTTATAACGTCGAAGTTATCGACCGAAATAGAACGCTCATTGGTCCTAAAAAAGTATATATAAACTGGCAGTCCGCTAGTCAACATAAACTTTTCAAACCATTTTAAAGCTCCTACTACACCTCTGCCTACACGATGAGTCAACTTTGGAACTCGTGGAACTTTGTGGAGTCATACTTCCAGAGGAATATATAGCTTACAGCAGTTAAAGTGCTTAAATTAGTGAACCTAACTATATAACCTCTGGGCCCAAGGTCCACAAGACACTTAGGATTATTTTGTAGGCCCGTATATAGACAGTTACGCCATCTTTTTGAAGACCACTTATCTTAATCCTTATGAATAGGTTTTTTTTTTTTTTGCACACGATATACAAAATTGGTTTCGTCAACAGATTTGGCTCTCTGATTGCATATGGTTGCTCGGACAGTTCCCTTCAACGTTCTGACAGCATCCAACCCACAGACCAGAGCTACAACCTCCAGTCTTTCAAGTGCTAACGCACTATAAACCACTTACCCAAATGTCTGCTGCAAAGGTGCATCTCCATTATAGGAGTCCACGTCCGTAAACTACATCATCATCCAAAAGCAGCTTTGAAATTCAATTATAGGACACAATAGTCGTGACAACAATTTTATTACCATTATTTTATTAAAATTACAACAAGCAACGCCAACAAAATGCCTTCACTTATATACACTGGCATTAATATAGTTCTCTATCGCTGGTCCTGAACCAAAAGACGAAAACCGTACAAAGTACAAAGCACTCGTATCGTCGTCTCGTACATCCCCGGAAAGGGAAAACAGAAAAAGAGAAAGAAAAACGGGACACACGGGCTACAAGAAATGCCTTTTTGTTGTCCCTTTGGCGACGAGGACAATGGATGATCACATTGAACAATTTTATTTCATGTGCCATGTTCACCATATTGACAGAGGGGGGGCTATACAGACACAGGCACAGCAGCGGAACAAAAACAATCGAAAAACACAGAAATGGCCAACACCAACGATCGACGATCAGAAGCAACATTAATTCAGGGCCCATCGATTCGTATCCTCCGGTGCGTCGCGTCGTCCCGTGCATACAAATGCGTTTTTAATGAATTCCGTGCCGGCCAGACCAGGCAGCGAATTGGGAGCAGGGCAACAGCTCGAAATGTAGAAATTCACTCCTACAGGAGATGAAAAACGGAGGAGAAAAAAAAAAAAAATGGACGACACAGGCACACACAGAGACATCATATAGCATTGCTACATGTTTGATCGTTTGGCGCGAAGGAGTCGAGAACCCTCCCGGAGATGCTGTAAATTAGAGATGTGCACGAAGGCCTGCTGCTTCCTCCGGCACACCTCAGCCGATTGCGCTTGCCATTTCGTGGCATGTTGACGCGCGAACATCACATCGTACATGATTCCAGCGAATATCTATAACCACTTACTTTGGCTGCTCCTCCATCAGATCACGAAGAGGAGGCAAAAGCGGAGACGACGAAATTAAATGGAAATAAAATGCCCCGACATGTTCCAAGTGTAATGGACTAAGGGACAACAAGGAGATCTTATTAGTTAAGTTGTCCTTCAGCGAGCTAGACCCATAATAGGCATAGGCGAGAGGGCTTATGTGCCCATGTTCCCGTGTGCCCGGTTGTGTCGTCGTGATGGCATCATCATTGTCGTTCGTCCTTATCCGTATACGTGATCTCGGCGGGGACCAGCAGGAATTTTCGTAAGAGTTTTGCATGATGGAATCATCACCCTCAGCATCCTCAGTCTATATAAACCCATCGTCATTCTTTGGGTGCTTGTCAGCCAGTTTGTCGGGCAACCGCAACCCCCACCCCACATACGGCCGATCGCTCAAGAACGTAATTGGCCCGAAAAGTATAATGAGCCCGAGAAGCCATTATATCATTAGGAGTCACGATCCAAGTGCACCCATGATGCCCAAGCCATCCGTCGGATGTGCCCGGAGCACATCTTCACCTGATGATCGTAATTATTTCGTTGCTCGTTGCTGGGGAACGGGTTTCTGCGGTCAGTTTGCTTATTGGTCTGGTCTCAGACAGACACATATGCATATGCATATGCGGCCATCAGGAGGAGTTGTCCAGTCAGCGATTTTAATTATCACGCAATCGGATATTTTTTCCGTTTTGAGTATGCGTTAGCCCCCAGGGGGGGCGAAAGAAAGGGAGAGTGAGTGACCACCACTTTAAGGCTTAATTGACTGCGCTCCGTGGAGAGCTAAAGACTCTGGGATGCCACTGGATAGTGGCTGTGTGGTCGGCACTTTCTTTTGTGTGCTGATCCACTGCTGCTGCTGCTGATGCGGTCGATGGTAATTACTGTGCCACTTAAACTCCTGGATGATAACCATTTTCAGCCGGTTTTATTGGCAGACGGTCGAAGGGGCAACAAATGGAGAATATCCATCGACAGGAGTGATGTCGATGTCGGCCGTCAATCGGCCAGGAGATAACTTATTTGCACAAAGGCCGGCATACATGATTGCGGACACCGACACCGCAGAGTGGCACTTTCGTGATGACATGCACTCGCCTAGGCACACATGATGGCGTTTTAGTTAGCAGGTAATTAGTAATGCGAAAATATTGCAATCAACGGGTAAATTGATATTTAAAACCACTCCATGGTTATCCGGAGATCTGGACAGGTAGACGGTGGAATTGTTTAATTAAAAAAAAAAGTACTGCTGGAGAAGTACCTGCGAGTCATCAGGTTAGCACACCCCCGCTTTTAATAGTTTTCGCTCATTTCCATTAAAACTAAAAAAGCTCAAATTCTAAAAATTCTAGGGATTATAAACAAATCAATTTTCAACTAAATAAAACAAAAGTTAATGTTTCTCTATTTTTCGTTATTTTTTTTATTTTTTTTTTTCAAATCAACATAAAAATTAACAATTTAAATTAGGACACATCTCTTTATTTTAATTTTTTTTAAACTTTTCACATTATTTTAACACAAATATTATAAACTAATTTAAACTTTTTTTTTTTATAATTTCAATAATGAGTCGATCTTCCCTTGTTGAGAATGATCTCATAGATCCGATTAGGAAGCGATTCGTACAACTTTCCAATATAAATCAAAGAAATGGCTGACCAAGCCCTTTTAATGCCTTCAATTAATTACTCTTTGGTAGAATATTGCGTGCTATACTCTGTTCAAGAAAAATTGTCAGTACAGGCCTTATGGAGGAGCTTCTTTTCTACCCGTGGTGCCTGTAGCTACTCTCACGGCACTCAAACAGAAGATTTGCCACTGAAATAAAAACGAAACCACTGGCATTCCAAAGAATTTTATATTGCGGAATTCGAAAGACTTTCAAGATCCACATTTTCTTAACTGTTTATTTTTTGCATTTGTTCGATCTCATCTTGAGTACTGCAGTATAGTATGGAATCCATTTTATGAAGTGCATTCTATTGGAATAGAGAAAATCCAAAAGCGTCTTACTAGAGTATCCGTTCGTAGACTGCGATGGGATATTGAAATGCCATCTTACGAGACGAGGTGCAAATTATTTGGTATCTTACCTCTTTTTAAGCGTAGGCAATATTTTTCAATTATGTTTATTCGTGATTTGATAAATGGTCATATCGATTGCCCTTTCCTATTATCATTAATTGGATTTAATACTCCTTCGAGAGCTCTTAGAAATCATCGTTTATTTTATATACCTTATCATAGAGTTAATTATGGATATAATGAACCAATTTCTATTTGTCTTAGGGAATCCAATAAATATTGTAGTCATTCGATTTTCATTTTACTAGGGATTCATTCAAGATTAAATTAATTCTATTATTAGGCTTTGGTGGTCGTTATTAAGTATATTTTTGTATTAAGTAATCTAGCGAGGACAGTAGATGTACTCATTTGATTGAAAATAATTAAATAATAGTAATAATAATTTTCCTGAAATTCACATACATCCCTCCACAACCAGTCTGCCACACAGCCGCGGGCAGAATGAGCACGATCGTACATTTCATTACATTACATTTGCTTTTATTAAACTTTTCGTATATACAATTTGACTTAAGGCTAGGTAACAAATGGTGGTGAATAGTTAATATTTAAAGGTGTTGGCTCAACAACAGGGGCCCAACGGTATACAATGTTTGTTTTCTTAAATCTATTTTACATATATTGTATTTGGCTTGTCGGATTCATACTCGTAGTATGCATCATTGTCAGGGTTGACCTCAGGGTGTTCAAGTCCGGGTGTTGATATGAGCACGATCGTCTTGCGTTCGCTTGCTATTATCAACAAACAAAATAAGCAACAGAGACAATACTGAGATCCCCAACTTCGACCGATTAACAGTTATTTGCCTACAAGCTAAATTTTACGCTCGCAAAAAGTTTAGGTGCGCTAGTATTGTTGCATAGAAATTCGTATTGACAAATGTCAAAAATCCTCTCAACCAACACATTCGCACCTAATCTTTTTACATTTTACTGTGGGAAAAGCAAAACGGATAGGAATTGGCGTACACGGATAAGAAAACAAAATGGCGGATTCCTGGCAAAAATTGAGGGGGCCAGCGGCAAGAGGATTGTGAGTTGGGGGTCTCAGTATGATTTGTTTATGATAAGCAATGTGAGTGACTGAAGCACATCAGAGAAGTGTTACCATATGTCAATGTTAGCATATCATTAAGGGTTTTTCTTTGAATTTTGTCAAAGAACTTTCGATTTTGGTGCTTTTTGGAGCTTTTGAGCTTTTGGGCTTTGGGCCATATTATGTGGGGTGTTGCCATTCGGTTTCAATTTGTTCGTATTTCTGAAAGATACAAAAATATTCAGTTAAGACATATTTTTTAATGTTGTCTTTTATAAATAAGGTTTATTCGTGAGTGTTTAAATGTATTCATTGCATTAACGTAACAAGTGATCATATGTGCGTTGTAGAGATATTGCGATAAATTAATAGAGATTACTAGGGCAACTCAACCGGATTCATGCAAAAGCATGGTATTTTTTTTGGATAAAATTTGATAAAATATTTTAATACAGAAAACTTTTTCACGCTGAAATATCAAAATGATGAAGCAGGTAAACCTATACCTACTGTTTATTTTCGTTTTACCACATCCGGTCACATCTCTCCAGTAAAGCAAATGCCTTGAAAGGATTTTGTGAATGCGAAGTTCTGCATTGACGGGTAATAATTTTTTAACAAATATGTAATCTGGGTATATATGTTTATATTAAAAAAATGTTTGTAGAGCTGCACAATGGCAGTCCTATTACCATCTGTTTAGGTATATGACATTGCGTCGTGGTTATATAATTTTGTATTCTAATTGCCTGTTTGTGTACCTATATTTTCTTGATTTTGATTTAAAAAAAACTTTATTTTATGTTGGAAAATAAACTAAAGCGATTAGGCCTACTGGGGATACCCTTAAAACACGCGCCTATTATCTTACCGGAAAAGGAAAAGGATAAACGGAATTTATTTCGTTTAGTAACATTTTTTATTTTAAATTGGAAGTTGGTAACCCTAATAGTATTGCTCTCTGAGTTATGGCGAATTATCATACACAATACGGCGACCCTGTGAGAGCTTTAAAAAGGGATCGATTTATGTAAGTCATTGCAACCAGACTGAGAGACAAACATCCTATCTTCCCTGTACGGCTGTACTGACAATTTTGCTTGGACAGAGTATAGATTCGCAAACTTTGCGAATAACCCCACACATTTTCGATAATATCGATATCCGGTGAGTAAGGCGGCCACTAAAAAAAAAAAATTGCTCTCTTATCAGCATTGACTTGACTTATATTTCACTTCAGCAGTAAATAAAATTTGATTGAAAATAAGCAATCGGTCGAATATTGCTATGAAAAACTCCACAACAATCAACAAACGGCGTAAAAATCGCTTTAAAAATTGATCTAAGTTTCCCTTCCGAATTATAGCACAAATTGTTTATACCGTCGAATTAAAATTAAGCCCGAAAACCTTTCTAAATCGCAAAGAAAAGAAACCAACTTCTAAGGTGTCTTCAAGAAAGCTTAAATAAATTTTTTTCTAGAATATCGAAATCGGCACAATATCACCACCAATGCAGTAGTTATGTGAGCCTTAAAATTCTTTCAAAACAGCCTCAAAAAATCTAGAAAATCGATCGGCAAATCGCGAATAAAAACGCCAAAAAGATGTAGGTACTATAGACGCAAGTTGTGTACCGTAGGTCCACACCGACTTTAGCACTTGCTTGTATGGAAGCAGTTTCTTTTCGGTACTGAGCTGGGAATATTTTCCGAGTAGCCCTAGCCAGTACATTTCTCTATATTTGATATCGAGTTCTTTACGTTTCATTTTCACGTGCGAATTCCATTTCAGCTTTGCGTCGAGTGTCATTCCCAGGTATTTGGCCTCGTTTGCAAAGGGTATTCGGGCCAAGTTTAAAAAAATTGGCAAGTCCTTGGTTTTCTTATATGTGAAATTCACGTGAACAGATTCAGTTTCGTTAAGGGTGATCCGCCAGTCCCTCGTCCATTCATTTACCTTATTCAGTGCGATTTGCAGTTTTGCAGTCGTTTCTTCAATAGTGTTATCTACTGCTAGGATAGCGGTGTCGTCGGCGAACGTAGCAAGAGTAGTGCCATCTTCTCTTGGTATATCGCGAGTATATAACAGATAGAGAAGCGGACCAAGGACACTTCCACGCCGGCCGAAATTTCCTTAAGCTCAGAGAATTCGTTTTCATGTCTAACACGGAAGAGTCTATTCCCGAGATATGATTCTAGAATATCATATAGGTATAGGCGTACGGGAAGAACTTGTCGTAATTTAAATTTCAATCCGCCATGCCACACCTTATCAAAGGCTTGTGAGGCGTCAAGGAATACGCTTGAGCATATCTTTTTTCCTCAAATGCTTTCTCAATTACGACAGTAGTTCTATGCACTTGGTCAATCGTCGAATGCTTGGTTCTGAACCCAAACTGGTGTTCAGGGATAAGATTATTGTTTTCTAACCGGTTGTAGGCGCGTTAGTAAGATTCTCTCGAAAACTTTGGATATGACTGGAAGAAGGGAAATTGGTCTACACGACTTTACTTCATTTGGCGGTTTTCCTGGGTTTAAAACCATTATGACCTCCGCAACTTTCCATTGGATCGGTACGTGTTTTAGTCTGAGCGCGGCATTTATAATATGAAGAAGCTTAATTAATGCTTTTCTTGGTAGAATTTTGAGAAGTTAAAATCAAATCATAACCAGGAGCTTTCTTAGGTTTTAGGGATTCAATTTCACGTTTTAGTTCCCTTAGCGTTGCACTTGTGAGTATTAAATCGTCGGATAGTAATTCCGCCTCTAGAGAAAAACATGTTCTATTTCAAAGTCCCACAAACAAGCCCCTAGAATGGCTGATCTTGCCCCCTCCGAAGCTGCTAAACATAATAACAGCATAAAATATATAAATTACCGTATTTGATGGTGAAGCATTCAGTAAATTCGAGGTCTCTGCACTGCCTCCTGAAATTAACACGTCCTACAAGCTGCGCAGAACCTAATGCAAACATCTATCTTATCGCATCGCATATTTATTACCCCATTGACATACGATTAGAGCCTCGGCCCAAGGTATCACAGCCTTCCATTATAACCTGTGAAGCCCCATGCCGAGCTGCGAGCATCATCATCCATTTTGGAATGGGAAGGGCGTCTGTGTGTGTTTCCGTGCGTTTTCCTTAAGCCAAATTAATGCCCTCAGCCAGAAGCAGCATCTCATAAGCTACTCAGAACGCACTCAGTCATATCTCCTCACGAGGAGCATAGGTACAAGTTCTGGAATAAATTAGTGTAAACGCGTTTCTCGCATCCAATCAAGGGTGGATCTCAGGCGCTCGCTCTCTCTCTCCCTCGATCTTGGCCGGTCCCGCTGTCACGAACAAGAAATATGTTCTATGTACAAATAAATTAAAAACCCACAAACCCAATGGGAAGAGAAAACGGGCGAAAGGAGACCCGAAAAAAAAGGTAAAGCCGACAAACTAATCAAAATCCCCGAATGAACATTCGATATAATGGAACGATCATTGGGAAAGAGATGCACATGGTCCGGTCTGGTCCCGTCCCAGGTATAAACTCATTAAAGAACACGATGAAGGGAAATAACCATGCCCATTCGTGTTCCTGTATATATGCGATCATGCGGCAGGGCAACAGCAGGCGCATTAAGGACCGCCATGCTGAATTCCACATGACTTCGCCTTTATGCGAAGGGTTTTTCGAAAAGGTAGTCGTCGTCGCTGGTTGTTGGGATGGCAATCCCGTTTGGCAATGGTTGTCCAGCGGTGGCGGCGGGGGACTTGATTGGATCTTTATAGCGCTGGCTAATTCCATGGTTGTGTGGTATGACGATCCAACGTTTCGCCATAACGTTAATTAAGATTATGAAGTCATAAGAACTCAGAGAGGCCAGCTCTAATAGGCTTGCGGTTGCATGAATGCGCGCGGTGGTTATTATTATATTATTTTTTTTTTTTGTCTCTTCAACTTCTCCCGAGGGATCTTAATGGCTAAAGTGCTTTTAGTTGGTTGGTCGGTTGCCAGAGACCGAGAATCAGAGCCTGTTTGGAGTCGACAACTTGATTTTCAGCATTAACAAGATTAAATTATATTCCCTGGTTCTGCGCTGATGCCACCGCGCGCCGCCATATGTGTGTATTTCTCAATTTAATACAAGGCTGTGGCTGTAGCTGTGGCGTTCTCCCGACGCCCCGTCTGGAGGTAGAGGAAGGCATCGCAATTATTATCGAACTAACGCTTAGCTTCGAGAGAGGTATTTATGTGTTTTTATAAGCCCTATGCGCACCGGAATTGCAGTCTCTGCATGATGATAGCTCGAAGCGCTGGAATTGCTTAGGAGTGGATTATTGACTTGTTTTTTTTTTTTTTTAGTAGGTAATTAACAGGTCCAATCAAGTGGAGGAATTGCGTTTGCCGAGTGGCTGTTACCAGAGGGTATAGAACGAGGATATAAAAACTTAATGGCTTCGACGGGAAGACGTTTAGGGGTTGTCGTCCCATCGCAGTGGGGTATGTACCTATATCAATTTGAATTTAAATCTCATGTGAGATGGTAGTAAATAAGAAAGCCTGACGTTATGGTTTTTTATTATAGTCCTGGGAAAATTTATTTTTCAGGAAAGCCCCGTTGTAGCTACTAGAGATTGGAAGCATGAAAGTATTCACACTCATGGAGCTGACTCTAAAACAACCTCAACCTGAACCTCAATAACTGGAGAGGCAGTTAGGGCGGTTTTTGGTTAACTAACTGGCTTCAATTATGAACTCGTAGAAGGCGAAGTCTTTCGATACTGCGTTGTGCCGCCGAGTTTGAATCGAAGACTCGTCGTACCGAAGTGTTGGTGCTCCTGATGCTTTGCATTTGCTAATAAATAAAAATGAAAAATTACTGATGCTATAGAGTCTAAAAAGCGGGGCCGAGGTATAGTTATAGAGACGGAAACTAGCTCAAAGTTTAAGCTGTCTATTATGGCATTCCACCCGATTCGTCGATGTCGAATGTCTACTCCTGTTGGCATACATCACAATTCACAACTAATTTCATTTTTGTCAATCTGGGCCCAATATTTGCAAACGCACTGGTGGACACTCGCTGAGCTCTGCCAATGCGGACAATGTCATCCACGTATATGCACAGACTTGTAAAAAATTGTGGCACAGGTGCTTACGAGGTTCGGACAATTTCCTGGACAACCCAATTCCAAAACATGGAATGGCCGGTGTCTCTGATGCATATGCTCTCATATACGACTTTAGGATAATCAAAGGTTGGGCATTGATTTATACCTACTCCTGGGGGCTTTTTCGAAAGGATCTCGTATGCGAAGGTAAGGAGGGAATAACGCCTCAAAAGTTAGCGCACGTTAAAGGGGGTTCTGACTTGTTAATCGGGCAAGATGCTGCGAAAGGGTTGCTAGTTTTCTACTAATTGAAATAGTTCCACTGGCAAACAATTTCTAATTAAGCAATCTTGTTGGACATAAGTATACAAGATATTTATCTGCTTACTGTTATTTTGGTCGAGAGGACGGGGTGTCATGGCTTTTATCATCCAGATTGAATCGATTGTTCAGCCTGATAGCGAAATTTTGGTAGTCTTCTCCATTCATCAGTCTGCTAAGGTAGTTTCCCTATAGCCTCAACACCGACTGTGAATCTACTACAAGGTTTACCTGCTCATCTCATACTTATGTACAGTAGAAATTCTTTTTACCAGTTCCCGCTTAATTCGATTCTAGATCTATGAAAAAATTAAAATAAATGTCCGAATTCCTTCACACGATAGATATATATTTTATCGCGGCGGTTTCATTTATGAAAAACTGTGAGGCATATAGAGACAACAACTGAGACCAACAATGAAAACGAAAAATAAGCACGGACAAAGGGCTTCAGACAAACAAAAATATTTTCGAAATCTATGGAGTTGAATAAAGTGCTCTTCCAGTAAGGGTTGTCAGTTCGAAATGAAGAGACATCTGGATATTATGTTGATATTTCGGGACTCCTCTGGACATTTCAAAGTTCGAAGATTTTATGTTTATAAAGAGTTTTCCAATAAGAGGTGTTATTTTGGTATTGAAAGAAAAATAACATTTTTTTGAGATATATAATCAGATGTTTCATTCATAAAAGAGAAAGGTATGCTGTTAATAATAAAAAACAACATCAGCCAAATGGCCACCACGAGCACGCATACACAGTACCCTATCCTTTCCATGAAATTTTCCATAACCAAATCGCAAAGTGGCTGCCTTATGTCCTCGATAGCCTCACGAATTTTATCCTTGAGGTCTTGAATCGACGCTGGGCTTATGACGTAGACCTTATCTTTCACGTGGACCCAAAGGAAGAAGTCGCAAGGTGTTAAATCACAAGATCTCAATGGCCAATTGTGATCACCTCTTCGAGAGATAACACGGTCCGGAAACTTTTCCCGTAATGGATCAATGGTTTCGATGCTTGTGTGGCACGTAGCGCCGTCTTGTTGAAAGTAAACGTTGTCCAGATCAATACCATTCAACTCCGACCATAAAAAATAATTAATCATCCCTCGATAACGCAATCCATTCACCGTAACTGTTTATCCAACCTCATTTTCGAAAAAGTAAGGTCCAATGACCCCGCCGGACCATAAACCGCACCAAACAGTCACACGTTGAGGATGGAGAGGCTTCTCAACAATAACTCTTGGGTTTTCCGAGCCCCAGATGCGACAATTTTGCTTGTTGACGTAGCCACCGAGGTGGAAATGGGCCCTATCAATCAAGATGATTTTTCGATGGAATTCTGGATCATTTTTATGCATTTCAAGGACCCAATCAGCAAAGACACGACGTTCTTGATGATCTGCCGGCTTGAGTTCTTGTGTTAACTGAACTTTATAAGCCTTAAGACCCAAGTCTTTATGAAAAATACGGTGTAATGAGGTTTGTGGAATGCCCAATTCCAAAGAACGACGAGGAATGGACAAACCTGGGGTTTCTTCAACACTTTGGGCTACAGCAGCAATATTCTCAGTTGTTCTTGAGCGACGTGCACGGGTTTTATTCTTCACATCACGAACTTGTCCCAACAGCTCGAATTTTTCCACCAATTTCTGTATTGCGGTCCGAAAAGGTACTTCACGACGACCAAAAAATGCTTTAGTTTTGCGAACTGTGACTGCAAGATTTTCACCATTTTTGTAGTGAATTTTAATAATTTCAATGCGTTGTTGAAGCGCGTATTCGTTCCAAGTAATGGCGTTTCTACTTGTCAAATGTCAAAGAATTCACAATAACACCTCTTATTGGAAAACCCTTTATTGATAAAAAAGGCAGATAATTTCTCTTATTCTATTATTTAAGTACAACTACATATATTTATCAAATTTTAAATAACAATAGTAAAAAAAAAGAAAACAAAACAAATTAAGTTCAAGTTATCACAATTGAATATAAACCTGTTAATAAAACGATTGCAAGCGATTATTCATATTTCTTTTCAGCCAAATTTTTTTACGTTTACATTTGGCAGTAAATTGCCGGACCGACGGTTTTTTAAACCAGGTCATAAGACAAAGATAACTGTGTATCTAAATTTGTTATATTAATACAGTGGGTTTTAATATAGGTACTCTGTTTTCAAAATTCTGCAAATAATAAAAATGGTTTGGAAACTGTTCAAACAAACAAAAGGGCACGCTGAGCTGAGCAGAGATGGAAAAGACGTTTTTAATTTTTGTTCAATACTAGTTGACCCGTCGAACTTCGTTCCGCCCAATTTCATTAATGTTTCATTAATGAAGTTAATAATTCCGAGCTTTCGCTTCATTCTGCTTCATGTAATTCGGTCAATTCAAATATTTTATTCAAAAAATATATTAAAAATAAATAAATAGGTAAATAAAATCAAACACTTGTCGGCCAACCTACCGCTTTTTCACTGAAGTGCTTTATGGTACACAACATTTTTGTTCTATTTTTATTATAATGAATAAAAAAAATCACTTTATTTAAAAGTACTTCCTACACAGTAATATATCTTCTGACAATTCAAAAAATACACACGTAATTGTTCAAGTTATCACTTCTGTCGGCACTCCCGGAGTGCCTCTTGTTTTTTTTTTGTATTTGAAGTGTCACTACTCGATTTCTATCCAGTTTTTTTTTCAAAGTGTATTTCCCCATACAAACTTTCATAACCTCTTTCATACCCTCCAAGTTTTGTTTTCGCGACAAAAAGTAAATATAAACCTGATATACAGCAATACGAACAAAACCAAAAAAGAATTATGAAAATCGTCTAAGGGGTTATCGAGTTACATCATCATCGAATTACACCCCGAAAGAATTATATATATAGAAAGAAAAGAAAAAGATTTAATCCAATTTTTGTGTTTTTTTTTTTAATTAACTTTTGTTCCTATTTTAACTTTTAGTGCAATAAAAGCAGAATTATCAGAATTTCATCGCTTTAAATTTGAAAAGTAAAATTTTGTTAAGCAGAATTTTTGTGTGGGAAGACAGAATTTTGAAAAGCAGAACTTCGACCCTCTTTCAAATAAAGTATATTCTAATCTAATCTACAGTAAAAACTCACACATATCTTTTACGAAGTCAACCCGCTCATATACAATTTTTATGGTTGATTATAGTAGATGAATATTGCTACATTTAGTGTTTGATTCTATTAAATTTACACCTTTAGGCGTATTTAAAAATGATTTACATAAAACAAAGACAGTTTTCATTAAGATTTAAGGGAATAATGACTCGTCCTTTATAAAGTAAAATGCTATTTGGTTTTATTCATCAGCATATAGGTCGGTAGCAATAAACTGAAATCTCTTTCGTAATAAGCGAGTACAATTTACAATTGAATTCAGCTTCTTAAAGTTTCTCAATTCATCGGAAGAGTTCTTAAAAATGGGAGACTGTATTTTGTCAATAGACACGATTTTTGGAAGATGTATAAACGCTTCTCGGTAATAGCATCAGTAAAAGCAGTATAAAAACCAGAGCATATTGAGAACTGTAATTGCGGGAAAAATAATAACCATCAAGTCTTACAATACCCGTACGTTTATGCGAATTAATTTTTTTTATTTATCACCTATGTTTTTATTAGAAGAATCGAATTTCAGAAAACAGCAATTGAAAGTTCAAAACTAAACATTTTGCTGGGTTTTGGCATTTAAGCTCATTAACATTATCTGGTAGTGGGGTTCAATTTCAGTTTCAAAGTGACTCAAGTTTAGTTAATTGCATGAGTTCAGTTCAATTCTTATTTCTTACCTTCTTAAATTACAAAAAAAAAAAAAAAAAAACATTTCCAGGTTTTAGGAATTTGAAGACAAATATTTTGCCAAGACCTTTGACGCTTTAAGCCTTTGACTGGACAAATTTGTCAAAAAAAAAGAGAGAAAAAAAAAAAAAAAAAAAACACATCAGTTTTGTGGAAAACTTTTTGGTAAAATTTCCGACAAATGGCCCCTTGAATGTCAACTCTCAATTTCCTCTATCGAGAACATCTCTACTGAGTGAATGGTTTCCGGATTAACCCCCCGAAAAATGCAAATTACATCTTAAGGTTTTAAGTCTTCAAATATCTCTCCTAGGCCCGAAAAGCTCGATTTCGAAAACAAGTCAAGCTACACCCCGTCTGCATTCGGGACGATAATAAATACCGATTACAGTCTACCCAAATGCCAATGCCACTGTAAAATAAATTACAGTCACGAAAATATGACGTTAAATATCACCCTGGGTAGCGCAGTCTAGGGACTCAGGACATACCATTCACCAGCCTAATACTTAGAGCAATATATACTCCCCCGACAATAGAGCAATATACCTGTAATTAAATCAAACAAAAAGACTCATTAAATCAAATTCACCTCATGAATAACTTTTAATAGAATTTCAATTAATACCGCAACCGAATAATCCCCCAGACTATATACGTATCCACACAAAACCTCCCCTGGAAAACCATTTTAAATTATTAACACACAACCCTCGCGGCGGTGGTGGCGGCTAACAATAACAACTCCTGGGCTTACAACACCGAATAATACACTCCAATTACTGGCAGAGAACACAACTGTGGCAACCACCAACCCACCGCTCCGTCCGCTTATTGACAGTGTGTGGAAATTGTTTTTCCACCCACAACACGACCCTTAAACGTCTGTAGTAAACTTTCAATTTGTGTTTGTTACTTTTATTATCCTTGTTGTGAACTTACCCACATTTACCACTAGCGGGGGTAAGGGAAGAACGCACCGAAACAACCCTCATTCAATTATCGCTTATTCCCGGCTCAGCTGAGTATGTGTGCATACGGTAGACGCGAACAAAACAACGTTCCTTTCGCTTCGCTTCTGCTTTAACACTCTTTCACGATGCCATGCCATGATATTATCTTCCGGTGGCAGCCATTGTGCCATGATTGGGGATGAACTCTCCATGAAATTAACCATTTGTCGAATAGTGCTTAAGGGAGTGTTTTTTTTTTGTTTTTTCTCCACGGTGTACTGTTGTGTGTGTAAAACTTTGTGGTGTTTCAGTTCATCCCTCTTCTCTTATCTGATGGAATAATAATTCCCTGGCAGGATTTTATGTACTTTTCCCTAAGTGGAATCATGAATTGCGGAAACCGTTTTATTTTCTTTTACGTTGTTGTTTGTGCTGTGCTGCTTTGCGCTTAATCTCCTTGAAAATGCGATAAGGGATGGGTGCGAGAATGTGTGATGTTTCTACGCTGTTGGGGGATGAAATTTATTATCTTGTGTTTCAACATGTTTTAGCTAAGCAAACGGAATTATCTGAACAGATCCATGTGTTGCGAGGTGGAAGTGGTATCAGCACAACTTGAGTTCGGTTGGAGGATAAATACAGTTGTACAAGAGGGGGCCACCCTCTGTTTGGTGGGTTGGAAATTGATGTTCTCCGCAGTTAATTAAAATCACTTCATAGATTGTTATAATTTTGTTGGACATAGTACTTATGAATCGCATTATGGGGATGTTGTTAATTTAAGCCACAAGGAGTGTCGAATTTATCATCGGGGGAGAGACAGTATCTACCTATTCATTAAGGCGAATATAGTGTAGATGTGTGTAGGTAATGCTTTATTGAGTGTGGGTGAATGAACATCATGATTATATAAGTGGAAATTCCATGAAATTGGTTTGATAACATGCAGATTCGACTACGCTCAGCTCAAGATTGAGCACTTTAGGTGCAAAAGCTTCATATGGGCGTCTAGTTTCTCATGAACATTTTTGTATTTTTGGCACGAATTTGGTACCTATTATCAATTTAGAAATGCTTCGCTAAAATCTTTATCGCTCGTGTGAGACTGACAGATCGAATAAAAACAGAAATATCTTGAAGTACCTACCTACCTAGATGTCAAAAATAGTAAAAAAAAACTTTACAGGACATGTGAGGACATTAAGTTCCACGGACAGTTATCAAAACCCCGAAGTGAGGTACCTACTGACACCTAAAGATCTTAAATAAAACGCGTCAACTTGAGCGAAAAAAAGTTCGAAAAAATCTGTTTTTTAATTATTTTGTAGGAAACCGATGTACTCCAGTATTTTTTCTTTGTTTGTGTTTCCGGTAACGATTGCTTCGAATTCGGGAAAGCAATGGCGATCACAACTTCCGGATAAAGTCCGCACTGAACGCAACGAAAATGGCAGGGCTGCGTGAAGGAATATCCGTAACTCGTCCATCTTAGATTCTCAGTTTTCTTTTTTCGCTCAGTTTATGGCAGGATTTTCGAATGCCCCTTGGAGGCGGAATTTTATTTAAATAAATAAGGATTTACATTTAGGAGGCGTAGAAAAATCGGGCGATAATTTTAAGGGTGAATTTATATTTTTCCCAATTAAATTGGGAGTGTTAGATGCGTTAAAAGATTTGGCGTAAGGGTTCTTCATAAGAGCGAAAGAGACAAACGGATTGGCGAATTTATGGCAGACTGCTTACGGAGATTTTCATCACCCATAAAAAGAGGAAGAACGTTTTGAATCGGCGAGCTGTTCGGACGCGTGGCTGGAGAAATTTTTTGAGGATTTCGCGGAATCAGCAGACAGTGGTGGCGTCAGAAGTCCTGCTACGTACGGTTACTCGGCGCACCATATCAGAAAGTAAAAGTAATTGATGTTCGGCCAAAATTTTAAAATCGCGGGTCTTACGTCCACGAATCGTGATAAAAGCCCGATATATCGCTTACTCTTCGCCGATAAAGTGCCGTCCACGCTACACCACGCGGCCCATGAGCCGTTGCCTGTCGCGAGTCATATAATCCCCGTACCTCCCTTTGTGCAACACACCGTCCCGAACCAGCCGCCGACCACCGTATCAAAAAGGTCAGAAAAATAAATTGGGAACCTGGAAACAACCACCGAGAACAGATTGAACTTTGCGGAACTGCGAAATCTCCACGAAGCACAGTATGGGCATCGCACAACGACCGCCTAAGTCTCGTTGGTAGAAGCTCAAAATCTGACATCGTCGTACTGGGCTGGATCCGTACAACAAACTGCAGCCCGAAAACACGCCGTCAATCTTGTGCTTGTGTCCCAGTCCAAGGGCATCGTCAGCAAGAAGCGAAAGCCACGTAAGTGCTACCACTCCATCTGGTATCACTGTATCAACCACGTCACCAGCACACGACAGCCTGGGCACCTGCAGATTCGCCCCAGCACTCACCAAGCAAAACCCCAATAACCAAACCTTGGGTGTGAGAAAGCTTTTCACCAGAGATCGCCATTCAGCCTAATCCACCGCCGAATTCGCCATCCAGCTCGCGAAGAGGAATTCCACCTTATCTCTTCGCCTCATCCACATCATAGGGGTTGCATGTCAGATTGAATGTGTCTTGGCTTAATTCGGGCCTCGCAGTTTATTTTCTCTTTTCGTAATATTTCTATGTTTGGTTACAGCATGAATATAGATAAGTTAGCAGGCATGTAAAAACAAGTAACCCATGTTCAGGGCTTGTGGCAAGTTCCCCACCCACCGACGAGCTAGCGCGGCAAAGCGGTCATGCCTGAGCCTCAAGTGCCTGGACACCCCTCTTGTCATGCCGCCCGGACTGCCTCAAGGGTCCTGTGACCTTGGGTCATATGGGTGGAAAGAGTTGACCGGAGGGTTACACCATCGCCGGTAGAAGCGGAAGCATTTCGACCATCCGAATTCGATCCTTACTTGCATGGGTGATAGTACAAGAAGGGGTTTAGTTCGAACGCTTCCTTGCCTTCTCCTTTGCGGGTTTTGATACGCTTCAGGGGGCGGTGGTACCGTTACAATTTCACAAAAATGGCTACCTTAAATCCGATCTCTGTTCATATATATTTTTAAAACTCAATACCGCACTTTAAAATTCAAAGTTGCAACAGCTATTAGAAATGCAACAACAGCAACGCAAAACTTATTTTCAACAAATACTACCTACTCCTACTTTTTTTCAACCATTTTGAAAATGCACCTTAAATTAATTCCAACCACTTGGAGTTTTATCAATCAGAATATCCCACTTCATTTGCACCCCACACACGTTCATCGTGATAATCAGTTAATAACTGCTAATTCAAATTCAAAAACAAATCTCTGAATTCTTGCATATATACATATATATATTCATATGTAAAGATATCGATCTATCACGAACAATACTTCCAATCATTGACAACTTAAGTCAGCGCCATCAATCTATTCCAGTCAAAAAGAAAGTCATTCCCAAAAAGATCAAAAATCAGAAATTCTACAAAACTTGTTCTTGTACTCAAAAACTTGTTAAGCTTAAAAGCTATAAAATAGTACAGAAGGCGCTTATAAATCTCTAACAAGAACTTGCGACTATTGTCTGTTTCTAGAGCTTCAACTTTTAAAAACTAACTTTCTATATTTCATGAACCCTTTCTATTACCTACTATTGCTATAAGATTAGAAAACAACCACAAAACCCACAAAACTTTTGATGAACGAGAAAGTTTTGTTTGACCCAGTCGTGCACTTTATTTTATTTGGAAAAGGAACTTCGCAAATTGTTTAAACATTGTTATTTCCAAATAAGTACGTTTAAAATGTAACACGGTTGCCCATCACCATACTATTATATTGTTATGTGAACTAATGTTTTGTAAATATCGTGCGAAAATTCGAAATTTGCAATGTAGCTTTAGAAATGACGCCTTTTTCTTTCGCAGATAATTTTGTACTTTTCGGATTTGTGCAGCGGGAACTCGGTTTATTTTAAGTTTGACTCTTTGAAATGTCAACTGATTTGTCAGCTTACCCTCCATAAACATCAACTGCAAAAAACTGTTGAAAAGCAAGGTTTATGCAAACAAAGCAGAAACGCTTGAGCAACTCAAACAAAATATTCGTGATGAAATTAATGAAATACCGCGTGAAATGTGTGAGAATGTAATGAAAAATGTGCTCAAAAGGGCTCGCTTTTGTATTCCATACATAATTGCCGACATTAAATAAAATATTTATCAATATAAGATCCATTCTCTTTCATTTAATCAAAAATTATAAATAAACAGAGTAGTATACCTTCCCGGCGGACACCCTGTATATAGCTACGAGCATGTTCTACAAAAAAGTATATTATACCATTTTTTCGACAATCAAGAAATAAGCAGCTTTAAAAACTGATTTATGGACTTATAACCCACCTAGGTGGGTCAAAAGACCATTGTGGACTTTTGGCCTGTGGACTTATGACCCTACAGCAGCCTACTTTACCATGATGAAAATGTTGATTTTAATAAATATTGACAGTTCGGTAATCGGTTTAAGGGTGCGTTCACACTGAAGGTTTGAAGCTGTCAAGTCGCTAATGAAAGGACCTTTAAGGACTATTCACATGAGAGCGAACTGCGAATAGGAGAATTGCGAACAAATGTATTTAACTGTGTTTATGAAATGAAAATTTCTATTTTTTCTATCACAAACAAAACCATTATATTTAATTTATCTAACATCTAGTCTAAGAAATAGTGACTCTCAATTAATTTAAAGCAATTTTCCCGCGAATTGAAAATTCTTGCCGCGAACTGTCACACTTTATTCACAATCCACACAAAACAGTCGCGATCCACAAACCCGCGAATGAAAAATTCGTTCGTACTTAACCTTTAAAAATGAAACTGATACGCGGGTATCTGCGACCAAAAAGTTTTCATGTGAATGAAGTGTCAGAAACTACGAATATTCGCGTGTTCGCAGTTCGCAATTCGCTCTCATGTGAATAGTCCTTTATATAGACTAAAGAAAAGCTATAAACGTTGTAACACTTGCTTGAGAGTATATAAGCTCCGTTGCTTATAGCCGAGTTAAAGGCCTCATCAGTGTCGTTCTAAATCGACCCTAATCCTCAATCATCTACTTAAACTGAGTTAAACCACTCACACCCATTTGAATCACTTGGAAATCCAAATGACTCCAATAATGGCCAAGCAGTAACCAATTTAATTACCAACCGTGTGATAATGCGTTTCTTCCATTTTCCATTAAATTTCCATTCGTTTTGCCACTTTTCGCATGACTGTTCGCACAAATTGGAACTTACCCACAGTAATTATCTTATAATAGCTGATTGCTTGGAACAGAAAAAAAAAAAAAACAACAACAACAGACAATCCGGAGCACCCCACTTAACCAACCAGGAGCGGCTTTCTTCTTTCATCTATAAATGGCAAATTGAACTACTGAATTAAATTAGCAATAACTTAAACAATCAAAGAAACCCCCTGTACAATGTTCACGCGCGTTTATTCACCAGCCATTGCATATTCAATCCTCATCTAGTCGTGGTGGTGGTGGTAGTGCGATTTTACCAAGAAGTTTCCCACATGCAGTTGGAGAATGAAGAATTTTCCACTTAACGCTTCTTGCAGACGTGTAAATCTATAGCAACACTCTTGCTAACGAGCCACGGCACACAAGACAGAGCTCAGTTCGGCTTTTATCTTTTAATTGGTAGCCATTATGTGAACGCCATTTTAACGGCCGTTTATTCGATAATTGTGCGAAACTCTTAATCGAGAGATATCATGCGATATTTGTATTAGCGGTGTAACTGTAACGCCTGAAATCACCGAAAGCCATTAAGTCGAAATTCAACGAGTTTTTTTTTACCAGCTTTTTTTTAGCTTGTCAAAGGTATGGCTGCTCCCACAATATATTCTTGAAGGACATTACAATTCACGAGTGGCCAGCCCGCTTTTATCTCATGAAATGAATATTTTTTGTTTTTTTTTTTCCAAGTGCATGGACAAGTGCATGGACTTCCATAGCTTTCCACTTGTCCGCTGTATATATAGGTGAACCATTCAAAAGGCTTTGTTGATGCGACTCGTAACCACCACTGGACAGCAAAGACAATTTTTCTTATTTAGAAGAGAGAGCTCCAAAAGGATCACCTCATTTTTCATCACACAACATATTGACTTCCTTCTTTCATGTCAGATGAAGATTGTCCTTTCAAATCCCTAACTCCCAATAGCTGTAATCGCCGAAGTCGGCTCGCATCAAAGTTCTGCCGAACAAAACCATTATCTGGCGACCATAAGTCACTTGGTACGAACAATGCCATACAGAAAAAAGAGAGGGAAACCTTAAATTGCAACACTGACCAGGCCATCCTACACCACAGTTTCAATGCAATGTCGTATTAATGTCATACTGGCAGCCAAAAAGTCATTACATCCAATAAAAAAGGGACCTCGACAAAAGCGCACCGACCGACGACGACTACAATATTTATCCTGCCAATGAATTGGTGCAACAATGAGGCCACAAAGGAGCACCATCTCTCCAGGTAAACAAACACGAACGGCAAATGTTGAAAGGACATACGACAAGGGCAACTGATAAAGTTTTGTCAACAAATAAAATCGAGATTTATAAACAAACTACAAACGCACCCATACTGGTGAATAGCCAATAGATCCTTTGGTTGACAAAAAAGAAAAAAAAAAATGTCCTTGGTGACAAAAGGAAATTCCTTCAAAGCCGCCGCATATGAAACGGATGAGCACGCAATTGTCTCTATGAATGCAGATATATCTCGTATACCTGGAGGATAATAGCGTGGAAGGTCGTGGGAAAGGATGCTTCCTGGTACTAATGGCGCTACTTGCTTGCGTGTGTGCGCTGCAACCAACAACAAGAGGCTAATTTGAATTTTTATTGTTATGGCATGGGGAGATGAGAGCTGGACCACCCAAAAGTCACGACTTTGCGGCATAAAATTTGACCGATTCTAAAGGATGTTGCGGTTTGATTCGGATTTTTATGATATCCCAGTCAATTGTGAGGCATTAGCGTGTGTGCTAATGCATTGTGAGTTGAGATAATGAGATCAGTGCGTGGGGGATCTTTTATTGGGATATTATGGGCGTTAATAGGGGGAGTGCTGCCCGCGTATCGTATATAGTGATGTCCTGGCACGAAATCGGTTTTTATGGACGATTTCACACGATATTTTGGATTTGAATATTTTCAAGGGGTTCTGCTAGGCCTTTTGCTAATGTGACTCATAGGTCGTAACGATTTAGGACCCAGATAAACTCTTATGTGCAGCGTATGCCTGACAAAAAGGATAACACAAGCATTGATGTGGAAATAAGACTGATATCAGTCGAGTCTTGATTCTAAACAAATGGATATGGGTATAGGTCATCAATCACAGTTGTTCTGAGTGAGAGAATTTAAACTGTAACAAAACAGAAACAGTTCTCAGCAAATATTTTTGCTCACACAGTCCAAGAAAAATCGTACATCTATAGAGTAGATGGGTTCTGGGTCCGTCGCGGTCATATTCTTACTGACTGTGCCGCATACATCCAGATCTATTTTAGCGATGGAATTTGTTTTTTTGGTTTTTAAAGGCATCCGTCGATTGCGGCTTAGTAGCATAGACGTGCGGCTTTAAGAAATCCCAAAAGAAAAGGCCCAGATGAAACTGTACGGTCTTGGTGAACAATTCATTCATGCAGAATGTCCATCGTGGCGTCTAGTGTGTATGGCACGTATCCCCGTCCTACTGGAGTAATATTGCGTCTTCCTCCATATCGTTCCATTCGGGTCAACTCGAATTTCGAAATCGAATCGAATAGCATCGCTCTTGACGGTGACATCCTCACCAAATTAGTTTTCAAAAAAAAAAAAAAAAAATACACACCAATGCTGACGCCGGCCGTCCCAAAATCTGAACTAAATTCTAACTTTTTGTGGATGCAGTGCCACCTGTGAATCTCGTGGGGCTTGGCGTCGTTCTATATACGGGAGTTCTGCTCTTCAATATCGTCGCCATTCATACAAAATTCCGCGGCATCGCTGAAGATGGTTTTTCGGCCATAGTTAAGGTCCTATTACAAACACTCCGAAGACAAGTCAGCGAAAAAAAAAGTGGCCTCTCCCTTGAGCTCTTGGGTCAGTTGGATTTTGTTCAGGTTCCAGAACCAAGACCCGATGAACAATTCGCCAATTTCGTGATCTTAGTAGCCCCGTTATTCAAGTGTCTTACTGTAAAATTTCATTTGGCTGTGATTATAAGTTTGCCTTGTATTTTGCGTTGAACAAAGGTGAAATGGCTGCTGTCGCGATGATCACTAAAATTGAGAACCGTGCTGTGATAAAATTCCTTACTAAACAAGGAAAAAGTCAAAAAATTATTCACGAAGAGATGTGGCTGTTTTTCGAGATTCTGCACCTTCGTTGTCAACTGTTCAAAAGTGGTCAAGTTTATTTCAAAGGGGCAGGGAGAGCATTGAAGACGACCCTCGCTCAGGTTGCCCACTAACTGGCTGCACCGTAGAAAACATAACACAAGTCGAGAAACTTCTACTTGAGGATGCCCGAGTAAAGATTAAAACGATAGCTTCGAAGATTAACCTTTCTACTGGTACCATACACACCATTCTTCATGACTGTCTAAACCTTTCAAAAGTCAGTGCAAGATGGGTGCCTCGAATGCTCACATCGCATCAAAACCAAGTGCGAATCGAGTGTTCTAAGGATTTTTTGGAGCTGTGTAGCGAAGACCCGGTAAGAATTATTAATATAGTTGTTACTGGGGACGAAACATGGGTCCATCACTATGATCCCGAAAGCAAGCAGGAGTCCATGCAGTGGCACAAGAAGGGCACAAGCCCCCCGAAGAAGTTCAAGGTCACTCCGTCTGCTGGAAAGATGATGGCTACAGTTTTTTGGGACTCAAAGGGAATTTTGCTAATAGAAAAAAAAAAGGTGAAACCATAAACGCCACATCCTACTCATCGACTTTGCATCATTTAGGGGAAGAAATAAAGAAAAAAGACGGGGTAAACTGGCTGCTGGCGTGTTGCTCCTTCACGACAATGCTCCGGTGCACACGGCACGGATTTCTAAGGCTGCTGTACGGGATTGTGGCTTCGAAGATATTCAACATCCACCCTATAGTCCGGACCTTGCCCCTAGTGATTATTTTTCGTTCCCAGATTTAAAAAAAAACCTTCGTGGTAAGCGATTTACCGATGATCAGGAGCTCAAAACTGCAATAAATGAACATTTTGGAGAGAAGAATGAAAACTATTTTTTTGAGGGTATAGAAAATTTAATCTCAAGATGTATAAAATGCATTAATGTAAGAGGAAATTATATTGAAAAATAAAAATATTTTTAACTTTATTCGTGCTTTCCTTCATGTCGATACCGCGAATATATTGAACTCCCCTCGTAGATATATACTGTGGCGGAATTTTTTTTTTGTAGGACTATTTAAGATAAACATTTCCATCATACATTACATATGTGTAACTCAAGCGGTTTTGGCAGCGCACGCCAGAATAGCTCGCAGATGGTAGATTTGTTCCTACTTACTTGATACTTTGGACAATTCACATAATATTTTTATAAATTGTAGCCTATGTGTTATTCTGATGTATAAGCTATATTATTGTAAAGTTTCATTAAAATCCATTCAGTAGTTTTTACATGAAAGAGTAACAAACATCCATCCTTACAAACTTTTGCGTTTATAATGTTAGTAGGACTAGCTGAACCCCGACCCTCAATAGACACTTATAAATTTCTAACCAGAACTTGTGACAATTGCCTGTTACTTAGAGCTTCAGCGTTTAAAAACTCGTATTGTTATTTGGTGTATACTTCCGTATCAGAAGAATAGCCCAAATGCCGATTTTATTTAACACTATTCATATATTTTATTAACCGTGGGCTTCATCTAGCATCGCTTCATAGATTTTGACCTACCTTCCTAATTAAATGAGAAAAGAACCAACCAGGCTTTTGATGAACGAGGAAGTTTCGGGCGACCCAGTCCTGCACTTTATTTCAATTATTTCCGCAATTAGAGACCTTTATGAGAGAGTATAGCTTAAGAAGCTCACAAGGTTACTTGGATTGGGGATTAATACCATTTTTATATTTTGTCATGTACATTATAATTTATGGTACCTACATTTTGCAGTAAAAAAAAACCGAACCCCAATTGACAAAATCTGACCGACTGTGGCATATCAAATCAACAGCCAATGCGCTTCCTTACAACATTTTTTTCAATTCAAATTTTTATCACAATCACACTGAACAATAACGCCTGCCAATTTCAGTCGAAATGGCGTTCGAAAAAATTAAAAAATCACCATTTGCCCGCAGTTAAAACCCAATTAACTCGCGATTTCAGATGTTCCCCCACAGTACACTAAACTATCTCAACGGTCCCATCTCATCAGAGCTGTGCTAAATTGCATTCCTAAATCGGAATTCAATAGACGAATACGACGACGAGAACGTATACTACGCCAACTGCAGACTACACCGCGCACAAGAAAGCGGTCGCACATCCAAGTTGCCCCGCATGCAACTCCGCGACTAGCGAAAACATCTAAACATCTATTGTCGGAGTAATGGCTAATGTATTACCACCAACAATGGACATCTCCCGACCAGCTGGAGAGCATAATAATAAGGATGTGATAGAGTAATACATTTGCTGTCAAATTACATGCGAAGCGCATTTAATGCAACAGAGCAAGCAACAACTGCAGCAACATGAGTTGTCCGGGGCTGGTCGGGTGCACGGCGGGCAACCAGATCACAGTGCACATCTCGCGCAGCATCACTGATTCCAGATCGCAGATAGCTTTGGCAAAGCGCGCCCGATGGAATCTATCCCTGGACATAAGCCTCCCCCTCCGGAGGGAGTATAAGCATCTCGTATAGATACTGTGCGCGCTCTGCTCTGTGCGCAGTCAAAGTTAATACTCTGCGCAGTCCTTAGCCGTTGCTGATGCACCTCTGAACATGGGCATCTTCTTTGGTTGTTTATTGCTTGTCAGACATTTATTGCCTCGACGGATGCAGTTCGCCAAGCGCAGCATCCCAGCAAGAAGTGGTCCAGTGCGGCTTGTGTGCGAGCGCGAGCGCACACACACAGTGCCCTTGTTGGCGGAGATATGGCGATGGTGGTGGAGCTTATTAAATGATATCGCGAATGCCTTAATGTGGCCTCTTAATCGATGGCTGCTGTTGCTGCTGTTGTTGCTGTTGCTGTTCCCGCTGCTGCTGCTGCCGTTGCATCAACCGCAGTCTATAAATGGAACAACGAACAACTCGATGGGGAATGAGATGACGAGGTTCGAGTTTTTCGGTCCGCGGTCCTGTTCCATTGGCTCCCATATTGATGATGGGGCCGCGATGCTTCTTATTGCTGCGACGAGTGACTGCTGTTTTTCTGTGTTCGTGTGTTTTGGTCCGATGTTTATGTTATGGTTTTTCTGTGTAATATGTTGTTCCAAATGTCTGGGCAATTGGATTTGCTTTGTTTCTCTCCTAAATAATTTGTAAAGGATTTTATCGGAATATTAGATCGTTTGAGCGGGTGAAAAACGATAATTGATGCCGCAGAGTGCACAAGTTGCCGCTTGCACATGACATTTTGTCAGATATTGGGACGAGTTGGTTGCTGTCGTTATTCTTCGAAAGTGATTCGCCCTTTGACTGCGTTTTTCCACTTCCTACAACCAACCAGCTGTGAGAAAGCTGATCTAAGGTCGTCGGGAGAGCGGTGGTGGGTCGACGTTAACTTCTACCTGCGCCAAATGGAGGAATTACAGAAAGAAATGGTTCGGCAGTTACTATGGAGTTCAACTCGCTTATGGGAAAGCCCTACTATCGTATAAGGCGGTAAGGCGTTTGTTCCGTTCATGACAGGCATAGTATGGAAACTGAACCTAGAGCTCATCACCCCAACTGGTTTTTGTATAACGGCGCAGTATTTTTTGGTGCGTCCTTTCCGACGCCTGCCCTCTATAGCGGCTTGGGCTCTCGTTATTACCGCATTGATTGCGTCTACGGTAGATCTTGATTTACGAAAACCGTATTGGTGGTCCGAGAGGCCTCCGGCCGTTTCAATTGCTGGCTGGAGCCTATTGTAAATGACCTGCTCAAGAATTTTACCAATTGTGTCCAGTAAACAGATAGGGCGATAAGAGGATGGCTCGTTTGTATTCCCCTTTCCTTTCGGCATTAGGACAAGTCTTTGACGCTTCCAAGGCTCAGGAAAGACGCCCTCCTAGAGACATGCGTTAAACATTTCGGAGAATAAGTTGGGCCGTGCTTTGATTGCGATTTTTAGCGCGAGTCGACTACCTATATCTAGGTGTAGGTACCTAGGTACATTAAATTTAAACTTTGTGACGGCCTACTACTATGTTTTCATTTCCGTGCCTATGAAAATTTCAGATCTTTTTGGCAGTATTATTGAAGGGGTGAATGTCTCTTTCGGTCTGCCTTAGACCTGGGGCTATATTCACCCAACGAAGGGCACACTTTATGTTTTTACAACTTTCTTAATCAAAATTTGCTGAAGTTAATGTTACTCCAAGTTGACGCACTGTAAAATATTATACCTAGCTTTTTCTATTCGTTTGGAATTGGTATTGGTAAAGATTTTTTTCATTTTCGATTTTGTTACATTCGCCTACATCATTTAGAAAAATAGTAATAGGTTTAAGGAATGATGTGCTTAGAGTTTTTCTTTAAATGACAAAAGATTAGCATTTATAATCAGCAAGTTTTGTTGTATGACAAGAAAAGTTAAAAGTCGGAATATGCGCAGCTGCCTCAGTGGTCGATGAATCACGTTTGTAACTTATCTACAGGTGAGTATCGTTGGGATATATTTCAATCATAGCAACTTTTTCCAATGAAGAACTCAACGTGTAGCGAAAAAAGGGTCCTAGTATAGAACCTTGAGGAAGACCGCATAAGGGAAGAAGGCCTGACTTCCTATTTTTCACTATATGTACAGCGGAAGGAGAGAAGTTGTACTTACTTGTTACTTCTAAGTCTATCGGAAAGCATTGCGTGATAGACATCATCAGAGTGTCGAATGCCTTTTAAAAAGTGATCCAAATATGTAAGACGTGATCTGTGGTCCATTTCTCATTTCCACTTAAGAAAGCGAATTCTGTTTACAAATACTCTTCATTCCATCTGTCAATCATTGCGGCAATCTGTCGCGGAATACCTACCATTCGTTTTAAAAACACCAAACTCCCAGATCACGTATTTCATAACTTTATAGGATCCCATCATCAATATCGTGAAAATGAAACATTTCATGCATCTGCCGCCATCTCAGATGATTCCGCAAAACAAAAATCATCTCGGGATAACAAGCTGATGAATGGCCAGGACACGCAAACAACAATCAAAACCACATGATCCCACCACACACACCGGCACAGTACCAAATAAGTGTTCCTAACAAGGATATTTATATTGCACTCATCCATCATCATTTTCTCCTGCTAATCCGGATTCGAGGAGAGCTCGGGAAAACTTTATACCGCAACTCTAATTCCAGGTGATTATCACCAAGTGTTACAGAGACAACGAGCCGTAAAGGATGCAGAAAATGCCGAGATGCTTACCGCAATACATCGCATTATTGGTCCACTGCCATGCCATTTAATCTCCGCGGAGAGCAACATCATCAACACCCATCCGCACCCCCGGATGTGGTTGCTCGTCGCAGCTACAACAGCCATCCACATACAAAATGGCTGTCAACATGGAGTAACATATGCGAAGTGTTGTTAATGGTCCTGTGAATTTTCGGTTCAACAATCATCATTCCCCTATCCCGAGACGGACGTAATAGGGGTGGGAACGCAACAATGATATATGATGAGTGCGGTAACGAACGTATAGTAGCTCATCCCTTAGCTAGGTCTCTGCCTGGCAATAACAATTGTCGCTGCTGCGCCACAGTCAGGAGGCGGAGAAATGTTTTTTTTTTTTTCTCGTTTTTCTATGACATGGCGAACGAGAGGAAGAAGATGATGACGACGCCAACCACGATGTTGATGATGAGTGTACTTTGTGGTCCCTCCGCATGAGATTATTAGCACTTGGGAACATCTGCCGCCAGCGATAAAATTGCTGCATCGTCATCCTCCTCGTATAGTTGTGTCAGATTTTTTCACAATTTATTACAAGGTTTTCTGCTGCCAACAAAAAAATAGGAGCACAGCGAGCAGAAGAATGATGTGAAAAAGAAACGAATTTCGGGTTCACAGTCACCGTTTTTGATTTTTTTTTTTCATCTGAACTCGCATAAAAGTGAACATTTGGGGTAAAGTGTTTCTGCCCGCGATCATCAAGAATCTAGCACTTACTCGGAAGAGTAATGGTGCGGCCCATGAAACCATAAATCCATAAAACAAATTAAATTTAAATTGACCAAGTAGTACGGTATATGGAGGTGCCTATCTATTTTTTTAGTACCTCGCACTGACATGCGTGTAAAATGTATTTGAATCCAATTTAAAATGTCTCGTTTTTAAAATCTGTTTTTAATCAAAAGATAATAATGGTGCTGGTGCCTGGGTGGAGTTGGTTTGATTAGAGGGTCGCTGAGAAGAGTCGATGTCATACTAAGGGGGAAAATACAAAGTTCCGCAAAGATCAACTAAGTTCATTCAATTTGAAATGAGTTGAAAGGGTTTGAGGGAAACCGAGGGTCAAGCCTTTTGACTTTGGCATAATTTATGAACACCCGCTCTTTAGAGATAAAAAATCCATTAAATAAATTAAAAAAATGTATCTAATCGAACAGTCGATGTGGGCAAGTGACAAGTGACCTAAGTTTAAAGCTACTTCCTACTATAGCTGTGCCCGAAGCTTCGTACGCACAAATCACTAAATTACTTTTGATTTTATTGGACCATTCCGAATGAAGAGTCGTAGCTTATACGCAGGCGACGTCGCGTCGCCTTACTCAGCAGTAGGGTTGAGACACCTCATTTCACTTTTCCCAATATCAACGGCACTTCACTCGAGTTTGTTAAAAGCGGGAAACATCTGGGGCTGATACTAGACAGCAAACTTTTATGGACAGAAAATATTGCTGGACGTGATAGAGCTAAAATCTGAGGGCCTTGAGATGGGAAGACTCAGCGTTTGACATGCTTGATGTGAATCACGGACGCACTGATGATATCGGCTACCGTCGTTCTACAAACAATACTTAACCTTCTTCCTCTAGGAAGATTTCAAACGTTGAAATCAGACTAAGAAAAGGGAAGCACTGGATCGGACAATCAACTGGACAGGGTCCTCCTACATATAGGCCTCTTGCCCAATACTACTGATCACCAGCCAACGAAAATTAATTTCAAAAAGATTTCGCACACGAAATACCGGACAGATCAAAATTGAATTCATTGAGTGTCCTACATGAAGGCTCACTGTCGATATTCAAAGACGGGTAACAAAACGTGGGTACTAAATCTGGGCCTCTCGTTTTCCCTTCCGAAATATTGCAGTATTTTACAATCTTAAATCACAGCAATTCCTCAAGCTTCAGTGTGCCTGTTGATTGATATGGTATCACAAGCGGATGTCGTAAACTTTGACAGCCAGGCTGCCAATAGAGCCCTAGCATTCAACAAAAAAAAAAAACATAAACCGGTGGAAGATTGTCGTGTATCTCTCAACGGTACAACCTCAGCATTTCCTACGTTCTGGGACACAGTGGCATCCCACTCTGCAGCAGAGATACTGTCAAGAGTAGGCTCCTCTATCGCTGCCAATGCTAGTCTGCAGAACGTGCATGCACCGCTGTCTTACGATACACAAGTCATACATGCAAGGATCTACTTTGCAATGCTCACATGGCCTAACCCAAACCCTGGATACCTACTAAAAGATCCGAGGAGATTCTGCAACTCAATAGATGCATGAGTACCTCGAAAGTCGTTAAAGTCATTTCCGGACATTCAGGCACAAAAACTTGGACTAACATACAATGACCTCTGCAGAAGCTGTTGAGACTAAGAGAAAGATGAGTCCATCACAGTCACACTACTTCCACGCAGCTGATGCCCTGCCCTATCCAACTTAAGGAATGTTTACTTAGAAACTGATTTCTCAATAACTTAGTGATCGAGGGCTATACCAGCGGCTATAGCATTCTTATACTCTTTACATGAGTTGCATGAGTTGACAGGAAAGGAAATATCTCCCTTAATACCAATGGGCCGATGAACGAACTACGCTACGTAATATGCTTTTCTCAGCGAGAGACACTCTGCATGAATCACCGAAAGGTGCACCGTTGATGTATATTCCTTTCCAATTACCCATCTCAAACCCCGTAGAAGTGGAAGCAAGAACTGAGAGACGCCTGTTGGCTGATATCTAAGACTGTTAGGCCTTCGGTAATGAACAATTTTAAGCACCCGCGCAAAAAACCCGCGAAGAAACTGAAATATGCGCGTAAAAACTAAAACACGCGCGTAAAAAAACAAAATACGTGCGTAAGAACTAAAATACGCGCGTAAAAACTGAAATACGCACGTAAAATCTAAAATACGCACGTAAGAACCAAAATATGCGCGTAGGAATTTAAATACGCGCGTAAGACCTAAAATACTCACGTAAAAACTAAAATACTCACGTAAAAAAACAAAACAGGCGCATTAAAACTAAAATATGCGCGTAAAAACTAAAACACGCACGTAAAAAAACAAAACACGTGCGTAAGAACTAAAATACGCGCTTAAAAACCAACATATGGTGTACCTTTTTTTTCAATGCGGGATTCGAACCCGGGACCCCTCGCTTTAGTCCAACACACTAACCACTTAGCTACTGCGCCTACAACGTCATGGCTATACAAGTCCTGAATCAAGCCATAAAAAGAGACGCTATAAGAAACTTCGCATACAATAGAGCCGCAGTCGGTGCGCTGGGAGTTTGGAAGGACTATTTCTGCAGACTTTTTCGACAGTCTGGGTATAATGACGACCAAGATCTCGCTGCCGTCCAAAATGAAGTGAGAGTAGAATTATCTCAATTAAAATCCAATAGAGCTCTAGCAATGATAGCTTGGCCAGACCTTGCAACAAGTCTGCTGGAAAATTTGGTACGATGGAACGTTTGCCAAATGTATGAAATCTTATTGTCCTAAAGAATGGAACCTGAAGGCCAATTATTGATCCGCGCTAACTGTAGAGTCGAATTAAACGTTTTTTCTATAATATTCAGATTACGGCAGATCTTGTTAAAGACTTAGGAAAGCTTATTTCTAAATCGAACTATTTATGGACATTCGTTTTGAATTTCGTTCTATTCTGCGAGTGTAGTTCAGTCCCATTTAAGTTGACTGGACAAATATTTTATATCGAACTCTAAAACGGAATGACTGGGGAATTAGTTTAGGCCCAGGTCTAATCCGGACCTTACTAAGCACGTTACTCGGAAGGCAGCAAAGATGATGGGCAAGTACACTTAGAAAACTACTGCAACAAACAAGCAATATTTAGGGACATTCAAGTGATCTATTGTACTCGTCTACAAAGTCGTTAGAACCTCTACAGAGAGAATTGGAAGATTTAGCGCGTGTAAATTATAAAAAAAAAAAAAAAAGTGAAGCCTATGGTCACAGCATTATAGACAGTAAATCTCAAAGCCCTCTACAAGGCCAATGTCAATCGAGCTTCCACATGCTAGGGCGCCGAAATTTTCACCCGCCTTGGTGAATAAACACAAAATAAACCCAATTTAGGTAAGAAAGGGTCTTACAATTAGATTTTCTAAAAATCGCATACCCAAAGTGAAGGCTTTCATGTTTAAGAGGGCTGCCAAAACGTGAAGAGTGTCTGCCTCAGAAGTTAAATAAGTAAGTACTTGAAGCAGAAAGTGCACTTGTCTGGCAAGTTATGTACATCATCAGCAGCCCATCCCACCAAGCATGTGTGGATATTCGCAGGACCTCACTAATTAAAATATAAACGAACTGACGGACAAACCTACTTAACTCGTGAAGCTTCAAGTTGGAACGCTATCACCTTCTGTCACACTCACATCAATACTATAATTTCCATAGTTTAACTTTTGAGGAAAATAAGCTACCACCACGACTGGAAATCAATTAAAACTCGATTAACATCTCTCACATCGGTCATTAAAAACCCCGAATGCAACTGAACCTTATGCGCGCACCTATAAATGTGATGCCTCCCACCAGGCCTCTCTCTGTGACATGTTTAATTACGCACCAAATCGCTTGATTGATAATTAATTGTATTCCTCTCCTGAAGACCATTTACTGCTGCGTATATGTATTCTAAAATGCTAATTACAGCTTATCAAGGATAACTATCAAATCTGTTTACAAGGAAATGTCGACTCTACTTCTCCTTTGACCTCAAGCCGGCAAAAAAAAAAAAAATATAATATAAAGAGAACTCAACCCACCCTTTGATGGACGATGTGTCTAATTAAATAAATGTTGTTCGACGTAGTTTCGACAATGAAATGAAATTATAAAAGCCTAATGAATTATTCACTGGTATTAATTTTCCAACCCATAGTCCTTAACAAATACACACGCACATACCAGCAGCGGCAGTATCTAGTTGAATCATTAAATTTCCTTAACTCGTGCGGCATATAATTGGCCTCCAGGAGCTACGACTGTATATAGTTGACGTTTCCTTTTGCTCGATGTGGGCTCAAAGAAAATGGCCCAGAAAATGAAATGTACATTTTTCACTGTTTTCCGGCGTGGGGGAAGGGGGTGTACTGTACTGTATTAGGGAACTAACCCCCGCCATCGGACATAATGAACTTATTTAATGGACTAACTAGCGAAATGGGAAACAATGAATTTCCGTGCGTCACGCTAGGTGACTCTGACTCTGATGCCAAGGCGAGGGCCGGGGGGGTACCTACGCCTATATTTCGAAATATTCATAAATTATGTTATAGAACGACACAACAGCAATTATTACAACCACGCTATTGTTGTTCTTGTTACATAAAACGGAACCAACTTAGCGACACTGACTGCAGTCGAATTTTAGGCAATGGACTGGACACGGAACATGAATATAAATGAGTGCTGTGTGCGTTGGTGGATGTGGGTGACGCGCCGACAGGGCATATACAGAACACAGTGGAGGAATATAAATATGGCGCTTGAACATTAATGGTGATTTTTCGATGTCATAATAGCGGCGAATTATTGAATTAAACGGGCCACTGACTCCAGTTGAGAAAAATGTTAGCAACATGATGCGGAATTATAAGTGGGTAGGTTGATTTCAGTTGAAGGAATGGTACAAGCTCGCACACAAGTCATCGTTCGACACTTTTCTATGGCATGAATATATATTTTCACATGGTGGCTTAAGACTTCAAATTCGATTCGATTCGGAGATTGAAAAAGGAGTGGTCCACGATGACTTCCTTGAGGGACTCCAGAAGTACATGAAATTCATCGAGTAATGATTTTTAGGGCATACTTGCTAGGAAATACCAGTTATATAGATGCATTTTAGCATTGCCGAGTGAGATCCGAAGATCTCAAGCTTTTTTGTAAGCAACATATGGTTGACAGAATCAAAAGCCTGGCTAAAGTCTGTATATAGACAGGATCAAGTTGAAACCCACTTTCAACATCATAAGCAACACAAGACGTAAAATTAGTTGTTGTGGAGCGATCAGAGTAGCTCCGACATGTGTTTTTAAAAGTGAAACTCTATTTCATTCTTAGCAACGCACTCAAAAAGCTTTGTAATGGCAAAAAGTTTACAGATACCTCTATAGTTTGCGACATTATTTCCAGCAGCAGACTTAAATATTGGGATGTTAAATATTTTGAGTATAGTGGTATGCATATGGAATTGCAACAGTTTTTTTTTTAACAAATCTCTGCAATACTGTCGGCACCAGACTTAGGATTGCCTTTGAGATTGTGAACAGATAACAGACTTGACATCTTAGTCTCAAGAACCAAAGTCAAAATTTGGTACACTTTTTGATTCCGGAAAATTATAAATAAATCAACAGAATGTCGGTGGATGTATAATTTTTATAAAACATGGATTACCAATACATTGGTCTTTCTTTTATGGTTAACTAGCGACTTGCGACCCGCCCCGGCTTCGCACGTAGGATTCAGCCTGCGTTTGCAATGTAAGCGGAAAAATGTAATTATTTACGACATCACATTAGAAACCTCAAAAATAACAGTATTTCTCTTAATGGATGTTATTATACATATAAACCTTCCTCTTCAATCACTCTATCTACTAAAAAAAACCGCATCAAAATCCGTTGCGTAGTTTTAAAGATTTAAGCATACATAGGGACAGAGAAAGCGCCTTTGTCTTATACTATGTAGTGATTAATGACCAGAAAGATTTAGAATCAACTTTTAGATTGTTTTCCATATATTAATAAAATTATTGTACAAGAAATTATTTAACGGTGTAAAAGCTTTCCTAGACTTAGTAGATCATTCTTTATTGAAAGGGTTTCCTAACTTTTTCTAGCGTTTGTGGGCTTTGATTCTTTAAGTTTTTAAGGTGTAAGAGAAGTTTATTATTTACCAAGGGGGATTGGAGATCGATTTTCTTACAAAGCAATGAACAAAGAAAGACATCGATTTTCTCATTCCATTCCATATCCCACGTCAAACCTGCATACGCTACCAACGCAACATTTTCACTTAAAAATGTATCGCCAGAGACTCTTAGATGAACTCGCTGGCAAACGAAGCTATCTTCCAGGAAACACAAAATCAACCACAAGCGATGGTTGTCACCGCTGAATTTTACCTGCAAAATAAGAAGTGGCTTTGAATGCAGCTGTCATTTTTATCATATTTAGCCGCTATAAATATGATGATAATGACAGCCCTTCTGCTCACCGGGAGGGGAATAGAGCCTATCTTTCTGCCATCTTTGTCGGAAAAAATAAATAGATGGTGTAACAGGATCGTGTAACCTAGCTTCTCACCACCATTCATTTTGTGTGAGTTTTTATTTTCGGGGCGAAAAGAAAGGACCTACAATTTTATACAGAGTGCAAACGGCTTATTGATAAGCTCCTCCAAGACAGCAATACTCTTGGATGTTTGTCAGACGTTCGCGAGAGGTTGCGATTTGCAAAGTAGAAAAAAAACCATAATATTATTGTGTTTCCAGAGATCGAACTTGAGACTCCTCGCTCAGTAGTCTGGCACACTAAAGACTGACCCACTGGTAGATACGAAGATTGCTACCTAAGTCTTGAAATATGGCAACACTAGTGTGATCAAATTTGACATCGTCATCGTTAATTTTGGCATTTTGAATAGTACTTAAGCTAAGATTACATGTGACACTTTTCGTAACAAATTTTGACATGCCACCGTCATTATGACGTAAAAACTTGTCGTAAATTTTTCACTACATATGATCAAGTGACATGTGCGACATAGCTAAATTGTCACGATCAAGTGAAACATTTTAATTACCCTGTGATCGGCTGTCACTGGCTGTCGGGACTGAATGACCAATGTCCAATGATGACGCGTTTCTCAATTGATACATTTTTTCCATGTTGTTTTTGTTGTTTGTGGAAATGACCGCTCTTTCGAATTTTGAAAAGTAGTGGACCATAAATGTGACACCGTGTGATCGGGTGTCAACCCCAAGTGACACTTTCATGAGAGACACACGAGTGACAATAGAAATAGCGAGTTTTTGTGACGTCAGTATGTCAAAATTTGCCACCAAAAATGACACGTGTAATCGTATTTTATACCGTCAATTTTTGTTTACTTAAGACGATGTCACTTTTAAGGTTGTTAGCAATAAATATCTTACCAGGAATTTCGCAGCCGAAACGGCCAAGAATTCCTTCACCCGCTTTTCAAAGGGTCCACGCTTCAAATCTTTGGCGGTCTTATAAAGAGCTGTCGGGGCGGATTGCGGTTTACTATGAAGTTGCCTTTTTAGTAAAAAAAAACAACAAAAAAACAGCGATTGGCAAAAGTGTTACCTTCTACGAGTATTAACCAACCCCTTTTACTTAGGAAACCAGATGACAACATAGCGAAGCACTTCTTCCAATGAAACCCGTGTAAGAGGAGTAGGTTAGGCCAAGAACAAAATGGAGGTCAAATGGTATGATGGAAGCTGAGTCCCAAAATTTGTAATCGTGGACACAGCTGAGGTATCGAGCTGGAAACAGAGAGGGAGATGGAAGGACCTGGTTGTCGCCCTATGCTCCAGAAGGAATTAAAGCAGCTCCCGAAAAAAACCAAGAAGAAAAACCCCTTTCATCACAAAACATACAAACTAAACTTCAGCTGTTATTGTCATATCAACAAGAGCGTCTTTTTTATTCTGTGACCTATTGCAAATTGGAGAGTTTTAAAAAGGGGCAACCCTGATGCTCCATTTTAGACCAAGACCCTCTGTTTGAATTTTTCACGACCCCGCAGCTGCTGTAGAAGGTGTTTTCTAGAGAAGGGTCAGAAACATGTGTAAAAACCTAGGTTGCTATACTTTCAAGACCCATCCTTTGGTGCAATTGTAACATGTGGGGGCATTTCTATCGACGGGTCTTTTTCTTTTCCCTCGTTCATTTCCTTTCCTTGCCATTATTATGTCGGATCTAAATATTATCTAAAACCAATCACAATGCCACACTCTTCCCGCCTCCCAATGAAAATATAGTTATGCTCAACAGCTCAAGCCGACCTATATTTTTTGACAAACCGCCCTTCCATCCAGCCAGACGTCACGCGAATGCCATATACCTTCCCCATACATTGTACAGCTACAACTGTCATATCTTCTTGAGTGATTTACAGCCCAAGTGATGACCAATTTGCGAAGCGGAACAAGTGGACACACGTTAATGGTGTGGCTACCGTGCGACCGCAACACTACACCCATCTGACTGTTTGTGTTTTAAGTAAATTGATCCGCATTCGCAACAGCGATCACAATCTGTAAATTTTCAATTAAAGCCTCAACCCCTTCAGCGATGCGTTAACCAATTATGTAAAAAAAAAAAACATAAATATATCTCCAGAGCGATCTTCGGCGAAGAAATGACTGCAATTAAGGCCAACGGCAGTAGCTGTTAATCAAATATTCACCTCGACCACGTGAGGCGCAGGTGAACCCTAAAATGGTTGAGTATTTATTGTCCTGCTCACCGCATAAAGCATTTCACACTTTGCCAGCAAACCTGTCGCCCCAGCCACACTGTGCGAGAGACAAATCCTTGTACACATTCAAATTGACCTCAAAACCACAGGATGCAAACCTCAAAATCAAATTAGACAACGTCCGTCACTGATGTGAAGGGAACATCACAGCATATACTACCTCCAACAGTCTTCCTTTGACAACTTGCCAGACCGCAAAATTCATAATCCTTCCGAGTCGAATTCGGTTCTAGTATCCTGACACCTGACTCTGCATCCCGACTGTTTGTGTTGCCAAAATCTACACGCTATGGTATAATTAACTCGCAAAAATCCAATTTGCCCTACGGAGCGAAATTCGTTCAGTGTTTTCGACAGGACAGTCATTTATACTCAGTCACACAGGTACTCTCGGCAGTCTCGCACTAGGTACGTATCTCTTCCGCACAGCATGCGTCCGATCCGGTTCACACAGACGACACCAGGTATATGGAAGCTGATAAAATAGGTAAACTGTTGGTCCAACATCGATTCGTTTCGGGATGTGACCGAGTGGTTGCCGCCGCGCCGCCCAGGTAACGTGTGTGGCCCGACCGATCAAAACTCTACTCGCACCGGACTACGGTGTTGACTTCAAATGCGGTCAGCTAGCTGTCAAAACATTACGATTTATATTGTACTCACCGGGCATATCGGTGTATCGGTGTATCGGGCGGCATCCTTGTTATCCTCAATCGCCTGAGCCCACAACATTTACGGGGGACACCATGTCCAGTCCATAAGCGCAACAAATTCGGGATGAGTCGGCCTGTTGGACAATTAATAGGTGTTCTGTGTTTGCTGGCGAGAACGCATTAAATAGATACTTTGTCTGGCTGGTGGCTGGGGCCTGTCGGTTGGTGAGCTAAACACGTACTGATGTACACAATGGACACTGCAGATCCACAATGCGCGCGTACAACACTGCACGGTGCACGGTGACACCGGAGCGTTGTTGGAGTGCCAGTACCAGTGCCAGTGCCAGTGCCAGTGTGTTATCGGGAACATTTAAACCGTCATCCCGGCTATTTATGGGGACTGCCGCTAAGTAGTAGTTAAGATAGATGGATGGTGGGGTTAAAAGGCTGCGCGCTGATAACATCACACAGGTGATGCCTAATTTATTGGGCTATTCAGTGTTTTCCTCTTCGGATTACATTCCGTTTGGGCTGTGTTTTGTCTTTTGGATGCGGTTGCGGTTGTCCCTCCCGGTTGGGCTTTATGGAATTTTATTGTCACTTTCGTTTACAGATTGTGAGGGCGACGGCCAGAGAGAGAGATGATGAAAAATTTGTTGATTGATGCGACTTAATGTCACTTAAATGGCTTAAGGGCGGGTATTAACGCTTGTTAGAGGTGTAATTTTAAAGTCGTTATTATGGGATTCTTGTGTATTTTTTGTTTGTTTGTGAATCCTACGTTTGACTTCACTTTCTGAAAGAAGATTGAATGCTGGGAGAGCTTAAAATTTGGTAATAGCTGATGGATAGCCTGTACTATTAGAACCATGTACCTTAAACTGGTGTTGCAATAAGTACCCATATCAACATTTGCCGTAACTGCGCTTAAAAATTTCCTCTGAGTGGGCCTGTTTCAACGCACATTTTACTTATTAAAGCAAAGCTAAGGAGGATTTTTAGCATGCAGGTACAACAACTTATGTCTAATTGACACTTTTGAAATTATCATTTTGTAGGGGAGAGCGGGGCTAGAAGTAACATTTTGGATTAAGTTTGATACGCCTTTAGCTTCTTTGCACCTGCACCATGCATCCCCGGAGTAAGAAGTGTTTCCTTACCTTAGGACAAAATAGGCTCCTTCTGTGTTGTATGCTAAAATTAACGACCTAAAATAGTCTGCTTCTGCTTGCCTTGTAGACTTTTAAAACTATGAGTGCCATTTAAGGCTTTTTGGAGATGCAAAAGAATAATAAAAAAAAATCTTAATTTGGGATTTAAAACTGCGGGGACTACAAAATTCGGTTTGTTTAGATATACGATTAGACGGTATCAATTTAAATATGAGAGAGAGAGAGAGAGAGCATGAGAAGCGCGCGATCGAGAATATAGAGAGGTGTAACTCCAGGAACAATGTTCGGAAGTTTTACCAAAAGGTAAAAAGAACGTGTCATACCAACAAGACCCGAACGGAGACCTGTAGAGACGAACAAGGAAACCTTGTAGTAGAGTCACAGTCGGTGCTGAGGACATGGAAAAACCATTTCTGCAGGCTGCTAAACGGCGAAGACGACACAAATTCCGCTGTCAGGCAGATCGAGCCATTCAACCTGGACGATGAAAGCCAAGATTTCCGTCCACCTGACCAAAATGAAGTGAGGATAGCAATATCTAAGCTTAAGTCCAACAAGGCTGCTAGACCGGACGGCTTAACTGCCGAGCTGTTTAAGGCAGCGGGAGATGACCTGATAGAGAGCATACACCAACTCGTCTCCAAGATTTGGTCAGACGAAAGTATGCCTGATGAATGGAACCTCAGCATCGTTTGCCCGATCCACAAGAAGGGAGACTCTCTAAACTGCGCCAACTATAGAGGCATCAGTCTCCTGAACACTGCGTATAAGATCATGTCTGCTGTATTGTGTGAACGCCTGAAACCATTCGTCAACGATCTGATAGGTCCCTTTCAGTGCGGTTTTAGGCCCGGTAAGTCTACGACCGATCAAATGTTCACACTACGGCAGATCCTGGAGAAAACCCAAGAAGTCCAGATCGATACCCACCATCTTTTTATCGATTTTAAGGCCGCATATGATAGCATTTATAGAGACGAGCTATACAGAGCCATGTCTAGTTTTGGCATCCCTGCCAAACTTGTCAGATTGTGCAGAATGACGATAGAGAACGCTCGCTGCTCCGTTAAGGTCGGAAACAATCTCACCGAGACCTTTGATGTCAAAAAAGGATTCAGACAAGGTGACGCGCTGTCATGTGACTTCTTCAACATCATTCTTGAGAAAATTGTGCGAAACTCACAAGCCAACACCAGAGGCAAAATTTTCCATAAGTATATGCAACTGCTTGCATACGCTGACGACATTGACATTGTTGGTACAACACAGCGAGCTGTCACTGGTGCGTTTGCAAGTATTAGTACAGAAGCGGCAAAAATGGGTTTAGTGGTGAATGAGGGTAAAACAAAATATATGCTGTCAACAAGAAGGGACACACGACATCGACGAATCGGGCAGAACGTCACGATAGACAGCTATAACTTTGAGGTAGTTAGGGACTTTGTCTACCTCGGCTCCGCTATAAACTCTGATAACGACATCACATCAGAAATCAAACGAAGAATCACACTTGCCAACCGCTGTTTCTTTGGCCTAAGACGGCAACTGATAAGTAAGGCCTTGTCGAGAAATACTAAGGAAACTCTGTATAAGACCCTCATCATCCCAGTCCTGCTTTATGGTGCAGAAGCATGGGCGCTATCAAAGGCGGATGAAGATCTCCTTGGTCGTTTCGAACGCAAAATTCTTCGAGTGATTTTTGGTCCCGTTTGCGTTGACGGGTTTTGGAGGAGAAGATTTAACAGCGAACTCTACGAGCTGTACAGCGACATCGACCTGGTCAGAAAAGTACGCATTAGTCGTCTAAGATGGTTAGGACATGTAGAGCGAATGGACACCAACGCTGCGGCCCGGAGAGTCTTCGATTCCAACCCGGAGGGACAACGCAGTAGAGGAAGACCTTGCCTTTGGTGGCGCGCTCAAGTGGAAGGGGACCTCAACCAACTTGGAGTGCGCAACTGGAGGCAGTTAGCCAAAGAGCGCGCTAACTGGAGAGGCGTATTGGTTGAGGCCCAGGTCCAGCCCGGACTGTAGCGCCACCTTAAGTAGGTAAGTAATTTAAATATGAATTCGAAAATGAAAAATGAGCCCAAAAAGTTGGGGGAATTTTTCATAATGAAAAGTCACCCCAAAATTAAAACGAAAAATGACCTCAAAATATGAAAAATTACCCCAATAAACAAAAAATTATAAATTCATTATTGTTGTTGGTTTTCAAATAAATTTTTGGGGCAATTTTTCTATTTTGTTTTGGGGCCATTTTTCATTGGGGCCAAACTTCATGTAGCCTTTTAAAAAATATTTCAAAAAAAAAAAAAAAAAAACAGTCAATCACTGTAGACTATCGGTCATTAGAGCGGGTTCTCTATTCTTGAGCTTACATTCATTTTTCATTTAGTTTACTTCATCTGTAAAAGAAACTTCGCAATTTCCAACTCTAAAGAAGAACCGTCAGTGCGCGAGTGACACTCGCACTTGGCCGGATTTTTTAAGCTTCACTCGTTTTCCCTTTTTTTATTATAAAAGCATAAAAATTTCCTCTCTGGTATAAGTGCCCTTAAATTATGCAGACTTTTGGAAAAAAAAACGAAGAGAAAAATCAAATGCTTTAGTAACATCAATTCCACCTATATTATTCTTAGTTCTATAAACAACAATACTAGACCAAGGTTAACAATAACAAGGAATCCAATATTTTTATATCAAAGGACGTTTTGATGTAGGTAACTATGGAAGCAATGGCCCCATGCCCATCAATAACTTGACGAAGGATGTTATAGTAAGTTCAATCATGTAATTGATTTCAACTTAACGAAATTAAAACAAATATTAAAAGAAATGAAACATATTTTAAAATAACTACCTTTTTTTGAATATTAATAATTGATTAACTGTAGCTTAAATGTTTAGCAGATAAATAAATAAATAAATAAGTACCTAGTATATAAAATCGCTTTGACTATTCGACAGAAATTGGCCTACTAAATTATTTTGAAAATCAGTTGAAGAGTTTACTTTTAAAATTTCCGCCAATAAGTTCGCAATAAGAAATTTTACAGATATATAGGGTACTAGCTGTGCCCGCGACTTCGTACGCGGCGTGAGACTGTATGATTTCCAATAAAAGAGATTTGACCGTTTTCTCAACGTTTAAAATCAACAGTCTAGCTAAAACAAAGCGGTGAACATTGTCAAAGTGAAACAATAAATCAAACAAATCTGTTTACCTAAAACACCAATTTAAGAAAATTCAATTCAACAGCGTTAGTTCTAAAGTTCCACTTCCTTACTGTAGATATCAACCTAGGTAATATCAAAACAACCACTAAAACAAAAGCCTTAACGGAAATTTGTATCTACACCAACAATAAATAAATCAAAGAACATAATTCACCTATATCGTCTTTACTTCTTGAATTCTTCAATTCTTTACTGTAGGTATCAACGCAGGTACTATAACAACCATTAAAACAAAAACTTTGAACTCAATTTCTATATACCCCACCATACGTCCATCAGCGCACGTCATCAGCCATCTGCGCATTTCCTCAGAAACACATTGTCGCTGTTGATTACATACACATTCACGTCGCATACTTCTCTTTCGTTTCACTTAATTCGGAGAAAACACCACGCAGTTTTTTTTTTCATATGAACGTGATTGTGCGATGTGCGCCACCCAACCACCCAAAGCAGAACAACGATAAAGATAAAGAACCGCGGCTGCTGATAATGTTCGATTTGAGAAAATAAATTTATTTTTTTCATGTTAGATTTTAGGTTGTAGCTCAGCTTTTAGAAGACATAGAAAGCTATTCGATGACTTGAAATAACTACAAAAGTGTTGGTATTTTGTTTTGTTTGTATTGATTAAGAATTGTTTGAGTAATGGCGAGTAAAATGCAGTAAAGTCAGAAAAAAAAAAAACACATTCTGGTCAAAAATGCTCCAAAAAATTGGCGTGGCAATGAAATGAATAGCTTATAAGTTTCTTAGAATCTTAAGGAACATTTCAAGAAAAGTTTCATCGAAATCAGTGCAGTAGTTTTAACGCCATTAGGTAACAAAGAAAATGCCTACAGTTTTATTATATGTATAGACTACCAAAAAAACATTTTTAGTTTCGACTCTTAATTTTAGTAGTTCACAGTGGATATATTTCCCATACAAATTTCGCAATTGTGAGCTTTCGTAAATTTAAAATCTAAAAATTTAAAAACTAAAATTTTTTATTAGTACCTACGGCGCATAGAAACACCCACCATGAGATCATAAAAATTGCTTCAGATTTCATCTTCTTAATCTTAATTAATAAAGTAAATATAGCCATACGAATGCTTTATCCATTTATAAATAGAAAATCATTTCTTTCAAATGATAATAAAATAATAATACATAAGACGATATTCCAATCTATCTTACTGTACGGTTGTATAGTGTGGGGTAATTGTGCTAAGTGGTAAGTGCTATATTAGAAAGCATCAACTATCCCAAAATAAAATATTAAAAATGATGCTTAATCTTCCCTGGTATTATTCTACAATAGATTTACATGGTAGAGCTAATGTTGAATTGATCTCCTCCAGGATATACAAGCTAAATGATACATTTAAACTGAGATGTAATATCCCCGACAATCCTCTAGTCAATGAACTTAATTCATCGTGACATATAAAATATTGTGTGTTCACTAAATACCGATATATTTTCATGTCTTATTTATCTATTTGTTTTTGTTAACTTAAAAATATTTATTTACCTGTTTCTACAATTACCTATGGATTTATGCATGTATCTATTTATTTGTTTATTTATTTATTTATATATTTATTTACAAAATATACCTATACTATTTGTTTATTTATTTATTAATTATATTACATTTATTTATTGCTTTATTTATTTATTTTATTTACTTGTTTAATTTTTTATTTATTCTATTTTATATACCTATGTAAATTTATTTATTTATTTATTGTTTCATTATTATATTTTTTTTTTATATATATATTATTCTTATTGGTATTTTTTCTTTCCTTTTCTTTAATTTGACGTTTTTTCTCATGATTTTCCTCATTAATAACATTAGCTTCTTCAGAACATAAGAAAATATTTATCAAGAGAATTTAGCGTTTGAACCTACACAAGTGCAACTTGAGGAACAACTGAGGTGGAAGTATTTTTATATATATAATCAACTATAATAGATCCACTTTTAGTAAAATCAAAACCCACAGACAACAAATTTTCGTTCACCTCCCCTTCTCCGTTTGTAATGTTTCAATACCTAAACAATTTTCAACACAATATCACCTATTCCCATTTTACTTTGAGCCATAATTGAAAATTTTCCAATTTTAGTCATCATCATCATACTCAACGGCTTCGCAATTCCACTTTTATTCAGCAATTTGTACGATCGCGCGCCTCCCACGAAATTTCAATCACATTCTGCCACCATTCCAAATACCAAACCGTAAATTGCCAAGTTAATTGGATTTCATGCACCTCCGCGAGCCGAAAAATTGTTTACATTTCGTGCGGCTTTATTGCGCCATTTACTGAGCACATAACGCCGCCGAATAAACGGCCACCACCCTATCAATTGCGCTCGTGACTAAGTAATGACCAATTTTCTGCAAAGCCGCGAAATACGTTCCTCGTTCCCAACCTCCGCATCATCTTTGAGTGATGGACCGGTATCGCTGTAGACATCTCGGATGGATAATGCAATGCAGCTGGACGAACGCGTTCGCAGCCGATAGAAGGTGGTGGTATTTGCATCGTTGCAACGTGGTGCGGTTTATTATCGCCCCTAGTATTGAACCGCCAATCCAAACAACGGCGATGATTAAGTGTCTATAAATGTAGCGATTCGTTTGAAAAATATTTCCAATCAGGACTTTGCATTTATGTAGATTGGGCAAATCGGCTTCGACTTGGGTCAATGTCTAAATTGTATCCTATACTGTTATTTATGAGATAACGATGCACATGACACATGTTTAGCACAACTCATTCATCTTCATGGTTCACGGGTGAGGCGGCGGCAAGCATCAGAGGAGGATGCCTACTGTGAGGTTGACTGCAGACCACCCAAAATATCTGGCCGCAATCATGGGTCGAATATCGGTTAATTGTCCTCCGAACAATTTGTGAATTCAATGCCGCGCCATTGCATCGAGTTAGAGGCTCTAGGGAGATTCTCTCTGTATTATCCTGGGTGCAGACTGCAGATAAAAGGATCCAGAGCTATTATGGACGGTAGGTTCCTCCTCCCGTTACAAAATCTTGTGATTGCTTTGTTTTGGCTCTTTGTTGTCACAATATTGCTGCAATAACTTTCAATTTGGGTAGGCAATTGTTCAGGGATGGTATAAAGAAGGCGGCGCAATTAAAATGCATCAAAGGATCAAGGGATATGAGTGTTAGGGCTGTTTTTTTGCTTCTTCTTTATTTTGAAGGTCAGGGGAAAGTCTTGAAAAATGATGCTGTTTGTAATTTTATGTGATCGATACACCTGTGGTCATTTGCAGATAGATACATTTGTTCGATTGGATGTGCGAGTGAGCGAGTGTGTGTGTGGTTGTGGGAATTGTAAAATTTGTTGACTAAGTGGCAGGCGATTTGTTAAGTGAAAGGACATAGGCACAGGCACATGATATCGTTTGGAGTCGAAGGATAGTACAAGAGTTTTGGTTGCTGCCGTACGAGGAACAATCTAACGACGGCGACGTATGGAATATTTGTAAAAAATAGGGTCCTTGCACTGCTCCTCATTAAATGATGAAATTAAATGCTGGACATCTGATGTTTCTTGCATTCGGGAGGAAATAAGCTAACCGCTTTTGCTTATGGATCCAGACCAAAAAATTAATAGTTGGCGCAACAGGTCCGAAGGAACCCTATGCCTAGCTTCTCACAACCTTTCGTTTTGTGTGAGTTTTTCATTTTTGGGACGAATGGAAGAGATCTAAAATTGTATGCCAAGTCCAAAAGGCCCATTGAGAAGATCTTTCATGAGAATAATAATCTCGGCCTTTTGTCAGACGTTCGCGTTAGGTGGCGCAGTGGAAAAAAACCTTAAGATGGAATTTGCGTTTTTTGGCGATCGAACCTGACCAACAAACTAACCACTAAGCCCCATCGCCATGATCCCAAACATGGTTTCATTTATATCTTGAAAGTCGTCGGCGTTGATTGCTTTTAAAGGAGACAATCCAATGAGGAATAATAATGTGTACAGGTTTTTTACATTTTATTTTGGCTTTCAAGCTTTAAAAGCTTATAGCCAAAGTCTTAAGTTTAGGGCTTTAATGTAGATCTTATAAAGAAGGCTTACGGGGAAGTATGGTTGCGATGTGAACGTAGATTACGATGGTCTGTGCTCAAGCAAATATGATTGTAAAAAGATCTGCAGTCGATGGAGTCTGAGAGGAGTCGGTGAATGAAGAGAAAGTTCGGAGCTTAAGTTTGAGATGTTAGTTCTAAGGAGGTAAGATTATAGAAGATCGTTACAAGAAACACCCCAAATGAAGTCGAATCGATAAAAACGACTTGGATGCTCTCTCGATTCTGGATACCATAAACTTGTTGAAAGAGCGATCACACGTCGTCAAGGAGGGGGCGGACGAAAGTGATATAGAGAGCTCTGGTCAAGTTTCGGTAGGCGACATACTTGAACGTTTTTTAAAGCCAATGAGTATACCGTCGCTGTAGACCGAATACCTCGTAACCCAGAAATATCACTTTTTCAGGAGGAAAAACTTGGTATAAAAGTATTGAGGGCCAATAGAATTGATCTGGTTTTGATTTCAGAAAATTGAATTGATGCGGATTTATATTTCACGACAACTTGTTACCAAAATTATTATTTTATGTTAATGTCGTTGGTTACGACACGAGGTATTAGCATGCGTTTTTGCTTTGGCTTACGAGGTATAAGAATTTTCTGACCTGTAAGAGGTTAACATTATAAAACATAAAAATGAATGCATAATCCATAAATAAATGCAAACTAACATTTGAGTTCATCGTAGATTTTAGTTCCTTTCTTCCTGATACATTCCTTATTGTTGTCAACCGCAAAAGATAAAAGTGCGTTGGATAGGACCGGATTTCGGTTTTGATAAGTGCATCCATCACTAAAGAATATATAACAGGAACCGGAACATCTTTTGAAAACTGCTCAAGATATTCCAAAATGCAACTGGTAAAGTGGATGCTGTCATATGAGCAGCGGTTTTATCCAACCCATAACAATAAGACCGCACGAGTAGCAAAGTTGTTGCCACGGTAAAATGATCCGTCTTATAAAAAATGGCATTCGCTTGAACCCATGGACTCACTTTCACTGCCTGTATAAGTCCATTTTAAGGACTACGCACTTTTTCTGCAGAGCAAGTTCTTTGTCTTGCGCTTTCTCCAGCCGCGCACGGTCTTTCTGTGCCAAATATAGTTCTTCTTCGGAAATTTGGCCTACCTCATGTTTCACACACATGTCGCAGTTGTATTTTTTTTTTTTCGGATGGCATAGGTAAGTTCATTTCATGAAAAAGATTGCTAATATACCATCTGACTGATGATTAAAATAAAGGGCTCAAAATATATCTTAGCATCAGATGAAACCCGTGCATAATGCGGTGGAAGTTTTGGAAAACGGTTAAGAAAGACTCGTGCAAAAGATAAGCTTGCACTTGTGTCAGGGCGTTCTGCTTTCTTCGGTTTCGATTTTTTTGTATTCAGTGGGTACCTACTCTTTGGAATCAGAAAATCCGGACGTCGGTCTTCACCCATGAGTGCACTCCAAGACCGGTGAAACTTAATTCACTGGTACTATTTCTTTTCTCAATACCGTTGTATGTTCGTGTACAAGTCGAAGACAGAAATATCAAAGATAGCAACACGAAAAAACGCATAATTTTCTCTCGCTCTAATAGATTTGGCCCTGGGATACGAGGTATTCTAGCACCGAAAACGCATGCGGGGATACGATGTATTTTTATTATTCGCATAGCTTGCCTAAAAAGTGGACTTTTCTGGGTTACGAGGTATTCGATCTACAGCGACGATATGCATTAAGAATTATCTCGTGCCGCTTATAGATTAGCATAATATTCCCTTCTATGATGACCGGGGAAAACTAGGGACAAGCTTAAAAACGGGGGGAAAAATCAAAATTCTCTGCAAAACGCAAATTCTTTAAGAATAAAATTAAAAAGTATTTTTGTTACGAAAAAAAAAATTCAAAAATGAATTCTTTATATTAAACAGCCCATCGAAGGTCTACGTACGAATTTTTGCGTATCTGAATGCATTCACTCGATTTGCTAGTACGTCTTATAGAGAAGGAAATTATTCCAAATGCTTATTTAAAGCTGGTTAATAAAAGCGGTGACATTTCTTAATTTGTTCATACTAAAACAAGTGAACACTTAACATGGGTGTATAAATGGGATTTCGAATTTAGGGGAAAAATAATGATTTCGGTGATAAAAAAAGGATAAGGCAGTCTTCAAAGTCTGGGATCAATGGATTAAAGTCGTGTTGTAAGGAAATACTACTGAATATAGGGCGGAGAGTTAAATGACCCTTTCACCACGAACGTTAATAATTAGAATGAGGAGAAGGCCAACCAAATGGCTGCCATGTGTAACATCAGAGGTGCCCGATAGAACGGACATGAAGGGATCACTATAAAAACGGGTTTCCAGCCATTTTAGCAAATGGTTTCAAAGTTAGGTGCCTCTTTGGACCGAATAGCAATTGGCAGGAGTGGATTTTCGCTTGATCACTGCGCCTATTTCCTTTTGTGAGGTATCTAGTTAACACAGCCTTTTACTGCTTCGAAGTTACATCTCTCCAATATGACATTTAACCCGAGTCGCCGGAATTGAGAGTCTTTTCTTGTTTTGTGCTTTAGGAAAATCTTCTTATCCTCTAGTCTAGCAGAACTTTCGGCCATTTCTTTTGCGGAACCAACACTCAATATAATTTCGACAGGTCGCTTTTCTTGATTTTTTCTTTTTTTCCTCTAAGTCGATTTGATTTTAGATTTTACATTCTGGAAAGCTTATACGAGTTCCTCTAACAGCCGCTTTGGTTTTTACTCTGCAATATTCATTAACAAGTAGGGTTGCCATCACATTTTGATCGCAGATCGTCGGGACATTATGACAAAAGTATGGGAAAAACCGAGATTTCCAAAATTCTACGGGGACAAAATGAAAAAATCACTTTTTTCCATTTGAATGACAACTGTCAATTTGCAAAAAATTACATTCTTATATGGTAGGTGTATTCATTTGAAAATTTAAATGAGAATTCATTAAGGCCAAATTAGAATGCAGGCAGTGTGTTTTAAGCAATAAAAGATCTTCGTACTATTTTTTTTTTTGCTCAATTTCAGTCGCAAACCGGGACAAAAGCTGTTCCGTTGCGGGGCAACTGAATTTTGTTTTTAATCCGGGACGTCTGGCAACACTATATGACAAGATTTTCTCTTGTCTGCATAGGTATTTGCGAGTTGGCAGCAGCGTTGCAAAATGTCTCCTTTTTGAGCCTCTAGTCTAGACCCTTGGCCACACTTTCTTAAAACTGATCAAAATGGAGCCTTTTTTAGTTTAATCAAGATTTTATTCTTTATTGAACAAAAAAAGATGCAAAAATATGATAAGAAGTATATCGTTATGAAAATATTTGTTTTTTTTTTTTGTATTTTATGTGAGGGCTCCTTTTTTGGATTGGCCCCCTTTGAGGCCCCCTTTTCAAGCTACGCTATAGTTGGCAGTCTTTATCCCACCAGAGGTTTCTCTCTGGTTGCCATCAGCATATCGCTGGTATCATTTTTGAGGGCACATTGGCCAGTGTTGCCACTAATCCACTACACTAAATGCTAATGATCTGCTTGCTGACATTTTAAGGCGCAATCAACGAAAACTCTGGCGGTGTGTGCTGGTGTGTATGTCCATTCTATGGTGGCGGGTCGGAAAATTCAGACATCTAGTAAAATGGAATACCGGGAATTTGATTGACCGTGCACCCGAGTCGTGGGAATCGTCAAAGTCGATTCTCCTGAGTACTAGAGGAGAAGATCTCCTCCTTTTCTATTCCGTCGTAAAAGTATCTAGTAGAACGCTTCCTTGACTGCGTCGTCTTCCTCTTTCGTAGGAATGTGGACATGGATCAGCTTAATGTTCTTAAATGTTTCCCTCATGCGGATTGTGTCCAGCTGGGCTTCATCATAAATCCGCATCTAAGTAAATGCCAACGAACTGCGACGAGGTATACACAGCTTTTGATCTCTTCTGAGCCTGCCCCTTCGCTGAACACCCTTAAAATAGCGCGACTGTATGTTCCGGAGCCAATAACCCACTGCCTACTTCGGGGATGTGAAGGCGCGTTCATCCGCCACCGTCTCCATGCTTAAGCACAATTTCTTCAAAAGTTCTCATTGATCTAAGCTCCAATTTTATGCCGGAGTAGCTCATCTATGGTAGGTATCTGCCATCTTGACTATAGCCGCCATAGATGCTTGAATAAAAAATGTCTTTTTCCATGTTGTTCCCGAAGAAACGTATGTACCATACAAACTCCTTTAGTCGAATCTATACACCTTCAGATAGACTTCGACGCTTACACTCCTCTGGGTGTAACCCTTCGACAAACGTTAGATGGAATTATGCCCATTTACATGCGCATAATCGCCCAATAGCTGTCCTGTTTAACAGAACGTTTTACAGGCCTACAAAAGCAGCAGCCTGTTATCGGTGCGCAGCCTATTTTATTGAATAAAATATCGCCCAATAAATATCCGATACACATAATTCCATAAACAAACAGCTATAAACTCTCCCGCATTAATATCCACATGTTCGACAACTGTTCGATAGATTTCACCAGTTAAATCCTCTGGCTATTCGAAAAAAGAGCATTTTACGTTCTTTCAAACAGCGAACGGAAATAAAAGACAAAAAATACACAGAACATCAGTGTCGCCTGTAGGCGTACATATAGAAGCAGTGTACCCTTTCGGACAACAGGTTCCGTCTCCAATCGTCAACCGATCTCCAACTATTGTCGCCCATTGCTCAGCAGGCCCATTAAACGCACCAAATGCTTACACTAAATTACCCATTAACATCGATCGCTGTCACCATAGAGGTCGACGATAAATTCCTTTTTTCTTCTTCTTCTTCTTTTTTATTACAAACCGATCCGTATCTAAGGGCGTAATGCACCTGCGATCGAACGATCTGCCATGTAAGCCGGGGGTAACAGGTTGGAAACGCCATCTTGGAGCGGCGAGAAAGTGTCATCAATTTGAGAAGATACACTGCCTGTTAGTAGCCGATCGATTTGTCCGGAAATGATCGGTGTCAGTGTCAGTTGTTGCCAAGGTCAATCTTTTCATTCAATTAGGCCGCAACATTTGGCAAACTGGCCGAGTCTAGTTACAGTCACGATCATTGTACCGCCCGTTGGGTCACATTCCGCTGTCACGTTGGTGGTCCCGTAGGGCGGCGATCCTCAAAGCGTGCACCCCGGCCGCAAGCAATCTATTAGATACACCATTGGACCTGTCGCATCATTGTCCAAGATACAAATCATCCGGTAAAGTGCCATCACCAAGATACACATCACACCGGACCGCCACCGCACTCTCGTACATCACGTGAATATATATACACAACAACAAGAAACCGACACATACTCGACTCCTCTATTTATAATCTCGGCCGGTCGGTTGCCATTGTTCGGCCCGGTGTGTATGCCGCTGCCCTTGTCGGCCATGCATTGTGTTTATTGTTTGTTGCAGTTAAACGTCAAAATATTTTGTGGGTATGATTTGAGGATTAGCAGCAGCCGACCGCGCTTAGATGGACAGACAATAACAATGGCTTGTGAGAGCGTGTTTCAGCGTCGTCCTCGTTGTGGTAATCCCCTAATCGGCTATTAGGCGATTTCTGTTTGTAATGTGATGATCGCAATATTGGGCTGCTCTCGGGATCGGTTGCATGGTGTTGTGTGCAGTGATTGTTTCCTGGAAGGTGGAAGTTGATCCTTTCCACGATTGCTTGGCTATTCATGGTCAATTGGATTAGAGAGACAGTCCTATTAACGTAACTAAGTAGGTGATGGGATACATGTTTCCCATGTCTGTTTTGTCGGATTAGTTGCGCGGTGTCTGGGAGGTTGTAATAATATTTTCATTCCGAGAACATAAGCCAATTATTATTAACTGTAGGATCAGGGAAAGTCTTCTTGCGAGGGTCGTCTTAAGACTTTGTTTTGGGTAGAGGTGCGGAAATTGTTCCTGAGGTTTGACTGTTAAGGTGGAGGGACTGAGCGAGTAATTCGCAGGCTTATCGTACGGCCTGTAGGCAGGTGGTGGAATGGATGAAGGACTTTTTTTAATAGACTTAATACTGGTTGATTTGCTGAACCAAATTTTTGTAATAGTTTTATATTTTGAACCCTGAACTCCGCTTGAGGTATTTAAAGTTATCAGTACCCTAAAACAATTCCCAACTCATATGGTCCTTATGGTATCTCTAATATATTGCTCAAAAATATTGCTTGGAAGTGCTGTCATATTTTTAGTTAGTGCGTCCATTTGAACGGTTTTTCTAGAAGAGCTCAAATTTGCAGTTGTAGACCCATTTAAAAAGGGTTCTGTTTTAGATATATGTAATAATAGCAATAGGACTTCTGTCGAACTCACTCACATCACAGGCTGAAAAATAGATTTTGTTTTAGTTGAGGAATGAGGACTGGTGGTATGAAAGATGACAAACTATTGGCAGCAATTGTAGTGGAACTTTACATATTGATACGAACCACATACGAAATTTAAAAGGCTTTACCGCATTATTCAGAAAAATGACGACTCTATTCGAGATGCGTCCGTCATAAAGGCTAGGGAGTCTGAAAGTAGGTTATTATAAAGAGAGCTTAGCCGCAAAAACTACTTTCAAGACTCTCTAATCTGTGATGAAATATCCTTGATATTTAAAGCTAGGTGTGAGCTCCTTTTCTTAAATGGTAATTCTTATAATGGAAGCTTCAATCAAATCTGTACGTTCTGTAATCTAAAATCGAAAGAAGACTTATTTTTTTAGATTTAAAATTATCTTCAGACCGCACAGGATAGTTTTCTTTGGAAAACAATCATTAACTATGCAGGAAACTATCCAACTTCTAAATGAGTGTGACTGGAAAACCCTGAGTAACTTTAATAGTTTACAAGTAAAGAATGTTGTTAATAACAGAATAGGTACGCTTAAATCCTTAACCCTATCTCTACAATTCGTTATTTATCGAAAACGGATTCAAACAAAATAAAGTGCACGACTGGATCGAACAAAACTTTCTCGTTCGTCAAAAGTTTTGTAGGTTGTTTTCTTATTTTATTAGATAGGTAGGTAAAGATCTGAGAAGCTATGCTAGGTAAAAGAAACGGTTCATGAAATATAGAAAAAGGAATACAAAGTGTTAAATAAAATGCACTTTTAGTTTTTAAACGTTAAAGCTCTAGAAACAGACAATCGTCGCAAGTTCGAGTTTCCGTAGTACGAGTTTCTGTTTTTTGATCTGTTAGGGCATGGTTTTATTTTTGATTGGAATAGATTAATGACGATAGTTTAAGTTGTCAATGATTGTAGGTAGTATTCGTGATAGATAGATATCTTTACATAGATACATATATGGATATGTAAGAATTCAGGGATTTGTTTTTGAATTTGCACTATCAGTTATAAACTGAATGTTCCGATTGACGTGTGTGGCTGTGCAAAATTTGCACTGCAAATGAAGTGAGATTTTCTGATTGTGTGAACTCCAGGTGGTTGGAATTATTTTAAGGTGCATATTCAAAATGGCTGAAAAAGTAGAAGTGGGTAATATTTGCTAAAAAAAAATAAAAATAATAAATACAAAAAAATTTGAAATTGAATTTTAAAGTGCTGTATTGAGTTTTAAAAATATGTTAATATGAACAGAGATCGGCTTTTGGGTAGTCATTTTTGAGAAATAATTAAAAAATAGATTTCTTCGAATTTTTTGAGAAAAACTCAGACCGGGATCTTATTGAGAATACCTACTGATATTATCGTTAATATTTTTTTTGATCAAAATCGTTACAGCGGTCTTTGTAAAATTTGGCAGACAAAACAGTACCAAATATTGAAATTTTTAGTTTGAAAAATACTATTTGTAAACTATATGGCTAAAAACCGATTATATGGTATTTTTCGCGATATAAGAGTTACTTGGTTCTTAAAGTTTTATCGAAGTCAAAAATGGGGTTTTCGAGATTTGAGCAGTTTTTAAGACTACAGTTTTCAGTGATTCGAATTGAAAATTAAGGACGCAATCATTTTAAGAACATCAATTTTACTCTAAGTTTGCATTTTGGTCAAAATCGTTATAGCCATTTTCAGGTGAACTAAGAAAAACCAAATTTAAAAAAAATAATGACTTTTTTCAAAAATCGATTTTACGATAAGAAAGACAGAAACTAAGTCTTCCATTAAATTGGTAATAACCATATTACCTTAGAAACTAATTTTTGTTACAATCGTATGGACCGTTTTCGAGATATGTCCAAATTTAAAAAGCACCATTACTCGAATTTTTAGCCAATAACTGGGTATGTAGTCATGGTAACCTCACCCACTTAAGCTTTAATACCAATTTTGGTTGAAATCGTTAGAGCCGTTTTCGAGCAAATCAAACTGGTACGAACAGTTTGTATGGGAAGTCCCATTAATATTGAGTTTACCTTGCAAAATAAAAAACGGCCCCGAGCCCTAAGCCCACAAGCTCCGAATCCGAAGTTTGAATGAAATCCGCCGAGCTGTTTAGGCTGTAGGCCTGCGGGACAGATAGACAGACAGACCGGGCAGAATTTTGCGACCCACTTTTTGAGTTCGTGTATCATCGTAATGTCAGAATTGATTAAAATCTCGAGTTCGAAATTTTGTACGAAAACAATATCTTTCTCTTACTACGTAATGGAGAAAGTTAAAACATGTGCACAAGTAAGTTAGTTAGCAAACGTCAGATAGCATACAAAAATTGGACATAACTGCTGAGTAACAAGTTGATAACTTTTACACGGTCTTTATTAATACGGGGGTACATAGTTAGGTATGTTTTTGAGTTTGTATAAATTTGTTGTTTTCTTTACAAAAAACGTTAAACAGTTGTTTTGTACTTTCATAATACCATAGATATAATAAATACGAATTCTAATAAGATATGAACTGATTAAATTATTTGTTTTATTACTTTACCCGAAGAATTTAAGTATGTTCAAGTCTCCCCAAGGGGGTCTCCTGGCTGAGTGGGAGACTGGAGCAAAAAATCTGTTCCCAAACATTTTGCACGTGACAAAAATCTGTTGCGTGTATATGTATTTAGTTTTTTTGACTAACCTTAAAATAGAAAAATGTATATTTACAAAAATGTATTCAACGTGTGGCTAAGATTAATAGGAAAGTTATAGTGAATAATTTAACAAAAAGTGGCTCATGTCTCCTGCTTTCACCCTACCTATACTATAAGTTTATTTTAAAGTACTTCAGAATAATGTTTTATTTGAAAAAGATTATTTTTTTTTCGGAAAAACAAGATTTTCAGATTTTTCTTAATAAGAAGAAAAAGAGGATTTTAAGAATTTTCGTCAATTTAGTTAATTTTGAAAAAATCGTCTTAAATTTTAAATTTGATTTATTTATATTCATACATCTTTGTCAAAATTGAGCCGCTAAAAATACTGTTTCATTATTTAGAATGTCGCTCAAAGCCAAAGGCATTTCTCCAGACCAGTCCCATTTATCCAGATTAATTGTTGTTATAAATCCCAACACATGGCAGTAAACGTGAAGAATGTATACCTACAGCACCCAAAGAAAAATTACAAGACTAATTTAATTAGGAACACAACTCTACAGCCGCCCCATACCCATACTGGTCAAACAAGTATCATAATCTGTTGTCGAAAAAAAGAGCAGAAATCCAATAAACGGACGAACAAAAAGAATATGTTTTGTTAATGACATCGAAACACTCGATGCCGCTTCTTCTTGTCCAGGTCCATTCCCTAAACCAGAAAATGTATGTATTTATGCACCCGTCCCTCTCAAATACATACATATACGGCCTATATACGGCGCAATTATGTATTCGGCTAACATATTGAAAATTGATCGAGATTCTTGTTGTTTTGTTGCTCGAAGAAAGAAATAAAAAAAAGAACTTGTTGATTGGACATGGACACTCATTCGTGTAGCTTTCAATGACTGATCTGGAGCCGGTTTATTACTTTTTTTACTGAAATTGAATTTTAAACTTCGTCTCTATATAGATACGTTCAGTAAAACAACTATATAAGTTTTGCCACTTAATTTTTCGTTGTAGGTATTTTATTCGTTTAATTTGCTGTTGCTTTTGTTTTAATGCGGTTGTTGGCACAAAACAGTGATGAGATGTTTTGATTAAGCTTTTGATTGGTAGTAATTTATTGTTGAATTACGGAAGGGTATCGGTTTTTGTTTTAGTGTTTCTCACGGTTCTGGTTTGTTTATGAGCGTCCACAAAATATGCAAGAAGATAGGGTCTCTAAATATTTATGCTCTTATTTTTTTTTTATTACTAGAACGTATTCAGACTTTTTCTTTGGTGAAGCTATCAAAGGTTGTTTTTGGACGAGGTAAATGTAACATGGGACTGTTATTTGTATATGCTGATTTTTAACATGGAAAGGTGTGATATATTATAATTATATAACATTTGAAAATGAGGCATAAATAAACACAGCGTTGACATTGATGGCGTCGGTAAATATAACTGTACTTTGAGGTATAAGCTTTAGGTACGGGCACTTTGAAAGCTGAACCAAAAATGATGATGATGGTGTCAAGAATTAAAGAAACAAATAACAGGCTGCTACTTAAACTTTCTAAACCTTGATTACCAACGAGACAAAATTGCCAAAACGGTGCAAACCTATTCAATAAACTCCTAAAACTGTGGAAATAACTCTTCATAGGATAGGCTGCTAGGGAAGTACGTACTGTATATGGGTAGGTACCTACCTTTTGGGTTATTGTTGTTTGTTGTCCCTTGTCGTCTTAGCGAAAGGCAATTTTTATTTTTAATTTCTAATCGGTAACAAAATTGTTTTAAGGATGTTTTGGGAGTGTTTTAAGTCATAGAGCGACATTTATTTTTAAAGTTATATTCATTCTTAGTCGTGCAGCAGTATGCTCCCTCTATCACTCAATCAGTTTCGTCTCTGTTAGCAGTCTTTTGTCAGATGATCTTGAAGCATATGAGTTAGGTATATGAAGCTGAAATTTGAAGCAAAACTATATCTCAGGAAAAATTGTTACAGGTATGTATATTAAAGGTGGTTAAGTTTTAAGGGCCGATGTTGATTTTGAATAAAACACAAATTATTTAGGAAATTATTGTCAGTTCTTTTCATTATAATAGTATTGGTTCAATTATGTATGGAACAAAATATTGGCCAAATGGCCGCCGCGAATTCGGCGGCACACCTCCATCCGATGGTCCAAATTTTCGATGACGCTGAGACATAATTGAGGTTCTATGCCGTTAATGTGCCGAATTATCTCATCCTTTAGCTATTGAATTGTTGCTGACTTATCGGCGTACACCTTTTCTTTCAAATAACCTCAAAGAAAGAAGTCCAACGGTGTCAAAGCACGGCATTGAATTTGTCGCACAAAAGAGCCATTGTTTTTGTTTTGTTAGCCGTGTGGCAAGTGGCACCGTCGTGTTGAAACCACATATCGTCCACATCCATATCTTCCGATTCGGGCCATTAAAATTTCGTTATCATCTCACGATAACGAACACCATTCACAGTAACTGCCTGACCGGCCTCATTTTGGAAAAAATACGGCCCGATGATGCCGCCAGCCCATAAACCGCACCAAACAATCACTCTTTGTGGGTGCATTGGTTTTTCGACAATCACTCTGGGATTATCATTCGCCCAAATGCGACAATTCTGCTTATTGACGAATCCACTGAGGTGAAAATGGACGATTAAATTGACCGAAAAAATCACGAAGTGCACGATATGCATTTTGATTTGAACCCCCATTTACATAATAAGCCTGAATAACTTTAACGCGTTGCTCGATTGTGTATCTTTCCATGGTTCTAATTGAGTTACACCCCTATTGCGAAGATCAACTATCAATTGATAGTTGATACGAATACTTATCAATATAAAAATAAATAAATAAATAAAAACAAATTAAATTAAACAAGAATAAATTTCTTTAAATGGTATTGCGACGATCAATTATCAATTAAGTGCTGATCGACTGTGAACGTGCAGCAATTGTCGGTTGACAAATCGGTATTGTGAATGCATATCTCGAACAATTTTATTGGTAGTTGTCAATTTTTCTATCAATCGCAATTTCGGGGTTGATAGGGACGGCTCTTACACGAAAATGTTGAACATCATCGTTTTTAATTGTTATTGTTGTTATTTCTTAAGGGCTATTATATATATACATTTTGCCATTCGAAAATTCCACTGATGACATATTTTTCAATAAATTTTACAGGTTTGTAACACTCGTAATTATTGTTTAATTAAATTGTTTGCAAAATCCTTAACGATCACTCTTCAAATTAAAAATATTTTATAACTGTCAAAGTTGAATTTTCATTCACAATAACTTTATTTTTTTGCGTTATGTTCACAGGCTATATTTTTATCAATTGTTTTTCGCAATACCAATATCAATTTTAATTGATAAATTTGTCAATCGTCAACCGATTGATAGTTGATCTTCGCAATAGGGCTGTTAGTCTGAAATTGAGAAATGTCAAATGAAATGCAGAAAAAAAATTGACGTTTAGGTGTGGTTCACATTCAACATGGCCCTTAAAATTTAACCACCCTTTACGTGTATGATACTGGGGAGAGGTTGCGACAATATGACATGTTTTGACATTTAGAGAAGTTAAGGCGTAGGTCATTATTATGACACCACAAAGAAAGTCCTTTAAGATATTTCTGTAAAAGTATACAGTCATGTTCAGCCTGAATATGTCGGAACACTTAAATCGCCAGCAAACAGCAGACACTGTGAATTCAAAAATATATCGGGTATGCCGTCAATAAATAAAAGGAAAAGTAAAGCAGGGCCCAATTGACTACCCTGAGGCACTCCGGAAGGAGGTGACATAAGATGGTGATCCTTTATACGAACATACTGAATACGATCCGTGAGATAGGAGCGAATCAACTCTTTTGAGATTGGAAATTAAAGCTTGGTGATTAACGCTGTCAAAAGGCTTGGCAAAGTCAGTATATACATCTCATTGTAAGACTTTCTCAAGGTCATTCAGCACCGTGTTACAAAAGATTGCGAGATTTCTAGAGGTAGATACAAATCCAGATGTTGCAAATTAACTCCCTTTGCGAGAGGTGTAAGTTTCTCATAAAACATTTTTTCAAATAGCTTAGGTATAGGCGAAATTAAGCTATAACACAGATTACAGCGGTTTCCATCAATAGGATTCGTTCCCGCCCTTCTCAGTGAAGGTATTTATTAATGGCGAAATGCATCGATGTGGTTAGGCATTCTGATTCCTAAAGCTGACAACTTCTACCTCTTCATTCCGTTAACAGAAAATTTTCTTTGTTAGCTCTTGTCTAGAGCAAAGTTTTGGCCTTTTGTCTAAAAATTTGGCTTGCGACTGCGAAGTGGATATCAAATCAATCAGTCAGCATTACTTGTCTATTTCTTGCGTGCTTAAGACTTTATTTATTTTAAAATACAGAGTTATAAAGTTTGGAATTGTGGAGTAATATGCATTTATTCGCTTCAAATCAGCTCCCCCCATTCTTATTATTCAACCAAAAACCCTTGAAAAAAATAAAAAATAAATAAAATACCTAAAGCATCCCGAAAATCCATACAAAAAAGAGAAAACGCCAACCATTCCAAGTAACATCGTTTGAACGGCATTTTAAAATGGACTCCTCGGTATTTTATTAAGACTCCATTATCCGACAGTCAGAAAGTGCCTAGCCCGCGAAGAAGGCACCAGATTATAACTTTTCTCGGAATTGGCTTGAAAGAATTTTTTGTCTTCTGCTGGAAACAAAGATATTAATGAAACCTCAATAAATAAAAGTGAAGACCCTAATTAAATGAATATAAATGAAATATTCTGATCCATTAATTTGGGTCCCCCTGACAGTCGCACAAACCCACACACACACATAGACATACCAACCAGGCGTATGAAAAACGCCATGGCTAACATTTTAATTTACGATTGCGCGTCCAACTGTTACTAAAGATCTTTTGAATAATAATTTGCTCGCCGAGTGCATCCACAGGAGACCGAGACTGTATATCCCTCCCCACGTATACACAAATAAATAGATGGTATACGAGAGCCTATATTATATAAGCGAGCCCGAAAACGAGAAAACTATTAGGTAGATCGAGATCGAGTTCGAGCAGCGCCTAATGCCGATATACATTGGCCGGCATCCAGGGGAGGAAGACATTCCACAAATCGATGGCGAGGCCCAATGGTCTGCCATTGCAGATGAGCGGCTGGCTTTGCTACATCTCTATGCGTCGTTTGAGGCCTGTTTTTTTTTTAGGTAATCAACGGACGACGAGAAACGAGTGTGCATCGGTAAATAAGGCTCAGCGCGAGGGCTCGGCCATCATTAAAATACGCTTTACACTGATTAGTTGAGGGTCAATTTTTGTTCTTCATTTTGGGTATCTCTCTCACTCTCTCTGCGATGCTGGTTATACGAAAATACGATACCTTATACCGACCAGCGACCAAGCCACTGTGCTATCTGTGTTTGTATCTGTATCTGCTGCCATGAGGTTTTGGCTTCCAATTTAAAATTCCGTCGAAAACGACGACGACCAAAATGATGATGATGACGATGCGGCTTTGCGGCGGCGCGGGCGGTGGCGTTGAATTAAAAATGGGTTCTGGCGAACCCAGTTCCAATCCAGCAGCGAAACGACGTGCGATGATGGAAACAAAGAGTAGCCTCGGGACGGGGCGCGCACCAACGTACAAATGCAATAATTTAACGATTTTATTTCGGATGTTTCAAGCTGTTCTCATCGCAATTTGCTACAAACAGCGCGACCAACAACAACACACAAGCAAAAAAAAAAACGAACAAGCGTCCATCCAAACTGCGGATATATTTATGGGCAACAGATAGTCGTTGCCGCGGGATATCGGCCAATAACATCATTATAAAACCACACAGCCATTCTTGTTTCGATTTTTTAATTATTTCTTCTTGGGCTCGTTTTTTTTTTTTTTTTCATTTTCCGTTCTTTTCGTCCCTCCCGTTTATAACGAATTCAAATGGCATAAGTCGTGTCCAGTCCATATTAAGCTCTTAATTTGTGACTCGAATGCGCTGATGTCGCGGCCAAATTAATTATGGACTTTCAGCCAATAAAGTCTCGATTTTCGTTGATTTTTTCCCGAAGAGATATAGTCGTTCAAATAATTCAGATACTTTTGATGGTTGCTTTTTGTTGGTTTTTGTTCTCCGCCTGAAATTAGCATGTGATTATGGACGCCGAATATTTTTATTTTCGTTCTTTGCGGTGTTAAGTGTAATTTATTATAGTAACGGGCAGTAAAACGATTTTAATATGAAACAGGAAATTGATAGAATACTTGAATAGCTCAGCACGAGTGGAAAAAAGCCGATGCAGTAATAAAGCGATAACTCCTGGATCTACCTATATGTTGGGCGCGGAGTAGAATCGTTAAAAGCTGATTTGGTAGCTGTATTAAATGCTGATGATTCGATTTTATACTGCAATCATTAGCAGAGGGGTTGGAAGAGCGTCCAAAGCATTTTTTCTAAAAAGACTTGCACATAGCTTTACAGGGCACAATTTTGTGTTAAGCACGGTTATCCATTTGTTCAAAGTATCGGAACACAATGAGATGTAATATGTACAATAGTTTGAAAACGTTAGAACGATATCAATGAACTAGTTTTCTAAGTAGGTATTGTGTGATCAAAACAAAAGAGTTGGGCAGCGAACTTCCAAGCACAGGTCACATTTATAACAGTGATGGTCTGGATGCCCTTGTTTCAAAGTTGTTCACGACCATAGTAAGCCAGTTCCCGTACTTTTTTTCCAATTAAAGGTACGCCCAGTTGTGTAGTGTGTTGGACTACCAAGCGAGGTGTCCCCGTTCCGAAAGCCCAAATTCCATCTTAGGTTTTCTCCACTGCGCCACCTCGCGCGAACGTCTGTAAAACATCCGAGAGGTTAATTGTCATAAAAAAGAGCTTCTCATTTGGCCGTTTGGACTCGGCATAAAATTTTAGATCCTTTTCATTCGCACCAAAAATGAAACTCACCCAAAACGAAATATTGTAAGAAGCTAGACCTAGAGTCCCTACGGACCTGTCGCGATAATTTTTTTTTTTTTTTAATTGTATTTCAATTGGGACCCGTCGATGATGGCAGCCTGTGGCGGCCATGTTTATTTGGTTTCGTCTGTCTTATCTGTGCCTGTGTTTATTGTTCAGTCACTGTTGCCAAAGTTACACCAATAAGAAACTCGTTCAAAATCTAAGACTTTATTATCAAAATTAGTGTTCGTCGTGTTTGCGACCATTTTGCGGAAGACGTGGTGGCCCTTCAAAGTCTATTCTTCAACGTTTATGGTGGCCAAATTTGAGACATCCGACTCTGGTCAACAATCAGCCAACAACTATGTATAGCTATTGTAGAGAGAGGCGTCGCGAATCTCGGCTTAGGGATGGTTCTGGCGACACCATAGTTAAAATTAATCAAAAATTGAAAAGGAGTGAACTTTAGAGAATTTTAGAATAATTTAAGAGAGATCTGTGGTCAAGGGCGGAAAAGAATTTACTTGAATCTAGAGTCTTTAAAGCGGGCCTAAATCCGCACTGGCAGATTTAATTAAGTTTGTTGAAAAATGGTTTCAGGCGTTCACATACGTACGCTCTACGGGATCTTAGGAGACTGACGCCCCCTGTTGCACAGTTTAGAGTATCCCCTTTCAGGTGGACCAAACAAACAATACTGAGGTTCGATTCCTTAGGCATACTTTCTTGTGACCACGTTTTGTGTTTTTGTTGGTCGCGCAGTTTCTCAGGATCCTTAGCGCAAAAACGCAAATTCCATATCATCTTCAATTGTGATATGAAAAACCCAACTCAAGTCATTTTCAAAAGGACACTCTTCCACTTGACAGAGCACAGCTGACGCATCCGATATTGCTTCCAAATCGACATCAAAATTATTCCCGATTTATAACATTTTCCTTAATTTCCTTCCATCACTGTTCGGGCTACATCTGTGCATACATGCCACAGAACAATAAACCAGATAACTATCCCATCAAGGACGACACATGTACGTATATAAGATCCAAATAGATCCAACCCCAATAAAAAAAAAACCCTCCGATTCAGCATACAAAAGCGAAAATCAAATAAATCCAAATTGCTTGCTTCCTTAATAAATCCCAGCCGCAGCAGATGTTACATGAGTTGTAATGAAGCAAATTACACAACATTAGCAACAAGGATGCGATCCAATCCAGCCGCATCCGAGCTGAAACCGGGAATATTCTCCTTTCGAATCAAATGAGTTGCTCAGCTTACCTTTTTGACTTTTGTCACCGCAATCAGATTTTCAGAAAATCAATTGTTCGTCGGACAACCACGTATAGCTGCTGCTCATGCCTATTCAACAAGGACTTCCTTGTTTGCGCACCACACACACCGAGCGACCGCAGCGGCGGGTGTCCTTTTGCAGCTTCTGTTGCAGGCTGTTGCATTATCCTTGCGTACATTGATTGTCACAACACAATGCACTCTGTTGCAGTTGTTGGCTTTTTGTATTGGCAAAACAAAGTGACACGTAAAAAGGCCGATTAGTGTACGCACCGCAGGACACGTGTATATCCTCATATATGGTTTGGTTTTTCCTTCAGACAACAAAGCCAGCACAGTGTTTGACATTATTCAGTCCTTTTGGTTAGAGAAAGGTTCTACAGATTCAGGAGGCCCAAAGCAGCAGCCCAAATTAGTTTAGCCCTCTCTCTAACAAACGATTAAGTGCACGCAGGATGGAGGTCGCTTTTCCTTTTTTTTTTTTTTTTTGTAAAATATCGTTTTGCCAAAATGTTTGCAAATGTTGCCAAATGACAGTCTAATATTTTACCAAGTAATCATTCTGCCAACGGGAAATACGTTTGAGTAAATACTGTTGGTCACGCAAGGCGTGTATAAAAAGGGAAAGGTTCCTACAACCCACAGTCGTTGTCGTATCTCAAGGTATCGTTGCATAAGAGGTGGCAATTACCCAGGAAGACATATTCTCATAGAGAGTTGTTTGTTCCTTTTTTTTTGGCTAAGCAAAAGTGGTAATAGAAAATTGCTGTTGTTGTCATATGGGGCATGGAGAAAATTGTTCACTCCACCGTCTGTCTATTGTGTGGTTTCGATTGTTTTTTGTTATGTATGCCACACCGACAACCGTTTGCCGTTATGGGTCTTTTTTTGTAAATGATTTGACTTTTGGAAAGGGAAAACAAGATTGCCAAATGCAAAATTTTTGTAATTGCTAACAAGGGCCAAATATATGATGGCAATGGAATTGGACGACCGTCTGTGGTTAGTCTTCTTGATGTTGTATTCACTACACAAGATCATAAAAGTTCTCAACTCCACAGGCTGGTTTTGAGCTCCCTTAACTTCCGTCTGTTCCTTTTTCTTCAAGTTCCGTTAGTTGTGGTCTCAAAACGGCGCTCAATGCGTTATTTTTGTTTTCCTTCGTCAGAAGACGGGAAATATAGCCACTTAATCTTACCAACCAACCAACACAGGATACATGGTGGGGCCTTTTTAAAATTAAAATAAAAAAACTATTTATTGGAAGCAAAGCATAAAATCCCGGGCTCTAAATGTGCAGCTCTCTAAAGCGTGCGGGATTATTTTTTGGAACGAAAAAATTTATTGTGACCAGCAATAGCATGTCGCTTAAAAATCGCTAAATACCTAATAAGCTGTGTATAGGTATGATAAAATTTTGACAGGCGACTGTGGCCATATTTGAAAATACAGTAAAAGCTCGTTAATTCGGAATGGTTGGGGGGAAAGGTCAGTCCGAATAAACGAATTCTCCGAATCAATGAGAGATTTTTTTTATGCACTAAAACGCGTTCCTATTGATAAGAAAATGCAAGAACTTAAAACAAACATTTTTTTTTAAGATTGCAAATAACACATAAAATTTATTATTGTATAGTTTTTCCTGATTTTTATATGTGAATTGCCGGGACTCCCCCAAAAGACATTTTGATGATTTGTTCAGACTTCTATATATTTGAGGTTTATTTGCTACCTATACGTGTTCAATCATTGCGTTATTTAATTTTTACACAAACAAAATGTAAAACTCTCCTTTATTCAGAAATGTTTTTTTTTTTCGAATAAACGATTTTTCCGAATTAAAGGGCTTTTACTGTATGTTGCTGTCGTTCTGCCGTCATTGTGTTCTGGCATAGTCAGAACTTTTGTTACAGAACAGCGGCAACACTTTCAATTTATAATTTATCTACTGTACCTAACGCCTTCTTTGTAAACATTTTGTATGGGTTGGGGTCAAAATTCTGGATGGGTCGAAATTCTTTTTACAAAATTCTGCTTTACATAACTCTGCAAAAAAAAAAGGTTTGGAAAGTGTTATAAAGCGCGCTCTTTTGAAAAGGCAATCCTCTCACTTATTCATTAAGAGTAAAGACATTTTTTTTAGTGCAGTGGTGTTTTAGACAATTACTCTTCCAGGTAGTGTTTTTTTGCTATCCCTTTGTGAACGTGTGCTGATAGTGTTATACTCATAATGAATGTTTCAATCGTTAAATCCAATACAGGGAACGATAAGTTTGCGTGGTATTGGGGATGGGGAGAAATTGAAAAAGAAAAGGAAACTTATTTTTAAAAACAAACAAATAAGAACAATTCTAAAAATGAGAGCAGATCTTAGCCATATTGGTTTTCTTAAACGAATTTAAAAAAACATAGCTCTCTCTAGCTTTGTTTAGTTTTATAATTTTTAGGTAATTTCAAATGTGAAATAATTTGCCTCTTACAGATTTTGTTCATGTACATAATTTATTTACCTGTAATTATTATTAAATCCTGAAATGAATAATAATCTATATATATAAAAATAACTTAATAAATGTGTGTGTGACAGCCTACCGACTGCCACACACATCCGATTTTGATTCAGTTTTTTTGTTGGTTAATAGACCATGCAGAGAAGGTTAATAAATTGGTATGATAAATTTTTGAAAGAAGGCTCAACCGCCATTCCAATAAATTCATTTTTGTACACTTTGAACAAAAAGAAACTGGATAGAAATCGAGTAGTGACACTTCAAATACAAAAAAACAATATTTTAAATTTTAAAGGCAATTGTTGTTGTCAATTATTTTAATTATTTTCCAACCAAATTGTTGTTGTCAACAATTTTGAAAGTTTTTTTTTTAAATACCTATAGGTACCTAAAAACTTTGTGCTAATAAATTATGTTTACTATGTTACATTAAGTAACTTTTTGAAATGGAGTAGATACTTTGATTATACAAAGATGATTATGGCCGACGATATTTTGCATCGAATTCGTATTGTGACATCGGATAATGAACTGGAGATGCCAGATGGAATGCGCAACAAAGCTTTGGTTTTGATCGAGGATATGTGTCTGCTCATGAGTGGCAATTTTTCGTGCAAATTGGGGATGCCACAGCCAAATCGTTCAATGCAAGGCGCATTATTAATCGAGAATTGGAGCGAGAAATGGACTTCGACCGAATCGCATTGAGTCAAGCTGTTCGAACAAATGTGCCAATGTTGAATCAAGAAATAAAAGAAAGTGTACGATGAATTGATGCAAGCAGTCGATAACGAAAATTGCGGAACTGGAAATACATTCATGATTTCACTGATGTTGGCTCCAATTGTTCGAGATCTGAGATCGCTTTGGCCCTAGCCTCTTCTGGGATAGCGGCTACTTTGTTAGAAGGCGGTCGAACAGCTCATTCTGCATTGAAATTGACATTGAATCTGCAAGTGGATGAAGAACCTACATGCAACATTTTAAAGAACACTGCGATGGCGAAAGTACTGCAGCAATGTAAGATTATCATATGGGACGAATGCACAATGGCTTATAAACGCGCATTGGAGGCCCTGAATCGTTTACGTAATGATAAGCGACCTTTCGGTGGAGCAATGATCTTGCTATCAGGCGATTTTCGTCAAACGCTGCCTGTCATTTCGAGATCAACTCCGGCAGATGAATTGAATGCTCGCCTGAAGGCGTCTGCTTTATGGCGATACGTCAAGAAATTGCATTTGACAACAAACATGCGAGTTTCTTTACAAAATGACCAGTCCGCTGCAGAGTTGTTCAGGCAATTATTTATGATGGGCAATGGTGTGATTCGAGCAGACTTAATCACCGGCCTGATTGAGTTTCCACAACTTTTTGCAACTTTACAACGAGACCGGAAGAACTAATCATGAATGTTTTCCCGAATATCGCTCAGAATTATACTGAACATGATTGGCTGAGTGTAAGAGTGATTTTGGCTTCGAAAAACAAGAACGTCGATCATTTGAATTTCGCCATTCAAAACCAAATCGCTGGTGAGTTGCATTCATATGTATGAAAACGAAGCCACCAACTATCCCACTTTGTTGTGCAACCTATGTAAATGAACCAAAACTTTGTAACGGTACGCGTTTGATTGTGAAGAATTTAATATCAAATATTATTCAAGCAACGATTTTTATTGGAAAATTCAAAGTGGAAGATGTTCTTATTCCGCGGATTCCACTTATACAGAACGATTTGCCGTTCGTGTTTAAGCGTCTTCAATTTCCCGTACTTCTCGGTTATTAATAAGTCGCAAGGACAATCGCTGGATGTGTGTGGCAAAAATCTTGAATTTCACCTGTCAGCAAAGCTCTCGCTTTGTACGTGTACACACCCGATAATAGAAATAAATAGAACAAAAAATGTTATGTACCATAAAGCATTTCAGTGAAAAAGCGGTAGGTTGGCCGACAAGTATTTGATTTTATTTATTTATTTAATTTTAATTAGGTACCTTGTGAATAAAAAATTTAAATTGACCGAATTACATGAAGCAGAATGGAGCGGAAGCTCGGAATTATTAATTTCATTACCTACATAAATGAATTTGGGCGGAACGAAGTTCGCCGGGTCAGCTAGTATTATAATAGAAAAAAAAGAATTTTTTTATTCATGTTCATATTGTTTTTTTTTTTTAAGTAGAATAAGCAGAATTTTATTGCTAAGAATTTGAAAAGCAGAATTTGTATGTGAGGACTGAGGAGACAAACTTGTATGAAATAAAGACTGTAAAAAAAGTATGACAAGTGCGAGTCGGACTCATGAAGGGTTCCGAAACAGCAAGTAACATAACATAAAAGTTCTTGTAGTTCGTTGTAACTTTGATCGATACCTATTTTAATAATAGTGTATTTTTATATCATTTATTATTAGGAAATAATGGTTCAGGGCTTATGTATAAGGTTTATGTTTATGAAATTAAATGTTTTTTTTTTTTTTTTGAGTTGATTGTATTAAAGGTAAATTGAGGTCTACAATTTATGACGTATAAAAAAAAACTACTCGCTAGATCTCGTTCAAAAAATTATCGTTTGTAGTTTACATGGTAATGTATATCATATATTTTTTTTTAGTTTTATCGTTCTCTTATTTTAGAAGTTAGGGGGGGGGGGGGGGGCACCAACATTTTACGACTTTAGAAGTGTCTCTCGCGCAAACTATTCACTTTAGAAAAAAAATGATATTAGAAACCTAAATATCATTTTTGAAGACCTATCCATAGATAAAAAATTTTTTGAGTTTCAGTTTTATGTATGGGGACCCCCAAAATTTACTGTTTTTTTTTTTTTTTCTATTTTTGTGTAAAATCTTAATGCGGTTCACAGAATACATCTACTTACCAATATTCAACGGTATAGCTCTTATAGTTTCGGAGAAAAGTTGCTGTGACATACGGACGGACAGACAGAAAGACAGACAGACAGACAGACATGACGAATCTAATAGGGTTCCGATTTTTGCCATTTGGCTACGGAACCCTAAAAAGGAAGCAATTTGAGTATAATTCCTTTATTTGCGATACCGACCGTCCTTACACTTTATCAATGCACGATTATTTTAAGAAAACAGCTATCCGAATGAGGCGTCGCTCTTTATAAAGGCGTTTCGTTTATGAACGCATTTAGAAAAATGTGAATGAAAAAACAAAATAGCAAGTTGAGCCAGCTCCAGGCAAGAACCAAACCACATTGAACCAAATATTTGATCCTTAACAAGTATTTCGCAATATGGCCTTATGACACTTTCACAAAGCGACATAAGGTCATACTCGAACATCATGACCTTTTGGCCTTATGTCACTTTCAAGTTATTTTACTGCTCTGATTAGTCAATCTGTAGATAATATAAGCGACAAAAGAATTTTTAACTATTATTCGAATAGGCTATCAATTTTCTGTTGAAGAAAATATTAGTACAAAATTCAACCGTAAAGACAGGTTTTTGTTATTGACAATTTAATCATGTCCCATAGGTTTTTGAAATATTGCCTTATGTCGCGGCACCTCGACTTTCTGCAATCTATAAACTGCCACAGATATGGAATTCTGAACAAAATTCTTACGGACCCCGAACTGTTTAAACGACAAAATAATCATTAAGTGATATGAAAAGGTGAAACACTTTTGGACTCACTTGGAGTAGAAGAGGGATGTCTGCTAAATCAGTTGAAATGTGTGCTCCTTTTGGATGACACTGGGCAGATTCTATGTGTAATGAAAGTAAAAGGTTTTCAAATCAGGTTTTTTTAGACTTTAGCATAGTTATCAAACTCATTTTAGGTAATGATAAACAAAGTTGAGAGCAACTATTTTTTGCAAATAAGCCAAATTAAAAAATTAAAAAACTCAATCCTCACTAGAGGCAACGGTCGATATGCAAGGACAAATAAATGGAAATACTGCGAAGAATGTTTAGAAGTCATTCAATGTAGGCTCGAGCATGACTACGTTCAATGTGTTTGTTTGGAGCCTAGGATAGCCTTTTAAATTTGAACTGCTATTTTATATGCACATAGTTTATCGCAGCACAACCATGTGCATAGTTGCAGCCATTAAGCTGAGCACCTCATTTTTACGCCTAATGAATTCTTCGCTACCAACATACCGAATCAAAAGGAGCGTTGAAAACTGCTTACTGCTTTTTGGCAAAGGCTTAGCATTACCCTGATGAACTCTACCATAAGCTGAGCTGTGGGTACGAAAATTAATCAGATCCTAGTTCTGGGCTCACTTGAAACTACTATCATGCTATGGTCTAATAGCACAGTATCTGCTGTAGCTTATTTTAAAGGCTCCACATTCCTACGAATATACCTATAGATATCATCATTCACACCATTTTCCGCTCATTCCCGATGTCTTAGCATCCTTTTTCATCTCCAGATATACCGAACCCACTCAAAGACCTCCCATTATCCAATTTGGATTGCAAGATAACAATGCACCTGCTCCTGCCCATCCAACGTAAGTAGGTGATAATTTGCCAACTACTAGCATAAATACGTGGCAAAACTGGAGCAATCAAATTAGGTCGACAAAGACCATCGGAGCGTGTAAAGCGCCCCGCCATACAGAAGCGCACTTTATATTTATCTGCGCGCAAAAGTGGACTGCGCTTGGCTACAGTTGCCCTCTGCAGTCGTCAATGATAGAAAGCCCCCCCCCCATTGTCGACCCCTTCTGCTGCCGCACACAGTTCCACTCGTTAGCAATAAATCTGTTGCATGGCCTGCGCCGCTGTAACCAGCTATCATCGCGAATTGCACGTTTTCGTCTTCGCCGATTATTTATGATCGCCGTGGATACTTGCGCAGTGCGGATACTTGAACGTTTCCCCCCGCCCGACGAGCTGTCTCGCATATATTCTAATGGTATGGCGCTGCTCTTATCGAGATGCTATTTGGAACGTTTTGTATAGTTGCGGCAGCGGAACAATGCTCTCCAATGGGAGCAGCGTGTGCAATTGGACAAGCCAATGATAATTTATTTGTTTGTCCGCATTTGATACGAGATCAAACGATGAGATGAGACATGTGGATGTGGTTTAAAGCGGAACACATGCTCAGCGAGTTGTTGTAATCCCATTGTACACATGGTTACATTTTTCGCCGAGTAGCACAGGAGTTACTCGCATGGAACTTGCACCATGATGGCCATGCATGGCTTGCGATAAATGTTTGCCTAGAGGTAGTCATAGTCAACTTAACGAGTGTCATTGTTGTTTAAGCGAACGCTTATGAGTTCATTAGAAATTCATTAATTACGTGAGCGTTGGGTTGGTTGGTTGGTTGGGTGGGAACGTTATCAGCTGTCGCATCTGTGATTGCTTGATGTGCGTATATGGTTTGTAATTAAAAAGTAATAACTTTGTGGTGGACGAGGTGGGTTTTTGGGTTGTAGGTAATATTGCCAGATTAAAACTTTATAGCGGGTGATACTGATGTTCGGATTGCACTGTTGTCTTGATCATACATATCTGGTGAGATACTTGCGCTAGTGACTAGCCTAAAGAGTTATATTCGACGTAGAAGATGCCAGCGGTTGGGTATGCTAAATGCCGAGTCAACGTTTCTGTTAAGACTTTTACTTCCACATCTGTTCCCATATTAAAGACGTGGTGCCTCAAGTTTAATTCCGAAATCAGTGGTAGGTGCTTTAAGCTCCATCACAAAATGGGTTCCTATATAGATTCTACTTACTTAACCCAAAGGTTTCAATGGAGTCTTACAATGGAAGTCAATATGCCTATCCCTATAGGGTATACCTTGTCTAAGCATACTGTTAAGTGGGTCACTAGGGTCTTCCGCAATTGATCGTTTCAAACATGCTAACCGTCCAATATTCTCCTAAAACTCGTAAATTATAGAAGCTGCTAGTTTGTGGAGTGCCGCTCAAAGTCTTAGGGTCTCTCCATACTCTTCTGGATATGCATCAAACATTCAAGTCACCTTTATTCATTCTGGTAAGATCTTTTCAAATACATATAAATATAAAACAGCCGTACACTTTAGTGGTCCAAAGGCGGCTTTATTCAAGACCGCTCGCATTCAACATATTCCAAAGAAAGGGAAGAAATGTCTGCCACAAAACTATCGTCCAATAGCGTTACTTTCAATGCTCTCTGTAGTAATGGAAAAGGCATTAAATGTCAAAATAATCAAATATCTAGAAGACCATCGATTAATAAGCGACAGGCAATACGGACTTCGGAGCCGTCGTTCCACTGGTGACCTGTTAAGCTACGTAACGCACTTATGGACACAATCAATTGAACAACACGGCGAATCCAGAGCCGTAGCCTTGGACATATCAAAGGCATTTGACCGAGTCTGGCATAGATCCCTATTAGGCAAGTTAGCGTCTTACGGATTAACACAACAACTCTGGATGGATGCAAAATTTTCTTCTGGGAAGATCGATCCAAGTTGTTGTAGATGGTGTATCATCCAATTCGTTTGCTATAAATGCAGGAGTGCCCCAAGGATCTATTCTTTCTCCAACTCTATTTCTTCTCCACATCAACGATTTGCTTGGATCGACAAATAATAATATCTACAGCTTTGCAGATGACAGCACTCTTATATCCTCCATCTCGAACAGTGGGCCTGTGAATACGGCTACATCACACAATCAGAGATGTGAACAAATTAATTCTCTAAATGATGATCTGGGCAAAATCTTGAAGTGGGGAAAGGACAACTTGGTTGTATTTAATGCAAGCAAGACACAGCTCACAATATTTTCCAGAAAAAATGAATCAACAGTTCCTCAGATCCAAATGGATGACCATCCAATCCATCACAAGGACTCAATGCACCTTCTAGGAGTCACAGTCAACTCAGGAATCACATGGCAGAACCACATATCCTATATCGCAAAATCAGCGTCCGCAAAGTTGAGCTACCTATTTAGAGCAAAGAGGTACTTTAGCCCCAAGCAAGTTCTCCTTCTCTACAAAGCACAGGTTAGACCAGGCTTGGAATATTGTTCCCATATATGGAGCTCGGCCCCAATACATTCACTTAACCTGCTTGATAGCATACAGAGACGAGCAGTTCGACTCATTGGAGACAATACACTCACATCGAATCTACAACCGTTGGTGCACAGAAGACAAGTCGCTGACCTATGTTTGTTCTATAGGTACTTCCATGGTAGATGTTCTGAGGAACTCAAAGACATTATCCCTCGAAATGCAACTTTTGGGCGCCCAACAAGACAGGCTGCTAATGCTCATGACCATACAGTACACTTGACAACCGCGAGGACATCAACTTTCCAAAACTCCTTCTGTTACAGGACAAGCAAACTTTGGAACTCGGTTCCTGGGGATATATTTCCAGAAGACTACAATTTGCAGCAATTTAAGTGCAGAGCAAACATACATCTGCAGGCATCTCGGGGCGCTGTTGAAGCGTTATAGGTTCGCCTTTCCCGGGAGAAGTAAAAAAACCTATCAACTTGAAGAGGATCCTCCACAGTTCAAGAAATATTAATAGGTACTATTAAAAATGTCAGACCCAGAAATTGGTTAAAAAAAAATCGTTTTATTTCAAAAATATCCTTTGGGAACACTTAGGGCATTAACAATTGTTTACATTTTTAACTTTCAACTTTAAAGTGGGTCTCAAATTTCTGTCCATCTGTCCGTATGCTACCTAATCGCTATACTATAACCTAATCGGTTGTCCAGATTTGGCTCAACAGCAATCTCAATCTCAATATTAATTGTACTTTCCACACACTATTTTCATACCAGTTTGATTTGTACGAAAACAGCAGGAAATAAAGACTAAAACATCCCCCTGAGGAAGTTGGAAAAACCCAACGAAACGTAGGGAAAAGAATGAAATAGTTTATTTATTTTGATTCGGAAACCACTGATCAGTAAGCTCATTAAAACAAAAATATAAACAGCAGGAACGATTTTGAACAAAATGCATACTTATGGAGTAAAATTGATATTTTCAAAATTATTGCGTTGAAAATTCGAATCGAACGCTAATTTTAAAAACTGCTGAAACCCCATATTCGGTTTAGATAAAACAATATTTAATATTCTCAATTTTCAGGGTGCAGATTCCATATATCAACGATCGTCTGAACGATGTCGTTTTCGAAACATTATTCACCATTAGGTTATATTCTAGTATATTCTAATGAACTAGATTAAGCTCTGCAACTTGTAATTTTAGCACTTAGTTGTTAGTTTTAGAGCTCTTTCACTATCGTTTCGACGATAATTATTATAATAGCATTTTTCAAAATAAACATTCAAAAATTTGTTGCTATTGTGTCTGCAAAATTTGAATATAAATGATAATAAAAGATATCGGTCTATCGCAAACCCTATACTGCCAATCATAGACACAAATAAAAAAGTTAATTTAAAAAACCAAAAAACCCGACTGACTGTAAATTTAAAAAAGATTAAAACAAGGCACTTTCAGGTATAACTGATTGGCAGTCGGAGGCTGCGTATATTCTTGTCAGATTGTGTTTTGTGGTGTCTCTCAGTAAGTTTTTTTTGGTTTTTTACTTGTTTATTTGGTTTGATTTACATATATGTTTATATTTAATAGTTTAGCCTATGACACTCCGGAAAAGGGTACCAATTTAATGACACCTCACTCGTCAAAATCGGTCAAGCCGTTTGGCCTACAGGGCGTCACGTAGGAACGTACATAGGATAGTCGGGTAACTAGACAATCTGTCAAAAATATGCGCAGCCTCCGACTGCCAATCAGTTATGCCTGAAAGTGCCTTGTTTTAATCTTTTTTAAATTTACAGTCAGTCGGGTTTTTTGGTTTTTTAAATTAACTTTTTTATTTCTAGCTTTTTAGTTTAATATATTTAGAAGAATACACAAAACAAATTTCTTTTGTGAATGGTGTACAGTATATTTATTTGTCAGTGTCTTAGGATTGTAGCTATCTATTTTTTGCCGGTCTCAAATAGTGTTCGATATGTTTATGCAATAAAAATAATATTATTTCAATTAAAATAATTGAATTCATGAGTCATGACTGCAGACACTCTATGATAAATGACTAGGTACGTATTTCCTTAATACGAAACGTAAGCTAATAACTCCAAATCCGAAGTTTGAACGAAATCCGGGCAGCCGCTACGTTTTTCGCAGTCTCAAAAACTATTCTCGCTAGTAATTTTTTGTGTTACAAACAGCGAAAATGAGGCCACAATGAGTCTCAACATTTTTTTGATGCCGACCCAATTTTGTAGATCATAGTTCACTTTTTGTAGTACATATTTAAGGATTTATTCACCAGTAACCCGGATAATTTGACACAGAATCGAGCTCTAAGGGCACGATTCACGATATTTCTCCCCAAATTAAGATAAAAAAAAAAAACGAAACAGAGATATCAACTAGCACTTTATTAAACGCTTGCATAATGTCAGACTGACTTGGAGGAGGTGACACTAGTTATTGTACTTTACTTTCGCTGATATAGGATGGTCCAAAAATGGACCAATATGATATTTCTGTCGCTATAGCGGTTGGAATCTTTATTTTTGCATGGACCGAAGTTGAAAAAAAACGCCCCGGTCCAATAAAAATAAAAACTCCGGATTAACGTAAGTTTAATCGTCTTCACAGGAAAATGGTGAACACCCTGGCGAATCGGGACTACCACTCCACAGAAAGTAATTTATTCCACAGTTCAGTGTATTCCATCTCCTGACATTTCTTACTGTGTGACAATAATTATTTTTTTTTATTTTTTTTTTAAATTTATATTTTTATAATTATTTGTTTAGCCTATGACACTCCGGGGAAGAATACGAATCTAGTGACACCTCACTCTTTAAAATCGGTCAAGCCGTTTAGGCTACAGGAGGTCACGTAGGAACGTACATAGGATACGCGCGAAACACATAACTAGGGTTCGGATTTTCATGCACTAAAGATCTCAAAATATGCGCTTTAAATATGCGCTTAAAAATGCAAAATATGCATTTAAAATATGCACTTAAAATTAGTTAAACTTAATTTCGGTTCAATTTAAATACACATTTTCTTCAGTCTATAAGAATACGTTCAATTTTTTATTTTTATTATTTAATAAGATAATAACTTAAAACGGGATCAACATTTAATAAAAAAAAAAAAACACAGTTAACGTAAGCATAAACATCTTCCTTTGTTTAATAAAAATAAACAATTTAAAATAAATTGCTTAATTCCTTTGGCGATTCGGTCTTAAGAATGCCTTATACAACGAAAAAGATCTTTCGACGTCAACTGAAGTTAGTGGAGCATTTTTGAAAAAAAAACAAATCTCATCGCCGGTAAAGTTGTTTGTGTAATTTTCGTCATTACTTCAAAAATATGAATTAATATTATAAAAAATATGCAAAATATGCAAATATAGTAAAATATGCACAAAAATTGCAAAATATGCATTTATAGTAAAATATGCAAAAATATGCACTAACGGTTAAATGCCATTTTAATGGAAATTTCATGATACGTATACATAATAAGTTGCCTTGCATCCAAGGTGTTCATAAAAAAACATGCATTTGCATGGAAATCCGATCCCTACACATAACCCTCTCTGTGTACAGTCGGGTAACAAGCGCCACTAATCAATTCCAGTCAAAAATAAAAACATGCTCTGACAGATCAGAAAACATAAACTCTTTTAATGCTTGTCGTTGCAATCAAAAATCTTTAAGGTAAACCGTACAAGCTTATTTAATAGTAGATCGCGCTTATAAATCTCTTACGAAAGAACTTGCGCAAATTGCCTGTTACTGAGAGCTTCAACTTTTGAAAACTCACATTGTTATTTGATATAAACTGCCGTATCAGATGAATAGCCCAAAAGGGAATTTTATTTAAAACTATTTGTTCAGTCCAAAGTACGAAATCAATATCTTTTGTAATGTAGTCTAACCCTAAGCTTATTAGATATGTATTTATAACAATTGAAGTAAACTGGGGTTGAATTACCGCATCCGTGATCGAGTAATACGTGACTGAATTTGTTATTGTTTTGCTTGTAAAATCCACAAAATTCAGTGACGTATGGCTCGATGGAATCTTATAAGCTCCCGGCTTTCATTTTTTTCCTTATACCTTGCTTCGAAATAAAGAAACTTTTGTGCAAGGTTGAGGAATTGGCCTAGTATTTGTTTTATTACCCAATCTGCAATTAAATCGTTTTTAACATTGCAAAACTACACAGGAGAACAAAAGCCCTTGTTTTTACTCAACAATCCCTTTTTCTATATTTAATTTTTTTTTCTCCGGCGCGTGCTCATAGTAGTGTGAGAATTTTACTCACTAAAACCAGCTCATACAAATTTCTTTTCTACTACATCTAAGTTATGACTTAACAAGCAATTTTTTTATCACGAAGTTATACACGTTTGGCGGGCAACATTCCGGCGAAAGTTCTTGCTCGTTCCGAAATTTTAATGCGGTTGATAATTATCGGACTAACTAAGTCCAAAGGTTTCGTTCATTGTAGACGTCGCAATAAATTTGTTTCATCAATAATTTCACGGACCGAGTTATTAATGTCTCCTAATTATCGATTTCTATGCTCTCGAGCGCAAATTTTCGTTTCATCCTTAACTGTGGGAACTCCTAGGTCTCTATGGAGATCTTCATTTCTTATGTACCACGGTGCACTGACGAATGATCTTAGCACTTTATTTTGTTTCACCTACCTATCTAATAAAATAAGAAAACAACCAACCAAACTTTTTATGAATAAGAATTCGTTCGACCCATCCGTTCACTTTATTTATATTAAGATCGTAGATCAGAAAAAAATCAAGACGATCACTTTTACCTACCTTTCAACTTGGTTTGATATAACATTTTTTCGCAAGTGGCAACTATGAACTTGAGTCAGGTTTTTGTGGAGCCAGCTCATAACTGGTTTTGTTCAACTTAATGGAAAATTGTTTTTTTTTTATTATTATTTTTGCTTTTCAAACAATTGAATACTAACCCAGTCACAAAATGTAAAGACCAAAGAACAAGAGTTAGGAAACCGCAAACTCAAAAACTTTCTCCAACCGAATGCGATTTTTGCTCCCTATTAGAAATTGGTTAAAATTGACCAAGTTTCTGTTGAAAAACACGAGTATTCATTGTTCAAAACTACCGAGATAAAAAGGTTAAATGCATGTTGGTAAAAAAAGTCAGTTGTTATGCACCAAGTTTCTAGATAAATATTAAAAAGTTGGTTAAATTCCACAGAGCTAGTTTCTTATTTACTAAATTAATAAATCGGTTATTTTTAGCCGAGTTTCCTTAAACAAGTTGACTCGGTTATTTTGAATCCTCTCACTCTGTTTAGGAGCTCTATTAAAAGTTATTGCATGGTAGTTTTGAACCGAAAGTTGGTTGATTTTAAATAACGGATTTTTCTATGTGGAAGGTCTTATGAAGCGTGCAAAAACATAAAGGCAGTCGGCAGTGGTTACTAAACTTTTCAACAGAACCCCTCCTCATGGCGGATTTGAAAATCGCATACCAGTAAAATAAAAATTCCAAATATTCGTTGGAAAATACACTTAATGCATCGAGAATTTTAAAAACTCTAGTTTGTATACAAGTTCGTTTATACATTTTTCGTAAATTGATTTTGATTAATAAATATTGAAGCCTTCAGTATTATATCCTTTGCATCAAAAGTTTACAATTCAAATTGTGTCCACGCCTCCCCTTTACAATTCCCATGCCCCACTGGGAGCCTAGCCCCACCGGTTGGGAACCACTGCATTAAGGGATACATTGAACGAACATACAAAAAAAAAGAAGCGTTTAATAAATAGAAATCTCAAACTGCAAAAAAGAGCAACTCTCTACATCTCTGTATGAAATCATCATGAATTCATAATGCCGACTTTTCAAAATGTCATTTGTACAGCCGGAGTCATCTGCCGCACCACCACAACAACCCTTAGAACTTGTTAAGTACCTTGTTTATCTAAACGTAATCCATTTAGAGCATTTAATACACTCAAGGCAGACCACACCCCTTGGGTGATCTGATAACTGTGCTATGCTCGCATCCCCTAATTCAATTTGTTAATGCTGCCTATATACGGCACAGTGCCGTAGTTTATAATACTGTCCCGATCCCGAGTGCCCATTATCCAGAACCACAGCCAAATGGAATTGTTTTTCCACTAGTCCTAGTCCACCCCAAATATATATCAAACCGGTGGTAGTTTTGTCGACTGCAACCCTCATGTGAACGCTGAACACACTTTGATTATGTTATTGTGTGCTGTCTCTGTTGAATGGCGGAAAAGATGCACCCCGGCCCCGTGACTGAGGCACATATCAATTCGCTGGAGTCTGTTCTATATATTTTAATGGAAAACGCTCGCAATCCGCATGGGAAAAGGGTTTTCGTGCGACCGATTCTGTGGTGATTACGTTATTAGTTAGCTTTTGTGTGGTGTTCATGTCGTTAAGGGCGCAAAGGGGTTTCTTTTGTCGCTCTGTCATAAATATACACTTTGGGATTTATTTTCGTAAGGGAATAATTCATTTCGGTGCTGGTTGTGTGCGGCAGTAAAACCCTTCGCCATTATGGCGTGTCACGTATTTGTTCTGGGATCATCACGCGCAATTCTCTCCGCGGATAGAGATAACGAATTCATTATGGTTAAGAGCGGCTGCTCACCCTTTTGGTGTGACAATGAAGGCGACATCAAGGATGGCATGGGACTTTATTATCTGCACACACCAGAGAGGCTGTTAATGTTTTTTTTTTGTCAAATCAAACAAAAGTTCAAATTTCAATTTGAGTGTGGTTTGTCTACTATTTGAGTGTGCCACTCTAGTTCACCTAAACACGACCCGCCTGGAAACTGAATTGATTGGCAACATTAACCCTAAAACCTCTCGGCACAAATAGAAAACTTCCCACCTTCCAGATAGCACCAGAGCAAACCTATATGCGCGGTACATCCTGTGACCCGGCATGGCCCTCATTAGCTGAGCGTTCACTTGTCCTAAATTAACTTTTACACTTCCAAATATAGGTTTGTTGTATGGCTGCCGCACTCCTAGACAAGTTCAGTTCACATGCCCCACGAGAGGACCAACAACAGCGCCCTGTAGGCGAACCGCTCAAACGTGACACTATCAATGAATGTCAATGTATTCATCGATTGAATCACCAGCGCAACTGTATATTTTACCTCACTTTAGCTCTACTATCGCATCGCATCACATTGTCTTGTCGTCGGTCGTCCGGTGTCGCCGCCTCCGATGCGCTCCTGTGTCCCAGTCTCATCCCGATCCCGAGCAGTGTCAACTTGCAACAAATTAGAAATATTTTAAACGTTCCACTCTAAAGTGTCTCTTACACGATTCCAATTGATTTGCCTATCGCTGCGCAGTCATCTAAGCCCCGGCCGACCATAATGAAGGCAACCAGCCGGCTTTATCCATTATCATGGGTTCCGTCTACCGTCGAGAGTAACTTAGAGCGCAGGCGATGCCATTATTTGGCCTCCAATCGTCGTAGTCGGAGTCGAAGTTGTTGTCAACGGCGGCTGCGGCGGTGTGTGACAGTCAAATCAGTTCGAAAATCTTAATAGAGTTCCAATGTCCTATTCAATTTCACTGCACGACTCGGTCTTGAAATGAGAACCGATGCAGTTGCAGTGCACTCAGTCTGAGTAGAGTAGAGTAAATGGTTCTGTATGCTTGCCAGCTGAAGAGTGTGTATACAATTATTGACTGCGCCGCTGCGGTATGGTACACGCTACGTGGCCATGCATCAAATGGTGTTGAAGGAATTAGAATCCATTTGGTATTGCGCTTTGTTTGGCCGTTGTTTCCACAGGTAGCTGATGTGCTTTGCTTTGATTTAATGTTTGGCAGTGGAAACTATTTGGAGGCGCAGTGGGAACTTGGTAGGTGGAGGACATTCATCACCGAATTGAAGAAAAGGAACGGCGTTGAATTTTGTTCTAGGTATACCTCGCATCAAATGGTGTTGAATCGATTTATATGGGGAGACGAACAGCCCCACTCTCGCCAATGTGTTGATTACTGCAGCAGAGCAGGCAGCCAATGGAGGGTCGCAGGTAGCAGACAAGCAAAAGTGCAGGATTCTTTTCGAAGCTAATTCCACTTGATCTGGGTGGCAGAATGAACAAATTCGCTAAATGGCATTTATTTGCTATTTAATAGCCGACATTTATTTTGTCGCTCTTCGGGAAGTGGGAACATTTTTGGCGGACCTAGCTTACCGGATCCGCCACATTGACTTTTGAAGGATTTTTTTTGCACATACCTGTCACCCATTTTTTTTTTTAGCAAATTTAAACAAATTTTCAATTAGACAATTTCAAAACTGAGTTATTTTTAAATGCCAGTTCGCACTTAAACTCTTTTGTTTTTCAAGGAAAAGAAAAAAATTAAACCGTTCGAATTTAAGTACGCCAAATATCTTAAGAAGCGTATATCTTAACGCTACTACTTTATTAAATCAAATATTCTGTCGCTCTGAATATAATGGGCCAACAAAGATATCTAAGCTACACCTACCAAAAATGTTGGTCAAAAATCAAAGAAATGTAAAAATTACAAAATATAGATTCCGTCTACACAGCCACACAGATCAAAAGAAGCGTCTACTCTTCGCTTCTAGATGTGATAAAAAGTAAAAAGCTCCTTTCTCGACCGAAAGGGTAAACTAAACCTAAAATTTCAATTTTTTTTTAAAAAAACTTAAAAGCCATAATATAATACCATCGAATCGATAGTTCGAACAACATAGCTCAAGAGAAGCGTGTATTCATTAGCTATCAACCAATAAAATATTAGTCGTTTTTCTCTAAGGATTTGCACGGAAATATACCGAACTGCCAAGAGAAAAATGCTACCGCAAACAAAGAAGCGTGTTTGGGGAGTCGTATAATAAGACCAACTGGGACAGTGATATGACAACTGCTATGGATAACATTCTACGACAATCCACACGAGGGCTAAATTTGCTATGTGGCTTTTGTTGAATTAATCGAGTTTTTTTTTTTTTTTGTCAGTTGAATGAATTTTTACGGCCTCTGAATTTTACCTGAAACCAAGCGGTAGACGCTTTGCTTGTTGCGCAGCAAGTTTTTAAGGTCCCCTTGCCATTATATCGCGTTAACACTATAGTCCCTATGGAAATTTACCTTAGATTGCCCTCCGTTCTTTGGCGGGTTGATCTCACTTCGCTTGCAACAAATTTTCTTAGCAATAAAAACCGCATATCGAGTAAAAACGTAATCACAGGTTAGACTACTTAATGAAAGATTTTCAACAAAAGTTTGGGCAAATTGCAAGCGCTCTTTAAGCGCGATTCTATTTTTATTGACTTGGAAAACTATGTACCTGCTAACGTAACCGAACTCCGAAGGAATCAGAAGAAACGTGAAGCTGGAAGCATGTTTATAATATATGTAAATAAAAAAAAATCTAAAATCGACCCTACCTCTTATAATTATAATTTAATATAAGTATTAATTTCAATCCCTTTCTTTTATAATCTAACTAGCTGACCCGGCGAACTTCGTTCCGCACGAATTCATTAATGTAGGTAATGAAATTAACAATTTCGAACTTTCGCTTCATTCTGCTTCATGTAATTCGGTCAATTCAAATTTGTTATTCAAAAGTTATATTAAAATTAAATAAATAAATAAAATAATTTTTCACTGAAGTGCTTTATGGTACACAACATTTTTTGTTCTATTTCTATTATCGGGTGCGTACACGTACAAAGCGAGAATTTTGCCGACACGTGAAACTCAAGACTTAGGCCACACACATCCAGCGATTGTCCTTGCGACCTATTAATTCTCATAGCAAAAGCGAGACGTAAGGGAAATTGAAGACGCTTAAACACGAACGGCAAATCGTTCTGATTAAGTGGAATCCGCGGAATAAGAACAACTTCGCCTTTGAATTTTCCAATAAAAATCGTTGCTTGAATAATATTTGATATTAAATTCTTCACAATCAAACGCGTACCGTTACAAAATTTTGGTTCGTTTAGGTTGCGCAACAAAGTGGGATAGTTGGTGGCTTCGTTTTCATCCATCACGGAGTCGACTGTTTTGTATGAATGTAACTCACCAGCGATTTGGTTTTGAATGGCGAAATTCAAATGATCGACGTTCTTGTTTATCGCAACCAAAATCACTCTTACACTCAGTCAATCATGGTCAACAAATTCTGAGCGATATTCGGCAAAACATTCATGATTAATTTTTCCGGTGTCGTGGTAAAGTTGCAAAAATTTTGTGGAAACTCAATCAGGACGGTGATTAAGTTTGTTGGAATCACACCATTGCCCATCGCCAACAATTGCCTGGAGAACTCTGCAGCGGACTGGCCATTTTGTAAAGAAACTCGCATGTTTGTTGTCAAAAGCAATTTCTTGACGTATCGCCATAAAGCAGACGCCTTCATCTTCCGGAGTTGATCTCGAAATGTTAGGCAGTGTTTAACGAAAATCGCCTAATAGCAAGACCATTGCTCCACCGATAGGTCGCTTTTCATTACGTAAACGATTCAGGGCCTCCAATGCGCATTTGTAAGCCATTGTACATTCGTCCCATATGATAATCTTACATTGCTGCAGTACTTTCGCCATCGCAGTGTTCTTTGAAATGTTGCATGTAGGTTCTTCATCCACTTGCAGATTCAATGGCAATTTCAATGCTGTTCGACCGCCTTCTAACAAAGTAACCGCTATCCCAGAAGAGGCTAGGGCCAAAGCGATCTCAGATCTCGAACGAATTGTAGCAAAATCAGTGAAATCAGGAATGCATTTCCAGTTCCACCGGGCGCATCAAGGAAGAAAATTCCGCCATTTTCGTTCTTTCTTTTATTCTTGATTCAACAATGGCACATTTGTTCGAACAGCTTGACTCAATGCGATTCGACCGAAGTCCATTTCTCGCTCCAATTCTCGATTTAATGCGTCTTACATTGAACGATTTGGCTGTGGCATCCCCAATTTGCACAAAAAATTGCCAAAGGCAAACATTCTAATCTCGTGGATTCCGCTTATTCAGAACGATTTGCCGTTCGTATTTAAGCGAATCAATTTTCCGTTTCGCAATGAGCTATGACAATTAATAAGTCGCAAGGACAATCGGTGGAATTTTTGTGGAATCAATCTTCAATTCCCATGTTTCTCATTAAGTCAATTGTATGTGGCGTAATCTTCCGCTTTATACGTCGTGTACCGTAAATCACTTTACAAATACTTCTATTGTATTTAATATAACTTTTGAATAAAGAATTCGAATAGCATGTGCATTGCGCATTAAAATGTAAATCATGAGTAACACTTATTTTCAAATGGGCGTATTTTTTCGAAAACTAGATGTCACTTTTTCGTTTATAAAAGGACCAATTGATATTCGAAAATTATGGTACGTTTTTTAGTAATACATCTCTTATATAAAAATGAATGTCTGTTTGTTTGTCCTTTATGGAATCATAAACTATGCATTTGATCATGTGATGATCCTTAGCAAAGTTGTTGTGCATGAGTCCGCGAATGTTTCTGAGTTGATACCTTAAAATTCGAAAGCCACTCAATCGATTGAGTTCAAATTTATTGCCGTGACAGCTAATGCTGAGTTGTGGGTAACATAAGAATTTATGTTTTGTGAAATACATTTAAAGGACTTTAGTGAAAAAGCGAGAGGCTTACTGATACGAAAGAAACTGAGTAGCATGTGCATTGTGCATGCTCGGAATTATTATTTTCATTACATTAGCGAATTTAATATATATAAAAATCAATTGCTGTGCGTAAGTCGGGTAAAGGCTCCAGAATGGCTCCACCGATTTGAATGAATATTGTTCTGTTTTGTCCGCCTTGAATCAGGGATGGTTTAGGGAAAAATAAAAGTCGGAAAATTATCAACATGTGGCCTGTAAGCGAATATTTAATTTTTCAGTTCAATCCAATTATCTTTAATAAAAATATTCTATATAGTATTAAATATTTTATACCTATAATTCTTTCGGGGTTAAAATCGATGAAGATATAATTCGATGACCACTAATTTTCATGATTCTTCTTTTGTTTTGTTCGTATTGTGGTATTCAAGTTTAGACGGTCTAAAAAGATAGATAGATAGATACATTTCCGAAACTGCTCAATCAATTTCAATGAAATTTTGTGGATGTACATTGTATACGGTTTATTCCAGTTTGAAAAATATGATTCTTTTAGACCTGATAGGTGACGCTGTTGACGATTTCTGAAACTGGTTGCTTCCAGTTTGAAAGATAGGATAGTTTTGGACCCTATTGTTGGCACTAACTTAATAAAACATAAGCGGGATAGGAAAACGGGATGTCAAACTAAAGTCATATAATTAAAATTATTAATGGGCATTGTCTAAATAAAGCACTTTGTGAAATGCGAGCAGGACTTAATACGAAAGATACTGGCAAAGCCGGGTTGGTACAGCTGCATAATAAAAGAGACTGACGTCCGTCGGGAATGGATCGTTCGATGTTTAATTTAATGTACATAACTTCAAATTGAAAGTCGGGTTGGTTATAATTTTGGTTTGCAACCATTGACGTACCTTTGTAATGGATTGTGTTTGATTTGATGGTGAAGGATCTCAAATTAAATGTCATGCAACTGAAGCCGACGGTTTTGAGTTGAAAATTCAAAGGCAAACATTCTCATTCCGCGGATTCCGCTTATTCAGAACGATTTGCTATTCGTATTTAAGCGTCTTGAATTGACAAAAAAATGTTTGCAAGGATATTTGTGCATTAACGAATTTGTGCGGAACGAAGTTCGCCGGGTCAGCTAGTATAATTATAAAATCTAGTATATATTAATACAGTTTCAAATAAATTGTTTCATTTGTTTCCCCAGAAACAACGAATATTCTTTTTAAGTTCTAAGCAGAAAACAAGCTGCCTCTCTATAGATATATATTATGCACTCGCACCTTTCGGTTACATCCCAAATTGCCAAAGGGAGTGGCAGATCCATCCGCACTGTTGTATATAATTTAACACATAACGACAATTTTTTGACAGCATTTAACTTCCCCTTCAAATTGCATTCGGACACACATCGGAATGCCGTGCGATAATTACCACCCAGCATCATGAGTGCCCTGCACAATCGCTCAAATGTAAGTAAGGCACGTTATAACGAACACCATCCAAAATAAGCGCAAAATTGTTCCGAAAACGCTCGCAAATAACATCCACGGCCACCTGCAGGGCTAAATAAGAACTTCTCCCCATTTTCGCTAAGCTCTATAATTCCGCGATCAGCACACAAATTTGATTCGCTTCGCTTCTCCTCAGAGTCACAGGCAGCGGGCTAAAAGAAAAGACACTTGCACGTCCTGCTCCAAGTACCTACCTACATAGTACATACAAAATACAACATCAACAAAATGAAACACTTAATAACGTACTTAACTAAATTATTTAATAAGCACCGCTGTCCGGACGCACAAAGGATACCGCCCCATTTCCCATTCCAGCACTGAACGCGCAGATGATTATTAAATCATTGCATTCGGTAATCACAATGCCGCTCATCGAGTAGTACAAGTATACGCAGCACAAATATGGTATCCCAGCCAGCTGGCACCACCACACGTTCGCATTCGCAGCCCCCCCGCCCGACTGTATACATGCAGTGCTCCACAAAACGACGACTTAAGTACATAATGGCCATTATAAAGCATCATGGCGCGCACGATTTATGTTTTAATTTGCCATTATGAAATGTTAATGCGGCCGCGGATCGGTCACTCCAAAGGTTCCTTGGCATCGTCATGCGGCGAGCACCGACTCGACACCGCAGCGGGACGAAGTCGGCCGGACGGCCGGCCGGCGGCTGTGACGAGCCTAGAAGACGAGAATTCCTTGGGCTGCAACATGCGAAAAAGAAAAATTAAGCGATAAAAACGCGCGATCGTTTCGCGAAATTGCAGTGCTAAAATGCTTTGCAGCAATTTGTTGGTTAAGAGGAAATTACAGGGTACACGAGAGTGCAGACGGACGGAGATGGAGTTACCTGAGGTACGAGTTCGAGCTCGAGGAAATTATTACACGATGTACACAGAGAGAGAGAGAGAGAGAGTGTGAGAGATAGTTGGATTTCCTTTGATGGGACTTGTATGCTGCGGAGGATTATGTGAAAATTGTTATTGCCGGTCGCTTAAGAAAATTCAATAACAATTTCCTCGTGCTTTGCTGGAAATTATGAAACGCAATCGACGTCCGGATATTTACATAGCGAAGGGACTATGAGAAAAGTCTGCTACAATGTTGCAATCGCTGGATGGCGGAGCACTTACTGTCCATTTGGATGGTAATGTGCTTCGCGGACTGATGTAGGTTTGATCGGCTGTCCGATCAGGTTGAGGCTCTCCATCAGTTGGAGACTAGCGGTATATGCACTTAATTTGAATTTTAAATCGTTTGATTGAGGTGGCATAGATTTCTGGCAGAACTGTAAGTATAAGGAAGAGATTTGCCCACACATTGTTGATAGATAGGTAGACAGTAGGGACACTGCCTGAATCATTATGTTGCATGTGGATAGTACAAGGCACAGAAGGCCTTCATAAGCCGAAGATGGTCGCATTGGGGGGTGAAAGCTGCAGTGTGGATATCCCAAGGGGCACATGCTGGTAAAAAAAACCATAACTGTTCTCCAAGCAATGCCAAAAGTAGGACGGATTATGATTTGGAGAGTCCAACACATCCATTAAAGTGGTGATTTTCAAGGTCATAGAGGGAGCTTGCTACCTGACAGTCAAAAATTAAATCTGCACCGCTCCATAGGAAAAACCTTGGTTAAAGGTGATTGTGCTGAAGGAACTCTCCTTCTTAAGTTTATGGAAGTTAAAAATACAGATTTCGAGAAAGAGAAATTACTCCTGAGAAACAACCGCGTTGCCCATACCGCCACACATAGCTCAGAGCACAAAAGATAAACGCTCCCTGAGGTCTGCGAAGAAAATTAACATCAGAGACGTTCGCTGGGCTCTCAGAAAGAGTTTATGACTTTGATAATAAAGAATAAGTTCAAGCAGTACAAAGGCCGTCTAAATCTCCCCCCACTAAGAAAATCACGATGCTTGGCTTAGGGAAGAAAGTCTTAGATTTGGGTGGCAGGGTAGGTTACCATAAAAAAAAAATCCGCTCAGCTAAAAAGTTAACAGGTATTAAAAAATAAGCCCATAAAGTAGTTCCTAACTCGAACAATGAAAGAAGTAAATATCAGGGACCATCCGAAAGTGATGGCCCATATTTTCGAACTTTCAGGAACTTAACATGATCTACAGATATCCTACCAAAATCTTTACGCTTCAATAAAAAATCCAAACGAGGTTCCCTAACAGAGAAGCATGTGTTAGCAATAACTTCCCTAACTGCCAAAACGATCTAAGCTGGTATATCTTCGGATGGTTCCACAATTAACTCGGAGTTTGGAGCTGGCATGATATTTTGGACCCGAGCATGAGGGATGGCCATTTAAAGGTGTCCATTCAGGGATGTTGGGGAAATGAAAACACTTACGAACTGGCCAGAAAAGGCTTTACAAATCCCCTTTTTAGAACCAGATCTTTGTAGTTTCTAGAAAAAAGATGTAAACTCGGCTTTTAAAAGCTGGGAATACAAAATGTGTAAGAAACATTGGGAGAAAGTCTCGGACCTCAAAAGGAACAAAACGCTTTAGGCAAAAAAAAAAAAAAAATTATTTTTCTGTGTTTTTCTGAAATTTAAATACACACGCTAGGTATAGGCACGCGCGCTCAAACTGCATAAGGCAAAACGAAGCAAGAGACCAAAGTAAGTCCTTTCGTTCCATCCGGCGTGAATGCTCCCTAAGACAGGCCAAAAGGGCAAATTAGCCACTCAAAAATAATGCCAAAAAAAAAGTAAGAAATCTCCGTAGGGGCATGTCAAAAACTTACCAGACCATATTAAGGCTTGCGTTGTGACCAAATCACCTTCAAATCGCTATGGCGATTTAGAAGCACCACTAGAACCTTAGAGGGCAAGCTGTTGGCCTGTATTCTACCTAATATGATCAAACCATGCTTGGACTTTTAGGTTTATTGAACAAGGTGCTGGTGTTAGGGATATGGAAGATCATAAGTTCAACACCACGTATAAAGGACGCCGCCATGGACTCACAAATTGTGTAGAATCCAAGTCGACCTACTTGCACCCGCATTTTTTTAGTTTGGACTGCGGGAAATAAAGTTTTGCCTTAACCAACAGAAATGGCAGCATTTGAAAGTTATCTCACAAGTCTTTGCGGCGGTGGATGGTGTGGGCGCAGCAATACATGTAAAGCCATGGATTATTGACGCCAAAATCTTACAAGCTTCTAAATTCGGTCTGTGAAAGTAAAGACAGCTAAACATTGGTAACGAAATCATTTTGAGCGATGGCTGTAGCGATGTACGTCGGCAAGGGCGAGCTGTACTCGTATGCCTTTCATGCATAGATAATGACTCACCAATCCCACGCTTAAAAATGAGTTGCAAGCGGTTACAACCAGGTAAGCTATGAAGCTATCTTTACACGTGTCATTTTAGCTGACATGCTGACGTCACACAAAATTGGCCATTTGATGGTCGCTCGTGTGTCTTTCGTGAGAGTGCGCTGCGATAGCCCGCGTAAACAGATGCTTGGCAGCCGATCGCACGTAGTGACAAATTAAGGACAAATGTTAGCGTCGTAGTGACGTTAACATGTCAAAATTTTACATGAAAAGTGGCATGAGTAATCGTAGCTGTAGGACTTGATATTATTTTTAAACGCAGCGCAGACGACATCCGCAGAGATATTAGCCATACTTTTCTATAAAGAGCATAAGGGAAGTCCTAAGGGGTGTGATGGTAAGGTTATGTTCAGTAGTAAAGTACATTGTGATACTACAAGAGATGTGGACAGAGATTCACGGACGGGCATATCTAGTGGTTGAATACACACCTCCCTTGAGAACCTGTGAGTAATATGCCTCATTGGAAGGCTCTTAGCGGGTAACTGAAACAATCAACCCAATTGCATCGATATCCGGATAAGTGTAGGAGACTACAGATGTCGATTGCACCTCGGGCTATTGCTCGTTTTTTGAAAGTCGAGGAGAGCCTGTTCGAGATATAGGTTGCCTGTATACCTTCTGCGATAATTGGATAGCGAAACCTGGAGAGGGACTTCCACACTTGGAGTTGACAAAACTGATGCCTGACAAGCATCGTTGCCGTTGGATACTTTTTTAGTCTCAAGACCAGTGACCTCTCCTTTTTCTTTAAAAATTATCAAAATGGCACCTTTTTTCGTTAAGAAAGATTTTATTCCTTATTTAACGAAAAAGAATGCAAAAATATGGAAGAAGTCCTTCATAATGTCAGCATTTTTCTTTCTTTGTTATAATGTTATAACTTTATAATAAATGTTATTGCTGCTCTGATTTTTTTTTCTGGATTAGTATTTTATGTGAAGGACTCTTTTTTTTGACCTGTCCCCTTTGTAACCCACCTTTTTTTAAATTTTTCATTGGCAACTCTCCTTAAAGCAGATCATTATATTGAAAGTGCGTCGAATTCCGGTCATATACAACTTCCTGATCTTAAATAGGCATTCGACTGAGCAGTGGCTAAAGTGCTGGACTACTAGATACTGGTTGAATTACAAAAGAATCAGAAATTTGAAATTCAGATCTCTTCCACAGTGGAAGCTATTGCGAAAGTCTGAGAAAGATCAGAGGAGACTTATCTATAGCTGCCCGAATTCGCCAACAAATTGTAGGTCCCTTCCATCCCAACCTCAGTCTCTAGTCTCAGGATAATCACCTCCAATTTACAGCTGTCCTCAAATACAAAAAGCTCGGTGGCTACAATTTTTTGAGTTCTCTGGCTGAATTTTAAGTCAATAACTTGTATAAGCTATTTAGAATGAAAGAAAAAGTCTACCCGATGGGCCCCTATGGTATATCTAGTGCCGTATGAGGTCTTACTATCTCGAACTTCTTTTTACCTAACCTATAGCCTAACACAACTGTCGGACAACTTTAGCAACACCTTTGAGCTAGGTCGCTATTAAAACTAGAAAGAGACATTTTTTCAATCTTTTTCACAATGGATCAAGGGGTCCTTAAAAATTTGCTTGGAACTTGGAACTTTTCGAAAACCTCTCCCACTTATCAACCGAAGAGTTCAATAACCGCTGTTAAGAAAAAAATTGGCAACGACTCTATTTCTGCTCAAAATTTATCGACTTGGATGTCGGCGGCTATAGATTATTTCATGTGTGCGGTATTTCCTGAGCCGTATTTACCAACTCGTATAATTAAAATGGAAATTCGTTTACTCACGCTGCCATTAATTGGCGGTCTTTGTCCTACAAAACAGACTCTTTCCCAGAACTAGAAGATTACCTCTTGAAATTTATGCCCTCGCAAGCATCATAAATTCAATGAATTTCCAAGATATTTGCCATCCAAAACTGACCCACCATCTCAGACGACATGTGTGGTGACATTGGTAAAATAATTTCCGTTGTAACTTCAAGAAGGTGGCAATGGGACTCAAGTTACTATTAAACCATTCATCGCCATCCATCACGCCTGAGTCGCCGCATTAAATAGTGACCGTTGTGTCGTTCGGAGCGTATGAAGACGCGCTGAAATCCCCAACAAAGACATATCACACTCGCGCAGCTCCTCGGCGGATATAAATTCAAGGCGAGATAAAAACAAATAAAAAAAAACCGGCCCATTTAGACGGCGAACCCGTTCTGCCTACCTCACTCGCTCACTGGCAATGTTCTTAACAATTTAATTTATTCGCTAAAATTCTTCAACTGCAGAAGTTGTGTTTCACTCCGGAATCCAGCGGTTTCCTGTAACAAGGAAAAAGAAAACAACGCACACGAACCGCTGTTGAAATTGAATACGAGTTCGAGTGCGAGTGCAAGTTCGAGTCCTCGTCCTCCCTTTCGCAAATAAAGGCGAAAATTAAAACATACGTGGACATTTATCGCGACATAATTGCAGCGCTGAATATCAGTGGTAGTGATCTATCAAGGTGTCTGTCCGTTTGCTGCCGTTAATTTAATATTTTTTTCCTCTCTGCTCCTTTATGGGCTGGAGTTGTATTTTTTTTTTTTATTGTAGCAATTTGTTTCCTGTGGTGGTAGGATACAGGAATTTTGATTGCCTCAAAAAATGCTGCTATATGTATTAAGTATAAAATTTAAGAAGATTTTTTAGCATCAAGTTTTAGGATGATTGCCTCAACAAATTCTCAATCCATCTATGTTGAGTAAATAATTTTAAAATATTTTTTTAGAATCAACTTTCAGGAAAGCAGGAAATAAAAAATAATGGTTCCTGAACTGGCTATCGCCCATGTTGAGCCAGCGTTGCCAGTTTGGGGGTTTTCCCCCCAGATTTAGGTTTTTTTTTTTGTCGATGGGGGAAATCTGAGGAAATTCCTTCTTTTTTTTTTAAATTGTTAAATTATATTTTTTTTTTGGTAACCTCAAAATGAGCTTCCGCAGAAAAATAAAATTTTTAGGCATTCGGTGAACGTAAGAAACGCTGAGTAACTTATTCTTATAAGAGTGAAGTATCTGAAGAGATCCTTCGTTCAGTTCACAACTACAAATGATTGAAAATTGAGCATGACAATCCAGGATGAAATAATTACTTTAAAATGCTGTTGAATAATATAACAATATAAGATTCTTATATGGGTGGTGCCACGCCGCATTGTCCAATATTGACCAATATTGTGTGTAAATTTGAACTCAATCGATTCGGTGGCTTTCGAAATTTAAGGTTTTTAATGTTTTTTCTTTGTATGGGCGGTGCCACGCCCATTTGTCCAAAATTGGTCGTACTAACTCAGAAACCTTCGCAGGCTCACGCACAAAAACTTTGCTAAGAATCATCACATGATAAAATGCATAGTTTAGGATTCTATAAAGGACATACAAACAGACATTAATTTTTATATAAGAGATAATTTCATTGAAGTTGCGAGGGCTGTGTATATATTTGCCGCACACTTCAGCATTCGGAAAATTAAACTCATACATGTTCGCGTTTCAAATTCGAAATTCATACTTTAAACCGTAGGCGCCTTGGTTTCGTGTTTAGTGTATTGAACTACTAAGCATTCGGGCTCGAATCCTGAAAAAAAAAAACTGGCAAAAAGTTGGGGTTTCCTTTTGGAAAAAATAGCCAAATCTGGGAATTTTTCAGATTTATCTGGGGGAAATATTTTGACTGTCTGGCAACGATTACTGCAAACTTTTCGTGATCAATGATTGGGGTTAGTATGTTCGGAAACATTTCGAAGGAAAACCTTGTCGCACGCATTTATTGAAAACTCCTTTGCTCCGCGATTAGCAGTTCCTTTTTGGACATTGTGGTCCTTATTAAGTACATTCATATCCTTTGCTTTTGGTAGAAAAAAAAAAGTGTGTCCCATTTTTTTGTTCTTAAGGCAGCGCTTGAGATCGGGGTGACCCTCAATTAAAAGTTGGTCTCTTAAACATTGAATTGCATCAATTGGTGACATAGGGTTCTCCTCATCTTCTCTGCTCCACTGCTGGATACAAAGTTGGAGTTCATCATTTCCTCACACGTATCTTTGTCAAAGGACAGGTCAGTCTATTGTGCCCTATTTGCTTGTCTTTCTCAATGCTCAATATAATCGCCTGGTGCGGTCGCTTTTTTGTTTAGCGCTGGAGTACGTTACTTAAGAGTTAGGTCTTTAACCAGAACCCTTCCTCTGCTATGCATTTCTGTACTATTGCTCGCCAAGCTTATGTCAAGCTATGCAAATATTTTAAGAAGCGTCATAGTCCAGCTGTTCCATTTCGAAGCTCACCTGTCTAAATCGTTCGCAATGGCTTCTGTCCTCCCGCGTCGACTATGCAATGCAAGTATTTCGCAGCCGTGGATGTCAAACTTAGGAGAACGTAGAAGCTTTACAAGTGACGACTAGCCAAGCGGTTGTGGCAAAAAGCGACCCGATCATCGACTGTTTGCAGATCGTGGTTTTCATAGGATCACTGTCTTTTTAAAGCTTCATAAATCGTACCCATATACAATGGGCAAATTTTGACTCTTCTTCCCATTGCTATGATTGGCGCCAGCAAGCTTTAATTTAAGATAAAAAGGGGTTAAGGATAAGGTTTTTTGCATGACTTGTATGTTGTATCACATTTAAATTTTCGGGAACTTCTTTAATACAGTGTACGTGGGACAAACAGGTATACATGACAGCGTTTTCAGCTCTGTCTGTCTTACACCAAAGTTCGTTCTTAGTGGGCTATTTAAATTTCTTGTCAACGCCGGTGGGATAAGGCATGCCCACTGCAGCAGCACTCCGTGTTTCCGATTACAAAGTATCTCTAGTTGTGTGGCATGCGCGCTCAACTCAACGCTCACCCAACCAATTTTAGTGCTGCCTGACATCAACTTACTTCGGAAGTACCTAGTACAGGCACACTTAATTTCCATCGTAGCTCGGTATGTCACCCATCAGTCCTCTGAATTAGCGCCGAGGGTTATAGCTAAGCTTATTAAAAAGCTACTAAAAGTAAGTAACAAAGTTGCAGCAAAAGCGACGGTTTTACGATATCCACAACGAAGAAAAGAGTTGAGGCGCAAACCGTGTTTTGCGAAAATCATGAAATATTCGACCCTAGCGAGGTATCCGTCGGAACGGAAAATTTTCCGATTTTTTACGATTCGCAGGATTTTTGCTGCGAGATATTTTTCGGAACAACTGTTCGTTTACATTTTGTAACGCATATCGGCAAATTATGTTGAAGTGCGATGAAGTGCAATTTTTTGTTAAATTTTTGACAGCTAGGTTCCGACAGAAATTGGTTGCGCAACTTGTTTACGATTTGCAATGCGGTGCGGTGCGTCATCGAAATAGTTTATTTCTCTTCCGAAGTCAGACATCTCGAATAGAATTAGAGCCTCCGAAGGAGTTTGCGTTTCGGAGAATATTCCGTTTCGACGGATACCTCGCTAGGGTCGATTGATTGAAGGCTAACCCGTTTAGGGGAGCCAAAAGCCCAACCACCTAAACACAAATTTCATTCACAAGACTTCTCCTCAAAATCTTTTTGAGGCTAGTGACCTAACATCCACAACATTTTCCACTCAGCACCCACAAAACTACCTCCCATATTGTGTTCAAATGATTCAAATGCTTCCCCCAACTTTCCACAAGTGAAGTTTGATTTCGATTGAACTCAGAAAGTCTATAGAGACGTCACGATTGAGCCCACTACTTGATCTTCCTGGCTCACCTGGTTCAGCTCTCATTTTCATAAAGAGGTATAAATAAGTAACCTTACGACTTGCTTTGCTCCCTCTTTGAAAGACACCGATAGGAAAGTATCACTTTGAAAAACCATTGCCCACTTATCAGAAGGTAGTATTAGCTCTCTTAACAGCTTTGTTCTAATAGCCTCGCGTACCCGATTGGAAATGCAATTATAGGAAGCGATCGCATTTGATAGTTCACACATGGGAGGATGGAATTTTCAGTTGACTTGAAGCCTCACATAAAAATAATAAAACTATCCCTGGAGATAATTCCAGTCACGCAGGAACCACATCTTCCGAAGGCTTTCCGATTTTGTCCTGCAAGTTCGAAGGCATAGTTGGTGATTGTATTCTCCTGTGGGTCCTTTTCGATTGTTTTATCTAGCAAACATGTAATAAATACCTACCCCAACCGCTCTTATTATCCTGATTTCCTTTTACCTTCATTTTCGGTCTATAGCCTTTGGTGTGCGTGCGCATATAATGTGCGCAGCAAAAATATTAGTAAACGACTCCCTTTGCGTTCGTTGCATGGTTCGGCTTCCACAATATGGCCGACCCATTAATCTTGGCGAATTCCACATAATCCCAACAGCGAGATCAAAGCAGAAATTACTTTATTATTACCGAACGAAAAATCCTTGTATGCCCAAATTCAGGCACCTAAATCAAAGTCTGATCGTGATTTCCGATTAATCGAATTCAAGTCCTTGCGCGCTTGCTGGTTTTAGTGTTTTGCCGGATCGAGGGGCGGACGACAATAAGCTGGGCACAGGCATCAGCACACAATTGACGCAGCATCCGAATCCCATTTCGACGAATACCCCAGGACGGAACGGAGTTGGGAAATTATTCCATCTGCAGCCATCAGGGAACATGTGTGTAGATATGTATAGTTGGCCCGGTCGGTTGTGCGCATGGACCGCAACAGAGAACAGACTATTGGTTCTGCGAATTCAGTGCTGGAATGGACTCATCAGGCATCGCAATCAGAAGGGATACGCTACGCGTCTTGGATTGCGTTTTGCGCGTTTCCAATCCAACAGTACACACGTTCGCCATGCTCAAGGGTTAGCCACGAATACCTTTCTGATTGCTTGATTTAGGTTGCTCGTATAGGGTCCTCCGCAATGGTAGGTATTATACCTTTTATAAGCTGCGGAGACTACTTCGGCGCACAGTCTGTTTGGAGGTGTTTTTTTTTTTTTTCCTTAGTTCGCCGTTTGCGGTTGTGGTCGTTGTTTTTGCACCTCGGCCCGATTTCATGGTCTCACCTTTATATGGTGCGGGAGTCGCTCTCAGGCTGAGGTTGGAGGGTTTTTCTGTTTTGGTTTTTTGCTTCTCTGTGTCCATGTCCATTGCCTGTGTCCATGGGCTGTGTGGTTCCTTAATCAAGATTTCAGTCTGAGCTGGGACAGATACATTTTATTTTCATGGCGGTTTTGCTCGGTTTGTTGGGCTGAATTTAGCGTGCCTTCGTTTGGGAAAGGTTTTTTGTATTTTCGTTTTTTTTTTTTTTTTGCGGCACGGATCGAGATATAAATTATTTATTTTTGCCAGAATCGATTTTGTACGTTGTCGTCCGGTTTTGTTTCGTGGTGTTTGAGTTTGCGGCAGGCACAGCCCCCATACCCCATTGCTGCATTATTGCTCTCAATTTGTGGTCTCTCGATTGGGTCCTGAGTTTGTTTTCAGCCCGATTGAGCGTATAGTTATGTACCACAAATACAGACATTTTGTGCGCAGTCGGCTATTTGAGGGAAGAGCGAGAAGATTGCGCATGACTCAATGAGAGTGGTTAGGGATGTCATCTTACTGTCGGCATAAATGTTGGTTTGACTATTTCAAAGAAATTGAAATTGACGTCGCAATTGATGCTGGTTGGCATTGTAGAGCTAGGTATATTAAAAAGATTACATTGGCTATGATTTTGAAAAAGTCCACTTTTGGGAATATATTATTCGATGAGAGAGACGGACTGTAAGTAACTCAAAAACCTCTTCATTATGAAAAATATATGTCTATGCTGTAGGTAATTGGAGGAACTTATGCTCAAGTACTTAACCATATTCGGTTAGTCCTATAAAAAGGAAAAAAAAAAAACAGTCAAGCCTTAAAAAAGGTCGTCCGGTAATGGGACGAAATGATTAGATTTTTGAGTCTGTGCTAATCGGCGATAGGATAGGATAGGAGGATAACGACGAAACATAATGCAGCATTTCATATGGTTTAGCCCACCAGTTTTTTTGGACAAATGTAGGTACACTGCGTAGCTTTACTGTCCACAGTTGTAAAAAAGAAAGAAAACAGGAACAACAGTAGAATGCTTCTACGAAGAATATGTGATGCAGTGCAATTATGGTTACAGTCTAAGGCGAAGAAGAAGTCTCCTATACCTACACCTTTAACGGGCTTTAACAGGTCATAACTTTCTAAGAAACCACACGATGAAACTAAATCTCAAAGATGACGATATATGTAGAGGCTGCGGGGACGAAGAGGTTCATGAGGGCACACCTCACTTCCCCTGTCACTGCCCGAGCCTCTGTCACTTGAGGAAAAGAACACTTGGAAGCTATTACTTCCATGACTTAGAAGAACTTTCTTATGTTACAATCTCTGATCTTTACAGGTTCTTGAGGACATCAGGATGGCTGGACAACGTCGGGTAAATACATGAAGGAGAGACATGTGCTAACTATCTACAACACCAACGATCAACCCCCAAAAAATGGGCATCACAATGGGTCCACAAGAACCTAAGTGTGGTATAGTCTAGGGTCTACCTTGCTCTACCAACCCGTTAACCTAACCTAACCTATACCTACACCTAGTAGTTTAGGGGTAAAATCTGAAAAATTCGGTGGGATGAAGTTGAGAAACCGATCACCGATCTACGATGGAAATTAAGTACTTCAGTCACCATCATGAGCGATAATGTCACAGTTCAGACTAAATATGCTATTCAAAGCGGATGTCCTTAGGCTGCGACGATTGGGTCACAGCTAGTTACTGCTTAAGTAAGCTGATGTCAGGCTGGACATTGATTGGGTGAGTTACCACTTACCACACAGCTTGAGGTACATTATATTCGGAAACACGAAGAGCAGCCGCAACAGTGAGCCTGCATTATCTATTCAGCTTAGAAGTCTAGACGAAAATATCAAATATCAGATCGAGAGAGACTGCTGTCACGTACAGTTGGTTGTGTCAAATTCACAGTATTCAAGAAAATGCTGAAAATTTGATTTGATGAAGGGTTTGCTGGACAAGAAGATCATAATTATAAGTGCGTCTTAAAAGCTTTGTACACTCGGCAAAATATTTCCATTTTATGAATTCTAGGAAGAACTGAAAAAACACAATATGTTCCATATATCTACACTAATATTATAGAGAGGAAAGATTTGTATTTTTGTGTGTATGTTTGTAATGAATAAACTCAAAAACTACTGTGCCGATTTCAAAATTTCTTTTACCATTAGAAAGCTACATTCACCCTGAGTAACATAGACTCTATTTATTGCTAGAAAAGATTAGGGTAGTATCCCTAAAAACTTTAGTAACGTAACCCAAAGTGTTAAAAAAATGCCATAAAACATTTCGTCGCATGTGCTGCGGAAACTATTGATGATAGAACAAAAGTATGTTCTACAATATTAAAGAAAATATCAATAACTACAAAAAATCTTCGCAATACTATATGTCCATCTATTATCGTAATGTCACAATAACCACTTTTTACATTTTACATTTTAAAAGTTGATTCTTCTATATTATATAATTCCTTTCGGGGGTGAAAATCATATTTTTTTTTTCGTATTGTTGTATTTGAGGTTAAAGGAAAGGATACTTTCGGACACAATGGGTGGGGCTGTTGTCGATCTCCGAAACGACTCAACCGATTTCAATGAAATGGGAGGGTATGGTATGGTGTGGTTGGTTGCAACTTGAAAGGTAGGATAGTTTTGGCCCCGAAAGGTGGCAAACTAATTTAACGCTGTTTCTTAAATTGTATAAGCAAAATTATTAATGAACATGGCCAAATAAAGCACTTTGCGAAATGTGGGCGGGACTTAATACGAAAGGCTTGGGCAAAGCCGGATGGGTACAGCTCTATATAAAATGTGCACTCACAACTCGGGAACGCGGATCGTTCGATTTTTACAATTTTGGACTTGGTCGATTCGTCTTGGCCCAAGGAAAGATATATGCCTTCTGTCGTGAAAACAAAACTTAAGGGCATAAGATTGGGGATAGAAGTTCAAAGTGTTCCAATACTACAAACAAAACAAAAAATTATTTAAAATGTTTGTATTTTATATACTTTGGATGTTCCGCGTTTACCGCTACACAGTTTGAAATGGAAATTCGGCTCAAATATAATTTTATTGTGCACCAAAACATTGTAACAGATCGCGTTTTATTTGATTGTGAAGAATCTCAAATCAAATGTCATGCAGGCGACGATTTTAAGGGGACAACAATTCAAATGCAAACATTCTCATTCCATTTGTATTTAGCGCCTTCAATTTCCCGTGCGTCTTGCTTTCGCTATGACAATGACGAGTACCTAGTAAGTCGCAAGGACAATCGCTGGATATATTTGGCATTAGTCTTGAATTCGCATGTTTTTCACTTGATCAATTGCATGTGGCGTGCGCACGTGTAGGCAAATCTTCTGATTTGTACGTCGTATATCATAAAGGACTTTACTGTAAAAGCGGAAGGTTGTCCAACACATCAATCAGATTATTTTGATTGTACCACCAAATTACATAAGGCAGCATTGGTATGCATTGTGTATGATCAGAATTATTGTTTTTATTACATTAACGAATTCAGGCGGAACGAAAATCATTACAATATAATTTTTACCTTAGCATAACTATTTTGTTAACACATAAGTTTTGCTTAAAAGAAAAAAATGTATGACTTGAAATTTAGAAAGGAACAAAATAAAATAATTAAAAAGAAAATATCCGCTTTAGGATCATTAACTTTCTGTAATTATCTTGGAACCGTTTGGACTTGCAGCATTATGCAGGAGCGACATCCCAGATTTCCTCTCTGCTTCGTGTCAGAGAAACAGTTATTTCAATAACATTGAATTTGCGCCTCGGTGTGACCAATTAGGTGTTCCTCGTTCAATATCCCGTAAAAGTTGCATGGCCAGTAAGCTTTTGTGACATGCAGTGTTACACTGTTACAGAAATAATGACTGCCCGATTGGTCTATCGCCAGATGGGAATGAGTTATCAGTTATAGTTTGTGCTGGATCATCATTCCATCGAATGGAAGCAAATCTGTACAACTGTTGGATGATGTTCAACCCGAAAACTTTACAAATCCGCCATACCATGCTGACGGATCTGAATGACTGGTGCGTATTTTTCACGAAACGATTTCGGCATGCGAACAAATCTTCTTTACGGTGATCCATGAGGCTCAAAACTCTGATCCGTCCATAAGACCGGGTTCGATCCATACCTTATGGGTTTATTTTTAAACTCTTCACATGTCTAAACGCATGTTTTACTACGGGATTTGTTCTTCTGGGATGTTTAATATATGTCCTAAGGCATAAAAAAAAGGATGAGTTGAAAAATGAAAGCTTGCTTTTGGGCATAGGTAAAACGCGGAAGGTTGGCGGAAATGAATAACTCAAAAAATGGATTCTCAGATTTTTACCTACCTGCATAATAAAATAAGAAAACAACAAATCAAACTTTCAATCAACGGCAAAGTTTCGATCGACCCAGTCGTGCACTTTATTTTATTTTCCGAGGCATACAAACGAAGATTAAATGAGTAGCCATTCAAAAGATGGCAGCCCTCATCTAGCCATAAACACCCGCCACCCCTATTTTAAAAATGCATTTTTATTAACTAAAAAAAATAAATAAATAGTTGGCGCAACAGGTCCGGAGGGACCCTAGGCCTAGCTTCTCACAACCATTCGTTTTGTGTGAGTTTTTCATTTTTGGAACGAATGGAAGGGATCTACAGTTTTATGCCGAATCCAAACGGCTAATTGAGAAGGTCTTACAAGACATTTATACTCTCGGATGTTTGTCAGACGTTCGCGAGAGATAGCGCAGTGGAAAAAAAAACATGAGTTGGAGTTTGGGTTTTTGCGGGATTAACTATTGCTTAATAAAAAAGAAAGTTTCAACAAATGCCATTTTAAATCTGTGGACTTAACAGCTGCAAAAATATTATTTTGACTGTTAGAAATCGCGGTCGGCTCTTGGACTAATACCTAGTAGACCTTTTGCATGCATACACCCGGAGTAGTATCCCTAATTGCCTTTGACCGTGAGCTTCTTGTACGAGAAACAAATGTTTACCTAATAGCCAGTATAACTCTGGATCTCTTTATATACCTTACCTACCCTTCTGTTTGATAATAGTATGTCAAACTATAGATTAACTATTTTGAATCCGCGAAAAGACTGACTGAAACCTCTAATCTTTCTTAAGGACTTTCAGTTATATCTGCTTCAGTCATCTAGCTGCTACCATTCTGCTTGTGTCCCGGTCCATATATCATGCCTCCGTCTTCATTAACATGGACTTTAGTCCATTACTAAGTGCATAATCAGCGCCATTATCTAATAAAGATCCACTGCTTCGTGGACCTGCTGTGAATAAAACTTTCCACTGTTAACGATTCACTTTGACTTATTTGTAAGGCTATGGCTTTATGAAAAACCATTAGGTGAGTTCAGACCTCGGATCTTTTTACGAGAGAACACTAAAGAAAAGCCAAATTTTCTAAATACCTGCATAAAATACACCGCAAAAAGTAGACTATCCAAGTTGCCTATGCATTTCCCCCACCCTAAGACTCACTTTACCAAACTCAAAATAAATTTGTCTGAGAAACTTCGTGCTCTATGTCGACTATGTACACGCTCATTAGTCAATCAGTGCCAGTTTGTCATACCCTAGATTACAACATTCTTCTACAATGCGATCAGTACCGCACAGCGTAGGTAGGTATACACTGGTGCGATTGTAGCCACATTCCATAAATTAGCCGCCCAAGCATCTAGGTCTGGCTATGATCATATCCCGGCTCACTTATCACGTACACAAGACTCCTAATTAAATAGCATCATTTAGGTATCCAATTTCCAAATGAAACATCATGTTCCCAACCTCATCATCTCTGTGCTATCAGAAGACTCGCAAATAAGGTGATAAAAGCCTCCCCTCCACCATACGGACGGACATTCCTCGCAAGAGAAAATCGATTTCTTGCAAATGCAATAAAAAAGGACATGCTCAGGGCCACAACAAGACACAACATCTCCTGTAATTGGATAATCTTCGTTTTTATGTTCCCGGTGTACTGTGTACAGACTCCGCCCATGGACCCGGGCCGCATGGAGTGCCAGTGGATGCGCATTCCCAAGCAGATGTTCTCGTGGCCATTGACAAGGTAATATCTCTGATCAGACACCTGGGCCATGACTATACGATGATGATGATGCTCTGCTGTGCTGTGTGGATGGTATCAGGGCAAAAGGGATGTTCCCTTGCCTGTGTGCCTTTCGCGGTCCATCTCTCTGTGTAGATGTAACCTGTTTTGGGCATTGTTTCCCCATCTTTCGAGTCTATTCGCTTGTGTGTACTTGATTAGGCATTAATCGCGCGTGTGGTGGTGGTGGTGGTGCGCCGCGCGCCGGTCTCAGTCTGATGCTTCAGCTCTCGTTGCTAGAAGGACGCCACCAGCGAACAGCTCCAGTCTCCGGACGAGAGCTGGGGAATGCATCTACCGCCGACAAATGGCATCTGTTTGGGTAACTCAGTATGCCCGACCGCGCATTAGTCAACGACCGCAGCGCAGATCTCTGATACAAAATGCATGAGATTTTCACTTTTTAATTTGTACTTTCCGTTTGCTCACTTACCGCAGTTACCGCATTTACCGTCGCTAATGTCACTTATTACGTTGCGCTGATGGAGCGACGCAATTTGTCACTGATTGCTGAAATTCCTCGTCATCACGTTTCGTGTGAAGTTCGAATCGGATTGTCAATCATCCGCAAAGTGATTTGGAAAAGTTTTGAGCCGAATTGTTAGGTGCCACAAACGGGATGGTGTAATTAGATGCCGGGGCAATTATTTACGGTGCTGGAACACAGTATGAACGACTTTGGTATTTTGTAAAACGAGCTGAGGAGCTATTTGGAGTAAAGTTGCCATTAAAAACGGATTAGAGTTAGCGAGGTGTGGATGGTTTTGGATTGCGAAAGTCGGGGAAATAGACAGGGAAGAGGGCTTATATAGTTTGGGGGCGAAGGCTTTTTCTTTTCAAACAAACTCGGAGAAATGGGAAAATATTATGACTTCTCGGTGGACAGGGGGCAGTTGTCCTGATGTATCGGCTCATCTGTGATGCATGATCGTTGACGTTAAAAATTTTAACAAAAAGTGACATCTACCTGTTAAGACGTTTTTATTGTTGTACCTAATCAGGAATTAAAACGCCACAGACGTTCATGGAATTAAGTTGATTAACAAGCGAAACAAAAACGAACTCGTTTACGGATGACTCGATTCGACCCGAGGATTTGGGCGTCTGAACAAATTCGATGGAACTGCCAGTTTTGTACAAAATTTAGACACGTGTGCACTTGTGCAGGTTACATAGGGTTGGCAGGGTTTTAACTAAAAAATCGGAGGACTTTGAAAAAAAAAAAAAAAAAAAAAGTGTACGACTGGGTCGCACGAAATTTTCTCGTTCATCAAAAGTTTGGTTGAGTCAATTGGTAGGTATAGGTAGAAAGTTCAGAAACAACCGTACATCAAATGGTAGTGTTAAATAAAACTAACTTTTCGGTAATTGATTCAATATGGCGTAGGTACATATCAAATAACAATGTGCGTTTTTTAAGTTTAAGCTCCCAATAACAGACAATTTGGCAAGTTCTGTTTAGAAAGTTGTAGTATAGCTGTATACTATTTTTAAAGCTCTTACAATTTAAAATTTAGGTTGTAAAATGAATTGAAATTGAAAGAAATTATGCTATGCTATGGTTAGGTGCGCGGGAGCGATAGGTGGCGCTGTTGTCGATCACCGAAACCACTCAACCGGTTTAATTGAAATTTTGTGAGTGTCTATGATTGGTTGCAACTTAAAAGATAGGATATTTTTGGACACGATAGGTGGCACTTTGTAAAAGATAAGCGGGATTTGATACGAAAGACACGGGCACAAAGTGTCAAAAATGGGTACAGCTAAATATAAAACAGACTGACGTCCGTATGTACACCCATAACTCGGGAATTGATCATGATCGTGCTTGGTGGTCCAAGGAAGGACATACCTATGCTACGTTTTGTCGTGAAAATAAAAGTTAAAGGAGCTGATATTGGGGATAGAATTTGATATAAACAACCGCACTTTAAAAAAAAAAATAGATTGGCTTGAAAAACGGGTAGTGTCACTTTCAACACAAAAAAAATTATTTAAAATGTTTAATTTTTAAATTATTTTGAAGTTGCAGGCTATACAATTTGAAATTGAAAGTCGGCTTAGTTATAATTTTGCTGCGCAACCTCAATCCACCCATATTTTGTAACGGATCGCGTTTGATTTGTTTGTGAACAGTCTCAAATAAAATGTTATGCAAGCGAGGATTATGAATTGTGGTGTAACCTTCCGCTTTATACGTCGTGGACGGTGCACCGTAAAGCACTTTAGTGAAAAAGCGGAAGGTTGACCGACGCGTTAATTAGGTACTTCTATTGTATTAAATATAACTTTTAAATAAGAATTTGAGTAACATGTGCATTGTGCATGCTGGGAATTATTTTTTTCATTGCATGAACTAATTTGGGCGGATCGAGGTTCGCCGTGTCGGCTAGTCTATATAAAACAAAGTTGCATCCCTAGGACCGCCAATAACTCGAGAACGGAGCGTCCGAATAGAGCTATATTTTCTTTGTTGTGTGTTGTCTACGCCTAGGGAAGGTTCATACGGCAACAAAAATTGGAAAATTTTAAAAGGAAATTAGAAAATTCATAAAAACATTATTTTCTTACATTCTGAACGGGGATTTTTGATCGCAATATATACAGTGAGATCGTATTTGTCAACAATTCTACATGAATTTCATTATTCAGTAGATTTTCTTTAGGGATTTTTTTGTTTATAGTTTTCGCAACAGATCCGGAGGGACCCTAGGCCTAGCTGCTCAAAACAATTCGTTTTGTGTGAGTTTTTTTTCAATTTTGGAATGAATGCAAGGGATCTACAATTTTATGCCGACTCCAAACGGCTGATTCAGAAAGCTCTTTCAAGACAGTTATATTCTCGGATGTTTGTCAGACGATCGCGAGAGGTGGCGCAGTGGAAAAAACCATAAATTGGAATTTGGGTTTTTGCGAGATTCGAACCTCGACCCCTCACTTAGTAGTCCAACACACTAACCACTAAGCCACTGCGCCTACTTTATTTAGGGATAAAGTTTTTTTTAATGTGCAATTGCATTTTTCGGTAATTTGCGAAATATTGATTAGTACCTACCCATTTGTTCATAATAAATTGTTCAATTTACGTGCGTTTTGTGATTTTGCCAGTGATTGAAGTGCAAATTTATGTGGTGAAGTCAGTGTTGCCTTCCAAAATTTTAAGAAAGAGTCCGAAAAGGTGCATTTTCCTAAAGGTGTCGAATTTGGACTATTTTGGAAAAGGCGGGTCCTGGGCTCCGAGTTTGAAAGAATGGTTCAATCAGACCCTAAGTGGTCCCAAAGCTAACCCTGGGTGAAGTGGTTACTTTAGTTTTTAATGTTTTACTTGCATTTGAGAGGAATTGGAAATCGTAGAAATATAATTTCCATACATTTTGTACTGGAAATATTCTTTTTTTTTTTTAATTTTAATCTTACAGTAAGATCGTGCTTGTCAAAAGTTCTGACTGATTTTCATAATTTCAGAAATTTTCTTTACGGAAACCATTTCTTGTGCTAATGCAATGGGATGTACATTAATTTGGAAAACGTTGATTATTTATTTTTGATATATCCAGTATGAAAATATTATTAGCGGCAACTGAAACATCGTAACCTCGAATTTAAGAATATTTAAAAAGGCTTTTTGTCGATACTCAAGGCAGCTTAAATTCTGCACTGTTAAAACAAAGGACTTTTAGGCTTTAGACAAGATATTTAAGCAACAAAGTTCCTTAGCAAGGGCAAAGCCGGTCGGGAAACTGGAGCAGCTAGTTTTAAAATTAACGTTTTCTGTGATTCGAATTGAAAATTAAGGACACATTAATTTTGGAAACATCAATTTTACTCTAAGTATGAATTTTGGTCAAAGTCGTTATCGCCGTTTTCAGGTAAACTGAAGAAAACTACATTAAAAAAAAACAACAACCATTTTTTTTTAAATTCACTGAACGATAATACAGAGAAAAACTGAGTTTGCTGTTAAGTTAGCAATGCCCATATTACCTACATTGGTAATGAATTTTTGTTACAATCGTATGGACCGTTTTCGAGATATGGCCAAATTTCAAAAGTACCGTTATTCGATTTTTTAGCAAGAAACTGAGTGTTAACCTCACCTACTTAAGCTCAAATATTAATTTTGTTTGAAATCACTACAGCCATTTTCGAAAAAATCAAACTAGTATGAACATTTTATACGGGAAGTAAGGCAGTGATGGGACTTCTACCACTTAAGTGGTATTTCTACCACTTTTTACACTTTCGGAAATTCTACCAACTTGAACTCGAAACATACCACCTTTCACTCATCGCTATTCGCTAATAATATTTGTTTTCTATTATTGAATTAAATTGAAAATTGTACCTATTACTTTTACCAATGCACACTCAGCTACCAGTATTTTTCTCTGAGAATTGCATCAGAAAAAACTTCCAGTTCAGTATACCATTTACTGCGCTTATATTTCATTATTTGCTATGTTTTGAAATTTGTTGTTTACTTATGAGTTGAATCTATGGCATTTTTTCTGTAGTTCTTTCAAAATTTCAATTCAAAATTCAAAAGATGGCATGGAAAATTTTACATTCAAAAACTTTTCATCATACATGTACAACTTTTTTGTTTACCTCATAGTAGCGCAGCAGCTAAACGTAAATTTTCACAGCTAAAAAATATAAAAAGTGAGGAAAGAAACAGATTATATTATTATTACTAGCTGACCCGGCAAACTTCGTTTCGCCCAAATTTGTTAATTTGTTAATAAATTCCGAGCATGCACCAAGCACTTGCTAATTTATGTAATTCGACCAATTAAAATTCTTTATTCAAAAGTTATATTAAATGCAATAGAAATAAATGATGAATAGCAATGTCGATTTTTTTCAATCAAACCGCAATGATTTTGACGTGTCGTCCAACCTTCCACTTTTTCACTTAATTGACAAACATCCATCAATTATCCTTGCAATAAATTATTGGTCATAGTGAAAGCGAGACGCACGGGAAATTGAAGTCGCACGAATGGTAAATCGTTCTTAATAAGCGAAATCTGCGGAATAAGAATGTTTGCCTTTGAATTTTCCCCTTAAAATCATCACTTGTATGATATTTAATGTGAGATCCTTCACCATAAAACAAATGCGATCCGTTGCAAAGTTTCGGTACATTGATGTTTCGCAACAGAATTTTAACTGAACCAACTTTCAAATCCGAATTATGTAGATAAATATGTATATAAATTATAAAAATTATAAAAATCGAACGATCCGTCCCCGAGTTATGAGTGCACATACGGACGTCAGTCTCTTTTATATGTAACTGTATCCACCCGGCTTTGCCCGTACCTTTCGTATTAAATCTTGCTCACATAAGTATCCTATCCTTCAAGCGGGAACGATATATAAATCTATAAAATTTCATTGAAATCGGGTGAGTGGTCTCGGAGATCGATTACAACGCCATATAGCGGGTCAAAAATCCTATCTTTTAATGTGGTATTCGTTTGGGCTTCTTCAGATTCGCTCTCAGATTTCAGATTTCGTGTGGCTAATCGAACATAAAAACGTCACTTGCTCTTTTTTGTGATAATATTCGTGCGATTCGAATATGTGAAGCCTTCAACACTTTTCAAAACGTTTTCCATTCACTGCTTAAATTTTAAATTAAAACATTCGAAATTTGCGTCTCGATTGATTTTTAAATATTTATACATAACCAATTTACTAAAATAAATTCACCCGATGCAATGCCTTCCTTTGCTGTAGAACAAATTCACGAAAACCTAAACGCCCTCCACCAGTTGTCAAACTCAAACGCACTTGTGTTGGTAAATCTGAGAAAATATCTCGATTCGCAAAAGTGATCTGAAATCTGAAAAAGATTGCTTTTTTTTGTACCAAACGAACATAAAAACTGATCTGAGAGCAAAAAAAGGGATCTGAGAGCGCCCAAACGAATACCACATAAGTTTGCTTTAACCTGAAATACAACAATACGAACAAAACAAAAGAAGAATCATAAAAATTGACCCAGTGGTTATCGAGTTATATCATCATCATCGAGTTTCATCCCGAAATAATTATAGGTATGAATTAAGAAGATTATTATTAAAGAAAATTTAATTGACCTGAATAACGACATACGCCTACAACGCCACATGTTGAGGATTTTCCGACGATGTGTACTAAGAAATTCAGTTTTTGTTAAAAATAATAAATTAATTATTTTATATGTATTTTATCAATATAATAACTCCGATCGAAGCATCTGTTTTAAACGATATTTATTTGTTTTACATCCTCGTTGACGATATTTGCAGCACGCATTCTGTCAATGTTATGCCAACGCCATAAGGTTACATCAAAAAAGTTTGAATTGTAAAAGCGCTGTGGTTACATTAGATATAATTTAATATGGTGGCTTAGTATTCTTAAATTTTCTAATTTTCCGCGAAATTTTTTTAACTTTTTCTTTCATAAGATTCTTCTCCTGACAACAACAAACACAACAAAAATTTAGCGAAATCGGTCCAGCCGTTCACGCGTCATGCCGCGACCAAGGGAAATAGGGATTCATTTTTATATATATAGATTCAACATTGGCACATTTGTTCGAAGAGCTTAACTCAATGCGATTCGTTCGAAGTCCATTTCTCGCTCCAATTCTCGATTAAATGCATCAAAGCTTTGTTGCGCATTTCATCTGACATATCCAGTTCATTATCCGATGTCACAGTGCGAATTCGATGCAAAATATCGTCGGCCATAATATCATCTTTGTATAATCAAAGTATCTATCTACTTCATTTCAAAAAGTTACTTAATGTAACATAGTAAACATAATTTATTAGAACAAAGTTTTTAGGTAGGTACCTATATTTAAAAAAAAAAGAAAAAACTTCAAAATTGTTGACAACAACAATTTGCTTGGAAAATAATTAAAATAATTGACAACAACAATTGCTTTTAAAATTCAAAATATTTTTTTTTTTTGAAGTTTCACTTCTTGATTTCTATCCAGTTAATTTTTTTTCAAAGTGTATTTCCCCATACAAACTTTAATTTTCTAATTTTCCGCGCAATTTTCTTAATTTTTTCAATTTTTCTTTTTTCCTAAACCTTCGCGGAGCAATTACGAACAAATCCGCAGAAGGAAGTATCCAATTTGGTCCAGTCGTTTTCGAGTTTTAAGCATCCGAACAAACCAAGATCCATTTTTATATATATAGATTTTGAACCCCCGGAATTATTGGTTAAATTTGCTTCAAAATATAAGTTCACAAACGGTTTGTTTTAAACGACAAATATGATTTTTAAAATCTATATTTATTTTATTTTCCTGTTTTTGTTTTTATTATTACTATTTACCATGGACATTCTTTTCACACACTCCAAATCCGATTACGGTAGCAGTTTAGGCTGCAGGCCTCGGGAACATACGGACAGAAAGACAGACGGCAGACAGACAGAATTTCGCTACCCACTTTTTTGAGTTCATTGTTGTGTCAGAATTGATTAGCATGTCGAGTTCAAAATTTTGTACGAAGAATATTTTTCTCTTACAACGTTATCGAGAAAGTTCATAATGAAACTATTAAAAATGACGAACAAGTGAATACATTAACTTAAAAATAAATAAATAAACAACAAAGAACAGATCAGGGTTCAGATTCTGTAAGGCGAAACGCTCCTTAGGGCATCTGACCCCAGTTTTCACTTGTTATAGGCTTGAGAGGTGTTTCAATCAATTCTGCAAATATTTTGAAACTGAAACTCGAATTTAATTCCTTTTTTTTTAAATAGACTCGCTGTTACCTAAATTGATAACTCAAAAAAGTTATGCAAGGAAATCCTAGGAAAATAGGAGCCGAAAGCTCTAACAATTGTGTCCGATGTGTAGTTTTCGAAAAACGGGGATATCCTCTCTGAGCATTCGCAGCAAGATGATATCGTCTTGTTGGCGAAGAGGACACTCCGTTGCGCAATTGCAGTGATATGTGTTGGGAGGAAAAAATGCACTTTAAACGTCTTCAGTACCACCGCCCAAGAAGCAGTATACCATGAGGAAATATCGTCACAGAAGAGCCGATTGCAAGCAAATTTTCCTCGAGTGTTGTGTGCTAATTTGAGCAGTTCTAGGAGACATTTAGGAGCCACATTTTAAAGAAGCGCCTTTAAAAATCTAAGAAGCATTTAATATGTGCCATCTGTCCAAGAAACCGCGACAGAAAAGTTAGTCAGCTTGTGAAAAGTGCAGGTTTCCAATGTATCGACAGCACCGAAGTGAAAATTGCTGGAATTGTTTTAAATAAAAAAAAAAAAAAAAAATACCTTTTTGTAAATTTTCAAACATATTTAATTAAATTAATTTTTCTTATGAACTCGCAAAAATGTTTTTAAAAATAAAAGTTAAATTTTGATTTGATTATTATTTATTTTAATTTTGGTTGAATACATTGGGGTGGCAGCTCACCCCTGCTGCTTTTCGCGCATGGAAAAAGTGTGTTGCTATCCTAAGGGTTAAAAAAAAAATTCATCGGCCAAAGAAAATGTGTGTTTAAATTTGTTTAGTAAACAAAGGCTGCTTCACTATTTTTTTTAATATTGATATTATTAGGGATCTTAATATTGTAGGACATGCTTTCTTACATATTGCTCACTTTTAATGGAAAATAAATTCACATAAAATAAGTGAAAGTGGGCAATAACAACTCGAGGTGAAGTTTATTTCTCATGTGAAGTTATTGCCCATGAAATTATTTCCCTGGTACCAGTAGTTAAGACGGTTCTCGGTCTTTACTTAGTCCATCCATCGAGTATCTTTACCAAAGCTTAGCTTTAGAATGAGGTAATTTTATATGGGTACATATAAGCTGTTGTCGGAGTAGCTTAATCCTTAGTGTTTCATTATACCTACATATAAATGCTTGGCCTGTAACAAACTGCGCGCCGGCTTAAATATGATAATCGTGGTATTAGGCAGCTTCCAGAAAACGTGTAAAAAATTCATCGGTTTCAACGCCTTACTCTCTTGCGTAAATAGGTGGGTGGCAATATAAAAGAATACAAGTCGCCACGGAAAACAACTGCATGGTCACATCTGATTACACTTCATTGACCTATCCCTAATCCAAAAGAGGGCTGCTCCCGCTCCACACCATAAACAAAGCCCAGATGCATACGCACGTAGTATGTAATTGATTGGAACACAGTCCACTAGGACACCATGTCAACCGCGCAAAAACAGATCCAGAAATTGAACTCATATAAAACTCTAATTACCAAGAAGGCTCTAAAACCCACCCACCACCCACACCTTTCTGGCCGTCAGCTTATACAAACTCGCCATGTTCATTTAATTAAGTGAGGACAGCCAGCGCGCACTGCAAACGAAATCTGATAGCCATGAAAGCTATACCATAAGGACCACGAATATAGTCTCAAACATCTACCCCTCCTGTCCTCCTCCGGAAACAACACTATGCGTCGGCATGCAAATACAAAAGTGTGGTAATGGCATACATGGCCCCCGGTTGCAACCTAACTAACCTGGTAGCATGTTCCACTGTGTGTACTTTGCCACCATCCTGCAACACATCGTGGGCACCCGTCACTGCACCGCACAACAAACTGCGTACACACACTGCCCGAGCACCGAAAATTGAATTTTAAAATTTACACTGAACTGAAACCCTTTTTTAGAGGCAGATCCATTTGGGCTGCCTACTTCGTTCCCCTTCACTCTATAGGTATGTACGGTGCTCCTTTTCGGAATGACACTTCCCGTGTTGCGGCGGGCACGGAAGAGGCAGAGGACACACAATTGGTGCGCATGCAAATTAAACCGGCCAACGACGACCGAAGAAATGTCACGTTTGGTGCGAACTTACAATATGTATTTGCACCGCGTTCTAGAACGTTTATTTGATTACCGTGACCATGAGCACATGAACGACCGACGACAGAGAGCGGAAGAATGTTCCCACGAAGGAGCGCTCCGTGTATCTGTTGGGTCCAATTTGCTGACCAAACAGCGAGTTAATAATTCAAAAAGGATAATTGCATCGGCACGCGATGAGCGCAAATCTACAGGAAGGAGCACGATTTGGAGCTAGCCACACACATTAATTGCCGGACAGCGAAATTGAAAAAAAAAAAATGTTTTTCTATTTCCAAAGCAATTTCCTGTGGCTTTCGATTTGCATAGCAAAATCAATGATTGGTTGACCTTTATGCGGAATGGGTTACAGAATGGATAGGCCGTTTGTTTTGCGTTCGGTTGAGTCGACATTTCACGGCAATTAGGAGTGGATAGGTCTTTAGTCGGACATTGATTGTGTAATTTGAAGTGTATTGCACTTTGGTTGGGTTATTGCGCTTGCTCAATGTTCATCGGGGAATGCTGGTAAGTTGGACAGCGGCAAACGGCAATAGGGTGGGTTGTTCAATTGTAACTTAAGTATGGTATTAGACGGTATTGTATCCCTTCGGAAAGTTCGATGCGATTGGAAAGTGCCAGACGAATGGACGAATGGACGAATGTGTGAAGTATGAAGGCGAATATACTACAAGGAGCAGGGTGAGCGTTTATTTGGATGCACAGTTGTGCTTAGATGAGGATATACGAAGGCTAAGTCTATAGCCGCTCGTTTGACCGCAATCCGCATCAGAACCAAACTTTACATCATGGCGCTGACTTGTGGTAACGTCCTCGCCAGAGCAGAATAATCTTGCGGCGTAATATGACCTTCTCTATAGACGACTTTGAAACACTCCGACTCCCCGAAATAGAACGTTGAGATTTTTCCTTTGAAGACGCCAATATCGAACACTTTGGTTCGACAGTTCGAAAACGAAGATGAATCAAGTAGAAGTCCAGGCCAGGCATGTCACATTACCGAGCCTTCCGACGGGCCAACATTGACTCGGACCACTAGTAGTAGCTAGCAGTTGAAGCGAACTACGGGTGCGGATATTCGTGAAAAAATACCCAAAACGGATGCTGTAAAAAAATTAAGGCACATCGGCATTAATTGGGAGGACAAGTGGCAGCACTGCCATTATGACAGAAGAAGTGCTGCTTCCGATGTTCAGGGTTTTATTCGGCGACCACATCGAAAACCGTAAGACGAGAAATGTCAGCTGACACACAAAGACAAGAATGAGCTATATGTTAATCAAAGATGCAGATCAAAACCAGAACTGCTGAGAGCGTCATTCGTTACCTCTACGAGGGGAATATCAATCTCAGGAAAAATAAAGAAAATGCAATAGAAGCGGGCAAGTCTGTCGAGTCTTTTGAGGGCTGCTACTGATGAAGCAAAAATTCTCATATTTCGGCTTCAACGAAGGTAGGGGAGGCCGGGGTTAAACGGGTTTAGAATCACTTATTGCCGATTTCTTCGTTTAATTGCTGATATTCAGGTCTAGTTATTATTGTTTTTGCTTTTTTTTATTTGAATTTTATTTTTAAGTAGTTGTAACTTGATTCTAATTTTGTTCTATCTGTTCAAATTTGTATTTGAACATTGTTTCATTATAGGGTCACCCCATACCCACAGAATTATATCATGTAACCATCGAATGTGTTTGTTCAGCCAAACGTTAACCAGAGAATCAGTGGTTTTGTTAGTTAACTAGAGAAATCGAAAACCAGCCGATTTTGAGCGGTTAACGAGATTCAACCATTGATTTTCTGTAATTTCGTTTGTTTAACATTTTTTTTTTTAATTTTTATTCATTTATAAGGAGGTAGCTGATATACAAAACTTTTTGTAAAATATTGTGCGAACAAAGAAAAAAATGCAAATAATAGAATGGAGGGAAACAATAAAATCTTTCACATCGGTTTCGTTGACGTTTTCAACTGACACATAACCATATAAATTATACACAACACGCCAAAATAATGGATGCAAAAGATGATGCATAATTATTTTCAACATTTTTTGGCCGATGAGGCGATGACAGTTCTCATAAATTGAGATAAGGCAGGAAAAAATATTGAGAAAACGAGAAAATTGGGATTTTCGTTTAATAAATTAACTTTATTTAGGCTTTGTTTAGGTTTTGTTCTCAAAAACTTGCTTATTGACAAATACAAAGTTTCATTATTTAGTTCTAAAAAATTCCTGTATTATTTGGTTTTGTCATTCATTTTTGTGTTTATTAAGTTTACTAAAAATAAATAGATACATTAATAAAATACCTACCTAAATAAATTACTTATCAAAAACAAATGGACCCGAAAAAAAAAATTAATAAAACCATGGATTCGGTCAATCACTAAATGACAAATAAAATGAAAAAAATGGAACGATTTGTTGCAAAGCTATGGTTTGGTGACCGAAGTGAAAAAACGATCAACTGATACTCATTGGTTATCACTGACTTATAATCATGGGTTAACCTAAGTCTGTGATAACCTTACCAAGGCTTTAACTAGCTGTGAAGTGTGAACAGACCCACCCCAACTCTTTGAATTAAAAAAAAAAAAAAATCATTAAAAAACTGGAAGGTGATTTGGTACCCATAGGTGAGTGACAGTGTATTTTAATTTTTCTTTGAGTTTTCCTTCCCACACTCGGTAAAAGTATTTAAATAAACCTAATAGCAATAAATTAAAAAAAAAGAATGACTGTAAAAAAATATCTCGCTGATATTGATTTATTTATTTATCAAAAATTACTTACACAATAAAACTAAATTACATTGGAAGACATCGGGGCAGCAAGACCATAGATGTCGTTTTAATATTATTGAAAGGGTAGGAATACATTAAGTAATAAAAAAAAAAATAATTTCATATTCTTAAATTCTTAAATTCTTAAATTGACAATTATCTACTTCAGGAAATAAATTTTAATATTAACATAAATATTTTTAAATGTCTTTAGACTTACTGTACAAGGTTGTTGCTTTTTTAATGCGCTGGAAGGAACGAACGTCAGATGGATTAAGAATTTCGGTTAATTTTTTGTTCTTATCTTCCACAGAATTATTGTGACAATTGTTTTTTTTTTTTTTTTTTTAAATTTATATTTTAATATTTATTAGTTTAGATTATGACACTCCGGGGAAAAAATTCCAATTTAATAAGGGCATCATGCAGGAACGTACATAGGATACGCGGGAAACACATAACCCTCCCTGTGTCTGTGTCCAGTCGGGTAAAAAGATGTAGGTACACGAGCACACAATGTATAATCAGTTCTAAAAAAAAAAACCCATAAAAAAAAAGTTCTGAAATTTACAATATAAAACTAATAGCGGGAAAAATGGCCACGTATGTTGTATTTATTTTTTTATTTTTTTGTTTACGAAAAACATGAATAAAAGCGTACATACAGTAATAATGGTAAATGCAAATAAGCACACGCGAAAGGCTTTTAATTTTGTTGTAACAATGAATACTGGGCACCGAATACTTTTCTATATCTACACATCTTTCACTCATCCACACAAAAATGTTTTGTTCGATTTTACTCTTCTTTTTTTTTTTTTTTTTCTTTGTAGGTACGTCTGTAACTAGAAATTTCCACCTGCAAATCAGATCGCGACTACACACTTCAGGAACTTACGAAAAACTAGATGATATTTTGATGTCCTTATTTTAAAATAAAATCACTAAGCAAGAAAAAATATTGAGAGGGTGCCATAAGTCCCATGGTGCCCTATCACCCGACTTTACCCTACTACGTAGCTCTTATTATACCATCTCCTTCAGAGGGCAGACTTTTTTGCATCCAACTAGCCCAAAGATACAAATGAAATAAATAAACACACAAATGGCTGGCGCAACAGGTCTACCTGGGACTGGGAACCTGGGACTAACTTCTCACAATTATTCGTTTTTGTAAGTTCCTACTTCTGGGATGAATGGAAGGGAACTTTCACTTTTTCCAATCAGAAGCTTGAATTGTTCCGTTTTTCAAGGCAGTCAAATGAGTTCTCTCTGATAATCGTTCTTTGCAGGGTTGCCGTTAACTTAAAAAAAAAGTCACTAACTGGAACCTAAAAATCCACCAGATATGCTAAAATTTAAAAAAACAAGTCACTAGAAAAAAATGTTCACTACCTACATTATTTTAACAGCATTTTTCATTTTTAAAAATTATTAAAAAAATTACAATATGTAAATAGATTATGTTAACTTAAAAAAAAAAAACAAATTCAGTCTCAAACTTAAAATAAAAAAACAAAATAGTTTTTAAAATCAATACAAATCAGAAATATTTAGATCGATTTCATCTTCATCACTTTCATTTACCTCAATATCGGAGGCATTTTTAAAATTATTTCTTAAAAGAACATTTTTAGGAATTTCGTAGGTATTCATGACAAATCTATTTTTTTGTATTTTTAGTTGATTTCTGATAAGCATTATTGAGTTCAAAGTTTTCGTTGACATTTTATTTCTCAACTTATTTTTAACTATGTTCATCATACTAAAAATGCCTTCCACTTCGGCATTTGAATGTGGAAGCGACATTACAGTTCGAGCAAGTTGGATTAAAGTTGCAATTTGCAAATTGCAAGTGTCAAACTCGAATACCAGGGATGTAACATCACCAGGCGCGTAATAATTTAGAAAAACATGTTTTTGCAAAAAGTCACTAGAAAAGTAACTAGAATTTTTTAGTGACAAAAAATAAATTTTTGTCACTAAACTTTTGAAGATACCACTGGATATAGTGACAAAGTCACTAAAACGGCAACGGTGGTTCTTTGACGTCCGCCTGAGAAGGCAAAAAATCTTAAACTGCAGCTTGTACTTTTCTGGAGTTAGAAGAGTCTCAGGTTCGCTTAGAAGTCCAACACACGAAAGATGGTACTCAGAAATTTTCGCTGAAATCAACTGAATAAGCGTCTGAACTGTCCTTGATTCTGCCGCCCGAGCGGGGTTGGCAACGTCTACTTATTCCCTGAAGGGGCTTTTTTTTTTTTTTTATATACTTCTCCCGGGAAAGGCGAACCTATATCGCTTCAACAGCGCCCCGAGATGCCTGCAGATGTATGTTTGCTCTGCACTTAAATTGCTGCAAATTGTAGTCTTCTGGAAATATATCCCCAGGAAGCGAGTTCCAAAGTTTGCTTGTCCTGTAACAGAAGGAGTTTTGGAAAGTTGATGTCCTCGCGGTTGTCAAGTGTACTGTATGGTCATGAGCATTAGCAGCCTGTCTTGTTGGGCGCCCAAAAGTTGCATTTCGAGGGATAATATCTTTGAGTTCAAGCATAGGTCAGCGACTTGTCTTCTGTGCACAAACGGTTATAGATTCGATGTGAGTGTAGGGTCTCCAATGAGTCGAACTGCTCGTCTCTGTATGCTTTCAAGCAGGTTAAGTGAATGTTTTGGGGCCGAGCTCCATATATGGAAACAATATTCCAAGCCTGGTCTAACCTGTGCTTTATAGAGAAGAAGAAGTTGCTTGGGGCTAAAGTACCTCTTTGCTCTAGATAGGTATAGCTCAACTTTGCGGACACCGATTTTGCGATATAGGATATGTGGTTCTGCCATGTGATTCCTGAGTTGACTGTGACTCCTAGAAGGTGCATTGAGTCCTTGTGATGGATTGGATGGTCATCCATTTGGATCTGAGGAACTGTTGATGCATTTTGCTTTGCTGAACAACTATCATCTAAGCTCGAAGGTCGAAGAGTAACACCTGGCTGAATCTCCGCGCTGAAGTCATTCCTGAAGTCCACCGCACGGCCTAGGTTGTCAAAGTCCTACATATAAACAATGGACTACTCATAGCGATTTAAGTTCTTCTTAGATACCTACCTTATGGGCTACTTTTTTATGTCATAAACTGTCACATCAGATTTTATGTGGAACTTAAATCGCTATGAGTAGTATCAGAAGACGGGCCTAAATACCTAGGCCGGGCCATCCTTAATCGAATAGTGGATCCTCAGCAAGGTTTGCAATAAGCTCCCATTCCAATTCAGTGCTCAGAGCCCCTTCCCAGAGGCTTGCTGTACCGACTGCGCCATTTCCATGTACCTCTATAGTGTAATCGAAATCACTTCAACGCAGGCAAAGTAATCCCTTTGAACAAGGATTACATTACATGGATACAGCGGTACCGCGACCGCGAGGTGCGCCGTTTAGCTGAATTTTCTACTTTTTGCTTCTCGTAAACGTAAACCGCTTCTCAGAGATATCGCGAAATAACTTTTAACAAAGAACTCAAAGATACACTCTCAGAGATACATACCAGATGTGCGGGCAAACTTTCTTGAAGATTTCTTATTGCAATGCGCTGCCCCCGAAAGAGCATTCTCATTTGGCTGTGCTTTCCGACGCACCGCGTCATTAATCATGCACACAACTGCGCGCGGTTTTCACCCCCTCAAGAGAGGAGGCCGCGACGAACGAAGAACCAAATCCAATCCGAAACCGAAAAGCGTACAACTCTTCCTCTCTGGACTCGCCAACTGCTCCAAGTGATTAATTTCAATAAATTGCTACAAGAAATGCATCTATTACCATCTCGCTGGTGGAGCAGACAATGCGACGGACCGATTGTTTACCCGGTGTACCAATTCACCTTGAAGTGCAGCTCCGGATGACATGTACACGGCCCTCGTAGACCGATGGGCAGAACTGTATTACGCACCAAAAAGCCGCCACTATCGTTGTATCATCATCTGAGATTACTCGCAGATCAAGAACCCTAAACGATGATGATGACGACGACGACGACGACGACGACGACGAAGACGACGAAGATCTGCAATCCCTTTTGCAAGCATGGGATGCAAAGATGTTTGTCGAATGTTTGCCCCTTGGTGCATGATGCTGCCGCGCCCCCGCCCAGCGCCTGCACTACATCCCTTTTGGCTGTGCTGATTTGATTTCGTGATGGCCCGAGCTCGTTTGAACATTTGCCGAACGTGCTGGACCACCCAAGAAGATTGAGCTCCAGCAGCCTGTATGGCTGGCCGTGGTGGAGTGGCGCAGGCGCAGGAGCCGCCAGCGGAGGGCACATAATAAATGGGAATACAGTCACAATTAGGAGGTGGAAGCTGAGTAGCTTCACTCTCCACTCGTGGGATGAGGATAGAGTTGCTCGGATGCGGGCACGAAGGGATATACCGCGAAGTGCTTGTGTTGTGTTGTGTAGATTCCTTGATGCGGCTCTCCCTGCGCCCGTCGGCCGCATTTAACGTTCGCACAAATGGAAATGAGTGTCTTGAGGGATTCTCCGCGCACTCACTCACTGTGAATGATGTCCGAATTTATGATGCGTACGCTGCACCAGGATTGCGCATTTCTCTGGCTCTGGAATTTATTTTAATTAGGTTGTGCTGTTTGGAGAAGGTCGTCGTCGTCGTCGTCGTCGTCGTCTTAGTCGTCATCGTCATCGTTGTCGTTGTCGTTGTCGGCGCGCCCGACTCGTGAGGGAATCTGTGCGCATTCCCGGTATTGACGTTCGATGTCGTATAGTAGGTATATGGGGTACCAGCAGTTGGAAGTCCTGGGATTCATTGAATTTCGCTGAAATTGGAGTTAATTAAAATACACGGGAGGTGGGAAATTCTGTTATACGCGATGGTATCCAAAGTGGATTGTGGCTTTTCCTTAAGTGCGCATAGAAACAGCGAGACAGGCATTTGAACTTATTGATTTTGGTATACATGCACAGAGGTTTGAAACTTTTGAACGTTGGGAACATTCAGTTGGCTACTCTTGAGTGCAAGCGACATGTTGGGTAATGTCAGTGACATGCCTCGAGGGGAGAATGCGTTCCATTAATTGAGTTCTAAGAAGGACATGCATTTTAGAAACATCGCGAATGGATACAACTATAGGGACAGAGTTAGATAGGTGTGATCCTTTTTTGTTGCTGGCCTAACACTTTTTCGAAGAATAAGGGCAGTTTCAGTCACCAGAACTGCACAAAAGGTGGTTTAAGATACACGTATGATTTTGACAGTTGGGATTGGAGAGAGAGTGGGACAAAAAGTCATAAGCTGTATGGGTGTCGTATATAACGAAATGAAAAAGATGAAGGGCTATGACAATCCACAGCGGCTGAGTCAAAAGTAAAAGCGTATGCACCCGATTACATCCCAAATATTCCATCAAAAGTAAAAGAAACCTTTGACTCTAAGCGGCAGCAACTCAAAGGTGCATTGTTCCAGCATCAGTTCGCGGCTTTATTCCGTGCAGTATTCGGCAAGGTGATATTCTTCCCATTTCCTGAATTTTGAGTGTGTGTAACTCAAAGGTAACTCGAAATAGGGCTTAGGACCGGTGAGAAGGCGTGATGCGCCTCTTCTCGCCAGACAATCTGCTCGTTCGTTGCCCTCAAATCCCTCATGGCCTGGTATCCAAGCAACAGTGACTGTGTTGTCCTTTGCCAGATCTTCGAGGAGATTGAAACATTCCCAGACTAGCTTTGATCTGATCGAAAGCAGCCTTAAGAGCTGCCTGGCTGTCTGAGAGGATGTAGATACGAACACCTTTAGTGCGCCTTCGTAAGCATTCTCGGACACATATCTCTATGGCATGTACCTCCGCTTGAAAGATGTCTGGTGATTTTCCTAGTGCTACGGCTCTTTGGAACCTAGGCCCATAGACCCCAGCACCGGGTCTTCCTACTGAAGTGACTATGACTGTGTCTACGAGTTGTTGTAATAAAAGTAATTTTATTAGAAAAGTTAAACAAAATAGTGTTTTATCTTTTTGAATCCCAGTCGGAATGTTACATTAATAATTTTAAATTTACAGGTCCGGAGGGACCCTAGGCCTAGCTTCTCACAACCATTCGTTTTGTGTGAGTTTTTAACTTTTGGAACGAATGGAAGGGATCTACAATTTTATGCCGATTCCAAACGGCTAATTGAGAAGCTCTTTCAAGACATTTATACTCTCGGATGTTTGTCAGACGTTCGCGAGAGGTAGCGCAGTGAAAAAAATCCCTAAGTTGGAATTTGGGTATTTGCGGGATTCGAACCTGAGACCCCTCACTTAGTATTCCAACACACTAACCACTAAGCCATTGCGACTACATTACTACAACTAGCATACCCCAATTAAAATGTGAACTAGAAAAGCGGAATCTTTCCACAGCTGGACGGAAAAGTGACCTCATACTTCGTATGCAGGAAGCTATCCAAAACGAGGGAGTTATAGATCCAAAATCTATGCTATTTGACGTGGCAGAAGATCAAGTAAGTACAGGCGTTGATATTAGCGCTATGATGGAAATACTTCTTGCCAAGATGGGAGAACAGAAAAGTTCTCAAGAAGAATTTCGCAGAACAGAAGAATTCTGTGGAATCGAAGTTCGAACTTCGAAGAACAGAATAGTGGTTTATCATTTCGAATCCCAGCGCCAGCCGGAATGTAACAATACTTAAATCTCTCCACAGTTATTTCACTTGGATTTTATTTCGCTCTAAGTTTTTACCTTGGCGGAAGAAATCTGTTTTATAGCGCTCTCTCAGTCCAGTTTCCTTTAAGATTCTAAGTATGAGAGCTGGCTCTAGTGACAGTATTTCCTCATCATATAGTTGGTACTGGCGCAAGGATTTCACTGGACTCCTCGCAGAATCTGCAGAGACCTTCTTCAGATATACCCAGTTTCCTAAACTGTTCCTTGAGTCTACAATATCCCGTTAGGAGGCCCGTTAGGAGGCCCGTTAGTATACGGAGGTTATTTTTGGTCCTGCCGATGCAAGCTTGGAATCTTTTCCGGTTGTATTGCCCCAGAAGATTCTTGACCTGTCTCATGCCCTGAGTGTTTTGCCAGGTTCTTGCCCTGTTTTCTTTCTCTAATTTCCTAAATTCTTCTTTGAGGGTGTGATCCCCTATTCCGCAGAACGGTTCAGGATCTATGGAAGTTTCTGCTCCCTTTCTAGCTAGGGAGTCGGCCATTTCCCTACAAGTTTGGATTTAATGATGTAGGAATTAAGTGCCATAATAGCAGCCTGGCTGTCTGAAATTATAGGGCTGTAGGAAATAAGGCCCCAATGAAATAAGGCCCCAAAAGAGAAAATGAAATAACACCCCAATTTCAACTATCAAATAATGCCCCACTGCGATGAAATATGGCCCCAAAACAAAATGAAATAAGGCCCCAAATTTGGGGTTTATTTCATAATGAAGTTAAAAATAATGAAAAACTTTTCATTTAATATTGTTGATACTGGATAAACTAGTTTAGATTAAAGGAACTTTTTATATACTCAACCTCGCACCCACCCCGTAATCTAACAGTAAATCCAAGCAGGGGCGTTGCAGGGGGGCAGCATGCCCCCCCATACGCATCCCATATCGGAAGGATAGCAATTAATAATAAAAGAAATATTTTGGGGACTTATTTCATTTCTTCTTTTTCATTAAGAAATAAGGCCCCAAACAAGGAAATAATACCCCAAATTGTATTAAAAATCGTTGCTGTTGTTTCCTGTATAATTTTTTGGGGCCTTATTTCATTTCCTTTTTGGGGCCTTATTTCATTGGGGCCTTATTTCGCAGAGCCACATTATAGCTATATCACAGTTGACTTTGTTTCTGTCGAGGTTGATTTGGACACATCTGTCTATGGCATGGGATATCAGCCTGGAAGATGCTGGTATTTTTGCCCATTGGTTTAGAATATTTGGTTCCAGGCCAAAACACTCCCGCTCTAGTTCCCTCCTCATTTCTCAATCCATATGTGTACCACTTCGTTGTGTGATTGTGTGTGAATTATGGATTCACTGCTCCAGTTCTTCTTATTGCTGAACTTAGCAACAAAGTTCTTTTGGAAATCAAATCTTTTGATGATATCATTTCTAGGAAAGGCCAGTAATGGTTGTTTTTTAGTAGTGCGTCAAACTGTCTCAGTGTAAAGTACTAGTATAACACTTTAAGTTCTTTTCCTGTCAAACGCAGTGGTTTTCCAAAATCAAAATATTCTATTCGAATACTATACATTTCTGGAATTGAAAAATGTTACATGGTGGTGGGAGGTAAGGTAGCAATTAAAGGATTGAATATTGAGTTCGTCATTTATGGGATGGAAAAAATCTCAAACAACTTTTTCAAACGTATAGGCTATAGATATCATTTTTATTTCTTAATCACGAAACCTCTCCAACAACCGCCAAAAAAGAAGTGATGTAACATCTTAATGTCTGGCTTGTGTAATTTGATTTGATATTGATATGATAAATTTGGTAAGGTATGCTCTGCATACGTGCCTTGCGCTTATTGTTAAAACAAATTTCCAAATCGAGATAAAATTTACTAAATTACCAAAAATCGCCAACATTTTATGACTTTGGAAGTATCTCTCGCGCAAACTATTCACTTTAGAAAAAAATGATATTAGAAACCTAAATATCATTTTTGAAGACCTATCCATAGAAACCCCACACGTATGGGTTTGATGAAAAGATTTTTTTTTTAGTTTCAGTTTTATGTATGACCCCCAAAATTTACTGTTTTTTTTTCTATTTTTGTGTAAAATCTTAATGTGGTTCACAGAATACATCTACTAACCAAGTTTCAACGGTATAGCTCTTATAGTTTCGGAGAAAAGTGGCTGTGACATACGGACGGACAGACAGACACACAGACATGACGAATCTAATAGGGTTCCGATTTTTGCCATCTGGCTACGGAACCCTAAAAACAACCTAATGTTCGGTTGTAAGCCTAATGTGATGGCTACCATCGCGTCTTTTGGAACGAGTAGGTATATCATGACACATTCATTCATGCCTTCCAGTGTAGCTAGTGTAGTCGCAGTGGCTTAGTGTTAGTGTGTTGGACTACTAAGCGAGGGGTCTCAGGCTCGAATCCCGCAAAAACCCAAATTTCCAACTTATGGTTTTTTTTCCACTGCGCTACCTCTCGCGAACGTCTGACAAACATCCGAGAGTATAAATGTCTTGAAAGAGCATCTCAATTGGCCGTTTGGAGTCGCCATAAGACTGTAGATCCCTTCCATTCGTTCCAAAAATGAGAAACTCACACAAAAACGAATGGTTGTGAGAAGCTAAGCCTAGGGTCCCTCCGGAACTGTTGCGCCAACTATTTATTTATTTCCAGTGTAGCTTCTGCTTAAATCCGTGAAGGTATATAGTTCTTTGAGAAACTAGGAGGTGATCCCCTTACTATGGGCAGCAAAATGCTTTAAATTTTGTAAAGTTTCTTGTGAAAAGCAAGCTCAGTTTTAGTCAACGACCGCAGCTGTCTTCATATTGGTGTAACTAACTTGTTTAAGGAAAATTTTCTAGGATGTTGGCAATAGTCTGCAAGTAATTACTATAGAAATAAAGACATCGCGTTGTCGCTTTATATCTATCATCCTATCCCAGGTACAGGTTGTCTCTTGGAAAAGAACTTTTAAAACAAGACTCCAGTGTAGTTCCCTTTTGAGCTGGTTGAATAGGACAGCTGCCTTTAAATGACCGATTGATTATTAGACCTGATTTTGTGTTCCACAACACAACGGACACTACTTGAAAATCAAAGTGAAAACACCTATAAGTTTTTTTTTTTTTAATTATTATAATTTTTATAAGGACTTCAAATTTTGAAAATATATTTTCTTTTCTGAAATTATCACAATATGTATAAAAACTTTAGCTATTTCAAATGCCAATATAATAAAGTATTATTAATTTAAGTTTAATAATTAAAATTAATAAAATAATAGCAATAGAATCAATTCTTCACAATGGGTGCCAATAACTTATTCGTATGGGACCACAGTTGTTGTCACTGCCAATAACTGGGACTTTTTACGTTTATTTGTTTCAGATTTTTGGAAATGGAAATGCCTAATCAGAAACATAAATACAATGAGGATCGACTTCAACTAAGTAATAATATTTTTTTCTTTTAATTAAAATTTTAAAATTCCCATAAACTCGTTTATGTTGTTAAAAGTTTTAATTTTAGTTGTTAAAAACATAAACCAAATTTCACATTGTTAAATATTAGATACTTCTATATTATTATTATTATTATTATTACATATTATTATTATTATTATTATTATTATTTAATTAATGGATTTTATACATTTTTTTATTTTATGAGTTAAAATTTAGCTTATAAAACTTTCGCATTTTTTGATTAATAAAAAAACATTAAATGTATTTTAATAAACCGGTAGCTATTACTTAATCAATATTTTATGGTGCCAAAGACCGTAGCTCTCTCGAGTGCTAACTACTGTACAGGGTTGCCACCCACTGTAGTTTCCGAGAGAATTTTTTTTATTTTAATTTAATTCTAACTCGAAAAAGTTGAAATTCCTTAAGCAATATATAGATGAGTAACATATTAAAATCGCGTTTAAAATAACAAAATATAAGTTAAAATTTCCTTATGGGGGCCAACTACTGTACCCTCTACGCTAATGCCCATAGAGCCAAACGAAGTTTGACATAGAAATCGGACTGTTTTTTTTATATTACAATGTAGTATAGCCGGTGTATTTTGTGATTTAAAAAATAGGTCAATTGTAGGGTTGCCTGATGACACCTCTTAAGCTTCGTGAGATTCTTTCACCCAAAGCCTCTTGTTCAGTCTGTCCTGCACCATATAACAGAACCTAGACGATAAGTCTCTTATGGAAAGTCTCCTTGGACTCAGCTTTCCTTACGTCGTCGCCAATAATTCCCAACATGGATTTATAGACCTATGTGTCCAGATGAGGCTTCAGAGCTTATAACTGAAAAAGCTGTTCAGGCGCTTATTGAAACAAAAAGGGCTAGTAGAAATGTAACGAAAGTCTTAACGTTTGTAACATCGTCCTCATAACGGGCACAAACCTTTTCATTCCAACGAAGCCACCGCATCACATGACAAATAACGCAACGTCTTCTCTGTGAAATCGCAATTAGTTTCGTGATAACGTACTTTTATTTATTCCGCTGAACCATAGTTCAACTGACAAAATGTGATTTGTGAGTTCCATTGCATTCCCATTTCGGAATCAGAGCCAAGCGCAGTGGGTGCCACACCTAGAACAAATCGCCGATTGTACGACGTTCCACCCGCCAGCTCTGTTAAGAGGAGCGCCCAATCAACACATCGCAGAGCTGCCTTATCCATGGAGTCACAGATCAGATGCATCTGATGTGCAATCTTCTCGTATCTCTGGGCTGCATTTCCATCTTGTCAAGGCCAACCGACAGAACAGCTCGTTCCCCTTCTCTGTCAGTGTGCTTGACGTTGACAATATCATCGACAGGGTGTGTACTGTGTATACCAAGGCGCCCCATCTTCCAAGCGTACTTAACTGCAATTGGTTCCCCATCCCCGGGATAAATGCGCCTATACCCGCACATATACAAGCAATATCGAGGTTGTTGCACCGACCGCTGGGACACAGCGAAAATAAAGTCGGTTGGCTGTAATAATTTATCCTTTCAGTCGTCAGTTCCATCGTCTGTGATTGACGTCTCCTTTTATGATTTTCATGTTGGCCGGGACCCAGCAAGGCAAGCTGGATCTTCATCGCCCTGTCATAGTCATATCAAGTAGTAGGAGCGCGGTAATTCTCCTGATGCGTGCAAGACGTCGCGTATATGGCTTTGATTGTAATCGATAGCGAGCCCGATGTAGGTGAGTTCGCTTTTAGCGCGCAATTATCGAATGGCGTAGGTATGCATCCGTTCCGTATCCGGCGTATCTAAGGCGCTTTTCGATGTGTGCTCTGGCTAAGCACTGAACTGGGGTATAATTGAGTTGTTTGTAGGGTTACCTAACGTATCGATTGAATTTGAGTCGACCATCTGCAGGAAATTATCGAAAAATTGGATTGTTGTTCAATTTCAAGTTTGGTCTATATATATCTATAGGACTTGTTGTGCGGATAATCATTTCGGTCTCCCGCCCGTGTTGGCAACGAAACGAGGTTATGAATGGTAAATGCGCAAAGTTGTGGGCGGTAATTGATAGGTAAATTGAAATGGAAATGCTAATGTTTAGGGGCCATTATGGGTTACAGACAGTCGGGATAGGTATTTGAGTTACAATGTCGTTGGATGAAATTTTAATTCAAAAGAGACTTCGGAGAAAGGCAGGGACGGAAGGGGAATGCTGTAAAACGGTTCTTCGATATGGAGTGGGTTTTAAAGGGCAGGATTCGCATTGACTTGGAAGTTATTCGTAGCGCTACCATTGCAGTACCGCATCTTCAGCATGGTATAGGTTTTTCAATAAGCAAGGATCGATGTTGAAATGGAATAAAAAAAACTGTGCATGTGAGGTAGGTATTTACGAAGTTATTTGTTTTTTATTTAAAAGCTCCATGTATGCTCCATTTCTTATGAAGTATATAATATAGTTCAAATGTATGGCTTCCCACGGCGGCACGGATCCAAGTGGTTCAATTTGTATGACTCTGCCGCATGGATCCGGCTTAAATTGAGCATTGGAAATGATTATGTTGGCTTTAAGGGCATCTGTTGTTTACGGGTTATTGATGGAGTAGACATGCGTCTTCAGGAAACCCCACAAGAAAAAGTCTAGCTAGGGTCAAATTGCATGATCTTCGTCTCATACCTCTGCAAGAGATACTTCTAACCAAATTCATGAAGAACGTTCATCGTGGTGGAATAATGCCAAACTAAATTGGGCCAAATTCAAAATTCATTTTTTAATCGTGGTATCTAGTGTGAGGCGCGTAGCCCCATTTTGCTGAAACAATATTTCGTCTACCTATCGTTCAATTTGGGCCGAAAGAAATCGGTTTGCATCGTTCTTGATGGTCCACCAACGTCATTTTCAAAAAAGTACGAACCAATAAGGCCGCCGGCAGAGAATCCGCACCAAACTGTAACTTTTTGTCGATGCATTGCCACGTAATGCGGTGAACATCATGTGCGGTTCCCATATACGGGAACTTTGCTTGTTCACATCCCCATTCGTCTGAAAATGAGTCTCGCCCTCGTCCCTATAGATGATTTTTTTCGGCCAAAATTGGGTTCTTGTTCCAAACGATCCAAAGCCCGGTCAGCAAAAAAGAGGGGACTTGTCTTTAAGCTTCTAAGTGAGTTGGATCTTTTAAGTGTGTTGGCTTAGGCCCAGGCGCGAAATTTGTAACGCTTAAGTCTATAAAAAGCTGATTTTTTGTGGAAGGCGAGGAATTTACTGCGGTTTCTCCTGGACACTTTCACGGATCGCACCAATGCTTTTGACCGATCTGACGCTCCTTTGACGTGTACGGGTGTTTGCTAATTGCTTACAGAGCTGAAGACTCGACATTGAAGGGCGTCTGCTGTAACGTTTAAGTCTTATCATTTCGACGTGCTGCTGAGTTGTGCAACTTGAAGTGGCATCAGTTACTGAATAATAAACCCCACATTTGACAGAGGCCACAAATATAAAATTGCCGCCACAGGCTGCCAAAATCGACCCATCCGAAATGAAAAACCCTTCAGAATCCTTAAATTCAGTTGAAAGCTTTTGCAGAAGGCGAGTTGCAGTTGAACCTTTCGGAATTATTACGAAAACGCATGAAAATTACCTATATTTAAAATTGATTGGCTCTGTGGTAATAAACATAATTAAATGATAGCATGAATAGCTATGGGCATTTTTGGCCTTAGGAAGTTCTTTCCTGTTAGTCCCAAGGTCCCAAAGACAACGAATATACACATGTATCTCCAAATCCGACGCAGTCGTGCATTTGTCTGCATCTCTTTGACACTAAATTCTGGCGAAATGTTTTATGTTTGCTTATTTAATTATTTATTTATTTATTTATCTAGATAACTTACAAAAATCAATTTTGTAGCCTCGTATTTCCTACTGCGGGAGGAAAATAAAAGATGTCGCGGGTAATTTATGTAAAGTACGATTTTATTTGTATACTTACGGGAGCAGAAAAAATTGATATTTTGCAGGAAGATTGAGGAAAGGGCCTTGTCAGTTCACGTGTTCACCAAACTATCATCCATCATTCGCAGCGTAACACAGTAATTACCTCGAACCTCCTAGGAAGATGCCTTAGAGTATTCGAAGTTGTACCGAGTCGCTTGTCGAAGGAATTATGATTATGAATTTCGGCTGTCCTTTTATAGATACTGCCGAAATGAAGCTTTTACAAAAAAAAAACTTTTATAATGTTGTTTGAGTTTTCCACAAACATCCATCGATTATAGGTACTTGCAATAAATTATTTGCCATAGTGAAAGCGAGACGCTCGGGAAATTGAAGTCGCACGAATGACAAATCGTTCTGAATAAGCGGAATCTGCGGAATGAGAGTGTTTGCCTTTGAATTTTCCCCTCAAAATCTTCACTTGCATGACATTTGATTTGAGATCCTTCACACTAAATCAGATGCGATTCGTTACAAAGTTTCGGTACATTGATGTTGCGCAACAAAAGAATAACCGAGCCGGCTTTCAAATCCAAATTATGTAGAGGTAAGCCCGGAATATCCAAAGAATTCAAAAATTCAACTAATCCCAATAAAGTTTTATTTTCACGACAAAAGGTAGCATATGTCCTTCTTTCTAACCAAAAAAGCGTTTTGTTTTGTTTTTGAATGGAACGTGCCACAACCCGTTTTCCTATCCCGCTTATGTTTTGCAAAGTAATACCTATAGCGTTAAAAACTATCTGAACTTTAAAACTGGAAGCAATCATACCCATCTACAGAATTTCAATCAACTCGGTGAAGCTATTTCGGAGATCGGCAACAGCACCACCTATTAGGTCCAAAATCATATCCTTTAACCGGAAACGAAGAATATACATCCACAAAATTTCATTGAAATCGTGTTAGTGGTTTCGGAGATCGACAACAACAACACCTATCGGGTCAAAAATCCTATCTTTTAAGACTGCCTAAACCTGAAATACAGTTATACGAACAAAACAAAAGAAGAATCATAAAAATTGGCCCAGTGGATATGGAGTTATATCGCCATCGTTTCATCCCGAACGAATTATAGGTACCTACATAAAGAAGATTGTTATTGAAGAAAACTGAATTTAACTGAAAAACATAATATATATGCCTTAAACGCCACATGTTGAGGATTTTCGGACTTTTCTTTTTCCCTAAACCATCCCTGTTTCAAGACGAACAAAACAAAACAAAAATCATTCAAATCGGTCGAGCCGTTCTAGAGCCTTTACCCGACTAACGCACAGCAATTGATTTATATATATATAGATATTGTTCGACTTCAGGATCACGTAAAAAGATGATTTATAATTATCTCAATATCTTTGTACATAGTTGGACTTTATATTAAAAGACTCCTATTTCATTGGGATGAGTTATTCCAAAGCTAAGAGCTAGAAGGCATTCGAGAATTACAACTTTTCTTAGATAACAGCTAAGATTTCCGCTTCCAGACAGCGGATAATGGTAAAACATATCCTATAACCTGATCTCGAAAATTTTCAAGGCAACTGTCAAAACCGGAATCAATTTCGTGCAGTACTTTCTTAATCTATTCCGAACATACACCTTACAGCCGGAATAAAAGTTACAGTTCTATTAAAGTAAGGATGTGATATGTTGTTTGTGAGTTAAATTTATAAGGTAAGTAAAAATATAGTAATGAGCAAAAATAGTAAATACAAGTATGAAAAGAGAACAAATTAAAATACATTAATTAAAGTTCTAATTTCTAACTGATGCATTTTACAAATTATTTATATTTAACGCTTCAGCGCATCGAGACCAATTGAAGCCGTTTTTATACATGTTTGCTTAGTAAGTATGAGGAAAAATCCTGTTTAAAAACGATGAAGGAAATGTCCACCAACCCCACACTGAAGCGGAAGATTCCCAAATTGCTTTGGATAATGTGAAATCAATCTTTAACATAACCAAGCGATTCCCATCGAAGGTCATTCGGAGAGTAATGTTGATTGCACTGCAACAGTAATTGTCGCACAGTAGGATCCGCAATGCGGCTCCATGGTGATCGGCACGCGCGTCTGACATTGAACTGTAAACTACTTGTACTTACTACTAATCTCCTTCCTTATCCACCGATCGACACATTTTTTTGTTGTTTTCCCCATTAGACATTGAAATGGAATTCGCTTCACTCTGCCAACTGCCATACGGAAATTCATTGAGTATCATCAATACACACAGTATGAGCACCATCAGCGACAAGGTTACTCCTTTAAAGGACACATCTAACGACTATCGGCTGGCGAGTGCGCACACAACAAGCAAAACAATGTGTCACGCAGTAGTTCTGTTTCTCTAATGGCCAGCAAAGCAAAGAACCTCTTCTTGAGAAGTACGTGCCACGCGCAGGCATACATGGTTGCAGTCATAAAACCGGCACGCGTCCGACGGTAACCTCTGCGAACTTGTTAATTGTCTTATGGAAGTTGGAAAAGTACCGCGGCGCGACGTGCTGTTCTCCGATGTGTTCTCTGTTTGCAGTGTTTTGTCATGTCAAAGTGTCACAAAAATGATTGCGTCGACCGTTTACAAGAGCACGTAGATGTCGCTACAAGACTCATTATGACGGTTGCTCTTTTTCTTCCCACTGTGTGTACCATCTACATGGATGACCTCGACAGGGATTGTGTACGGTATACGATTTGTGTCAATCTATGTCCAGCGGTGTCATAGTTTGGGGTGCCCAAGTCAAGGACGGCCGGTGTCTCATTACAGCCTTGATTCGGGTGCCGTAAAGGTTACCTCGCAATCGATGGAAGGCTGCACTGGAAATAAAAATATGACTTACAGAAGGACCACTATGAAAGGTCAATCAAAGCTCAACATTTTCTGACGACAGAAACGAAGTGGTTTTACGAAATCGCCGCTGCTACTGGAATGGGAATTATCACCTCGTTGGGTAATGTAATTGCGCCTAAATTAGATCGAAATGATGATTGATGTGAGTTGGCTACTTTGTGTGTGATAATTCGATAATAGAGCGGCCATTTCACACTTTTACGGCGGCGGCTAGCGAGCGCTAGCAATCGAAGTTATTAAATTATATCGCGGAATGGCGGTAATAAAATCTAATCGTTTTCTAATGACTGCCACTGCGGTAGCTAATTCAATTACGGAATGTGGTTGTTTATTTTTTAATAACAGTACAGATCGAGTTATTATGTGCAATAGAGCAACTTTCTAAAGCCATCACCACGAACGGAGTTATAAAACGCAAGTTGACACGATAATGATACCTAACAGAGAAATACGCTCGTTGCGACTTTATGCGAAGACAACGACTGGATGAGACGCGCACTATTATTGCGAGAGGACGATAGATAATTGATGCGCGACACTGAACACTGAAGTCGTCGTAAAACTGATGTTAATCATTCGGACGACCAACAATCTCACAGAAGCAGTGCTGGCACTTGAAGTAAGTCTCAATAGGAGACAAATGCTTTTAAGATAGGTATGTTAATTAAGATAGAGAACTGTCCAACAACCAGGAATATGCAAGGGCTACTTTATTACACGTGTGATGAGCATTTTCAAACTTTACAACGGAGCCGATGTTGACAAGGTACGAGTACCTATCTAACTACATGAATTGCTATGAGACGCACTAATATTTAATATAAAGTCAGGGCCGGCATTCTGTAAGGCGAAAACGTTTTGCTTCATGTAACATGAAAACGAAAGAAATTTTCATGGCCGCGAAAAAAAAACAAATGAACACATTTTCTTTGGCGTTTTCACTTTTCTTGCTTCATTATAACCCTAAAAACAAACAGATCGTCTCCACGATAGAAAACAAACGAAAGCTATTTTCTTGACGTTATTCATTTTCCTATTTATTCTTTTTGAATTTGGTGGTGTTAAGTGTTAAGATTGTGCTGAATATTTTATTAGAAATGCCAGCAAAGTATTATTTATTGTCCAGCGATAGCGATAAAAGTGGAGTTGAAAATGAACATGTGAGCTTAAGAAAAATTGGAAAAAAATCTGCGGGATTGTTCGAATTATCTCGCATTACCTGACAAAAGGTTGGTTTATTTTAATTTGGTCCTTATTTAAAAAATAAGTTTTTCCTTTTAGTTTTGTGCAACGTCTTAGATAGAACAAAGTCACCTTTAAGTATTAGTGGTCGATTTTTATTGCTAGCTCCTTCTGAGCTATTGAAATTCAAACAGTACAAGTTTAAATTTTTTTTTTTTTTAATATACTTCTCCCGGGAACCTATAACGCTTCAACAGCGCCCCGAGATGCCTGCAGATGTATGTTTGCTATGCACTTAAATTGCTGCAAATTGTAGTCTTCTGGAAATATATCCCCAGGAAGTGAGTTCCAAAGTTTGCTTGTCCTGTAACAGAAGGGGTTTTTGAAAGTTGATGTCCTCGCATTAGCAGCCTGTCTTGTTGGGCGCCCAAAAGTTGCATTTCGAGGGATAATATCTTTGAGTTCCTCAGAACATCTACCATGGATGTACGTATAGAACAAGCATAGGTCAGCGACTTGTCTTCTGTGCACCAACGGTTGTAGATTCGATGTGAGTGTAGGGTCTCCAATGAGTCGAACTGCTCGTCTCTGTATGCTATCAAGCAGGTTAAGTGAATGTTTTGGGGCCGAGCTCCATATATGGGAACAATATTCAAAGCCTGGTCTAACCTGTGCTTTGTAGAGAAGGAGAAGTTGTTTGGGGCTAAAGTACCTCTTTGCTCTAAATAGGTAGCTCAACTTTGCGGACGCCGATTTTGCGATATAGGATATGTGGTCCTGCCATGTGATTCCTGAATTGACTGTGACTCCTAGAGGGTGCATTGAGTCTTTGTGATGGATTGGATGGTCATCCATTTGGATCTGAGGAACTGTTGATTCATTTTTTCTGGAAAATGAAAATGCTAAACAGCTTACAGAGTACAGGTGCAAATTTTGGTGCTTAAGTATGTGCTGGACAGTATTAATTTGCGGACAGGTATACACGAATGGCATACGTGCCTCCTATTTTAAATCTTTCCTCAACATTAGAGGTAGGTACTGGCTGGAGGAGGATACCAATGTTTAGTTGGAAATGATTTTATTGGTATTTTATTACTGTTATTGATTTATTTATTTAATCTCGTTTTCCAATGGGACAAAAAAAAAAACTTTTTTTTAGATTCAAAGCAGTTTTTCTGATTTCGAAATCAGCTGGCTGTCAGATTTCATGTTCCATTGGCCGCAAAAAAAAAACGCTTTTCTTAAGAGTCAGAGCAATTTTGCAAATCTCGTGTGATTTCTTTCGTTTGTTGCAATGCAAAAGTGGTTTTCGTTGTTTTTTACAGAATCCCACCACAGGTTTGAGATGCAAAAATCCGCATGACTAAGGTAGGGAGCACTTCAAACTAGGGAAGACTGCGGACCTCCACTTTTAATTAAAAACTCCCCTTATCTGCATGTACAGATGGACTCTCTTTGCTCAAAAATGTGCAGAATGAAAAACTCATATAATAAAAAAAAAAATTAATGAAGACTTAAGTGCAAACGTCGGGTAGCAAACGGACAGCGGAATCTTCCAAAGACAGGTTCCTCCTTAACCCTGTAAGAAAACAGCGGCAACACTTTCAATTTTTATGTTATCAACTGTAACTTTTTCTATGCGAACATTTTTGTATGTTTTTTTTATATTCATTTTCGATATATTTTTAAATACCATCCGTTAGACGTTAGACAGTAAGACATACAAGTCAGTTCGATTTAGGCAGTAAGTAAGAGAAGTGTGTGAAATAGATGCTGACAAAAATTGAATTTGCGTATGCATATGGTTCCATTATTTCGGAGCGCCTGACGTTGACTTCTAAGGAGAAGGAACTTGCCTTGTTTTCTTGTATCCTTAATATAATGCAAGGTTTAAAACTAATGACTTGTGAGGACACATTCCTATAGGAAGTTTCTGTCCAAAAATAAAGCCCTCTGGCTTAATGCCGACCATCTGACTAGACCTATAATTAGGCTGCGCGTTACTTAGCGAGGACCACCCGTCAGTAAAGTGATTGATTGATGAAAGGTAGTTACATCTCCAATCGCTTGATACCACACCAACTAAACCAGACTTAGGAGGTAAAGGAAATGGAGATTGGTAAAACAAAACCGCGCACCTGTCGATACCAAACCAACTAAGCAAGACTTAGGAGACAGAGAGAATTAGAGATTGGTCTTAAAACTGCAGACTAGTGGATAGCAAACAAACTAAGCCAAACTTAGGAGATAGACAAAATTCGATATTGATAAGAAAAACTGTGGACTTGTGTTTAAGCTGCAACGGGTAGAATTAGCCTTTGTTGTCATTCTATAATACACGATTTTAATGAGCCATCAATTAGATATTAGAGGATCCTAAACAGAAAATTAAAGACAGAACAAAAAATTGTCCCACAATATCTGTTAGTCGCGATACGACCATATAGTAGGTAGGACCGATACTGACTATGGAAACTTTAGTGGCAAACGAGGTATGAAGCGACTAACTTAAGATTGTAGATATAAGGAATGACCTGCATTCACATCACTGGGGAAACGAGGACCAAACCTATAGCAGGGCTTCAAGTCGAAATTAAAAACAGCTTACAACAGGGAGCAGTGAATTCTCCGGTCCTGTTTAATATTTACATAAGTGATCTGGTGGGTTCCCTCAGGAACGGTATAGCGTACGCAGACGATTTAGTGGCGTACAGGTCAGAACCAAAAATTGAGGTCATCAACATCCTTCTGCAGCGGGACTTCGAGCAAATTAAGAGGTATTGCGATGATTGGAAGTTGAAAATCAATTTCCAAAAATCGGAAAAAAATCCTGTTCGGGACTCCATTGGCTGGGGTCTCTAGGGATACCAGAAAAAACTGGAGAAAATTAACAATTATTGGACAGCAGGGACGACCATTGGTGGTGAAAATCGTGGTCAGGTATCTCGGCATTCGGCTCGACCAGTATCTGTGTTTTTACAAACATATAGATGCTTGTCTTGCTGGGGCTAAGAGGGCCTACGCTCTGACAAGGAGACTGTTTCGCAGCAGTCAACTTGACTCCAGGGTGAAAGTCATTTGCTACGTGGCCCTTATAAGGCCTATCATCGCTTATGGCTGTTCCATGTGGTTCAATATATAGCGCCATCCTAAATGGAAAAGATTCGGGTGTTCGAGAGGCAATGCCTCAGGGCCAGTCTAGGGTTGTTTAGAACTCCTGAATCCCAGTACATGAAATGCTATCCCAACAGGACCTTATACAATGGGGCCCGACTCAATTGGATTGACAATTTCCTTATTAAGGTGATTCGGAGGCACGTTGCTAGGGCGATGGCCAGTGATAATAACCTGATCTCAGGGGCTTAATACCCCAATTTAATGTTCCACGAGAGTACGCTTCAGTCTGGCTTTATTCCGCCTGAGGCATTTCTTCATGTAAACATGAAAGGGTTAGTCCAGACAAAAGATGGTGTGCCGGTATGGTACCACAGCCACCGCGGCGCGAGGGATAAGCAGCTCATCCACGACGGGTACGCCGCCAATGCTCAGGAGCTCCTCCGGTTAAGTACCGCAATTGCGAAACGGGACAGGGTCGATACGGTAAAGCAGTTCACCGAATTTTGGTGGCTTGAAGAAGAGGTGAGGGTGGGTACGCTCTCCCGGGCCGGTGCGCTACTTACGTAGCATCCTTCTTAGCTATAAGCTAGATTTAAGTTGGTAGGATTAGGGTTAGAGTAGGGGGTCTTTGGGAGGCGCCAGGCCAGCCAACATGAAAGCGTGCCTCCGAGACTTGACCGAGGTTTATGGCCTCGATCGGGTCTCGGCGGCGCGGATGAACCCCTGTTGGCGGCTGACAGGCAACCATGGACGCGATCAGGATGGTGACCAATCGATAAGATTGCTCACCACCCTGATTATAAGTAATGTATGTTAAGTAGATTAGGTAGTTTTAAGTAGTCTTAAGCAAAACAAATAATAAAGGTTTCAAGTTTTCTAAAGTTTCTTGAAAAATAAAAAACAAAACAAATCATAGACATAGATTTAAGGCCGAAAGGCAATCATTTTAAGGATATTGCTAAGTTTAGAGCGCTCGCTAAGAGCCAGTAAGCTAAAATAAGATAAATGTTAGTTTTAAATTAGATTTAATCGTTTTTATCTAGCACGTAAGTTTATTTAAAGATCAATAAAAATTAATTTAAAATGAAAAAAAGGGGCTTCAAGTTGTAGGTATATCTAGCTACTCAATCTGAGAACCGTTGATTTTTTTGTAGGAAAATCTTGCATAAAAAGTTTTCTTACTGAGACATTATAATCACCCCAACTACATGGAAAGCTTCTAAATAGCTATTGGTTTCCCGGCTGTTAAACAGCTTGCAATGATAAAAATATCTGCAGCAGAAAAAAAGCTTTTCATCCGTCCTCGAGAGGAGTTCCCGTGTTTTAGCGCACATCACAGACTAAGACTGATTGCCGAGTTTAGGTATATAGTGTTGTGCCGGGAAGTGAAAAAAAAGAGCTGGCAAGACTGACAATACCAACGCTAAAAACGGTTGGTAAACAATTCTAGTAGCACTCGACAGGAGATGGAAAATTGCCGAATCCTCTGCCATAAACAGAAAGACTAGGTTCTCTCTACAGGCAGCAAAAAAACAAGATCATACCTGCGAGTGAAAAAAAGTTGGATATTTAAGGTAACATAGGTATATTAACTTCACACGATGGTAGCAGCAGTTGGTCATCGTACCGACTTAAAGCTGCAGTACTCAGACGTCAGACGTATATAAGAATCCCCTTGCATATAACATCACTCATTACTCTGAGTTTTGGTACAACCCCAGGGCAATTACAGCGTGAACACTGTCACTTTGTCACCGATTCCATTTGCGAGATATAAGCCTAGGCCGGATCATAACTCAAGCAATGCGTTGCCCAGTCGTTGCGCGCGACTCCGGATAAACTATTAGTAGCCGTTCATCAGTCGGAGTACCGCCCAAAAATTGCTGGCAAAAATTTGTAATTCAATTTACCCCCGCCCTATTATGACCGACACGCAACTGCGAGCTGACGCGACGTGTGCACGTTATAAATAATTCGCACGTATCTCACTCTCTCGATCTTTGCAGAGGCGGAAGATGATATAGGTGCTATAGTAATGCGCCGCGTGATGATGGTTCTTCATCATCACCGTGCCTCGTTGTCGGTTGTCTGCGTTGGCCGATTGTCGCTGCTTGGGAAAAAAGGAGGAAAATTGAATTTTCGCTACCAAACGGTGGCACAGGCAGTAAGTTGTTTGGCCAGGCCAATTAACGAGGCGTGAATGGGACACAAAGTGACTTTGCATGAAATCAAACTGGCTACTGCGTTGCTTGGATGGTTTTCCATTAAGCAGGCGAAAGATAAACAAATTCATTAAAATTGTTTATTGGAAAACCAGTTGATATACGGTAAGTTATCCCAGTGAGCTTTTAAGTTATGGGACGGCCAGTCGGGTTTTTAATTTAATACCGATGGTAGTTGCGGCTATGGAGTGGAGCAGTATATAGAGATTGTGACGATAAAAGGTTCTCGACTGAAATTGGCGTATGCACGGGGGGTGCTCAAGGGCTTGCGCTCAACTCCCCAAACATCTATCCCAACAGCTTAGAGAGCTTTGAAAAATTAAGTCTCAGCCTGCTTTCCAACAAAAAATAAAAAATATCATGCGTAAGCTACTTCCAGGTCTCAATTCCCATACTAGATCATTCTGGGAGGAAGAAGCATTCCTGGATGATGAATCGATCAATTTCTTCACAGATTATTCGAAAACCGTATGGACGGTTTTGGTGGCGGTGTCTTCTCCGACAGACTAAATCTTAGTCTCTCATGCCGCCTTCCTGATCACTGTAGCGTTTTTCAGGCGGAAATAATGGCGATAAAAGAAGATCTATCTAGGCTGGCAGAAATCGTGATATCTGCTAACGATATCCGTATATTATCGGACAGTTAAGCTGCTATCAAGTGCCTAGAATCATTCTCTACAAATTCCATAACAGCCCAAGACTTTCGCTTGTCTCTCAGAGAGATGGCGCAGCAGTTCAATAGTCACCTCTTTTAGGTGCCGGGACATAGGGACATCCCAGGTAACTGCAAGGCTGATGAACTCGCCAAACACGGAACTACACTACCTTCGCTTCCAATTAAGGATTCCTTAGGTATTCCAATCGCTACTTGTAAACTCATAACAAAGCTGGATGCTATCGACAGAACATTTCTTAGGTGGACATTGGACAACCGACTCGGCAAGTCTAGCGGCAAAACAGATCTGGCCAGAGCTGGATCTAAAACATGCTAAGCACCTGATCTCCTTGGACAGGAAGCATATCAGCGCTACGATAGGTGTCATCACGGGACACTGTCTCAAGGCAGGCATGCAACTAGTCTTGGAGTATTTTCAAACGATCTTTGCAGAAGCTGTTTACACGAGGAGGATCAAGGAACCATTCTCCATGTTCTCTGTACTTGTCCCAAAAAGGAGAACTCCATTTGGGAGCGTTCTACTATAGTGATTCGAACGATCTAAAAAACACAGGCATGCGGAATCTCCTACACTTCATCAGAAGCTCCAGTAGGTGTCAACGAGTAGGAAGAACTAAATATGTGCATAGGTTCATATGGTATCACAAGGGACCTTATAATGATCCAAGTGTGACGGCTAGCCGACAGCCACTTTAACCTAACCTTACCTACTGTCGATTGAGACTGTCCAGAGGCCATCAAATGGATCAGTAGATTATATCTAAGTCACAACGAAGCACGACCAACGGATGGCGCGTATATTTTCAAATATATTTCCAAGTCATTAACTCTAGACATCTGCTACCCAAACCAAGCAAAAGCAATGAGTGGAAGTTTAGCCGTACAAGCTTCACAGACAGCCATACTACCTACTACTTAAGTCTATTGCCCAAAGGCCCGCTTTCTGATACTATACACATACATAGTCTCATACAAATACTCATACTCATAGTCACTTACGATTTTAAGTGGAACTTAAATTGCTATGAGCATAGTATCAGCAAACGGGCCTAAGTTGCATAGTACAGATAACTGTCTATTCTGCTGAGAGAAAGCAAGGATGCCACTGATTTCTTACTTACAGGAGTTTGCGTTTAGTCTGTCCGCATCTCAAGAGCCTTGCCAGATAGAAACAATTTTGTACAGCGTGTCCGCCGGGAAGGTATTCTACTTTGTTTGTTTATAATTTTTGCTTAAATGAAAGAGAATGGATCTTATATTGATAAATGTTTTACTTAATGTCGGTTTTATGTATGAAATACAAATCAGGTAAATGTCCGCCTCTGTTAGTCTCACAAATGCGAGCCCTTTTGAGCACATTTTTCATTACACTCTCACACATTTCACGCGGTTTTTCATTAATTTCATTACGAATATTTTGTTTGAGTTGCTCAAGCGATTCTGGTTTGTTTGCATAAACCTTGCTTTTCAGATATCCCCACAAAAAGAAGACCGGAGCATTCAAATCAGGCGACCGTGAAGGCCAATCAACATCACAATTTCTTGAAATAACTTGTTGTGGAAAGAGGTCTCGCAGTAGTTGTAGTGCGATGTGGCACCGTCTTGTTGATACCACATGTTAACCAAGCCGAAATCATGAAGTTGTGGCGTTAAAAAGTTTTCAATTATATCACGATATCGCTCCCCATTCACGTTTACCGTTACACCGTTTTCATTTTCAAAGAAGTAAGGTCCAATGATTCCTCCTGACCAAATTGCACACCAGACTGTACATTTTAATGGATGCAAGGGTGACTGATGAATAATTTGAGGATTTTCCATTGCCCAGAACCGACTTCTGTTTTTTCACATATCCATTCGAATGAAAATGTGCCTCGTCATTATGATTTTTTCATGAAAATCGGGGTTTGATTGATGGTTGATTTTGATAAAATGTTTTAACGATTGAAACACGTTGGTTTATCGAATATTTTTCCATAATAAATTTGCCATGTGCCTACTTCACGACTGCCAAATATGAACTGTCAAGACTGATGTTTACCAAAATGGCGGCAAAACAAAGAAGTATACCTTCCCGGCGGACACCCTGTATAAGAAGCCCAATCGTCAATGGAGGAGCTAACCGACGGTCAGCAAGGCCGAACTTCTGAGAAATTATCCTCTGAGCTTAGGAATCTCAAGAAGGATATAATTCTCCACAACCCCATAGTTCAGCCTCGTGATGGAATTCATTCACAGTTGAACAAGGTCTTAAGCGCAGCCTTCCATAAGCTTCAGGCGCATATATATACTCCGACCTAGCTCGCTTTGGCTTAATTATAGTCAGCAGCCATGATTATAGCATATATGAAGAACACAGGCATGCTTGACAAACGAAAAGTAAACTCTGGTGCTGTCGATTTATACAAAGACCCCCTGACCCCTTTTTGGGTGGGTCAAATGTTGGGTTTGTCAATTGCGCCGGGTAGATGGTGGCAAACTGTTGCGGCCATTTTATTTTAGTGGCTTCTGACTAGTCTGATTCGAATTCACCATGGCAAGGTAAGCGATTGAGCGTTACTCCAAATGATGAAATTTCAAAATCAGTGTTAGTAAGCGTTGTGCCCATCATTTTATGCCAGATGCGGTGACCCTCATCAGCTAACACCCGTACGTTAAAGAGGCGCCAGATCGGTGGAGAACATTTCCGCAGTCCGTGAAAGTGTACCGAAGAACCCAAAGCAAACGATTCCTCGCCGTGCACAATAAGTTTTCTTTTCACAGACTTCAACTTTGCAAACTTTGCATTGGGACTTAGGACTACACACGTACAAGACCCAACAGACTATCAGGAGCTCAAATACGAGACCCATTTTTTCCGCTGACTTGGGTTCAGAGCGCTTGGAAAACTAGCCCAATTTTGGCGGAAAACCCATCTAAAGCCACGAGGGTCGTTTTTGGACGAATGGGTATGTTAAGCAGCAAAATTCCCGTATATGGGACGCCGACAGCTCACACGGGGTTCACGTGAGATTGAACTACCGCATCCGTGATCGAGTAATACGTGACTGAATTTGTTATTGTTTTGCTTGTAAAATGCACAAAATTCAGTGACGTATGGCTCGCTCACGGATGCGGTAATTGGGCCCCAGGTCTCAATGTATCTAAAAAAAAGTGACTATTTGGTGCGGATTTTGAGCAGGCGCTGCCGCGTCATTGGTTCGTCTTTTTTTGAAAATTAAGTTGGTGAGACCATCAAGAACGATGCTCATCGATTTTTTCGGCCCAAATTGAACGCTGTGTAGGTAGACGACATAAAATATTGTTCCAGCAAAATGGGGCTACGCGCCACACACTAGACGCCACGATTAAATAATGAATTTTGAATTCGGCCCTATTTTGTTTGGCTTTGCTCCACGTCTCCAAGATGGACGTTCTGCATCAACGATTTGAGGTTATGGTTATCTCTCGCAGAGCTGATATGAGACGAAGATCGTGCGATTTGACCTAGCTGAGAGACTTCTTGTAGGGTTTCCTGAAGTCGCAGGTCTATGCCAATAAGCTGCAACCGACGGACGCCCTTAAAGACAACATAACCATTGCCATCGCTCGAGCTATGCGACAGAGTCATACAAAATTGAACCACTCGGATTTTTGCCGCAGTGGGAAGCAACAATTGAACGATGATATACTCGATACATAGTGGCACACATGGACCTTTCACATAAAAATATAACTTCGTTAATACCTTAAAAATAGCTTGTTTTATTCCATTTCAACCCTTCCTTATAGAAAAATTCCTTAATCAAAACATTTTCCAATTCCCTTTCCAAAAGAAAAAACTTTACATTCTCCAAATGAGGTTGGGAACTCGGCAGACTCCCAGAAAAAAATCATTACTGTGATTACATGGTCACATATAAGAATAAGGGCGAGCTTCGGAAGTGACTCTAAGGCCCGACCACTAAATTACCAACAATTTTAAATTGATTGAAAGTGATGTCAACATAGCTCAAGGCCCGCCAGCAAATGAGGCTCGCACAAATGCCACGCAGACCCTATAAATTGCCATCAATTTTCAGAAGGCTGTGGGAGAAACTTGTCTCCGCCATATAATAAGAGCGTCTCTAAATTACCCATTCACCTTTGTGCAACAGATTGTATCTCATACCCAAAGCCCAAATGAAATTATCCAAAAGAATATTTCAATTTGAGCACATCAGGGGAAGTGACAAATTACCCCGCAGATACGTATATCTCTCTTCGTCACTCTGTCCAGAGGAGCACCAACCTCAAATGGAAGAAGAAATTAGGTAGCATGACAATAAATTGCTATCATCATAACAACTATACGCGATGTAAGACAATTTGCTCCAAAACTTGAGAAATGCGTTTCCAAATTACCCAACGAATTCATTTTGATCTCCATCTCCACCTAGGTAATCGCGTCCATCTCGCCGGCCTAATAACATCATTTTTACCAACTCCCATCAGAGAGAGACCTAATCAAAACACCATCAGGCCGAAGAAACGATCGCCAGCAACAAGGGCGTGACGCGCCCTCTTCTCAAAAGTCGAAACCCAAAAAAAAAAAAAAAAAAATGAAGAAATGAAAAATGGGCAACGAAAAACCACGCAGCTAATCACCAGGTGTGATGAAAAACTGCTTGTATTCGGACCCTAATCTGGTTGGCCAACAAAAGGAAAACAGAAAACTTAATGATGATGGTCATGGGATGACTGCGACTGGCGATGGAGCAATGGCGACGGAGTAATTAGAATTTAGAATCGCCCATAAGACGAGCCGCACTTAACTATACCCGCCATACCCATATACCCACACCCATTTCAGATCACATTCACAATTCCATTTGGACAAACAGCGCGAATGCATTAAATCAGTTGCCACTTTCCGAGAGGTGGCTTTTGTCGGCGCGCCGACTGGTGCGCACTTAACGCGACAAACGACAGGCGGCCACCGACACGATTCGGATTCGGATTCGACCATTTTACACCTCACTCTGGAATTTACGATAATTTGTGTTTCTTCGGCGGCGGTCAAACTGACTGGCACCGTCCTCGCAGTGCGGATTAGCGAACAGCTCCTTTGAGCTGTTTATTCTCACACCTCCGGCTGTCACCTGTGCGTGGTGCTTGCTGGCTGGTGGTGCTCCCTCCGACTCTGAGGTAGTAATCTGTTCGCTTGTAATGACTGTCAATCGACAAAGTGGCCGCGAACGGATTTTTTCTTTTGTGCGCGGTCTCATGAAAAGGAATTGCACTTCATATAACTGTTTCCTTTTAGGAATTCCATCCCAGAAGAACGCACGCACAGTGGCCAAAAATGCACTCTTGCCCATTCCCATATAAATATAGATACTCCACACTGGGCTGACATTCGAAACCGTGAGATCGCGCTGCCATAGGGATCGTCGCATGACCCAAAAGGACCGTGGTCGTCGGCCAAAAGCGTCGTGTGTGGTCCAGCCAGGTAAGCCCGCAACTGCCATAACAGTCATCGAATGGGGGCTGCTTCTGCGCAGAACTGTTAATATGTATATCTATACCTATTTAGAGTACGCGTCCATTTAAGAGGCGAACATTTAAATTGCCGTGCGATGCGATATCCTTAATACTATGTTGCATGCCGCATGATCGATTGTGTGCTCAGAGGGGCATACCATTCTATACCCAGTCGGTGTTGGTTGCGTGAAGATAAATGGAAAGTAATTGAGAAACAAAATCGGGCAGAGGCATCCCTAATGAGGTTGCAGAGATGGCGTGTATGGAGATACGTTTGGATGAGTTTTGAAGAGTCCTCATCGATGGCTCATTGATAAGTGGATGAGGATGCTGCATAAAACGACTTTTGCGAATATAGTTGCTGATGAAAATCACTCGCAGTGGGAGGCTGTCGCGATCTCCCATATATGTTCCATAAGTCCCATATAGGACACGATGCAGCTTAATTTTTGGGCATTTACATATCTGCCTCTTGTTCGTTTTTATGAGAAAGTGCTACACCAACAGATTTTTGGAATTGAAGAACAAATTGGACTCGCTAAATCATCAAGACTCATGAGAACTTCAATCAGAACTCATGGCAACTCAGATAAAAATGTTATACTTCATTTGGCTGCGCATTTTTTATTTATTTCAATTTGTAACTCTCTTTTATTCGTGGTAAAGGACTATTCACATTGCGAATAGACGAATTGGGGAGAAATAAATCAATTTTACTGTATTTGTGAATTGAAAGTTTATATTTTTCCTACCACAAAAGCAGTATATCAAATTAATCTACCATCTAATCAAAAAATCCTGAGTCTTAATTGATTTAAGTAGCTGAATTTCCAATTATACATGCAACAATTTTCTCGCTAATTGAGAATTCTTGCCGCGAACTGTTACACTTATTTATAACAAAGAAAGTTAAAAAAAAAAATAATTAACAATGAAAATTAAATTAAATATTGAAAAACAAATTAAAAAAAAACAACAATAGATATACCGTGGTGGACAGTGGACACATAAATAGCACACTTTCCATCTCGTTTGTTGAATTACATAGAAAATCGATCTCTTACCTTAAAGTAACGGAACTTCTAGTTTGAACATGTGGCTATTGGAGAAAATAGATTCGTTACAAATTCTAGGTTTTTAATGTAATACTAATTTAAATTTAAATTTAACACACTTAAATATAGGTAAGTAAACTTTTTCAAATATTTAGTTTTACCTATTTGGACCTTGAATTCGTAATGTAAGAATTTTATTTTTTTACAAAACAGTTTTTTTTTGTCGAAATGATGCCTTAGATATAGGAAAGGACCACATTGTACCTACTACGGAGATCAAATCTCAAGGAGAAACGGTTGCAGAATTAGCAAATTTAATATGGTGTTTCAGAAAGCTTGTTTATAGGTAATGCAATTTGTCATTTTGAGAAATTTGGAACCGGTAGAAACGTTCCTAGAACTCCCCGCGCAAGAAAAACCACCATCACAGAAGACAAATTTATACGCAGATCCTGGGCTGCAGACTCTTTCATGACATCTAAGCAGATTAAATATATATATATTTTTTTTATATACTTCTCCCGGGAAAGGCGAACCTATAACGCTTCAACAGCGCCCCGAGATGCCTGCAGATTTATGTTTGTTCTGCACTTAAATTGCTGCAAATTGTAGTCTTCTGGAAATATATCCCCAGGAAGCGAGTTCCAAAGTTTGCTTGTCCTGTAACAGAAGGAGTTTTTGAAAGTTGATGTCCTCGCGGTTGTCAAGTGTACTGTATGGTCATGAGCATTAGCAGCCTGTCTTGTTGGGCGCCCAAAAGTTGCATTTCGAGGGATAATGTCTTTGAGTTCCTCAGAACATCTACCATGGAAGTACCTATAGAACAAGCATAGGTCAGCGACTTGTCTTCTGTGCACCAATGGTTGTAGATTCGATGTGAGTGTAGGGTCTCCAATGAGTCGAACTGCTCCTCTCTGTATGCTATCGAGCAGGTTAAGTGAATGTTTTGGGGCCGAGCTCCATATATGGGAACAATATTCCAAGCCTGGTCTAACCTGTGCTTTATAGAGAAAGAGTAGTTGCTTGGGGCTAAAGTACCTCTTTGCTCTAAATAGGTAGCTCAACTTTGCGGACGCCGATTTTGCGATATAGGATATGTGGTTCTGCCATGTGATTCCTGAATTGACTGTGACTCCTAGAAGGTGCATTGAGTCCTTGTGATGGATTGGATGGTCATCCATTTGGATCTGAGGAACTGTTGATGCATTTTTTCTGGAAAATGTTGTGAGCTGTGTCTTGTTTGCATTAAATACAACCAAGTTGTCCTTTCCCCACTTCAAGATTTTGTCCAGATCATCATTTAGAGAATTAATTTGTTCACATCTCTGATTGTGTGATGTAGCCGTATTCACAGGCCCACTGTTCGAGATGGAGGATATAAGAGTACTGTCATCTGCAAAGCTGTAGATATTATTATTTGTCGATCCAAGCAAATCGTTGATGTGGAGAAGAAATAGAGTTGGAGAAAGAACAGATCCTTGGGGCACTCCTGCATTTATAGCAAACGAATTGGATGATACACCATCTACAACAACTTGGATCGATCTTCCCAGAAGAAAATTTTGCATCCATCCGCAGAGTTGTTGTGGTAGTCCGTAAGACGCTAACTTGCCTAATAGGGCTCTATGCCAGACTCGGTCAAATGCCTTTGATATGTCCAAGGCTACGGCTCTGGTTTGAAGACCTTCGGTTCGTAACCATTTCAACAAACCGACTGCACTCTTTCGCTCCCCATTTTTTATGCTGCAGTGAGAACGAAAATGAAGACATCTTTTATAAAATTGTCTTCTAAGTCATCATAATAAATCATTTGCAATGCCTTGGCCTTATCTTCGACTTCTGAGATGCTTAGATTCGTCAGGTTGGTAATAAAGTAAAATTTATTGTAAAGTAATTTATAAGCATCCCGGCGTCTTTTCGGTTCTTCTGACAATGTATCAATTACTACCAAAAAAGTATTTATTCTAAAATTTTCACGGCCATTTTTTCGTTGCATCTCTTCACCTGTATTTGTCTCGCCAGAAAGCAGCTTACGATTTCGATTGCGTCCAAAATCTTTTTCATATTCCTGTTCCCATATTTCTATTCTTTATACTTTGATACGCAAAATAGTGATTTAGGAACATTATACTCATAACGAACGCGAGCCTTTAAAATATTAAGATACTTTGCATTTGAGTTATTTCTTGTTAATCTTGTTATCATCAGTGATTTTTTTTTTGCAAGATTTGCCGCCCTTAATATCTGGCCGCCCTAGGCCCGGGCCCTGGGCCTTAGGGCAAATCCGCCACTGTCTGTAACTTCCAGAACAATTAGACGATGTTTCAAACAAAAATTTGGAGTGCAAAATTGAGTTATAAATAAAATAAATAGTTGGCGCAACAGGTCCGGAGGGACCCTAGGTCTAGCTTCTCACAACCATTAGTTTTTGTGTGAGTTTTTCATTTTTGGAACGAATGGAAGAGATCTACAATTTTATGCCGACTCCAAACGGCTAATCGAGAAGCTCTTTCAGGACAGTTATAGGTACTCTCGGATGTTTGTCAGACGTTCGCGAGAGGTGGCGCAGTGGTTTACGGGATTCGAACCTCGACCCCTCGCTTAGTAGTCCAACCACTAACCACTAAGCCACAGCGCAAAATGGAGTTAGCTTAAAAAAAATATGCGAAAACTCATAAATTTTTAGAAAAATATGCTCTTAGCCTCTTGCCTACCAACCAACACACGTTTTTTTTTTTTTTTTTAATTTAATGAAACTTTGCAAGGGCAGTTGCTATATATACAAGTATTATTTAAAAAAAAAAAATTGTGCCGGAAAATTAGGACTTTCATTACGTAATTTGTAAAGTACAGCGGTACTCTATAAGGTACCGTTATGGTTTTTTTTTTATGTAGGAAATTGTTCTTCTTAATGTTCTATGTAAAGTACGGGGGAGGGTAGGAGGCTAGAGATGAGGTGAAGTTTTGTAGATTCGGGTCGGACGGAAAAAAATGCGTGTGGCGTCCTCCGAATACACACTCAAAACTATAAAACACGGAAATGTAAAGGTGTGGGGAGCCTTTTTTTTGGCATGGTGAGGGGCCAATTGATAAAATCGATACCGAAGTGGATCAAAACGTGTACACGGGCATCACAGAAGATCATATTTTTATGACTTCTTATGCTGATGACAATTTGACCCTAACGTGGCGTTTTATGCACGTCAACGATCAGAAGCATACTTCTCGATTGATAAAATCGTGCTACTTAGAAAGTAATTAAGTTTGCAAATGGCCAGCTCGATCTTCCGAATTCAACCCGATTGAGAATATTTGCAAGGACATTGAACACCAAATTGGAGGTAAGAATCCTAAAAAATTGAATGAATTTCAAAAACATCAGTAGTGCTTGATATTCAACATCAATTGAACGCTGCAGAAAATTAGCTGAAATGTCAAGCTGTTATAGCAAACAAAGAATTTCCATCTAAATTCCCGAGAATTTAAAGTTAAATTAATAATTTCGTCTTATGTGCTAATTGTTTATATTATGTCCAAGTAAATATGTGAACATTTTTAACATTTTGTTTATTAATTTATTATTTTTTTGTTTTTAATTTATATTGAAAATAATACCAATTTAATGACACCTCACTTTTCAAAATCGGTCAAAATGTTTGGGCTATAGGGCGTCACGTAGGAACGTACATAGGATACGCGCGAAACACATAACCCTCCCTGTGTCCAGTCGGGTAAAAATGTACTTAGCACTGTTTTTTGAATAAAAAATAGGTGGCGCAACAGGTTCACATGGGATCGTAGGTCCAGCTGAGACATTCTTTTTGTGTGAGTTTCCTTAATTTTCGGGAGGAATGTAGGGGATCTTCAATTTTGTGCAGAGTATCCAAACGGCTAACTTAGAAGCTCTTTCATGACACTAATACTCTCAGATGTTTGTCAGACATTCGGGAGAGATAGTGCAGTGGACAAAAACCTTAAGAAGTAGTTTGTCTTTTTTCGGAAATCGTACCTATGGGACCCTTCGCTTAGTAGTCCATCATTTTGAGGCCCATGTCCACCCCGGGCTGTAGCGCCACCTACAGTAAGTAGGTAACTCTAACTTTGTCATTGTTGAGCTTGGGCTGTGTAATCGCAACCGTTTTTTTGACTGATTGTAGTCCCTTTTCTGCCCCTTCGACCTTGAAGATTCTGCCAAGTGACTAAACAGTTTCAAGACATTTATTCAAAGATGACAACAGGGGAAACCTCATCCAAATCCATTAAGTGGAGAGATAAGCGCAGTCATACAGATAGGTGCACTGAATGGTAAATATTGCTGGGGCAAAATAGCGCCACCTGTCGGATTTGGTTCAAAAGGTATAAAATGTTTGATTTTCAGTGAATCCGGCGAGCACTTTTAGAGCCTTTAAAGACCACACACACATTCGGTCATTGCCTTTTATTTATATGCGCAGTAGAATCTAGTTTTATATCTGTTCATCTTTCTGAGATCCTACTGTAGATACAGGTACTGGATCTGGAGGGTGCCCAAATACTTTTGCTCAGTCTCGTTTCACGCTGCGCAATTTGTCGCTGAATCGTGGTAGATTCCCAAGGTTACATCAATATAGAACTACTCCATTTTTACATAACATCTTTGACACTTCCGAAATATAGGTACCACTTAACATAAGACACACGGACATACCCCGCTAGAGGCAAAACGACTTAAATTGATGACATGCCGGAATCGGCACCATCGTCGCTCGTCCGAGTAATTAACGTCGGCTAAGCGTTCTTTTAATGAAAATCCTCTCGCAATCACAGCGCGCACCCAAACCGCTATCGCACACACACATGTGAATCGGACGAAACTTGTTTGCGCGCCGGAGAAATGTGCCGCCAAATACGGAGGACGCTCCCCAAGTGATTCATCAAGTTCAATAGCAGCCGCATAAAAACCGGCACACACAGACGCATCTGTGTCTCAACTAAGCGCAATTGCTCCGCGAGCATGTTAACATATTTAGCGATTTGCAACGGCCATCCAGCAAATGGATGTGCGTGACGACTGAGGAAATGTGGCATTCAATTAGGATTGGCATTGCCACGGCACCATCTCGCCATATAGAAGTATCTCTGAAGCATCGCGCAGCTACCGCTAATGGTGTGCGGTGAAAAGTGGTTGCGCGCCGCGCGCTTCCCTATACATATACCTACACCGGTAGTCTGTGATGCGCAATTGGACCATTAATCGCGCGTGTGCGTGTTGACATCGGTAATTGAGATTCCTACGCGGTGCTAATCAATCTTTGGCAAACGCGTTCGACCCCAGCCCGCGCGCCGCAATAGATACCCACTCGTACTTATGCGCACTATTCTGAGAAGAGTCAGCCTGTTTCCCGATTGATAAACGGCTGGAGGTGCTAATAGCCTTGTACTGGCACGGCCACGACGCGCGGCGGGTCCACAAATCTCCACGAATGCCATGGCATCGATCTGAGCACGACACAGAGTTCGTTCCCACGACGGGAGCAGCACAAAGGTGACAAAGACAGCGCGACGAAAAATGCAAAGTGCCCAGGATAAGGCAATTCCAGAAGTTTTCTCATCTCTTTGTTCTCGCCACAGAGTATTATGTGCGCTGTGCGGTTCTTGCTGATTAACACCAATGAGAGGGCCCAATGCAAATCGCACCGGCAATTGGCAAGGGCAAGCGCGCAGGAAGAAGGATCCTCCAAATATGTACGGATGGCTCTCGTTCGTATATGAATAATAACGAGGCAGAGAGCGCAATTTTCCTCGGTGCATAAAACGCGTGAAAAACGACTTTCGGCCGATTCTGGTGAACTAACTTATCGAAGGTAGCTGCGATGGCAGCTCCTGGCGGCGGCTCCGGCACTGGCAGTTATACGATAGCATAGAATGGAATGATGCTCGTTATTATAGCTCGCGCGCCCCAGCAGCACCCAGAGCGGAGCGCTCTTATCAGTTCGGTGGTGTGCGCGCGGTGTTAGTTGCCTCCTTTCTGGATTCCGAGGAAATTTATGTGCAGCACGGCGGAAAGGTTACTTCCACACTTCCACACCAGCAGCATCGGGCAGGCAGCTCTGTGCGCGATAAGGATTGAAATATTAACACGAATCGCTGTGAATTGAATATGGCTGCCACGACCGACTGGCCGCGCGCACTGCATTTGCCAGCGTTATGGAGTCTCCCATGGTCTGTTTGGTGCCGTGGCTTCGGCTTGTAAGGATTGCTGTTTCCTTTTTGGTCATTTGTTTCTACATCACACGCGGTGTTGTTGTGTGCTGTGTGCTCTGTCTGATGGCTGACTGGCTGCGGATGAAGTGTGTGTATGCAGCGCAGTGTGAGCATGAGTTTATAAATAAATGGCGCATTTTGTTGGAACAGAGCATGAGTTTAGCTTTAATTAAATGCTCCACGAGATAAGGCTACACAAATGGACTTGGCGAAGCCATATTTGTGGGGTAATACTGTTCGCTGGGGCTGCGAGTTGATTGCTCTATATATCTTGCATTCCGCATCCAATCGGGCAATATGCTAATAACGCGCGAATTGGCTTCACTTGGTTCGAGGTTGAACGTTGAAGTGTGCAGTGTGTAGCTTGCAGTGAGCAATGTGCAATGTGCACTGTGCATGGCTAATACTATTAACTCGTTGTGTATCGGGTGCATCCAGTGCTATAAACTCTTGGTATGCCACTGCGAGAAAGGAGCCTTAAATGAGCGACAGAAAGCCAAGATAACCGACGAGAGGTTCGCTGATCTCCGAGACGCAACAATTCGTCACATCTGATCCTGGTCATCTACCAGCGAAGGCCCGCATACCTAAGTTTAAGTTGCATCTCCTTGGGGCGTACTTAGCAGACTGATCTCATCTGTGAATCGGACAGAAATCGTACATAAAATTCAGTAGGTACGTAGGATTGTCAGTCTTGAAAGCATTCAATAGCTCATCAAATTGCTATGGTCTTAACCTATCAGAGTGCCAATAAGGAGTGATGGTAAAAAGGCAAGTCCTGCGGGTAAATTCAAGTTCTTAAGCAGACGATCCATAGGAAGGTGAAGGTAGGACTATGACACCGACAATGATATGAATAATGCAGGTAAAATGCTACCGAACCCCCGTCGGAAACATTGTGGGCTTATGAAGCTCACAGTCGCTCAAGTTATAGTCTCAACCATGGACCGGCCAATTGGAAAATTTTAAACTGTTCCAACAATAACTGTCCTAGGTAGACCCTTGAAACATTTGAAATCGAATTCGTGATTGAAAGCAGTCGCAGGCGGTCTTGAGCCTTAGACATATGTATAAGAGAACTCCGAAGTGCTACCCTCTTCGTAACTTAAATCCCCAAGGATGAGGGTAAAGCAGGGTCCGCCACATTGGAATTTCGCCAAACAAAGTACATGGAATTGAATTGCTATTTAATTGCTCTGTTCTTGAACTTGTGCGCCTTTTCGGGAAATCGGAGATTTTGTGACCGACATAGATTTTGACATTTGAAGCACTTTTTTTTTTTTTGGCTCTTGGGAAATGTAAATTAATTGGACAAGCAAAGGGAGTTTTACCCTTTTTGACACATTTAAGGCCACTTACCCCAAGTTACTGGATGGTGTGCTCAATTTAACTAATATTAAATGGAAACTCTTCGATGATGACTAGATGTGGGTACCGTTTTTATATCTCTAATAAAAAAGAAATCTATCATATCAATTAAGCAATATATTTAATGAACCTTATAAATTGTTAGACCCAATATTCTTAGACACAGAATTACTAACTCAATAATCGGAAAGTGAATTCACTCCAAGCGACACACCACAAAATATCGAATATAAAAATATCAAAATATTAAATTATAAAGTTTTAGTAAAGCAAATTTGCCTGATCTGAAAACTCATTTGGCTCCATTTGACAGACTAAGTAGGTATATTTAGGAATAAAAACATTAAGGAGATTAACGAAATCCTCTTAAATATTATAAATGAATGCACATTTGTCCCACTGAAAAAAAAAAAAACGACGAAAAAGCATCTTCCGTGGTTTAATAAATAAATCCCTTCTTAATTTAAAAAAAAAAGAAAGAAGAAAAAGCAGGAAATAAATCTCATAAAACTTATATTAAATCGAAAAATCCTGAAAATAGGATCAAATTTGAAAAGCTAAGGAATGATTTCAAACTCTGCACATATATTCTTCTATCTATCTATCTATCTTCTATATATATAAAAAAAAACTTGCTAAATGTGTGTGTGACAGCCTACCGACTGCCACACACATCCGATTTTGATTTAGTTTTTTTTTTGTTGGTTAATAGACCATGCAGAGAAGGTTTATATATTAGTATGATCAATTTTTGAAAGAAGGCGTAGCCGCCATTCCAATAAATTCATTTTTGTACACCTTAAAAACAAAAAAAACTGGATAGAAATCGAGTAGTGACACTTCAAATACAAAAAAAAATATTTTTAATTTTAAAAGCAATTGTTGTTGCCAATTATTTTAATTATTTTCCAAGCAAATTGTTGTCAACAATTTTTTTTTTTTTCTTTTAGGTATGCCCCCGTAACATGTTACATTAAGTAACTTTTTGAAATGAAGTAGATACTTTGATTATACAAAGATGATATGGCCGACGATATTTTGCATCGAATTCGTACTGTGACATCGGATAATGAACTATAGATGTCAGATGAAATGTGCAACAAAGCTTTGAGTTTGATCGAGGATATGTGTCTGCTCATGAGTGGCAATTTGTTTTGAAATTGGGATGCCACAGCCAAATCGTTCAATGCAAGACGCCTTTAATAGAGAATTGGAGCTAGAAATGGACTTCGATCGAATCGCATTGAGTCAAGCTGTTCGAACAAATGTGCCAATGTTGAATAAAGAATAAAAGAAAGTGTACGATGAATTGAAGCAAGCAGTCGATAACGAAAATGGCGGAATTTTCTTCCTTGATGCGCCCGGTGGAACTGGAAGTACATTCCTGATTTCAATGATTTTGGCTACAATTCGTTCGAGATCTGGGATCGCTTTGGCCCTAGCCTCTTCTGGGATAGCATCTACTTTGTTAAGAGGCGGTCAAACAGCATTTAAATTGTCATTGAAACTGCAAGTGGATATGAAGAACCTACCTGCAACATTTCAAAGAACAATGTGATGGCGAAAGTACAGCAGCAATGTAAGATTATCATATGGGACGAATGCACAATGGCTTACAAACGCGCATTGGAGGCTCTGAATCGTTTACGTAATGATAAGCGACCTTTCGGTGGAGCAATGATCCTGCTATCAGGCGATTTTCGTCAAACGCTACCTGTCATTTCGAGATCAACTCCGGAAGATGAAGGCGTCTGCTATGGCGATACGTCAAGAAATTGCATTTGACAACAAACATGCGAGTTTCTTTACAAAATGACCAGTCCGTTGCAGAGTTCTCCAGGCAATTGTTGGCGATGGGCAATGGTGTGATTTCAGCAAACTTAATCTCCAGCCTGATTGAGTTTCCACAACATTTTTGCAACTTTACAACGACACCGAAAGAACAAATCATGAATGTTTTCCCGAATATCGCTCAGAATTATATTGACCATGATTGGCTGAGTGTAAGAGTGATTTTGGCTGCGAAAAACAAGAACGTCGATCATTTGAATTCCGCCATTCAAAACCAAATCGCTGGTGAGTTGCATTCATACAAATCAGTCGACTCCGTGATGGATGAAAACGGAGCCACCAACTATCCCACTATGTTGCGCAACCTAAATGAACCAAAACTTTGTAACGGTCAAACGGATCAAATATTATTCAAGCAACGAATTTTATTGGAAAATTCAAAGGCGAAGTTGTTCTTATTCCGCGGATTCCACTCATTTAGAACGATTTGCCGTTCGTATTTAAGCGTTTTCAATTTCCCGTACGTCTCACTTTTGCTATGACAATTAATAAGTCGCAAGGACAACCGCTGGATGTGTGTGGCATAAATCTTGAATTTTACGTGTCGGCAAAGCTCTCACTTTGTACGTGTACGCACCCGATAATAGAAATAGAACAAAAAATGTTGTGTACCATAAAGCACTTAAGTGAAAAAGCGGTAGGTTGGCCGAAAAATATTTGATTTTATTTACTTACATATTTAATTTTAATATAACATTGGAAAAAAAAATTAATTGACCAAATTACATGAAGCAGAATGAAGCGAAAGCTCGAAATTATTAGTTTCACTAGCTACATTAATGAATTTGGGCGGAACGAAGTTCGCCGGGTCAGCTAGTAAAATATAAAATATAAATATAAATATTTGACACTGAATGTCAGATAAAATTAAATAAAAAACTATTTTCGGTTTGCTTGATTATTTCTTTCCAATTTTGCTAGGCTTTCAACATCACTATGAATGAAACCTACAATTTCTACAATTGGATATATACTTAAAAGTTTATCCATGGATAGAATTACTGTCGTCCTGCAACACAATTTTTACCTAATCGACGGAATATTAAGTACTTATAAGTGGAAAGGGGTGCCGGTCTATTCGAAAAAATTAATTTCGCAAATTTTATTTCGCATTTATCGAAATAAATTTTGTTTATCTCGCCATAGTTGTTTCGCAAATTTCCATTCCGTCTTTAAATTGTGTTGCAACGTATTTATTTCGCAATGTTCTTCCCGCGATTTTCCATTTCCCTTATGATTAGACAGCATGTTTGTTGTTGTTTTGAAAGAATTTGTGTCGCTTTCTGTTAATTCCCATTATTCTTTGTCGTTATTTATGTAATTGACAAAATGGCACTTGGCACACAATTGTTTTGCAATAAAACTACATTAATTTTCATTTAATATAAATTTAATGTTCATATGGATATTGTTAATAGATTTTCGTAAATAAATGTGAATTGAATTCTGAAAAAAGAGGAATTTGAATTTTTTTGAGAATACAATTATAACATTAACATTTCATTATTTCTATCTTGCGTTGTGATTTGTTCGCATTTTGCAATTTCGCATTGTATTACTTCGCGTTTTGTTTTACAATCTATTACATCATAAGAAATTTCGCGGCAAAAATTCTTATCATGTAGGTAATGGATTGTAAAACAAAACGCGAAATAATACAATGCGAACAAATCACAACGCAAGAAAAAATTTTGCAAGATGGCAAATGCGAAATGATGTTCTTGCGATACGATTACAAAGTGAAATGAAAGATTGCGTAACGAAAATTGCGAATTGATTAAATGCGAAATAACTAAAATGCAAGACAACAAATTGGGAAAATGATCATGGCGAAATGATAAATTGCCAAAAAAAAAAAAAATGAGCGTGTTGACCCCTACCGTGGAAAGTACTAAACATGTTGCCAAATGAGTTTGGTGCAAGAGGCGCTCAGAGAAGAGCGACCAATTATTTTATTCTATGATTTGGTAGCTAATGCGCCTTTTGATCTGTGTGGCTTCTGACTAAGTAGCATTCGGACGGATTCTATTTTTAATTTTTTTTTTTTTTTTGGTAGCTCTAGCGTAGATACCTTTCTTTGCCCATTTATAGAAGAGAGATGTAATATTTGATTCAATGGAAGAGTAGCCTTTAAATATACGCTTCTTTTAAGATATCTAGTGTAGCAAAATTCGCACGGGCTAATTTCGCATTTATTCGTTCATAATTTGTATTATTTTCCTTGAAAAACAAAAGAGTTCCAGTGTGAACTGTCACTTGGCAAACGCCTTATATCTGAAATTTTCGGCGAAGCCGTTCGTTTAAAACAAAAAAAAATATATTAAATCGGTGCAAAAATTCTTCTTCTTCAAATGTGGCGAATTCAGTCTTACCGGTAAGCTAGGTCCGCCACAAAATCTCCCATGAAGAGCGATAAATTCAACAATAGAGCAATTAAAAAGCGATTAAATCCCTTGAACTTTGTTTGGTGAGAATCCAAAGTGGCGGACGCAGCTTTACCCACGTAATATGAAGCTAATATGCGCACACGCTTCGCCGAACTATTATGTACTATGTAAATTAATTCCCAGCAAATTATTTTATGCACCTGCTGAATAGGACCCATCTCACAAGCCCTGAGTATTAAAGTGTACGACTGGGTCATACGAAACTTTCTCATAAATATCAAGTTGTTGTATTTTTGCGATGTACGTCCATCTTAAAGCTCAAAAGCGATAGTGAATAAAGTAGAATTCCAAAAAATATGTGAATACCCATTCTTAAATAAATTACATTCCTGACTAATCCATATTTAATTCAAACGGTTGTACATATCAAACAGCCATCCGGATCCTTGCAGGAGCTGGAAAAGTGAAAAGGGCTGCACTATTATTTCCTCATCTTCTACATCAAATCAAGCCAAATCAAGCCAAATCAATTATTATGCCGATCATAACATATGGGTGTGAAATTTTTTGTGGCCATAACTGCGAAACAAAAAGAAATTTAACTGTGGCATTTAACAACGTCATCCGATACATATACAATCTTAAACGCTTCGATCACATATCAAGTTACTCGAAAAGCATATTTGGATGTAGTCTGTATACATATCTCAAGTATTGCGAACTTAAGACGTTAAATAACATAATAATGAACAAGGAACCATCGTATCTTTATGAAAAAATAAGTTTTGCCATCTCGTCACGATCGTTAATACTTGTACAGCCTAAGTTCACCTGCACAAATTCGGAACGTCAATTTTTTGTTCGTGTTATCAGACAGTGGAATGCCCTACCCCTAAATATACGAAGACATCGCGGTACCAAATATTTCGAATACGTTTTATTCAGACATCTAGTCAATAATGCATAATATCTAATATTTGTTAATTTATTTTATTTTTGTTTTCCTACGTTTCATTAATTGTTAATTTTAAAATTAAATAATGTAGTTTTTCTCATAGTTTTGAATTAAATATGTTCACTTATTTGCCTAATTCTAAATGTTTAATGTTAATAATTTCATTCGTTTAGCTTAATTAATTAATTAAATAGTACATCTTAACTTTTGCTACAAATGGACTCCAAGTCCAATGTAAAAGATATTTTTCAAGTCAATAAAATGTAAAATAAATAAAATGTACATCTCTTCAGTTTGTGCTGCAAATTCTTGTGGGGCATACCCAACCTACCGATTGCACAGTTTCCGTTTCTGAAGTTTGTTAGTGTCACAGCGGAGTCTCTTTTGTTGCTTAGAAGTCTGGTGGACCTATCTAGGACTAAGATCTATCCATAAGCTTAGAGGCGTTGCATTCAGGAAATTCTTTGTGAGCTTTGCCTTTCTAAGTGTATCACAGTGGGTAAGGTATTTTGAGAACCACATTAGTGCTGCCGTATACTTACCACCTATCAAAGTCAGCTGCGAGTCTTTCGAGAAAACCAAGCGCCGACTCCATTTGACAGATTCGTCCCATTGAATTTTGACAGCTGTCCTTTGCATATAGGTAATCGCGTTGCATCCACTCCGTTTTGTTCGCTGTGGAGTGTTTAAAAAATAAAATTCGATAGACGGTCGATCGAGTCCATTTAACCGATGCTCCCGAGTCCATGTGAGTTTGGAAAGTTGTCGTTGCCACATAAGTGGCTTTAGTATAGCTCCGTCTAGTTTAAACCGCATTCGCAGGCGTTTTTCCAAAATCAAAATACGCTGTACGGACGTCTTTGTCTACGAATCGAACGAAATTTATGACACTCTGACAATACTCGTAGGTCTGTTCCAAAATCTCGTATAGAAACTGTCGTTAGTACCGTCGCCTTTTCTATACTCTAGAAACATGGCCACATTCAAGGCTGATGTTGGGGGATTTCAGAACTAATGGGGGTAGTCATAAATCGTTCCCCTACATACCTAGGTCCGCCGCGTATGACTAATCCACTATCCACATCCAAAAAGCTCTGACCTCACTCTAGAGCTCTAGATGCCACTTAGGAAACTTTTCCACTGACAGGTGTTCTTTTGTGAGGCAACTCTTTTTCCATTTCTATAGCTCGCTGCGAACAACGACTTTACAAAGAGGTTATTTACCCATACTCTTCCGTTGAGGCAAAAAATGTGGCACGAGCTCCGAAATACCCAAAAATCCATAAACAACTATACCTACGCGCTTATACATATACTCAAATTGGGAGCACTTAAACGGCCTGTTTATTACCCAACATTTGCATTGGCATTATGCCGGCGATAACTTATAATTATTTAGAATAATTACGAAAATTTGGAGCAGTAGTCAAGCTGGAAAGGCATAAGCTTCAGCAACTGGTTTTCGAAAATTGACAGATTATACCTTTTACCAGATCCCGGCGGGTGATTTCAAAGGCACCCCTTCTCTAAAGCGGTTACAGGGTCCTATTAATTATACCCACTTGCATGTGTTGTACTGGCATCGAAAAAAAAAGTGTAATTAAGAAAACAATAAATATATTCAATTCATCGTGTGTGGTCGTGCGAGTGTGTATCGACTTAGACTCCGCACCTTTTGTATATTATGAGCGCACACCATCGATGGCAGTAATAATTGTTAATTGAATAGCATACACAGCCGCTCAGGGCCTTGTCTGTAGGGGGCCCTAATTAAGTTTCGTTATTTCTTAGCGCTTGCTGCTCTGGCTAATGAGTTCATTACAACGACGCCACACGTTTTAATGAGCTTTCGTCGGCGGATAATGTTGAAGTATACGATCGATTGACGGCGCGATTGGATTTCTTAAAATTGTGTCCGATCCTTCGGCTGGTGTTGTTGTAATCGATGTTTATCTGGATATGGTGCGACTATATCTCTGATGTGGTGTAGCATAGAAAGGTCGATGTCGCTGGCACTGGCGCACCCTACATCCACCAAATGGAGAGCGGCTTGTTGCAAAGCTTTTCGTTTATGACCGAAATTGTAATGGATGTATATCTGTGGCTTTGGCAATAAAACGTTATATTTTGGATAGGTACTTCTTGCAAGAAGTGTAAATTGGAAAATCGAGCCGGCTGCGAACAGCGGTGGTCGGATGAGGTTATAATTAATGCTGAATAGAAAAATTCCTTGACTAACTAAAGTGGCTGGTAAACTGGCGCCCAAGTAAGTAAATCGTTTTCCTTAGATGTTTGTTTTCCACGTAGTGGCAACACCTTTTTCAGTAGCAGCCCATTTGACAGATGACAGGTTATTTGAACTGTGTTGGCTTTGCCATTTTATAATGATAAATGGACTATCCCAGCAGCACCCTGGCAAATTGTGCAAATATGGCTGAAAGCGGGGTTGGTCTTGATATTTATTTGTGCCACAAATTTATGGTCAGCGATGGTACTCATTTGATAGTCGAATTGTTACGTCAAAGCATGAAAACAATTAACGGCGGTGCGTCTTCAAAGGTGTTTCTGATTTTTGCCCAATAATTTCAATGAATCTGTGGCCCCAATTCCGTCACAAGCGAGAACCTCATAGAAGAGCTCTATTTCTGGTTTCGTTTCTCAATTGAATGTCAATAATGAGACCTTAGTATGGGTAGCTGTCCTTTTACTCTCCCCCCATCGTGGGAGCTGATAACAACCACAACAGCAAGAGTCTTCTACGTATAGTCAACATGGGTCGACTTAGGTCAAACTTCACTAAATAAGACTCATAAGTCTTAATTCTTTTTGTTTAAGAATTGTTGTTTTTCGAGGGAACAACTCTTAACAACAATTCGTAGACATAGTCAGTATGTTTAACCCTTAAACATCAGACAGAAGTGCCAACATAATTTCAGTGGTGGTGTGAGCTCTTAAATCCAAGAAACCGTGTCCAAGAATGCAAGGTCGACAAAACGCCAGCATTCGTCCGACAAATATAGCAGTAGAAAAGCTTTACAAATGCCTTCCCAATGACAGACTGTTACGGACTGAACCACCACATCATTAGGCCTGCTGCTAAAGAATTCTCGGAGGAACGTTGGGCTGACCATATCATATATATGTTATAGCCAACAGCCCAGTCCGCCATTGGAAAGGCATTTTTAAGGCTTGATAAATACTTTACTGAGCTTTACAAGGTTAAAATTTACAAACCCTCAAATGTAAATACCCCGACACTCTGTTGCAGGACATGAAAATCGCCAGTTACTTTCAATGATCCGCGTTGAGGTATGTCACAGATAGACTTCGCCAAGCTGAGCCTAAAGCGCTTAATCTGAACTAACCAGGAATTTCTGTTCAATGCTCAAGGCATTATCTTCGTATAACCGTTTTAGATTGTATTGGGTACCTGCGAAATGTGGTATTTAGCAGGCCGACATTCTGACCAAGGAAGGAGCGGAGGCCCCACTTAATACAATGATTGAGGGTATAAGACCACCTATGTTCGTGACTAGAAGGGTTGTCTTCGAAAAAACCTTCCATAAAGTAGCCACAAGTCGGTCACAACTAGAAAGGCATAGGGTCGCAAAGGTACCCGCCATGGTGCCTGGTCTTTTGTGGGATCTCACAGCCCTACTCAACCTAACCTAACTTAACCTAATCTATAGACTGCGTCTCTTCATCAATGAAGAAAACAGTGAGGTTGGCTGCTTTTTAGCTGTTGAATAAGGGGATGCACCATTAGGAGTCTTCATGAGAATCCCGACAACCCTTTCTAAAACCAAACTAACAGAAATGCGGTAGACCGAGAACTTGCAGTTTAGCTAAAAAACCTTTACAATTTCTAATTTCAGCTCTTCCGACTTAAAAGGTTGAAATCTGCCAGCTAGGTACGTCAAATTAACGTCGAATCGACCAAGAACATTATTCCGATCCATGAAAGTGTACAATTTCTCGCTGTACACAAGAAGTCGGCCTTTCGCAGACTTCTACTTTGTGAAATTTGCATCAGGAGTTTGTGGTACACTCGTAAGAGAACCAAGTGATCCAGTCCGTCAAGAAATGTTTTTGAACACGTTCAGAGTCACAGTTTTTCTTTTCAGCCGATAACTGGGCTTGAACTTCTAAAAACAATTAATTCGTTAAAAAATTCCTATTCTTCAGGATTTGATGGTTTTTCGAATCTATTAATCAAAAATATTTCATGCTTCTTAGTCGATGTATTGGCATATATTTTTAATAAAAGCATATTTTCTGGAGTATTTCCTAATGCACTCAAATGTGCTGACATACAACCTTTGTTTAAAAAGGGATCTGCTGATGAATTGTGCAATTATAGGCCTATCTCACTTCTACCTGCTATTAGCAAAATTTTTGAAAAAGTTATAAAAAACAGGGTGGTGGCTTTTTTGGAGAAATCTAAATTCTTCAGTTCATTTCAGTTTGGGTTCCAGAAATGTAGATCTACTGAAGATGCTCTTCTTCGTTTTTGCTCCCAGATATTGGATAATCTGGATAAAAAGAAAAGTACAGCAGGACTGTTTGTTGACATCACTAAAGCATTTGATATGGTTAACCACGACATATTACTTCGCAAAATTGAAAATGCTGGATTTCGTGGTTTTATTTGTGAGTGGTTTAAATCATACCTTAGTAATAGGTCTCAGAGAGTGAAGATTGATGACACCAGGAGCGATGCAAAGTTAGTAAATATTGGTGTTCCTCAGGGTTCTGTTTTGGGACCAATACTGTTTTTAATTTATATTAATTCCTTGTTTAACTTGCCGTTCAAGGGATCACTGACAGCATTTGCGGATGATGTGGGATTTGCTTATGGTTCAGATAGTGGTTTGAATCTTATCGCAGATATCAATCTCGATCTTCACCTCCTAAGGATCTGGTTTGCGGAGCATAAATTGATTATCAGCGCAAAAACCAAAATAATGTTTTTTAGTCTGGTAGCCCAAAACAATATTGAAGCTGATGTCTTCTTTCATGCAGCTGATTGCCTAAGATTTCCACTTTCTCATTGCACTTGCAATCCAAGTCTGTCTTCTTGTTCTTTTGACAGTAGTCTTAGTTGCAGTAATAAATGTTTTAAAATTGAAAGTGTTACTGAATTTAAATACTTAGGTCTTACAATTGACTCAAGGATGAGCTTCAATATCCATACGCAAAATTTGACAAACTACTTTCGTGGCGCCCTTAGGCACTTTTACTCTCTGCAAAGGGTTTGCGGTACTCAACTTTTGTTAAAAATCTATTATGGAATCTTTCATTCAAGATTGCAGTATGGTATTATCTGCTGGGGAGGAGCTTATTTTAATAAAATACAACCTCTTTTGTCAATTCAAAAACATACTTTAAAGATAATATGCCGAAAACCTCGATTATACCCTAGTTTTCCATTGTTCAGAGATTTGAGGATCCTTCCAGTCCGTCACTTGTACTGCTATAAAGTGCTTAAATTGTTCTTTATGAGATCAGGGAATCGTAATTATAGGATTATCAATACTCATAGTTTACGTGTTAATACCTCAAACCAAGTATCTGTACCCATTTTTCGTACAACAGCGTTTCGTAATTCTTATTCTGTTGCTTCATGCCGTTTATTTAACCAACTTCCAATTTTTGTAAGAGTACTTACACTTCATCGTGCTTTTGTAAAACATGTAAAAAATTGGCTCTTTTGCTTTGATCTCAAGGATGTGGAATCTTTATTTCTTGTTCTTCGTTGATGTTGTGGTGAAATATTTGATTTTTATAATGTTATTTCTTTGCAAGAGTACATACCCATACCTTATTATATTTAAATTATGTTTGAGTTATATTTTATTGGGTCACCCCACCCATTTCTTTTTTTCTTCTTTTCATTTAAGTACATTCTGTTTTATATGGCCAAGTGGCAATATCTCTATTTTTTAAGAAATACAATTGTCACGATTATTTCTTTTTGAAAATGCAGTATCATGTTTAATTATTGTAATCATTTGTAATCAGTTTTTTAAAGAAATAATAAATAAATTATCTATCTATCTAAAAAAGTGATCCAGGGGCACAAAGTTAAAGACAACGCCGTTTGTTTGTTGACCGGGAATCGGAGAGTCTATAAGATGACCAAAATTTCGGCAAAAAAAAAATCATCTTTAGCGATGCAAAGCATTTTTGGATGAATTGCTACAAGCAAAATTCGGTATTAGTTACTGTTTGGTGCTAATTTGGCCCGGTGGTTGCAGTAATTTTTAAAGGGACAGCTTTAACTTTGATTACAGGGAAAGCTTACCAGGTTCCCTCGAGGTTCTTACCACGTACCGCAGAGTTAGCAGGCTTTTAGATATCGAATCTCCTATGGACTTCGTCAGGAGCACAAATTGGTTCCTAATTCAGCCTGTAACTTGACGGTTTTGACACATCATTTCTCAGTCAAACTCTAACAGGGGCGATTCAAAATAGACCTTTTGTATAGCACTCGGAGTGGACGTGTTGTGTTTTCATTCCATCACAAACCTCTAACCTATCCCAACCTATGTCAAAAGTCTGGAAAAGACTAGTCATCCGTAATGAAGGCGCAAGAATGAAGCCTGCAAGTCGCTGAATCTCCCACCTAAGAAGACAATAGAGACAATAAAGTAGTAAGACCTTGTCAGTCAATATAAGGGAAGCCTTATACAAGATCCTTCTGCCCACAATCCTGCTTTCCGAGTATTTTGGGTTCTGTTTGCGATGACGTGATTTGGAGAAGGCCAGTCAACGGACAACTCTGCGGGCTGTGCAGCGATCTGTTTGAATCCTTCATCTAAGTCATCGACTTCAGTGCGGATTGGCCCTTCGCCATATAAGAAGTTATTTGGAAACGCAATATGAGGTAGTTGGTTTAAAACCCCGCTAATAGGACGATTTATTGGTGTAAGGACGGTCAGAAAGAAACGGAACTATACACAAATTTATTTGTGTTTTAGCCTTTATTTCACACCAGACTTAGACAAACATAAATAGGGCTGTAAACGTCTCAAAACTGTACATAAAAACATGAGTAAGAGTATACATATATACAAAAATGTCCATATAGATATAGAAGAACTTACAGTTGATAAAATACAAATTGAAAGTGTCGCCGCTGTTTTTTTACATTGGTTAGACAACTAAATTAGTAAGCGTTAGGTTTAGGAATCTGGTTCAGCTCCCTGTCTAAAGGTGTCAGAATCAAAAGAGCTTTGCAACGTCCACCGCATATTGAACTCATATCAGTTGAGTTTGACTAATTTTAAAGAAGATAGCTGCAGAGGGAGTCTGAAACGCAACTTGAACACTGCCAAGTCGCCGTAGCACATGTCAAACCCGTTCCCCATTGATATCGACATCCACCGCAGCATCACAACAAACAAGTTGTACCAACGCCGGGTGTCACCTTCTGTAAACCGTGCTCATATTCAAATTGAGAAGCGTGCCTTATCATCTCTCGCCACTACCACCATACCAGCCGGCGACAACGCATGGCATGAGTAATGGCCAACGGGCCACCCAGTCGCACCGGCCGTGTAAAAAGGATTGCCTTGCGTACATAAATGTCATTCGACCGCAGGGAAAATGTCACCGCAGCCCTAGTAAGATTTATCTGCCCACTCGTCTTCACAGATTAACCGGATAGGTCGCACTCAAATCCTGGACGACAAACGTGCGCCTTCTAATCCGCCTAAGACGCAAAAGTTTACCAAACAAATATTGTTCGTCAATTTTTGGGAACAAATTTAATTCCATCCGTGCAAGAGAGAGTCTCTCTCTCTCGGGGCAAATCGATTAAACCGTATGAATTTTATGAAAGGAAACGAACGACAATTGGAAATGGTGTGTGTCCTTTTTGTGCTGCCTTAATCAAATTGCCCAACTGAAGGACAACAGAAGGAATATAATGCGTGTGCGTTTATGTATCTGCAGAGAAATGCCATAGCCTTCACCCATTTTGCAGGATAATGATCAACACCGCAGGACACACTGTCAAATTGTATAAGCTGACAATAAACTGCCTACAAACAAAGTGAATTAACACAAAATTGCTGAAGGATGTGCATGTTGTGTGGACCTCGCTGTCCGGGTGGCATAGGTGTGCCTACCGTCGGAGATGTTTTTAATGTTTGTGGTCACCACAAACAAAGAGAGCGAAGAAAATGCCAAATTTATGATCCTGGGCCTCTAGTTGTTATACATCGTCTACTACTTTTACTGCGATGGCCTATCTGATGTGAGGGACGGATGTGTCCTTGGACATAAGGTGTGTGTGTCTGTTTTTTTAATTTTAGACTTGTCATTTGAGTGAGTGCCTCGGCTATGGTGTTCTTTAGGAGAGTATTTATGGGGAATATCCTGATTCGTACTAAGTGCGTCCTTGACAGCGGACAGAATGGTCGTTCGATGTACACATGTTGGGTGGCTAATGGAGGAAGGAAACAATGTTCGGTAGCCCGATTTGAAAAGGATAATTAATGCGAAAATTAGGAAAATCGATTGAAGTCTGCCAAGGACGTGGGAGTTTGAAATTCCATCGGAGTCGAGCTCTACTGAGGGTGGTGCGAAAAGTAACCGTCCTTGAGTATCATTTGAGATTAGGTCTTTATGCAGGACATGTCGACATGCCCTATAATCAATTTTTTGCATGCCTTTTAAAGAACGACCAACGTAACTGCTTGCAGAACCAAACTAGCTCTTGTCTCAAGGTCTTGGCCTATGACTGGGAGCGGCTTTTAACCCAGCAACAAATGGAAACACACTGAGTTGTTATGTTGATCAAAGGGCTCCGTCATGGTAATCGGAAATACACTTAGCGGCATCTTGTTCGGCACCATGTTCGATCAGATCAGTAAAAATTATGACATATATGTCCGCAATTTGGAATGGATGTCTTTATGTCTGCACGCGACGCAGCGTTTTGGAAAGATTCAGACTTAATTACAAAAAAAGAACTTATTTATATGTACCTAGTCTAAGCAATAAAGCCTGCTGTAGAAAGGTTCGTTTGTGGAGTTGATGTGCTAACTGGTAACAGAAAATCGAAAACGAATAAAATGACATATTTCCTTTGGGAAGAATTCTTCAGTTTCGTTCGTGCCCGACCTCAGCATTGTGTTTACTCCTTCTCTGTATGAGAAGTCAACCGTTTAACCACCGAATGCATTCCTTAAATTAAGGACTTCTACTTGTTAGACAGTCGTTAGATCCAGTGGCGATTCCTTGTCTTAAGCTATGGGTTAGCTACGTGTTCCGGGGAAGTTTAAAATAAAAATAAAAAATATAAAATAGTTTTTTTTTTTTAAACTATAAAAAAAATCCATTTAAATTCCATTGTAAAATTCCTCACTTTCTTTCAGCTCTTTCAAAAACTCCTTTTGTACCTGTTGGCTGTACAGAGTCTGTGTTTTCATAGAAAAACAGTCAACTCGTTCTTTAATTCAGTGAATTCAAATATGTTCGGGTAGCTTTTAATTACTTTTTAATTAATTCTTCAGGAAAATTGTTTTTTTTTTTGGCGATAGTTACTAAATGGTTTCCCGTTCAGTAAATAGAAATATTTCAGTTTTTCCAGCTAACCATGCGTAAAGGGAATACTGATTTTCATTAAAGTGTCTATTATACTCTCTATTACGGTCCTTATGCGTTGATTTTAAACCTGATAGCTTTGGGCACGATCGACGATCGCGTTCCAAATGGTTTCTCTAATACCAAAAAAAAATCACCCTATTGGAAGAGTCTCTTATTTTTGCAAATGGCCGCCAATGTCAAATCTGTTTTGACATTTGCGGACTAGACAGATGTAGAATACAAGTGAACAAGCCATGGAGCGATACACTCCCCCAAGAACGCGGAATAATTTTGAATTTTCGATTTTTCGACCAAAATCATAATGAGCGATGAGGCTCATTTCCACCTCAGCGGGTAGGTGAACAAGCAAAACTATCGCTTCTGGGGCACCAAAAATCCACGAGTAATGCACGAGGAGCCATTACACCCGCTCAAAGTTACTGCATGGTGCATGGGGCCATTTTTTTCGAGAACGCCGCTGGTCAAACGACAACAGTGGACGGCGCGCGCTATAGGGCCATGTTAACAGAGTTTTTTCTGCCGCAATTGGACGAATTAGGACTGGAGGTCATGTGGTTCCAACAGGACAGAGCTACGGCACACACTGCGCAAGCCACAACCGATATTCTAAAGGCGGCGTTCCCTGGTCGCCCCATCTCTCGTTTTGGCGATTTGCACTGGCCCGCAATATCGCCCGATTTAACCGTTCCATACTTCTTTTTTTTTGTGGGGTTTTTTGAAGTCCCGTGTTTACGTGAACAAGCCCGAGATCCTAGAAGCCCTTATGGACAACATTCGACACGAGTGCGAGAATCTGTCGCCCGAAGTTCTCGCCGAAGTGATGAAAAATGCCATAAAACGAGCCCGTATGGCAATTAATTGTGACGGCCGATATAATCTTCTCGACTTGACCAATAAAACTCGAAAGGTTCAAACAAACATAATCAAAAAACAGAATCGATGTTTTATTTAGAAAAAAAAATGAGAGCCAAACAATATCGGATGACTTCTTTTGGTCCACCTTGTAGATCTTCATTTATGGATTTTGTTTTAGCAGTTATTGTTGCAGATGCCATTTTATGTCTAACCTATTATTTATCTTAATAATTAGGTACATGTTCCTATTCAAAAAATATGAGACAAGCAAATAAAAACATAGCATTTGCTTTGAAATACGAGAAAGTAATTTTCCCTTATTTATCGACAAAATTTTGTACCTATGGAATGAAACAAAACTAATGTCTATCTTACAATAACTGTCACATTAGCCGTTGGGGACTTTTTGCATAAAACAAAGTTATATGAATATTTCACTATGATCTATATAAAATTACTCTTCTCCCTTTGCATTACTTCCATCTCACTTCTCACAAAAAAAAAAAAAAAAAAAACTAGAAAGCACCACAAATATATTATTTACTCATATTTATAATCCACGCAAATAGGTATAAAATAATAAATTACAAAATTTTGCACTTAACTTTTAAGATTCTTAGCTTACTGCAATTTCCCTAGAAAGAGAAACATACGAAAGTACAAAAAAAAAAGGACGAAAAGAGAACGCAAACATTGTGCTTGCTTACACAATACACATTACAATACATATACAATACAACCCACTTTCGATTTAGCGCAATTGTTTGCGCTATCCTTCTACTTATTTAACTGGGCTTTGCTTCGACTGGTAGTCAAACACCCTCATATAGATTGTATGAAATTTGGTAGCGCAATTTCTTGCGCTAAAATCCTACAAGCTACAAGCGGGAGACATTTTTTAAGGGAGTTTTGGATTGTGCGTGGGCACTGTGTGTGTGTATGCAGGGAATATGGTATCGCAAATTTTAACGCTAAAGAAAATTTTAAGAGAACATTTTTGTATGGGAGAATGTGTTGTGTGTTTGGGTAGGAAAATATGATTTGGAAATAATGTAGATAGTTTTATTATTTAGTATTTCATTGTTTGTTGCAATTATTAATCTTCATAATAATTTTAACTTCGTCATTTGTTGTATTTTGCGTATAAAATGTATTTCAAAGAATTTATTTTCTTGGCATATTTTCTTGGTTTAGCGCCGCTAAACTAGCTAACTGAGAGGAATCGCCACTGGTTAGATTAGTAGATATCACTTATCGCGCTGATCTCGCGGGCAAACTTATTTTCCGTCGCAATCGATGGACAAAAAAATAAATAAATAAATAGCTGGCGCAACAGGTCCGTAGAAAACTAGGCCAAGCTTCTCACAACAATTCGTTTTTATGTGAGTTCAAATAGGTATAAAATATTTTTATTCTTTAAAATGTTCGGGCCCCTCAGGGATACCCCCCGCCCCGACCTCCCTGGCGACGGCCCTGGCTATACCAAACAACCTAGCAGCAGAGTTGTAAAATGTAACAAGAACATGCGCCTACTTTTTGTCAAATTAAACAATTCCCGCATCTACCCTTCCACCGTACACTTCCCAGCAGTGCTACGTCAACAAGGGAATATACCATTTTATGGGAATTTCGACATCGAAAGGGATAAGCCTTATGATTTTGTAAGGATTTGTTTTGTTTATGAAACATGCCTATTTCAATTCGTTACGAAAACAATAACGAAACTTAATAAATATTTTTAATTTCGTTTCAAAACTTTAGTACTTCACTGGGCCTATAAATTTACGAAAGTTTGGTATAAGATGGTTGTAAGCGTCTGAGTAATATCCTCTCAAAATCTTTGGAAATAATTGAAAGAAGCTAGATGGGTCTATGAGACTTTTTTTCACTCGGTGGTTTGCTTGCTTTTAGAACTGTTATGACTTCCGCGATTTTCCATAGACTCGGAATGAATTATTGTAATCTGATCGCGGCGTTCATAATGTGAAGAAGCTTAGTTAAAGCTTTCCGAGATAACATTTTTAGGAGTTCACCTGTAATCAGGTCGTAATCCAGAGTTTTTTTTTTTTTTTGGGCTTAAGTTTCGTTTATTACTTTCTCGAGCTTGGTGAGTGTAGCGTTTATTACTATATTATTTTCAGATGTTCGTCTGTCTGATGCATAAATATTTCCTTCACCAGTTATCGAAACAATAACCTTCAAATAATATTTAGAATAGGAGGCAAACATTGCAAACAAAATCTTGACATCGAAAATCAGAGCACGGGAATTAGGGCCAGTCAGTTCACAGCTGGTTAAAGCCTTGGTTAGGTAACCACAGGATTAGGTTTACTCATGATTATAAATCAGTGATAACCAATGAGTGTTTGTTGGACGTTTTTTCACTTCGGTCACCAAAACATAGCTTTGCAACAAATCGTTCCATTTTTCCAGTTTATTTGTCATTTAGTGATTGACCGAGTCCATGGTTTTATATATTTTGTTCGGGTCCGTTTGTTTTTGATAAGCAATTTATTTAGGTAGGTATTTTATTAATGTATTTGTTTTTATTAAACCTAATAAACACAAAAATGAATGTCATAACCAAATAATACAGGCATTTTTTAAGAACTAAAGAATGAAACTTTGTAATTGTGAGTCAATAAGCAATTTTTTGAGAACAAAACCGAAATAAAGCCAAAACTAATTAAATTTTAGGACTCATGTTAATTTATTTAACGACAATCGCAATTTTTTCGTTCTCTCAATATTTTCCCTAAAGCGTGTGCTTTATCTCAATTTATGAGAACTAACGTGGGCCAAAAAATGTTGAAAATAATTTTACTTCATCCTTTGTATCCACTTTTTTGGCGTCTTCTGTATTCTATAATTATGTGTCAATTGAAAACGTCAACGAAACCGATGTGAACGATTTAATGTTTCCCTCCATTCTATTATTTGCATTTTTCTCTTTGTTCGCACAATACCTATTGTACAAAAAGTTTTGTATATCAGCTACTTATAAATGAATAAAAATAAAAATTAAAATTAATTAAATAAAAAATGTTTAACAAACGAAATTACAGAAAATCAATGGTTAAATCTCGTTAACCGCTCAAAATCGGCTGGTTATCGATTTCTTTACCAAACTACAACTGATTCTCTGGTTAATATGTTGCCGAACAAACACATTCGATGGTTACCAGCTGAAATAACCGATGATTTAGATTAACCAAGATTGAACAAACCGGGTCTTAACTTAGTTAGACCTGGCAATTCTATACTCATGAACGCAATAGAAATACGGTCAAGTTTCCCGACAGTTAAGTCATACGTGCGGGGAGTAAAACGCGTTAGCGCCAGTCTTTTAAAACTCGGTGCTCTATCCATCGTACATCGACATAATTATACTGGCTACAGTATTGGACTCAAATAAAAATCAAGATAGTCCGACTTTTTCGGATAGATAAAGATAAAGCGACAGAAACACTGCGTGGCAAGGCAACGACAAAGGAACGAGTCTTCTGTGGTAAGCTATGGGTACACAGGCTCATACCAGAGAGATCGAAAGGGGAGTATGGCGAAACACACGTTTAAATGGCTCAGTTCTTGGCGGTTACAGAAAAGACATCTTTCTAAACGCAGACATTAAACCACTCTAAAGTGTTTGGAAGATTCACAATACGTCATAAGTCGGCGTAGATATTCCTTAAGTCAATTTTCCATTCTAAACAAAAACAAAAAAATCCTTTATGTACCTATTATTCGTTCACGGAAAACGCGGATCGACCCCTGATTTTAACTGACGATTTTTACTTTCACAACAATGGGTTTGGTTTGGACTTAATTAAATAACCAAAAGGTAGGTACTTTCGTACGTAATTGGTACTCCTTCTCCCACCTCTAAGAGTTATCCCAGTGTTTTTGTCCGATGTCCTTAGCAAATGCATTTAGGCAGTGTGCCCAGCGTTTTAGTGTTTGGTATGATTTTTGGACTACATACATATATGCAAAATGGGCTAATGTTCTTTGGTAAGTGGATATGGCATGGCATTTGGAAAGTATTGTTTAATATGTGTGAGTTGTAAAAGATTTTCAACAGAACCTAATTCTACACACTCCGTGCAATAATCGACCTTGCTTTATAAAATTTAAGTGACTCTGTCGTGATTTGACGCCATTTGAATTTTTGTATGGGCCCAGTTGAAGACCGATGTTGCTGCCAAGCCAGCCAAGATACTTACCTGAATGAAGCTGTACCTATACTTGTTTTAATTGAGCACCAAACTTTGTTTATTTGGTAGCAATTTGAAAGGAAACTATGTACAATCAGAGACTATGGTGCACCACCCTTGGCTACAACAATGAAGCAATATATGGAGTAGGTCCAAAGTGACCTCGGTTATTTAGATACCTATTACCTATACTCACCAATCAAAATCCCAATTTGTCTACGACTCTCGTTATGAAATCCTCTCATAAATAGCATTTTTACGAGCTCTTCTATAGGTAAGTACCTAAAACTTAAAGCCCTTCAAACAACCTTACTGCACATTAACCAATTTATTATGAAAAACCAATTAGGGCGGAACAAGTCACAGTCCCAGAACTCCCTTCGCCTAACTTGCCAACGAAATCCATCAATTTAGGTATTGAAATTTGACATTCCTTCCTTTTTAAGCGAGTTAGGTAGGTAGGTAGGTACCCACTTACAAACACAACTCCAAACAAACAAGAAACAATTAATAAAAAGAAAAATGAAACAATCTCATGTCCGTGATAAACAACAAAACATGAAGAAGTGATTATTCACAATTGAAAACGTCAACAGCCGTATGCCGATTATGACGGCAAACATCCGTGAAAAACCATTCACCGTGTGGTGTACATACCTACATCCAGAACTCACTTTTACAGTCATCGCCGTACGTCATTATGTACGCAATCATAAAATCCGATCATCAGCGTTTGTTGTGCGGGGAGAAGCGACAGCTCAGCAGCTCAGCAGCTCAGCGGCTCACAGCAAACATGCTAATAGTAGTTATAATGAATTTAGTGACGCGTCAACAATTGAACAAATTAAAGTTCCCCCTGCGTTACACACAATTCAATCCGCAATCGGAACGCACACAGTAAACTGATTTCGCGCCATCATCAACGAATTAAAATATCCCCTCTGCTAGTGAGGAGACTGAGTGAGTGAGCGAGCGAGCAGACTTTTACTGCATTCAAATCGACCGCAAGCCGCAACTAGAGAGACAGAGCAAGAAGGAAAATTCTCTCCCTCATTGAAAAAGTGTTTTTATAGAGAGTGATAAACTGAGAGCGCTATAGCAACGCCTACCTGGCAGCCTGGCACAAATAGTTGAACGCGCTTTGGCAACAGCCATTGCTGGGCATTCTTCGGTCGCTGGTGTGTGCCAGACAGAGATGACGACTTGTGGAATGTGCCCTTCTTCAGCACTCTAAATGGATTGGTGGAATTGCTCCTGTTGACGGAGGGGAAACCGATGAATTGCGGTCCAAGTGTGGTTTCTAATCACGATTAATGGCCGACGCCGATGAATTTGGATCGCAGCAGTAGGAGAGAGAGAGAGAGAGGTTGTACCGATGGGGCGCCGGCTGGAGGGAGCATGGAGGTGGATTAATTCATTTGAAGCAAGTTACTGAGAGTGGAATGTGGAAGTTTATTCATTTCGCCGTGGAATTTTTTGAGTTCCGTTGTTTGTCGCTTTTCTTGTCTTGTCAATTGTCAGTCTGTGGAATGAAAAGGTAGACGTATAAGTTTAACAGCGCGCCAAAGTGGTAGTACCAGATAGCAGTAGGCCAGTGAGGAGAGAATGCACTACGGATATCTGATTTGGGATCCACAACTGAATTTCAGTTTCCACTGGAGTGGAATGAGGTTTGAAATGGAAGTCGAAATGCTTCTGTTTCCTTAGTTTGCGACGAATATAGACGACTACCTTGCTACTTGGAATTCGATGCGATTATGACCTGAAGGTGGCTAGGATGCTCAGTAGGGAAGGGACCATTCTTTTCGATTTTTACTTGGCACTGCGGGCTTGAAAATCATCAACATTATTACTGAAGTAGTCGTCTTTGACCGTCGTATAAAATAGAAAAGATAAAGGTAGGTAGGTAGGTAGGTAGGTATAATCTTAGAGAAGCTTTTATACCCCCATTTCAGACTTTATTACTCAGGTGGTTCTCTTGAGAAGGCATGGATAAACACTGAGAGATATCAAACTTTATTTTAATTAATAAATGCTCCCCAAAATTGGTTGCTTTTAGGTGGGACAATGGATTAGGTACTTTCAGTGATGACCATACATATTTAGAAGGAATTTTCAGTTACGAGGAACCATTCCAATTCGCCCTAATTCAAGCCTCTTCAAAATTACGGATTATGTGTCCGTTTATGACGAATTTGCATATAAAAAGGTAGCTTCTGAAGTTTCGCATAGGATATTCGAATTTTGCTTGTTAAATGAAGGAAATGTGATTTTGATGGACCAAAAATTTGTCATGAATATTGGTACCTACCTACTCAAGAGAGCGTTTCAACAAATTTTGAGCGGACATTCTTCTTGAAAAAATCGCTACAAGTCCACGTTATCATTCAAATTTCTTAAATTTTTAAAAACTTCCCCGACAATTGTTGAGGTATACCTCAGGTTAGGTAGGTACCTATAGTACAATCGGCCCTAGGGTATAGGGTAGAGGTATCCGTCGGAATGGAAAGTTCTCCGATTTCATACGATTCGGAGGATTTTTCTGCGAGGTATTCTTCGGAACAACTGTAACGCATATCGGCGAATTACGTCGAAGTGCAATGAAGTGATTTTTTTTTGCAGCTAGGTTCCGATATCCTCCGATAGAAGTTGGTTGCGGAATTTGTTTACGATTTGGAGTGCGGTGCGGTACGCCATCGCAATTGTTTATTCCTCAAATGAAATTTGAGCCTCCGAAAGAATATGCGCAACATCAAACGGAGATTCTTTCATTTACTAAGTTCTGCTCTTTCGCTTGGTAATAAATGTCTTAAAACTTGGACGCATGTTCTGAGTTCACTGTGAAGAGTCTATCGAGCTGCTATGTCCTTTGTTTCCGTATGCATGTCACTGATCTCTGGGGTTGATTAAGCTCATGATTTCAGGTATTTTCCTGCCTCTCAAATTTAGTCCCATTTACGTGGTTTTTCGTGTTTCGTTAAGATACCTTAATAGCTTAAGGTCATTCCAATCACTTGACACTGAATTACATAGGCAATCATTTTTTTCTTAACTTGGTGTCAACTGTCAAGTGACGTAAAGCTACTTCGTCGCATAATATGAGCCGCGGACGGAAGGTGCAGGGAAATAAGTTCACGGGAACTTAGTCCACTGAGGGACTGAGGGACTTAGTTCCCACCTAATGGGAAATATAACCACTTTCGTGAAGTGGACTTGGGCAGTTTCCATGTAAGGTGGGAAATAAATTTCCGGGGAGGGAGGGTCCGGGGAGAACCTGGGCCTCAACCAATACGTCTCTCAAGTTAATGCGATCTTTAGCTAACTGCCTGCAGTTGCGCACTCCAAGTTGGTTGAGGTCCCCTTCCACATGTGCGCGCCACCTAAGGCGAGGTCTTCCTCTACTGTGTTGTCCCTCCGGATAGAGTCGAAAACTCTTGGTGTCCATTCGCTCTACATGTCCTAGTCATCTTAGTCAACTGATGCGCTCTTTTCTGATCAGGTCGACGTCGCTGAAGAGCTCGTAGAGTTCGCTGTTAGATCTCCTTCTCCAAATCCCGTCAGCGCAAACGGGACCGAAAATCACTCCAAGAACTTTGCGTTCAAAGCGACCAAGGAGATCTTCATTCGCCTCTGATAACGTCCATGCTTCTGCGCATGGACTGGGATGATGAGGGTCTTACATAGAGTCTCCTTAGTGTTTCTTGAAAAGGCCTTACTTCTCAGTTGCCTTCTTAACAGCGGTTGGCAAGTGTGATACTTCGCATGATTTCTGAAGTGATGTCATTTATATCGCACTTTGCAAAGATGCTGTCTAGTCAAGCTGGGCACTTCCTAGAAAGCTCGCGCATCTCGATAACCTCTCAATTGGCGTTTGTTCGACTCTCTCTCCACTTTCGTCATCTTCTACGAATAAATTCACGATCGGGCCGCATGGCCGCGCTATGATCTAATTTGTCAATACTCCACAAACCGACCGAATTGAGGACGCATACTTATCACCTACTTCCTAAAAACCCAATAAAACCGCTTTATATAATGTCCAAGGCAAACACTTTGCCGGACGATAATTGGAGTCCCTATAGCTATATCATAAAACGTTCGGGCAATAAATTCACGGATTGCTCAATTCCCCCGCCGACCGGCCGACTATCGAATGAGAAAGCCAAATAGACGGAGGTATATTGTCGAAGAGTCACGACACGCATATACCCAAGCCCATCAGAGGCCGCAACAACAGCCATTAGAGGCCGAGCGGAGTTCGATCGCTATTAGCTGGGCTTCCACTTAATTGCGCTTCAATTAGAGCCTCGGCCCCACAATTGAGATTATTTGGGAGCAAATTAATGAAGCGATCGGTTAAGTTGGAAGCGCTCAGCACTGAGCTACATTAAATGCTTCGTCGATCTATTGGCTTCGGCTATTGGATGGCGGCGGCGCGGCCATTATAAGTCGATTTCCGTATCGGGGTTAATTGTGCGAGTAGCCACTAAACTCAATCTGCGCCGAATTCGGTGATGCGTGCATGATGAGTCGCCGCTTGTACCTCTACCTATGGTGAGCAGTATTAATATGTTTTATTTGGAATTTGTTCAAATAGAAAAATCGTTTAAATATTCATTAGCTGGTGGCAGGCTATGAGATGCGCGGTGCCGTTTGATGTTGCGCAAGTCCCATTGTGGCTGAGGCTATCCTACTATTTGATAAGGGCTCTCGTTTGATCGGTTAATTGTTTTGATCGCCATTAGCTTCAAATGGCGGACTTGAGACCACTTTGTCTGAACTGCGAATGCGGATGTTCGCCGAGGTATTCCTAATATCGCACCAAATTTATGCATCGGGATGGTGAATTGTGAAGTATTAGACATTTTGTTTAAGTCGAAACGGCATTCTTCGATGTGTCCCTCAGGGGACACGGGGCCAGAGGGAACATTTTTTGTAGATTAATACCCAAAGAATGGGTACACTTGGAGCTATTTAGCAAACAAGTCAAAGTCGCGGTGAATGATGGCGATATAAGTAAGACATGAATAGGATGTGCGATGGGAGACGTGAAATATTTTTTGCATTTTATAAGATATTTTAGACTCCGAGCATGTGGTATCACCAAACCGTTGTACTTCCTGTGAAAATGAGTTTAACCATAGGAGCTGGAGTATTAAAATAAAGTGCACGACTGGGTCGCACGAAACTTTTTCTTTTGTTTGGTTGGTTATTTCTTATTTTAATAGGTTGGTAGGTGAAAATTGTAACGATGCATTCGTTACATACCGTTTTTTTCTACTCAACAGCCGATCGACTGTACCCCCCCCCCCCCACACCAACCCCGCAATGGCCCAGTACTTGCTATTCACTGGCACAACAGTGCTGGTACATGAATTGTGTGTTCGGCACATTATCACTTCCAACAACAATGGCCAGTATAGTCCCTCGCTCTTTCCATTATTATTAAATGGTTGTGGCCGACCAATAATTTCTATACACAATAGAAGTCACACTCGCTTGCTGGTGGTAATTTTATTAGACCACCAGCCGTAGCCCCAAACAATCGAGCAAATTCAGAAGTGGAAAAGTACCGATCTCGTGTACTGCTGAAGTTGGTCCTCAAGGGATCTTTTGACACTTGATAAATTTTTGTTGCTAGTAGCCTACGGGTAACTGGTGAATTGCTGAGTCAGTCGCAAGACGGACTTGAAGAAAACCGGGACTGTCGCAAGACGGACCTGAAGAAGGCCGAAACTGTCGAAAGATGGACCTGGAGCAACTGGGGTCATTAGACCGTGAGCAAGTACAGCACTTGGAGCCTGGGTACACCCACAGCACCGATCTCCCTACCGGAACCACAACCAAGGACCGAATCGCTGCAGCTGAATTGTAGGCCGCAAAAAATCTACTTTTAGAATTGGTTGAGGTACTTAAAATTTGTAAAATTGTAAAATTAGTTGAAAGGATTATCGAATCATTTGACATTGTTTATAGAAATTATTTGAATTGTAAAATTATAAAATTCTTTGGAAATTGTTTGGATTATCAAAACAGTTGGTATTGTTTAAACTATAGAATTATTTAAATGGAATTGTAAAATTATATTGTTTGAAATATTTGGCATTGTTTGAACTACATAATTGTCTGAATTGAATTGTATAATTGTTTTTTTTTTTTTTTTATATACATAATTATATATTGTAAAACTAAGAAGACGTAAAAAAGAAAACTATTTTACCTAAAGTTTGTGTTTCTTTAGGAAGGACCTTGGCGATCCGGCGAGCTAACCTCAGCCTAGACAAAAAGCACATCACAAAATCTGAAACGCGATGGAGGAGTGTAGGGTAGCAAATGAAGTGGGAGTTTCTGGCTTAAAAAAGAAGAAGTGGGTAATTTTATGGAAACAACAATTTTAGGTACTCTAAGTAGGTTTATGCATTTTGGTCAAAAATCGTTATCACAGGTTTTCGGTAAAACTAAATAAAACCAAATTTTTCCGGTGTAGGGGAGACCGGGGCTAGTTGACCCCAGGGCAAGTTGACTCAATGCCATTTATTTTAAAGAGAAGAAATGAATTGCACTTCCATTCCTGTTTTTACATTCAAATTCAATACCGAAACCTGTTTAGTCTCTCTTTATGTCTCGTCGCGAGTACATGTCATTCAAGAAATATTAAGGAAAAACGATTTTTTGCTACCGTAAGTTAATTTTTTTTTTCTCTCTTATTTTCCTCTTTCCGGCCGTTTTTGAGCGTCTGGCGCAGAATTTTTTTGCAATATTGAATCAATTTTATTGGTTTGGTTACGCAACTTAATATGATTTCTCTCTCATTTGTTACCCGACTGGGTTTATTTCCACTCATTTTCCCCCACCCACAATTAAGGAATGTGGTCAACCTTTTTTTTGCAATATAGTGTATCTATGTGTTAGTTGTCCATGCATGTCTTTTATTTTTTTTATTTTGTGTTTTTGCTTCTGAAAAATCTTGTTATCTGCCAGATGGTCGGGCGGGGTTAGTTGACTCATTTTGTTCGGGGCTTGTTGACTCAGTAATTTGTTCGGGATTTACAGGAAATGAGGACTTATAAAAGGAAAACAGCCAGAGGAGATACTCAGCAAAGCGTGATGGAACGAGCCTGTAGACTTGTTTTGATGGAAGTCCTCAGTATAAGGTCAGTTTCAAAAGAAGAGGCAATTCCGTACAGAGCCCTACAAAGCCCTATGTACGAAGGATCCAAAAGAAAAAGGACGAAAATCCTAGTAGTGAATTAAGTTTGGAAAAAGTGGGCTATTCAAAAACAAGGCAAATATTTTCCGATACAGAAGAGCAATGTTTAGTTGAATATTTAAAAATGACGAAGGGTGCAACGAAAATATTTTTTTAGAGTAACAATGTGATTAGCAAAACTCATCCTAGAATCAAAAGTAGGTCCCAAATATTTAAATACATCAACACTTTCAATTAGAAAACAATTATCACTACAGGTTAGATTATAACAAAACGAAGGAGACGAGGAACCAGAATAACAAATGCGTGGGTCAACTTACCCCATAAAGCAAGTCAACTTAGCCCGGTACCGGGGTTAGTTGACACAATCGAGGTGCTCTACTAAAATTAAGAAAATATTGTCCTCGTGTTGTTTTTTTTAATTGAATAACTTTATTTAGAAAGAACAAAGGATGCTTTTTTCAATGATATCTGAACTATCTTTATATCAGCCTTAGTTCAAGAGAAATAGAAAAAAATGTAAATTTTGAGTCAACTAGCCCCGGTCTCCCCTACTTCGTACCAGCTAATGGCCAATGAACTTAATGAGATCTTTCAGGTCCACTTAATTTATTGTTTCAATTAGGTTGAATAGGTTTTTCATTAGGAAATAACAAATAAAAATTAAATAAAAGTACAAAAACCAAGTAAATGGCCAGTTGAATCGATATTTTCTCCATTCCTTACAAAATTAAATATTCAGACATCAGGGATAATAGGGGATCCCGGAAAAAATACAATATCGGGTTTTCACGATTTCCCGGTCAAAATTTTTAATTTTCGTCTCTATAGTGTGTTACATGGATCAATACGAATCCAAAGGAAAATGATGAAATCACTGAAAAAAAGTTGATGATTAAAGCGAATTTATATAGGGCAAATTTTCTCTCTATTCCCTAATTTTATTCATACATGTGAAAATTATTTTCTGTTTAGATAATAAAACAAACCCCAAAACAATGTAAATGAAAGTTGAGGTCACATTAATGATCATGAAATAAAGTAACTTGTTTAGCTGAACTTGATTCTCAAGTCGTACTATAATAATTACTAACTAAACTTGCTCATCAAGTCTCGCTATAAAACAAGTCATTCATGAAAACTGCACCCCCCAGGCCATACCTAGCACATTTTGAAATAATCTAGTTACCTATTACTATTACTATTACTGTCTAATCTGCGTGCTTTGGATTCTCCTGGCATACCTTTCCCAGCATTTTTGTCAACCGAATTTGACATTCGCTTTTTATCTATCATCACAACCAGCCAGCTCCAAGCAATCATCGTTAAAATAAAAGAGTTAAACTAATAAAAGTTTTCATTTCGTTTTATTTGCAATAATTTAAATTCTTGAAGTTCTTTAAACATCCGAGGTAAACATACCTAATAGTAAAAAAATTAGCCGCGATCGAATATTCGTGATGCTCAAAAATAACCCATTGTCATAGATTCAAATTTTCTCCATCCCAAACAAAGTTAAATATTTCTGAATTTAGCATATTCCGTTTAAAAAATTTCTAGCAATACTGGCAACGATGTCATATGGATGGCATGATCAAATGAGAATGAGAACCGTCGATTAGTAATATAATTTTAAATATTTATAGCCGTGTTTATTAGATTTCCTTATGACGTCTATACGATGTCGTTTATTTAAACATTGCGTACAGATTTACTCAGCCTCTACGTGGCTTTGCTGAAATTGTTATTTATAAACATGTTTCCACGGTAACTTTACTAAACGAGGTTTGTGTCTAAAAAGGTAAGTATTTCGAAAAACTATTACAGATAAAAAAAAATCTATTACTTTTTGCTCTGAATTCGACATTAGTTTTGTAAATAAAATAATTTTACTCAATGATAAGTCAACTTATTTGGCACAATTCTGAAATGTATTCGGAGGAACCACTGACGGTTTCGATATTTTAAACTACTATTCGGGGCGGAGGCGGATGTAAAAAATCAGAGATCATCCAAATCGGTTCAGCCGTTCTTGAGTTAGGTATAAATGGTGTAACTAACCCGACTCTGTTTTATTTATATAGGAAAAGGTCCAGCCAACAAGTGAAGTTTCGACCCCGTTAGCTGAAAATAGAAAAATGTACATAGACAGCAGGACATCCTAATGTAAATTTCTTTTGTCAATCAGTCGAGTTTAGTTCGTAAAGTCGCCAAGTCAAGTTAAGTTCGTCAAGTCACACTTAAATTCCTCTACCTTCTTGTAAATTGATAACTTAACTACTATTAACTATTATATTTCTTTCTTAAAATATTACCCTTTATAAAACTATACTTGAATAAATACAATAATTGTGAATTGAATCGAAGCACGCTGGTCTATAAATTGAACTACATTTATGCCTATAAATATTTGTTCATATTTATTTTGTTGTTTAGTTCTTCATTTATTTATTTACTTGTTCATTATTACTCATTTATTAGTTCTGTTGAATTATTTTGTTAGTATTATTTATTTATTAATTTGAATTTGTTCTTAATTTTTCCTTTCTCTCTTAAATTTGAGGTTTTTGGTTGTTGATTTCCTCAAAACTTATGTCCTAAGTATTGCATTGCTGCATGCGTTATACTTGCTTGCGAGTCAGGTGGAGGGAAGAAATATCCTTATAGCACTGGACAATCAGGCGGTGATCAGATGCATGGGACAAACAAACATCACAACATCATTGGCATTGGAATGTGTACTTAAGCTCAATAAGTGTTCATCTAAAAGCGAAGTAACACTGACTTGGGTACGAGGACACATAGGGATCGAAGGCAACGAAAAGGCGGACTCCCTTCCAAAACAGGGGTCAACTGAGAAGTTGCTGGGACCAGAGCCATAAGCAAATCATACTGAGACCCCCAACTCACAATCCTCTTGCCGCTTGCCCCCTCAATTTTTGCCAGGAATCCGCCATTTTGTTGTCCTATCCGTGTACGCCAATTCCTATCCGTTTTGCTTTGCCCACAGTGAAATTTAAAAAGATTAGGTGCGAATGTGTTGGTTGAGAGGATTTTTGACATTTGTCAATACGAATTTCTATGCAACAATACTAGAGCACCTAAACTTTTTGGGAGCGTAAAATTAAGCTTGTAGGCAAACAACTGTTAATCGGTCGAAGTTGGGGGTCTCAGTATTGTCTCTGACCAGAGCCATTCTCTTCAATTGGCAAAGGAATGGTAGAACAGCTGATTCACAAATGGATCACGGCAGAACACCTGAGAAGGTGGTCAACCGTGGAACAATGTAGACAGGCTAAAATGGCAATTAAGTGGCCGACCTGCTCCACTCAAAGAAGGGTTCTAAGCATGATTCGAGGAACATTGAAATGGGTGGTTACTTTGTTAACAGGACATGGTAATTTCGAGTATCACTTAAGGAAGATGGGCCTTAGAGAGGATGATAACCTGTAAACTATGCCTGGAGGAACCTGAGACAGCGGCACATATACCGTGTCAATGTCCGGCGTTGGCTGGCAAAAGAATGAGGATCTTGGCACATCATTAAGTCGAGACCCAGTCGATGAAACAGATCTCCCATAAACAGATGCTGGCGTTAACAATAGGAATTGAGCTCAGGAAAGAACTCTGGAGAAATCCAGAAAGTCTCTCTGGTTAAGATTTATAGTGGTAGAGAGACGAAAAGAAACCCGACAATGGTGGCCTGATTTGAATATCTCTCTCTATATATGTATATATATATCCTAGGTATAACTCATTTATTTATAATTCCTATTTCAACTTTTTGTAAACGTTTTCCAATAGAAGGACATATCTATCTTTTGTAAAGATATAGAAAATATCTAGAAAAATAGAAAAAATGATGGTGCATCGGTCATTCGCGGCCGCCGTGAGGATGCCCCTAAGGCACGGGACCCGTCTGCCCTACCTGAGTACGGATAGCTAACAACTCAGATTTTGTCTGTAGTCGATATACCTACCTGCCTACCTACAGGTGGCACCCAAGATCACCCATCTATCGATGTTCCCTTCCCTCGCTATTCCTACCCAAACTTACCTTACAACCAAAAACTATCAAAAAAGTCGTTGCTCTCCCAATATTGCTTTTGGCCTAAATGTTTCTAATTGTCTTTTATTTTAAATAGAACCAATTAATAACTCAGAACTCATTCCATAGAAAAGTGAGTTTCCAACCCCTCAGCAGGTGCAGGTATGGTGCCTATCTTCTTTATAAAAACTGAATAAATATTTAATTAAATCAGGAACAGAAATTAAAACCACTCAGGCGACACCCGTATGAAGAGCTGTATATACCTATTCCTTCCAACCACAAACAGACACATATCACGCAAATAGATACATACCTACCTATATACGGTAGGTACCTATCTATGCCACAGTTGATTACTGTTGCCCAAAACTGATTTCAAAGTTATTAACAGTCCTTCTTACTTATGTGGTGTGCTGCAGCTGTAGGCACTTATGTTGGGAAATAAAGTTGTCGGCTCTGATTGATATACAAACACACATCCGCACAACGCAACGGCGTGCATACCACCCTGCGATACACAGACCAAATCTAAAACAATTGATTCCTCTATACACAAACACAGCCATCTCTCTATATACGATATGAGAAATGAGAATAAAAAGCCAACAACAAAGAAAGTGTATCTAAAAGATTCACTTATTCAATTACGGTTTGTTTACTTTGCGTGATGAAAATGAAGCGTTTGCCTTTTGACGCGCCCATATACCCACAGAGATACCTTACCCTATTTCTAAAGTCTGAATCTCCCCTTCGATTTGAGTGCGGCTCTTTCGCTCTGCATCGCCTGACAGACAGAGAAGGAGTTGAACGAAACTCACACACGCACACGCACACTGGCAGAGTGCCCTCTCGTGCGACTTAATTGAGTTGTGAGAGGAACTGTGTTCATTTGCTGTCGCACGACGTTGAGGCTTCGTAGCGAGAGTGGGACAAAAGTCGCCGTGTAGGACGGCCAATCGTCGGACACTCCCTTTCTGCACTCACACACTGTGACAGCTTCGCCTCGTATGGATTTGTCAATCTCAGAAAAACGCTGCATGTGTGCGAGAGCCCACTTAGCTTCGCCCTAATAGAGATATGTCAGTTGCCTACGCACACATCCGCATTTGTGAATACGCTTGCGCTCGTATTCGGGACGGTGTTTAAGATCCAGTCGTCCTCGTAGACTTCTCACTCAATCGACTGTCAGATTACAGGTGACAACTGACTGTGTCACACACGTCAAGCAGCAGAAATTCGGGTTTTGTTCGGTTTTTCTTGTTCGGTTCTTCGCTTCTCGCTTCTCAAACTAAATAGAATTTCTCTGTCTCCCTCTGGCCGCTGTGCTGCGCATCCTTGTTCAATTACCACCAGTAACAGTTCTATTAGTTACGACCGAAGCCGAGGAGGACTTACTACAGCCGATAAGGAGCTATGATTAGTTAATTTACTTTATGCGCTCGCAGTGAACGGACGTCTGTCATCTGTCTTCATCGCGCGTCAGAGAATTTATTTTCCCCAAGTGAAAGTTTGTTTTAAGATTTTCGAATTTTGACAAGTGTGCTGCCCCAGTGTCAAGTGGAGCTCTAACCTAGAAACAAAAGATTTTAAATTTTCTAACAATTTTTAAGAGGCAAACGCAATAGTTTAGCTCAGTGTAAAAAGTGTTGTTGTTCAAGCAATGGCCCTTGAGGATCGTTGCAGTCCACAGAGTGCCCCCAGTCCGCCCGGTGTCCCACATTCACCGCACAGTACCTCGTCGCCGTTGCACGTTCTCGACATGAGTATCCCACAGCATAGCATGAGTATGAGTATGCACCATCATCCATTAAGGTATCCAGTCAGTCCTTGTGGAAGTGCAAGCGATCAGTCTCCACCTCCGCATCAGCTGCACCATCATCAGCAGCATCCGCACATCAAGGAGGAAGAGACCGACTCCATTATTGGCGACAACGATCAGGACATTAGTGTAACCGACGATGACGATGACCAGCTGCACCACCATCGACTGCCGCCCCCTACTCCGGCAATAACCTTCTCCATCAGCAACATCCTCAGCGATCGCTTCGGCAATCCCCACCAGAAGCTACAAACACCTGTATCCAAGAAGCAGACTGCCTCCTCGAACAGCAGCATTTTCCGGCCGTTCGAAGCAGCGCGAGCTCCGGAACGATCTGCATTCACACGCCTAACTGCGCCCGCTGATGTTTTGGACTTTAGCCGCCAGCAGCAACAGCAGCATGCGGCTGCTGCTGCCGCAGCGATGATGCTGGAACGAGCGAATCTGCTGAATTACTTCAACCCGGCGGCTTATCCACGTATTCACGAGGAAATAATGCGGCGAAACTCGAAGCCAGCAATGCCTGAGAAAATGGCACCGCTGGGCAGCCTCTGCAAGGCGGTCTCCCAAATTGGACAGCCGCAGCAGCAACAGTTGCAGTCACCACAATCGCAGGCGTGCATGTCAATGTCAAGTCCACCGCCAGCGTCGAATGTGTCCGTATCGTCATCGTCGTCGTCATCGTCATCGATGGGGTCGGGGACGGGTTCGTCACAGTCGCAGGTCCGCAAGTGCAATAGCCCCCAACCGATCCCACCGCCATCGGTGAGTCGCGACTCGGGCATGGAGTCTTCAGATGATACCCGATCAGAGAGCGGCTCCACAAAGGACGAGAACGGTCAGATGTGGCCCGCATGGGTCTACTGCACGCGATACAGCGATCGTCCCAGTTCAGGTTAGTACTATACGAAATTAATGTTCTCCATTTATTTTTATGTGAACGCTTTCAACAAATGTCAGGGAATTCAATTTCCCATCGCCAACTGTCAGACGAAATTCTGTTTTGTTTTGCAAAGACACGTTAGTCAAGTTAGTCTTTTAAGAATGTCAAATTTCCATCTGATATTTGTGTTTGCAAAGTGGTGTTATTTGACAGTCGTTGTGAATGTGCCATGCGAAAAATTTAATTTGATGCCCACACTTTTCAAAGCTCCATAGTGGTCGCACTCGAACGGTTTAGCGACCAACGTTTCCTTGGAAATGGTTTCTAGTTTCTAGTTTCTAGTTTGACATTTGAATTACCAACTGATGTCATATGGAAATGTAATTTTATGTCAACTTTTTTGAGAGCTCCACAGGGACTCTGATCAACTGCAATAATTATGGTAGCATTAAAATATTTAAAAAGTTCAAATCACGTTTGAATTTTGAATTTGACATTCAAATTTACAACTGTCACATTAAATGTCATTATTTGATGTAGCTACGTTTTGAAGAAAAAAAGGCTTGCAAAAGGTCCAATGTTAGCTGCGTTCGAACTTTAAAAACTTGAAAAATTGCATCAAAAATTGTACCTACCTAAAAGACATCCATATTAGCAACTGTCATACGAAATGTCATTTGAACAAACTTTTGCAAACTTTTTGAAGAAGTTGCATTGATAGAGAAATATCCAATATTTATGTCTTGATTATTTTAATATTAATTTTCTCTGCTATAACATATGTAAATTTCTTTTAGTTTGACAGGTGTCACAAAAAAAAAAAAAAAAAACCTTAATGGACTAAAACACTGTACCTACCTAAAAGTGAAGTAATCGAATCGAATAAACAAATAATTTTACTCATTAGTTTAGTATTTTTTGCAATTTATTTCGACATTTCTGGTCTCTATATATACTGTCAACGAATATTGTCATTAGTATGCCAAACATAAAATGTTGACAGTGCCAACTGACGAAACCGAAAACAAGATGACAGTACAACTTTTTTTTGACAGAACGAAAGTTTTCACTTGTTGGTAAAAAGTTCACAAATTCGTCAAACGAGCCAATCTGACAGTTTTTAAAATTTGCCACCACTCTCGATTAAAATAAAACGTATCGTATACCATCATCCGACTAACGTTGGTTACATTATTTAAAAACAACAAATTAAGTGAATACCTAGTAGCAGGTTGGTAATAAATTCTGCTCTACTGTGTCAATTTTATTTGGTGTTAAAACCCGCTTGAATAACATTATATCCAATTTTTTTCCACACACACACACTCGCATACGAAAACCTATTAAAATTAATGATAATTTTTATAGTTAAATAGTTTTGCTATTAATAAATGACAGATTATTAATTAGTTACGCAGCTATAAATACACGCGTGGATAATTATTATTTATTTTTTTTCGGTTTCGCTTTAAGCCAGCCATTGTTATGACATATCAAATGACCTGCGTTCAGGCATCGAGTGGTATAGCAATTTGAATACGCATATTGGCATCTGCTTATGTAAATTATTCCCATTAAGTTATTGAATTCTTTGAGTTTTGTTTTACAACTACATAAAACAATAAATCACATGGGCTGATTATTAAAATAGAGAAACCAACGATTTTATATCAATCGGAAGAGCCCTTTCGATCAGTGACATTAAACTGCTTAATTTACATTTTTTAATGATGGTGTGACATTCCACACGATGGGGTCTCCAATTCTCCATAACTTTTCCGAAAGTTTCTCAGAAAATATCATCGCATCTGTAAATGAGTTTGTGAGGGATGTCATTGGTACTCCTTTGACAGTTCACACTTTGGAATTTGACGTCTGTGTTGACATTACCTTTATTAAATACTCTTCAATGACAAAAGCGTGCCTCAAATATCTATGCCACTACTTCCAACATGTTGCCTGTTTATTTAAATATTTATTTGAGAATGGTGACAGTTTTTGTTCACTTTTAACGTTTTTTTCACACTTGGGTGTCAAAAGTCACCTAATAGTCACCATATTTTAATTTAGGCCCATGTCCACATTTATGTTGTCGCTTTCTGCCACTTAAAATGTAACATTTAAATGCGTTGACATCTTCAGTTAGATTTTGACGTTTAGTGTGAATATAAAATTTAAGAATACGTGACTGACAGAATCGACACAATTCAGAGAAGGTATAGGAATAATTCGTGCTAAGTTACTATACTCAGGGCCGAGATATGCAAAGGTATACCTACACATTTTGACAAGCATATATCTACAGCCTCACTGTAAAAAATTACCTATCAATTTCAAAACTTGTTTTAGAAATATTGAGCATTCCTGTTGACTTCAACGTTTGGTTAAATTGGTTTATTCTCTAAAAAAAAAATAAAAATTAATAGTTGGCGCAACAGGTCCGTAAATACCCTAGGCCCAGCTTCTCATAACCATTCGTTTTGTGTGAGTTTTTCATTTTTGGAACGAATGGAAAGGATCTACAATTTTATGCCGAGTCCAAATGGTTTTTTTCGGGATTCGAAACTGGGACCCCTCGCTTAGTAGTCTAACACACTAACCACTAAGCCACTGCGCCGACTCTCTTCTCTTAAGCTGTCACTAAACCAATCTGTTCAAAATCTTCAACGCACCTATCGACATTTTTATTTCAATTTGAAGTTTGTTTGTTTCCAACTTGTTCCATTAATTCTTCTTCAGTTGTGGAGTATTGCATCAGTTTTGTGTTCTGACAGTTGATTTTGACATTAATGTTGATATTTCATATGTCAACGTTGCCAAAATGATGTTCATAATGTTCAGGTTTTCATAAATAAAATGATCGAAATCTTAAAATACAAATGTTTCATTTCATTTTATTGCATTTGATTTATTGTTCTCTTATAAATTATTGACAGTTGCAGTTGAGTTTGACGTTTCTATTAATACTGCATTTTCCCAAGCCGCTAAAATTACCTCTGCAGAGCTTTTTAATTATGTATGCAACTGATACAAATTTTCCAGACTTATTTATCTATCAACACAAATTATGTCCTTTGTAAATTTTGACATTTCTGCTTGACTTTGACATTTACGTTGAGTGTCGAATGGCACCACAACTACCTACGCTTAGTTCTTAGGGTGTGCGCGTAAGTATCTACTATAATCAGCCGCCTTTCTGCACCTCCTGCCGTCTGTCAACTCTCAACTCATATGTATTTCCGTGACAGTTTCCAGCGGATTTTGACGTTTCCTTCAAAACGAATTCCCATTCCAAACACACACAACTAACTGGCTTAACAATTTTACTGTGTTTATAAATGCAGCTATTTAATTGATTAACTACCTCAACTGTCAACAACTGTAATTGGTAATTGTCATCGAGTAGGTATGCTGGCTATCAATGTCACCATCTAGTTAGACTGTCATTATCATAACCGCAATCTCTATCCCGTTTGAAAAATGATTTTCAATTGTTATAGCCTGGTTTTACGTTTAACAATACAAGTGCAAAATAACTTAATAAGCATTTATTAGAAAATTTGTTTATTTTCCACTGACAAGTCACACAACTTACTGTCACTGTCAGACATGTAGGCGGTTGTCTATCCCTCTCGCTGTGATTAAGTGTTATTTTCCAATAAATTTTCCCCACCGCCGCCATGCGGAAAACCAATTATTTACACAAATACAATATGAAACAGGTAAACTGCTTTATAATTGAACGATGGGCTCTATGGAACTAAAACGCAGCTGCTCCTTAAGTGCGATTGGGGGAAGTTGGATATTTTACACTATGCCGCAAAACAACCGGGAGGTTAAACTGAAAATTATCAGGCCGCGGGTGGGGAGCGAAAATTGCACACCTAATGTTTTGTTTGCAAACTTCAAATTGTGAGAAAATTAAATGTGTTCGCCAGCAGCGATCTATATAGGAAAGTGGCAATTGGCACTCTTTTCCTTTTAATTATAACAATTTCTATGTCGATGTAGGGTGGTCCTCATGCTTTAAACTGGGCACACACATTAACAGACACTTTATCATCGTTCGTCATGAGAGTCGGCGCATATTGGAAATCGATTTTTTTTTTTTATCTAAATCTAAATCCACTTAAAATATCAATTAGCAGTCACTTTTCCACCGTAAAGCGGTGGATGGCGGATGGGGTCCAACCGTCTAACGAATTGTGAATGCAACATGATACGGGCTTAGCGTATGTGGGGCGTGTGTGCGTGATTACGCGTGTATCTTTCACCTAAATCTTTCAACGGCGAGATTGAAAAGAGATACTCGTACATGGGGTTTGATGATGCTGCATTTTGGTAGCGTGTGTTACAACAGCAGCACAGAACACTCATATGGAATTTGACTCGTATGACGACAGGCATTCTTTTTTGTGTTGTTCTTTTAGATACTTTCTTTGTGAAGTTTTTCCTTCTCGGTGAAGATTTGTTTTGACTGCGTGTGTGGGTTCAGTGGGCACACGCTGCATGGGATCCGATGAAAGGAAATCTTTTAAGTGGTACCGCTTGGTGCAAAGAAAAGGAATTGTGTCCTTCGGGTGTTGTGTATTGGAAATGTTTTTTGTTTGTTCGTTTGTTGTGTCGGAAGTGCGAGGAGAGATCGAACTCATGGAGGCAATTTTATTGCTTTTTAAATGGTTGACAGCGAGTGCGCCCATGGGTGGGTTATTTTTTTCTCTGTGTGTGGACAGATAGGATTTTGAATTGGTGCAGGATGATTCGAAATGGAAATTATACCAACGAAAAACTGATTGAAGTTTGGCGGTTGCCGCCGCACAGATGACACTTAGAAGACGTGCCCTGTGTGTGTCCGGCGGTGTTCTTTTTGCCAAAGTTGCATATGGAAATATGCAAGTAGATTGAGAGGTAAGAGTGATCACAAAATTGTTTAAGTTGTCACGTAGGGAAACAAAATTTTTGAAGACACATTCAGATACAGGCCGAAATCTCCGCAAGGAGCTTAGACGAGTTCTTTTAAAGCAGAGAATTGCCATTCATTCGTTTGTTCAAATCTTCATGACTAATGAACCGTCTTTTTGAGGCATAAAATTCCTAATCTTCCAGGTATTTAATCCATATACCAACCACTCATGGTTACAACAAAAACGACCCCGGCTACGGCTAGAATCACACAATTCAGTTGTGCAACAAGCTATTTTCCATCAAAAATAGTTTGTTATTAGCAAGCACAACAACCATCAGTATTATGTGGCGCCATCTAGCCGTCAAATTTGGGACAAATATTATTATCTGGTGTTAAATAGAGTAGTTTTTGATAATTTGTTTTTCGACCAATTTCTTGTTATTATTATTGAAGTTCGGCTCGATGGTCTTATTATTTAAGATGCAATTAAAAAATTTTAATTCATTCATTAGTAGTTTTTGTCTGTCAAAAATGTTGGATGTCAAATATCTTCAAAAGATAGCGGAGAGCTCGTGCCCAATACCAGTACCTGATACAAACCACACTTACTGGCGATAAGTTTTTGCTTAATCGCTTGTGATGCTTGTGAAGCAATATATCTAGTACCGAATAAACGAAGGCTACTAGATTTCATCATTCCACCATTATATTGTACAATTTCAAAGTTAGCCATTGTTTTCTGGGTATTTTCGAACGTAACTCTGGATAGATTTTCCAATAAAACATGATAAAATTTGCTAAAGGCCTATCGATCAATGAGAAAAATTCGTCAATTTACGTCCTCTGTATAATAAATTCCACCCTATGGCCAATAAAATGGACCAACTCCTCCACAAATAGATAGGTATCAAATAAATGAACTATTGGAATGGGTGGTCTCGCAAATAACTTTGAATATAACTGCCGATAGATTCTATCCTTTAAAACAGTTGTATGGCTTCATTATTTCAACTGTGGTTAGATTTCGTCTATTTCACTAATTTCCTTGGTAAGGCCTTCTACCAGATATCAGATATGCAACTAAATTCTACAGCAAATATCACTGATTGATTGGAAACTTCGGAAAGAAATTACTAAATTGGCACCTAAACTTTACTTGAAAACATCAACTGATTAGAGGACTTCCTTCACTTCCTTCATATTTAAGCCAACGCTGACAATAAAACAGCAAAAGACGCAAATACCTATTTAGTTCTGAAACGGGCATAACACCGTAACTGCCGATAAACTTCCCAAAAAAACATCCTCTAACTCTTCTTAAATGCATGGGAAACTTCTGAAACGAGCACACCACCGTAACTGCCGATAAACTTCCCAAAAAAATATCCTCTAACTCTTCTTAAATGTAAAGGAAACTTCTGAAACGAGCATAACACCGTAACTGCCGATAAACTTCCCAAAAAAACATCCTCTAACTCTTCTTAAATGTAAAGGAAACTTCTGAAACGAGCATAACACCGTAACTGCCGATAAACTTCCCAAAAAAACATCCTCTAACTCTTCTTAAATGTAAAGGAAACTTCTGAAACGAGCATAACACCGTAACTGCCGATAAACTTCCCAAAAAAACATCCTCTAACTCTTCTTAAATGTAAAGGAAACTTCTGAAACGAGCATAACACCGTAACTGCCGATAAACTTCCCAAAAAAACATCCTCTAACTCTTCTTAAATGCATGGGAAACTTCTGAAACGAGCACACCACCGTAACTGCCGATAAACTTCCCAAAAAAATATCCTCTAACTCTTCTTAAATGTAAAGGAAACTTCTGAAACGAGCATAACACCGTAACTGCCGATAAACTTCCCAAAAAAACATCCTCTAACTCTTCTTAAATGTAAAGGAAACTTCTGAAACGAGCATAACACCGTAACTGCCGATAAACTTCCCAAAAAAACATCCTCTAACTCTTCTTAAATGTAAAGGAAACTTCTGAAACGAGCATAACACCGTAACTGCCGATAAACTTCCCAAAAAAACATCCTCTAACTCTTCTTAAATGCATGGGAAACTTCTGAAACGAGCACACCACCGTAACCGCCGATAAACTTCCCAAAAAAATATCCTCTAACTCTTCTTAAATGTAAAGGAAACTTCTGAAACGAGCATAACACCGTAACTGCCGATAAACTTCCCAAAAAAACATCCTCTAACTCTTCTTAAATGTAAAGGAAACTTCTGAAACGAGCATAACACCGTAACTGCCGATAAACTTCACAAAAACTACCTTCAAACTCTTCTTATGTAAATGGAAAGGAAACGGGTATAACACCGTAACAGCCGATAAACTTCCCAAAAAAACATCCTCAAACTCTTCTTAAATGCATGGGAAACTTCTGAAACGAGCATACCGCCGTAACTGCCGATAAACTTCGCAAAAAAACATCCTCGAACTCTTCTTAAATGTAAGGAAACTTCTGAAACGAGCATACAACCGTAACTGCCGATAAAGTTCCCAAAAAAACACCTCAAACTCTTCTTAAATGCATGGGAAACTTCTGAAACGAGCATAACACCGTAACTGCCGATAAACTTCCCAAAAAAACATCCTCTAACTCTTCTTAAATGTAAAGGAAACTTCTGAAACGAGCATAACACCGTAACTGCCGATAAACTTCCCAAAAAAACATCCTCTAACTCTTCTTAAATGCATGGGAAACTTCTGAAACGAGCACACCACCGTAACTGCCGATAAACTTCCCAAAAAAATATCCTCTAACTCTTCTTAAATGTAAAGGAAACTTCTGAAACGAGCATAACACCGTAACTGCCGATAAACTTCCCAAAAAAACATCCTCTAACTCTTCTTAAATGTAAAGGAAACTTCTGAAACGAGCATAACACCGTAACTGCCGATAAACTTCCCAAAAAAACATCCTCTAACTCTTCTTAAATGTAAAGGAAACTTCTGAAACGAGCATAACACCGTAACTGCCGATAAACTTCCCAAAAAAACATCCTCTAACTCTTCTTAAATGCATGGGAAACTTCTGAAACGAGCACACCACCGTAACCGCCGATAAACTTCCCAAAAAAATATCCTCTAACTCTTCTTAAATGTAAAGGAAACTTCTGAAACGAGCATAACACCGTAACTGCCGATAAACTTCCCAAAAAAACATCCTCTAACTCTTCTTAAATGTAAAGGAAACTTCTGAAACGAGCATAACACCGTAACTGCCGATAAACTTCACAAAAACTACCTTCAAACTCTTCTTATGTAAATGGAAAGGAAACGGGTATAACACCGTAACAGCCGATAAACTTCCCAAAAAAACATCCTCAAACTCTTCTTAAATGCATGGGAAACTTCTGAAACGAGCATACCGCCGTAACTGCCGATAAACTTCGCAAAAAAACATCCTCGAACTCTTCTTAAATGTAAGGAAACTTCTGAAACGAGCATACAACCGTAACTGCCGATAAAGTTCCCAAAAAAACACCTCAAACTCTTCTTAAATGCATGGGAAACTTCTGAAACGAGCATAACACCGTAACTGCCGATAAACTTCCCAAAAAAACATCCTCTAACTCTTCTTAAATGTAAAGGAAACTTCTGAAACGAGCATAACACCGTAACTGCCGATAAACTTCCCAAAAAAACATCCTCTAACTCTTCTTAAATGCATGGGAAACTTCTGAAACGAGCACACCACCGTAACTGCCGATAAACTTCCCAAAAAAATATCCTCTAACTCTTCTTAAATGTAAAGGAAACTTCTGAAAGTCTCTTTGAGTGTTGATGGGGATACACGCATAGAGAATTGCTCCACTTAAAAGTATTATTTATAACCTGAAGTATAAGTAAAAAGTATTTTTTTTTAATCTTATATTGAACTCTGTGTTTCAATTGGTTTATTAAAAAAACAAATAGTGAAAAAAATGAAGTGCGGTTTATGCAATCTAAAAATCGACAGACATGAACTTAAGATTCAGTGTATGAATTGTCAAGAATATTATCATGGAAAGTGCGCCAAAATGGAAAAAAGAGAAATTGAGTTTTATGACAAAGGTGGTCAAGGGTATAAGTGCGATAGTTGTGTCACTCAACGGAGAAAGTCAATATTGGGAGATGCTCCCATAATCTCATCTGCAAACCACGTCTCTTCTAAGAGTACTACTTCTTTTAGCTCTAATAGCTGTATCTCCGAAAATATCGATGCTGCTAGTCCGTCTAGAGCAATCCAAATACCAACAGCTGTAATCCCAAATCTGGCTTCCCATGATGACAATAATACGGGTCAAGAAACAATAACATTGCAAATGCTGTACAGCGAAATTATTCAGCTTAAGCAAGTTAACACTGAAGCGCTCACTAAAATCAAAGCTCTTGAGGATTGCAATGCTTCTCTTAATAAGAGAGTAAATGATTTGGAGTCGAAGCTGAATGTACTGGAGCAGAGGGAGAAACAATGTGCAGTTGATATTATTGGCATTCCCGACGTTAACAATTCTAACGTAAAAGAGAGAGTCAACAAATTACTTGCTACAGTTGTTGGTGAAGAACTGAACTCCAAAGAAATTGACTCATGCTTTGTTAAGAGTATAAAAGGAAAGAACAAAAAATTTGCTTCTAACATCGTGTGTGTGAAGTTCTCAACTGCCTTACGGAAGAAAGCTGTAATGAAGAAAATGCGGGAGAACAAAAACAAAATTTCGTCCAATGTTTTTGGTGTTCATCATAACAACAATGGCAGCAGCAGCAGCAACAACAACAGCAGCAGCAACATCTACATCAACGATAGTCTCACTGCATACACAAGGTCTCTATTAAAAATGGCAAATGAACTTAAACACAAAAACAAAATTAAGTTTGTTTGGGTTAGAGATTCAACTGTTCTTATTAGAAGAAGAGAAGGTGATAGAGTAATAAGAATTAATTCGTTTGAGGATATTTATAATTTGAATTTAATCTAAATACACTTGTCTTTTTTGTTTTTATCATGAACAGTATGAATTCAACCATAGATCCTCAAAATGATTCAAGTCAAAATTATAGTTTTATGTCTTTAACCAATGATAATGTTAATTGTTTTTGTTTAGACCATCAAAATAATAAGCATTGTTCCGGTTTTTCTGTCATTCATCAAAATATTCGCAGTATGCGAACAAATGTTAATACTTTTTTCTCTCACCTCGCATCTTTGGACCATTTACCAGATCTAATTTTTCTTTCTGAAATTTGGATCTTTGAAGAAGAAAAGTCTGAATATGATATAATTCCAAATTATGCATTTGACGCGGCTTGTAATGAAACTTATGCTGCTGGCGGTGTCGGGGTTTATTATAGTAGTAACATAATGGGATGCAAGATAAATAAGTATAAATTGGATAGTGCTGATTTAGTCAGCGTTAATTGCGAAGTATCTGGTGTTCACTACTGTTTTATTTGCATTTACAGGTTGCATAAGTGTACAGTGGGAACCTTTTTGAATGAGTTTTCGAGATTTTTGTATAATCAAAACTGTAAAAATACAATTTTGTTGGGTGATTTTAATATAAACATCCTATGTGATACACCAGATGTCGATAATTTTTTAACTGTGCTTTCCTCTTTTGGCTTTGAATCGGTAATGAACCAGCCTACTCGATTAAACTCTTGTTTAGACCATATTTTTGTAAGGTTTCATAGAAATGCTTGTATTGATTATAAGACAATTTCCTATGACTTAAAAATAACTGACCATAGCCTAACTGGTATTCAACTCAGTTGCAATGTTCCTCGAGCAAATAGTTTAGACAACATTGAAACTAAAAAAATAGATTTTATCACTTTAAAATCAAAGTTAAATTTTGAGTTTTGGGATGAAGTCTACTCTGCCGTCGACCCATCTAATGCTTTTAATTTATTTCTTGATAAGCTCCAATTTCATATAGTGAATAGTAGTCAGAGCAAAATTAAACAAAGCAACAAATTTAAATGTCTAAAGCAATGGATGACTCCCTCTTTATTAAGTAAAATAAAACGAAAAAAAAAACTTTGCTTAAGTATTAAAAAGCATCCGAACAATCACAGACTTAAGAATTACTATGAAAAGTTATGTAGAGAGGTAAAAATCGAAATACCACTATGTAAAAATACATACTTTAGCAATAAACTAGCAAGAAACCTTGGTAACTCAAAAGAAGAATGGCGAGTTGTTAATGAAATACTTAACAAAAATAAATCTTACACCGATATAATTATTAACAATAATAATATCACTGTATCTGAGCCTACAGAAGTTGCTAATTTATTTAATAAGTTTTTTGCTAATGTAAGCTCTGGTAGTGCTGTTTCAAATGAGTGTCATAGTGACAACAGTTTAATGCAAAGCATTATTCAACCGGAAAGCTTTTTCTTTGAAGAATTTACTTCGCTTGAAATTTATAGAATTATTATGTCACTAAAAACATCTAATTCATCATCGTTTGATAATATCTCAAGTTCTATACTAAAAAATATTGCCTTTCATATTTCTGATGTTCTCTGTTTTATTTTTAATTTTTGTGTGCATAAAGGTGTTTTTCCGGAGTCTTTGAAAACAGCTGTAGTGTTACCACTGCACAAAAAAGGTGATACAATGTCATTAAATAATTATCGTCCAATTTCCATCTTATCTGTTTTTTCTAAGGTCATTGAAAACGGAATTAAGTCTAGAATAATATCATTCTTAGATAGGACTCATTTCTTTAGTGATTCTCAGTTTGGCTTTAGAAGCGGTAGATCAACTGAAAGTGCTTTATTAAAACTATCGGGTGAAATATATAACAGTTTGAATGCTTCTCAACTTCCTTCAACTTTATTTATTGACATTACCAAGGCTTTTGATATGGTGAACCATACTCTGTTACGAAATAAATTATTTTATGCAGGATTCAGAGGTTTTATTCATGACTGGCTTACATCCTATTTAACAAATCGTAAACAAGTGGTAAAGGTGAAAAATGTTTTTAGTTCGCAAAGCTATTTAAATATAGGTGTTCCTCAAGGATCAGTCTTGGGCCCGATACTGTTTTTAATTTATGTGAACTCGCTATTTATTCAACCTTTTAAAGGCAAAATCACAGCATTTGCTGATGATACTGCTCTTTCGTACTCTAATAATAACTTTTTGGATATGTTCTCTGATGTTAATTACGATCTCGATGTACTACGACGATGGTTTAATGCTCACAAACTGATCATTAGCAACAAAACAAAGTTTATGGTTTTTAGTATCAAGGGTATGGTATGTGAAGAGTTGCCTTTATATTATCACTCACCAAGCTGTTCTCGATTTTGTTTGGAATATGCATATGATTATAAATGTTTTGATAGTCAAGTCAGCTGTAGTGACTTTTTAAATACTTAGGCATTATATTGGACCATAAGTTTAGTTGGAAGGACCATACATCCTATTTGAAAAGGTATCTAAATGGAGTTGTAAGACAATTATACCACCTTAGCATGTACTGCAAACTACCTATTCTAAATTTAGTTTATAATGGCTTATTTAAATCAAAACTGCAATATGGAATTTCTTGTTGGGGTGGCACTTATTTCAATACAATAGAGCCATTACTGATCAAACAGAAGCATGCAATAAGAATTATGTGTAGAGTTGATCGCAGAACCCCTAGTTTTGAATTGTTCAAACGTCTCGAACTTCTTCCTTTAAGGCACCTGTACTGCTACAAAGTTTTAAAGATATTTTTCGAAAATTCCGGGTATTATGAAGTTAGAATTCACAATAGTCATAACTTGCGTGTCAATACCAGAAACTTCGTAAATATACCAACAATCCACAAAATACATTTTTCTCGTTTTTATTGTGTTACTGCTCCTCGCCTATTTAATAATTTACCAGAAAACCTTAGGTGTGAGAGAGAGAAAACAGTATTCTTAAATAATATAAAAAAATGGCTTTTTACATTTAACCACTATGAAATTGATGCTTTTTTAACACCAATGATGTAAAAAACTCATGTATATAGTTTTGTTCTTTTTATAATTATAATATGTAAATTTATCTTTTATTTCCGAAATTTGCAGTTTTCCCTTTTTTGTGTTCTGTTTTCCCCATCAATAGTAATTTTTTGTACCTACTTCATTAATACAACTGATACGTACTTTCGCCTCTTGTCATTTAGATGACAATAGATTGTACATACTAAGCTATTTCTTCAAAAAACTTAAAGCTAATTTAACTTGAAATACATTGTACTAATTATATAAGTTTCTTGATATGAAATAAAGAAAGATTTTATTATTATTATTATAACACCGTAACTGCCGATAAACTTCCCAAAAAAACATCCTCTAACTCTTCTTAAATGTAAAGGAAACTTCTGAAACGAGCATAACACCGTAACTGCCGATAAACTTCCCAAAAAAACATCCTCTAACTCTTCTTAAATGTAAAGGAAACTTCTGAAACGAGCATAACACCGTAACTGCCGATAAACTTCCCAAAAAAACATCCTCTAACTCTTCTTAAATGCATGGGAAACTTCTGAAACGAGCACACCACCGTAACCGCCGATAAACTTCCCAAAAAAATATCCTCTAACTCTTCTTAAATGTAAAGGAAACTTCTGAAACGAGCATAACACCGTAACTGCCGATAAACTTCCCAAAAAAACATCCTCTAACTCTTCTTAAATGTAAAGGAAACTTCTGAAACGAGCATAACACCGTAACTGCCGATAAACTTCACAAAAACTACCTTCAAACTCTTCTTATGTAAATGGAAAGGAAACGGGTATAACACCGTAACAGCCGATAAACTTCCCAAAAAAACATCCTCAAACTCTTCTTAAATGCATGGGAAACTTCTGAAACGAGCATACCGCCGTAACTGCCGATAAACTTCGCAAAAAAACATCCTCGAACTCTTCTTAAATGTAAGGAAACTTCTGAAACGAGCATACAACCGTAACTGCCGATAAAGTTCCCAAAAAAACACCTCAAACTCTTCTTAAATGCATGGGAAACTTCTGAAACGAGCATAACACCGTAACTGCCGATAAACTTCCCAAAAAAACATCCTCTAACTCTTCTTAAATGTAAAGGAAACTTCTGAAACGAGCATAACACCGTAACTGCCGATAAACTTCCCAAAAAAACATCCTCTAACTCTTCTTAAATGCATGGGAAACTTCTGAAACGAGCACACCACCGTAACTGCCGATAAACTTCCCAAAAAAATATCCTCTAACTCTTCTTAAATGTAAAGGAAACTTCTGAAACGAGCATAACACCGTAACTGCCGATAAACTTCCCAAAAAAACATCCTCTAACTCTTCTTAAATGTAAAGGAAACTTCTGAAACGAGCATAACACCGTAACTGCCGATAAACTTCCCAAAAAAACATCCTCTAACTCTTCTTAAATGTAAAGGAAACTTCTGAAACGAGCATAACACCGTAACTGCCGATAAACTTCCCAAAAAAACATCCTCTAACTCTTCTTAAATGCATGGGAAACTTCTGAAACGAGCACACCACCGTAACCGCCGATAAACTTCCCAAAAAAATATCCTCTAACTCTTCTTAAATGTAAAGGAAACTTCTGAAACGAGCATAACACCGTAACTGCCGATAAACTTCCCAAAAAAACATCCTCTAACTCTTCTTAAATGTAAAGGAAACTTCTGAAACGAGCATAACACCGTAACTGCCGATAAACTTCCCAAAAAAACATCCTCTAACTCTTCTTAAATGAATGGGAAACTTCTGAAACGAGCATAACACCGTAACTGGCGATAAGCTGCCCAAAAAATACCTTCAAACTCTTCTCAAATGCAAATCTAACTTCTGAAATGGGCATAATAACATAACTGCCTATAAGCCTTCCAAAAAAAAAACACCCTCGAACTTTGCTTAAAAGCACAAGTCGTTCGTTAGAGCCTTCATAAACTAGCTTTTACGATACCTACTTGAGCGAATTTAAATAAAAAAAAAACACGGTTAATACAACAATACTTACATCAACATGACTGTGGATAAATTTCTCAAAAAAACACCTTAAATTTGCCTGTATACCTACATTACTTTTATGTACGAGACTTGAAAAACAGAATCTTACAACAGTAGAGCATATAGGGACCAAACTGGGGATAGACATTTCCAAAAAAACACACCCAATTTTTGCCGAAGAATATTACTCCTATAATTTAAATAAGGCTTTCAGATTTACTTTAAAAATCAACCTCATTTACAACTCAATTACGAACAGCAATGCGCATAAGCTCAACTGCACATATGCTCAAAATTCACTCATTGACATCCCTGCAATCTGTGTACGCAAGGATTGACATATAAATCATCGTAAGATATCTACTTATGTTCGACGTCAAGAATAATGTAAATCACCGCGTCCGAACCAAACATAATCGAGTTGCACGCACCAACTAGTTTGCATATTTAATTCTGTCCGTCTGCATGAAGATATACATATATATAAATAAATTTTTCTCTCTGGGTCTCTACTCTGGTTACCGTGTTGTCTTTGCTTAATTTATTAGTTCATCACATTTTGTCGTTTTCTCCGTTTCTCCTCCAAAACACTACACCTGTCGGTTTTAATTAAATACCATTCGATGGGCCAGACCACCGACAGACCCGCCGAACACGTAATATTTTCACACATTTTGTTTTAATTAGTCTCCTCGGCTCGACGGATAGCAACAACAACACAAATAAATTAATATATTTAGGAAACACATTATGTACAAGTTTCAGTTGTTTTCTTATATTGAAATACCCGATTTCGCTTCTGTTTTTCGCTGCGCTGTTGTCTTCCTTGTGTGTGTTTTTTTTTTTCTTTCGTTTTTGTCATTTTTTGTTGCGCTGACAGTTGACAAATGTGATTAAGGATATATAATAGTGGTGTGCTATCAAGGGTTTTCTATCTTTTTAATGTTGAATGGCATATTCGCCGCCTCTCTCAGAAACCCCGCAATGATGGACGTTAATTAATTCAGTCGATTATTTTATGAGTTAAACATATGCTCGCGGGGATACGTGGTACATTCACTCGCCATAATGTATCTATTAGCATTTTTTGCGCAGCGCTCGCACTTCACACACAAAATGAATATGTTCTAGTGAAATAATTACATACACGAGGCGTATGTAACGTGTATGCCTGCGCGGATTGTGCTGGCTGAATTCAATTAAAAGTCAAAGGTTCACTTTGAGTTGAAAGATTTCTCTCTATCTTCGCGCCTCATTAGCATACAATGGGGTATCTCAATCGGATATGCAATGACAATCATAGAGGAATGTGAATTGGTTATGGAATAATTTTTATCCGTTTTCGCTCTGTCAGAAATTAGATACATTCACATGTAATAGATACTTTTTATGTTCGTTTGTGGCAGCGATTCGCCGCCACAAGGACACTTTGGCCGTTCGTACACATCGACGGACAGTGTGGCGTGAATGTGTGCGCTTCCACTTGATATGTCAATAGCGGTGACATTTGTAATTCCGCCGGTGACCTTGGCCAAGTGTTGGATACTTAATATCGGCGAGTGCGGTAAGACAGTTTATCGCTGAAACTTGACGGATTGCTGACAGGTTTTCTCAGATTTAATAAGCGCATGTGTTTGAAGTCTGACTGACAGGTGTTGAAAGTGAATGGCAATCGGTATCCATAATTCCATTTGTAATGAGATCATTTTTTTTTTTCATTTCTAGGTCCCAGGTATCGTCGCCCAAAGAAGCCAAAAGACAAGACCCAAGTCGACGAGAAGCGACCCCGAACAGCCTTCTCCGGCGAACAACTAGCCAGACTTAAAGTAAGTATGCACTTTCCCACATCAAATCATTTGTTATCCTTGTTGTGACAGTCGTAACGAATCGCGAGTTTATGTTTCCGCACGAAATTGTTTACAAAACACAGGCCACACCAGACACCACCTGTGGTTAGACAAAATTCCAAACCGCAACTAAAGCGATCCTTTATTCCGAAACCGATGAAAATCGATTTCACTCACAAGCCATTCTCTGACAGTTTCCTCTCTTTTCTCTATATTTGCAGCGTGAGTTCAATGAGAATCGCTACCTAACCGAACGCCGACGTCAACAGCTCAGCGCAGAGCTGGGTCTCAACGAGGCGCAAATTAAAATCTGGTTCCAGAACAAGCGGGCGAAAATCAAAAAGTCAACTGGTTCGAAAAATCCACTGGCCCTGCAGCTAATGGCGCAAGGCCTGTACAATCATACAACGGTTCCGCTCACCAAGGAGGAGGAGGAACTGGAAATGCGAATGAACGGACAGTTGTAGGTGCCCATCCACGTCCCGTATCCTGATCCTAGTGCAATATTTATTAAACCACACGTACATTCGTACATCTCCATCGTCAGCATCGTAAATTGTATATATACAAGCGCATCACCTGTCAACGAGACTATTCATTTTTATTTATTAAATACAAAAAAAAAAATACTAATAATAATAAATCTACACCTAAGTATAGAGCAAATAAAGATATAAAAATTAAATATATATACAAACTTGTGATATTAACGACATAATGATAAGTAAATCATTGGCTTTTTTTTTAATTAGTTTCATATTTTCATTTGCGAAAGACGCTGGAGTGTAATTTTATTTTATTTTGTTTTTAAATTTAAGGAGTTTCTTGTAAAAATGTATAAGTATTATTTAGTTGTAATTTAGTTTATTAATAGTATGAAGAGGCGTTACTTGAGTTTTAGTGGCAGTCTTGTAGCAGATAATATTTAAAGAAGCAACAAATTTGTTTGAACAAAAACAATGCAAATAAATTATATTAAATTTACATTAAATGTTCGGTGGTTTTACTTGTGGCGGAGGTTGTAATTGGCAGTTTGACTTGAGCAAAATCGGTGAGTTCATTAAAGCAGAGAAATATTTTACATGGCTGTGACACAGAGGCGACTGCCGAATGTGCCCCTGGCTGAAATACTGCGGTCTGGGTTCGTTTGAATCAAGCGGAGGACCGACTTAAGGTGGCGGTCAGTGGGCTTAATTTGTACACCTGTCATTCAATTGTTAAGTTCTTCTTATCTCATCTGGCCCAGGGTTGAGTCCTTCAAAGGCGCAAAGACGTACTTCTCTTTTTTTATTTATTTCCTTTATTTATTTATTTTTGTATTTATTTATTTACACCTGTATTAATAAACACTGTAAAAGTTATCAACTTGTCACTCAGCAGTTATGTCCAATTTTTGTATGCTATCTGACGTTTGCTAGCTAACTTACTTGTGTACATTTTTTTATTAATAAGGGCGATATTTATTTAATTTGATCGTTGTACATTGAGAATAATTTCTTAGAACCTACAGGTAGTAAAGGGTGGGCCATCAAGTAGTTTCTTCTTTAATCATAGGTTATTTTGACACCCACAGCTGTTTCTCGCTCGAAATCGTGTCAGAAAGTCGGGTAGGTACCTAATATCATACTTCCGCGGAACGAAATGAGTCGCTTTACGCTTGAACAACGTTGGGAAATATTGAAAGAGAGAAGCGCAAAAATAAAACATTCTACAAAATAACCATATTCCGATTGAAGTGACCGGCAGTAGTGTATTGTATATATTTTGAAAAATAATTACATGACCCAAAATTGTGTTTAGGCGCTAGAAGTTAACAAACAAACTATAGAAATTCCAAAAATATAATTAAAAGAGTACCTATCCAGTGACAAAAAAGAAGAAGAAAAAAAACGGCTGACAATAACTGGCTAATGTTCGATTTATATTCTTAAAGAAAAGCAGGAGATGATTCCAAATGCTATCGAAATAAATGAAAAACTGACGACGCGTTGTCAGACAGGTCTTTTGGAACTTCTAACAACAGTATTTCTAAGACCAGGGGCGAACGCAGGTAGGGGTTTTTGGGGTTGAAACCAAGTTAAAGGCTGCCAATTTCTTGTCCACGGCGAGGAAATGCCTGCCTCGGTTTCTCCTGTACACTTTCACGGGAAGGAGCAATGTTCTCGGCCGATCTGTGGTTCCTTTGCCGTACTAAAAAGTTGGGTGATTATTTACGGAACTGGAGGTCTCAAATCTGGCCACCAAAAGTTGGAGAATCGACCTTGAAGGTTGATCGCATCTGCTATAAAATGAACGCTAGGCAGACATTTTAAAATACTCCTCTAGGAAGCCTATTCTATAGAGTCTAGCTCAAGCTCATATCCACGTCAAACCTAAGACAAACATCTCTTTTCCATTCAAGTGGTGTAGTTTGTTCAATGCATTCATCCTATACTCGTCGTAACTTCGAGTTACACACCAAAAAATTGATGAGAAACTGTATGAAGCGGTCGAGTTCGGAATGGCCCGCTAGACGAAGAAAAAAGAAAGAAATCGCAGTATCACAAGTGAAGATGGACTAACAGACCCAGTTCTTGAAAGGATCGTAGCAGGAGCAGAGAATATCTCTTTAAACCCGTATCTGAAACCATATCAAACAGTCCAAAATGGGCAAACGTCTCGGTTACGATATGAAACCGAGAGAATCGCCCATTTGGGATAATATCGTAAATTATGTACGTACATCGTACATGTTTCAGAATGACGAAAACTGGACCTTTGGTAGTGACAAATCGGACTGATCAGGAGGGAATTAGCTCTTAGTTCCTCAGACAAAATAGAAAAACCTTCGCTGATACGCGACTCTAGCACTAGCAAAGATTAGAACCCTCTAGAGCAGAGATCTTTCTCGGCAAGCGATTCTGGCTTTACCTGGGCATCCTTGTATATTGTACTAATAATTTGAACCATTCCAGAGGGAGCATCAAGGAATTGCGTGAAGAGAAATCTACTTCCATGCGTGATTTTTATTTGAGATTGGATGGGACATTCCCATTCGTATAGGTATAATCGTGCGTGCTCCCCATATAAACAGATTAGACAGAGTTGCCAGCTTTTATACGAGGTATGGAGCCAAATTTAAGAAAATCTTGGAGGCGAGAAATACTCAAAATGTGCATTGTTTTATAATTCTTTAATTAAATTGTTCTTAAAGAGGACAACGTTAAGTTCATAAAAAAAAAAACACAACGCACAAACTCGGAATTGAGAGACTCTTCTAGTTTCGATTTTCCAATGTTAACAAAAAAATAAAGAATTTAGATGGAATTGGCGGTACCTACAATCTACATAAAAAGTTGGCACATTTGCAATTAATTTATAAAGTATACCTATTTGTTATACGAAATGGGTATGATCGAATTAGAAAAATGCATTTTCTTATAAACTCCTAAGGAGCCTTAAAATCGCCAAACTTTAAAGTGATAAGCCTATTGCGATAAGTCCCAAATGACAACTTTAAGAAACCAGTGAAAAGTTCTAGTAGTCAAATCGGCGATTAATAGCCAGTGCTGGCAACACTGAGAGTGGGTATAGTTTAGTGGGTTGGCGAGACAGGGGGAACCTGCACCCGCCACACTTAGATCGAACTCGACGAACAAATGCGAGGTCTTCTTTCGGCCACAAAAACTTCGAAGAAGTAACTTTTAGGCACCGCACTTACGTCGAGTGGAACCATTTAGACTGAAGAGTTAGAGAGGGATTTGCGTTCGTTGCTCAGTTTGAAGCATATGTCGGATGGAAGCAGAGTTGAAATTTACCGCTGTATGTTCATATCAAGCAATCGCAGCCTAACAAAATGAATGTCATTAGTATCTCTGTGGGTAGTATCTCGCATCTCGTATCTCGTATGCATTTTCTTTTTCAGTCATTCATAGAGGTACCTTAGTTCATCCGCACGCCTTCTGTGAGAAGAACTCCGCTTCATCGTCGAATAAGTTCACAATTGCAATGATAATGATGATGCCGTCCCACACTGCTTGGAAGATCGTTGGTCGTTCCAAGGTTTCTTCAAAGTGTTGGAGTCCTCATCGAGAGATCTACGCCAGGACCCAGGACAATACACTGCCGTAACTGAAGACTGATATTTAGTAGAAGTGGGGCTCAGAGGCTTACGCCACCCTAAACTTCTAAAACTCCAAGCCCAACAGCTCAGAGAGAAACATTTCATCATCACAAAATAAAGTCCCCCACCACAAAAAAAAAAAAAAAAAACGTCCTACGTCCATTACCAGTAAACGATGAATCTGGTGTCAAAGGCTCGAATGGAACATACTAACGTGACTGTGGATAGTACCTAATATCAAAAGCAACGTTCCTTTGGGCCGGCCTTCTTTTCTGAGGCCATAGACGCTTAAGTGCTTGGATTTCACTCTAATTGAAAGTATTCTTCTCCACTCCTTTAAACAAAATAGGCACTATGTTCATGATCTGGTCAACAACTACTTAAAATACCCGTTGGATCCACCCGCCAAACTGTTTCGGTCTCAACAGTTGGCTACAACTCCGTCGAAGGGGTTAATAGAACAATGGAAGGTTCAGCACTCAACCACTGTAGCCCTTCCAACTCATAAAAAACGATGTCTTCCTATTTCCCCACACTCGATTGTTATCCACATGTTGTGAAAAAAATGTATACCAGGTCTCTTCATTTGAAGTATGTCCGAATACTAGGGACTGAAGTTTTGCCGAAGATCAGCTCTCGTTGCGACTCTATTCGGAATCATCAGAAACACCCTAAGTGTAAACCTAATTGGAACATAGCCATATTCGAAAATAATGTTAATATAGTAAAGCGCTTCTCATCATCTTTGGGAGCCTTGGAACGATCCATAGAAACGGTCTAGGCCGAAGGCACATTTCTGTCAGTTCGTCAAATACGATTGCCGCATCTCCATAATGTAAAGGGTGGTTAAGTTTTAAGGGCCGATGTTGATTTCGAATAGAACACAAATTATTTAGGAAATTATTGTCATTTCTTTTTATTATGATAATATTGGTATGGTTCAATTATGTAGGGAATAAAATATCGGCCAAATGGCTGCCGAGATCTCGGCAGCACACCTCCATCCGACGGTCCAAATTTTCGATGACGCTGAGGCATAATTTAGGTTCTATGCCGTTAATGTGCCGAATTATCTCATCCTTTAGCTCTTGAATTATTGCTGGCTTATCGACGTACACCTTTTCTTTCAAATAACCCCAAAGAAAGAAGTCCAACGGTGTCAAATCACATGATCTTGGCGGCCAATTGACATCGCCACCACGTGAGATAACACGGCCATTGAATTTGTCGTGCAAAAGAGCCATTGTTTCATTAGCTGTGTGGTAAGTGGCACCGTCCTGTTGAAACCACATATCGTCCACATCCATATCTTCCAATTCGGGGCATAAAAAGTTCGTTATCATCTCACGTATTAGGTGCAATTGTTGGACACGACGACGAGTTGAGATGGACGGCTCTTCAGCCACACTATCGCGAACAGTAGCAATATTTTCTGCAGTACGAGCTGTAATAGCATGCACTGGTGTTTTCACATCTTTTACAGACCCGGTTTGCTCAGATTTTTGCATGATTTTTCCGACTGTACGCACATTTGGACGATTAAATTGACCGAAAAAATCACGAAGTGCACGATATGCGTTTTGATTTGAACGCCCATTTTCATAATAAGCCTGAATAACTTTCACGCGTTGCTCGATTGTGTATCTTTCCATTGTTCAAATTGAGTTAGTCTGAAATTGAGAAATATCAAATGACATGTAAAAAAAACCTTGACGTTTAGATGTAATTCACATTCAACATTGGCCCTTAAAATTAAACCACCCTATACTATAGGCACTCACAAACCTTTGTAATTTTTTCGCCAACTTTCTCAACTTTCTCACCTCCCTTCAGCGACAGTCAAACATTTTGTCTTAGCCCTCACTTTATAAATTAAATTTCGCACACGTCAAACTCGCAGCCATATCACTTTGGCTACTTGTTCACACTTGACACTCTTATTGCAACATAACCGCGCACGGAAATGCGCAACTATCTGCTTATAAGTAGTTTTCTTGCCGAAATTAAATTTACAGCGCCACGCAACAGTGACACACGGCCCAAGCGCTGTGACAATTTCCCAACACCATCAAGCATCAACGCACCATATCGCCCTGAGTGTAACAAACGACCCAGCGCATACTTAGCGTGTCGCCGAGCGGTTCCACTCATTTAAATCGAAATGAATTTCCACTACGCCACTAATAAATCGCTCATCAGTTGCGTACAAATATGCACTCCTCCAGCTCCAGCTACAGCTACGGCTCAAGCAACTCGACAACTTCGTCGAAAACCCTTCACTTGCGTCCATCTGTCAGAGGAGCTGTCGTCATCCCGCCTATATGGGCTTCGCTTTTCTATACGCGCGTATCTGATGTGCTTAGTCCATCCGGGGATCTCCGCATAATTCACGCAGTGCTTATAAATTAATTGTCGGCGTTATTTGCTCCGGCCGCTCACGAAACCCTACAAGAGTCTCCATCTCCACGAATGCGTCGGTCGGTCGACGTTCGCCGTTGTCGGTTCAGAGGGGGCGCGCAAACCAATTGCATAATGTGAGCCACCGCAAACAGTGTGTGTTCGGTGTATCCCCGCGCCACTATACCACCTTTCGGGATTCTATTATGCAAATTAATTACCAGCGCGCACTGTATGGACTCCTTCATCACTTTCTCCTCCTACTCCGATGCGGAGAGCGGACTTGTGCTGCTGCTGCTGCTGCCTGCTGCTCTGTGGTGTAGGCGAGGGGAGCAAACTCGCTTATCGGGTTGTGCGAACGATGTCGTCGCTGTCGCTGCTCGCTGCTGATGGTATAATGGTAAATGGTAAATGGAAAATGGAAAATTTAATGAATTACATTAGTAGTGCAGGGAAATCATCAACGCCGACTGTATGAACGCGCACGCACTCACCCATATGCACACAGTCCAATAGTCAGGAGGTGTTGAGCGAACATATTCAATGTTGCACGCGCGTTAATTTCATCATTATTCGCACAGCAAATGCAATTGAACATTTCGACTCCTTATTGCTATTTTGATGGGCTTCCGCGGCGCGGCTATATGATGCGATCAGGGAGAAAGCGAGTGGTCGTAAAATTATCTTTAAAAATGCCGCTCTGTCACTTAGTAATAATTGTCTGTACACGGAGTCTGAGTTGTATGGTGAAAAATAAGGCCTGAGCTCACCAGTCATATTAGCAATGAATTGGTTCCAATTTTGATTTTTTTTTTTTTTTATAAGTAACACGCGCTAAAGAGGTTGTGACTACTCTTATAGTGTTTTTACAACCCGCGGGCATTAAGGAAATTGGGATAGAGGAGACAGGAGATACCGATGCACATTGGTCTTAAATGTCTGTAAATTGCATTGGGGAGGAAAAACAGAGCTGGGCAAGGCATTCCACATTCGCGTTGTACCGCTTATGAAAGACTCTCAGTGTTCCAGAACTGAAACCATCCAAAACAACTTGAATTGAACGGCCAGAAAGGTAGTTTCTAGTCCATTGAATAAGAGACGCATCGATCCCATAAGCACGAATTTTCGACAAAAGAGCTTGATGCCAAACTCTGTCAAATGCCTTTGAAATATCGAGCGCAACAATCTTCGACTCACCGAAGTGATGGATTGGTTCCACTTTTCGGTGAGATAAGTCATCAAATCACCAGTGGACCTGTTGCCACGAAAACCGTACTGCCGGTCATTGAGGAGTTTCCGTGATTCAAGATATTTCATAAGCTGACGGTTTACCAGCGTTTCCATGACCTTAGAAAGAATGGACATAAGTGCAATGGGTCGGTAATTGGTGAGAGAAGAAGATTCGCCTTTTTTAGGGACGGGCTGGACAAATGCTGTTTCCCACCTACTCGGAAAGAGTCCGAAGAATAGGACAGATGAAAAAGCTTACGCAGTGGTTTTGCTAGCGTGGAAGAACACCTCTTCAGAACGATGGGGGAGATACGATCTGGACCAGCGGATTTATTTATGTTGAGATCGTAAAGTACGCGACTGTACGAGTGCGAAAGTGGATTGGTCTCATGGTAAATTCTACGCACTCGAGTACAGGTGCAGACAAACCGCAATCTGGGAGCATAGAGCTGACTGTAAAATGTGCAGCGAGCAGACTAGCTTTGTCTAAAGAGCTGACAGCTGGAGTGTCATTGTAAATGAGCGTTGGGATTGCTGACGAGGCCGAATTCTTAATATTTTTTACAAATGACCAAAAGTTTCTACGACATTGTAGTATTTTTTGCCTCAACTTTTGGTCATATAAGAATTTGAATTTGAATGCGATTCTACGAGAGATGCTGGAGTGCGGGCGGTCGATTGACCAAGAGTAGGTATCCACTCATGGATATGGTACTTGCTGCTGAATTATCTAATCCTTAAAAAAAAAAAAAAAATGTAAAAAATGAATAAGAAGTTGGCACAACAGGTTCGTAGTGACCCTAAGCCTAGCTTCACACAACCATTCGTTTTGTGTGAGTTTTTTATTTTTATAAGGAATGAAAGGGACCTACGATTTTATGCCGGGTCCAAATGGTTAATTGACAAGCTCATTGTTGACAGTCATACTATCGGATGTTTGTCAGACGTTCGCAAGTGGTGGCGCAGTGGAAAAATCCTTAAAATAGAATTTGCGTCTTTCCGGGGATCGGACCTATTATAGGACCACTCGAGTGGTACATGGTACCTGGTACAAATATGTGATCGACAAACGCTTTACACAAATTTGGGACAAACCGCAATTAAGTAATTTTGCTATCTAAAACCATGACATGTCCTACGCGAAGTGTCATAATTAAAAAGTTTCCCAACTTGCGCCCACGTAATTTATTTGCAACAATGACCAAAACCAAAACAACACTAAGTTTGCCCACCCATAGTTTTAATTTGTACAGGAAGGAGATTTTAACAATTTTTTCAGAAACAAAAAAATGCAAAATTAACTTTGTCTACGGTTTCAACTAGTTATACCTACCTACCCATAAGTATGTCAATAAACTTGGTGAAAGACCTTTTCAAAATGTTGTCAACACTGTTGTCGGTAAGTACTACTTTCTAGCAAGTGAAGCAAAAATTAGGCGGCAAATTTAAAATGCCCCCATATTGATATTGGCTACTTTCCAATTTCAAAATCTCTAAGCGAACAAAAATTACTTACCTCAGAATATCAAATAAACAACGGTAATTCCCATTAAACTTTAATTAGGTATCTACATTAAAATTCTTTAGAAAAACAGGATTCGATTATTTTTTGCAATTTATTTTCCATTTATTTATTTTTAACTTTCTCGATATCGTATAGTAAGAGAAAAATATTGTATTCGTACAAAATTTCTAACTCGAGATGTTAATCAATTCTGACATTACGATGATAGGGGAACTCAAAAAAGTGGGTTGTAAAATTCTGCCCGTCTGTCTGTCTGTCCGTCTGTGCCGGGGCCTACAGCCTAAATGAAACAGCTGCCCGGATTTCGTTCAAACTTTGGATTTCGAGTTTGTGGGCTTACAGTTCAAGGCCGTTTTTTTTTTTTTTTTGCAAGGTAACCTCAATATTAATGGTACCTACTTCCCATATAAAATGTTCATACCAGTTCGATTTGTTCGAAAACTGCTGTAACGTTTTCAACCAAAATTGATTTTTAAGCTTAAGTAGGTGAGTTAACCATGACTGCATACTCAGTTTTGGCTGAGCTCTGCCAAGGATCTCGTACTTAATTTTTCTCAAAAAATTCGAACAAATCAGTTTTTTAATAATTTCTCAAGAAAACTACCCAAATGCCAAAAGCTAGCCAATGAATACCCAAAAGATATATTTTTAAAACTCAAGACCGCAAATATTACACACTTCTTCTTTTTTATATATGTATAAGTCCATCGTTCCATTCCGTCTTGCTGACGCTCGACGCCATGATTAAGCCTGGTGAGGTGATAGGTTGAATGGTCAGTTTCACAACACTTTCAGTATGCTGATTAGATGATTCTTATTGCATTATTTGCTCCCGATGATTGCACAAATATGTCTAGCGAAAGTAGGTTGAGGATAGCATCAAGGGCTCCTAGATTGAAAGAACCCTACGGCCTTCCTGTGGAAACAGCCCACATAAGTGGGTTTTCAACTGGTATAGAAAATCATCGAAATTGAAAATATCTAAAGCTTTTAAGAGGAACGCTGTCGTAAATGGACATTCTTGGAGAGGGATGTTTGAAAAATTGTATACAGCATAATCGATGGCATAACAAGGGTTAAGAGGCCAACTCATCTCAGGGAATACTGTTGAATCTCTCGTTTTGTAGCCTTTCTATTAAAATGAAGCACTAAATCGACGCCTTATTCACTGAAATTCGTAAGCTTAGGACAGAATTCAAAGATTTATGCAAAACTTGCTGATGTATTATAACGAAGAGAAGACTTGGCCAGTGTCTCTAACTCTACCTGCCTACGCGCGTATCAAACCACCTTAAACACAGGCGACTGGATAATTTTTGACCGTATACTGAGGGGATTAGGGACTCTATGCGAGAGCGTGAGCTCCATCCTTATGACCTTATGACTTCCCATATATTCCGCACATATCCTGACAATATAAAAAACAATATTCCTACGTGAGATCAATCCAGCAAATTTTAGCAGCACAATGTAGAACCCTAAGTCGCTCCAGAGATTCCTTTATAGCGCTCAAGCAAATTAGATTTGCGCAGTACAACTTGTACCGGAAATACCCGACATACACCCGATGAGAACATTCTCCCAGAGACGCCCCCCGAAAAACATGTGTACCTACATCGTTACTGTGTCAATTTCAAACTGACAACAGCCCCGGGGGATCAAGATCAAACTAGAACCATTTGACTAATTACACAGTCACATAAATTTCCATACAACAACGAAACAGGAGAAATTCCTACACTCAAATCCAGTTCAGCTATGTGTCCAAATGTTTTGCGTATTACTCATTAGTTGGGTCTCGCAGCAGCATACTAAGGGGGGGCCTCCCTTACTCTCACACACTGCCACACTGACAATGAATCGAATTCCACAGAATCGAACAAAAACGAACCTCACCCGAAACAACTGCAACTGTGCACAAAAAGGGAAAGAAAAATTCAAATGGAATACAAAAGTCCACCGGGAGGATACGGGAAGATGGAACTTAGGCTAATTAACAAGATTATGTCTAATTGGACCACCTAGCTAGAGGCAGCTACTGTTCTCGTCGTCGGTCGTTCGCTCGCTGTACCTACTACCCTCGCCTTGATCTTGATCTTGATCAAGAAGTGATCTGACTGTCAGGCGATTGTGTTGGTGGTGGTTGGTAGACTATCCCATGGGTGCCTCTGTGGTATTTTTTTTTTTTTTTTTGTAATTTCTCGGCTCGTCCTTCTCCTATCATCGTTCGCATCCCAGTTTCCTATAGTTGGGTGATGTCCAACGTATGGATTCGGATGCGCGACCATCGATGGATTGGGTTCGACTAGGTGCATTGGGAATAGTTTCCAATTGTTCGCCTTCGAGGTATGCTAATGGTCATTGCTGCACATTCCGCACGGTAGACCAAGTGTCTCGGTTGCAGTGTGGTATGCAGGGGCAAGGTGCAGCCGTCGCGCAGGTGTTGGCTTCGCTTCGATCTCATGGAACTCGGATAATTTAATTATTGTCTGGACTGCCAATCATTTGTGGGCTTTGACAGTATGCCAGCGATATGGGTGTAGGTTGACTTTTGGCCGTCTACGAGCTCGAGTGTCAACCTTATCGTAACTAATTATGATAGGTGGTCGGGGTTAATTGCGCGGATAATGCCCGATAAGCTGCGTTAAGTTGACAATGCTTTAACACAGATATAAGACCTCGCTGATGGAGTTGCCATAGTATGTCAATATGACCGTGTGCAGATCAAGTTATATGAGCTATCATAAAAATGAGTCACAGAGGCATTTGCAGTTGAACTCGAAGGTTCATATATCTCTTTGACAAGATTATCCGAATCGTTGCGATTCTTTGATCGACTGTCCGCTGTTCTGAGTGACTCCTTAAATCTCCATTTGGTGGATGTCCTTCCTATAAGGGAAGTCGCAGTCTTCTTAAGGAAACAGTAAAAAGGTACTATGATTATTCAATTACTCACTAATGACTATCGAAATAAGATTATGGCATTGATTAATCTTAAGGACTTTAGATTACCTATCTATCGTGGGTCCTGGGTGGAAAAAAAGAAGCAGTCCAACGACAAACGCGGTTCCGCCAGACCTTACCATACAAGGTATCACGCTTCTTCTTGAGCTGCAAAAACCTACCCAACGATGAGCTTGATTTCTTGAGGCCCAACGAGTAGGTAAGCTTGGTTAATGAGTACGGTAAATGCCAATCAGACAGCCTGAGTCTGAATATCGTGCGTGAAAAATTAAATACCCTGATTAACAGCAGAGGGGTAAGTCTCCTGAACGCGAACACGATCTTGGCGGTTAAACTGTGTGGACCTTGTAAAATATCCTGATACGTAATATAATCTGCAGGGCCTTTAATGCATAAGCCAGGAAATTCAACTATTGGACAAATCTCCACTCTAGGGTGAATATAGGTACAACGACAGCGACTTCATGAGTCCGCCCGGAAGAACAACGCAATCGCAGTGGATGTAGACTACACACAAACTCCGACTTGTGCGTTATTGGATGCAGCTATACCTAGAAAACGAGTTTGCTGAGTGCTTCTTGGACGTGGTAAACTCGGTAGGTTTATGGAGCGGGCCATACGGTCTTTGAAACAGCGAAGAAAATCTATAGTTAGTCACCGAAGCGCATCAGCGAGTAGCAGATGTGTTTTAGCAGCATTTTCAGCGGCCGCTAAATGGTCATCATGTAGAGAGAGTGATTTGCCAAAAAGAGAACCCACGTCCAGTTAATAAGGTCCCAGTTCCACCACCCATCAGTACAGAAAAAATAAACTTAGATGTAATAAGAATAAGAAGGTAAGTAGGCTTCTGCTTTCAAAATGTTGCTTTGTTAAATTCTGACTTTACAACGAAAACTCGGCTTCTTTCAGTTCTTCTTTGCAAAATGTTGCTTTTCAAATTTAAGGCAATTAAATTCTGCTTATTCTGCTTTTCTCCAACTAACAATTGAACTAAGTGCACGACTGAGTCGAACAAAACTTTCTCGCTCATCAAAAGTTTTGTTGGTTGTTTTCTTATTTTATTAGATAGGTACGTAAGTATCTGAGAAGTAGATAAAAGAAACGGTTCATAAAATATAGGAGAATGAATAGTATTAACTAAAATTCAGTCTTGGGTTATTCATCTGATATGGCAGTACATATTATAACAAAGTGAGTTTTTAAAAGTTGAAGATCTCAGTAACAGGCAGTAGTTGTCGCCATTTCTGGTTAGAGAGTAATAAGCGCCTACTGTACCTACTATTTTATAAGCTCTTACACTTTACAAGATTTTTAAGTACGGGAACAAGCGTAGTGGGAGTTTCTGATTTTTTATCAATAATCTCCTTTCTGACTGGAATAGATTAATGACGCTGGCTTAAGTTGTCAATGATTGTAAGTATTGGTCGTGATAGATCGACATCTTTACATATAAATATATAATGTAATTATATGCAAGAATTCATAGACTTGTTTTTGAATTTGTATTAACAGCGAGCTCTACGAGCTGTACAGCGACATCGACCTGGTCAGAAAAGTACGCATTAGTCGTCTAAGATGGTTAGGACATGTAGAGCGAATGGACACCAACGCTCCGGCCCGGAGAGTCTTCGATTCCAACCCGGAGGGACAACGCAGTAGAGGAAGACCTCGCCTTAGGTGGCGCGCTCAAGTGGAAGGGGACCTCAACCAACTTGGAGTGCGCAACTGGAGGCAGTTAGCCAAAGATCGCGCTAACTGGAGAGGCGTATTGGTTGAGGCCCAGGTCCACCCCGGACTGTAGCGCCACCTAAGTAAGTAAGTAAGTATTAGCAGTTATAAACTGAATATCCCGATGAAAGTGTGTGGGGTTGCAAATGCAGTGAGGTTTTAGATTGCGTAAACTTCAAGCAATTGGAATTATTTTAAGGTGCATATTCAATATTGTAGAAAAAAAAGAAGAAGCAGTGGGTTATATTTGCCAAAAATAAATTTTGCGTTGATGTTGTTGCATTTTTAATGGCCGTTAAAATGTTAATCCTTAAGTGCGGTCTTGAGTTTTAAAAATGTATATGAACACAGATCTTTTGGGTTGTCATTGGGTAGTTTTTGGTTTTGGTTAGTTTTTCCACCCATTTTTTGAGAAATAATTAATTGAGGAAAACTAAGTACGGGATCTTATTTAGAAATACTGATATTATCCTTACTATAATAAAAATGTAACTTTTTTTCCGGCTGTAAACTGTTTGCTATGAATAGATTCAAAAAGTATTGCACGAATTTGATTCCGGTTTTCACAGTTGCATAGGAAATTGTTCAGATTAGGTTATAGGATATGTTTTGCCATTCGCTATCCGAAAGTGGAAATCTAAGCTTATATCTAAGAAAAGTTGTAATTCTGGAATGCCTTTTAGCTCCTAGCTTTGGAATGACTCATTCAAATGAAATGGGATTTTTTTTCATACAGAGTCCAATTATTTACAAAGATTAAGATATAAATCATCTTTGTACGGTATCCTGAAGTCGAAAAATAAGCAATAAACAATAAATTTTATACAATTCAAAAAAGTAAAATGTTCGATTGAAGTTAGATCGTTGGATTTTCCCGGCGTTCAGTGGAGGAAATTTTATGTGTGTGTGCGGCAAAATCTGTTTCTTTCTCTGTACACTTTCTGCGGTGCGCTTTTTCTTTCTCTCTTTTTATGCACCTCTCTTGCTTTATGTTTTTTTTTTTTTTTCTTTTTTTTTTAAATTTGAATTTGAGGAAGTTTGTGTTTGAGTAGCAAGTGAGCGAGTGTGGCGCTTATGGGTTATGCGATTGAGAGGGATGGGGTATACATTGTAACAACTAACAATAACAAGTGTAATGTAAATGAGATTAAGAGGGAATAAAAGAAGTTAGAAGTTAGTTAGTTAGGGACATCAACGTTGGAGCTAATCCTAAATTCGCTGTTGCTGTTGCTGTCAAAGTCGCTATGTTAATCTGTTTCTCGCATTACTGACAGTTTTTCTTCTCTTTTTACTTTTTGTATAACGCTAATTATTTTGTTTTAAATTTGAGAAGTGGAACTCTGGCGAAGCAAGGCGAGCACGGGTCAGCTAGTCATTAATAATGTATTTTGATCAAAAACGCCATAATGGAGTTAATTTACATTCGAATGTGAAATAATGCAGCATAACAGGTTTTTAAGCTCTGGCACCATTTCACTTTTAATTTTCTTTATAATTTTTGAATTTCTAACGCATTTTCATTTTTCATTTTAAATTCATTTTTATTAGGTATTTCTTTTTTTTAACTTACGTACTAGACAAAAACGATTAAATCTAATTTAAAACTAACATTTTTCTTATTCTAGCTTACTGGCTCTTAGCGAGCGCTCTAAACTTAACAATATCCTTAAAATTATTGCCTTTCGGCCTTAAATCTATCTATATCTATGATTTGTTTTGTTTTTTAATTTTCAAGAAACTTTAGAAAACTTGAATTCTTTATTATTGTTTTGTTTAAAACTACTTAAAACTACCTAAGCTACTTAACCTAAATTACCTATAATCAGGGTGGTGAGCAATCTTATCGATTGGTCACCATCCTGATCGCGTCTTTGGTTGCCTGTCGGCCGCCAACAAGGGTTCATCCGCGCCGCCGAGCCTCCACCGAGGCCATGAGCGTCGGTCAAGTCTCGGAAGCACTCTTTCATGTTGGCTAGTCCAGCACTTCCCAAAGACCCCCTACGCTAAACCTAAACCTACTACCTTAAATCTAGCTTAAAACTAAGGAGGATGCTACGTAAGTAGCGCACCGGCCCGGGAGAGCGTATCCACCCTCACCTCTTCTTCAAGCCACCAAAATTCGGTGAACTGCTTTACCGTATCGACCCTGTCCCGTTCCGCAATCGCGGTACTAAAACGGAGGAGCTCCTGAGCATTGGCGGCGGACCCGTCGTGGATGAGCCGCTTATCCCTCGCGCCGCGGTGGCTGTGGTACAATACCGGCACACCATCCTTTGTCTGGAATAACCCTTTCATGTCTACATGAAGAAATGCCTCAGGCGGAATAAAGCCAGACCGAAGCGTACTCTCGTGGTACATTAAATTGGGGTAGTAAGCCCCTGAGATCAGGTTATTATCACTGGCCATCGCCCTAGCAACGTGCCTCCGAATCACCTTAATAAGGAAATTGTCAATCCTATTCAGTCGAGCCCCATTGTATAAGGTCCTGTTGGGATAATATTTTATGTACTGAGATTCAGGAGTTCTAAACAACCCTAGACAGGCCCTGAGGCATTGCCTCTCAAACACCCGAATCTTTTCCATATAGGACGGCGCTATATTGAACCACATGGGACAGCCATAAGCGATGATAGGCCTTATAAGGGCCACGTAGCAAAGGACCTTCACCCTGGAGTCAAGTTGACTGCTGCGAAACAGTCGCCTTGTCAGAGCGTAGGCCCTCTTAGCCCCGGCAAGACAAGCATCTATATATTTGTCAAAATACAGATACTGGTCGAGCCGGATGCCGAGATACCTGACCACGTTTTTCACCACCAATGGTCGTCCCTGCTGTCCAATAATTGTTAATTTTCTCCAGTTGTTTCTGGTGTCCCTAGAGGCCCCAGCCAATGGAGTTCTGAACAGGATTGTTTCCGATTTTTGGAAATTGATTTTCAACTTCCAATCATCGCAATACCTCTTAATTTGCTCGAAGTCACGCTGCAGAAGGATGTTGATGACCTCGATTTTTGGTCCTGACCTGTACGCCACTAAATCGTCTGCGTACGCTATAGCGTGTCTGAGGGAACCCACCAGATCGCTTGTGTAAATATTAAACAGGACCGGAGAATTCACTGCTCCCTGTTGTAAGCCGTTTTTAATTTCGAAAACCCTGCTCGAAGTCACGTTGCCAGCTTTGACAACGAACTTCTTTCCCATAAGCATGTCATAAATCATATACAGCAAAGGTTTTTGAATGCCCATTCTGGTCAGCTTGTAAAAGAGCCCCTCCAACCATACGGTATCGAAGGCCTTCTCAAAGTCGACCAGACATGCACCCGTGCATTGCTTCTTACTTTTATTCCACTGAATGTCGGAAACCAGTTTCGACGCGGCATGAATAGTGTCATGCCCCGCTCTAAAGCCAAACTGGTTGTCCGGAATAATCTTATTTTCTTCAACCCATCTTAAAAGAGATCTATTGACGACTTTCTCGAATACCTTGCTAATATTCGGAAGCAAACTGATTGACCGTAGATTAGCAGGGTTTGTCCTATCTTTATCCTTTTTCGGGATAGGGTGTACCACCGCTATTTTCCACTGCGCCGGATAATAAGCATTATTCAGCGCATTGTTAAATAGCGTGGCGAAGATATCGATCGCTTCTAGTGGCAGGTGTCTTAATACGACGTTTGGGACCCCGTCAACTCCCGCCGACTTTTTGTTTTTCAATGACTCAAAGATGCACCGGAGTTCATCTTTACTCACGAACAGATGAGAATTTACATCGGCGATTGTCGCTCTTCAGCATTCGTGGTGTTCAGACGACTTGGATAGTGAGGCAGCGTTAAGCAAGAGTTAAAGTGATAAGTAGTGTTTTTGAACAGTGAGATCCAATTAGCCATTTGGCTCAGTGGAGCAACCGTCGGCTCTGGCACAGGAGGAGCCAAGTTCGATTCCTAGTGGGGGAAAAACTTTTTTTCATTGAAAAATAATTAAAAAAAAAAAAAAAAAAAACAAGTGGAAGTGCCGCAAGGCAACACGTGATGGACACTGGCCAGCCAAAGGTCCCGCAAGGAGATAACCCGTTGCCGAAGCGCTTGACAAGGCAAGTCAAGCAGCAGCAAGTAGGAGCAACAACAACAACAACAACAGAAAAAACAGTAGTGCCATCAACAAGTACAGCAGCACCAATAATACCAGCAGTGGTACAGTCGCGTGAAGCGGCCAAAACTGAAAAACGGCGACGCAAATTGAAGCCTGTACCAAACCTCTCATATAAGAGGAAAACAAAAACAAATGAGGAAGCGATGACGTCACGAGCAACATCATCTGCGGCAGAGTCAGAAGACGATAATGACGATGATACCGATGGACTCAGCTACTCGTACGAGTCCGAGGGGGGTGAGGGCCGGTATGTGGGCGAAGGTAATTCCTTCCATGAATTACTGGCCGCCGAGGAGGAAGAGAAACAAGAACAAGTAGATGATGAGGAGGCTGAGCTCGATCGGCTGATCAAGGAGCTCCTTGCGAAGAGGGAGAAGTTGCGCCAGCAGAAGATGCTTCAGCAACAGCAAAAGCTGAAGCAAATACAAGCTGAGCAGCAACAACACAAACAACAACAGAAACAGCTTAAGCAGCAGCAACAACAACAAGCACTGCTTAAGCAGCAGCAACAACAGCAACAAAAAAAGCAGCTGGTACACAAACAGCCACTGCAGCAACAACAACAACAACAACAACAGACTCAGAAGCAGAAACAGCAACCGCAGAAACAGCAGCAGCAACGACAACAACTGCAACAGCAACCGCAGCAGCAACAACAACAACAGCAGCAACAGCAAGAACAACAGAAGCAGAACAAAAAAGACAAGGTACCACCAATTAATGTAAGTTATTTAGATATTAGTGATAGTATTAGATTATGTAGGTTAGTCACTAAGAATTTTTATATTAAAAGGCTTAACGCCACTAAGCACATAATTATGTGCGAAAATATGGAGGAGCACAAAAAGGTGCGCACCGCTCTGGAGAAGGCGGAAACCGAGTACTTTACGTACACTCCAAAAGGAGAAAAGCGGCAAACGGTGCTGCTTAAGGGTATAGACCCCAATATAAAAATAGAGGAGCTCGAAAACGAGCTTAAAAATTATGAGTGCGACGACCTCAAGTTCGTGGGGGTCAAGCCGTTTTCCTCGCCTGCGGACAGGGGTGGTAGCCGCAAATTACCATTCTTTTTGGTGCAATTAACACCCAACAGCAAAATCGATAGTCTGAAAAGGATCAGATTCCTGTACTATCATGCAGTACGTTGGGAAAAATTAAAAAGGTCAGATCGTGTACTTCAATGTATGCGCTGCCAGAGGTTCGGGCACGCCGCAGCTAACTGCCATATGCAGTTCAGGTGCGTCAAGTGTAACCAGGACCACAAACATGGGGAATGTGCTTTAGGTAGCGATAGGGTAGAAGATCGAGGCCAGCTTTCGTGTGTACTCTGCAAAAGCTCTGGACATCCTGCTAATTTCAAGGGATGCCCGAAGTATCAGCAGGTTAAACAGAATGTGCAGGCTCGAAAACAGAAGTCAGAAGAAGAGAAGGGTCAAAAGAGTCGCTCGTTCTCAAATTTTGTTGCACCCAATGTGTCCTTTGCCCAAATGGTAACGGGACCGGGCGGCACAATAACAAAAAGCGCGCCGAAGGTTCCTACACCGGAAGCGGATCTGGATTTGAAATCGATCCTTCTGTCATTGCACGGAAAGATCGATAATTTCCAGAAACAATTAAATGAGCAAGCGGCTCGAATAGACGTTATCTATTCGACGCTGTTTGCCGAGTCTGCCGCGCCATGAATATGATGGGTACGCTGGACGAGGTAAACTTAAAGATCCTTGCGGTGAATGTTAATTCACTAATCAGGATCGAGAGAAGGAACAATCTTTCCAATCTGTTGAAAGCCGAAATGCCAGATGTACTTTTGGTTAGCGAAACTAAGCTAAATCCGAAGCACAAATTGGGCTACAGAAATTATTGTGTAGTTAGAAGAGACCGGCCCAACTCCACACAAGGAGGTGGTGTCGCTATCTTAATACGTAAAGGCTTGCGCCATAGGGTCATATATAGCGGGGACGTGCGCAGGTTTCAGGTGTTGGAAGCATGCATCGTGTGCATTCCCCTCAATAGCCAGAGGCGGATGTATGTAGTGTCGCTTTACGCACCTGAATCTCCTCAACGCATTCAATTTTTAAATGAAATCGAGACGCTTTTTCGTTGCTTAGAGCTTCAATCGGAAGACAATTATTACTTTTTGGGCGGAGACCTCAATGCTAAACATGCAGCATGGGGAAATGATATTCCGAACCCTAGAGGTAACCAGTTTCACGACTGGTGGCGTCATAATATGATTGAGTACAAACTCGAATTGTACGCGACGGATATCCCGTCTTTCCCTAGAGAGGGTTCTTTCTTGGACTTAGCGCTAGTTGACGAAAGACTGGAACTAACAAACACTGATCTCAGCACGCGGAACTGTTTACGAACGGTTGAGTACGATAGTGATCACTACGGACTTGCCGCCGTAATACGGATCCCGAACGAGCAGTCGCAGCTGGAGCAGTACGACCAAGTGCGTTCTTTCGATTACCGAAAAGCGCAGTGGTCGCGCTTCACCAGAGTTTTAAAGCGCGACATACGCTCATGCGAGATCGACCCACCGACAAACAGGAACTTAACGAACGATGAGATCGACACTCATTTAGGGCAAATGAATGTCGTCATCAAACAGACAATGGAGCGGACTATCCCTCGGGTAGGACATTCCACCGACGAAGAACAAACTGAGAAGTATCGAAACGCGACAATCGATGCTCTGTACAGACATAAAAGTAGACTGCTCTCGAGGCTTAAACGGCTACACAGACAGTTTACTGACAGGAACGATCCCGAGATAAGGACACTGAAGTCGATGATCAAAAACTTGAAACAGTTGATCACAGAAAATTACAGAAAATCTGTAAGTTTGTATTGGGGCAATAAAATTCGGGCTATAAAATCCAGTAGTCCGAGTATGTTCCCACAAATAAATAAACTGTTCAGGCGGAAAGATCATAACGACATTTCATGTGTCCGAATACCTCAGACGAACGAGAACAGACAGACACTACTGACTGCTGGCCTAAGTCCGGAAAGTGCTGACTCGAACGACGGTTTTTATGTGGTCGAAGACCCGCAGGAGAGAGTGGACTTGATGGGAGCTTTCTTTGAAACTGTGTATACGGTGAACAACCCAGTTCGCCGTAACCACGACCTCGAGGAAAGGGCCTTTCTTAACCACTTTTATCTGCGGACCGAAATTCAAAATTGGCGATCCGAGAACAACGGTTTCACCGAGTTCAATGACGACAACCGTGCAAATTGCACAATCGCCGATGTAAAAAAAAAAAAAAATTTCTAACGCATATATAGGGTCCCATGTACATATACATACATAAACAGTGAGGTATGTACCCCCTGCTTGGGGTAGCTGTTGGATTTCGAGTGGGTCCAACTTTAGGTATGTACAATTTTATTTATTTTTTTTAATGAAAAAGAATCCAAAAGAAAATTTGCATATATCTACCCAAACTCGCATCCACTTCAAATCCAACAGTGACCACAAGCAGGGCGGTTGCACACAAACCTCGCTGTTTATTCGCCGTAAACCTTTTATACCTTTAATCTATGTCCACATACGTATGTATTAAGAAGTAAACGTTATTAGTTTTTGGACTTATATAATTTGAATTATTGAGAATGCTGCGAGTGACTTTAGTTCACATTCAAATGAGAACTAACGCAACTTTCTAAAACGAACTAACACCATATGACTTTAGTTCACATTTGAAACTGAAATAAGGCCATAAGTTAATTATGGCGTTAATTCCGATTTGAAAATGAATTAGTACCACTATGGCGTTAGTTCGTATGGCCTTAGTTCACGGCACCGTGGAATAGTCTATATAGAGAGTAGAGCTCTTTTGAAACTGCAACTTGGGCTCTGTTGCACTGGGTCTAAATACACATTTTGGAATCAAGTCGTATTCTCAAAATAAACATGCATAGCAACCACAAATCCACCTCCATTTCCCCACAAATTGAGCAAAAATCACCCCTGTAGGATAAGTCGTACCTTTTTTTCCCGTGGTCCCATAAACCGTGCAGTTTTTGGTGTTTCAAGTTCCCTGTCTATCGCAATATTTCCGCACTGACATCGTTTGCCTTGCAAACTACCACCTTTCTTTTATCGCATCCTATACCAAATGGCAAGTCCCCATTCATTCATATTACTCTCAGAGATCAACTGCCATAGGCAACAGGTTCCTCGAAGTTCATTGTGCGAACATTCTTGTTTACCAAACACAAATCAATTTGACACGAACTGCACAATGGCACCCTATCAAAATATTCTGTGAGTTCCATTCAACCCTTCGTCAAAATCGAGTCTATTGGGGTTTCATTGATTCTCTCCCGTCAAACCGCACACAGAGACCGACCGGACCGAACAAAACGCAAAACAAAAATCTCTCTCTCTCCGAGACGTCAAATGATCGATTGACATCGCAAGGGGACCCCCGAACACAAAGGACCAAGACCGAGACAAGCAGGCAAAGATTTATAAATACTCAACATATTAATGAACACTGATTCGGTACACAATGAGACATTGGCAGCTACTGAAGGCTCCCACTGGTTGCCAGGAGGGTCGACCGCGATGGAAGCGAAACAAGAATGGTCCCGAAAATGAAAAAAAAAAAAAAAAAAAACAAGAACCGACGACGACGACAAAAATCCGATATCCGAAATCTTAAAAGCATGCGCGATCGTTTTTATCCGAATCTGATTACCCATGGGTGTGATCAATCGGCTTGCAAGTTGCAAGTCTCCTTAAATACATTTCGTCATGTGTGTAGCGCGCACAGATGGATGAGTGGACGAGTGGACGAGTGGACGAATGGACAGACGGCCGGGCATGTAAGGTGGCAATGCCGCACCGCCCTTGATACAGATTGCACAACATGGTGGGCATAGCGTTTGACAAATGCCTCTCCGCGCGTCTTGTCTGCGCCAAGTCGAGAAGGAGTGGAACACCCACATCGCCGCGTTGGATGGTTTTAATTTTTTTTCTCTGCCCATATCTCGAACGGATTAACCAGAGAACGAGAGGAGAACGCACTAGATACAAGAAAACGACGAGTATTTGGCTCCATTCACCATCACCATCGGTATGCACTGGAGACGATCTCACGGCTGGATGATAACACACGGTAATTGAGACATCGCCGGAATGTCATGCGTGCCCGGTCGCCAGTTGACAAGTTCACATCGGGTCGTGTAATAAAAGTGTATCTATATGGGCCGATCGTGAGCGGGGACAAAAGGGAATGGTTACAGGATCAAGTGTCAAAGAACATACGATGAATCGTGACTTTGGTTTTTTGAGCTCATCATCCGCACTCGGGTATTCATCAAGAGATCCACGGTTCGATCCATCCTTAAAGGATTCGGTCGTTGATGTCTCCAGCTGCAGAGGGACTGTGCATAAGATTTGATTCAAGTCCTGCTGCTGCTATACAGTGAAGTGATTGTGTGTGTGTTTTCAGGGGAATCGCAAGGATTAATTGGACCACCTGGAAGGGCCTGTGTGATGGGTAGCACTGATTGTGGCCGTAATCGCTTGTTTATGTTGATATAAATACACGGGTTTCCCTGTCGCTGTTGCTGCTCGCCCTTCATTTGGTTTATTGTTGGTTTAAGGTTTCGAATAGTTTGGGCGCCTCGCCTTCGCCCAAAGGGTTTATTTTAATTCGATTCCCATGTGCGCGGGTATCTGACGGAGAGGTGGTACATTTGAATTGGAAATATGCAGATCGAGCCAGTGAGTCATAGAAGAAGATAATGTTGCCAGCCTTCTTGTAAGTGGATTTCGGCAATAAGTCCTTCGAGCAGGGTGAGAAGGCGAGTGCGTATGACAATTGAGTCGACCGCAGCCGTTTGTTGGAAGCGACGGAAGTATGGTAAGTAACTACTTGGTGTATTCATTAATTTCAATAACGAAATCCAATGTTTCCTATTTTTAGAGTTTTTGTTTGCATTTAGACTTAATTTAATCAACTGTTGCAGTACTCCAGGTTCTGTCTAAGACCTAGTTTAATCAGTTCACTCCCAGATAAGTACTCACTTTCAGAATTAAGTTGAAGGAATTGAAAAAAATTTATATCGACAACAGCGCCACCTATTGCATCCAAGGCTAATCTATCATTCAAACTGCAACCAACCATATACATCTAGAAAATTTCATTTGAATCAGTTGGGTGATTTAGAAGATCAACAACAGCGTTAACTATCGGGTCCAAAACTATCCTAACTTTCAAGTTGCAAGCAGACATCCTACACACCCAGAAAATTGCATTGAAATCGGTTGAGTGGTTTAGGAGTGAGTCGAGAGCGGCGGCGTAGTGATGGCGATGGCGACAGGCCTTTTTCCCGTAGGCCGTAGGGACACTTCAGCTTCTCACAACCTTTCTTTGTGTTGAATGGAAGGGATCTAAAATGTTATCCCGAGTCCAAACTCAAAGGTCCCATTCAGAAGGTCTTTCATGCCAGTTGTACTCTCGGATGTTTGTCAAACGTTCGCGAGTGGTGGCGTGGTGGAAAAAAAATCTTAAGATGTAATTTGGGCATTTTTCCGGGGTTCGCACCTGGGAGCCCTTGCTTATTAGCCCAGTACACAAACCACAAAGCAGCAGTGGCTAAAGAAATTGCCACATATAAATGGAACATATTGGCGTGCAAGTAATAGAGTAATCGGCGTGTCCTATGTCTTGTGAAGCTGCCAATAAGAGGTACACACAAGCCTAGTTTTATGGTGCTAGGAAAAAAGGAGGATGAAATAGGGTACCTTGTACCACGATTATACACTATTCCTACACACCTAAAAGCAAAGCATAAAGTGACAGCTTCTATAGCTCACTAAACGGTGCATAAGACACTGTGCCGAACTGAGATGTCGTCAAATATTGTGATGCGGGACTTGACGGGAAAGCTTTAAAAGCATGTCCTTGGCTCCTCTCAGTGATTAAATTAATGAAGGTTTTAGACTTCTGTGACACTTTTTTTGCAGCAAGATACTTTGTGTGGAAGGGGCATAGCATATGGCATCGAAAGGGCCCCCTCCTTTACTTTATAGTTACAGGTGCGAAACGGATCAGTGTTTTTTTTTTTTTTTTTTTGCTTTTAACTTTTGCTGGCACTTAGAGTCTGGGATGTTCCCCTGAGAATCTGGTGTGTCCCCCGGAGAGTTTTGTATTACCCCGGAGAGTGTTGTATTACCCCGGAGAGTCCGGGGTGTCCCCCGGCCTCAACCAATAAGCCCCTCCACCACCTGGCAGCTCGGTCCCTAACCAACTGTTACGCACACCAAGTTGTTAAGAAACTGAAAAAGGAGCTATAAGGTCCGAAAAGCTATGGAGACTCTGGTATAGAACCAAAATAGTCTCAGTCCCTTTCTAAGCGGACCTTAAGTATGGACTCTCAGTATAACAGTTGTGTTCGGTGATCAATTGTTTGAAATACAAAAATTCTCATTCGCCGGTTGGGAACATAATATTTATGTAGCGTCCTGCTAATAACAAATTGCAAAATTTGTATGGAAAATATAGCCACTGTGACTTCTAAAATTTAGAGTCGAAACTAAAAATGTTTATTGGCAAGGCACATAGTGTCTTGATGGTTTAAAATATGCAAAGGTATTTTAAGAGCGAGATTCTAGAGATGTAAAACCACCACAAAGGCACAGGCATCTACCCAGAAAAAGAATAATAATTCGCAAACATCGAGATCGGCAACAGAAAGGAAAAAAAGACTCAAAAGTCCGATTCTAGAGCAGTAGCCGTTGCCAAAACGCCTAGAGTTATGTATTGTTGCAATAGAAATTATGAAAACCCCTCTCTCCCTCTCTTTCTCTCCCTCTCTCTCTCTCTCTCTCTCTCTCTCTCTCTCTCTCTCTCTCTCTCTCTCTCTCTCTCTCTCTCTATATATATATATATATCTCTAACCGAGCTGAAGTTTTGGTTGTCTGTCGATCCATCGTTGACATGCTCTACCTGTACCTAGGTCAGGGTCACACTCCTAATTCTGCAAAAGGAATTATACAAGGTGGGCCAAAAGAGATTACCCTATTGGAAGATGCTCTTATTTTTGCAAATGGCCGCCAATGTCAAATCTGTTTTGACATTTGTGGACTAGACAGATGTAGAATACAAGTGAATAAGCCATGAAGCGAAACACTCCCCAAGAACGCGGAATAATCGTGTCTATTTTTTTGCGTAACAATTCGTCTATAGTGTCGTCGATTCCACCGCCGTCCTACACCGACTGCGCAAACACTGCGCCATTTGGCCACCAACCTTGAAGAGTATGGGACCACATGAGACCTTACCAAGAGTGGCCGGCCCCGGAGTGCCCGTTGTGCCGAGAATATCGCCGCTGTTGACAAGGATGTCGAGCTCTCGCCGGAAACATCGACCAGACGCCGTGCCTCGCAATTAGCCATCAGCCGGTCGTCCTTAAGCGAATTTTGGTCAAAGACTTGCGCATGTTCCCGTAAAAAGTCCAGTCCGTGCATCAGCTGCTGCCTGTCGACCGCTAAGCGCGTGTAACCTACGCCCAAGCCATCCTCAATCTCGAGGACGAAGTGGACGATTTCTGGGAGAAGAGTTTGAAACGATGTTGGAGCGTCGTCGTTGACCATGAATCTGCCCGTAAAATATTTTGTTTTAATGAATCTATGCAAGGGATCAGTATAGACACTCTAACTAGGCATCAGTAAAAGAGGTTTCTGGATTGGAACTCATTGTTTGTTTCAAGGAAGTTATTGAGCTCTTAATTCAATTTCAAATAAGTCCTCGGCAAGTTGGGTTCGGATTGCAGGCCCCTCTGAAAAAAAACTTCGGCATTTTCTCTGATGTTCTTCAGAGAATTCAGAACTTCTTTTGTGCGGTCGATTGGCGAAACGAAATCGAAGGATTTGTTCTTTAGTAAAACTGATAAGGGCAGCGTTAAACTGAATAGTTTTTCGCACACAGTGAGGCTTACTAGGAAGTCAGTTTTTAGGACCGCTGGCAAAAGTGTTGATTCTTTCAAAGACATCGTCCACGTTCTGCTCGTTATTTCTTCAATACTTATTGAGATTCCTTTGAAGAGCTCTACAAAGGAAATAATACTTTCTTGCCTTTCAATGAATCTTGTTTCACAAAGGCGTAGAAGTCCAGTTTTTCCGCGCTCTGGCGCGTGTTTTTTTAATAACATGTTATATTTACTTTGAAGAAATTATCTATTTCACTAACTAAAACTAATTGTGAATTGCAGGAGTTGACATGACATTAGACAGAGCCAGGTTCAAGCGATGCACAGTGTACATACCTAGCGTTTGGATAATGTTGCCTAATCCTGCACTGCACTCCACTTAAGTGACCTGCCTTGCGGCTCCGTCATAGCTTTAGAAAACACAATTTTTCATATCAGATGCAGTTCTTCACATCGCTGCAGTATTGTATTTTTGTCGGGTTTTCAGAAGTTTGGTCATCAACAGGAATAAAACTTACAAAATCTATCCGAAGCTTACAACTTTTGGGATCTGTTAAACAGTTGACATATTGAAGGCATATCGAAAGTTTTTCAGTGCCAGTTACATCCATTGTTTCGTCAACGAGGATACTGATACAACTTGATCTTATAGCCCGTTTAGTTATTTTAGTTTTGGCAATTTTAGAACATATCTCCAGGATTTCAGTCTGGATATCTGGACTCAAAAAGCTAGCGCTTTTTTTTTTTTTTTTTAGATTTTCAGGGGGCTTCACCCAACATAACCAATGCCATCGACAAAAATTCAGTCAGATCTATGCGGCAGAGTTACTCCAAATGGGACCACTCGGATCTTGAGAGAATGATTTTATTTTCCATATACAAAATGAAATGCATGGGCCTTTCAAATGAAAGAATAATTTTGTTGGGATCTACCTCACATGCAGCTTCTTTAATTCCATTTTAACACCGACCCACCCTTATTGAAAAACCCTTTTAACTAATAAACGAGCTATTACAAATTTTCAAAAGTATAAAATTCTAGGAACTGGGATGTAGAAAATTGAGACAGTAGAACCTGTTACTGATATCCACTCGGAACCTTCCCTAAAATGGACTTTTATGGCGAATGCAGTATAGTACATTAACGAAGACTCATGAGTCATGACTGTTGGGCTTGGTATATACAGTCAACCACGGAGGCTCAACAATGACAGACCGATTAACAACAAACGAGTAAAAATGTCGCACTTCGTCACAAATAATAGCTTACACTGAAAGCAAAAACGATTATCAAGATCAAGTAGTGCCAAAGCCCCAATGGACCAACTAGGTCCTAGGACCATCGAGGGCTGGTGATAAAGGCAGTCGTGGCCATGAATTTTGCATAAATTCGAAAGATTTGGTGAAATATTTAAACAGGACGCCGAAATGCATCCTTCTACCAAATTGTTGTCTTCACGTTTCCAAATAATAAGGCCTTAGATATTTTCCCCACACGGACAAACCCTCCGCTCTAAGTATCTGTTTTCTGGAATTTACAACCGCACCACACCTGCGATTAATATCGATTATTACTCAGCCCAGTTTGTGATTCACTCAATTAAAATGCGCCGCAAAACAATTCGAAATTATATCAAGCGGCGATTTCGCGAACCAACAGGTGATTCACTTCACAAAGTTCATGTCACAAAAGCATATTATTGCTGGGCTATAGCTACGAGCGCCCAATTCGCATGATGTATGACAGCTGTCAGCGCAAAAGTCATTAGGTGAGATAATCCCTCATAAAACTCACCTCTCATCATATATACCGATATATAGGTATATGGGAATGGCACGCAACTACATGGCATTGTTGCCCCCAGGATCAGGAGCTGGCTGTGGCGGTGCCCGATGATAAATGAACTACGTCCGGTTAAAGTTTGCTTCAAGGCCAAAGCGAAAGTTCATTGATGAACGGAGGACTTCTATGCTGGCTGCAGCTGTATGTACCTATATATGGCGGCCGCATTTGCCAATATTGTTCGCGCAAAGTGTCAAGTTCATAGTCGGTGCATAATTTATCACTGCACGCTCATTAGTGCGGATAGCGGATAGCGAATAGTGAGCATGTTATTCCCAGCACATAACTACAGGAATGCAGTCAATGCAGATTATAAATCAATTTCACATTACATTAGATGGCGATAGGGAGCAGGAGCAGGAGCACGGGGTGTAGGTGTATGGACACTTTGAAGAAACTGAAATTGTCCTAAATGTGTGATGGTTCGCAGTTTGTTGTGTCGCTTAATGGATTGTGTGCGCGCACCTTCAGATTGTACGTATGGGTGGATCGCTTACAAGTATCCATTCATCGAGCAGCAGGGATGAGGGCTCCAGATTTTATTGAGTATATGGTTTCGAAATTGGGGGTGGCAATATTGTTGTGGATGGATTCATTGCTTGTGACACGCGGGCGGCGCAGGTTCAACCGAAACTCGACTACCCAAACATTAAGAGTAAACTACATCAAAAAAGTTGTTTTTGCTTGGAAAACGTACCTACAATCGTCCGGGATCAGTCTAAGTGCTCCTGAATTTTGAATCCCTTAAAAAAAAAAGTATGTCGAGAGACTTTGTCAATTTGATTTGCATTCCCACCTACAAGCAGTTGGTGCCAAAGGCTGGAAATCAACGGTCTTTCAAAGTCTGGTCAATTTTTTAGAAGAACTGATCTTTCTGGAGGGTTGGGTTCAAATTTTAAAATTCACAAAGGGTCGAAATTATTTTTGCCAAGTTCAGCTTTCAAAATTCTGTTCTCAAAATTCTGTTTTTAAAATCCTGCTTTTCTAAATTTGGCCTTACAAAAGCAGAAATGTAGAGAACATTTTTTTTCTTTTGTTTTTGTTTTTTTTTTTTTCAAACAAATTTGTTTTCTTTTGTTCTCTTTAAATTGTCAACTTATTTTATCTTAATTTTGTTTAATTAAATTTCCCTTTTATTTTTTTATTTAATTTAAGAGGGAGAAAGAGCGAGTGACCGAGACAGTAACAAAATGCCATTTTCAGATAAAATAATTTATAGGGCTTTCGTTACGCTTGTTGTTTTAACACAGCCGGATTTGTTATTTCCAAACTCTATACAAATAAAATTAAATTAAAGAAGCTTTTAAATTTATTTATTTTTAACATTATGTTAGTTGGAAAAAATCTGAATTTTGTTGCTGGAATTTTAGAAATAACATTTTGTTAAGCAGAACTTTCGTGTGATAGAATTTTGCAAGACAGAATTTTCAATGCAGTATTTCGACCCGCTCCCCTTTCCGGACTAGTCAGGGTGCTAAAATAAAGATTGCGCAATATGAACACGTTTATTGAGCGAACGACAGCCGCCATATATTTTAAGTGGGTTACAGGCGTTGGAGTAAGGCTTTTGGCCGCCCTTTGAGTTGACTGCTTAAGAGAAACTACCCAATTTGTAAAGCTACAACAGTTATGAAGTAATGAGGAGCTTCGGTGATGGATCTGCTCTTGACGAATCTGCAAAATAAAAAACAAAAAGACAACGACACTATGGATGTGCGCTTAGAATATTCGGACACTGAAAAGGCGACTTGAAGCTGAATAACAAGCGCAGATTTTACGTTGCTCTGGGAAGAATGGAAGACAGCCCTTTTGCCTGCAATGAAGCAGACTTCACATTGAAGTAGATTTCACACTCAACACATGATCATGTTCAACAACTATCAGAGCCCCAATCTAAAATCCTCTTCGGAACATGAGTGGATAGTTGTTAAGTCTTCAATCTTATTACCAAGTTAAGTATATACTCCTAGTCAGCAGACTGTTGTGCGACTAAAGTTGCGATTTGGCACTTTTTTCGAGCCCCTGTCACATTTGTTTTTCTATTTTGGATCTCTTTTTAGTTGGAGAAGGCGCTTCAAAAATGTTTCAAATGCTGTTAAAATCTAACGCAGTTGATGCCTACACAACACTATTATAGTGTTTAGCTAGCCCGTACCGTACCATACCAAAGCCCAAATTTGCGGAATAGCTTTAGAAATGACAATTTTGTTCTCATTGCACCTTTTTCTTGCGACTTTTCAGAATTCTGCATCTTTCTAAACCATGTCAAGTAAAATTGGTACCAAAAGCTCGACAAAAAGAGGTCAAAACTCTGCAGAGTGATTTCGACCAATAAGTACGTCAGCTTTCGTACTTGGGACATGGAAAGTATCTTGAACCTATATACACGATAGGCACTGGATGAAGAAATGTCTTTCTTACAAGCCACAAAACGGCGACCGCAAGAGAAAGTCAAGACCGCCAGTTAGAATAGCTCTGCATAAAGTATTGCTTTCAGCATCCAATCAATTTAAAAATTTCTCAATCGACGAGGTGTCAAAAAGTCTGTCACTCTGACGTGCGATGTACGAATTTAGAAAATGGCTCAGTCGTTGCCTAAGAAAAATTGTCATGCTTGCAACTGAAGACGTAAATTGTCTTTTTGAGACCAAGTGAAGCGATTTGCTGAATGTCTGGAAAAATGACGTACGACAATCCCTCTTTGCTCTTTCGGATAATGACATGTAATAGTACATCAGAGGTGGAAATTTGACCTCTGATATTACAGAGGAAGCTCGAATGAAGCAAAGGTCTGTAAGGTCTGAAACCTTGCCATATAAAATATTTCCAGTTAATGAATTAAAAGAACGCAGAACCAGAAGCTCAAAAGTACCTAAGCAGATACAAAATAGAGCCAGTGGTCACCGCACAAGACCCCGAACGTGCCCAAAGGTGGTTGAAACATGTCATACGAGATGTGTAGAGTCATGAATTCAAGACTAAACCTAGCAACGGAAAGATCGAGAGAGTCCTGCCGACCAAGAGCTAGATCCAGTCCGTATCTTTGCGGTGCAAGAAAACGGAAAATAACTACAAAAGACCCTTAGTACTTGGTAGAGAAGTTGGTCCCAAAACTTGAAAGTCCGAAAAGGCTGCAAAGATCAGTGCAGCATTGAACTGAAATTGACTAAAGACAAACTTGTGAGGTAACCCTGTGAAAAATTTCCATGACAGTTCAACATTCCAACCTTCCTTTGGAGGTGAGATCTGCGGGCTACGTTGCCCAACCCAAAATAATACAGACAGCACATCGGTACAGCGAAGTGGTGCTCTCTGGATTTAGCCGAGGGTCCTTGGAATACTTTCTCCGATCACACCGTGCAGCTTTTGCCACGAATAGATTTCCCTCTGACAATGAAGCGTCTATCGTCAGTTGCGCTGTCAACAAAACAATGACATCCAAAAGTAGCCTTATGAACACCTACACTCATATGAATGCCAAGTGGATCCCCCACATTGCACCCGAATCCCACGGGTTTCCTTGAACCGAATACACAAAAGAGAAATATATGCTAATCAAGGACACATCCGACGGAAGCAAGGACAACCCTCCCACAGTCGGGACACGTCTCCCTCGCATCTCAGTCACACCGCGTCATAAAACCACAAATGAAAACAATTGCTTTTCCAATCGACAGCTCATTTCGAAACTCACATCCATATACCTAAGTGGAAAAAAAAAAAAATCGAAACAATTCAATTGATCGGACGACATGACGTGAATGTGAGCACGCTGCTCGCTCTCTGACTGTGTGTGGGCTGTGTGTGATTTCGGTTCATTTGATCGTTTGATGATCGAAAATGAAAATCTTCGTCAGGAATATCAATCAACGTTCGTAGTTGGTGGGATTTCGTTTTATTGGTAATCAGAGTCAAGTCAGTCTTGTGACTGACATCAGATACTTGAACAATAGAAAGCCGAGTAGGAGATGGTATTGGTACCGTACAGCCAGTCAACCGACGAAAATAAACCAGCACGCATCCTCGTTTATGAGTGTTTTGAAGAAATATTCAATTTTATTGCTTAATTTCGTGGTCTCGGTCTCCGGCTGTATTGTTGTTGGTTGTGGTTGATAGTTGCCACACTGGAGCGGGACTCGTATAATGTTTACACAATTTCATTCATGTGACATCTTTTATGATTATGTGGCGCCATTACCGATGGGCATATAGATTTCGGTGTTATCTGGTTGAAAGTGCGTCATATACTTGTAAACTTGTGACTCACAGGTCATATAGAACGGTGACTTCCTTGAGAGAAATTGTTGGCACTCCCAGAACCCAGAGTCATCGAAGATGGCTTAGTTTCAATTGGGACCAAACCTCTATTGATTTTTCATACCTGATCAAGTGTTCACTATATGAATAGGCCAAAAAGGACTGTGAAGTAGTTAAAAATGCAATTGGCGCTAATCAGTATTAAAAATTGCGCCTCTTTAGCAGTTGTTTATTTTCTGGGCCATCAGAGAACAAGTCTTACGTCACAACAATAATGCAGAAGATTTGAGATACTTAATTTGAGTGGTATATCTGTTTGGTGAATGGATTTAGTTTTTGATGTGGTTACACCTGCCATGAGTTTCTGATGTACTGAATTTCCTGCAACATTTGAACTCCGATTTGTCGGCGCGATAACTTATTTAAAATCAACCACCTTTCGGTTAAAAACTACTAAGTAATTCCGATAATATGGCCCCCAAAAAGTTTGTTGATTAAAAATAACCGCATCAATTAAGGAAATTCGGTTAAAAATAACCGATTTATAAATTTTCTCCATAGATTTTCTCGATCGTGAATAACAAACAAACTCTTTATAATTTAACCAACTGTTTGGTCAATATCTTTAGACCTGTTTGGAAACAACTGATAGCGTGTGGTCTTTTAACAGTATATGAATTTAACCTTTTTTATTTCGGTAGCTTTTCACAAAGAAAACGAAAAAATTACATGCGAAAAACGAAAGTTTAAGGAAAGCGCGCTGTTTTTTAATATTTTTCAAACTTATATTTATTGTTTGCAGAATTTTATAAAAACAATTTTGAATATTGAATTTCTTCGCATCCGAAAGGAAAATATTCAAACGAAAATCAGTTTTACCACGAAAGTCAATAAAGTGTAGTGGCAAAAACTCACGCGCTCAAGAAATATTGAAGATTTATAAAAATTAATTTTATTTCTGAGTTACTTTTATCACTCCTGGGACAACATTTTTTTTTTTTTTTTCATAATGGATCCCAATGAGAATCAGAGAACGGCCATTTGCCTGCCATATGCATAGAGTCACAGGGTGCATGTGCATACATTTGTGTTTGAAATGTGTTTTTCCGTTTTTTGTTATTTAGTTATAATTTTATTGATCCATTCTGTTGAATTTTATAATGTTGAGGCGTGAGAGAACAATGTATGAGAAAAGTTTGGTTAAATAACAATATTACATTGATTTTGAAAATATTTTTAAAAAGTAAATATTTATTTACATTTACGAGTATGTGTGTAATGAAATCACAACGTTATAATTATATAGCGAGCTCTTTTTTTTATCAAAGGAAAATCGTTGTAGAAAATTCATGATAATTGTAGTTTTATTTTAATGACATATTTATTTAACGTTAAAAATCGACCTTACTGCTAAGTTTCCACCGGAGAATAACTGCGAGATTTAGAAAAATTTCCGTAAATCCCGCATAAATCTCGGAATTTATCATACGAAAGTAATCTCATAAAAAGGGAGATTAGAAATAAAACAAACACACTTTTCACAGCTCGATATGTCAAAAGTGAAAAAAAAAAAAAAAAAAAATTAAAGAAAAGACATCAAAAATGGAAAAATGTCTCTCTCTCTCTCTTTCACACTCTCTCGTGAAATGTCATTTTCTCTCAAATGGACAGAGCCATTTAAACACTTCGGGATTAATTCTAGACCTCTTGTACTTAATCTTGGGATTTGTGTTCCGTGGAAACGTAGCTTAACCTACCTTTTAGAAGTATGTATTCTAAAACACGTACAACAACATTTTTCGATATTTACGTTTTACTTTTTACAAATGAAAAAGCTATATCAAGATATCGGAAAAATAAGCCCCTTTGAAAATTAGATAGTCTTACTCATGATTTAGCTTTTAAAACGTCGCTATGAACATTTAGAGCAAACAATTTATGCCGAAAAACGTTCGTTTACATAGTAAAGTCATTGAAACGAAATCACTTGGTCAACACCTCCCAGATATATCTATGCAACTGAATTAAAGTTATACATTAATTACTTACTTAGGTGGCGCTACAGTCCGGGGTGGACCTGGGCCTCAACCAATACGCCTCTCCAGTTAGCGCGATCTTTGGCTAACTGCCTCCAGTTGCGCACTCCAAGTTGGTTGAGGTCCCCTTCCACTTGCGCGCGCCACCTAAGGCGAGGTCTTCCTCTACTGCGTTGTCCCTCCGGGTTAGAATCGAAGACTCTTCGGGCCGGAGCGTTGGTGTCCATTCGCTCTACATGTCCCAGCCATCTTAGACGACTGATGCGTACTTTCCTGACTAGGTCGATGTCGCTGTACAGCTCGTTGAGTTCGCTGTTAAATCTTCTCCTCCAAAACCCGTCAACGCAAACGGGACCAAAAATCACTCGAAGAATTTTGCGTTCGAAACGACCAAGGAGATCTTCATCCGCCTTTGATAGCGCCCATGCTTCTGCACCATAAAGCAGGACTGGGATGATGAGGGTCTTATATAGAATCTCCTTAGTGCTTCTTGACAAGGCCTTATTAATCAATTGCCGTCTTAGGCCAAAGAAACAGCGGTTGGCAAGTGTGATTCTTCGTTTGATTTCTGATGTGATGTCGTTATCAGAGTTTATAGCGGAGCCGAGGTAGACAAAGTCCCTAACTACCTCAAAGTTATAGCTGTCTATCGTGACGTTCTGCCCGATTCGTCGATGTCGTGTGTCCCTTCTTGTTGACAGCATATATTTTGTTTTACCCTCATTCACCACTAAACCCATTTTTGCCGCTTCTGCACTAATACTTGCAAACGCACCAGTGACAGCTCGCTGTGTTGTACCAACAATGTCAATGTCGTCAGCGTATGCAAGCAGTTGTACAGACTTATAGAAAATTGTGCCTCTGGTGTTGGCTTGTGAGTTTCGCACAATCTTCTCAAGAATGATGTTGAAGAAGTCACATGACAGCGCATCACCTTGTCTAAATCCTTTTTTGACATCAAAGGTCTCGGTGAGATTGTTTCCGACCTTTACGGAGCAGCGAGCGTTCTCCATCGTCATTCTGCACAATCTGACAAGCTTGGCAGGGATGCCAAAACTAGACATGGCTCTGTATAGCTCGTCTCTATAAACGCTGTCATATGCGGCCTTAAAATCGACAAAAAGATGGTGAGTATCGATCTGGTATTCTTGGGTTTTTTCCAGGATCTGCCGTAGTGTGAATATTTGATCGGTCGTGGACTTACCGGGCCTGAAACCGCACTGATAGGGACCTATCAGATCGTTGACGAATGGTTTCAGGCGTTCACACAATACAGCAGACATGATCTTATACGCAGTGTTCAGGAGACTGATGCCTCTGTAGTTGGCGCAGTTTAGAGGGTCTCCTTTCTTGTGGATTATACATTAATTGCATACCTTTAATTAAGGCTAGGTAAATTGCATTTTTTTAAGGTAAATGAAGCGCTCCATCGAAGATATAGGTTCTAATTATATAAGTTGCATTATACTGATAACATAATAAATACTTAAAATATATTAATGTATTAAAGCTATTTATGCAAAATTTATAACATTTTATATAATGTGAATATTCGAAGTTAGTCTATAGCTTTTTTATATTTCCACCATTCTTACACTAATATTGAATTTTTCACACTTCATTAATTGTTTTAAATTGTATATACTGCAGTTTATTTAGCAAAACCAGTCGCCCGTAGTAAAAGAAAAAATAAAAAAGTTTGTTCTTCGGCAAGCAATTGTCAATACCTTGTTAAAAATGCAAATGGATACTTTTGGGGGAACATTAATTAAAAGATAAACAAATAATTATGTGATGAAATTTCTAAATCACATACATATATCGAATCTTTTAAGATATTCATCGCTCATCGTAAAACCATTCACAATTTTCTTCTATGACACCCTGTGTAGATACTTTACGCTTGATGGGCAATGACATATAATTATCTACGCATGTATACATTAAAAGATTCATCATGCGTGTGTGAGTATAAATGCTGTACAAACAGCGCGTGTGTACACCTACAGCATACACCATATTAACAATCTGTGCATCACATTGAAGAAACCGATGAAAAAAGTTCATCTATGAGGATTCCATTCATCAATATGATGATTATAACAGTGAATTTAATTTTTTTCATCAATATAACGAATTAGTTCATCTATATTATGAAGGTTTACATCAACGTTCTCCTTAATAAAAATTAATGTCTGTTTTTTGACGAACGCTGTCATCAATATAATAAAAGCCGTCATCAAAACGATGAACGTCGTTATCAATATGATAGAAATTCAAAACTTGGCAATCGTACTTGAATATGATGATTCCATTCATCAATAAGACGAATAAATCATCAACTGGATGAACAAATGACTAAATTCATCAAAATAAGTGTTTTCGTCATATTGATGAAATGTTTTGATGAAGTAATGAACGTAGTTCATAAAAACATACGCTAAATTCTCTTCAGAATCATGTTGAAAAAATTGATGAATTCATTTTCATCATATTGAAAAACTGTTCATCAATTGTCAAAAAGTTTTCATGAATTTGTTCATCATATTTATGAAAATTACGTCATATCAATGAATATCATGTTGATGAACGCCATTCATCAATACGACGCCGACTTTTTTTTTCAGTGTAGAGCTTCAACTTACAACATCTCACATTTTTATTTTACATATCAGATGAATAATTCAAAAATTAATTTCATTTAACACTATTCCTCACCTCAGGTTCTTACCCACCTACCTAATAAAATAAGAAAACAACTAATCAAACTTTTGATCATGCAGAAAGTTTCGATCGCTGCAGTCGTGCACTTTATTTTTTATTTTGATCGCAATGTACATTGAGATGGATAATTTATTTATTTAGTATATATTATTATTTATGGAAACGATTTTGTTTAAGCACGGGCAAAGCCGGGCGGGAACAGCTAGTAAGTTCACCAGCAACCACATCACCATCCTTTGAATAGACAAGGCTATGGCCCACCTTCAAAAGTTTGTCGAACCATTATCATAGATCAAAAGCCGAACCAATCAGTTCATCCGCAAGCACCAAGGGCCGCTCCTGATGCTGAAATTTAAAAAGACGGAAGTTGGTCTGTAAGTTGACTTATGAAAATTCGGATTCACATCCACCTACATTGTGTCATAGAGAACGCAATTAGCGTCTCAACCCAAAAATAATCAGACCCAATTAACACTAATTACAAGTCCTTGCGCTCGGCTAATACGCTGCATTCTTGCACACTAAAACCGCCACCGCCACCGCCAGCGATGAAAGAAATGCATTCAATTTGCTCAATTGCGGGTGCGATCTGCGGTCTGTCGTGTGTGGCCACAGTATACCGCCAATTCCAATTAATCACCCTCATTTAGCGCATTTTAAAGTGATTCCATTCCGATTCGGCGATAATTTTCCCGAGAGCGCGCGCATCATCAACGCACTCCGCAAGATCGATGTGCGGCATAGATACTCCACCGAGTTTGGATAGCCCACCAACAGATGGTGTTGAAATTCCAGCCATTGCCGAGATGCCACTGTCGTCATCGTCGTCGTCTGTCTTTCTGGCGGTCGTTCAGTCGGTTGGTTAGTTGACGTGGCGCACATTAAACACGCCGCACAAGATTTATTTCATTTGCATCCGAAGATGATTGCTTGTATTCATATATATATATCGCTTAGTAGTTGTACAAGTTTGGCTATTGACGCGCCGGCAATGCGCGCACCACGTCACCCCTTTGTGTGGCGCATCACTACCGCGCGGGAAGCAAATAAATCACTCAATGCGCGCCAAATGATTCAAATGATTCAAATGATCCAATTAGCAATTATTCGCCGTTCCTTCAAATTGAAGAAGAATCGCTGCAAATCTTTTTCTTTGCTCGGTGCATTTGTGTGATTGAGGCGCTAATTGCATGGCATGGTGTCAACTAGATGCGCGCACATTCAGATTTCAGTTGGCCTGAAGCGATTGCACTCAAAAGTGGCGGTTTTATTAGTTTACATACATTTTGATTCCAATTAATTAGAAGCGATTTCGTCTGTAATATGGAATGAGGCAGATAGAAAGCGAAGCACTGGTCAGGAGCTAGTCAGAGTTGGTGCCTGTTGCAGCGCCCTATGTGGAGTTCTTTTCGATCTTTAAAGTCCGCTCTGGGGTTGGTAGTTAGGTGGGTCTGCCTTTGGCAATGAGAAACGTTTGGTTACATATGGCTCCAGGGCAAATCGGTTACAGGTGAGAAAGTGGACAGAACGGGCCGAAATTGAGTCAGTTTCCAGGTAAGTTATATGGGAATATCCCCATCCCACAGATGGGAGGTGGGACTACGTGGACACTGCGGGAACTATACACAAAAAAATATTTCAATCCCTTTCAGAATACACTGTAAGTAAGGCCAATAATTGGCAGTACAAGGGAGCTTCTCATACTTGCTTAGGTAGCTCTACAGTTCGAGGTGAATCCAGTCTTCGAAAGGAACCACAGGGGTATTTAAGAACGACCACCACTTCAGACACCAAGTGACGAATATTAAAGAAAACCAACACCAACCTGTAATGGGACACACTTCCTCCCGTACGGCATCCAACACTTTGTCAAATCCAAAGCTTAATTACAATGCAGAGAAGTTCTGTGCGCTTGTAAGCAGCCAACACCAAACGCATTACCCCTGGCTCATCATTCAATTGTATGCGTATCAAATACAAAATAAATTAATTGCTGCGGCCAGTGCTGCTCTACTACTTTGCGTACATATTTCACAGCCATCAGAGAGAGAGAGAGACAAAGTGAGAGAGGAAGAGATTCCTTTTAGCGGCGCATTTCAATTGATTTATGAGATCTTTGGGATGCTCGATTTAAATCGAATAGATCCAACGCCATTAACTGGATGCGACATGGGAGTACCCTGCGCCGTTGCTGCACTAAATGATTCAGCTGACAGATGATGGCTGTTTATAGATGTGTGCCCAGATACCCCGAGTACATTCGTTTGAATATGTGAACTGCTTATATGCTTGTTGATCGTTGACTTTGAACGGACTTTAAGTGAAGTCAGGGAAATTGGCATCTGTCCGTCAATGGTTTTTTGTTTTGGCTTACTATTCGGGAGCCATTCACTGTGTCGAATAAGGTGGCAGCACATGTGAATTATATGATATTCGATTGGAGGATCTACACCGAAAAAAAAAATTGTAAAAAACAGCCGTAATATTGATATTTTTCATTGACAAAATCGAGCTGATGTTGAAAATATCAATTCTGATATGACTCCAATATTAATTTCATATACGTTTCGAATGTAATTTTAACAATGAATTCATGTGGAATTGATATTAGAATTTTATAATATTTTAATATTAAAAATGTGAAATTGATATGATACGCATTTACTTTTGATATTGAGAACATCGATTTTTGATATTAAAATTGTGTAATCGATATAATAAAAACGTAAAATGAATATAGCTTTCATTTATTTTTGATAAGAATAATTTAAATTTTGATATTAGACATTTTTAATTTCATTTGATTTCATTTATTTCTGATAAGAATAATTTAAGTTTTGATATTAAAATTTTGTAATTTATATGAAATAAATGTAATCAATTTTATATTAGAAATGTAAATTCAATATTCATTTTTACTTACTTATTTTAAACATCGATGTTCTTATTTTGTCCAAGCGGTGTATTTCAAACCTTAATTCATAAGTTGACTTATTTTGCAATAAGGTTTTGTATTTTTTGTATAATCCTAAAATAGGTTTAGATGACTTTGTACGTCTTCAGTAATAAAACAATTAATAACAATTTAGGTATTTTAAAATATTTTATTTCTTATTAAACATGTTCCATCTGGAAAATAGTAAACATGAATTGGAGGACTTTTCAAGTCGGCAATAGCTATTATTTTCAAGGAGATACTTTTGGAACCTACAGAGTAAAACTGATCGTGATCTATAGATTCTCTATGTTTCGATTCATATCGATAGCTCAGAGGCCCAGACTGCCTTATTACGGTTACATAATGGGTTAATTTCTGGTTTTCTGTAATTAAATGATTTACACGATAAAGTTACAAAGATTACCAGAATACGTAATAAAAACTTACACAAAAGAGCAATAAAAGCTGTCTCCAATCGAAATTCCCTTAACAGCTCCAATATTACACGATTCTTCCGGAAGGGATTCTACGGATTCAACCTCCAAAGAATCCGGAAAACTTTGAGGGTTTCCGAGATCATCATCCCCTATTATTTCACTAATGCCTGCAAAAATAAACTGGTCTTGATGTTCATCCACTAGCTCTTTTTTTTATCACTGTGTTTTTACAGATTTTTTTTTTAACACTAAATATTACACAAATTGCAAAATTGCACATTAAATTAAAAGTTAACACGGAAAACACTCTATAAACAAACCGATCGCTACGAGTAAACCACTGCAAGTGTAACTGCAGTTTCAATTTCAGACTCGTTTATTTCGTTAGCAACTGCCTTTTTACATTATTCATGTCAAATATGTTGGTAATATCAAAAATTGCACCTTAGGGTACCGGTATTTTGGGGCTTCGGCTTATTTTTACATGTCTCACATAAACAGTACATTTTGTCAATATTAAAAACACATTAAATCATATTGGTTTTTAATTTGTGAAGTATATTAAAATTAAAGCTTATCAATTTTACATTTTTAACATCACAACAATACGCGTAATGTAGAATTGACATTAAATCTTGTAAACATTACATTACAGAACATCATACAAAATTTGATATTGCTTATTGATATGGGAATGTAAATCGTAATTTCAAAAAATGTAAGCTTTTAATGGAAATCTGCCATGAAAATTATTAATCTGATATTTTTAATATTAAAAAAATGCGTTTTTATTCAATTTTTGAAATTTTCGCATGAAATTGAAGTTGATATGACAAAAATATCAATTTGAAATTACATTTTTTTTTGGGTGTATTTGCTTTTCCAAATGGGTTGGGGTCAAAATTCTTTCTACGAAATTCTGCTTTCGTTTTCAAAATTTTGCAAACAATAAAAAAACCAACCCTTCATTGTACCTATGCTGGCTATACGCAGTAGCGCATTCTGTCACTCCAACTTTCCCAGACCTTGTTGATGGTTTCAGGCTGTAGCTCACAGATTGCTTGGATGATATTAGCCTTAAGTGGTTGAATCGTTTTCGAATTGTTGGCATAATATCGGTCCTTCACAGTTCCCTACAAAAAGGTAGTCCAAAAGGGTCAAATCACAGCTCGGAGGAGGCCAATTGACACCGCCAAGACGGCTGATAACACTATTTGGGAATTTGGTGGGCAAAATATCGATTGTGACATGGGCTGTGTGGCATGGCGCGCTTTCCTGCATGAACCAGAAGTCGTCCAAATCCATGTCTTCAATTTCAGTAAAAAAAAAAAGTCGGTTAACATGACTCTGTAACGCCCACAGCTGACCGAAACATTCTTCCCAGCCACATTTTCCAAGAAGAAATTGAGTCTCACACTCTCGGCTACAGCAGCCACATTCTCGTCTGTGAGCACCGTATTACGGCGGGAACCATGCCCATGAGTGTTATCGACTAGCATACGAGTCTCACGAAAATTTATTTTCAAAAAACGCACTGCTTGGACTACGCAGCACTCATTTTGGAAAAAGGTTTTCAATATTTCCGATCGTTGTTCAAGCGTAAAGTCACCTTTTAATTTAAAATCTGTTTCCATACCTACCTATTTTAACTTTTATTTTATTTTTTTTTTTTGTTTATAAATTTAAAATAGTTTTTAATATCTATTTTTGTTATCCTGTTTAAATTTGTTAGTTAGATAAAAGATTTGCGGTCAAAATTTATTTTTACAAAATTCTGCTTATATATTCTGTTTTCAAAATTCAGCTTTTTAAAATTCTGTAGTCAATAAAAATATGTTTTCAAAATGTTAAAAAGCAGAATTTTGTAAAGCATTGAAGTAGAGAATATCTTCTTTTCACCCGACTGGACACAGGGAGGGTTATGTGTTTCGCGCGTATCCTATGTACGTTCACACGTGACGCCCTGTAGTCTAAACGGCTTAACCGATTTTGAAGAGTGAGGTGTCATTAAATTGGTATTCTTTCCCGGATGTCGTAGGCTAACAGGACAAATAAATATAAAAATATAAATTACAAAAACAAAACAAAATAAGAAAATTAATTTAAAATACCAAAAAACCCGACTGATTGTAAAAAAATGTAAAAATCTTAAAACAAGACACTTTCAAGTGTAACTAATTGACAATTGGAGATTACCTACATAATCTGACAAAAAATATGCGCAGCCTCCGACCGCCAATACGTTATACTTTAAAGTGTCTTGTTTTAATCTTTTTAAATAATTTTTACAGTCAGTCGGTTTTTTTTTTTGGTTTTTTTTTAAATTAACTTTTTTTTTCACTTGTAGATATTTTACCAATATCAAATTGGTTTGTTAAATTTTGTTTTCTTTAAATTTTTAACTTCTCTTATCTTATTTCTTAATTTTTTTAACTAAATTTCCCTTTTTTTAATAGATATAGTTTTCTTTTCCGTTTTCAATAAGTTAATTCCATTTTTATTGTTTCTCTTTATTTATAATTTTATACAAATAAAATTAAATTAAAATAGCTTTGCATAGTAAACCGAATTTTATTGCTTTAAATCTCAAAAGCAGAACTAAAAAAACAGAGTTTCGTAAAGTGTATTTTTTGTGTAAGAAGACAGAATTTTGAAAGCAGAATCCGTCCTTCCAAATATTCTACCCTATCGCGGTATCCGTTCGGCGAAAATTCCGATACGAAAGTGAAGTCCGATCGGAACTCAAATTGCGTTCGAAGTATCCGTTTCGGAATAAAATAAATGAAGCATACAAACGCGTTTATTTCACATGAAAATATTCCGCAGCAATTCGTTGTCGGAGAGCTTCGGAAAAAAAAAAATGCCGGCTGGCAAAAATAAGTGGTATAACGTGGTTCCACGCAATGTGACAAGGTGCGCTATATGCCATCGGAGAATTTTTCCGAAAGTTGTATCGGAACGGATACCTCGAATGGAATTTCTCCGATTTCGTACAGATCGGAGAAAATTCCGTTCCGAACGGATACCTCGATAGGGGTGATTACAATAGGATAGAATCTGGGTGACAGTCATGGGAATTTTTCACCGAATTTTGTTGCTACTCGATGGGTTGTATTGATCTATGCAGCCTTTATGAGGGTGTAAGCCTTTTATGCTGGCAGTTTGTGAGCTTTATATTCTACTTGAGTGTTTATTGGCTCCTTGCATATTATGTAAGCCCAAGGATAGTGGGGATTTGCTTCCCAGTCATCAGACTTGTTTAGATGATTCACCCACTTGGCACAAATTTTCTGATTTTTTGTGCTCATGGGTTAGTTGACACTCTTCGGTAACTTATCAGTAGGTACCGTTCTAGTGAATCACGCCCTAATTGCTGCCTTGGCTAGTTTCTAGTGAAATATAATGCACCATTGCTGTATCTTGTATCCATTATACTTTGAATGCGTTGACTGAAAAATGAATGTCTACGAAAGTAGTACACGTCAGTCAGTCCTTCGCATCGCTATTTTCATCAGTCACCACTATAATTTCGAACAATAAACTTACGAGTATACGAGGCGACACATAGTCGCGCCTTTAAAATGATCCACCGCCGAGAAATCAGTCGCAAATAGTACCAAGCACTTTGGCACCGTCCCAAATGAAATTAATTAAAACGAACCTTAAATCACTGTCACACTAATTTTATCTAAAATCTCCTGAAAGGATACCAGGCCGGCAGCACGCACCACCGCCGCGCAATAATTGGCCTGATTAAATAATTTCCATTCACGCAGGCAGGCCGATCCTCGACTGATAGGTCAATCATAGTGCTATACACCACTTGAGTTGACCCGGAAGGACCAGACTAGTTAACTACCACGAATTAATCAAAACTACACGCACATCAATATCCTGCGACTGACTGATTGCGTCAAATTGACTACTGCCCTCAAAGAATCTGACGAAACGAAACAAAAGTAAAGAAGAACAAGAGTAATGCCTGTCATGACTCAAAACGTCAATCACGTGTTGGTTTTTATATCGTATCCTCTTATAGGGTTAGAAAGAGGGTCGCTGTATCTGTATGTAAGTAAATAATTATCCTACCCACGTTTTATCTGGACTGTCGAAACAGAATAAAAAAAGGTCATCCAGCGAGTTGGCTGAAATACATTACACCTCATTACATATAGAGACAGAGACAAAGAAAGCGAGTGAGAGAGAGAGACTCCTGTTGAAGGGTTGAATCGCAGTGGGAGGACATTCTTCGGTACACTTTTTCGCATTTCTTTATTTGACATTGGAAGTAATTAAAGTGGAAATTTATTTGTGTACTGAATGCGGGGAACAAAATAAAATTCATATAATTCGCAAACCACTATAAAGAGGAAAAAAGGCCCGAACAGAAATAGGCCAGGGGATGTGGGGTAGTCCGTCGCTAGGAAAAGAGATAATTAAAAAAAAAACTCGGTGAATTTCGGGGGACAGAGCTGGATATCGCGTCGACATCGCCTTTGTCGGGTGAAAACACGTTTTTAATTTAGAATTTAGCTCCGCGATGTTTATTCTCCGGAGATTATCCTGGTGCCCAATATAAACTGAATGTTGTTGTTTCGGAAATTTTGTACCTTTGTTGGAGTCTGCATTGTTTAACTTTGGCGAATGGTCGTCCGAAATCTGGTGGTACCCCTTTCCAAGCATGGGCTGAGGAGTGAGGACTAAGCACCTGAGGACCTTCAGTGCGACATGGACATACGAACGAACTGAAATACTTTTGGTAGGTACGTTCACAGGGAGCGTGTCGCAATTCTTCTTCAAAATTCTGCTCTGCAAAATTCTGTCTTCTCACAAAAAAATTCTTCTCTGCGAAATTCTGTGTTTTTATTTTTAGTTCTGCTTTACAAAATTAATTTTTTCATATTTAAAGCAATAAAATCTGCTTTTGACCAACAACAAAAAAATTTAGACACTAAAAAAAGAATTTTAAATTTATAAAAAGTTAAATAATAAAAATAAAATTTAAATTAAACAGAAAGGAGAAAAATTTTATATACATCTTGTAAAAATAGACGAAGGCAAATAGTAAACAAAATCAAAATAAAAAAAAAAAACAAATTTCCATTCAAAATAAAATAAAAATGAAAAACGATGTGAAATTTAATTAAACAAAAATAAAATAAAAATTAAGAAATGAAGAAGTTATATATATATAGATTTCGAGAGATATTCGAATCACCACCTTCTCAGGTGTTCTGCCGTGATCCATTTGTGAGTCAGCTGTTCTACCATTCCTTTTCCAATTAAAGAGAATGGTTCTGGTTCCAGCAACTTTTCAGTTGACCCCTGTTTTGGAAGGGCGTCCGCCTTTTCGTTGCCTTCGATCCCCCTGTGTCCTCCTACCCAAGTCAGTCTTACTTCATTTTTAGATGAACACTTATTGAGCTTAAGTACACATTCCAATGTCAATGATGTTGTGATGTTTGTATGTTCCATGCATCTGATCACCGCCTGCTTGTCCAGTGCTATAAGGATATTTCTTCCCTCCACCTGACTCTCAAGCAAGTAGAACAGCGCATGCAGCGTTGCAATCATCTCAGCCTGGTATACAGAAGTGTAATTCCCGAGGCTAACGTGATGGGCTAGTTCCAGCTCTGCTGAATAGATACCGGCTCCCGCTCCATCATCCATCATGGATCCATCTGTGAAAATCACTATTTCAGCACTCCTTTTTTCTGGAAGTAATCCGAAGTAATCCGTTCTCAATACGAGTTTTGTGATTCCTTTCCATAATACGCACCCTTGTTATTTCACCACTCCTTTTTTCTGGAAGTAATCCGAAGTAATCCGTTCTCAATACGAGTTTTGTGATTCCTTTCCATAATACGCACCCTTGTTATCCCATCCATAGGCATGTTCAGCTTCCTAATCTCGTTTTGGACAAGTTCCAGGATCTTCCTATGTCCATAGATGGTACCACGATTGTGCCATTTCGCATCTCGATGCAAGCGAAAGGCCGCTAGGACCGCTGTTTTCTTAATAAATAAGTCTAGCGGTAAGATCCCCAGGATCACTTCCAATGCGCATGTTGGTGTTGTCCTTATTGCACCTGTAACTCCTATGCATGCTAAGCATTGGACCCTATCCATGGAGGCTTTCGCCCACCATACAACCGAGCCGTAGGTAATAATGGGTCTAGTCATCATCGTATACATCCAGTATGCTGACCTAGGCGAGAGTCCCCACCTCTGTCCACTTACACGTTTGCACTGATGTAGTACCCTTTTTTCCTTCCAGACCTTCTCCTCAACTTGGTAGTTCTAAGTAAGTCTATTATCTAGATAAACTCCGAGATACTTAACCTTCTTGGCCATTTTTAGTTCTGATCCGAAAAGTGTTAAGGGTCGTAATTCCAGATTTTTCATCTTCCTTGTGAAGATTATTAGATTTGTTTTCTCCGCATTAATGGAAAGCCATTGTTCCAGACACCACCGTTCCACCACTTTGAGCGCATTCCTCATGATATCTGCGGTGACGTCTATGAAACTGCCTCTGGCCATTATTGCTATGTCGTCGGCATATCCCACTGTGTGAATGCCAGTCGCCTCAAGTCTGTCGAGAAGAGAGTCCACAGTGATATTCCACAGTGTAGGTGAGAGAACACCTCCTTGTGGGCAACCTCTGCTAACCCTTCCTCTGAGTTTTGAGGTTCCCATCTGAATATTTATCGCCCTTGTATTCAATATATTGTCCACCAATCTTACCACCAGTGGGTTAACCCTACGTTTTTCCAAGGCTTGTTTCAGACTTTCAAAGCATATCTTATCGAAGGCACCTTCAATGTCCATTATGGTGGTCATCGCAATGCCCCCGGTATTTAGCTCTTCTTCTGCAACGCGTACTACTTGATGTAGCGCTGTTTCTGTAGACATGCCTGTCCTATAGGCATGCTGTCTACTATTTAAAGGATACATCTTAAGCGCAGTACCTACTCTCCATATAGTCCACCACCACCCTTTCCATTGTTTTCAACAGAAAGGATGTTAGGCTTACTGGTCTTAAGGCCTTTGCCTCGGTGTAATCCTTTTTCCCCGGCTTTGGAAGGAAGACCACATTTGTCTCCCTCCATGTAATCAGGATGTAGCCTATTGCTAGGCATGCAACGTATAATATTCCTGAGCCTTGGTGCAATTACGTCTACTCCCCATTGCATTAGACCTGGAAATATACCATCCGGCCCCGCGGTTTTGAAGGGTGAAAATGTTGCTATCGCACCCTTGACCGCTTCTGGTGTTACGATCCGTTCTGCTTCCGTCCTATCCATCCTGTTCGCTCCTTGTTTCCTTGGAGCCCAGGGCTGCTCTGACTTATAGCTTCCTGGAAAGTGTAACTCCATTAGGACCTCATGGTGTCTGATCCAGTGTGTCCAACATCTCCCCATCCCATGAAGAAGTTAAAAAAACGAAAAATAAAATTGGAATAAACTGAAAATTAAAAAAAAAAATGTTCTCTCAATTCTTGCCAGCGTTGCCATTTGACAGTTTTCCAGTCAGATCTGATTGGATTGATACGAATTTAGTTGGAAGACTTTGAACAATCCAGCCGGCTGGTTTTTTAGCTGGATGGATTTTTTTTGGAATGTTTCCAAATTGTTAACATAATTTATTTTCAAACAATATACATTTTAAAATTAAAAGTAAAAAATATACGTCTGCATTAACACAAGTATTTGCTTATTTTTTTTTTAAATAAGATGTATTTAAGATTTTTATGATTTTTTTTATTCGTTGATCTATTTTGACTGAATTTTTAGCTGGAATTTTTTATTGTATTTCGTTGACTGTTTTTGACTTGATTTTAGATTAGGTTGCAATTTTAAAATGGCAACCCTGTCCTTGCTTTACAAAATTCCGCAAACAACAAAAAAAGTTTTGGAAAATGTTCAAAAGCGCGCGCTTTTTTATTGTTTGCAGAATTTAGGCAGCAGAAATTCGTAAAGGAAATTTTGACCCATCTAGAATTTTGTTCGCACTTTCGTATAAGTTGTATAAACTATTGTATGACATAAGTTCCGGGCATTGCTATATTTATTTATATAAAAGCTGGACCCGGCGTAACTCCGTTTTGGACGCAACATTTGGCCGAAAATTTCTCATTTTTCGTTGCGGGCAAAACGCAGTTGGGCCGGGTCGAGCTGGTAGATAAAAAAATATGTTTTTTATTTGCCTTCACCTATTTATTTCTATAAGATTTTTCGCATTTCTTTTTAATTTAAATTTTATTTTTATTTTTTAACTTTTAATTTTTTATAAATTTAATATAGTTTTTTAATGTCTTTTTTCTTTCTTGTTGTTTTTTGTTACTGTTGTAAAAAAACAGATTGGTCAGAATTTTATTGCCTTAAATTTGAAAAGCAGAATTTTGAAAGCAGCATTTCGACCCGCTCTCACTGATTCACCTCATCCCACTGAAACTGAGACCCCATTCAATAAAAGAGCCCACATTTATCTCACCACAATGATTGAGCTATTCACTTCGGAAAATCATTATTAGAACGAATTTTCGTCGCACCAGACAAGTTTTCCATTGCTCAGCTTCAGCATATCATTATATCGCTGCGGCCACACATCCTTCGGAGGGCTCTCGATAAACGGCTTGGAATTGTTTGCCCGTCACTTCTCCTGCCACTTCAGTTGAAAGGCCACCACTTAACCTTCGTAGCCCACAGCTCCGAGCCATCAATGTACCATTTCGTCTGTGCGCATTACTCCTAACTGAGCCTATTCCAGAACAGATCACCACCTGGAGATGAGTGCGCATGTGTCTGTGGTGTGTGTACGTGTGCTGCGAGAGTGCTCTTGCAGTAGTGAGTCTCATGTTGGGTGCATGATCTTCATTTGGCTAAGATGTGAATATACGAAGCCAACGACGTCGAAGACGACGACAACAACGATGGACAGACGGCGGACGTCAGACGTCGGACGAAGCCAACAGTAAGAGAACCACCAGGCAGCAGCGTCGTGTGTGGTCTCTCATTCGGGGCATTTTGCAATATTCGTGCCTATTATTCCGACCGTCCATACATCCGAACTGCATTTGGGGCTCTCGATAAAATTCGTCCGCTTACACCCAACCGAACGCCCAGCGAACGTACGTATCGAATGCTGAAAGGCGCACATGTAGGTACAAGGATATATTAGGGTGTTGCAGCAAAGACGCTTTAGCTTTATATGCTGGTTGGTATCTATAGGCTGCCCTCCCAAATCGAGTTAGTTATGATGGGAATTTGAATGTCAGCGTCAAGAAGTCATTTAGTTTTCAATGCACGACCTCCAAAAAAAAAAATCGCGTGTTCCTCCTGTTGTACTTGTTGTTGTCCTTTGGTTGGGTGCGGATCAATGAATGATTTCGCATGCAGAGTCCGATCGCAGGGACTGCGAATGACTTCCGAGAAATGTCCAGAATTAAATTCACCTAATTACACATACGAATACACCGACAGAGTCGGACTCGGAGAGATGGGTCGCGCACAATGAATCGAAGGATTATCGATATCACGAACGATTAAGTACTGTTTTGGCAATTTCTTGACAGCTCTCTTAACAGATTATAATTCTCGGTGGTCAGAGCATGTGTATTGTGGTGGCGATGGGGCGCACAGTGTTGACACGATCCTTTTGTGGGTAAACAGAACGTGCAGCAGATTTTCGAAGATTAACAAGCGAATTGGTCGGATGTATCGGCACTCCCGCAAATGAACAAGCTGGACATGGACTACAAATGAGCAGCAATAAGTGATGTGGGCTGGAGTGTGTTTAATCTTGGAAGGGGTGGTGTAATTTGAACCACTATTTTGGGCGATATTTTTTGTTATTGCGAGCGGTCCTCGAAAATGTGCTTACAGGCTATCACCCTACACCCTATCCAAGTATCCATGCAAAAAAAAGCGACGTGGCATAGTGACAAGTTCGTAAATAGTGAATTATCGCAGAAGGTAAGCTTTTTAAGGCCCATTTCCACTATGTGTATTGCTGAATTTTTGAATTGGTATACAAAGTAGCAAAAATGTTATTCTGTTAAGGGATTGGAGTGTTATTTCCATTTTTGGGGCTTTATCTCCTTATGCAAATTTCATAATGAAATAAGACCCCAAAACTATTTTTTATTATTAATTGTTATCTAGCCTTCCGACATGAAATACGTATGGGGGGGCATGCTGCCGCCCTGCAACCCCCCTGCTCGGGCTTATAGGATACTTTTGGGACTGATAGGTGGCTCTGTGTCCGATCTTCAAAACAGCTTTACCGAGTTGATTTAAATTCTGTAGATGGGAATGTTTGCTTCCAGTTTTAAAGTTAGGAGAAATCTTAACGCTATAGGTGGTATTTTGCAAAACATAAGCGGTATAGCAAAACGGGTTATGGCACGTCCCATTCAAAAATAAAACAAATCGCTATTTCTAACGTTGTAGGTATAATTAAAATTATTAATGGACATTTTCCAAATAAAGTACTTTGCGAAATGTGGGCAGGATTTAATACGACAGGTAAGGGCAAAGCCGGGTGTATACAATTACATATAAAAGAGACTGACGTACGTATATACATTCATAACTCGTGAACGGATTGTCCGATTTTTATGATTTTTGGTTGGAACGAAGGACATATGCTTCCTTTTGTCGTGGAAACAAAGCTTTATCGGGATTAGTTGAATTTTTGAATTCTTTGGATATTCCGAGCTTACCGCTACACAATTTGAAATTGAAGGTTGACTCAGTTATAATTTTGTTGCACAACCTCAATGCACCGAAACTTTGTAACGGATCGCGTTTGATTTGATTGTGAAGAATCTCAAGTCAAATGTCATGCAAGCGTCGTTTTTGAGACGAAAATTGAAATGCAGAACATGCTCATTCCGCGGTTTCGGATTATTCAGAATGATTTGCCATTGGTATTTAAGCGTCTTCAGTTTGCCGTGCTTTTCGCTTTCTCTATTCCAATCGCTAGATTTCTATTGTATAAGTATAAGTTTTATATAAAGATGAATGGAACCTCAGCATTGTTTGCCCGATCCACAAGAAGGGAGACCCTCTAAACTGCGCCAACTACAGAGGCATCAGTCTCCTGAACACTGCGTATAATATCATGTCTGCTGTATTGTGTGAACGCCTGAAACCATTCGTCAACGATCTGATAGGTCCCTATCAGTGCGGTTTTAGGCCCGGTAAGTCCACGACCGATCAAATATTCACACTACGGCAGATCCTGGAAAATCGATACTCACCATCTTTTTGTCGATTTTAAGGCCGCATATGACAGCGTTTATAGAGACGAGCTATACAGAGCCATGTCTAGTTTTGGCATCCCTGCCAAACTTGTCAGATTGTGCAGAATGACGATGGAGAACGCTCGCTGCTCCGTAAAGGTCGGAAACAATCTCACCGAGACCTTTGATGTCAAAAAAGGATTTAGACAAGGTGATGCGCTGTCAAGTGACTTCTTCAACATCATTCTTGAGAAGATTGTGCGAAACTCACAAGCCAACACCAGAGGCACAATTTTCTATAAGTCTGTGCAACTGCTTGCATACGCTGACGACATTGACATTGTTGGTACAACACAGCGAGCTGTCACTGGTGCGTTTGCAAGTATTAGTGCAGAAGCGGCAAAAATGGGTTTAGTGGTGAATGAGGGTAAAACAAAATATATGCTGTCAACAAGAAGGGACACACGACATCGACGAATCGGGCAGAACGTCACGATAGACAGCTATAACTTTGAGGTAGTTAGGGACTTTGTCTACCTCGGCTCCGCTATAAACTCTGATAACGACATCACATCAGAAATCAAACGAAGAATCACACTTGCCAACCGCTGTTTCTTTGGCCTAAGACGGCAACTGATAAGTAAGGCCTTGTCGAGAAATACTAAGGAAACTCTGTATAAGACCCTCATCATCCCAGTCCTGCTTTATGGTGCAGAAGCATGGGCGCTATCAAAGGCGGATGAAGATCTCCTTGGTCGTTTCGAACGCAAAATTCTTCGAGTGATTTTTGGTCCCGTTTGCGTTGACGGGTTTTGGAGGAGAAGATTTAACAGCGAACTCTACGAGCTGTACAGCGACATTGACCTAGTCAGAAAAGTACGCATCAGTCGTCTAAGATGGCTGGGACATGTAGAGCGAATGGACACCAACGCTCTGGCCCGAAGAGTCTTCGATTCTAACCCGGAGGGACAACGCAGTAGAGGAAGACCTCGCCTTAGGTGGCGCGCGCAAGTGGAAGGGGACCTCAACCAACTTGGAGTGCGCAACTGGAGGCAGTTAGCCAAAGATCGCGCTAACTGGAGAGGCGTATTGGTTGAGGCCCAGGTCCACCCCGGACTGTAGCGCCACCTAAGTAAGTAAGTAAGTAAGTATAAGTTTTGTATAAAGAATATGAATTGACCGAGTTATACATTAAGCAGCATTTGCAATGTGCATGCTCAAAGTTATTATTTTTATTACATTAACAAATTTAGGCGGAACAAAGTCCGCGGGTCAGCTAGTTTTAAATAAAACGAGCCTAAAGCAGACATATCTATAATAAATAGTAATAGATTAGTTAATGGTATTTATAATCTATCTACATATATAATTCTTTCGGGGTGTAACTCGATGATGATGTAACTCGATAACCCCTGGGACGATTTTCATAATTATTTTTTTGTATTGCTCGTATTGCCTTATACCAGGTTTATATTTACTTTTTGTTACGAAAACAAACTTTGAAAGTATGAAAGAGGTTATGAAAGTTTATATGCGGAAATACACTTTGAAAAAAAAAAAAGAAACTGGATAGAAATCGAGTAGTGACACTTCAAATAAAAAAAAAATATATTTTAAATTTTAAAAGCAGTTTTTGCTGGCAACAATTTCGATTTTTTTTTTTAAATATGCCTAAAAAGTTTGCTCAATAAATTATGTTAACTATGTTACATTAAGTAACTTTTTGAAATGAAGTAGATACTTTGATTAAACAAAGATGATATTATGGCCAACGATATTTTGCATCGAATTCGCACTGTGACATCGGATAATGAACTGGAGATGTCAGATGAAATACGCAACAAAGCTTTGATTTTGATCGAGGATATGTGTCTGCTCATGAGTGGCAATTTTTTGTGCAAATTGGGGATGCCACAGCCAAATCCTTCAATGCAAGACGCATTGGAGAGAATTGGAGCGGGAAATGGACTTCGATCGAATCGCATTGAGTCAAGCTGTTCGAAAAAATGTGCCAATGTTGAATCAAGAATGGAAGAAAGTGTACGACGAATTGATGCAAGCAGTCGATAACGAACATGGCGGAATTTTCTTCCTTGCTGCGCCCGTTGGAACTGGAAATCCATTACTGATTTCACTGATTTTTCTACAATTCGTTCGAGATCTGTGATCGCTTTGACCCTAGCCTCTTCTGGGATAGCAGCTACTTTGTTAAAAGGCGGTCGAACAGCATTGAAATTGTCATTGAATCTGCAAGTGGATGAAGAACCTACCTGCAACATTTCAAAGAACACTGCGATGGCGAAAGTACAGCAGCAATGTTAGATTATCATATGGGACGAATGCACAATGGCTTATAAACGCGCATTGGAGGCCCTGAATCGTTTACGTAATGATAAGCGACCTTTCGGTGGAGCAAAGATCTTGCTATCAGGCGATTTTCGTCAAACGCTGCCTGTCATTTCGAGATCAACACCGGCAGATGAATTGATACTTGCCTGAAGGCTTTCTTTAAAAAATGACAAGTTCGCTGCAGAGTTCTCCAGGCAATTATTGGCGATGGGCAATGGTGTGATTCCAGCAGACTTAATCACCGGCCTGATTGAGTTTCCACAAAAATGTTGCAACTTTACTACGACACCGGAAGAACTAATCATGAATTATTTCCCGAATATCGCTCAGAATTATGTTGAACATGATTGGCTGCGTGTAAGAGTGATTTTGGCTGCGAAAAAAAAAAGACGTCGATCATTTGAATTTCGCCATTCAAAACCAAATCGCTGGTGAGCTGCATTCATACAAAGCAGTCGACTCCGTGATGGATGAAAACGAAGCCACCAACTATCCCATTTTGTTGCGCAACTTAAATGAACCAAAACTCTGTATAACGGTAGGTACGCGTTTGATTGTGAAGAATTTAATGTCAAATATTATTCAAGCTTCGATTTTTATTGGAAAATTCAAAGGCGAAGATGTTCTTATTCCGCGGATTCCACTTATTCAGAACGATTTGCCGTTCGTATTAAAGAGTCTTCAATTTTACTTACGCCTAGCTTTTGCTATGACGATTAATAAATCGCAAGGATAATCGCTGGAGGTGTGTGGCAAAAATCTTGAATTTCACGTGTCGGCAAAGCTCTCGCTTTGTACGTGTATGCACCCGATAATAGAAAAAGAACAAAAAATGTTGTGTACCATAAAGCACTTCAGTGAAAAACCGGTAGTTGGGCCGACAAATATTTGATTTTATTTACTTAAATATTTAACTTTAATATAGGTAACATTTGAAAAAAAAAAAAAAAATTGAATTCACCAAATTACATGAAGCAGAATGAAGCGAAAGCTCGGAATTATTAGTTTCATTACCTACATTAATGAATTTCGGAACGAAATTCGCCGGGTCATTTCAAATAAAATTAAACTTAACTATGTTTCCGATCTGTCTTAATACATATTTTTAATCTTGTGTTACAAAAAGGAATCTTTCCAGATGCACTTAAGTTAGCAACTGTTGCAAACATGAAACTGCGATCCTTAACAATTATCGCCCTTTTTTTCTCTTTTGTCAGTCTTTTTGAATCTCTTCGAAAAAGGTATGAAATTAAGAATGCTGATATCCTTTTTATTTTCTTCATTTTAAAATCAGTTTATAATATGCTATTTAAATCTAAGCTCTAATATGGGTTGACCTGTTGGGGTGGTACTCATTGCTATAAGACTCAACCTTTGCTTACTAAGCAGAAGCATGTTATTCGTATTTTTAAAACATTAATAAACTTTCACTTAAGCACTTATACTTTTAAAAAGTTCTGAAAATATGTTTCAACATTCCGGGTATTCGTCTTCTCGATGCCATAGGTCCTATAATTTACGTGTTAATAATCTTAATTTAGTAAACTTATCTGTCATAAAAAAAATCACACTTTTAACTCTTCTTATGGTCACCGCTTTGCTTTTTTTTCAGAACAATCTTATAGCTTTCTCCCGAAGAAGAGTTATTCGTTTTTTTTGAAGTGATAACTTCCTTAGGCGCGTTGGGCACTATTTGGATGGGCAAAATCTAGCAAACTCGCGACACCGACACCGACACCGACACCGTTTGCATACTTTTAGTTGTAAACTTTTGTACTATTGCTTACTTTTAGGGGTAGGTAATTTATAGCTTAATCTACGATGATTTTTATTTGAATACGTTACTATGGTAATTTATGGTAGCGACAAATTGATTGTCACCAAAATTATTTCAATTACCTGTTTTGTATGGGGAATTCATAACTTAATTTTACCAGGCTTAATTCCGACATATTATATCCACGATTTTGGGTTTGTGCACATTTACGGCACAGTAGCTTGTGTTATAATTACCGAAACAGGAAATAGAAAACTGTGGTAAACTTGCCACCCTAAGAGTAGGTATTCTATATAAATATAAATAATTGTAATATTCATGTCGCCTTAGTGTATACTGTAAAATATGATTATTAATTTTTTGTAAAATAATGAATATAAAACTACAATTGATGCCGTACCACGAGATCTAGAGCATTATCAATGGCGATGCGGCAAGACAGAAAAATATTGTTGTCTTTTCTCGTTCTTTTTCTTTTAAAAGTAAAATTTGTATTTTTCGGAAAGAAATTCATATTCAATTAAGCTTCAGTATAATTATTATTAATTTATTCGTTCTGTGCTAGTTTCGGTAGAATACAAGTAGATACAATCGGATTGTGGTAGCTGAAGTAAGATATGTACATTCGAGACTGTAATCTATCTAGATTACGCTGGAAGACAGCATCGATATTTCAACATCAACTTTGCAGATGATAAAAACTACCATTAATTGAATTTTTAAATAGCAAATTTGATTTAACGATGAGCAATGATCGCAATCTTAGCACGACTAGACATAAAACTACAATTGATGCCATATTTACAAGATATTTAAATAGATTCGAATCAAAATTGTTTGTTTCCTATTTTAGTTACCTATCATAAACCTATAGCATCCGTTTTCAAATATAATGATAATAATGATGATGATGATGGAAGAGTTTGAAGTTGTTGATGAAATTTCATAAGTGTCATTGGTATTCATTTCAAAGAATACCCATTAATTTTTAAATTTAATATTTCATGTATCTGTAAATTTATACATTTTAAGCAATAGATTGCAATTTTGTATGTAAAATAATATGTATTATTTTTGATGTAAAATACCGCATTAAATGAAAATGAAAAATGTAACATAATTTTTGTAGTAGTAGGAGTTTATAATACCTAATGAATAAAAAAACACTTTATTTAAAAGTACTTCCTACACAATAATATATTTTCTGACGATTCGAAAAATACACACGTAATTGTTCAAGTTATCACTTCTGTCGGCACTCCCGGAGTGCCTTTTAATTTTTTTTTAATCGATTCGGTGTTCGTCCTGCTAGCAGTTAGAAAAAAAAATTCCGCCTCTGCAAATCAGACAGTTCTAAGTTCGCAACTCTTCGTACAGCTTTCCTGTCATAGATGGCGCTCCAGAAAACTACCGACTCCAACGGCACACTGAACTACTGAAACTTAACTGGGCCAATGTTAAAAATGGCACAACGACAGGGTGAACGTCCCTCCCGATGGGCTTCTTAAAATATTTTTATAAAAAAACGTTCGTTGGTGTCTACTTGAATGCAAAAATTGATCCTTCCAGTCATAGGGCGAAAGACGACACTGGTGAAGGCAGGTACAGCTACGAGTATCCTTTGACAAGTAACAGCTGACAACTGGCACCTGTTTTTTGAGCCAACATCAGAGACGCTGGTATAAATGACAAGTCCCGCAAATACCGTCATCGCCATCACAACTTTTTTAATAATAATTTTGAAGTTTGCCCCGTCTCAACATCTATTTCAAGTTTCAACAACATCATCGGTTATTGAATGATGTTTGCTCAAAAGATCAAATCACTTCACTTGAGTCGGCCAGACCAGCGACACGTTCAGTTCGCTTGGCCGTTCGAGAACCCTTCAAGCTGGCGTAAGAACGATATTTTTCTTTGGAAAAAAGGCGCCCAAAAAACGCATTCTATATTTGTATACCTACGACACGGCCAAGTGGAACTGTGTTCGGAAGAAATCCCCATTGTTGCTCTAGCGCCACACCATTCCGCGCGCAACACAATACCTGGAAAAGGCTGTTGATGTCGACTCTTCTGCCTACTCTTCGGCGAGCGAAGAAGCACATAAGAAGAAGTTTATCAACAAACACACGCCAGTGTGTGGTGGTGGTGCACTTTTGTTGTGTCTTCCGATTGATCATCGAGGGTTTCGTCGAGCCAGCCCTAAGTAAACATCAATTAAGGGTGAACGGAGTCGTGTGGAATCGTTTTTCGACTTAGCAAGATTGAAAAGAGGTTCCAAACTGCAGTCTAATAGGTGTGTTTTGTTGCGTATGGACACAGCATTTGGGCTGTGTAAATTTGTAATCCGCCGTTGCTTAAGCGCTGGCGCTAGCATGGGCAAATATTTGGACGGGAAACAACTCCAATGACTTATTTAAACGGGGACGTGTTAACTGCGTTCGCTGTTTACGCTAATCGGCTTATTGAAGTGTTAATTGCTTGTAAAATGTGACTGATGATTGGTAAACAAGGTGCAGGTGCGTATAGGAAAAGAAAAGCGAGGGCATTTAGTGAGGGAAGATGAAACCGCACTTATACCTGCGCGCACTGTGTTTAAGAAAGCTTGAAGGCAGATCTGCGCATCAATATGTACAACAAAGAGGAGTGCATCCAATTTTCGTTGTTTGAAGTAACAACTTTCACCAGCCACGAGCTGAGATGCGAAAAAGGCACATCTTGTCGAAAAGATGTCCATAAAGCATAAGCCCATATTTGCACAGAGACGTCTGCATAGGGGAAGTGTGAAAATAGTTGGTGTTCCTTTAGGGTTTAGGCCAATGTGACACGAGCTTCCAAATGGATGCAAGATCAATTTGATGTCCGACTGGGTAAATATTTTACTAACTTTAACGAAAACGCCGTTTGACACCGTCTTGATCGCAAGTAATCGTGTTTACAGTTCGAATGGATTAGCGCAACCTCATGAATGAGAGTGCGGGAAAAGCAGTTCGTGTGACACTCGCCTGAAGGTTGCAACAACTTGCGGATCTTGTTTTTTATCCATTTTAGTTTTGGAAAATCGACATTTAGGCGAAAGTCAAGTATATTTAGACTTGTGCCTCGCTCAAAAAGTCATAGGGCAGACAGAACCTTTACACGGATCCGCGAACAATAAATTGACTGTTAAGGGTTAGGACAACAGAGGAAAAATTGTGCAAAGAATTCGGCGAATAGTGAAGCAATGATAACAGATCTGCAAGCAATGTGTTCTGGCAGACCATCCGCCATCTTACTTTACTTACTTTAGGTGGCGCTACAGTCCGAGGTGGGCCTGGGCCTCAACCAATACGCCTCTCCAGTTAGCGCGATCTTTGGCTAACTGCCTCCAGTTGCGCACTCCAAGTTGGTTGAGGTCCCCTTCCACTTGCGCGCGCCACCTTAGGCGAGGTCTTCCTCTACTGCGTTGTCCCTCCGGGTTAGAATCGAAGACTCTTCGGGCCGGAGCGTTGGTGTCCATTCGCTCTACATGTCCCAGCCATCTTAGACGACTAATGCGTACTTTTCTGACTAGGTCGATGTCGCTGTACAGCTCGTAGAGTTCGCTGTTAAGTCTTCTCCTCCAAAGCCCGTCAACGCAAACGGGACCAAAAAAAATCCGCCATCTTAGGGGAACAAAAAAACTAATTTTTGGATGGACCCGGGGTGAAATATTTTGATTAAGTCCGACATCTCTGTGGCTCAAGATTGGAATCAGTATAGAAATTATTTAAAGTTCGGAAACATTATGTTGAATAGGTGGAACACGGTGGTTCTAATTTGTTTTCTTAAACTGAGAAACCTAAAAAGAAAGTCAATATCAAAATATTCTTAGATCAAATTTGTCCTTGCCCTCCTTACTTTTCATTTAGAATAACAAATGTCAACACTTCAAAGTTTCTCTTTCAGTAAAAAAAGAATCATCTTTCTTACTTCAAGTAAGGTATATTGTACTTGGTGAAGCTAAATTCTTTTTGATGTTGGCAGAGCAAAGAAATCACTTGCGAAATGCCATAACAATAGAATAAAAGCGTTGGCCATATTGACAAGATAATCACATCCATTTCATTTGGGGTTAATTCGTAGAGCCGAAAAAAACAATTATAGAATTAACCCTCAGTAGGGATTTTTAGATGCTGCCAGTTTCTTCTGTAAATTTGTCATTTTGTAATGACTTGCAGAGGGTCCTGCACCTATAAAAGGCCTTGTGTTCATGAGATACCATCAGCAACGTCCACTGGAGCAAGTACTTAACCCCACTACATTTCGATACCACTTATGGAAGAGTTGCTAATCAATTTGATGCTACAATCAAGAAAAATCAATCGCGATTCACTGATGCTGTAGCAACCATAACACAGATCGCCATTCAACCAGCAGTCACTAGCCATAACTCAAAGTTCCAGCGTCCATGTCCTTAATTTGCTTGTTTGTCATAATGGCGCAGCGCCCTTCTGTGGCAGAAACCTTTAAGGCTCGCCGCAACCACTGGTTTATTGTGAAAACGTAGTCACGAAATGCCGCATGTCCGAAAGTAAAAGGGCTACAATGAATCTATTGTTCGCCTCTGCGGAGTAGGGTGATCCTTTTTCCGCACTCGAAAGAAACAGTTTCCCCGCGGGATAATACGAAATTATGTCCATTTTATTTATTATGTGTCAGACAATTTGATTAAACCCAATCCGCTGCCGTGACTCCTCCTAAACAATAGACGTGCATATACCCAGATCACCGCCATCGGATGCGTTGCGTACAAAACAGAAACCACAAAACTTCCTCTCAATTCATCACCACAGCATCCGATAAGGTCACATCGCGCGCAACTTAAATGGATGCACAGCGGTTGAGATATACCAACCAAACAGCGCAAGCACACCCAGCTGCAGCCGGCCATTGTCATCCGCCCGATGACGTCCATAATACGTAATAATCCGACAGTGCCCTCTAACGATTACATGACTTTGCACTTGGGTGGCTGGACGGATCATCATCAGCAGAGCAACAGCAGCAGCAACGTATAGGCCGATGCGATGCTCGCACGAGACGATCTCATCGCATTTCGATCGGCTGGGGCTGTGTTTTTTTACTGGCGCGGGCGGTGCTCAGGGACGCGCTGGTGTCCAGTGTGAGATTTTTGTACCTTAGACAGACGCAATTAGTCTTCATCATCCATTATCCGAAAAAGCGAATAGCCGCGGCAATTATTGTTGTAAGTGGGGGCCCAGAGGAGGCCGCTGAGAGTTTGTTCGTGTGTATGATGGCCAGTGCCAGTTGTGCCAGACCATGTCCACAAATTGATCGGTATCGATGACTTGAAATAATTGATTCCGCTTCTGGCGCATGTTGATGGCTTTGTGTCCGTTTTTGAGTTGTTTCTCTATATACACTGAACAGCGTACCCGACATAAGAGTTTCTATGATTAATTTGGCTCTTCGAAGGCAAACAGAATTTTTTTGTTGTCGAAGCGATATGCCCACACTTAATGATGACAAATTTATCGGAATTTCGGGGCGAATGGAAATTTAATGCGATCGACGATAGGACAGTACAATTGGACAGAGCTGCGCAGTAAGTCATCCATGACTGATGATGCAGTTTCGAGCTGTTTACTCCTTTTGCCTCTAAATTGAACGATTGGTGTAGAGATACCCATAGGTGTGTTGATGGAGCTTGGTTTAGGCGTGTGACTTAGCGAAAGCTTAAAGAACAGTCAGTAGTTTGGTATAACGAAAAAGGGACTCTACTAGTTTGAACCCCAACTACTTGATGACGAAACTGATTTAACAAAAAGTGTTACTTCAAATCTTGTCCTCTTTAACAGCACAAATTGAAAAAAGAGGAAAACGCATGGAGATGGCCATCTACAAGGTTGCAATAGATGACGTACTATACTTCTTCGCGGTCCTTTCCAATAGAGTAACCGACACATAGGGTGTGGGTGCACTGGCTTACAAAGTTCGTCTACCACCCCAAAGCAGGTCACCATATTAGCTTCAAAGGAGATGAAAGGTGTGTATGCTTGTGGCATCCTTGGGACTTTAACTACTAGTAGCTAAACTCGCTTCTATAATATGCCACTTAAAGGCCAAAATGTAACATAAACGTTATACAAACCCACTTAAATTTACTGCATGTAGGATCGCTTGTGCTTAAACAACTGAGCAAAAAAAATCGTCTATATATAAAATTCTTTCGGGGTGAAACTGGATGATGTTATAACTCGATTGGGACGATTTTCATGATTCTTTTTTGGTTTTATGCGTATTTCTGTATATCAGGTTTAGGAAGAGAAGTGCGGTCCTGATTTGGCACCCAATAATTCTTCCTATTAAATATTTATTTTGACTTTTCTATCTCAAAAAAGTGTGTCGATTTTTTTTTTTTTTAAGTAGATTGATAAAATAACCACTGGGCCAACTTTTATGATTCTTCTTTTGTTTTGTTCGTATTGTTGTATTTCAGGCTTAGGTAATCTTAAGCAATAGGATACCTTTCGACCCGATAGGTGACGCTGTAGCAGATTTCCGAAACAGCTCTACCGATTTCATTGAAGTTTTGTGCATGGATATGGTTGGGACCAGTTTGAAGGACGGAATAGTTTTGGACCCTATAGGTGGTACCTTGCAAAACAGAACCGGTATAGGAAAACTGTTTGTGGCACCTCCCATTCGAAAATAAAATCAAACGCTATTTCTAAAATTGTGTAATTAATATTATTAATGGAAATTGTCAAAATAAAGCACTTTGGGAAATATGAGCAGGACTTAATACGAAAGGTACGGCAAAGCCGGGTGGGTACAGCTACATATAAAGATTGTCGTCCATATGCGCACTCATAGCTCGGGAACGGATTGCTCTATTTTTCTGATTTTGTGGTTTAAATTCGCATTGGCCCAATTAAGGACATATTCTACTTTCTGTCGTGAAAACAAAACTCTATGGGTATTAGATTGGGGATAGAAGTTTGTAAGGCATTTTGAAAAAAAAAAATGGACTGGATAGAAAACTCACTTCCAACACAACAAACATTATTTAAAATTTTTAATTTTTGAATTCTTTGGCTATTGCGGGCTTACCGATACACAATTTGAAATTGAAAGTCGGCTCGGTTATAATTATGTTGCGCAACCTCAATGCGCCGAAACTTTTTAACGGATCGGGTTTGATTTGATTGTGAAGAATCTCAAATGAGAAGATTTTGCCATTGGTATTTAAGCGTCTTCAATTTCCCGTGCGTCTCGCTTTCGCTATTCCAATCGCTGGAAATCGGTTTGTTTGTTTGTTTATCACATCGTCAATTGTTGTGGTGTGGCAACGTGTTAGCAAACCTTCCGCTTTGTACGTCGTGTACCATAAATAAAGGACTTTTGTAATAACCGGAAGGTTAGTCGAAGAGTCAATCATTGCGGTTTGAATGAAACTCATCGACATTGCTATAGGTACTTCAAATGTTTCTATTGAAAAAGTATAAGTTGCGAATAACGAATTTCAATTGACCGAATTTCGTAAAACAGCATGTGCATTTTGCATGCTCGAAATTATTATTTTCATTACATGAACGAATTTTGGCGGAACAAAGTTCGCCAGGTCAGCTAGTACTATAATAAAGTAAACACTATTGAAGTCGACGAAAGGTATTTCAAAGCCTAGATCTATATAAGTTGCTTCCGAAATTTTCGTCAGATATCTTACTTACTTACTTATACTTTAGGTGACGATACAGTCCTGGGTCCATGTGAGCCTCATCCAACAAGTGACTCCAGGCAGCACGATCTCTAACCAGCTGTCTCCTAGTTTCACACTCTAGGTTGGTGAAGCTTTCCTCTCGGTCTTCCTATATTGCGCCATCCGACGGGTGTGGATTCAAAGACCTCTGTAATACACTGAAAAACAGCGGCATTTTGCAATGCAAATGTTTAAACCACAGTCAATTTCATGCAGTAGTTCTTAAGTCTTTTGCATCCAAACACCTTATTCAGTATTGGAAAAAAGTAAGATCCTCATTTTAGCAAAAATTTAAACAAGATCGAGCAAATGAATCAAATGTTTTGGCTAAGCAAGATGCTCAAATGAATCGTTTAGAGCTTTCGAGTATATGTCTTTCTCTTTGTTGCAATTGCTTGGCAGAGCCGTTGTTTTTTTTTTTATAAGCTTCTGCTGGTGACTTAGGAATATTTTCTTTTAAATGTTCCAAAATTTGTAACTCTCCCTTCAAAGGTAAAATAAAAGGTAGATAGATCCTCTTTATATACGTCAGCGCCTTGCAAAACTTCATCTACATCTTCATCATCATCATTTTCCTATTTTTTGCAGCTGAGCTCTAGGAAACCTAGGCGACATTTCATTTAAAAAATAATCAAGAATAAGTATATGCACTATAAGTTGGTGATATTCTTCAACAGATTGAGTCTGAATATTCGGTCTATTAGTTTGATGGCCGGTTATTCTACGGACTGAGATTTCGGTTCGAATTTCCTTAGCGAAGGCCTCAACCTTATCGAAACGTTTTCTAAATGCGTCCGTGCTAGCATCTCGTCGCCTCTGCAGACTGACTATAGTTGTGGTCGTATCGACAAGCTGAGTTGCAGAGAGTATATCAACTTCAATGGATTGTAATGATCGAGATAAAGGGAGTGTGATTCCCAAAATATCAGCGAGGTTTAGGTACCAAACTCACAAGAATTTCCGATGCCATCATAGCTTGGAGTAGTGAGAACGAAAGTGTAGGAAGTACGACTGTCTCCTTGATAAGCAATTTTTTGAAAAAATCCAGAAACACATGGCAAAACGTTCAAAATTGTCAAAAGCACTTAACTTCGAACTCGAGATTTTAATCAATTCTGGCATTAATTTTGATACACGAACTCAAAAAAGTGAGTCCCAAAATTCTGTCCGGTCTGTCCGTCTGTCCGTCTGTATGCCTGTCCCGGAGGCCTACAGCCTAAACGACTGACCGGATTTCGTTCGTTCGTTCGGATTTGGAGTTTGTGGGCTTAGGGCTCGGGGCCATTTTTTATTTTGCAATATAACCTCAATATTAATTGTAATTCCCATACAAACTGTTCGTACCAGTTTGATTTGCTCGAAAACGGCTCTAACGATTTCAACCAAAAATGATATTTAAGCTTAAGTAGGTGAGGTTACCATGACTACATGTTTTTAGCTAAGAACTCGAGTAACGGTGCTTTTAATATTTGGACATATCTCGAAAACGGTCCACGCGATTGTAACAAAAATTAATTTCTAATGTAATATGGTCATTTCCAACTTAATGGCAAACTCATTTTTTCTCGGTACTATCGTAAAATCGATTTTTGAAAAAAAGTCATCTTTTTTTTTTAAATTTAGTTTTTCTTAGTTTATCAGAAAACGGCAATAAGGATTTTGACCAAAATACAAACTTAGAGTAATACTGATGTTCTTAAAATTGTTGCGTCCTTAATTTTCAATTCAAATCACCGAAAACGATAATTTTGAAAACCGCTCTTATCTCGAAAACCCCATTTTTGACATTAAATTTTAGAAACCAAGTAATGCTTATATCGCGAACAATAATTTATAATCGGTTTTTAGCTATATAGTTAACGAATAGTATTTTTGCAACTATAAACATTGCAATATTTGGTACTGTTTTGTCTGCCAAATTTTTCAAAAACCGCTCTAACGATTTTGACCAAAATACATATTAACGATAATATCGGTATTCTAAATAAGATTCCATACATAGTTTTTCTCAAAAAATTCGAATAAATAAATAAATAGTTGGCGCAACAGGTCTGGAGAGACCCTAGGCCTAGCTTCTCACAACCATTCGTTTTGTGTGAGTTTTTCATTTTTTGGAACGAATGGAAGGGATCTACAGTTTTATGCCGACTCCAAACGGCTAATTGAGAAGCTCTTACAAGACATTTATACTCTCGGATGTTTGTCAGACGTTCGCGAGAGGTAGCGCAGCGGAAAAAACCATAAGTCGGAATTGGGTTTTTGCGGGATTCGAACCTGGGACTCCCGCATAGCAGTCCAACACACTAACCACTAAGCTACTGCGACTACAGAAAAAGAAAATTCGAATAAATCTGTTTTTTAATTATTTCTCAAAAATGACTACCCAAAAGCCGATCTCTGTTCATATATATTTTTAAAACTCAATACCGCACTTTAAAATTCAAATTGCAACAGCTATGTATTAAAAATGCAATAACAGCTACGCAAAACTTATTTTTAGCAAATATTACCCACTTCTACTTTTGTTCATCCATTTTGAATATGCACCCTAAAATATTTCCAACAATCAGAATATCCCACTTCATTTGCACCCCCACACACGTTCATCGCGATATTCAGTTAATAACTGCTATTTCAAATTCAAAAATAAATCTCTGAATTTTTGCATATGCATACATAATTCATTTATGTAAAGATATCGATCTATCACGACCAATACTTCCAATCATTGACAACTTAAACCAGCTTCATTAATCTATACCAGTAAAAAAGAAAATAATTTCCAAACAGATCAAAAACTCCTACTACACTTGTTCTCGTACTCAAAAACTTGTAAAGTGATATAAAATAGTACAGTAGGCGCTTATAACTCTCTAACAAGAACTTGCGAGAATTGCCTGTTTCTAAAGCTTCAACGTTTAAAAATTAAAAGTGAATATTATTTAACACTGTGTGTTCCTTTTTCTATATTTCATGTTTCTTTTACCTAGCAGCCTACTAGCTTCTCAGATTTTAACCTAATACCTACCTCTCTAATAAAATAAGAAAACAACCAACAAAACTTTTGACGAACGAGAAAATTTTGTTCGACCCAGTCGTGCACTTTATTTATTTATTTATTTTTGTACTTGAGCTTGCATTTCTTTTCTGAGAAAATATATTCGTTTAGCTGACTCACGAAAGAAAGTTTTGAGATAAACCCCACAGCATTTCGAATACGATCTTTAACTTCATTAGAACTTAATTATTTGTAAAAATCATCGAGTTTTAATCTACCGTAAGACTACAACTTGTACAGCATTAAAAAAAAATACTGCGTTTTTGTTTATGTCTCCAACACTATTGTCTCACTCACAAAAAATAATCAATTAATCTGAGGAGCATCTTTATTTTTACCTCAGAGAACTAAATCCATAGAATGTTCTGATTGTGTTGGTGCAGTCTATATGACTTCACGTCTAAAGCTGGAAATACATTTGCATATTTAATCCATGCGTTTCCGCGCTTCATTCAGGGGCACGGATCCACCCTTGAGATCATCTATTAGATGAACGCCCTTATAAACTCACATTCTTCTTGGTAAAAATTCAAGTCTGTTATTTTTGTTAACGCCGCCATAAATAATATGATGAAAATTCAAAACTTGGCAATCGTACTTCAATGTGATGAAAAATACATCCCATCAATGAATTTGTCGATGAACGCATATGAAATCATTTTTTTTTTTTTTTTTTTTTTTTAGTGTACTCATCAGGGTACGCTTCATCGAAAGAGGAGTTTGTTGTTGGTTGCAGAGAAGTCTGACCTGTTGAGTTTGTCTACAAGTGGTTTTAAGGGCATCATTGAAATTGTACCGCTGTGTTACAAATGAGTAATTCTTGCTGAGATTTACTCAAACCTTGTGTTATCGGCCACAGTTCTGGCGTATTATCAGTGATTGTCAACAGTCGGCAACTGGCTTCAACAAAAGATTCCGTGGAAATGCAGGTCTGTTGTACTGACAACTCTTACTGTTGACTTTGTCAAAGAATATCCGTCATTGGTGCCTTTTTGTACCTGCCAAATATACCTCAAAGACAACTAGATCTATTTGACTTGGAACAGTATAGTCACCATCATTCGACAGTCCATTACAAATGAGTGCTTGTTTATTGCCCCGTTTTTTTCACTAACTTGTCAACTGTTTATAGGCAATTTCTCGTCTTCCACTGCCTATGTTATGTTGCAGCACAATATCAAGACCAACTTGAACACATTTCAATTAATTCAATTGCCATCGATCATAATTAAAATTCCACCATACTCAGAGTGCAGCAACAATAAATGTGATTTATTAATGACTCTGGGTCTGGGTGCTTTGGGGTTTTATATCTATGCAGTCATAGCACCATCATCAACAAAAACAACAGCTACAAATCGAAGGCAAAAATTAGTTTGGGTAATATAATGATTCCAATGATTTATCGGCGCGGCAGAATTTGACATGTATCCGCGTATCTGTAGGTAATTACAATTTATCTCCATAGACATGCAGTCATAACAAATCTCAATAAATCAACACGATTATGGTTACCCTGTAGTTGACGACCCACATAATGGCAGTACGCTGTTGCTGTACGCACCGGCAACAACAACGGCAACGGCACGGGCATCGGGCAACCCCATGCAAGCATACCAAATGTATAGCCACGACCGATGTGTGGCACACATTTGTGATCGGGCCAATATTGACAGTCGAATATGCGATTGAACGAGATCATTGGGTGATCGCTGACGGATATAATCTTTGGTAGTGTATGCGCTGGCGCACACGAATGCGAGGAATCCTTTAAATGGGCGCTTATAAGTACGTGCACTATGGAATATGATCTTCGGATGGGATGGTGGATGGTACGACGCACGGCCGCCTAGAGCTTATACATAGATTCATTCGGCGATAGACCTTGTTGTGAATTTGTGCACACTTTTTGTTAACATGCCTTGTTTTGACCGCCATCCATATCTGCGAGATCTTTATTCGAAAAGGAGGATACGGACAGCTGTACGTTGGCACCTCCTATCCTATCTTGGCTATCTTAATGAGGCTGCTTTGAAAGTGAGATGTATCCCTGAAGTAGACGGTTGCCGTCAGTCACTGATCTTCAGTGTCAATTCGTCACTTTTGCGAAGCGTCGTTGACTCATTTTTCGGGCGCTTTTTGACGCTTTTCAAAAGCATTTTAAGGGGATTTTTTGACGCATTTTAACAAGAGTTTCTGACGCGCTTTAGAATTTTTTTTTTTTTTTTTTTTTTTTCGAAGCGGTTTTGACGCTTAAAGACGCGTTCTTTGAATCAGTTTCGAAGAGTTCTTTCTTAACGCATCTTTTGATGAGTTTTTCTAAAATTGTTTGCATATTTTTCGAAGTCATTCTAAAGCGTTTTCAGAAGATTTCTTGACGCATTTTCCGAAGAGTTTCTGGGGCTCATTTTTAGTTAATTTTTCGAAGTATTTCTGACTCGTTTTTAATGCGTTTTCCGGAGAATTTTTAAAACTTTTTTTCGGTTCCCTTTCTTATGCATTTTCAACGACATTTTTCGATGAGTTTTCTTTTTTTCTTTTGACGTGTTATTAACTAATTTTCCTAAGAGTTTGGACGTTTTTACTTATATCTTGGGGCGTCTTTGACTTATATCTTGGAGCGTCTTTGACACATTTTTGAAGGCGTTTTTAATGCATTTTTGTCGAGATTCCCAAAGAGTTTCTTACGCCTTTTTTATTTTATTTTCGAGGCGCTTTTGACACCTTTTTAATGACGCGTTTGTGAAGCGTTCTTAATGCCTTTTTTGTCTATGATTTTGTTGACTTATTTTTCGAAGCATTTTTGCCCCGTTTTCTGAAAAGTTTTTGATGCCTTTTTTAAAGGGTTTCTTTTTTTTGAGACGTTTTTGACTCTTTTTTTTGGCTTTTTTGAGTTCCCGAAATGATTTTGACATATTATTAAACGCGTTTGTTCTAACATAATATTATAAGGCCTTTTGCAACCGTTTTTGATGTCTTTTGAATCGTTCTTCGGCTCGTAGATTACATAAAAAAAGTTTCTGACGCATATTTGAAGCATTTTTTGGGGCCTTTTTCCAAGTGTTTTTCTGCTCATTTTTGACGCGTTCTTAACGCATTTCTATAACAGTTTTTGATGTATTTTTTGAAAAGTTTTTGACTTGTTTTTCGAGGCATTCTTGAATTGTTTTCCGAAGAGTTTTTGACACGTCAGTTCTTAACACTTTTAAAACGATTCTGACTCGTTTTTCGGGCCATTTTGTCACTCTATTTTTGACACATTCCAAAACGCGATTTTCCTAACAGTTTTTGATGGGTTTTTCCCACAGTTTTTGATTCGTGTTTTTTGGCTCGTAGATAATATTTAAAGGAAAACGCAGCAAAAAAAAACTCGTCAGAAACGTTGAAACTTAAATCGAATCAGAAAAATTAAAATAAATGCAAAAACACCAGCCAAAATTCAAAAAGAATCACATAAGAAACGCGACAGAAATTAAAAAAACTTCGCAATAAAAACGCTTCAAAAATGCTTAATAAACGAATCAAAAACATGCCAAAAACGCGATAAAAGATTTAAAAACACATAGTATAGAATTTTAAAAACATGTCTAGACTTTTCGTTTAGAAAGGCTTAGAATCGATATACTTATTATATGAGACCGAAAAGCTTCGAAAATCGTATCCAAAAAATAAAGTTCCGAAAAAAACTTAAAAAAAAAACACATCTAAATCGAATCTAATCAAAAGGTATCTACATATAGCGGAATTACTGTTGCTTGCGCATAAAGATATGTATTTTTTTTTTTTTTTTTTTTTCAGCTAATTCGAAATAGAAGCTCCGAAGCAGAAGCCGCTAGACCCAACTCAATTATTTCCCAACTCCATCGCCTCAGTAATTAATAACAAATCAAATGTTTATTGTACGCATTATCAAAACCAGCAATTTTCCCTGCCTTCCCAACCCTAAACATCCACCTGTCAACGAGGAATTACCCAATAACTTAACCCTTTACCAGATGACACAATACTCGAGGCATTTTCGCTCCCTTAGGCTGGCGTTGGTCCTTTTTTTCTGTGTGCTGTTTGTCATTTCCTTCCTTTATCCAAATAAATGAAATATTTGTCAAATAAACTTAATGAGATTTGTCACGCATGTCCAGTTAGCAGCGAGAAGGACCGACACCACCAGTAATCCAGATTCAGATACCCATCATGATGGTTGTAACCCAACCCTTAGAGCTTAAAAACACACATCCATGATGACGAAAGCAAACAAATGAAAGTCTACAGGACCTGCCCGCACCCTCTTTTTTACGGTCGTCATCAAATGACTGCGTCTCTATTTCGTGCAGCATCGACGAAGGGTTGTCCCGCTGACGATGATGGTGGGTGCAGGGTGCTGTTATGGAAACCTCTCTCAATCTGCGATTCGATTCGCATTTCCAAGTGTCGTCGCTCACTCGCATGACATTGAACACTTGCAAGCGATCGGAAAGTTTAATTGCTTCAATCGCTTGAGTTTTTTTTTTTTCTCTCTTCTGGATACACATGGTGGTCGTATCTTTTAATTTGTTTGGGTTTAGGTGGAGGAAATAAAAGAAAATCGTAAAACGCAACACTTAGAAAGAGTATACACTATATGAATGTGCGCGGGTACAACACCTGAGTGGAGGGAAATGGCAATAGACAGGACCAGAGTTGTAACAAGGATACGGAGCGTTCTTTTCTGTCTTTCTTTTTTTGTGTGCCGGCTATCGTGGAAAGTTTAATTAAAAATATGTCCAACGAAAATACTTAATTGTTTCTTGGATGCAATTTGGCGCGGAGGAAAAACGCGATCGAATTTGGACGATGCAATTAAAATCCTTGTGCAGTTGGATAATTGAGGCGGGTGGGGTTAGAAGGTATAAATTTAATTGGACGGAGTAATTACCTAGCCAGCGAAGGCAAGCGACATAGATTATGGGAACACATTGAAGCTGTTCGCTGCTATGGACTTATTGGGTGCGGATCAAGGTATATAGAATACATGGTATGATATTGCGCATGTTCTTATCCTATCTCTGTCTCGCATCGTACGTCATCGGGTGACAAAATTCTTACTGTGTCTGTGACTATGGTTGACGATTTGAAGCTACGATATAAAATCACATATTTGTTGACTTATCGGCTAGACTAGGACCCCTTGGAAATGTTTTTTTGGTGTAAGGCGAGCTAAAGGAGGCCTTTACGACCATCCAACAGCCTCACAATTGAAATACCGACTGAGAAGTTATCTGTTGGGTCGCAATTAGTGCATAATATCCCAATCTGCAAATATCGAGTCAGATAGTTGTGAAGAGAAAAAAAATGGATTTGGATAAGTCGATAATAACCAATGCTCTTGGTGGTGATGATGATGAAGAAGAAGGGGAAATATACGCAGTACACGAAAATTACTCAGAAGAACTCCTTACTGGCACTTTACTCTCGGGATTCGCTGATGACCCCGACACACATTGCAACGATCCAACCGAAGGTATGAGTGACCTTGAATACGATGCGCTGGAACACGTTACATTATATAGGCATCGTTTGAAATCAAAAATCCCGGATAGGTATAGGTACTGCAAAATTATTCAGAAAGCCAGCCAGCAAGCTCATTTTCTTGAACCGATCAGCTGTCTGAAGGAGGACTTCAGAAAGCGAATGACAAGTTTCTTTAAAGTCTGAAGTACCTATAGGACGTATTCAATGAAATAAATGGAAAAACACTTAAAACTGTTCAACATTTCATTCAACAGTTAATGACCGCGTTGAAAAATAGTACATTAGAGCACGAGATACAAAAATTATTCTTTCGTTGCAAGATGTTTTTTAAAATCAAAATACTAAATGCACAGTCACATTTAAATGTAAATTAAAAAAAAAAGGAAACTGAATAAAACAATCAATTAAAAAGTATCAAGTAGATCTTCGTTTACCTAATTACAGAAATAAAAAGCAACACTTCTTCTTTTCTTATACATATATAGCAATAGCAAGCTCATAACAACTTTTTAAGTAAACATAATACATCATGGAACCAACAAAATGAGCTTAAATGCTCCGCCGATTGCATTATTTCACTCGTCAAGTGCAATTTAAAAACATATTTCTTTTAATTTATTCCACTGAAAAGTGACAGCTGATTTTGTTGTCATTGAGTGACGTACATGCGCAGAACGAAATAAAAATTCAACGCGGAATATCATACCATGTATTCTATATACCTTGGGTGCGGATTATGTGGCAATAATCGATTTACCAGTTGATCTGCTACGCTCAGAAATGCAGTTGACACACAGCATATTGTGTGTAGTTAGTATTCCAATTACATCAGAAGAAAAGTAAGGTAGCCATCGAGGAACTGGTGAGTAAATATGGTGGACATTCATTGATGAGTTTGTCCTCCATTAGGGTGATATGTAAGACTTGAAAGGTTGTAAATATCAATTGGCGAATCGGGCACTTTCACTCCATGTAATGTAAGGTTTGGGATTTATTGGTAGTTTTTGGGGTATGCATGACCGAATTTTTTATTTTGTTCATCTTATTTTAGGGAACCTTATAGCTGAAAGGAGTTAGTTTACGAAATTTTGGTCAGTGTATTTTTTTCACATTGCAAGTTCCGAGAAATATTTGATATTTGAAATAACCTACATCTAAAGCTGTTTCGAAAATGGGATGCATGCATAACAGCATAGAGATAGAGAGCATACAAATTTAGACACAATTTCTTAATCATTAGCCAGTAAGAAAATTATATCAACCTTTGTTGATTGAACATGTATCTTATCGCATGGATAAAAATAATAAAATATTATTATTAGGATATAGGGTTTTGTGAAAATGCAGTTCAGCTTAAATTTATTTGACTCAAACCTCATGGGCAAGATCTTTTATTAATTTTTGTTCATTGATGTATTAAAAAGCTAAAAAAAAAAGGTGCCAAACTCCCTTCTCGAAGGAATAATATTTTAAAAAATGCTTCCAATACACTTCAAAGAACACCATACAAAACTACCTAAAACAGTTCACAGAAAGCCTGGAAACCCATACCTACATTATAGTCCATTGATAGACTCTTAAAATTTTCCAAGAAAGTTCTTTAAATAGACCTAAAACACTTTTTAAAAACACCCCAAAAAAGTAGCTCAAAAACGCCCAAGAAAATGTTTTAAAGAATGCACCAATAAATCCTTAGAATGCGAAAATACCTCCACAAAAATTTAAAAAGAACTCACTTTAAAAAGAATTCTTAAAACCGTTCCAAAAACTCACAAAAAAAAATGTATTTTCAAAAACAGTCTTAGAAAAAACAGGACAAATACGACCAGCAAGTGGCAAAAGCTGTCACAAAGTATACGATCGGAAAAGACATAAAACGCCAAAAAAATCTAATCGAAAAGTTAAAATAAAAAAGCTTTATATGGCCATAAACTCTTTAAAAAAAATGTCTCAAAAGCTGTTTCAAAAAATCTTTAAAATGCAAAAATAACTTCTCGAAAACATAAAACAAATTAAAAAAAAATGTCTCGAAAAATGCTACAAGAAATCTTTATCATGCGAAAATATTTCCACAAACACTTAAGAAAAAAAAAAAAAACTCGCTTTAAAAAATCCCAAATGCATTTAAAAAAAAATTAAAAAATCGAAGCATAACAAATCATCCGCAGAAACAGGAAATGGTTTAAAACGGTGAAAAAACACCTTAAGACCGTCCCAAAAACTCACGAAAAGACAGACAAACACGACTCGAAAATGGAAAAATGCGTCACAAAATACAGAACAAAAAGACGCACAAAATGCCAGCAAATCTCATAGAAAACGTTCCAAAAAAATCTTACTTAAAATCAATATACAAAAAAAAAAAAAAAAACACTTTTAAATCGCCAGGAAACCCGACCGAAAAAAAAACATAAAAAAGCAGTTGAAAGGGCCACCCCGCAGATTCCCAAAAAAAGAATTAACCACGATCACAGGTCTGATTCCTTATTCGACTTTTAAAACTTCCAAAAAAATCGTTCAAAAACGCATCGAAAATACTACCAAGCAAAACCGTAAAAGAGGATTAAATCGCCAGAAAGCCGCTTTAAAGTCCCCTTAAAAAGTAATAAAATAAATAATGTCAAGTTATCCGTCAGGTCGCCGAAAGAGACCCATAAGAAAAGCCTTCGAAAACTTGAATGGATCCTCAAAAACGAAAGAAAATCTCTTTAAAAAAATCCTCAAGAAAAAAGGCCCTAAGAAAAACTTTTAAAAACCTTTTAAAGAAAGGTACAATAGGTCTTTAAAAAAAAAAAAAAAAAAAAAAAAAACAGGGTCAAAAATGCCAGAAACACCTCCAGACACGGTCAAAAACGCCCGAATGAGTCTTAAATTAATCTCCTAACAAGCAGGAGAAAAGAAAATCCCCTTTGAAGCGTCCCAAAAACGCCATAAGAAAAACAACAAGAAAAACGCTAAAAAAAAACTATTAGAGCTTTAGAAAACCACAGAAAAACATACTGTTAATAATAGTAATTAATTAAAAAAAAACAAAAAACCCGACTGACTGTAAAAAAAATCTCAGTTACTGACATTTGTGTGACAATTGTTTTTTTTTTTTCTTAATTTGTATTTTTATAATTATTTGTTTAGCCTATGACACTCCGGGGAAGAATACGAATCTAGTGACACCTCACTCTTTAAAATCGTTCAAGCCGTTTAGGCTACAGGGCGTCACGTAGGAACGTACATAGGATACGCGCGAAACACATAACCCTCTCTTTTTTTTTTTTTTTTATATACTTCTCCCAGGAAAGGCGAACCTATAACGCTTGAACAGCGCCCCGAGATGCCTGCAGATGTATGTTTGTTCTGCACTTAAATTGCTGCAAATTGTAGTCTTCTGGAAATATATCCCCAGGAAGCGAGTTCCAAAGTTTGCTTGTCCTGTAACAGAAGGAGTTTTTGAAAGTTGATGTCCTCGCGGTTGTCAAGTGTACTGTATGGTCATGAGCATTAGCAGCCTGTCTTGTTCGGCGCCCAAAAGTTGCATTTCGAGGGATAATGTCTTTGAGTTCCTCAGAACATCTAGGTACCATGGAAGTACCTATAGAACAAGCATAGGTCAGCGACTTGTCTTCTGTGCACCAACGGTTGTAGATTCGATGTGAGTGTAGGGTCTCCAATGAGTCGAACTGCTCGTCTCTGTATGCTATCAAGCAGGTTAAGTGAATGTTTTGGGGCCGAGCTCCATATATGGGAACAATATTCCAAGCCTGGTCTAACCTGTGCTTTGTAGAGAAGGAGAAGTTGCTTGGGGCTAAAGTACCTCTTTGCTCTAAATAGGTAGCTCAACTTTGCGGACTCCGACTTTGCGATATAGGATATGTGGTTCTGCCATGTGATTCCTGAATTGACTGTGACTCCTAGAAGGTGCATTGAGTCCTTTTGATGGATTGGAAGGTCATCCATTTGGATCTGAGGAACTGTTGATGCATTTTTTCTGGAAAATGTTGTGAGCTGTGTCTTGTTTGCATTAAATACAACCAAATTGTCTGTGTACAGTCGGGTAAAAAGCCTGAGAAGATGGTTCCAAAAAATGGTGTATGCCAAGTCATCTACATGGTCCTTTTTGGACTTAAATTCTGATATTCCTATCCACACTTAATTTTTATCGCCCAGGTTTCATTGTTCGTTCTGCCGTTTGACGTGACTTTACCTACTTATACGTTTCCCTGTTCAAATTCTACAGGTCGCTCTACGGTCCTTCTTCTCTTGTATCGCGCTGTATACCTTTTGGCAAAAACTTCAAAATATTGTTCCGTAATCCGTACTCGTACCTTGGCCCAAATCTGTATTAGATGCTGCCTCAAATGAAAAAAAGTGACTTGCTTGAAATTTCTATGTTAGAACCGAGATGGTGCCTTGCGATAATATGGTAAAACGACTCAAACCGATCGATGACATAGTAAAGCCAAGTAGCTGGAGGTGCTCGAAGAAACAGACCGCCAAAGCCCTTTGAAAGGAAATAAAAAGTTCCCAGCACTAGTAAACTCGGATCGACATTTCTAGACCTCCAATTGACCATAAGAGGAAAGCAACTGACGTAGTTTAATTTGGCCTATTACCAGCTTTCAAAAAATGTGTTACACTTCACTTAATCCCAATGGGTATGGCAGCAGTGATTACCATCCGACGTTCGTCTCATAATGCAATACACATTAGACCAAAGCCGTTCTCAAGTGGTTGCTTAAAGACGCCTCAAAGCTCCCTAGTCCCTACCCATCTGCACTTAAGATATAACCCCTAACAGCAGTGGACCCGCATTGAGCCTACGACTTTGTACACCATACCTGGATCAACTTATCTATAAAAGTCCAAGTCATTGTCTCGATCTGCACACCCCCTGGGCCACAACAGGAACGCTAAAACTAATTAAAAAGAGGATATTTCACGCGCAGCCATCTCAAGTGTAGGTACATGTACCACCATTCCGATGGGGTCCTCTCATTTGAATCGTGCTCGTGGAGAGCGAGTGAGATGGCCAACAGCACGTCGCAGCTTCATCCACTTTGCCAAAGTAAATCAAACCGAATATATAGACATTACAATTAACCAGCACGTTTGGACGGCGAACGTTTTCGCCGCCGTGCCATCACCACCGCACCTCTGGCCACCACCACCCGCTGTAGGAGCCGCTGATTTTGCGCGCACCGACCGACATGAGGAGGATGTTATGAAGTAAAAATCGGGTAAGTGGATGTGTACTCGTTTAAGTATATCTCTGGGAGAAAGAGAGATGTTTTCGTAATAAAGTGATGCCCGCGGACCACCCAAGTCGTTGGTCTGGCTGCATGGAGGAACATTTTCTCGATGACTTGTTCCATGATTTGTTCTCGGGCCGAGGGAATGCGAGCCCACTCTTCTGTGGGCTATATAGGCGAGTTGCCGGTTGGTATTCGCTTTGCATATGCAACGAGCAGGTTCTACGTGTGTGCGAGCGTATGTACTAACTTTAGAATCACAGGCCACGAAAGGGAGATAAACAGATGCGACGAGGTGCGCTGTGGTGTTTTTGACTGGTTTGCATCACGCCTCTGGATTGGCATGAAGTTGATGTTAAGAGAGGATTCAAGAGAATCAGCGATGAAGATGTTGCCCAGAAATACGAACTGAATGTGTGCGTACTTCAAATAGACTCAAGCTTCGCGATTGATGATGTCCAGACTGCTGGTCAAGTGTAGTGTTAGACAATGGGGCTCTTGTGATGGGGAGTTAGATGAATTAGATTGAACACTGAAGCCGTAGGCCTCGAGGAGAAACTCATATTTACCAAGCGTTTAATTAATAGTAACTCACGGAATTGGCTAAGCGGCAAATGCACGACCCATACTGGCGATGATTATTATTTTAAGGTAAAACGAATGGCCTATTGCCAGCGGGCGCAGATCCTAATAGCCCATGCTCATATATGTGAAGATAGAGCTGGTTTCGGACCAATGGAGGCAATTTGTTGGTCAACTCAAGTTTCTGTTTTCGAAACTTTTATTTTCTCTTTGGAAAGGCAGGTGCTCCTGACAGATTTGTTGAACGAGAGACACAAGGAGCTACCGGCTTTAATGGAGCAATATCTTAACTGCTCCTGAGAGGTGTGTACATTGTACAACCCACGTAACTTCACCAAATAACCAAACCGACGGTTTTGCAGGAACGTGTATCTTACATTTTCCTTTTCTGACACTACTTACCTTCAGATTTGATACATTCTTTCAGGTCGCAGTGTCAGCCATTGGGCAGGGAATTAAAAAAGAAAACCTTCAGATAGATTAGTCATAGTGAACGCGATCTAAGTTACGCTCACAAAACTTGTGTGGACTTGAAATTCGGTCGAATCTTAGAACAAGCTGAGTTTTTTTTTTTTTTTTACCGAGGGTAGGTGAAAATCTTCCAAAGACACTATGAGAATAGCAAGCGCGTGCTCATAGTAGTGTCAGATTTTTACTGACTAAAAACACCACCCTTCGAAAGATTGTTAGATACTGCAACTTATCAAGATATTTTTCTATAACGAAATAACAACTTTTGACAGGCTACTTTCCAATGAAAGATCCTGCATGTTCCGCAATTTAGACGCGGTTAATCTTATCTTGCCAAGTCGAACGGTTTCGTTCTTTGTAGCCGGCGCAATAAATTGTTCTCGTCCAAAATTTTTCGGACTGTATTGTTGACATGTACGATTAGTCGGTTTCTATGCTTTCTCGCGAAGCTTCTAGTTTCAGCTTCAATTGTTAGAATTCCGAGATCCCTGTGGATATCGTCGTTTCTAATATAACATGGTGCTTGTACAATTTCTCTAAGCACTTTATTTTGAAAAGTTTGTAGAATATTGGCATTTGTTTTCTTGGTACAACCCCAAAGTTGTATACCGTAGGTCCACACCGGCTTTAGCACTTGCTAAATAGAAGCAGTTTGTTTTCGGTACTGAGCTGGGAATGTTTTCCGAGTAACCAGTATATTTCTCTATATTTGATATCGAGTTCTTTACGTTTCATTTTCACGTGCGAATTCCATTTCAGCTTTGCGTCGAGTGTCATTCCCAGGTATTTGGCCTCGTTTGCAAAGGGTATTCGCGCCAAGTTTAGGAAAATTGGCAAGTCATTAGTTTTTTCTTATACGTGAAATTCACGTGAACAGATTTCCAATTTCCGTCACTTCCCACACCCCTAAATCATTCATACAGAATGTCTTACTTGAGGTCTGCTATGCGCCAAGGTCCTGCTGAAACCACACATGCCGTCAGTATCCACAGTGTTCTTGATGGCCACCAACGTCATCTTTAAAAATATACGGACCAGTGACACCGCCGCGCCGGTCCAAAATCCGCACCAAACTCTAACTTTTTCTGGATACATTGCCACCTGTTGAACCTCGAGTGGGTTTGCGTCATTGTATACACGGCAATTTTGCATAACCATTCATCCAAAAATGCGCATTGTCCATGAGAATGATTTTGCGGCAAAAATGTTTGACCTCTTTCAAACGCTTCGAAGCCCGCTTTCAGCGATAAAAAAAACGTCCTGTCTTTAAGTTCGTGAGTTAGTTGGATCTTGTATGGGTGTATGTCTCAATTGCGAAGCAAATTTTGCCAAATTGAAGTCTCCGAAAGGCCGAATTCTTATGCACGGTGAGAAATCGGCTGCCTCGTGTTCTCCTGTGTACTTTCAAGGACCTTTGCAATGGTCTCGTCTGATCTGGGGTTCTCTTGACGTACGTGTGTTAGCACAATCTTTACCGAATCGGATTGTTTCGAATTTGGCCACCAAACTTTGGATACTCGTTTGAACTCTCGAAATACCAGATTAGACAGATATAAACAAAACAAAATGGCTGCCACAGGCAGCCTATATTAACCCGTCCTAACATGGAATTAAATAAAGTGCACGACTGGTCGCACGAAATTTTCTCGTTCATGTGAATAGTCAGTATGTAGTATGTAGGTATAACACTCAGAACAGAACTCATTCTCAGTCACAAACAGACAGCAACAACAACGTACAGAGGTTGGTCTTCTCCTCCGTTCTAATCACCAGTTGGCGAGCTTGTACTCGTCGCTCAGTCGGCGCAAGTGGTAGTCACTTGGTCAATTGAAGAAAAATCGAAATGCAAGTTCATTTCCTGACAGGGGAAAACAGAAATGTCTTCCTAAGTGGAATTATATACGGAGAATTGACCGTCAGGATTCAAAACTATTCAAACAAACAATCACTTCAAGGAGTCTGATGATGAATTATTAGTGGTGTAGTTGGAAAATCTATCATTCCTACCAAAAGCGACTGTGTCTGCGAGTTTTTGTTCTTTCGGATGTAAGCATTACTTGTTTTAGTTTCCTCAAAATATGAACCTAATACAATCTTCGAGATATGAACAATTTTTAAAGGAACCGTTTTCGGTTATTCGAATGGAAAATGAAGGACCCAATCATTTTCAAATATCTATCGATTTTACTCCAAGTTTGCATTTTGGTCGAAATCGGAATAATGCGTTCTTAAGTAGGTACCTACCTACATAAACTATAGAAACAATTTAAATGCCTTTTTTTGAAAAATTGATTGTACGATTATTTTGAGAAAAACTGAGTTTGAGTTCTGAGTTTCAGTCCGATTTTTACAAGTTACATTATTAAATTTTTTTCGCGAAAAACTGGGTACGCAGCGGCATTAACTTCATTAATTTAAGCTCAAATATCGATTTTAGTTGAAATCGAGGTAGCCGTTTTATAAAGAATCAAACATTTTTTTTTTTTTTTTTATATACTTCTCCCGGGAAAGGCGAACCTATAACGCTTCAACAGCGCTCCGAGATGCCTGCAGATGTATGTTTGTTCTGCACTTAAATTGCTGCAAATTGTAGTCTTCCGGAAATATATCCCCAGGAAGCGAGTTCCAAAGTTTGCTTGCCCTGTAACAGAAGGAGTTTTTGAAAGTTGATGTCCTCGCGGTTGTCAAGTGTACTGTATGGTCATGAGCATTAGGTTGTTGGGAGGGCAGTTTTGCAACAGATGCAAATTTCACCCAGAAGCCATGAAGGCCCATTGTGAGTATGGAGGTGGCCACATAAACCCTGAACGACTGAGCGATTTTTTAAGCGACAGAGCGACATCGCTCTGCAATCAAATCTGTTTTAATTTTTCAGTCGATCGCTGAGCGACGAAGTAATAAGATGGACAAAATAAACACAGAAATTTAATTTCAGCTGTCTAAAGCCGTCCAGTGCTATGACAGGACTGGTGAAATCATTCTAAATATAAACTGCATTCTGGTAAAGACATAAAGAATATGTCAAATTAATGAAATATGAATTGTTATGGCAACTCTGCTAGTTTTGTGTTCTTTTAATTTTTCGAAATAAAATGGTTGCTTTAATTGCGTCCTAAAGTTTGTTCTAGAAGGTTCACAGATTTTTTATTTACGAGAAGGACACCCACAAAGACTATTAAAATAAAAACGTCACCGATAAAGTGTGGAAAGAAAGAAAGAACTGACATACGACAATATTGCCGAAATCGATCTGTAAATTTGCGAAGATTTTGATATAAATGACGAAATTCACTATTATTTGCTACGTATTCTCGATCTGTATATATGAACGCGATTTTCAACTTATAAGCTACGACGAACCGCACTTGACGATGGCATTTTCCCCAATAATCGCACAGCGACGTCGTTCAGTAAATGACCACCCATCGCTCAGATTCGACGCTCAGCGACTCGTCGCTCAGTCGCTCGGTCGCTCGTCGCTCATTGCGTGGCCGAAGCCTTAAGGTTTTTTCCACTGATACAGCTCTCGCGAACGTCTGACCAACATCCGAGAGTATAACTGTCATGAAATTAGCTCTAGGCATCAAATTTGTGGATCTTTTTGAACGCAGCAAATAGTCTTCAGTCTTATATTTACAAGCAGCGTGATTGTTGGGTGACTACAATTGCAGTTTGGCACTTTTTTCGAGAGTCTGCCACGATTTTTTCCTATTTTGGAACTTTGTTGGATTTGAGGGCGATTCAGACAAATTTTAAATGCTGTTATTTCCAAATAAAAACCTTTAAAATGTAACGCAGTGGCTTAGTGGTTAGTGTGTTTGACTACTAAGATAGGGGTCCCAAGTTCAAGTCCCGAAAAAAAAAAAAACAAATTCCAACTTAAGGTTTTTTTTTTTTTTCACTGGGCCACTCCTAACGTCTGACAAACATCCGAGAGTACAACTGTCTTGATAGAGAGAATAAGCCGTTTGGACTCGGCATAAAATTGTAGATCCCTTCCATTTGTCCCCAAAATGAGAAGAAGTTGGCCTAGGTTCCCATCGGATTATTATTTTTATTTATTTAGCCTCGATGGGTAGTAAAGTCTCCATTTAACTTTTTTATATGCAGTTTACGCATATTTCACAAAGTTGTTTGAGCTCAGGAGTGAGTGCCTCAGGCTGCTTTTGTTCTATATGACGGTCCGATCCTTTACCTATGACCTCCCAGTCAGATTTAATTTTCTGGCCTTTCGTCAGAGACTGCTGTGGATATTTTTTTTATCTTTGGGTCTTAGAGATCGTGGTTAAATTTGTACATAAGATTTGACTGGTCTCTCGCGTAGAGGAAGCGACATTTCAGAAGGCAACGGTTTTGAGAACCCGCGAGTCTTCAAGTAGGCTAGAACCCATATAAGACACTGTTTCTGTGAGGAGCTTAAGTGCAGATCTTAACAAGAACGGCGAAGATGTATGGTCCACTTCGCTTTGATGAAAGTAGAAAATTCAGCCACGAACTATGATATGCCATTTCGGATGACCTTCACTAATCTGAAGCCAAAACTATATCAGTTCGGATTACTTTTGAGTCTTTTGGCATAATATTTTTAAACTACAAAGTGTATGCATAAGAATGCGTTCTTATCTGACAGCCCTGGGAACTCTAAAATTCCCATGGAGAGGCATATAGGTTATAAGAACCCTTATATTCGATTAGCCAATGACAGGTGCATATACAACTTCCAGTCGACACAACAACACACAAAGCAAAAAGCCAGTTCTAGCTTTGACCCTTCCTCTATGTAGGGAATTACACAATTCTATGACAGCACTCAAGATTAACAACTTGACGGGCCGACTTTTAACATGCCCTCGATTCAAAGGCACAAATTTAACTTTATAATCGAAAACAAGAAAACAAATTTGTCCGCGCGCACCTTTAAGTGGTGTCGCGTTCTCTTAAATATTTATGTTCGCTTGGCTTTATTGCCTTGCGTTTGAGTTTGCAGGTCGTTGTTCTACGACATTGGCTGGCGCGCAGATAAAGCGAAAACCTCTCAATCCCAGTTAGAGATAAACGTTCGGATGAGTTATTGGAGACATAATTTACAGGCACATGTCGATTAAAGCGTTCGGAATCGGAATTCGTTGTTGTGCTGCCCAACTGGTTGTGGTTCCATCTAAGAAGCCTCAACCCAAAATTAAGTCATAACAACGACGACGACGACGACGACTGTGTTGCTCTGTTGCTCACTTTGATAAATGAATACGGAATACCCAATGTTCGGCCCACGCTCGTCATTGTCATCCGAATTCGCGGGTTTATTGTCGTCTTATTTGGCCTGAGCGGGCAAATTAAAATGTCAAAACTTAAGAAGTCATAAATCCAGCTTTTGGTTAATTGCAGTTGCACGGTGTATTCGCATTTGGTTTGCGGACAAAACTGGCCGTATATGCGGCCGAAACGTCTCCAATTTGTGTCTCATGTGTGTGTGGCTGGAACTGTTGCAACTTAATCTGTGCGACACCACCGGCCGAATGATTTTGATTATTATTTCCGTGGTACCATAAAGGCGCACCCACACAATGAGTTTCGCGAATTAACTGCGCGCCCGGCTAGCGGTATGGTGTGGGCGTTTAGGTGTCGACCCCACTTAAACGTCATGTCTTTCTGGCTGATGGTGAGGGAGTTGTTTCCAGTTTTTATTTGAATGGCAAAAGATAAAAACCGAACATTGGGCTTTAAAAAAAACTCTTTATTGCCAAAACGGTTGTATGAAGTTGTCGTGCGCAAGTAATGAGCCAGTTGCGCACATACACACATCGTAGATACCATCGGCTAACAAGCTGCAAGCTCATAATGTGCCGTTGATTTAGGAACAACTTTGAAGCTGTGTCCAGTTGAATGAATAACCCATTTGTAGATGCGAACGGTTAGGAGAAAAATTTACAACAACTGGTGGCGGGTGGCAGCCAAAGTGTCTGGGATTGTCAAGGTTAGCCTCGAATAAATGTGTTTAAAGATTTTATTCAAAGTGGATCGGGCTCAGAGGTGTTATCAGGCAAATATGCAAATGAAGCCAGCGACGGTAATTTATTATATAGCAAACTAGGATGAGGTTGAGCGGTTGAACTTATTTAATGTGTTAAGTCACTCAGTGCGTGGATAGAGATTTAAAAGACCCGAGGAGCTGGACAAACAAACCGATACCGATGCTTGGAGGTCTTATGGAGTGCAGCTGATATTGGTACGACACGCGTGATTGAAGTATTTTATGAGATGGAGAAGCAAGTTCTTAACTGACAGCTGTCAGAGTCGGAAGTCATCGATGGAGTATTTTTCGCATGCAGAACATCTCTGCGATTTATTCGAAACACCCAAATAAGCAATGGCAAGTTAGACGAGCAATGTGTTGAAGGTACAATTTTACGGGAGCCTGTGAAAACCTTATACCAGGATATGTAGATGATCTGGATCGCGAGAGTTATGGTTCTCCTCCACTTGAAACTGTAACCACCCGTCACAACAAGAGGTTAACCCTGAGAAACCCGCCACTGATCACCTCCACTGGACGATGTGTCACCATCCACCGGTACCCCGAACCACCAACCGCCACAAAGGAAACCCAACACCAACAACCGACAGCCGAAACAACAACAACGCACACAGCAGATTTGCACAGCTTTTACAAGACACAATTACTCCGCTCTATGAAAAGCATCAGTACCCACGGGAAAAGCGGTTCGGGAAGACAGTACACTCAGTTCCGGGTGCAATACCTCTGGCGCTGACCCTGTTCTCTAGACACTTGCATCAATCTCTAAATTTTTGAAGACAAAATTCTGCTGCCAGAATTAGTCAAACATAGGAAGCTGGCATTGTGTTGTGACTTGTGAGCATTCCAATCCATTCCGCCTTGTGAGTCGTTCCAATCTGCCACAGCCTTCTATTCCTTCCGTCGTCGACGTGTATTGTGTGTTGTCCAATCCGCCACCCTTTTATCCTTTTCCCTGTGGACGTGTATTGTGACTTGTGAGTCATTCCAATCTACCACGCCCTTCAGTCCTTCCACGTAGTTAGAATTTACGTATAAACTGGTTTTTAAGGTCGTTTAAGTATAATTAAGATCACTGAATTTTAATTGTTTTAAAGATAAGAATAAAAGTAAAATTGTACAATGCTCCAAAGGTCGTATTTCTTTGGGGGCAACCCTGGACACGAGGAGTATACCCCGGCCGCAGATAAAAAGCACATCACAAAACTTGCCATGTAAAATCCGTGGTTCGGTCGGGTGTTCAGTCTTGAGTGTCGGGCGAATTTCATTGGACATAGTAAAGCCAAAAATTTGCCGGGTGCACATGAATGCCATCGTTGATTGGTCGCTATTCGTTGTCACACAGTGGCAGAGTGACTCTATTTTGATAATTTGATAAAAGAACGACCAGTTTCACATTTCCTAAACGAAGTCCCATCTCCCATGTCGAACTTATTTTCCAAGCTTCTGTGGATTTCCCGACATTTGCATAGAAAAAAACTAGCAGATCCTCGCCTGCTTTTCCAGGCTTTAAAATTTGAATCTCTATGTATACAAAATTTACAAATATAAATTTTGCTTGGGTGGAGCTTTCGAGGAGCTTCGAAAAATATTTATGGTACATGATACGGATTTTTTATTTAAGATTTAACAACATAAGCCAACATATAACATGTCCGTTGCCTCGCCAGATCACAATTTTCGTAAAACATTCACCAGTTGACTATACCCAGGTACAACATGCCCATAGAAGTACCTGTTCACTTCAAAAATTAAGTTGAAAAAATTAAAAAAAATATCTCAACAATACCGCCACCTACCGGGTCCAAAACTTCCTATCTTTCAAGCTGGAACAGACCATGCAAATCTACAAAATTTCATTGAAATCTTTTGGGTGGTTTCCAGATTGACAACAGCGCCACCAAAGCACCTGTGCTCCGACGATTTTTATGAGCAACTAGCTTAATATCCGATATACCTCGGGAACCATTTGTGGGGAAAAATCGGACAGCCTATATAAGGTAGGTACTCTTGGTTATAAAAAAAAGAATCACAAAATATATCGCTGCACCTATTTTCCGTATAAGATTTATCCTAAATAGTTCCAATTTATTTTTCATCTAACAAAGGGGTGCTTACAAAGGACATATCTTTTGGAATCATAAATTGGTGTGTTTTAATCCATCGAATTTTTAGCACCCTTTCAGCTTTCTAGAACGCCTTTCCCTCAAAGGATACTAGCTATTTTTACCGAATAAAACGCTTTGAAAAAATACCCACCTTCCCTTGAAAATCCCCACTTCATTGCACCAATATAAAGGCTCATTTTCATAAAAGCTTCCATGTTAACAGGCTAATTGAAACGATGACAAAACACCCACTTATACCTCGACACACTCGTAAAGTTCAACCGTCCGAGCAGTAGCCTTTTCGAAATAAAATAAACATTCCTAGGCCGAGTTTAACAATTTAACAATTTAATGACAGTCCCGCTGTATAGCCAGTCCGCCTTCTTGGGCACACAACGAATATTCTCTCGCATCGACGATGGAATTTATTACATAATTAACTTTAAGGAATATGTGTGACGGTGTGCACTCCTGCGAATACAAAACCAAAAGAAAACAAAAGGATCCAAAACTCACCTGCGGAATTTTATTCAATTAGCGCCTGAAGAGGTCGAAAACACACTCGCAAGCCGGTAGCCAGCCGGTGTATAGTTATAACGTCTAACTAAAGTACAGTCCCTTCAACAGGACATTAAGGGCAGTTTCTAATAGCTTTCCTTCCTGCCCTCTACTCCGTTCGTTAAATAATTACCTGAGTCCACGAACTTCTACCCCCGTGTGTTTCGTCAATTCAACGACATAATCAGAGAGAATGATGTCCTTTTGTCACACAACGTGCACAATTGCAATATGGCGACGCCATCATTAAAATAACTCTTTTTTAATAGGAATGTGTGTGTTGTTTTTTTTTTTTTTTTTTTTTTTTTTTCTTATTTCATCAGAATTTCTTATAATGTCGCGCCCACTGTCATTTAACTGGGGAAAAACAAACCGAAAATGGTGGCAAAGGGTAATAAATTTGTTCCCAAAACCGAACCTATAAAAGCAATAAAGCCAATGAGTCGTGATCAAGGATATAATGGGTTCGTCTATTAATTAAATGTCGTGTTAATGAACAACCAGTTGTATGGCAGTATATGCAGTTCAAATTCAATGACAAAGGGGACCCTATAGTTAAAAAACCGCATGTCCGGCCACGGCTTCATATAGGCTACTCGAGATGGGCTGATGTCACGCCTGAGTCGTTCGTAATTAATTTTTTGACAGCCTGAGGTCTATACACTTTGAAATAATTGAAGAGAGAGAGAAGGAAAGAAATTTAAGGTTATGCGAGTGCTGCGCCTAAAATGATACCAATGCTGGGTCCAAGTCCACTGTCTACAACTTACTTACTTAATGGTCTCCCAACCCGTGAAAAGTCACTGCCTAAGACACTGCAGCCTTCCATAGTCTGTCACCATTGGTTAGAGTTTTATGCAAAACACCACAAGAAGACCAATCCGCAGAGTCTTAGTCGTGGATTTTGATAATTCCTCTGACCGGTTAAATCGTTGAGATCCTTTCGCTGTATATAAATCCCGCCAAAACTAGTTGCTACTTTAAGGAAGTCCTGCAATAACACAAGGTATTTCGTTCTGCACAATGGGCAGCTTTTCGACTAATTGGTAGTGGGAGTACCACACATTCTGCCATCAATACTGGGAATAGACGGGGTACATTTAACTACCCCTTCCATATCTTCCATAGGTACATTTGAGAGACAGTAGGATCCTTAAAATGTCACAGTGGTTGTCACATGCAACGATAGGTGAAGTGCGTTCGTTGTCTGTAGAGCGCTCATACGTCGCATTTCAGGGAATTATTTGGTAAAGTTCATCGGAAGATTTGCCACATTAGAAGATCTCCCTTTACAACTTTGCTATCACTCTTCTTAGGGGGCGTGACACTATCCGCAAAACAAACGCATTTAAATGGGTTTGCAACTCGTGGCTGATAAAATTATAAATACAACTCGGTACATTCATCTGGACATATTTTCAGAGCCAAAACCTTCTCAAAATATGGACGGTTTCTGGAGAATGGGGCGTGACACTTAAGACAGAAACAGAAAGAAGTATTTTAAGGCCTAAATTTGGCACCTGTAGCAAGTATAGTTATATAGTACATCGATGTTTATTGTATATATACCAAATTCTATAAAGAGGCGTGGCAACTCCCATACAATACATTCATTTGAAACGCCACAACATCTAAATTAGGTACCGTAGTAGAGGCTATACTCCATCTCAAACCCCTAGATCTCTTTGTACCAAAATCTGCTGCAAACAGCGCCCTTCGGTTAAGCCAGACCAAAAACTGGAAACACAGCCTAACAGGACACGCACAAATTCTAAACAAATTCGCGGGCAATAATATATGCACGGACTATATCATTCCCCGACTAGACTTCAGAAGACCATTTACCACGTGTTTCCCCAGCAGGGACGAATGGAATGAGGACCAACCAACATCCATTGGACCAACCATACCCATATACACGGATGGATCAAAGATGGAAATTGGCGTTGGCGCGGGTTTCTACTCGGAACGTCTCGGACTATCCAGTTCAATCAGACTACCCAACCACAGCAGCGTATTCCAAGCTGAGGTATTGGCAGTGACTACAGCTGCTAAACGGGTTGCAATGATGGCAATAAGTCATGCAGATATTACCTTTTTCATTGACAGTCAAGCGGCAATAAAAGCGATCGCTGCCGCTGAGAAAAAATCAAAGCTTGTAAGTCGCTGTCGCGAAGAGCTGCGGGTTCTTGGCGCGCAGCACAACGTAAGACTATATGCTGGGTCCCTGGGCACAAATGTGTGTCTGGGAATTAAAAAGCTGATGAGCTGACAAGAAAGGGATCCTCCCTTGAACTAAACCAGGCCGACACCACAGTAATGATTCCCCCCTGTAATCTCAGACAGGCGATTGGGAACAGAATACTAAAGGCGACAATTGAGAGATGGAGCAAACTAGAATCCTGTGTCATAACCAGGAAAATGTGGCCAATCTACAACAAACAGAAAACGGAGAAAATCCTACAATTGAGCAAGAAATCATTTTCCTTAGTTGTGGGCATTATCACCGGACACAATACACTGAAATACCATACCAAGAAGATGGGAATCAGTTCAGATGACCTGTGCAGAGGATGCGGTGATGAGGAGGTGCATGAGGACACCCCACACTTTCTTTGTCACTGTCCAGCACTCTGTCACATAAGAAATAAATTCCTTGGCAGTTATTTCTTCGAGGATTTAGAGGAACTCTCAAATAGGTCCATTAACGACCTACTAAAATTTGCAAATAAAACGGACTGGTTTTCTAATCCGTAGGTTTTTCATAGGTTTCCAATGTATGGGGGCAGTAAACCCCTAGGGCATCACAACGGATCTACATTGATCTAAGTGTGGCACGTACAGGTTCCCCTGTTCTGCCAACCCGCTAACCTAACCTAACCTAACCTAAGGAAGGTTAGTCAATTATTTACAAGAGTTCTTTAATTTATCCGCCCAGAAAGTCTCCAGTCTTGCTGTATGTAGAGATACGATTTCCGATAATTCTATTGATAACATCGGCCATTTTAAGCTATTAGAACTGCAATACTGCATCCTCTGAAGTTACGATTTTTTTTTTGCGGCCTTACGGCGTTCCGTCTTCATAAACTTGGCTCTAACATTCGCGGACGGTACAGCGGGGCAAAGTTTTTATTTTGTTGGCTTTTGGGAACCGGAGAAAATATTAAACGCAATTCACACTCTTTAGCTCGTTTTGAGGAAAAAAAACATCACTCTCTTGTTTCACTGCTTTCCCGTCCTTAAGGCGTGACTCCTCGTTCTGAACTTCGTCGAACATATTAATATTGCAAAATGTTCCCATTATCCCATTGTGAACGCAACGTACCGACATCCAGCTGGCTACCCGACCTGCAGAACCAACTTGCCCGATAGCTTTCAATTTTATTAAACTGCTAAAGGAACTAGGTCGCATCGTCGACAGAAGTCTTCAACCTACCTTATAGCGATTGCATATAGATCTCAGTTGGAAGTCAAGGAATCATATGCCGATGCTGTACAAACCTTGGCTTTTGTATATTGAAATTATCAGAGTGCCAGTTCTATAATTTGATAGTCTTTAAAAATTCCTCACCCCTTAAGCCCTTCGGTGCTTTAATGTTGCCCAAGTCCAACGAACGACTCTCATCCGCACGCATAAATTTAAATCTGAAGACAAGTCCACGAACTTGAGTGACTGCCTGATAAGGTTCTTCGTAGTCACTTTCTAGCCGACGAAAGATACCTATTACCCGCTGCCTCATCATAAATTCCCGACCAGGAAACCTAAGCCGGGTGTAAATTAACACTGAAAAGCTAATAAACATTTTGTCAGTCTTTGGTAAGAAAGACCACCGTGGGAGAGTGCGAGGTGTGACTCCGGATCTCGTCGAAACAAGTTGAACTTTACCAATTCCAACTTAACTGGCTCACACACTACACCCAACTATATGTGTGCAATTAATTTACATTGAAAGAATAGAGGCGAACCAGTCCAAACGAGCGCGACTCCCTACCCATCCACTTTAGGCTTAGCCACGATAGATATGCCTAATGGGTTCATAAATTATGGGCACCCAAAGTCAAGTGTGAATAAATGAATAACTCACCCGATCCACCGCATCGTGTCAAATTCCAAGCGCAAATAAAACAAATAAATTTATTATTTAATTTAAATAATTCGTTTTTATTTTATTTCTTTTCATTTAAATATATAGCTAACAGTTCAATAGTTTTATAATACAAAAGAAAAGCAACTCGACTTTCACTGATTTCAATAAATATACAATGCTTGTTTAATTCTATTTAAATTAGGGTTAACTTTTATTTTATTTATGAGTACTTGTAGTTTTGTTTAAAATTACAATTAACTGTTTTTCTCTTACGCGTATAGATTGATTTTCAAGGACTAGAAACTTATTTTAGTCTTTCTTCATAGAGAGAGAAGAAAACACTCGGAAAAAAACAAGTAAATTATTTACAGCGAATATAAACCAAATGCTAAATCTTAACGCTAAATATTGCTTTTGTTTTTAATTTAGTTTATATTCAGTTTTAATAGGTATTTTTATTTAATTTTGCTTTTGTACAAGAGTAGGTGGTTAAAAATATACAATTGTTTATGATGTTTTAATGCGTGTGTGTGTGTGTCTAATACTTTCGTTGTAAAGATGAACTTGATGGATAGGTAACGGGGCATGGAACTGGATTATGCTGATGAGGCGGCTTGCGCCTGCAGTTCCTGCAGTTCTTCCTCTTCTTTTGTCAGTGGAATTGTTGAGTGATTGTACAGACCCTGAGCCATGAGCTGTAGAGCTAGTGGATTCTTCGTCCCGCTGGACTTCTTGATCTTGGCACGTTTGTTTTGAAACCAAATTTTGATTTGGGCTTCGTTTAGCCCGAGTTCGGCGCTGAGTTGTTGGCGCCTCTTCTCGGTTAGGTAGCGATTTTCGGTGAACTCGTGCTGTTGAGAGAGGGAAATAAAGGTATTTGGTTTGACAAGGGTTTCAAGAGGGGAACTCACTTTTAATCTTGCCAACTGCGATCCACTGAACGCGGTGCGCGGGCGTTTGTCTTCGCTGACGGGCGTCTTCTCACCGGGCGACTTTTTTGGCTTGCGGGTACGTGGACCTGGAAAAGGAAGGAAGTAGAAGACATATGTTGTAGTAGAGCTTCTTATGTGTGCATACAAGGAGATATTTGAGTTCACTTGTGGAATTCTAAGCCCACTAAAAAGAATAAATGAACATTATACAGTCGCGGCCCATTAATGTTACACTGAACGGGCAACGAAGTAATGCCACTTTAACCCATAGCAGATTAAGAAGTAAAAAATAGAAAATGTTAGATAGTTTACAGTTTGTTTTGAAAAAAAAAATAACTCTACTTGGAACACAGAGTATCACATATAAATTGCAGGTACAGAGAAGACGTAGTACTCAGCTTTGCATTGACATTATATCCAATGTCATTATATACAGGCTGTCCGCCGGGAAGGTATACTACTTTGTTTGTTTATAAATTTTGATTAAATGAAAGAGAATGGATCTTATATTGATGAGTGTTTTATTTAATGTCGGCAATTATGTATGGAATACAATATTAGGTAAATGTCCGCCTCTGTTAGTCTCACTTACATTCTCACACATTTCACGCGGTATTTCATTAATTTCATCACGAATATTTTGTTTGAGTTACTCAAGCGTTTATGGTTTGTTTGCATAAGCCTTGCTTTTCAGATATCCCCACAAAAAGAAGACCGGAGCAGTCAAATCAGGCGACCGTGGAGGCCAATCAACATCACAGTTTCTTGAAATAACTTTTTGTGGAAAGAGGTCTCGCAGTAATTCCACTGTAATCCTGGCTGTGGATTACCGTTTTGTTGATACCACATGTTAACCAAGCCCAAAGCATGAAGTTTTGGCGTTAAACAGTTTTCAATCATACCAAGCTCCTGAGCACGGCGTCGAATTGAGGTTGATGGATTGTTTTGAACACTTCCTTGAGCAGCAGTAATGTTTTCAGCCGATCTTGCAGTAGATTGTTATCCATGCTTGGGCCTATCACCTACAGACCCTCTTTCTTCGAAATCATTCACTACACGATAAATAGTGCGTTTCGTTGGCACGCTGTTCCTCCCAAAAATTTCACGTAACATTCTCATCGTCACAGTAATCGATAATTGATTTTGATAAAATTGTTTAACGATTGAAACACGTTGGTTTATCGAATAATTTTCCATAATACATTTGCCACGTCTCTACTTCACGACTGCCAAATATTATGAACTATCAAGACTAATGTTTATCGAAATGGCGGCAAAACAAAGTAGTATACCTTCCCGGCGGACACCCTGTACCTACCACAAATGGTGGCAAGTGAAGTGACTACTTATAAAATTCCTGACTTGTTTTTTTTACACTGAACCAGATCGCTCAAGTGATATTAAAGGAAATATTTTGTTTTCATGAAAATTTTCGTTTTATTAGATTAAAATACATAAAACTTATTTAACTGCTGTCTGATTTATTATTATATTCAAACGAATGGAATTTTGTAATATTTTTCTGAGTGTAAGGATACACTGCACCAAATTTAATATTCATATTCGTAGATTTGAAGAAACGGTGATCAAGATAAGGTCAGCAACTCCTATCCGTTGTTTGGATGAACATTTTGTATAGGTACTGCTACAACTGCATTAAATTGAAAACGAATTGTTTAAAGACACAAAAAATAACTTGCATTTCAAGCATTATTAATAATTGTAGCCGCAGTGGCTTAGTAGTTCGTGGTGTTGGACTCCTACTTCCCAGGTTCGTCTCCCGCAAAAACCTAAATTCCAACTAAAATTTTTTTCCACTGAACCACCTCTCGCGAACGTCTGACAAACATCCGAGAGTATAAATGTCTTGAAAGAGCTTCTCAATTAGCCGTTTGGAGTCGGCCTAAAATTATAGATCCCTTCCATTCGTTCCAAAAATGAAAAACTCACACAAAACATTATTAAAATAATCGCGAATTAGTATTGAAACAAGCCGCTTACTTCAGCTTACTAAAAACAATCTAAAATTTAGATTTTTGCTCTTGTTTAAAGAATTTTCTACTCATTTTAAGGTGGATTCATTCTCATTCCCGGCGTTTTCGAGCTTAATTTAAGTTAACAATGGTCCAAAACGTAGCTTTTGTATTCTTAAAAAAAACTCAGGCATAATCTAAGAACCACATTCTTAAAATAATAGTGAAATAGTATTGAAGTAAGAATGTTAAGTTAATTAAAAATGAGCTTAAAATTCGATTTTTGTACTTGGATTGAGATTTTTCGAGTTTACCAGACTTTCGTCAACGAATAGGCTTAAAATATCACTGATATTCTTGATTTTAGCTCGTCTTTTTTCTGACATAAAAGATTCTCGGTCAGACAATACTGCTACTGGTTAAACGAATTGTCTGTCTAAACGACTTGTGTTAATACGTGATGAGTGGCTTTATCGGGGCTCCACTGTAAAATGATTTTAAAAAGCTAGGCGTATTATAGCTATATAATGAAAACTCCTCGAAGCCCTCTTACACTCATAAACTAAATATTGGCACTCTTCTGTAAAGGTCTTCAACCCCGTCTAAGCGAAAAAAAATCCGAAGACCGCCTTTATGCGAGAAACAGATTAACACAGCGACATCAAGAGCAACTTTGACAACTTTTTAGAACCACTTTATTTGAATTACTTTGAACACATTAGCACAGCAACATCGACAGCGAAATCAACGTTAGAGCTAATCCTAAATTCGCTGTTGTTGTTGCTGTCAAAGTCGCTGTGTTAATCTGTTTTTCGCATTAGAATATCGTACCTATTCTATTCTACCTATTCTATGTATTTCTTTTCGCTTATTTGACAGCGATGTCACTTTGCTGGTAATTCCCTTTCTGGCAAATCCCTGGTGAATTTAGATACAATTCAGGGCCTTATACTGCCCTGTGGCAAACATACTTTTTTTTATTCTGTAAAATGATAAATTCAACATAAAAATCCTGCGTTCTTGAATCTTTCTTTAGCTTCTATACCACACTTTATGACCAGCTGCTTTGCAGTAGACTTTTTGTGGGTTAGACCTCTTTCTCTTTAAATGCACTTTCAAGTTAAAATTTGACCAACCACTCCCTTTTGAGCAGTGGCTTCACCTGCGAATAGTATACGTACATACGGACGCTAGGCTCAATCTTAGGGAGCTTCCACACCAGATGGAACAAAACGCCTTATTATGTTTTCTTGCTTTGTTCTGCTTTATTCAGTGTGGGCGCGCGTATTTAAATGTGTGTACTTAAATTTCATAAAAACACAAAAAAACAGACATGTTTGTCTGAGGCGTTTTCTTATATCCGGTGTGGAAGCAGCCTTAGAGCCACCGATGTGTCCAATTTATGTTAAAACCTTCTCTATTACTCCATTACGAAGCTTACTAAAAAAATCTTCGGAACTGTGGCCTCAAACGAAAACCGATTGTTTATTTTATTTGTTATTGCAAAAAGCGTTATAACATTTTTGTCTTAAGTCAACGTAAGCGGTAGGACTCATTAATTAATTGTTAACATGCATCCACTGTAGGTATAATTATCACATTTACTGATAGGTCTTAAATAAATCTCTGAAATGTACAGGATACGATGACTTCACTTGCTTTTTTGAAAAACGCGCCGCTTACGCTGTAGCACAGTAGGGGTGGTAGCGGGACTCGAGTGGTCTCATTTGATAGGTGCGGTTCTTAACTTTTGTTGCCTTCTAGGTTCGTCGACATCATGCGTTAGAACCTTGGAGCAGTAAGAGGTAGGCTGTTGCCGTAGTTTTCCAACGGACGTTATATGATCGCAATTTCCGAGACTGATTGATTGCAACCTCGTCAAATCCTTTCCGGGACTGGAAAACAATTGTTACATGACTCCATATGTAACGGCGAGTGTGACACGGTTGAGAACTGGAGTCTCTCGGCCCATGAGATCTCCTGAGTACATGAGGCATTGAGAGTTTCAATCTTGCAATCCCCACTACATGTTGGAGGAATTTTCTTCACGACTTATGGACTGGATAGGACGTAGTAATGGCTCACACTTTAAAGGGCATCAATTTCTGTTTTGAGGGAACATTTCCCGACGCCCTAATCTCAATGAGGGGCGATTTGGAGTGGCCCCCCCCCGCTCACCCGTATTGCCTTCTTGCAAATTTCTGTGAGGTTTGGAATCCCGCTCTTAGATCAAGAGCCAAAAGTCGGCTCGAGCAGTGCATGGGCGTAGGAAAATGTCTGTTACCGCTTTAACAGCGTATTCCTAGAACCTAGATCTATCAAATAAAAAACCGTATTTTATCAGCGTGCTTTAAAAAATGTAAGTTTTATTACAAAGATGGCCGAATACAGCCAAAGAAATCAAAGGGCAACTTCCTTTTAGTTTTTACTTTGACGTTTACAATAATCCAATTGGCTTAAATACCAGCCGACTCGCGAGTAGGTTTCGCTACGGTTTACTTATTGAACCATAAGGTGGCGGCAACAACGTCAAATATGATTTTCCAAAATTTTTAAAATAAAACTTTATAAAAAAGAGATATAAATATTCTGATTCCTAGGATTTTATTGCATTTTGAAAAAAATTAGGTTATGTTGCCACAAATGTTAGGTATCTAGGTAAACTGTATGAAAAATCACGCAAATTATACCGGTGGGAGTCGAGTTATAAGCAGTCCCACAGGCCCTTTCCTAAAACTGCGAAAAATGCGTTTGTATCCTCGTATAAGCCCAATCTCACAAAAATTAATTACAATGTTCTCTCAAACTACAGTCAAACTTCCGACGGAGATGTTGATATATTTGTTTTAATATGAAGCTGACCGAACAACCTAAACCTTTGCGATTCAAACAAGGCTCGCACAAGTCCCAACAATGGCAAAGGCAAAGGCATTCTTCCGCACTCCATTTGCCCACCCCATCTACACAATAAAGCATAACAAATGGCATTCCATGTCATAAAACTGCAACAAACTACTCGTACACCATAACCACGCAGCCCGCACGAATGGTTTTAAAGATGCTCCTCGGACATTCCAAGACATAACCTCGACCGCACAATTGAGCGTAGATACAGTGCGCGTTCCATTTCTGTCTATATATACATGCGGGAGAACTTCTTGAAATATTTTTGTCAAAACCAAGAAATTCTCATTAGAGCGACCAATAACTGCTTAATTCTTGAACCCATGGGCCATAGTCTCGATGTGCGCTAACCCCTTTGTTGGCGCCCACTTTAAGTGTCCACTATTCGAGTCTTGGGGTTTCGCTGGCAAAAATGTTGCGCGAACAACAAAATGAAGTAATATTTTAAACTGGGACAGTTATTGCGAATTTTATTGCTTATTTTGGGCGGCATTCCGTTGCCTGATGGGTCGGCCTCGGCCCCCGCTCCGCGCATACCAGTTGAAACGGAAACAGGCGATTCGTAACGCTTTCCATGTTAATTACTTCGAAACATCTTTTTCTACTTCGAACAAAGTTTGTGAACAGTGTTTCCAGTGATTTGGTGATCCCGCTGCCGCACACCCGGACCGTTGCCGAAGGAATTAGCTACACTTAGTCATGATGAAATGGTGATGATAAGCGAAATTTTGAGGGGTGGTTGCTGTGTTTAATTATTTTTGAGTAAACTTTGCCTGAACATTTTAGAGAAAAGGAATGGGTGGAGATTGCTATTTCCGGAACCAGCGAACGGTGAGTTGGATAAATCTTGAATAAAGTGTTTTGTTGACTGAGCTGCGTCTGTATTTGTCTGGCGCGTGAATTAATTTGAATTTAGAAAATTAGTTTCGATGGTCTTTTGGGGTCTTAGAAGAGCAGTGCTGACATAGACAGTACCAAGGTTTATCCCAAGGGTTCAAAGCTGGATTTAAGTTCGGCATAACCAGAAATCATGAAAAGCGTCAACCTCAGTAAAGGGGGAATTGTCTCAGGCGACTTGTAGTCGAAGTGGAAGTCTTATCGTGTACAGCAAGGCGGAAGTGATAAGCTTTTAGCTATAAGACTGGCAGGCAGCTGACCTTATTTCCGACAGTCACTTCATGCTTAGACTTAAAAAGTTTTCATTAACAAAATAAACTTTCCCCTAGGCAACAGACATGACGACCAACCACAGATTAAGATGAGCTATAAAAGGCTGCTTTCCAATATGTGGGTCGTGGATCCCGCTTCTTCTCGGGGCTGCGCGTAACTTCACATGATACCGATAGTAGTTGTTCAACCTTACTTTATGCTTTCTGTCAAGTGGTGGATTTCTCGTTTAAGCTTGTCATAACCTGGAAGTGAATCTATGCGTGGGTATATATGCAACATGAATAACCTCTAATAGCCATAACGCAAATGGAGGCTACGTTTGACTGAAAATCGGAGAACGTCAAATACTCGGATCGAAGCAAGCTCAACTAGGTTAACCTCAGATGAGGTATTTGTCTTATCTCGTCTAAGCAACTATGTGCATTGTGCAATTGTGAATCTCTAGACATGACCTTAGGACTCATCAGTATTTAATAGGGAAGTGTGACGCAGAGGTTTATTAAAGATAATTCTCTAATGCCAATGTAGAAGATTGTATCATTTAAGAGCTACATGATAGACCGCTAAAGTGAGAACCCTCTAATTTTGAAGATGCGCTTCGTAGAAGCAACAAACATCATGTAAAAGACTTTTCTTCGGCCTAGTCCTAGCTGTCTCAAATTTTACCCTCTCTGACAAATCATAGGTACTATAAGAGAAAACTCAGCAAAGATACCTTCATTGCTCGTAAAGATCAGTGTCTCAAGGGGACTACACTCTAGGTAGTGGATACAAGCTTCCAACAAAATTTCGTTGTTGCAAAACTGGGCTCATGATAAACTCGATAAGATATGGATAATCAGTGCCATAAGCGACCATCAGTGCAAGCAACCTCTCGATAGTCTCAGATTATTAAAAGTCGTAAAAATATTTTTACTTAGTTCAAAAAGTTGTTTTGTAATTGAATAAGAAGTTTGTAAATATTTGGATGGTGCTCTGCCATTTGCGGCTATCTATTAGATATGTACTATTCGAAAAGAATAAGATTTCAATGTAATCCCAATCAGCGAGAACGCTTAGCGCTTTTTTCTAGAACCTGTCAAAACTGATGTTAATCAATTCAGATACTATAATGATAGAAGAGATAAAACAAAAGTGAGTCTCTGTCCGTCTGTCTGGCTGTGTGTCTGTCCGTATGCTTCCGAGGCCTACAGACTAAACGGTTGCGATAATTTGGTTCAAACTTCGGATTTGGAGTTTGTGGCCAACAGTTCGGGACCGTTTTTTTTTTTTTTTTTTTTTTTTTTTTCACGGTAACCTCAATCTTAATCGTACTTCGCATATAAAACGTTCATACCAAAATTGATATTTCAGCTTAAGTAGGTGAGGTCAACAAAATTACTCCGTTTATCGCTAAAAAATCAAATAACGGAACTTTTGCAATTTGGACATACGTATCTCGAAAACGGTCCATACGATTGCAACAGAAATGTATTTCGAATGTAATATGGTCAATTCTAACTCAGTATCAAACTCCGTTTTGCTATATTTTTTAATATTTTTGGATTTTTTAAATTCTTTAATTTACTTGAAAACGGTAGGAACAATTTTGACCAAAATACATACCTACTTACGAAAAAATTTATGTTTTCAGATTTAGATATTGTACCGAAAACGCTTATTTTAGAAATTTCTCATATCTTGTAAACCCCATTTTTGATTGTGCTACAACTTTAAAGCCAATTTTCAGCTACACGGAACGAAAATTATTTTCTACACATAGAAATTTCGTATCTTGAATGCAGAAAATTTGAAAATTAACAATTTCTTCTTTGTTCGAATCTAATTTATTAGTATTTAAACACTATTTCTTGAATCTAGAAAATAATTCTTAGTAGCTAAAAAAATATAATTTTACCTAAACGATTAAATATTTCTTGATTTAAGAAATGAATTTTGCATAGCAAACTTAAGAAATATATTCTAAAATCAAGAAGTAATTATTTGATACTATAAAGTCTGTACTTTATATTTACAACCAATACAGATTTTCTAATTTCAAGAAAATAATTGCAGCAACTTAGAATAATTCATTAAAACTATTCCAGCATATATAACTCCCCGTGTAGTAAGTATAGAGAGGGGGTGAGGAGAAGAAGTGGATAAGTTGTTTGTTTGGATATACTGTTGCTGACGTTAAACCTACTTCTTTACCTACTGCATATAAGAAATAAATTCGTATATTAAGAAAATAATGCCGAATATAAGAAACATCTTTCTTTTTAATATAATATATGTAGACTTAACCATTTTTTTATTGAACCGTATGAGACACACGTGTTCGGTTGTAACCCCATCTAGCAGAAACCAGACACGGAGACAGCCATCCGATATTAAGTTGTAGGTATAATGGCCTTGGAAATCCTTACTTCATTCATATTTCTTACATATAAGAAACAATTTCTTATATCGAGAAATGCATGCAGAACAAAAGAAAACAAATTCTAATTTTGATTTACTTTTTGGCACCAAAATGTTTTGCAGCATGCGTAGAGTGAGACAAATGTGTTCAGTTGCACCCCACCAAGCAGAAACCAGACACAGATACAGACACCCGATATCAATATCAAGGTGTAATGGCATTGGAAATGTTTATTTCCTTCATTTATATTGAGGAAAAAAATCGTATATGAAGAAACTACGGTACAATCAGTGATGCCAACCCGAATCAAAGATTTTATGCCTAAACTCGAAAAAATTATGCTTTTTTGGTAAAAAGGATAAAAATTTCATATTTTACAAAGGAACTACAACGAACCTACAATGTGATGCAAATTTGTTAACAGAATGTTCGTCGGTCGATAGGTAATTAAACCTTTTTTATGTCTGTAATTTGTTGCTTGAGTAAATAAGTAAGAGAATTAGAATATAAGCATGACGCACAGTTGTAAATAAAAATTAATTATGCGACTTTGATGAAAGACTGTACCAGATTTACCAAATTCAAATTGTATATGTATGAATTGATGGTAAAAAACAATTCATAAAAAATTATGCCTTTTTTCTAAAAAAATATTCCTCAATGCCTCAAGCATCGCAATTATGCCTAAAAGGCATAATTATGCCGCAGTTGGCATCACTGGGTACAATACAAGAAGCAATTTATCGTTGGCACGGTTGCCACTTTGGTAATATTTTACCAAATCTGGTAATTTTTTTCTTAGTTGATGATTTTTGGTAATTTGGTAATTTTTATCTGGTTTTGGTAACTTTTTGAGCAGGAGTATCAAAAAGACGAACTCGCTATCATCTTACATGTGATGCTGCCTTACTTTTTCTGCCCTCTACGTTTTGTCAGGAAAAGGTTTAAAAGTATTACTAGTACTTCAGTAAGTAACGTTCGAATTTAAAATATTTATGTTAAAATGATGTGATATGTACCAACAGTTTTTTTCTTTAAGTTTCTCTGAAGACTTGAGGAAACATCAGAAATTGAAATAAATTTCACGTTTTCCTATAAATTATTTTCACACCGAAATGTCAAAAATGTAATGCGACTAACAATAAAACCCAAGTGTCTGCCAAATCAGTCCTTGAAGTAGCTATTGCTCACTCGAACTTCGTACTGCCTACTCATATTTTCATGTGGAAAGTTAAATTTGAAACTTCGCGGAGAAAAATTTGTATGAAAAATTGGATTCCACTAGAGGCTTTACGTGTACTGCATATAGTGCATACTAGGCTTAAACATAGGTGCATTTTTCTACTACCATGACATTTTTTTATATTAAATTCGTAAATCATAGAAAAATCAAACGACACCAAAAACTCATATTCATACTGGCTCAAGACGATATGTACGATTTTTTCGTGTTTTATCATTTTTCCAGATTTTTGGTAACTTTTAGCTTGGTTTGGTAACTTTTTTTTTCCATTTTTGGTTGCTAATTTTTTTTGCAAGTGGCAACCATGATCGTTGGTATTCATATAAAGCGCCCATACACATTTTGCGCCTTTTATTTTCTGCATCCAAGAAAATACAGCTGCAGAGGTTGGTACAACACAGTGGATTGCAAAAGTGGAAATATACTTCAGAAATATTAGAATTTGTTTTTTCGCTTTGGCTTTTTGTATATCATTTCGGGTTACTAATGAAAATGTTGTGTCTAGCTTCAATTTTACAAACTCACAATACCGATATTTTACACATGAAGTGAAGTACTTTATGTTTAAAGAAAATTAAACGTACTACTAGCGCTCAGTATTTATATCCATTACCATTTACATATATTTCGACACTATAATCTTTGTAAGGGAATCAGCCGTCGTAATATATTTTATGCAATGCCACTTTCGTAGTCCAAAAATTTACCCTTAAGCCTAGTACATAATACAGTTGCCGCGGAGCGGAATCTTAAATTTATTCGTTCGCCAAAGTTTACAAAATGCTTGAAAATGCAAAGACTGGTTGGAAAATGAATGGCATATAAAAGGCTCCCGTTTCAAATCATGCATGCAATTACTTTTTTACTTGATTAACAAAAGTCACTCTAGATTAAATATATAAAGAATATGAGATTCTTAAAAACCTAAAACGCTTCGGTATGTATCTTCTTTTATGCAAATAGATACTAAGCTGTACTAGCTTTGATTTTTAGTATCCTCATCATCTTCATATCATTGTCTTATTGCAGTCACATTAACTGTACTGTCTTTATTTTAATTTAATCACTTCCAAATTATAAAACAATATTTAATATCGCTTGGAGTTACTTCATCCCAATCATACTCCATTTTCATTTAAAACACAATATAGAATATAATTATGAGAATAATGTTTCTACTTTTTCTTCCCACTGTAAATGAATCGAATTTGTTGTTGATATGATGCGGCCAGCCTGTTGGCACACGCCACAAACACAAAACAGTTAAAGGGGTAGCTCTTGTTTTTTGCATTTTCTTCCTCCAAGCAAAAAATGCTTTCATATAGATATAAAAGTAGCCTTTAAGAAAAAAAATTCTCTTCGAAGCAGCTGCACCCTGAATTAGCACTCACGCAGGCAACAACATGTTTGTATTATTGTTTTGCTTCGATTTGCAAGCATTCATAAACAGTCCAGTCAATCCATTGCCATTCCATTGTCTACTTTTAATCGAGTCGGTTCAGTCAAGTTCAGTGTCAAGTGTGAAAAGTGTCCAGTGAATATAATTAATCATATCATATTACATATTTCGGTAAGTTATATTAAATACATATGTTTAAATATTTTTAAGCACGATTTTTTGCGATGTGATGCGTTTTATTACATTTTTATATTTTATTACAACAACTATGGGTCCACGTATACAGTTGTTGGCTGCATGTAAACCAATGACCTATATAGATCACCCGGGCAACATAAAAAAAAACCTAATAATTGTAGTAATCTCGAATTAATATTAATTTTTGAAACAATAGTAACATTTTGCGCGGCGCAAATTATAGAACAAATCAGAACAAATTTAACCTACTTATTCCATTTATTTTTTTACCAAATTGAAGCGTGCTACTCATAGATCGGTCGTAAAATATTATAATTTCAAAAAAGGATTTGCAAAATAGGTAAAATAGTGTTTTAGTGGTGGTAGTTAAGGAAGAGATACGTATTCATTTCTTCTTTTGTGGTCTTATTTCATAACGAAATAAGACCCCAATTTTCATTTGCAAATAAGGATCCAAAGAAGGAAATAACACCCCAAATTCTATTAAAAATCGTTGTTGTTGTTTCCTGTATAATTTTTTGGGGCCTTATTATTATTATTTTTTTTTTTTTTTTTGCTTTATTTCATTGGGGCCTTATACCTTATTTCGCAGAGCCCTTTTACTGATTAAGAAGTATTCAAATATAATTATACATCTATAAAAACAAAAATGTCTTACAAATCCTTTAAATTCGTTTGTAACGCTGCTGGTGTTCGACTTTGATTTTTCAGATAATCGGGGACTTGCTTGACTACATACATCAGGACACTCAACATTAGTCGTTATCCATTCTTCTATTAAAGATTGATTCCAAAAGTATCCCTATAGTTTTTGATTTTTTTTAATTTATTATGTACCAATTGTAATTTTTTGTAATATCACCTTTTCTTTTTGCCATTTCAAAATTTTATATCGAGCTAAAGACAGCAGTTTTAAATTCTTTGGAAATATTTTTTCAATATCGTGAGGAATAAGATATTGAAGACTTTCTTAATCAACTCCGTTGCCTTTAACAAGTAATAAAAGAATATTTTAAAATAATCAATTTTTAAGAAAAATCCATGCATTTTACTTTTAAATTCAGAATATTGATTTCCTAGTCCGCACTGATTCAGAATACTTTGAAGATCTTCGTCGTGATCTGGATTATCGACATTCTGTTCTTCATGCCGAATTACATTTTGAGTATTGCTATTAGCACAAATCAGTTCAATTTCATCTGTATCTTCTAACCAATTCTCCTCAAACACAAACAAAAACGAAAGAAAGGTATGTAAAAAGCATTTAAAATTTTTCCAGATATAATATTATATTATATTATATTCAAATTGTGTCAAATGATGTGAAATCGACTGTCAACACTTCACAGTTAAATATGTTTGTTGTTTATTTTCAATCGCTTATTAAGTTGCATTAAAAGACGACTCACCCTGCAAAAGTCGGGTAAAATAAAAACCATTGTATTGCTTTCCACAGGAATATTATTTTGAAATAAATGAACGGGGAAGAGCTGGACGTCTCTACCACAAATATAAAAATACCGTCTCAAATTTAAAAAAAACCTGGCCTGTTTCCAAATCAAAATAAAAAAAAGAAAGCTCGTCTTTTAGAATCTGTCAGAAATTTTGAACCTGTGGACATCAAAGAATATGAAGATACAAAAGTTTGGTTAAAACATTTTTCGAATCCTTGGATCACAGTTGAAGAAAAATGTATAAGGAAACGTCAAAACTGAGATTAAATTCATTTAAAAATCAACAGTCAATCCTTTCGGATTTATTAGCTAAGTGGCCGCTATACAAAACTTCAAACGATTCAAGACTGGTAATTAATAGTAATCCTGTTTTTTTGTTTAAATTTTATAGTACATATATATTTTTACAATTTCATTTTTAGATTGACATTGACTATGAATCCAATTTTGACAACAGCTTAGGACTAGTACGTGGGTGGGCAGACTTTACAAAAGTGGTAAGCTCACACTTTAAAGGAAAACTTAGGATTCAATTAGAGGACTGCATACTAAAACAGAAAGGTAAGTCTTTATAATGTTAAAGGTCCATATGGGACCTTTAGGCTAGGTTCTCCCATCCCTATGTTTTTGTCAGTTTTTATGTTCGAAATTTTTGGTACCTACGATTTTATGCTGAGAGCGAAATGCTGTATTGTGAATAATAATTATTAATAGAAAGCATCACCATTCATTTCAACTCGAATAGGGCAAAAAATGGTTGGTCGCTTTGTCCGTTGCAAAAATATAAACTTACAGGATTGGTTTAATATTATTTTGTTATCATAGGTGTATTTTTAACAATATAAATAATTATTATTTTTTTTAGATAAAAACCGACGAGATATAGTGATAGTTGACTTTCTGCACCACATACTTGCCCCTATGGGAAAAACTAAGGGCACGGACAGAAAGATATGGAAATTCATCATTCTGAACAGTCAAGCTGCATTCATACAACGAGTGCCCACAGCAAGCGACCTTCACCATGCAGTATCATCAAGAAAGGCGAAGTACCTTTAATTCCCTGATTTGAAGTGCCAGCCCTATATAATCATATTGGGAGAAGAAGGTAAAAATGTTGTTGTATACTCAGAATACGATGACGTTTTGTATAAATTCAACACATTTATCCACGCCCTTTCTTGCACTTACAAAATTATTTACGTTTTTGATCTCAAATATCAGGGCGAATGCAAATTTATTTGGGAATTTATACAATCATTTTTCTTTAAGAACGAAAAAATATATCTCCCAGTGTATCAGGCATTCTGAGTACATTGGGAGTACCCTTAAACCAGGAATTTTTCAGCTTAAGACCTACTTACATATTAACTTTAATGAAAAATTATACTAACGCCACTTCATCTAGAAAAAATATATCATTGTCCTTAGCCAAAAAGTGTGCTATGAAATTCAGTCACTTTCTTTTAAAGTCTAAAATCAATGAGTTTCCTTATAAAAGCGTTATTATAATGTATAAACAAACTGAATTCCTAAGTCTAAAAGAGCAGCACTTTTTTAAATTGTTAACCTTCCCTTTTGATGTTGATGTATGCAAAGTTTATCAAACATCAAAAATAAATTATAGAGGAACAGATTACAAGAACAATTTCAATCTTTTGATATCAGAAGAACTATTCCGAATTTGTAACATTATTTTTCAAGAAGAAGAAATATTTTTTATTTTGGTTCAAGTCGTAATAAACTCTCATGATACCTATCATTTTTGCTGTGAGGTTGTCGGAGAGGAAAATAAAAATTATAAAATTATAAAACTTGATGAAATATATACTAAACCATTTATAAGAAGTGTTTTACCAGACGAAAGAAAAGTTTAAAAAAAAAGAAATATGTAATATTAACACAAAATTAACTAGGTATATATATGTATATATATGTATATATAGATATATTAAGACATCCATTTGTAGAAGTATTTTCCATTTCAAATGTTAAACTTTGTTAAGCGAAATTGCCCTTAAAGTTAATATCTAATACCAAATGAGAAAAATGTATATGCCCTAAATGCTTACAATTTGTAATGCATTTGTATTGAATATAGAACTATAACAAAAACGCTTTACTTTGACTTTAGCGAACATTAATATTCAATGTATTAAGATTATGTAAATAGAACTTTAACTTGCTCTTTTAAATAAAAAGGAAATTAAAACTGTAACTGTACTCTACTACTTATTATTATTTTTTTTTTTTCAGGTAATACACAGATATACAATATATAACTACTTAAACTATATATTAATCATAAATTTCTTGGTTTTAGAAGTTATATTTATTGCCTGTTTTCTGATTTCCATGAACATTTGATCAATTACAGAGGCCAGAAGTAAGTATCTAGTCGATAACAGAAAATCGAATTGATCTTAGTTTTCTTATGTCAAGAATACGATGGTGCAAATGTTATTTATTTCAAAGAAATATAAATGCGTGATTTAAGAAAAAAGTTATTGATATAAGTTAAAAGTTCTTAAGCGTGCATTTTGTATTTAACAAATCGTTTCTGGGATATAAAATAATACTGTACGATTTTAGAAAAAGTTTATTGATTCAATAGCAAAGTTCTTGGGGTAAAATTTCGTATTTAAGAATTTCTTTCTTTAATCAAGAATGATTCTTCAGAATTCAAGAATATTTGTCAAATATTTTTTTCTGGGATGAAGAATAATTATTCTGGAATTCAGGAAAAAGTTGTTGGTGTCAGAAAATAGTTCTTGATTTCAAGTGTCATTTTGATCTTGGATCAACACAAATTCTGCATGATTATAGAACAAAGTTCTCGATATAAGAAATAATTTCTTTATGACAAATAACTCATTAAACAATCAGTTTCTTGGATCAAGAAAACCTATGCACGATTTAGGAAAAATAAATCTTACTGGAAGAAAACAATTCTTGAGAAAATTAAAGAATTATTTTCTTGAATCAAGAATAATTTTCTAAAATGTTCCTTTTTTCTCTCATTCTTGAATCATTCACAGAAAATGTTAAAAAAAGAAATAAATGGCTTGGACCAAAACCGTACTTTATTTTCTTGTTTTAACCAACTTCTACTTCCAGTTTAGAAATTTTTTTTTTCCGTGTAAATAGTTAACGAATAGAACTTATTTCTCATACCATTAGTTGCTAAATTTATTACTTGTTATTTGTCTGCATAGTTTTATAAAAACCGCTCTAATGATTTTTATCAAAAATACTCAATTCATGATCTTCGTACATCTTAGTACAACTCAATACCGCAGGGGCGCAATAACAACTATGAAAAACGTCTTTTTAGCAAATATTTCCCACTTCTTCTTCTTTTTGCACCTCAAAATAATTCCAACCACTTGGAGCTTACACAATCAGAAACTTCCTCTTCATTGCACACGTCCATCGGTATATTTAGTTTATAACTGCTAAAGCAAATTCAAAAACAAGTCCTTGAATTCTTACATATGAGCCCTACTTCTAATCATAGACGCCTCAAAACTGCGTTACGAAATATTCCAGTCAAAAATAAAAACATTTCCTAACAGATAAGAAAACAGAAATTGTAAATTGTTAGAGCTTATAAAATAGGACCTACAGTAGGCGCTTACAACTCTCTAAATTTAAATTGCGACCAGAACTTGCGACGCATATTGTTTTTGATATTATATACTACCATATGAATTGAACCTTTTCTTTCATCTAGCATCGCTTCTCAGATTTTTATCTATCTAACTAATAAAATAAGAATTTTTGAGTTAGTTTTAAATAAAGGAGGGAGCACTCATTACTAAAAAAATTAATTAATTAAAACTTTTCATAGAATATTGCTTTTATCTTAAAAAAATAGGAACGGTACATATAACGTAAAATAATTCTAAGATACGCTTACTTACTTAAGGTGGCGCTACAGTCCCAAGTGGACCTGGGCCTCAGTCAACAAGCATCTCCAGCTTCGCACGCTAAGTTGGTGAAGGTCCCATTCCACTTGCATAAGCTACCTGAGTCGCGGTCTTCCTCTTCTGCGCCTTCCCTCGGGTGTGGATTCGAAGATCTTCCGGGCCGGAGCATTCGTGTCTACATGACCCAGCCACCTCAGTCGCTGGACCTTCACTCTTCTGGCTAGGTCGATGTCGCTGTACAGCCCGTACAGTTCGTCGTTGTATCTCTTCCTCCATTCACCGTCAATGCAGACGGGACCGAAAATTACTCGAAGAATTTTCCTCTCGAAAAAAAAACTAGAGTTACCTCACCCGCTTTTGAAAGAGTCCATGCCTCTGCACCATAAAGTAGGACTGGGATGATTAAGGTCTTATAAAGGGTCACTTTGATTGTTCGAGAGAGGGCTTTGCTACTCAATTGCTTTCTTAGCCCAAAGAAACAGCGATTGGCAAGAGTTATTCTTCGTTTAATCTCAGCGCTGGTGTCATTGTCTGAAGTCATAGCGGAGCCTAGGTAGACAAAGCCCTTTACCACCTCAAAGTTATATCTGTCTATGGTGACATTTTGTCCAAAACGTCGGTGTTGGGTGTCCTTTCTTGATGACAGCATATACTTTGTCTTGCTCTCATTTACCGCCAAACCCATCTTTGCCGCTTCCGTCTCAATGCTCGCGAACGCGCTAGTGACATCAAGAGCGAGTAGGTGGACGGACTTTTGGAAGATAGTGCCCCTGGTGTTAGCGTTTGAGTTTTGCACTATTCTTTCAAGAACGATGTTAAAGAAGTCACATGACAGCGCATCGCCTTGTCTAAACCCTTTTTTTGCCATCGAAGGTCTCGGTGAGTTTTTTACCGACCTTGATGGAGCATCATCATCCTGCACAAACGGACGAGTTTAGCAGGGATGCCAGAACTAGACATTGCTCTGTATAGCTCGTCCCTATAAATGCTGTCATAGGCGGCCTTAAAATCGATGAAAAGGTGATGGGTATCGATTTGAAGTTCCTGGGTTCTCTCCAAGATCTGCCGCAGTGTGAATATTTGGTCGATGTTTGACTTTCCTGGCCTGAAGTCACACTGATATGGACCAATCAGGTTGTTTACGAATGGGTTCAGGCATTCACACAAAACGGAAGATAAGATATTGCAGGCAATGTTAAGAAGACTGATACCTCTGTAATTGGCGCAGTTCAGAGGGTCTCTTTTTTTGAGGATCGGACAAACAATGCTGAGGTTCCATTCATCGGGCATACTTTCCTCCGACCATATTTTACAGCTGAGTTGATGCATGCTCCTAACCAAGTCATCGCCTGCCGCTTTTAACAGCTCGGCGGCTAGGCTATCTGCCGCAGCGGCTTTGTTGGACCTGAGTTTAGATGTAACTTCGTCCAGGTCGGGTCGACGGTATTGTTGATCCTCATCGTCCAGGTTGATTCTACCTGACAGCGGGATTTAAGTCGTCATCGCCGTTAAACAGTCTGCAGAAGTAGTGCTTCCATATCCTCAGCATCGACTGCGATTCTACCACGATGTTCCCTTGTTCTTTGGTTCGGGCACTGTAGCCTTGTGAAGTTATTTTTACTCTTTGGTAAAACTTCCGAACCTCATTCCCGTAGTAACATCTCTCCATTTCCTCGATCGCGTGCTTCTCATACTCTTTCTTTTTCCTCCTCAGAAGCCGGTGTTCGTCTCTTCTAAGATACACTGTCCATATAGGAACTTATGGAAATAACACTAAAACTAAACTTATAAACCAAACATTCAGTTATATAAGTAAAAATGGCAAAATATTACATTAGCTTTTCTGAATTATCTTAAAACATTATAAAAAAAAGATCTCCTTCGCCAAGAACTCCATCAACGGTAGCTACCATCGACGGTAGGTAATTGTATTGTCACTAAACATCTTAATACCAAAACTTACCACCACCTTGATTGCAAAGAAAATTGAAAGCATCACTTACTTCTTCCTGCAAAGACATAAGAAAAGTGTATAATTAGTACAACGCCAACAAAATCAGAATGTTAAAAACATTGCTGTAATAAGAAATGAAAACAAAATTAATTGATAAAATTCTTTTGCGTCTCCGCAATAAAACTTCACACAGGAAAAAAAAGAGACGAACAATTTTATTTCCTCCAATCATGAATTTAGTCCTTCGCTACGTGATGGAATGTGTTGTTCCGTTCACCCTCCTGAGTTATTTTTTTTTTTTTTTTTACAGATTTTTCTTTAGCCCGCACCGGGTGAAAAAATATATTCACCCAAGCACACAAGAGGGGTGAAACATCAGTTTCAATTTTCAACTTTCAAATTCGTGTACAAGAGACTTGGAGTGAAGGAGGGAGGACTGAAGCGACTTCCAAAGTAAATGGTCTGCAACGAATTTTCCGCGAGCACAAAGTTTAATCGTTGGAAAAATTGAACAAATCAATTTTGCAAGGATAAAAAAAACATTAATCCACGAAAGTTGGAAGGGATGAGACGATGCGAGTGCTGGTATGGGTGTTGGATTTCTATATCGCATTGGAACACGTGTTTTATTATTTTTCGCCGCGTCAAACCCCAGGAAGGGGGTGATTTTTTTTTTTAGCAAACGCAATGAAAAGTCAAAAGAGCTTTTGAAGATGTGAAATAAGGGAGTTAGGTCAAAGGGGTGCAATGATGCCGCCCTGCCAAATGGCGAGTGATGAGAAATAACGAGGTTCATCAAATGTTAAAACTGATAACGTTCTGGGGGGAAGTTTTAGAAAGAATAATATGGGCCTTAAAATATTTTTATGTCAGGTGAACAACTCAGCTGAAGACATCAATGGGCATGTTAACAAGTGTAGTACCTATGGGTGCGAAAACGGATAGCACACCGTTTAGCAAAACTTTGAGATGAGTGGAAACATAAAAAGGTGGTGAGGGAGGCCCATATAGGGCTTTAGGACTATCTGCTACAACCATTCGTTTGAAGGTGTTTTTAGCTTAGGTTCACTTTTTTTGTCTTTTTTTTTTAAGGCAAATGCATAACAGGAGAGAAACAATTCTTTGTCAGGCGTTTGAGCTAGGTGGCGGACGGTGAAATAACCTTGTGCTATTTAAATTTTTGAATATGAGACCACTTCTTGAAATGCTGACTGTGGGTGCGGATTACATTCCACACCCTATTTGAGACAACTTATCTTTACAAACACAATTTGCTTTTAAATGAGGTTATTAAAAAATTGCTTATTTGTTGTTCTTCAATATTTGAGACCACTATATAAAAAAAGAAAAAATTGACAGTACAATTCTTCAACTTCATGCTGTAGATCAAATGACCAGGACAAGTAATTGCAGTTTTTCTGAACTAAATAAATAAATAAATAGTTGGCGCAACAGGTCCGGAGGGACCCTAGGTCTAGCTTCTCACAAGTCACAACCATTCGTTTTGTGTGAGTTTTTAATTTTTTGAACTAATGGAAGGGATCTACAATTTCATGCCGACTCCAAACGGCTAATTGAGAAGCTTTTTCAAGACAGTTATACTCTCGGATGTTTGTCAGACGTTCGCGAGAGGTGACGCAGTGAAAAAAACCCTGAGTTGGAATTTTGGGTTTTTGCGGGATTTGAACCTCGACCCCTCGCTTAGTAGTCCAACACACTAACCACTAAGCCGCTGCGCCTTGGTCTGAACTACCCTGAACTAAATTTTAGAACTATCATGCCAGTGGCAGTGATTCAAAAGAGATCTGCGTCTGCTTAGGAAGGTCTTGTTCATAGTGCAAATCGTGAACTTTTTGCGTGGATGAGATGTCGTTTCTGTGGATCATATGGGTAGGAAATATAGGCTCGTTCATCTCAGTTTTTTTAAGAGAGCAATCTTTTTTCTGATCTAGTCGTTGTTAATTTTGTTTTAAGGCATTTTCTATTTGAATGGATCACACGCAGATGCAGCTGATCCATTGTACTAAATGAAAAATCCATTAGTACCCACTTTACTAGAACTTCTGCAACTTGTTCCAAATCAGGTCAATAACAAAGAAACACATACCAAGTGTCATATCTACAAGCATCGAAGACACTGTCGCTCTTAAGCCCATCTCAATAAAATGTTTATCAAAACGTAAGTATCCCGTAAGCCATAAGCACGCCAATAAGTCTGAAGAGTGTCTTCGCAATAAGTCTACAGTGTAGCCCTAAAAAAACTAAAAAGGGGCATTGGAAATTTTTGCCAATGGAATCGATCAAAGAAAGCTTTTGGCTAGAAACGTTGAAAAATCGACCATGGTTATAGTGAGTGGTGAGTGTGTAAGATCAGACAGAAATTTTAGCAACATCATCCACATTTCATCAGCAGAGAATCCTACTCCACTATTTTTTTAGTGCTTTCACGGCAGCGTGTGACAGTATTTATAGAAACACGATATGTAAAGTCACGTCTAGCGACACAGTCAAATCTCGCTCGCCTGTGCTGCTCCGTCAAGGTCGGTAACGACCTCACCGCAACATATGACGCCAAAAGAGGAATTCGCCCATGAAAGGATTGTGCCAGACTCACTCACAAGTCAATATCGGAGGCACAATCCTTCTATTTAACTACTAGCCTATGCCGACGGAATTGGCAGCACACGCAGCAAGCCTGGTGCACTCACAAAAATGTCCGGTCTCGTTTGCATTGACGGACCCTTGGAGGAGTAGATTGAACAAGGCTCCGTGCGTCAAAAAGTTTTTCATTGGTAGTCTAGGACCGCTGCGACATGTAGATGGGCACATAAATGCTCCAGCTGGTAGAGCATCCGCCTTTAACTCAGACGTACGGCATAGTAGAAGGAAGGCCTCGCCTTAGGTATAGCGGGTTCAAATAGAAGGGGACCTCAAACCAGTTTGAACTGCGTTACTGTAGGTACTTAGCTACTGACCGGGCTAACTGGAGCAGTTTGTGAGTGGAGGTCCAGATAAACCTCGAACTTTTTCCGCCACCAATAAAGAAGAAGATAGCGGCGGAAATGGAACCTTGTCACGTGCTGTTGTCCGCAGCTACATCGTTTTAGTCACCTGCATTGTACCGATCTGTGCTGTCTAGCAGAGTCACGAATGAAGTCCAAAGTTGCATTGTGGAAAGCGCCCTCTCAGTTGTGCACCGTGTTCGAAATGGATGGCTGCTTTAATAGCCACCCACGCTCCACAAAGAGCCCTCCAACTATGCAAGTTGACGGTCGAAAAGTCCCTCATATACAACACAAAGTCAGGACGGTTGTATGTACCTGCAGTCCAACTTTATTGACTTTTACTTCACTTCCAAATCGTGTATAAAATAAAAACCCAATCATCACTCATCAAAAGCGCGCAGTCACTCTGTGTTCTGTGTAACACAAAAACCAATCGATGCGCACAAACACATTGAAGCTCGCGCTCGCAGTTAATTTGCTAATTGCGATCAATTTATTCGCCAAAGGAAGATATCTGTTGGTAAATTAATTTCGCGACCCCGCACCCATCCCATAGATTAAAGTAGAATAGCACACTCGCACAGCCTCATCGTCGAATTCGAGTATAGGTACTTGATTCAATTAATTAAAATTTGAGTCATGCTCCATGCCAACCCTCCTCGCTGCCAGCCATCTACTATGTAGTACTATGAATTTCCAATTCAACCCAATGATAAAGTATTTTCCAATCAATCTCAACTTATTGCGCAATCATCGTAGCACCAGATAGAGATGATGCTACGAGAACTATACGCAAGAGGGGTGGGGGTTTTGTAAATTTGAACCTGTCATTGAATCCAACAACATTTTCGTTTTTGTTGAAATTAGTCAGGGAGTAGGTATCTTTATCTGTGTTTGTATATCCCTTCTGCTCGCTACAGGGCGAAAATCAAACGGAAACGGAAATCGAAAAGTGCATGTATATATACATCGCCGCCGCCGCCGCCATTGATACCCTCTTCAGAGAAGATACTCGTAGATAAAATGTATATGGAATGGAAGTACGTGATCTCGGTGTCAGCAGGAATTGAATTTAATTAAATCCTTCATGTCGGCATGTCTGTTAAAGAGAAATGAAATGAAAAGCTGCACCAGAGATGGATAGAGAGACAGTGTACATGTACATGGTAGCGAAATCAACCCCAAGTGCGCTGTTTGTGTAGGGGGTGCGTTTGGCTGAAGCGGAACTATACGATGGACTGCGATGTGCAGGGTGAAGGTTTCTCATTTTGATTGCGCATTTGTTGCCTTTTTTTGCCCGATTTCAATTCTTGAAATGCTGACGCAAACATTTTGTCAAGCAACAGAACTGAAATGTCAACCGAAATGCAGTTGATTGTCATGCAGTTTTCAATGTGCGTTGGAAATTGGCTCCAGGGTGGGACGAGGCTACATTGAAACGGAAACCAACAGAAAAACCACTTAAAGCGTCGAAGTGCAGCGATTAGGGTTTCTGTTTTAGGTTCTCAGTGAGGGATTTTCAAATTTTGTATGAGTTAAAAAAAGTAATGGAAAACATTTGCCAGTTCGTTGGCCAACTCTTTTGTTTTGCTGTGGTCGGAGGCCCTTCTACAGCAGCAAATGACGGACCGACAGTTCTGTTTTTGAAAATTACAAAAGATTAGCAAACTGTCAATTTTTTTCTAGAATTAGAAAGCACCCTACAAGATGGTGAACTGGCGAAAGAGACAGTGCACGCAGTCACAGCCAAATCCAATATACCAAAAGCTGTTTAGAATAGTTTTCGATTTTTCACAAAAGTCCCATCCTAACTGACCCTCAATGTCAGTGCGGATATCGATGTTTCCATATAAACAGTCCGAAAATGTTTACACCACCTCTTTCTCGACTTCTAGTTCGCCCATGATAGTGTATATAAAACGAGCTTTACAAAGTTCTATCATAATTAGACATTTTTGCCAAACTTGGCCGTCTGTGCAGGATGATGATGGAGGAATCTCGTCAAAGTTATAAAGAACACCACCGAAAGCCTTAATATTAAAAAGGGTTTATGACAAGGCGTCCATTGACGCCATTCTTAAAGCCTTTTTACGAAGACCACACGCCAACGTAAGAGGTCCAATATAAAAGTCCGTTCAACTGCTTGCTGATAATATTGACATCATCGGGAAAACGCAGCAAACTGTCTTCAATCTTACAAGCTGACCGTGTAGCGACTAAAGTTTCAATTTGGCACTTTTTTCGAGAGTCTTCCACAATCTTTTGCTATTTTGGACCTATATTGGAGTTGAGGCTTGAGGTTACTTCAAAAAAAGAAGAAAAGTTAAATGCTATTATTTCCAAATAAAAGCTTTTAAAATGTAACGCAGTATCTTAGTAGTTAGTGTGTTATACTACTAAGCGAGGGGTCGAGGTTCGAATCCCGCAAAAACCCAAATTCCAACCTATGGTTTTTTTCACTGCGCCACCTCTCGCAAACGTCTGACAAACATCCGAGAGTATGACTGTCTTGAAAGAGCTTCTCAATTAGCCGTTTGGAGTCGGCATAAAATTGTAGATCCCTTCCATTCGTTCCAAAAAACAAAACTCACACAAAACGAATGGTTGTGAGAAGCTAGGCCTAAGGTCCCTCCGGACCTGTTGCGCCAACTATTTATTTTTATGAGGGGTCCCAGGTTCGAGTCCCGAAAAAAAGCCCAAATTCCAACTTAAGGTTTTTTTCAAACTGCGCCACCTCTCGTCAACGTCTGACAAACATCCGAGAGTATAAAGGTCAAGAAAGAGATTCTCAATTAAACGTTTGGACTCGTCCTTAAAATTAAAAACTCACTCAAAACGAATATGGTTGTGAGAAAGTAGGCCTAGGGTCCCTACGAACCTGTTGCGCCAACTATTTATTTATTTTTAATGTAACGCTTATCACAAAACTATTATAGTTTTGAGCGATCCAATGCTTGTTAAATTTTAGTCAAAAACCCTAAATTTTTTAGAATGGCTTCAGAAATGACACTTTTCTTGGACCTTTTTCATGCGACTTCTCAAAATTCTGCAGCGGTCACCCTGCTTAGGAGTATAAAAACGGAGACGGCAATCATGGGCCTGGACATTAACGAAGACAGAACGAAGTATATGCTGTCAACGGGAAAGGAATCTTTACATTGTTGACTTGAAAAAAATGTCGCAGTGAGAAGATACACCTTCCAAGCAGTTAAATACTCTGTCTACCTGGGCTACACCTTACAATTTTACTGGTCAAAACGACGTCGTCGCCGAGATCAAGCGAAGAGGCACTTCCATTCCTTAAGAAGTTAAGCCGCCTCTCGTTTAACCAAGAAGATTCGATATAAGATCCTAATCATCCCAGTCCGGCTGCATGGTGCAGCATGGTGCAGAAGCATGGACTCTGTCAAAAGCGGATAAAAACCTTTTGGGACGCTTCGAGAGAAAGATTCTTCAGATTATATTAAATTAAGTTTGTATCATTGGACCGGAGAAGATTTAACGACGGCCTTTGCCTTTGTGGGCTACAAAGCGATACTGGAACTGGTCAAAAAACTGAGAATACAGCGCCTGCCATGACTTGGAAACGTAGGGCGTCTAGACAATAAGCCACCACTCTGACGAGCCTTCGAATTCACCTCTGTAGGATAACGAAGCATATAGGAAGATCCCACCTTAGTTGGAGAGCGACACCAACAAACTTAGTGTACGTAACTTCGGAAGCTGCCAGCTAGAGACCGAGCTTGGTGGAGGGACTTGTCGGTTGAGGCCTATTTGAGGTCCGCCCTGAAGTAAAGGGTTTCATATAATGTAAAGTAGTAAAAACTTCGTAATACCCTGACAAAGAAACTTGACGTTTGTCACTTTTCAACACCTGGATTCTATAAAGAGGCCGTTCCAAGGCAGAAACGCCCTATTAGGCATCTACCCATCATAGAATCAAGTTGGTCAAAACCACGGTAGCTTATCCTACACCTCATCAGAGAAAGATGAACACATAAACAAGCTTGCCAAAAAAAGGCAGCGAGTGTATAGAGCCCGGATAGGTGGGAATGTGAAGATCCTACATTAGAAGAAGAATGCCTAGGTAGTCCTTAAGTTCAAGGTGATAGAGTCTCACCAGCGGAATAAATTCCAAAGATTTTATAAGAAAGTCCAGACAATTCACTGCTGCCTCTAAGACTGGGCTGCTCTACAACATATTCACCAAAGCCCGAGGAAATATACGAGTAAAATATAAATGGCCAGAATCTCCAGCAACTTCTAACTGGCTTTGATGTGGTGGATCAGGAAGAGACCACATGTCCAGTCAACAAAGGACTAGTTCCAGCATCCATTAATTAAGAAGTTTAAACATAAAAACGCTTAAGAAGAACAAGGCTGCCGGTTGTCGAGGTTTACCAGCAAAGGTCTTCAAATACGCAGGTGGTATTTCGAAAGGTTCCATTCAGTATGGGTGGAGCAGTGATTTCTGATTGGACTATTAGTTCCACAAAGGTATGCCCTATCCACAAACCAAATATCGAGATATATCCCCAGAATTGTATAAGACATTTTGTAAGACCTTATCCAACGAAATTCGTTACCTTCTTAAGCCATTCTTCAACCAGTGTTACCTTCGGCCCATTAAATCGACCACAGACCGAATTTTCAAACATACATATACTAAAAGTCCTTGAAAAGACTAACTAATTGGTCAAAAGTCGACACCTTTAACATGAGCAGCTCTAAAATGTGTCGATGGCCAAGTTTTTTTTTACAGTAATGCCCTCAAAAATACAGTTCATTGTCAAATCTCTAGGTACTTACTTACTTAGGTGGCGCTACAGTCCGGGGTGGACCTGGGCCTCAACCAATACGCCTCTCCAGTTAGCGCGATCTTTGGCTAACTGCCTCCAGTTGCGCACTCCAAGTTGGTTGAGGTCCCCTTCCACTTGCGCGCGCCACCTAAGGCGAGGTCTTCCTCTACTGCGTTGTCCCTCCGGGTTAGAATCGAAGACTCTTCGGGCCGGAGCGTTGGTGTCCATTCGCTCTACATGTCCCAGCCATCTTAGACGACTGATGCGTACTTTTCTGACTAGGTCGATGTCGCTGTACAGCTCGTAGAGTTCGCTGTTAAATCTTCTCCTCCAAAACCCGTCAACGCAAACGGGACCAAAAATCACTCGAAGAATTTTGCGTTCGAAACGACCAAGGAGATCTTCATCCGCCTTTGATAGCGCCCATGCTTCTGCACCATAAAGCAGGACTGGGATGATGAGGGTGTTATACAGAGTTTCCTTAGTATTTCTCGACAAGGCCTTACTTATCAGTTGCCGTCTTAGGCCAAAGAAACAGCGGTTGGCAAGTGTGATTCTTCGTTTGATTTCTGATGTGATGTCGTTATCAGAGTTTATAGCGGAGCCGAGGTAGACAAAGTCCCTAACTACCTCAAAGTTATAGCTGTCTATCGTGACGTTCTGCCCGATTCGTCGATGTCGTGTGTCCCTTCTTGTTGACAGCATATATTTTGTTTTACCCTCATTCACCACTAAACCCATTTTTTCCGCTTCTGTACTAATACTTGCAAACGCACCAGTGACAGCTCGCTGTGTTGTACCAACAATGTCAATGTCGTCAGCGTATGCAAGCAGTTGCACAGACTTATAGAAAATTGTGCCTCTGGTGTTGGCTTGTGAGTTTCGCACAATCTTCTCAAGAATGATGTTGAAGAAGTCACATGACAGCGCATCACCTTGTCTAAATCCTTTTTTGACATCAAAGGTCTCGGTGAGATTGTTTCCGACCTTTACGGAGCAGCGAGCGTTCTCCATCGTCATTCTGCACAATCTGACAAGTTTGGCAGGGATGCCAAAACTAGACATGGCTCTGTATAGCTCGTCTCTATAAACGCTGTCATATGCGGCCTTAAAATCGACAAAAAGATGGTGAGTATCGATCTGGTATTCTTGGGTTTTTTCCAGGATCTGCCGTAGTGTGAATATTTGATCGGTCGTGGACTTACCGGGCCTAAAACCGCACTGATAGGGACCTATCAGATCGTTGACGAATGGTTTCAGGCGTTCACACAATACAGCAGACATGATCTTATACGCAGTGTTCAGGAGACTGATGCCTCTATAGTTGGCGCAGTTTAGAGGGTCTCCTTTCTTGTGGATCGGGCAAACAATGCTGAGGTTCCATTCATCAGGCATACTTTCCTCTAACCAAATCTTGGAGATGAGTTGGTGTATGCACTCTACCAAGTCATCTCCGGCTGCCTTGAAGAGCTCGGCAGGTAAGCCGTCTGGACCAGCAGCCTTGTTGGATTTAAGCTTAGATATTGCTATCCTCACTTCATTTTGGTCAGGTGGACGGAAATCTTGGCTGTCATCGTCAAGGTTGAATGGATCGTTCTGCCTAACAGCGGAATTTGTGTCGTCTTCGCCGTTTAGCAGTCTGCAGAAATGGTTTTTCCATGTCCTCAGCACCGACTGTGACTCTACTACAAGGTTTCCTTGCTCGTCTCTACAGGTCTCCGTTCGGGTCTTGTTGCCATGACACGTTCTTTTTACCTTTTGGTAAAACTTCCGAACATTGTTCCTGGAGTAACACCTCTCTATATCCTCGATCGCGCGCTTCTCATGCTCTCTCTTTTTTCTCCGGAGAAGCCGATGTTCTTCCCTCCTTTTTTGCTCGTAGAGCTGACGAGCTGCTCTCGTCCTTCTATGCAGCGACGCTTCGTAGGCACTTTGTTTTGCTGCATGTGCTTGCCGGCACTCTTCGTCAAACCAGGGGTTTCGGGGGGGTGGACTGGTGAAACCGAGCACATCAGTTGCGGCGTTTTTGATGGCTTCTTGGCATCGGCGCCACTGGTCTTCGGCACTTGATGCTGGCAGCATAGGACTTCTCGAGAGGTTGAGGGATACGCGATCGGCAAAGGTTCTGGCGGTTTGTTGCGTTTGTAGTCGTCCAACGTTAAATCTCCTCACAGTATTTTCTCGTTGTTGTGGCGTCTTGGATATCCGCATCCGTACCTTGGCTACAACAAGGTAGTGGTCCGAGTCTATGTTGGCCGCTCGGAAAGTTCGGACATCTAGAATACTGGAGGAGTGCCTTGCGTCGATCGCAACGTGATCAATTTGGTTGACGGTTTGATGATCAGGTGACCGCCATGTTCCTTTGTGGATATTGAGGTGAGGAAACCGTGAGCTAGCTATGGTAACATTACGTCCCGCAGCAAAATCAATCAGCCTAAGTCCGTTTCCAGACGTGGTGTCGTGTAGGCTGTGTTTTCCGATTGTGCTACCAAAGATGTCCTCCTTTCCTATTTTGGCGTTAAAATCACCCAAGACGATTTTAACGTCATGCTTAGGACATTGCTCATATGTTTTGTCGAGGAGCTCGTAGAAACACTCTTTGGTAGCATCGTCTTTATCTTCTGTGGGGGCGTGAGCGCATATCAGGCTGATGTTGGCGAATTTAGCCTTGATGCGGATAGTTGTAAGGCGTTCACTAACGTGTCGAAAGCTCAAGACTTCTTGCCTAAGTCTGCCGCTTACAACAAATCCGCATCCAAATAGACGCTGCTTTTGTTCTCTGTAGCAGTCACCGTAGTAAATGTCACAGTTTTTCATCCTCCTTTTGCCCGGCCCATCCCACCGCACTTCCTGGATGGCGGTGATACCTGCTTTGTAGCAGTCTAGGGCCTCCGCTAGTTGTTCGGCTGCACGCGGTCTGTTCAGAGTTCGAACATTCCACGTGCAGATCCGAACGTCATTGTCCTTTTTTCGTTTTGCAGGGTCGTCAACAGTGAATCCGTCCTTATCCGAGGCTTTTGGTTGCTTCGCAACAATTCTTTTTTTTTCCGTGGTAGGGTCGTTAACCCCACGCACAACCCCCAACCTGGAGGACCAGGCCCTTTCTGTAACCCCTTGGGCAAAAGGAGCCGGAATATTCCGGAGTCAGTAACCCGCTGCGGGGATGTGAGAGCTGCCGTTGACCCATTAAGGGCTCTTCCGCCACCATCTCTATTTCAACACCCTGACTAGTGCTGAAAAATCCTCAATGACCTCAGCTCCAAATACGTCAAAGTAGCTCATTGAGGTATCTGCCATGTTGACTGTTGACGCCACCGTTGATTCAACCATGTGAATTCATCCGCCGTACGTCCTCTTTCTGAGGGGCTCATGTAAGACCTCTGAGACTCGATCAGGCAGTCATTCCGACAGAGCATTATAGTGTTGCTATTTTCTTCGTGTTCAACACTCGCGCTTATAAGTTTAGCAAGTCATGCCCGGAAGGACAAGACCAGTACCTCTAGGTAGCTCTTACAAAATATTTTAAACATCCACTTCAATTTCGTGTCAGAGCAGATACAGCGGAGGGCGAGTGTCAACTATCCCTATACCACTATCTGCAACTGATCCTCTTAGCTACTTCGATATATGGGTGCTGTTGATGCGGAAATCATCGGCAACTTTTAAACAACCTGTAATCTGGTTATGGAGCTTTGCATCTTGCACGCCGACTGAAGAAACGCGAACTTGGTTGGTATTACAGTCAACTCGGACAAGCGTATAGGTTAGTTTAGCTTAGTTTCGAGTGGCAGGCCGCATCAAGTGCAGCCTCACTAAGGCCAGGGTAGGCCCATTGTGATACCACAGGATCAATGCTCTCAAAAACTACCCATTGAACCAACCGGAGCTAAGACTGAAGCGTTGGAGGCAGTTGATGCCTATGTTAGCGAGTTCGCTGATATTGTCGAAGAAGTATTCACCGAGGTATAGTTTTCTACGGAATGACAGTGCTGGGCACGTGCAAATAAGGTGAAGAAAAGTCTCCTCCTCCTCCTCCTCCTCCTCCTTGTCCATACAGCTTCTGCAGAAATCGTTTCAAGAGAGGCCCAACCTGAGAGCATGTCTCCCTATGATGCAGTGTCCCGTAATGACACCTACTAAAGTGATAATCATGGGTCTTTTCAGTATGGTATGATTTTTAGAGCGCTTGCGATCCAGCTTCTGTTTCGAAGTGTGCCACGTTTTGCAATTAGACCACCCACGATTAGTAACGTTTTATTTAATTAGGAGCTTGTAAGTATCAAGAGGCATTTAGAGATTCTCCTTTTCCGGTAGAATTGACAAAGTAATGCCTTGGCTGGCGAGTTCGTGGGCCTTGCAATTACCTGGAATGTCTCTGTGGCCCGCCACCCATATAAGGTAAATTTTGAATTGTTTCGCCATCTCGTTAAGAGATAATCGGCAATTGAGGGCAGTTGTGGAATTGACGCGAGTACAGGACCCAGGGATTTAATCGGTATAAATGGTGATATCCTTTACAATTCATTATACCCACGACAATGCCTCTTTGATCGCCATGACTTCCGCCTGAAATACACTACAGTGACTAGGAAGGCTGAATGAGATTTTGCAATCTAGATCATGAGGGGAAACACCCCACCCTTCTGTTTTTGGAACCGTCTGTAAGGACGGACAAGCGTAGCCACTTTAGTTTTTACAAATAAACATCTGTCAATCGGACCAAATAAAACGACCATCTCACAACACGTGAAGGTAGCTAAGGGGTTGATCTACCTTAGAGTAAACATAAACTCTACTACCCTACCACCAATAGAGAACCCAAATAAGTCACTACAACTTGAATGTGACCAAAGACGTTAGGGCTCACCGCCCCTGTTTCGAAGCATGAATCATATACGAGAACCTTTCTTTGCTTAATGGCGCCGAATGCTGGACGATAAGCAGGAAGGCTGTTATCACTGAAAAAAAAAGTAGGCGTCGTATTGATGAATGGCGTTCATCAACATGATATTCATTGATATGACGTAATTTTCATAAATATGATGAACAAATTCATGAAAACTTTTTGACAATTGATGAACAGTTTTTCAATATGATGAAAATGAATTCATCAATTTTTTCAACAGGATTCTGAAGAGAATTTAGCGTATGTTTTTATGAACTACGTTCATTATTTCATCAAAACATTTCATCAATATGACGAAAACACTTATTTTGATGAATATAGTCATTTGTTCATCCATTTGATGATTTATTCGTCTTATTGATGAATGGAATCATCATATTCAAGTACGATTGCCAAGTTTTGAATTTTTATCATATTGATAACCACGTTCAACGTTTTGATGACGGCTTTTATTATATTGATGACAGCGTTCGTCAAAAAACAGACATTAATTTTTATTAAGGAGAACGTTGATGTAAACCTTCATAATATAGATGAACTAATTCGTTATATTGATGAAAAAAATTAAATTCACCGTTATATTCATCATATTGTTGAATGGAATCCTCATATTGATGAACTTTTTTCATCGGTTTCTTCAATGTGATGCACAGATTGTTAATATGATGTATGCTGTAGGTGTACAGACGCGATGTTGGTACAGCATTTATACTCACACACGCATGATGAATCTTTTAATGTATATATGCGTAGATAATTATATGTCATTGCTCATCAAGCGTAAAGTATCTACACAGGGTGGCATAGAAGAAAATTGTGAATGGTTTTACGATGAACGATGAATATCTTAAAATATTCGATATATGTGATTTAGAAATTTCATCACATAATTATTTGTTTATCTTTTAATTAATGTTCCCCCAAAAGTATTCATTTGCATTTAAAAAACAATGTATTGACAATTGCTTGCCGATGAACAAACTTTTTTATTTTTGCTTTTACTACGGGCGACTGCTTTTGCTAAGTTAACTGCAGTATATAAAATTTAAAACAATTAATGAAGTGTGAAAAATTCAATATTAGTTTAAAAATGAAATATAAAAAAGCTATAGTGTAACTTCGATTATTCACATTACATAAAATGTTATAAATTTTGCATAGATTGCTTTAATACATTAATATATTTTAAGTATTTATTATGTTATCAGTAGAATGAAACTTATATAATTAGAAAGGTACTGTGCTTATCACTTAATTGGAAGTATTTTGGTAGCAGTTATGTATTCAAATATAAATAATTTTAGGTTAGAACCTATATCTTCGATGGAGCCCTTAATTAAAGGTTTGCAATAAATGTATAACTTTAATTCAGTTGCATAGATATATCTGGGAGGTGTTGACCAACCGATTTCATTTCAATGACTTTACTATGTAAACGAACGTTTTTCGACATAAATTGTTTGCTCTAAATGTTCATAGCGACGTTTTAAAAGTTAAATCAGTAAGTAAGTAAGTAGTAAGACTATGTAATTTTCAAAGGGGCGTATTTTTCCGATTTTTCTTTTTCATTTGTAAAAAGTAAAACGTAAATATCGAAAAGTGTTGTACGTGTTTCAGTATACATACTTGTAAAAGGTAGGTTAAGCTACGTTTCCACCGAACACAAATCCCAAGATTAAGTACAAGAGGTTTAGAATTAATCCTGAATATTATTGTTTCCACCAAATAAAAGAAGATTAACTTCACGATTAACTCTGGCTCTGTCCATTCGAGAGAAGACGACATTTCTTGAGAGAGAAAGAGAGAGACATTTTTCCATTTTTGATGTCTATTCTTTCATTTCTGCCAAAAGCAGCTCTGTTGGCTTTGTACTTTTGACATCTCGAGCTGTGGAAAGTGTATTTGTTTTATCTCTAGTCTCCCTTTTTATGAGATTACTGTTGTATGATAAGTCCCGAGATTTATGCAGGATTTACGGAAATTTTTCTAAGTCTCGCAGTTATTCTCCGGTGGAAGCTTAGCAGTAGGATCGATTTTCGACTACTAGCGAGACTATCGCTAAATTAATATGTCATTGAAATAAAGCTACAATTATCATGAATTTTCTACAACGATTTTCGTTTGGTAAAAAAAAAGAGCTCGCTATATAATTATAACGTTGTGATTTCATTACACGCATAAATGTAAATAAATATTTACTTTTTAAAAATATTTTTAAAATCAATGTAATATTGTTATTTAACCAAACTTTTCTCGTACATTGTTCTCTCACGCCTTTCATTTCAAACACAAATGTATGCACCAGCACCCTGTGACTATATGCATATGGCAGGCAAATGGCCGTTCTCTGATTCTCATTGGGATCCATTATGAAAAAAAAAAAAAAAAAAAAATTGTCCCATGAGTGATAAAAGTAACTCAGAAATAAAATTAATTTTTATAAATCTTCAATATTTCTTGAGCGCGTGAGTTTTTGCCACTACACTTTATTGACTTTCGTGGTAAAACTGATTTTCGTTTGAATATTTTCCTTTCGGATGCGAAGAAATTCAATAGTTAAATTCACATAATATTACCATTACCATTTTCATGACATTATGCTCGTTTAAGTATTTTAGCATCCCCATGAAAGTGGGAAGGCTATATCTTTACGATTTATATTGGTGTCAGTATTTTTATTTCATGTTTTTATTTATGTGAATAATCTTACAACTACATGAAAACAAATTTGACAGCACAGAAAGTGTGCATCATATTGATGAACAAATTTGTCAATATGATGAATACATTCATCACATTATGAAATTAAAGGGGAATTTGGGTTCATCATATTGATGAATTTTTCATAATATTGATGAACAAAGTTGATGAATGATGAACAACATCATATTGACGAAATCGGTTTCATCATACTAATGAAAAAGTTCACTGGACTAAAATTGTTGATTTTTTCATCACATTGATGAACTTTTTCACTACTATGGTGTACCTTTTTTTTTCAGTGATAGGGTGCACGTGAAAACAAAAATTCGTCGACAATTGAAGCAAACTCAGCTAAAAGATGGGACAAAAATTCCCCAGCTATGTAAAGGAATTTTTGAGTCCCAGGTTCCAGTCGACAACCGAACCTCCGTTTGAAAGACGAAGCCATCGCAGATGCCAAAGTTATTGGTTCACATGTTTGTGAGTAGAGTTTCACGGATCGCAGAGAACGCAGGTCGAACTCGAACTCCTCGCAGCTCGATAAGTGAAATTGAGATAGAATTCACAGAACAAACGCCTTTGAAGCAACACCCCCATGAATTTATCTCCTCTTCCGATCGCATCCAAAATCCCACACACAATAACACTTCCCGCACACAGCCCTTAATACAAATTAATATGCGATAAATATCCTCGCATCACACTCAAGTACCCTATATCTCGTCATCACGTACACTGATTGTCAGTCATGAAATTCAAAACGATGCCACATCGTTCCCCTCTGCCTAAACATTAAGCTAATTCGAATCATAACACTCGAACGAACCCCTCTGCGTACCGCAGGACTTATCAAAATTAATGTTAATCTTTGTGGTAAACATTTCCGTATACTGTGCGCCGCCCCCGCAAAACTTCAATGACAATGTTGTGGGCAATCATAAAATTATTTTTACCACTTTGTTATCGCACGACCACCCCCTGGAGAGCACTTGGCTTGCAGCAGCAGAGCAGCACCACCCCAGCGAATGTTTCGACACGATAAGCTCCATAACACCAGCATAATAGTGTGCCCAAGTCATTTGGGGTGTGCTTGGCTGGTATGTGCCACCCTCTTCAGCCGCAGAGCGAAGTTTCTCCAGCCAGGGAGATTTTTCCGTTTATTGAATTTTAAGGATGTACGCACTCAGGATGCGGATGTCGAGCAAACAATGTAAATTGTTGCTGTAGCCAGGAGATTACTGTGGGTGGCATATGTTGCCATCAAATTTATTACGCCCAACGTTAAACATTTATCCAACAATGGGCTGGTGTTTTTTTTTTATAGGGCTGTTGGGAGAATTTTCCCTCAAATCAGAGCACAATTAGTTTCTTACAAATATTGGGTTACAAATTGACAAACCCATTGCGAATGGGGAAACTAATACACTACAAGCACTCGAGGTGGTAGTCCGCAACTGGGTGACATTTCTATTAAGAACCAATTGTGGGAATGTGACACCTGTGCACACGGCCTGGTGGCGATAATATGTTGCACTGCAACTGCAAATAGCATATCAACTTACTTGAGGAATGTTTTGTCATATATGCAATGCAACTGCTGCTGAGGTGTGAGAATTTGTATAGCAGCTAATTTCACGCGCTGGGAAGATTGGAAACCCGCATGTCTGTTCACACCTCATCGCTGGTTTGGAACAGTGCTTTGATATGTGATATCGTCTGTGGTATAAATAGGAACAAGTGCTGGTCTAGTGGGTACGGTGAGATCCCAATAGAAGCTTCGTTTTTGTTTTTCTGTGCTCCGTACGATTTGTCAGTAATTGCTGATGTAGCTGACTTGTAAATGCAGAAGTTGTGGCTAGTTTGGTTAAAGCCCGTTCTTTCCAGTTAAAACCTTTACCAAAAATATTAAATTGGTACTTCTGTAGTTACGGTTAGATTGAGTATGGGGTTGTGAGATCGTCACAAGAGATCAGGCACCGTAACTGGCCCATCGCCATCCCTGTAGCTTACTAAAGTAACAAATTTAGTAAGAAATAAAAAATAAATTGGTGTTCCAAAATTTCATTCCACCTTGTGAGGTCATGTTATCACTTTGCAAAAACGTAAATTTTACCCATAAGCCAGATTTGTAAACCATCTTTGTTATTTAATGAACTTTGTTTGATATATATTTAAAATCCAATAATGTCAACGTTTTTCAACAGCAGGCCCGAGTTATCTGTACATATAATAAAACTGCAGGCATTTTCTTTGTTACCTAATGGCGTGAAAACTACTGCACAGATTTCGATGAAACTTTTTTTGAAATGCTCCTTAAGATTCTGAGAAGGACATAAGCTATTCCTTTCATAGCCATACATATTTTTTGGAGCATTTTTGACCAAAAAATGTTTTTTTTTTTTTTTTTTTGACTTTACTGCCTTTTACTCGCCATTACTCAAACAATTCTTAATCAATGCAAACAAAACAAAATACTTACGACAATGTGTTTCTGAGGAATTGCGCAGGTCGCTGATGACGTGCGCTGATGGACGTATGGTGGTGTATATAGAAATTTAGTTCAAGGTTTTTGTTTTAATGATTGTTTTGATGTTACCTACGTTGATACCTAAAGTTATGATAAGCTCTGTCTTATGTATCATGCTGGTGTCTCTGCATGTAATTCCAGCTGGCTAGTTGGTAGCTTCTGCTGGCAAGTATGGCAAACACAAGGAACCATTCTAGTACGCATATTTAACTCCAAATTTAATAAGTTTCGGATCTCACTAGGATCTAAACTGTATATACCAGATTCAAAATGCATCTTGCTTTCTTGAAAACTTGTTGCCAGCAAATAAAAAAGAAAGCAAATATGATTGTGTTCACTTCGGAGACGTCAACCCGTGGTGTGTCAGAGTTCGAAAAGAAAACATGACAGCTTCTACGAAGTATAACGATTTAAATAACCTATCGCCAGTAGTCGATTAAAACCGTACTTTTTCGAGAAAAGCGACTTGGGAAACACCGAACGACTTACCTTAACGACTTAAAAGGGGATTGCTTAAAAAATTCAGCCGAAGAGACTGGCCGGACTTTCAATAAAAACGTTTAGAACTGTAATTTTATGACTGTTATTACAAAGGACCTCTTCGGTTTCAAAAAGAATGGTATATGTTGTCACTAGCCTTCTGATACGGTGGGCTTTGCTGTCGAAGGAGCTGCCCCAAACAGCATTTAGTAAAACGCCTAGACTAAGTAAGTCTCAGGAAAAACATCCTTAGTGATGAAATCGTTAATTCAGCATCCCTTGCGAATATACACCCAGAGAAGATCCTTGTCTTTCTGGCGGTCTCTGGAGTGAAAATATGGCTCTAAGAATTTACCAGGGAAGACACAATAGCCTCCTCTAAGAAGCCGCAGTGTCAGAGCTCATTGAAAGCTCTCCCGCCCTACAATCTAATCTAAGTACCTACTACAAGTCTTGTTTCTGTATTCTGTATTTCAAAGGTTCTAACAAATCAGTGCACTCAAATCAAATCAAGCTCAAGACTATGACGACGACATTTGTCCAAGCATGCGGTTCAAGCTTTTTAAGAGGTTTAACTACATATATCATCGGCTGACGAAATAAAACAGCTTCCATAAAACTGGACTTTAGCTTTAAGCTAACTTTAGAAGGAAAATGACTGCCACTTTAAGAGCTTCGGAAGAGAACTACCACTAACGGCAGATAAAAGCCCCACCAACTCGCCAAACTACAAAACTGCCGACTACTCAAGTTTTTCAATACTCAAAGTGCATGAAATTACAGTTCTGGTCCCTGGATGGTGCTTGTGCAACTATCTATTCCCTCGGATTACGACTGCATCCCAATGAGCTCATTACCTCCGCAGATTCATAAAGTCCAACAAACGGATTGTGGAAGTGCAAGACCATTTATCGGCGACAGCAGCAAAACCAATCCTACAGGTAGTTTCACAGTACCTCGCACCAAAACAAAAACTTGTCAACATCACCAGCACATTCCAGGCGTAGTCAAACGTCTTCCTCGCCAGAGCAAACCAACAGCGCGGCACTGCGATTGCAGCTCCTCGCGAGAGTCCTTTTTTTGCGTGGCCAACGATTTGGCCACCGATACCCATAGTGGCCTGATTTCCCCCCGGGGGCAAAGCAATATAATTAAAATGCCATCGAAATACAAATGAACGCCTGTCATAAATCCTCTTACGGGCAGCGACGTCCGTTGCCAGTCTGTTGGTCGATCCTCCTGTTGCACATCCGTGACATACCACATCGTTGACTGGGAATGAACAAACAAAAGGAGCGGCCGGCAGACTGCCGAGAAAACATGAAGAGCAAAACCAAATCCGGACCTCCCAAAAATGGATCACATGGAGACGGTTTCTATGCTGCTGCTGTTCCCTTTGCTGCTGTATACCTGTACACAGTGCATACGGAGCAGTCTGCCAAATAGAACTCTGGGGAAGATGTGTGAGATTCTCAAAGGGAATCCCAGTAATAGCCCCGACTGTCGACTGTCGACTGTCGACGACGACGCGACGACCCAAACTTTACATACATCACACACAGATGTTGGTTGCTCCTGCGCCTGCCGCCCGTGCGCGCTGACTTTCTATAGCGCGACTTCCATTGGTATGATTGATGGCATAGCTCGGCGAACAGGTTCACTCTCGTGGATAATCGGAGCAATGTTAAAACCCATAATAGAGCGACAGACACGCTCTGTGAGAAGATGTCTTCATTTGGTCCAGTGACTCTTGGGCGGCGACGCGGCGCTGGCGGAGGTCTTCTACCGCTTGGCGTTATTTATGTGCGGCTTGCAGGTAGGTAACTCAGTTGGATTAGGTGGGCTCCCGAATGGAGGATACGGCCAGCGATGCACCGGGCGGCAGTTTCACTGTGCGCGCTCCAAATATGAGATATTAATTTGCTTATATGCGTCGGCAGTGCGGCTTGGATGTGCCATGGGCGCCAGTGGCCAGTGTGTTTAGATGCGTCAGATGGAGAATTTCTGAATTTCGGGACCAAGCGTGCATATTGAGTTTGTGTTGGCAAATTTGCTAGCGAATTACTCATTCTTTGTTTGCGGACACCGCATTTGCGAGGGGGCGTGGAGAGGTGGAGGCCTTTAAGTTGTGCTATTAGTGTGCGGTCGACCTAATAGTAGGTCATTATCAGTTTTCGAAATTGGGCTAATTTTCGACCGTGGATCTGCAGTGAACTGGGTATAGGTGTTCATATGCCCGAGTTGTCCAATGAACTGCTATAGGTCTGAGATGGCTTTGAGATGGGAGCCAGCAGTGGGTATAGGCGTAGGAGGTTTTGTTTCAAATCAAATCTTGGGACGAGCCAATTTTGATTTCGGGGTATGAGCAAGCACGGGCTTCGTAAGAAAGCAGCCCTTTGTGGCTTGAAAGTTGTTTAAGGATGGAAGAATTTGCTTACACGAGTGGCGCCGCAGTCCGCGATAGATCTGAGCTCCAACAACATGCCTTCTCAATTAACGCGGTCTTTGGCGGGAACCCAGTTTGCTGACAACTTTGGCCTTAAGATCAACCTTTAGCTCTGCAGCTGGAAGATGTGCTGGAATACTTACGAAATATCTTGAGGCGTCCATACAGTAACGAGGGTACAGCTGGGTGGGTCCGCCGTAGCAAAGTTCGTTTGATTTAATTCCTTTATTCTTGATCTTGTCGGAACGTGGGAGTTTTTATGTCGGACCTGTAGCTCACTGTTAAAACCGGATCCGAGAAATTTATTTTTTTAAGGAGTTTTCTCGCACATATTCCTATCACCGTTTTAATCGCTCATATGGGGAGGCGTGAAAGAAATTTTTATCGGACAAGCCGTTCGGAAAAAATGTCAAATTATTTTTTTTCTTAATTGTCAGTTCGCAATAGAACTCTTTTGTTTTTCAGGAAAAGAAAAAAAAATTGAAAAAGTTAACAAGAAATTAGCCTAAGGGCTACATCTCCCTTAAATCAAACATTTTTTCGTTCTTCTTTAAATGAGTCAAAATAGGTAAGCTAAACCTAAAAAAAAAAAAAAAAAAAATGTTGAATAAATAAAAAAATGGATGCCGTCCGAATTTAACTAAACGACATATAGATCAGGAGAAGCATCTATTTTCATTTCCTATCAACTGATAATATAAAAAATTTTGTGGCTCTTCTCTAAAGAAAATGTGTCTAAAAATGAAAAGTTCAAAACTATTAGGACTTTTTTACATTTTGTAAGGTTTTTGTTTTTTTGTATTAGGGGGAAAATCGCGTCTTATAGCCAGTCTCCTGTGTATAGTAAGGGAAAGCATTAAGGACCTCGAAATGACTTACATTACTGCAAACTAAGTGAAAAACTTATCTGAAAAATTACCTTGGTTGGGGTTAAATAAATAGTTGGCGCAACAGGTCCGTAGGGACCCTAGGCCTAGCTTCTCATCACAACCATTCGTTTTGTGTGAGTTATTCATTTTTGGAACGAATGGCAGGGATCTACATTTGTATGCCTTTTCCAAACGGCTAATTGAGAAGCTCTTTCAAGACAGGTATGCTCTCGAATGTTTGTCAGACGTTGGCGAGAGGCGGCACAGTTTAAGAAACCCAAAGTTGGAATTTTGAAACCTCTTTTGGGATTGCTCAAGAATAATTTCTCAAAGTAAGCTGCATCATGTTGTAATACTCGAAGCGAGTCCACAGATCTATTTAAGACACGGTGCGAAAAATAGCTCCTTGCATTGAGAACTGCTACCAGGAGAGGTCTGACCTTTTTCTCTTCAAGGGAAAGTACAATAACTTGAGATACTCCCGACCTTACTAGCGGACTCCAAAGCAGGAAATTCACAAAGTATATGGTCAGATGTTTCCCCCTGAGTCAGCAGGAGTCTAGCAATCCGTATATTGGACTCGGTAAAGTACAAATACTCAGCAAGGTTATCGTCTTGCCAGTTCCAAATTTGTAAATTAATATAATTTAGGGGTAGCATGAAGTAGGGTTTAAAATAGATGAGCACATGAGACGCGCCTCTTCTCGCCAAAAAATCCACCTGGCGTAGATTGTAATGGACCTTCAAGTTTGAATAAGGAACATAGTAAAGTAAATTCATATCTGCTAAATTAAGAAATATCAGGGGTCGAACTACAGCATTCCCAAGTTTAATCCCAGATCTATAGATAAAGCACTAAGCGATGTAACATCGCGATTTGACAAGTCCTTAAGTCTTTTTCGTCAATAAATAAAATGCTTTAAAAATTTGAATTTGAAAAAACAGAAGGCTTCACTCAAGTAGCTGTGTTCGTCAAGATGTGAAGAGACAAGCCATTGACAGAAAATGCTTGGTGACAGCTCAAAAAGAAAACTCTCGAGGAAAGCCACATGAAACACTCAGAAAAAAACATTTTAATGCCCTCAATTTTCGTTGGCGATGAATTGAATCCAAATATCAACATTTTTGATTTGAGAATGATATTGGATATTGCTAATTATGATTTAAGAAAATAGTTATGGAGAGTATATTTTATTTTTTTATTTGTATTTATTTTCACAATTAAAAATTTAGCATAAAAACTTAAAAGTGAGATAGCTAAGTACATTCTGTTGTCAGATACTGATAAAAGGCGAATGTACGCATCCTAGTTATTATATTTTTCTAATGCTCGGGGTGACCCTTGCGTTGCGGAGCTCTGAAAAGTCGCAAGAGAAATGGCCTGAGAAAAAAGGTTATTTCTGAAGCTATTCTGCAAATTTGGAATTGTTGACTGATATTTAACAAGCATTGGACCACTCAAATAGGTAAGAGGCAACTGCGTTACATTTTAAAGGTTTTTAATTGGAAATAGCATCATTTGAAACATTTTTGAACCGCCAACTAAAAAAAGGCGAGGTAACTTAGTGGTTAGTGTGTTGGACTACTAAGCGAGGGGTCCGATGTTCGAATCCCGCAAAAACCCAAATTCCAACTTAGGATTTTTTCCACTGCGCTACCTCTGCGCGAACGTCTGACAAACATCCGAGAGTATAACTGTCTTCAAAGAGCTTTCTCAATCAGCCATTTGGAGTCGGCATAAAATTGTAGATCCCTTCCATTCGTTCCAAAAATGAAAAAAACTCACACAAAACGAATAGTTGTGAGGCTAGGCCTGGGGTCTCTCCGGACCTGTTGCGTCAACAACTTAAAAAAGGGCCAAAATAAAAACAAAAGTATAGAAGGAATTCGAAAAAAGTGCCAAATTGCAGATTTAGTCACACAATGGCCACGCTGATGCTGTTTCTGCTCCCAAAAATAATTGTGAACACAAGAACTTTTAGCTTACAATTTTTTAATAATCTCAAAATCTCAATCTCAAATCTTTTTTCTAAGTGAAGCAAGTCAATATAGCTTTGCTGATGAAATGAATTGGAAGACACTACGAGAATAAATTGCTTCAGAAAATTCGAAGAAGGGAACCAAATCAAGTCCAGATTCTTGTGCCTTAGCCACCCAGGTATTTTCAACTCGGTCCGGGGTGGACGACCGAGCAATCAGTTTGAAAATCTTCTACGATACTTCTGGATGTTTGAATGGACCTATAGCTCCCTGATCGGAAAGTCTCAATTTAGGAGCTTTCTTCTGTTGCTTTTCAAGACGAGATTGAGTATAAAACACCAGGATGTAGTCCGCGAAAAATTCTCCACTCGGCCCCTTTTGACAGGTATCTCCGATGGACATCAAACAATGTTTCCCATTTGATGAGTTTCGTCAACTACTGTGTTATCGCAGTGCGTGTTCGTTTAACGCCGTCAATAGACTACGTGATCGGCGCGATGTTTACATAAGTGAGACTATAGCTACTTGAACTTCTACGAAGCGTTTATCATCTAAGCCGCTTGATAATTATGACGACGACGACGACGACGACAAAAATATCTTTCACATCGAACACCGCTCGTGTCCAATCAAATGCTCAATATTTTCGCATGTGATTTATTTTGAAAAAAAAAGAAAAAAAATACACAGAATAGCACAATAAATATAGTCCCTAATGGCTGGCCGTGGCCATTCTCCTGCCGTCCGGTGCGCGGCAGTTTGCTTGATAATTACGTGAATCCGAGCGGTGGGGTAGTACCTACTACCACTCTTTTGTGCATAACTAATTATTCTATGTTGCGGTGGTTGCCTGTCTGCGCTTCAACTATCAAACTATCACCCAAAGCGATTTTATCTTTTCGATAGTGTTGCACTTGCACCGTCAAAGGTATAGACCGTCAGCGTCACTCAGGTGGGTTGCACATGTGCTATATAATCGTCAGGCTTCGCCTGGCGTCTTTGCTCTATGTTCGCATTTGATTGAGTTATTTTGCTATGGGGCGAACTATAAATGAGTTATTATGTGCTTTCTGTTTGCTTGCTGTTTTTATGGTATAGCAAATAGTTGATTTTGTTGTCATACACCCAGAGTGCAGTGGAAGATAGCAATTTTTAACACGAAGATGTGTATTACATGTGGAACTGTATGTGTAGAGTTGTTGTGAATTAAATTACCGAGTGGAGGTTAGGTATAAGTAGATGACCTCTGGAACACGTTTGGAATGGCTAATACCGCGTTTAGCATAATTAAAGGGTGACACGATATTTGCTCAAATTCAATCGATTGGTGTGCCATCTTTGAGTTTCTATACGTCAACCCTGAAGAAAGCCAAGGAGTCACATTATTCGTTCCGTAGATGATAGGACATTCGGCTGATAATGACAATAACAAGCGGACTCGTTAATGAAATTCTTATAAATAAAACTTTCTATGTCGTTCTATGTATGTCGTTTTCGATTATTGGACATTTCAGATATTGATCTGAGATTTCAGATTTCAGATACGAAATAAAACATTAAATCCGAATGTTACCGGATCTTCTGTGTATAGAGTTATTCGCAAAAACAAAACACGTTTTGTCACTTGCGCTGGAAATCCATTGCAATTTATTTCGCACATTCATACAAACCCATATAGAAATAATTGGAAAATGGAAACTAGAAAAGTCTCTCAATTATACGTGTTTGTGTTGTGTTGTTTTTAATTTTCTCCATTACGTAGCAAGAAAAAGATATTAATTTCGTACAAAATTTCAATCTCCAGATGTTATACCATGTTTCCACCAACGTGATTTAGCCGAAGTTATTTATAAATCACGAAACGCGTTTCCACCGAACTTTACGTGTTATAGTGTGATATTTACGTCAACTTTGCCTCTCAGTGATGGGACTTTTAGCACTTAAGTGGTATTTCTACCACTTTTTACACTTTCGGAAATTCTACCAACCTGAACTCGAAATCTACCAGCTTTTATTCATAGATATTCGCTAATAATATTTATTTTCCATCTTTGTAATAAATTGAAAATTGTACCTACTATACCTACTGCTACTCGCCTTACTTTTACCCATACACACTCTTACTTACTTACTTAGGTGGCGCTACAGTCCGGGGTGGACCTGGGCCTCAACCAATACGCCTCTCCAGTTAGCGCGATCTTTGGCTAACTGCCTCCAGTTGCGCACTCCAAGTTGGTTGAGGTCCCCTTCCACTTGCGCGCGCCACCTAAGGCGAGGTCTTCCTCTACTGCGTTGTCCCTCCGGGTTAGAATCGAAGACTCTCCGGGCCGGAGCGTTGGTGTCCATTCGCTCTACATGTCCCAGCCATCTTAGACGACTGATGCGTACTTTTCTGACTAGGTCGATGTCGCTGTACAGCTCGTAGAGTTCGCTGTTAAATCTTCTCCTCCAAAGCCCGTCAACGCAAACGGGACAAAAATCACTCGAAGAATTTTGTGTTCGAAACGACCAGGAAGATCTTCATCCGCCTTTGATAGCGCCCATGCTTCTGCACCATAAAGCAGGACTGGGATGATGAGGGTCTTATACAGAGTTTCCTTAGTATTTCTCGACAAGGCCTTACTTATCAGTTGCCGTCTTAGGCCAAAGAAACAGCGGTTGGCAAGTGTGATTCTTCGATTGATTTCTGATGTGATGTCGTTATCAGAGTTTATAGCGAAGCCGAGGTAGACAAAGTCCCTAACTACCTCAAAGTTATAGCTGTCTATCATGACGTTCTGTCCGATTCTTCGATGTTGTGTGTTCCTTCTTGTTGACAGCATACATATATTTTGTTTTACCCTCATTCACCACTAAACCCATTTTTGCCGCTTCTGTACTAATACTTGCAAACGCACCAGTGACAGCTCGCTGTGTTGTACCAACAATGTCAATGTCGTCAGCGTATGCAAGCAGTTGCACAGACTTATAGAAAATTGTGCCTCTGGTGTTGGCTTGTAAGTTTCGCACAATCTTCTCAAGAATGATGTTGAAGAAGTCACATGACAGCGCATCACCTTGTCTAAATCCTTTTTTGACATCAAAGGTCTCGGTGAGATTGTTTCCGACCTTTACGGAGCAGCGAGCGTTCTCCATCGTCATTCTGCACAATCTGACAAGTTTGGCAGGGATGCCAAAACTAGACATGGCTCTACACACTCAGCTATCAGTATTTTTCTCGAAGAATTGCATCAGCAAAAACTTCCAGTCCCGTATACACCATTTACTGCGCAATAATCTTCATTATTTGACTGTATTAGTGCGAGGGTTTTGCTAAGTTTTGATATTTTGTATTTAATGATGAGTTGAATCTAGGCCATTTTTTCTGTAGTTCTTTCAAAATTTTAATTCAAAATTTAAAAGCTGCCAAGGAACTTCTGGAGAACCCCCGAAAATATTGGTAAAATATGCTTCAAGATATAAATTCGCAGAAGGTTGCCATACGAAGTAATAATTAATTTTTTTGTTTTGAACAACAAATGTGATTTTAAAAAATAATTGAAATTAATAATTAGAAATGACTGATTTATATTTATTTTATTTCCGTTTTTGTTGTTATTATCACTATTTTTCATCGGTTTTTCTACCACTTTTCTACCACCGTTTCACTTTCCTCAAGTCCCATCGCTGACTTTTCGTTTGCTGAATGAAGTGCTGAACATAATAGAGCTATGTTCGCTTTTATTTTGTGTGGACAGATACGTAATTAAAATTTAAACACGTCTAAATCACGTAAATCTTAATCACAAAAATGTATGATAAATCACGTAATTTATGAGATGCTTTAGCTAGATCAAGTGGATTTAGCTAAATCACGTTTGTGGAAACATGGTATTAATCAATTGTGACATTACGATAACAAAATTGTGTCGCAAAATTCTGTCCGTCTGACTGCCTGTTCTTCAACAGGCCTACAGCCTAAACGGCTGCCCGGATTTCGTTCAAACTTCGGATTTGAGGGTTGTGGGCTTACAGTTCGGAAACGTTTTTTTTTTTTTTTTTCAAGGTAACCTCAATATTCATGGTACTTCCCCTATATAATGCTCGTACCAGTTTGATTTGTTCGAAAACGACTCTAACAACGATTTAAACCAAAATTGATATTTAAGCTTAAGTGGGTGAGGTTACCACGACTGCATACACAGTTTTGACTAAAAATTAGAACAACGGTAGGTATTTTTGAAATTCCGACATTAGTATCTCGATTATGATACGATTGTAACAAAAATTTATGTCTAAGGTAATATGGTAATTTCTAACTTAACGGCAAAGTCAGTATTTCTCTGTATTATCGTAAAATGGATTTTTGAAAAAAAGTATTTTTTTTTTTTTTTTTTTTTTAATTCAGTTCTTTAGTTTACCTGAAAACGGCAATAACAATTTTGACCAAAATACAAACATAGAGTAAAATTTATATTCTCAAAATTATTGCGTTCTTAATATTCAATTCGAATCACCCAGAACGGTAATTTTAAAAACTGCTCCTATCTCGAAAAACCCATTTTCGACTTCGATAAAACTTTAAAAACCAAGAACAATAACTTATACTCGGTTCTCAGCTCAATAGTTCAGCAATAGTATTTATCAAACTAAACAATGCAATATTTGGTACCGATTCCGAAATTCCGGAATTCGATATAGGATCCCATTTGCATGCACGTAATACGACACGTAGCCGAAAGAGAAAATGTAAAATTTGCAACATGGCGTTGTATTGTATTAATGATACCGCCACAAGTGCTTAGAAGTTCCTCAATCCGTGCGGACATACGTCACAATTAAAGATGTAAAATTGGCACAGATAGAAGCTTCCGTGCATACCCGTTTTGGAGAACTATCAAACTTAACAACAAAAGCGAGGAATCCGTGTAAATATCGTCGGCTTTCTTTCAAAAACTCGTATGTCGAAATGAAAAAATTTTTGAGGAGGCGCAAGAAACCGATTTAAAAAATTAAAAAAAGGAAACTGTGAAAGTAAGACGTACGAGGGACATACGAACTTTTAAATGGGAATTTGAAGATCGATAGACTTAGGAGGTTTTGAAACTGTATGATAGAGGCAAAAGGAATCATGATGGAGCTACGAGGTATTGATATTTAAATTCAGTGATTTTTGTTCCTCAGGATTCCATTAAATATCATTTTTTCATAAAATGGGGACTTACGAGATTTTGAACGAAAGCCGACGATATAGCAATTTCATGTTGTTCCACATTTCATTCTCCATAGTCCAGTCGAGATTCTCTGCAGCAAAATGGAACGTTTTGTTTCAGTAAGCGTTGAGTATGACGGGATGGCTTCAAAAGTTCAACTCGTTTATTTTAAGTGAAGGTCGTGTAGATAGGGACGTTCACTGAAAATTTGAACGTCCCTGATGAGGCATCCTTTCAGGAAAAGTTCAACAAACTTGTCGAACCCTGGCTTTTCGAAATTTTAGGTATTAAAAATGTAGTTGTGGTTAAGGGGTTAAGCTCAGACCTATAAGGCAGTTGACCGATAAGTGGTAGTTGTGCTTTAAGGCAAGTATAGATTAAGTGGGTATAATTCTAAAAGTTTTCCCGACAAATCAATGAAAGAGTAAATGCTTGGAAAGGCACGTATATTATACGGTATTTCACCACTGGAATCTGTGGGATATTGCTCGTCTTTTTACAATCGAAATAGATGACTAGGAGCATACATATTTAGCATGATCTTCATGTAGACATTTCGTGGTGGAAAATTTAGTAGAACCAACTATTTGCTGGGATTCTTAGAAGTTACTTGAACCACTTCCTGGGTCCCACAACTGCTTTCTGGCTTATTTAAACAATCAAAGGAACCAAATGTGTAAAGTTGGTCTTGGAACAAACATGGACTGACATAATAGCGAAACTTCAAGGTGGTTAGAAAGTTCATCTACATACCTCGAAGTAAACATCCGCGAATGACACTTAATGTAAGTAAAAATTTGGTGAAGAATAAACAGGGAAGTTGTAAAAAGAATTTCAAAACCATTGTCCATTGCCTATACGAAGCTGCACCGTCAATCTCTATTGTTCTACCTTTCTTTTGGTTGCCAATAGGAGAGTGGGTGGGTATTAATGATCACTGGCTGTGGAGCATTTCGAACCCTAAGATCACTAAGCCCCGACCATCATTATAGGCAATAGACTGTATTACAACCCATAACCAAAATCCGAGACATGCTTCCCTCAGATAAGAGGAATGTCTTCAACATCCACTACATGGTATATCCAACATTCACAGCTCATAAAGTCCCCAGCTTAAAACAATGCGTCTCTGGTCTATAGGCCCACCCACATCTAGATGACAAATGCGAAGCATGTTCGCCCGAAATTAGGCCCATAAAACTATTCCATCGACCTACCGCAGTCTGGGAAAAATTCATATGCTTCCGAGCGCGGCAGCTAATAGAGGCGTTTTGATGTAAATGCGACTTTAACAAATCATTATAAATGCAAATCGACATCCATTTCGGTTTGGATTTTCTATACGTCTCGTCTCGCAGAGATTAACAACGACACGTTTTTTTTTTTTTGTGTGTTCCTTTCTCTTCCGCTGCATACATGGGTGTATCGTGTATCATCGACCGACCTACACCGTCATCATATCGATTTAATTAACTTATCACAGGGTCTGCGTATAGTCGGCACGCGGACCTCGTGGATGTCTAAAATTCTTCTCTATACGGTTTTGTTGGGCAGAGAAATGACGGGTCCAACAACGATGCCAATCATTCGACCTAATTTCTTGGACCTTCGTCCGGTGCAGCAGCACAAATAAACCCATTGTATAAATGGGTATAGGCGCCACCAGTCGAATGGGAGAAATTTCTGCACCCAATTCGAATACCTTACGTTTTGAGGTATTTACGGACTTCCTCGGAATACAGTCGATTACATGTTACAATGTAGGAGTAGGGCAAATGCAGGGACAACAGTGTTCCAGCGGCGTGCAGTGAGCCGATTGTTCGATTGAGTTATTTAGAGTTTTTCACGATGAGATTGGAAGGGGCGCAAGCGCAGCGCAGCGGTTCGGATTGAAACGTTCAGCGTTGACAGGTTCCGATGAACCAATTTGTACGTGATGTGAGTGCGGTTAGTGGCTTAGCTGCATTGTAAACTGGCCGAGGACCACAAGATGTAGCAGGTGAGCTTGGTTTTTTTTTTTAATGAGTGCAAGTCGATGTATCACAGAGGATGGGCAAGGTTTTTACACAGATACTGCATTCAATTCATGGAACTAATTATTCAGTACATTCAAGTTTGGATATGGCAATGGTGTCAAAATGTTGGATGCCAAGGAAAGTAGTTCGAAGCTAAAACTGTATAAGCGAGGATCCGTTCGAAGCATTTGAAATCAGCTACTAAATCTGCAGACTTGACAAACGTTCACCCGGAAAGAAACCTGTTCCATGAAATAATTAAGACTGTACAACACGACTGGTTTGCTGTCTTCAGTCACTACTTCGAGAATAACCGCCTTGCCTGTCTTGCTTAAGCCAGTTTTTACTACGAACTGAACGTCTTGAAATATATAATAAAGCGGTACACTTTCTGTACATTATTACTGATAAACATAGATTAGAAATTGCGAAGTCAGTCACCCTTATGAAAAAATCATCGACAGTCAATTGAACAAGTCAACAATTTGTATTTATGCGGTAACGCACATCTATCGATGGTGCAGAATGTGCGTCTAAGAGCTCAAAGCCTGTTTTGTTCTCTATGGCAGTCAGATCATCTTTTGGCATATTTTCCTTATTTTATTCGTAAACTGTGCGCTAACAGAAAATAGGTAGATTCACTCTTTTTGAACTACTTCTCTCAAAAAGTTATTTTCTAGGCAAAGATATATTACTTCCTTATAAAGAAAAAAGCTAAAATTCGACCGAGGGCAAGTTGTTTTACTGTTTATTCAATGCAGAAGTACAAGCGCACATGTGCGCTAAGCAATTTATATGTGCGATTCCGCAAAATTTGTATGGAACTTGAAGTAAAGGCACTTTTTATCTTTTTATTGTTAAATTAAATTGCTTTGTATCGCACAGAAACTAAAAATGCTATAAACTATGCACAAATAGCATCTTCTTTTGCCAAGCACTAGGTTTAAAGCAAACCAAATGTTGCAGGGAAACAAAAAAATCCGGCTGAATACAAAAAGTACATCATTTACTAATCAAATGAGTTCAAAAGGAAAATTGAGTTAAGCAATCCAAATATTTGCTGTAAAGGAAAAAAAATTAAAATTCTGACAAGCACAAGTTGTTCTACTCTTTATTCATTGCAGAAGTACAAACGCACATGTGCGTTAAGCAATTTATATGTGCGATTCCGCAAAATTTTTGTGGAACTTGAAGTAAAGGCATTTTTCATCTTTTTATTGTTAAATTGAATTACTTTGTATCGCACAAAAACTTAAAATGCCATATACTATGCAAAAATAGCATCTTCTTTTGCCAAGAACTGGGTTTTAAGCAAAGAAGTCTTACTAGAAAACACAAAATTCGACTGTACACTGGAAATCCCAGCATTAAGTTGTCAACTGAGCTCAAACGCACATGTGCGTTTATCAATCCAAATGTGCGATATTGTGCTCAATACTTGAAAATTAATGCAATATGCTTTCTCAACTTTTTCTGGTTGTAAAATGCACTTGTGCGTTATATTTTACAGCGAGTAGGTCACTTAATGGGATTCCTAATATATTTTTATTTTTCGTTTACATATTTGTCGAATCACAAAAGCTTCTCAGGCACATATTTGTTTGCTTCGACCGGCGAGAATAAACAATAAAAATTGTGGTATCCTCATTTCGTGGGATTTGCATTGGGATGATGAACTGATGCCGATTTCTGAATGCTCGCTGTATTAACATACTCCTCCCGGTCAACTCATAGTCCTTCAATGGATTTTCTTCCTAAATTGGGGCAATATCCGTTTGCACATCGAGAACACCTTTTCACATTTTCCTACACTTCCACTCTCTTGGGCGCCCGAAGACGACACTTACCTAGGCATGGCCTCAAACACCCATATATTGACCGCCATTAACTTGCGCACAGTAGGTACCCGCCATAACATGTTCTTCATTCCAGTAACCCTTTGATACCAAAAAGTGCTGTTCCACTTAATGAGACTAGAACCTTCCGCACACCACCTTGAGTATGATCATGATCATTTTCAAGATTTCCCATAAAATACCCGACCAGGAACCATCGATAAAAAAAAAAACTACACCTATCTTATCTATCCAGTTGCAAACAAACAGTCGTAGTTTTCCTACTCTCTGTTGCACAACAATAGATATACACTCAATCTATAGATTGCATATGGTCCCCCAACAATAGACCTCTTTAAAAAGATATTCCTCCAATCATTCCACTAATTATCCAAAGCCCATCTCATAAATAGATAAAAAAAAAGAACACAACTTTTATTATGACTCAATTTTGGAGTCCCTTGCGTTCCAATCCAAATGTAGGTATCTACACATCTCTATATACCTGCCGATATCACGCTTATCCAAATTAAATGATCGTAAAATCCATTCTGTTGACTCTAATGAACACATCAAACCGTTTTATATCTCCTGCCCTCGCATCAAATCAAAAACAAAAATACGAACAGAAAAAAAAAAACAACAGAAATCCATTGACTGCCGCGCTGCGCCATGGCCCAGAGCGCAAGACCACCCCGGCGATCCAGTGTATACGCTATACGGTATCTCGTGAAGAATTGTGCTCTCTGATGATTTGTGTGGTATAGAGAAGACGACTGAACCTAGAGGCCAGACAATATTTTTGATCTCTCCGGATGGCCGAAGACAATATGCAAAAAGCGAAAACAAAATCCATCTGCGTATTTGGATTTGGATACATATCTGCCAAGTCAACCTTTTACCTTTCATATACTATATGGGCGACGAAGACGAAACAACGTCGGCGACGCGACGATCAACGATCGACGATCGACGACGTGTGTGTTCCTTTTGTTGAATAAATGAACGTTCACACTATGCCTCCAAAAATTTATTTGAAATCAATTCTTTATGGAACGCACGCGGGAAGCCTAAGTGATCGCCGGCCGTCGCGGATCAATCTGCAAAAGAGTACGTATTGGCAAAGTTAATTAATTTATTTATGTTGAGGTTAATTAGCCCGTAATAGTTCTGGCGGTGTGTGTCCATTGTGGGGAGAGTCCGATCATCGGGGTCGTGCCGGACCACCTGTGATCGTTTTAAGGGATTATCATAACTAAATATATGGTTACGATGCGGAAAACAAACAAACAAAACAACACACACTGTATGAGTGACGTTGAAGGACAGGACCATCAAGTGTGTGGCGCAGAGTTATCTCTCTCGCTGGTGTATATAGATTGTATAGGACCAGAAGTCTGCGGAGCGGTGGGCTTGTTTATGACCCAGTGACTGATTGTTTTCAATTTGGGTGCAGCGGACGTGTGTTTACACAAAGAATAATAATGGGTGGGAATGCGATCATCATGAGGTAATTTGGTGCGGGTCATGGACTTTTGATGAAATGAGTATAGAAAGAGGTGCTGTCTCTACGAATTCAATCGTACCATTAGATTTTTTTAGAAAGATTGGAAATGTAAAAGTGATATCATCACCGAAGTGCTTTGAATACAAAAAGTTAATTTAAATAGTTCAATATAGTTTGATGGCCGCACTAAGTCCTAAACGCACACATGTGTGCGCAACAGTTTTTTCAATTAATATCACTTTACTAGTCAGCTATACAAATTTATTAACGCACACTTATGTGCGCACATACAATTAATATATATATGTGTGTAGTAGAAAAATGAAGTTTTAAATGCTTTTGGATTTGGATTTAAGGTTCACGAATTTAATCTTTTCGAATATACCACCAAATTTCAACTAAATATTGAAGCTTTCAGCCACATTTCAACGGACTTTTTTGGATTTTTTTTTTTTTTGATGAGCGGAATAGACTACCATTTTATGTCGTTTCGGAACCGGAAAATTGTTTCTCAAAAATTGAACCCATAAGTTCGCAAGAGGTGGGGCAATGAAATCTTTGTACATAGGTACCCCTTAACATGATTGATCTTCGATGTTAGGCAAATTTTCAATCGCACACTAATAATTATTTACAATGAGGGGACGAAAATATATCGTACCGTGGAGTTTGCAAATTAAACAAAAGAAAAACCGTCAGGAACTATAATTAGCCTTACCGAATTCTCTAAAAAATCAATTAGCAGTTGAAAATTGGAATTTAAACTGTAACAATATTGCATTCACCAGGGACAGGGTTCACTGAACAGTTCAAATTGTGTCTACCTCTCATTATGATACGTAGTGAATTATTCGCACACATATTGTCGTTCAATTACTCTGCACAGGAAGGTAGCTAACTGGGTTAGAAGCTGTGCGCACATATCTCGTACACTTTTGACAGTAATCTTAAGACTTATATCTCTAATGCCTTATAAGTGAAAACGCACATGTGCGTTTACAAATCCAAAAGTGTAACTTCTTCTATTTAAAACTTTTAGGGAAAGCACTTTTGGAACAATCGCTTGTTCAGTTTTGTAAAGGTCTATTGCTTACGGGCCTAATAACGCACTTGTGCGTTCTCGATTTTTGGCTTTAAGGCAGTTTGCCAACGGCTAACGATGACTATCCTTCAGATTTTTTGAATGGTTCCTTTTCACAATACACACTTTTGTATTGAAATGACTTGGGTTCAGTGGCACAAGGTGTGCGCTTTGCTCAGCATACAGTTTCCGCACATTTTCATTGATTGTGATGGGAGTATAACTGGGATCGTGTTCCGTATCCGTAGTCAAAGGTACATTTTTTCAGTGATATTACTGAATTCGGTTGCAACATGTACGCAAAGCATTTTCACACACCATATAAAATCAAAATGTTATAGAAAGCAACGAAATAGAGTTTTTTCTGTTGCTCTATGCACCAAATGAATAAAAAACTGCCTACTACATTTTTCCCACAAATCAGATTAACACCTACATCACGGCGCACAATTGTGTGCGATTCGTGACTATACCGAATCGATGCATAGCTCCCGCAAATAACTTTCGCAAAACCCACCCATCCACATACCTTTGATATTGACACCCAATTGTCTGTTATTGTTTTATTCCAAACAAACCCCATGCATTCTTAAACGCATGGTCGGTGATCAAAGTGCCACGCCAACATCTATCGCAATATGACAGCTCCAACTGACAGCACATCAGGAAGACATACACTATGGTACACACATAGCGTTGCTTGTCCAAAGAAAACGCCTCAAACATTTCAATTCGCAAAGTCGAAAAGATCAAAATGTTGCCAATCCCCAACCGCCCCTGTCCCTACTATCGTGCAATTTATGTATCTAACCACTTCAATCGACAACTGCAATATTGTTACTCTAATCAAACGATCGATTGGTGGTGTACCCCGCGCGCTACTGCTGCAGCTGATCATCATCATCATAATCATCATCATCAGCGATTCAAATGTGCGCGCGCACGCCTGTCTGCGCGCTAAGCGATTCGTTTTGTTCGCTTTGACATACGCAAATTAGCTGGTGATATAAACGACATGCAAGTATCATATTAGTGAGTGACTCTGATCGCGGTCTCAGTTCGATGACTGGAATTCATTCAGCTAGCGCAGAGTGGGCGCGCGCAAGACCCCACCTCACGTAGTCATTTGCGCCCCGATGAAATATAAGTGATTGATCGTTACTCTTGTCAGTGGAATAAATCGCAAATAAGATAATTTCATTGCGTGTACTCGTATCTCTGTGTGGTTTATATCTGTGCGAACTTGTAAATGACAGATAGATCGGATCAGTGCTGCTGCATCTTCCAATACTTTTGCTGGATGGACGAACAAACGGACGGATGTATGACTAAATAGATAGATGTGTGTGTTGGCGGCTGAAAGTTTATTAACTGCCTGCGACTGAGTGTGCGCGGGGATATGTGCTTAATTGGGCCCCCCGCGTCGCATTTAAATGTGTGCGGTCCCGACTTTGACTTGCGCATACGAACGTTTTAGTTTTAGTAGATGCATGTACGAAGGGATTGGATGATTTTTTTTCCTTATTCCTATACGTATGCCTCTTTATTCTTAGTTCAGGTCTTGGGATGACTCTATTTGGGTGTGCTGGCACTGGGGGAAATATAATGGATGCCTGTGTGCTTGGTTAGCTCTTCGTGTGTATCCATCTACTGAAGAAGGAGATTGCCCCAGGGACTGATGTTAGGTATAATTGTGATCTACCCGGTGGAGAGAGATCGTAGCATGCTCTTATCAGTGCCGTGGGAAGAGTCTTTTCAACCGAGAAAAGCCGTGTTGACTGTAGGTCGTCGTTCAGTGGAGTGACGATAATTCTTTGGAACATTTTAATTATCTTTTCTAATGAAGCAGTTTGCAACATGGGCAGATGTGGAAGCGGTAGGAGCATTTCGATAATACCGTCCAAAATGGATTGCGATATTGTGGAATTTCTTAAAAGGGAAATACGAATTGAAGGGACGTACGTATTATGCAATGAAAGGTTGGTATATGGAACTCATGTGCGCATTCGATACTACGTATGATCTGCCCAATAAGATTAACATTTTAATAAATTGCAATATATATTCCAAGGGCACTTGCTTGGAGTGCGGAACTACCCAGTATTTGGATGCGCACACTATTGTTTACTCACAAACTCTTAAAGAACACAAAACAATAAAAATGTTGCAGGAAACGTGTACGTTAACTTTAGTCATTGGTTTGACTACAGCGCACACATTCTACTGCGGTTACTGACTCAATTCATTTCGCACACAGGTAACTATGTTTTATTAGTATTCAGTCAACCAGAATATTCCATAGGCTATTTTAAATAAAATTGTAGGTACATAGCTTATGGAAACGCATGTTTAAAGAAGTAAAGTTTTTTTTTTTCTTTAAACACACCATTCTTTATTAAAACAATTCTGCATTTCTGCATGGATTAGATAGTTTTTCATCCTCTTTCACCTATTTTACGGGTGAAAAAATGCAGGAATAATGAACCATACGATCATAAACACACAGAATGACTGAACGCACCAATTTTTTAAAGCGCACATTCTGTGTGCGCTACCAATTAATTCATAAAAATGCACTTGCCTTTTCGTCTTTGATCTTGTGAAAGTAGATCGCTTTAGTTTTCGTTGTTGAATTAAAAAAAAATGCTCGTATTGTTACGCACATTTTTTAGAGTGAACTTTTTTAATAGTTAAAGCTCCCCATCAAAGTGGGTATCTACCTGTAATTTCTAGCAGTTTCTGATAAGAAAAATAAATGGTTGAACAACTATTGGCTAACGTTTTTTGAGTGAAGCGCTATGTGCAATTGGCATTTTGTTTTCTCAATTTTGACGATATTTGGAGACAGAACAATGCGCGTTTGGCCCGAAATTATCGTTTATAAACCAGAAGCTGTTAAGATATAAATTGTATATTTTTATTTAAATGTATGTCTTAGAACTGGCGCCCAATGCGCCACCCCTTATTGTCCTTCCCTTTACTATGCCCCAGATGTAACAAAAGTGATGAAACCATTCATACTTCGATGTTACTTCATCTATGGAAAACGACTAAACGAGTCGAATTCATAACATAGAATACCACTTACGTCAAAACGAAAAACAGAATCTTCACTATTCCTTCGTAAACGAACACCGTCCATTTAAAAAAAAAAAATCGAAAGTCACAATCACAACCACAAGGGTCAGGTTGTGCAAATCCTTCAGCCGTTGGCAATATTGAATTTCTTAATTTTTTAAGCCGTCACTGAGATGCCACAAGAAACATCTTTATCGCTACCGCGTCCCTTCCTATACGCATCGGTGTCACCATGACCATTCGTCAACTTTCTACCGCCCGCCACAAGAACCCCAACCTGCGACATGACAAACTTCTTCGACTTTCGTACAATGTACGACGGCATATGATTTTGCAGAACAGCGGGACTGAAAGGTGCCACCCGATCTTTGCACCACCGCAAATCTCCAATTCGCACACTGAGCGTTGCTGATGGCTGCTGCAATACAATTCACCAAACTTCAATTCAATGTGACAGATAACATTCGCACTTAATCAGTGTATACCCTGACGCTGAACGACCGACGACCAACATGGGCATGGAAATGCATAAAACTAACCAACCACCAACAACGATTTAATAACACTTCAACGGGCCCGAAGTGTGCAAGCAATTTGCAACAATGTTGCAGTATAAGTCGCACGTTGCTTTGTAATATGATGTAAACCGACCACAAAAGCAAATAACTATACGCACGATCCAGCAACAGCACTCTGGGACGACTTGGACTATACGAGGCAGTATCGGATAACCGCACCCCGACGGATAAGATATGATGATGATGCCGATGGAGCGGTCTCAATAATTGAACGCACGGTTCGTACACGCAAGTATAGCGCGGTGAAACTAGCATTTTGTCAATCACTCTCGCTTCGCAGGGCTCTTCAATGCGACAGATCCAGAATGTGGATTGACTGAGTGTGAGGAGAGCATAGGTATATACGCGACCAGAAGCTATATCAACTATATCATCAATATCATATCACCGCGCTGTGCCGGCAGAGGAGAGTTGTTGTACTACTCCTTCAACCTTTCGAATGTTGGGTATTATGAGACGTTTGTGGTCAACTCATTGCAACCGCATTTTTATCGGGGGCAGCAGCGATACAAGTCTGAAGACACAAATCGAATCGAAGTCGCTCTTCTAAAGGATGCGCGAGGTTCAGCGGTAAGGCATTATACACAAGCATCCATATAGTTGAGTGAAGGAATTCCGATTGTGTTATCTATATGAAGATATCATTTACCTTGGCGACGCGCATTCAGAAAATACAACATCTCTCTGACAAATCGATATGACAGCTCGATGGTGATGATGATTTGACATTTTAGTTGACGTTTCCTCGCATTGCTGGTTGGAAAGTGCGCAGCTTTTGACGTTTGGGAATGAACATTGATTGAAACCGATCCGAATAGCTGTGGTTATGTTCTGCAACATTAGTCGCTGCTTGGTTTAAGGAAGCACAGTCTGACTGTGGTGATGATGAGGGATGCACCCTGTTAGTTGAAATTGAATTTAATGGATGGAGGCTGGTTTTAAGTAAAATGGGTGAGTACAGTGCTCTGCGCACATGGTGACTTACCCATGTGAGGTAACCACCTACTCTGCTGTGAAAAGTTTATTGAATAGGCTACGCAGTGAACGATTACTGAATTAGGTTAGCACCTATGCCTTAGAAAGGAAGAGGCCCAAAAGCGGCAGAACCTGTGCTAGTCGGCTTCAGAATGTATAATGAAAAGCTTAAAAGAACAGAAAGATTTACCAAAGTTTGGTGGGGATAAGAGTTCAACGTATAATACGATATTTCAGTCATAAGCAAGGAAAACAGAAACATAGAAAATGGCAACTCTGCTTATGAACTTTCAATGGAAAAGCTGTAGAACTTACAGCGTTCCAAACATACCGTGGATGTTAAGGCTCAGTAAGGGTAGAATATATGATAATTAGCTTGCAGAAACACCCAAACACACTTATTTCCTTAAGCGCACATTTCGTGTACGCTACCAATTTATTCACAAAAACGCACTAATGCTCTTGAATTTGCTAATGATAAGGAAGCCGGATTAAATTTCTTTTGTAAAGCAATAAATATGATTGTATTTGTTACGCACATTTATTTTAGGAAGCTTAAAATTAGTTGTGCCAATAATTCTCTTAATATCTAAAATAAGAACTCATTAAAAGATTAGTTTTCGGCTCGGCAATGCACGACGGCCGGTAATCGGACTTAGACTAACTCGTTCTTGATTGTCTATGCACACGAGACAAACAAATTGATAAGAGGTTGATGGTTGCTTAGTCTCTTTGCTCTCACCCACGCTCTACTTCTGGTGTATACTTACGCTCACAGTCAGCATAATTATTTTTTATAGCAAGAAGCTACACGGCATACCCTGAATCTTTCCAATGCACATGGGAAACTGCACGAGGAACGTTGCGAACATTCTGAACAACTCCAGATGGTGCGGTTCAGCCTAGAAGAGATCCGGGTAGCGTGCTAAATGTGATCAGCTTAGCAAAGCCTACCGAGAACCGTATATCGCATACTATATCTCCGAACAAATCTGGTGAAATACAGAAAAAAACACTTGATGTTTGAGAAACAAGAGGATATTGAGACTATGCTCATGAATCTGCAGTTGTACACAACTTAACAATATCTTCTAATGCCCTTTTTTTTGTAAAATCTCGGTGAAACACTTTATACGATAATAGACCTACAGAAATATCCAAGCGCACTCATTTTCTTAAGCGCACATTTGGTGTGCGCTACCACATCGGAGCCTTTTTTCTTGATAAACTTACAGAACTGGTAACCACAGGCCCAAATCACTTCCGTAACTTTATTTCTTGCACCTGAGTTATATCACAGGGTGGCATCAAAGAAACATCGTCTGCGGTTTATAGACAGTCACACACACACTGCCTACTTACTTAACCGATTCGGAATCCATCACGATGGCAAATTACATGGCTATTCCTGATAGTGAATACTGCAGTCTCTCATTCCCGACCGATGACACAACTCATAGTACGGCTCAAAATTTAGAGTTAGAAGTCGCAGAATTGGTTTGCTCAATGAAAACTTACAATTGCTAAATGAATTTAGTGGCAGATACGTACTTGGTGAGTGTGCAAAAATCATTTACATCAACACTGTGCGCTTTTCACATCAAACAACGATCCATTCAAATGTGGCGAGAGCTACCAATTTATCCCACCACCAGTCCCCAGCTTTTGACCAATTGAAGCCCGCTCTTATGTAGCCACACAAGCCCGACAAAATTGAATCTCAGTAGGTGCTGGTACCTTCGTCCGATTCCATTTGACTCCATTTGAGAAAGTGGCTTGGAATTTTCGCCACCTCTTCATCAAGTGTCATTCAAACTTACACAAACTTGACACAGAATGAAGACTCAATCGCGCAAAAGAAACCCGCAAAACGAAAGAAACAAAAATCAAACACAAAAAACGCGAAGATTACATTTTGAGCCCGAACTCGAACATCTTGTGATGACATAGGAAACGACTAAGCACTGGCATGCGACATGAGTCACAATGCGGTCGGCATTTTTCGCTTAAAAAAAAAAATGAAGAGAACAAAAAAAAAAAAACAAGTTTCTCCAACACACACTCACCCCCCTCCATATGGGGCTGTTTCCCCGCCGAAAGGCAAAATGTTGTTGATGAGTTCATTAGTGAACTAATTAAGGTTAAAATTAAACAAACAGAATCCAACAAAATTAAGGAAGAAGCCGCGCCGCCGTCGATGAATTTCGCAGAGGCGCACATAAAAACCAGACGCTAATGCCTTTATGGGGCTATCACGCGTACCTCATCAAAGCGCATATTAGAGACGAGGAGGAAATCTGCATCGGGCTCTCTAATATATGCACGCAATAAGCAGAGATACTTTGATTGATTCAAAGCGAGCCATTTACAACCTCAAAACGCGCGCCGAATGGATGGGAAAACGACGAAATGGAAAAGTATCTAAGAGTCACACAGGGAAGAATCTTTTATCTCACAGTCTTCGGGGAGTTTAAGTATTTTTTTTTTTTTTTTTTGTTATTAATAAAGACCACACATTCTCACAGCGGACCACCCAACGCGAATTTTCAAGGCGAGAGCGAGAGAGCGCCCGCTAAGATACAGATTTTTGCCGTAGACACTCGGGGTTCAGTGTTTTTTTTTTTTTTTGTCTGCCTCCCATTGCCAGTGTGACATTTGGTAGTGGATCCTCATTCTCAGACCCATCCAGAGGGCTACGAGTACATAAAGAGGGCACACATTTGTCTTAGGGCCGAATGACATTTGCCTAACATGACATTATCATAATGACCGTTTAATTAATCGATCCTGGTGATCGTGTAAAAGTCGCTGGTCTGGTCAGCGAACAGAAGATAGCCTCCACCGCAACGCAATGCAAGCCGTTGCTGGTCCTCGATTTTTCAGCTGCTGCTGCTTCAGATGATGATGATGATGATGATGATCGTGGTGATGTGGATGTTGATGATCGGACACACAGAATCTCCAATTAGCCTTGTCCTAGTTGATGACTTAATTAAGCCATCGTGGCGCCTATATCCGTACGTATGAGAATGCGCGGAGGCTGCTTTTTGTTGTTGTGTGTAATCGTATACCCATGTCCAGTTCGCTTTTGGTCGTCATTGTGTATTGTTGTCGTCGTGGAATCGAGGAGAAAGGTTTCAAATTCGTGGACCAAGGGAAACTGCATGAATCTTCATCAATAAAAAAAAAGAGCACAGTAAATGTTAAAACTGACAGCACAACATATCTGAGGCGAAATCACTTTGGCGTACTTCCTTCCTAATGACAATGTGATGCGGCGGCCTACAACTACAACGTTCCGATGATTTATGAGTTTTGGAAGTTCAGCATAGCGTGAGGGTGGCATTGGCATCTGTACATCATGCAGATATGTGCGCGGTGGAGTTTTTAATGCGCTTTTCTGCGAGTTAGCGAAGCGATTCGATGCGATGCGGGTGGCGAATCGTTTTCTGCGGATGGATTGGAGAGAAAACTGTCAGTTTGTTTGTTCTGGGCATCACACTTGTGGTTGGAATTTTATGACAGACACACTTCGTGTTGGTTATGGTGTGAATGGAAGTAGGGACCGGTTTTTAGAACTTCCTTCTGGTAAATTTTTTACGAGATTTTGATGTCCACGAAGTCTGATATTGGGGCGGTATATTTAGGTCGGCGGGTCAACACGTTGACTCAATTTAAATGTTCTTATTGGCTTTACAAAAAATAAACCTTCCACAAACCCTACTTTCTTAAATATAATCTTAGAATGGGAACGGTATCTGTGCTTCTGGATGATACCATGTGCGTTTGCACAATAGCATGTGCGTTTGCACAATAGCATGTGCGTTTAAAAGGTATCATGTGCGTTAGGTATATGTTGTTTAATTACTCTCAAACAATTACAAATAAAACGTTAACACGTGATGCGTGCTTGAGCAAACTCATGTGCGCTTAAGCTATTTCATGTGCGTTTGGAAGATATCGCTTAATTACTTGCAAACACTTAAAAATAACAACTTAAAACGTGATGCATGCCTAAGCAAACTCATGTGCGCTTAAGCTGTTTCACATGCGTTTGGAAGATACCATATACTTTTGTACAAGATCATGTGCGTTTGCAAGATATCTTGTGCGTAGGGACTGTATCTTGTGCCTCCAGATGATATTATATAGGTTTAAAATATGGATATCATTTCCGCTTGTGGGATGTCATGAGCAATTAGAACGGTAAGATATTCGTTTTGGAAGATATCGTTCGAAAAGTCACAAAAAGTACATTTACAACCTCATAATATGAAGAGTTTCTGCGAAAGTACATGTGCGTTTGGATAAAATGATCTCAAAAATACTTATTGAACCAATAGAAGCTAAAAAAAAAACCTCAGGAGCTGATGATGATAAGATTTGCAAGTGCGCCGAGTTTGATGAAGAAGTATTCCCCTGGATACAGATTTTTACAAGTTAAAGGAGGTGAGCGGGTGCACATGATTTGAAGAAAAGTCTCCTCTACATTCTCCTCCATGCTGTGCGTTTTGAATATATCATGTGCGTTTAGACAAGAGAATGAGCGTAATATTTGCATTTTAAACATATCATGTGCCTTTGAAAATAAAACGTGCGTTTAGATAACGTAATGAGCGCATCATTTACGTTTACAACATCTTATGTGCGTTTAAAAATAGCATATAGTTTAGACAATATAATGAGCATATTATTTGCATTAACAACATATCATGTGCGTTTGGAAAATGGCTTGTGCGTTTGGTAAATATCATATGGAATATGCTCAACAAATACAAATTTAACCGTACGATGTGATATGTACTTGAGAAAGTTAATGTGCGCTTAGCCAATATAGTGTGCGTTTGGAAGATATGTACAGAAAGGAGCTGGTAATAATTGTTCGTGATGGCTACTGGTATATATTGCAGATAAACACCTTCTTTCACGTATAAAAAAAAAACAATTTCACCATTAACGAACATAAGGGCGATCAGTGATAATCCGAACAAAGGCGGAGAGAATATACATATTATTATCCGTCAGTACATTTTTTCCAAAAAGAGTCCGAATTCGAAGCGCGAAGCAACCAACCAACATATTTTCCAATGGCTTCATTTTGAACTAACTTTGTACGTACACCAGTGCCCCCCGAATGCGGATCATCCTATTGTTAACCATCCTAGCTCTTGTTTGGATTTTATGGCCACCGGTATATACCATCTACTCCTGCTCGCACCCATTTTGCATGCAACCACCCGCACCATACGTAATCTTCGGTACCGCCCACAAATTATATCACTCCATCACCCAGTTGCATGATTCCGTATACTTACACAAGTTGAGTGTTACAATTTTTCTGGCTGATTCCATTCTTCTTCGTAATCTGAGATTTTCAAACGCAGTTCCGCGGTGATTGGCATTTTCCGGTTGAAGACCATCGGTGACTCCGATAAAATGAGTACGCTTCCCTCAAAGTTTTTTTTTTTTTTTTTTTTCAATTTTCCAGACTGCGGCATGGACACATTGCGCCTTGCTATGCACTGGAGTCTCTATCATCTGCAGCCATCTATGTACGTTCCACTTCCACGCCAAAACACACATATGGAGCTCAGAGCGCGTATAAACCGAGAGTGATGTTTCTTGTCATTTTTTGATCCACACATTGAGAGGGAAGAACACCCAAAGAACCCGCGAGGGTCGGATGGACGGACGGACAGGCGGCTGCGCTAACATCATGTTCCACGAGCAGCCGCAGTAGTGGTAATGAGGCAACAAAAAAAAATCCGACCACTGCCACTGGGGGCAAATATACACAACAACGACAACAACAAAATCAACTTCGACCGACAAGATACGACTGCGACAAACAACTTCTTTAGATGCGGGAACCAAATGTTAATGAGTTAATTAGTGGAGAAGGGTAACAAAAAAAAAATAACAAAAACGCTGAGGTTGGTCTTCCGAACGCGCGCGTAGATGCAATGAATTTTCTTCCCTATACTCGAAGGCAGTGTGTGTTTGTTTTGTTTTCCTTAGCCAAAGACAATGTTTGTCGGTAGTCAGTTGATAGATGGTACATGTAAAGATGTGTAATGTCGTCAGAGTTTACTTTAGTGGCAAATTCACGATTTGGCAAGATACTTTGGGTGTTGTTCGTCAAGGGCCTTTCAGTTTAAATTAAGTGTCACGAGGGTACAAGTCTATCAGCTATTACCGTTGGAATTTGATGTAATGCATCAAGAGTGACATTTTTATGGGGGAAGGGAAGTGGAATCCAGTTGAAGTCTAGAGATTAAGATGCATTGCTATTGCATATATATACGTGCGTAGTAATAATGAAACGCACACGAATGTGCGCAACGAATCTGTACTCCAACAAGGCATTTTAATAATGAATTGATTGTTTTTTGACTCAGGACATTGAAAAAGATTTTGTTTCTGTATCGCACACTACCTGTGCCCAAACAAATATACGCCTTTATGCAGTCTGAGAATGGGCCTAGAGGTGCCAAAATACCATAACTAAAATAGTCACAACAAATGGTGATTTTTAAGCGTTGTATTTTTGTATTACTCTTTATGAAACGTGCATTAAAGCAGCGCACACATGTGTGCGTATACTTTAAGCACATAACTACATGCATATCACTGGTCACTGCATAAATGAAAAGTTTGAATTCTGAATTTATGTGTTAGTGCCTTAATTAAGAAAACTGAAATACGTTTTATTATTTATTGCGCACAACATAAGAGCCGCTTGTGCGCTTATACCCTTACATATCTGTATTATTTTTTTTACGGACAGAGGTTTCAAGGCATAGAACTGATGCATGTCGGTAAGTTAGTAAATAGAAAAACACGCATTTTTGTGTGCGCAAAACTAGAAACCATACGAAGGACTTTATAAATTACGCACATCTTCGAAAAAAAAAAACCTTTGCAATTTAAGGCAAAAAATGTAAGTACAAGTCATTTAATTTTTAAATCGCACTACATATGTGCGGAATGTGTGCCCATGTCTTTACATATCTGTTTTTATACCATTTAATTTTTTATAGCACACTTCATATGTACAGAATTTGTGTTTATATTTCAAAAAGCCTTTACACCATTTAATTTTTTATAGCGCACTACATATGTGCGGAATGTATGCTCGTATGTATGCCTTTATACACTATATTCTTGTAAATAGACCGAATGCCGTTCAGATTTTGCAAGACGCTATAATAAATGTGTATATGGCCAGTACGTGAGTTAAGAAAAACCCTGCTCATGTGCGCTCAGAAAAAAAAGTCTGCTAATGGATGTGGAAATGTGCGTAGAGGCGTTTTACAAAACTAAAAATTCATTAATATGATTTACATCGATTGCGCATAGCAACCGATTGGAGGTAAAAATTCAAACAAATTCAAACATTCAAAAAAAATCTTTGTAAGGCAAAAAGAGAACACATTTCAAAGGGATGCTAAGCAATGTAGATCAATTCGTACACTGCTCAGCACGAAGAGAGCAAAATGGTGTAAACAGTGTAAAAGATGTCGGTAAAAGGGACACATAGACTGAACCTATGCAAAGACTCTTTGTGTTTCGGGAGTTAAAATTACAGGCCAAAGAGCTCTGCACACTTGTCTGGCGGTGCTTCAAAAGATCCTAAATAGCGGCATTTCATTAGGACTCGCTCGCGAAAATGACGAGAATAAACAGACTCTGGTAGGAGATTGTTTTGAACTGTTCAATTTTGACAGTTAATTCTCTCTCACTCCTTTTGGTAAGACATTTTTGCCTGGATCCCTGGCAGGAACCTGCATCACTTCTAATGGGCCGCGACCGAGATGTGGACAACAATAATGCATTCTGCTGTTTCTTACAAAGTTTTATCGGTCCTTTCTTTTTTTTATTTCAAATGTATTACGTAACAATAACGTTTCTTTCAGTAGAAGACAAAATGTCCAACTCATTTTGACAGTTAAATTAACTGTACCAAACAGTACCAAAAATCAGGACATCGAATACTGACCTGATCTCTTGAAGATATTTATGTTTAGTTTTCACTTTTTCACAAATGAAGAAATTCCGAAACTGACGTGACGTTTTATTTGTTACCTCAATATCACTTTTTTATGAATGGTCTCTCTCTCTCTCTCTCTCTTTCTATCACTTTCTATGACTGCAATGTGATTCATTAGTTGGGGCAACTATTATGTAAACAAATCGAATCATTACGCCTTGCGTTGAGCATGTGCTTCAAAGAAATTTTCCATTAGTGCTGATGAAATGTTTGTGAAAAGTTAATTGGTTCATATTGGCCAGGCTAGGTCTGCATTTCACAAATGTATAGACGACTGGTGGAAAAACACTTCCTGTGTGGTGTGCGTTTGAATTTTAATTTGACAGACTGTATATATAGAGAGTAATCGATGCATAAGACATTTTTGTCTTCAGAATTAATAAGGACCAACATCAAACAGGAAAATAAAAATGCACTTTCCTGATCAGTCACCACAAAGTTACAGACCATTATAGCCCGAATCACTTTAGCCCTCATTAGGTTTGTAAACAATTTACTCGTGCGTAAGCAGATCTAAAGATATCATTACATCAACAAGACAAATATTACACATTCAGACGATTAGTTTAAACAATTAATCACGCGACTTACAAATCCATTAAGTTCGCAGCTATGTGTTAATTGTAGGTAGAGATCATCTAAGTCTGTCAATTACCTGAAAAGAAAAACAATACAGAAATTAGTAACTTGCGCTGTAAACCAAATATGTGTTAAGCAAATTAGGTAGGTATATTTCACACGATCTTGGTAATTAAGAAATAGTTTGACAGCCTAATGGTAGGTCCCATCAACCGTTTTATAACTCGATCTGTTTCTTTTGCAGGATCCATTACCATTCCTTAAGATTGGCAAACTATAATTAATCTAAAATTTTATTTTAAAGCGCTGTGCTGTGTAACTATTTTTAGCAAAACTGGGCGGCTGTCAAGTATAATAAGGGCTTCCAAAAATGGACAGACAAACAAACGGCATGTAAATTTATTTAGCTTTTGAATTGGAATTGATGATATGAGCCTGTGAAGATTTGTAATAAATGTTCGAAAGAAAAGTTGTAAGTCCTGGATCACAATTTTAGAAACGCCCTTCAAGAACCTACCTAATAGACAAAGTTATACTCCTTATCAGCTTTCGTATGTGGCGTCGAAGAATCATTGTCGACTTTGTGATAACAATGAGAAAGTGATAACAGATGGTCCTAGAACCTAGAGTTTCTAGCAACTATATGCAATATCGGTTTCGGTACACATCCAACCGCAAGAAATTTCATGCTACAAATGGACTTACTCGAAATAGACTACACAGTTTAGAAAGACCACACCTAAGGCTAATTGCACACACACCGATTTTGGACAGCCGATTTTATACCGGTCGTCCAAATTCCAATAGTGAACCACATGTGGGAACGGGACCTGGCACACACACCGACCGCTGATCGGTGTCGGCAAAATGCCGGTGAGCAGCCGTCCACTGTCACTGTATCGCCGGCAGTATCGGGAATAAGTGGCGTACGTGATTAAATGTACGCTTGCACACGCACCGATTTTTTGCTGACCATTCCATTCGATTGCTCTCGCTTCATTCAGTGTGTGAAAAGCGTGTCACAGATTGTTAGACCGGTAAAAATCTCGTGAGTGTGCCAGCACCCTGCTACCGGTAAAATGTCGGCCGATTTTATACTGGCCGTCCAAAATCGGTGTGTGTGCAATTTGCCTAAGCCGGACGGCGTTCTTAATTGAAAGAACTGCAAACTGGCCGATGAGGCATCTTGGTTAATGCCAAGAAGTCTATCAGTTTTGCAGAGGAAGCTTGACGTAGGTAATGAGCTTGGCTTTGGCGAGGTTATTCGGAATAAAGTCTTCACGCTTAAAAATTCAGCTCTCCGAAATTCATTTTTTTTTTTCAGTTCTGCTTTTCAAATTTAATGCAATAAAATTCTGCTTATTCTGTTTTTTTCCAACTAACAGAGTTAAAAAAAAAAAATTTAAAAACTGTATTAATTTAACTTTATTTGTATAAAATTTAAATTAAAAAAATTAAAGAAACAATAAAAATTAGATTAAATGTTGAAAATAGAAAATTCAAAAAAATGGGAAATTTAATTAAACAAAATTCAGAATTAAGAGAAGAGAACTTCAAAATTTAAAGAAAACAAATTTGAAAAAAGTTAGAGTGAAAAATGAAATATAAAATGTGCCCTACATCAGCATTTCCCAAATGGTGGTCCACGGAACCGAGGCGTTCCGTGTAAGGTCCAAAGGCGTTCCGTAGAAAAAAACATAATCGTCGCACCGAAATTCTTCATCAAACAAATTCATACATCTAGTCATCAGTATTTTTTGTTGCACAAGAAACGTTTTATAAAACTTAAAATAATTATTTTTCTTTACATCATTTATTCTTCATTTTCTTGTCAAACACGAAAATATTCAAACCGCATTCAAGGAACGATGTTTTCTGTTAATATCAATATGGGGGGCTGTAGGAAATAAGGCCCCAATGAAATAAGGGCCCAAAAGAGAAAATGAAATAAGGCCCCAAATTTGGGGTATTATTTCATAATGAAATAACACCCCAATTTCAACTATGAAATAAGGCCCCACTGCGATGAAATAAGGCCCCAAAACAAAATGAAATAAGGTCCCAATTTGGGGTTTATTTCATAATGAAGTTAAAAATAATGAAAACTACTTTTTAGTTAATATTGTTGATATTGGATAAACTAATTAAGATTAAAGAAACTTTTCATATACTTAACCTCGGGGTTACAGGGGGGCAGCATGCCCCCCCATACGCATTCCATATCGGAAGGGTAACAATTAGTAATTAAAAAAATAATTTTGGGGACTTATTTAATTTCTTCTTTTGGGGTCTTATTTCATAATGCAATAAGACCCCAATTTTCATTAGGAAATAATGCCCCAAAAAAGGAAATAACACTCCAAATTGTATTAATAATCGTTGTTGTTGTTGTTGTTTCGTGAAAAATTTTTTGGGGCCTTATTTCATTTTCTTTTTGGGGCCTTATTTCGCAGAGCCAATATGGGGGTCCGCAAAAAAAAATTTGGATCATTTAGGGTTCCGTGAACGAAAAAAGTACGAACCTTTGCCATACTAATATAAAATGCGCGCGCTTTTTAACATTTTCCAAACTAATTTTTATTGTTTGTAGAATTTTGAAAAGCAGAATTTTGTAAAAAAAAATGTAACCCCAACCCCAAAAATTTATAGAAGTCACATTTTTGTAAATTCAATCTCAGACACACCACTCGAAACAAGAATTTATTTTCATTCGTGAGCACTGCCTTTGTGGTATAGAAATATAAAGGGTATCACAAAGTGAGTGAGTGGAATTTGGGAAGAGCCCTTATTTAAGTGCTAGAGGTAGTGTATCAATTACGCTATCGTATACAAATAATTAACTTCGCTTTATCGTAAGTACTCATGAACTAAGCTTAAGGCTGAAGCAACGCAGTGAGCGATTATATCGATTGAGCGACCAGTGATTGGCTGACGTCAAACGCTAAATGGAACACACTACGTTTACGGAAGGTGTTTTCGTCAAATAACTGTACTCAGTTTCTTAATCAACTTGAGATTCTGACGTTGCATGTCCCAAGACCAGAACTTCGACAGCCATAAGTCTATTTTTCTAAACTGGTTTGTCTAATGCCACATGGAATACCAGTTTCCTAGGTGGAATTCTGACTTGGCATCCTAACCTAGCTAATAGACAAGATAAAATAAGCCTCAGAAGGCTTTATGATGATGAGTGATTGGGAATTTTTTGAAGAAGAAATTCTTAGATCGGTTGAACTCCCACTACGGTGGAGCGGGGCCAGTTGCATGACCCAAGACCAGAACTTCGACAGCCATAAGTCTATTTATCTGAATTGATTTGTCTAATACCACATGGAATACCAGGTTCCTAGGTGGAACCCTGGGTCGGCTTTCTGTAAGGCGCAACATTCAAACGTTTGCATATGCCAAAGTTTGCGCTTACAGAATCTGACCCCTGATTTAAATAGACTTTGTAAAGGTACCAGAAATATTTCAATACAAGTTTATATAGGTATTGGAACCTTCACAAAACGAATCAAAAGGACAAACCGGAAGTCGGAAAGCACGTGCTATAGAGAAAGGTTCAAGAGAGGCACCTTCTTCGGTTTGAACAATGCCCACGAGCTGTACCTCGATATCAGCAAAGTGAAAATCAGTCTTCTTAAATAGTAGAGCGAAGGGGAGCTATTGCTTTAACGAAATGACTCCTCGTTTTGATCCCGAAGCGCCATCTGAGAAAGGCATCACCTTAAGTGATGCGGACAAATGCAAGTGCACCTCAAACAATTTGCAAAAATCGTCTTTCGGTACAAAGCTACAGAGCGCGGTGAAAATTAAAGACAGAGACAAAGGCCCAAGGGCCCTTTCTTCAAAGTGTAGCAACTTTTTGACAAATTTTTCTAATAAATTCTGCAATAGCTTCCAAAGCCAGGTTCCAGGTTCGATCATCGAAAAAACACTTTACGTCTTAAGGCTTTTTTCCACTGTGCCACCTCTCGCGAAAGAGCTTCTCAATTAGTCGTCTGGACTAGAAATACAATTTTAGATCCCAAAAATGTAAAACTCACACAGAATGAATGGTTGTGAGAAGCTAGACCTAGGTCCCTAAGGACCTGTTGCGCCAACTATTTATTTATCTTCCAAATCATCAATCTCCATCGATTCGTCCGCACGGTACAGTGACTTAGCACATCTCCCCCTAACAATCTTCCTATCCTAAATCACTGGATCTTGATCAGCTGGTAGAAAACCGCGAAAATACTCCACCAACAACTGCATAGTTTGGCTGGGCATCAATGCGCATGCATTGGATTAACATGTTGAAAACATAAGCTCAATGTGACGCAGGTCAATTGCGCGAGTTACATTACGCGTTTTTTTTATTTTACCCGCATGATCTGTATAGATCATTGATTTCGACTGTTTACAACAATAGTACGAGATCCAACTGTTGTTGTATGCCATGGAGCATAATAAAAAAAATGCCTATTATATCAGCAGTGCAAGCACGTAAGCATTTTTGGAGAACACCTCTTGAGCTTGAACTCACACCTTGATCACACCCCAAGGCCACGCTGTGTGGACACAGCACAAAATATTACAAGTAAGGAGTCAAATCGATCTACGATATCCTCCTCACTGTCGTGGCTTTCCTTTGGTTGTGCCTAGCACCTCAATAACCGCACCACAAAAATCAGCAAATACAATGTAACGAATTTTCATACAGAAGCTATCCCCTCATCTATATATATACAAGCGCTGACCGCAAAACCCCCCCGTTTATGCTCAATAACAGTTTGTTTACAATTTACCTGATCTGCTGCTGTCAGAGTCCGCATCAGCCATCTGTTGTAGGCAAAGTTCAACCGCAGTCTCGTCAACTTTTCGTAGTTCTTCCTGTCATAAGGCTACACCCGGACATCGTATAGAGATGACCACTTAATGCGTCAGAAGCAAAACAAAGAGCAAAGAGCAAGAACTCGGCCAAAGGGGGGAGGCACCTACTGTTACAAATCTAAAATGCAAATCCACCTCGCTCATAACAAAGGAAATTGACTGTTCAATTAAATTTTTGTACCAAAAACAAGAGCAAACCAAAAAAATTACACACGCCAGTGCAGAGAATTCTCAAAACATCTGTTCGCCGGACGGGACACGGCAACAATCATATTTATTAAATATTTTGATTCGATTGCCCAGATTTTTGTGCAACCGCTCGCATAAACAAAGGTACTTTGCGCCCTTCATCAATCATGGACAGCTCCCCGGGAATTTCGACCATTTGAATATAAGCAAATTCCCTCCCCAGATACGAGAGCGCGCTGTCCAGTCCATGTCCTTGTTGATGTCACTGGGTGGATAGTATAGCCTGGCAATTGCATGACGGTTGTGCGTTCTCCGTTTTGACGCAAGATTTATGCATCTTGGGGGATTATTATTTTATTGCGATCAATTTTTTCAGATTGCAGTGCAGCCGAGTGGGGCTGTCGCAGTCCCAGTATGAGGTAGTTTAATTGAGTTTGCGTGTGTGCGACGGATGGACATTTGAGATGGTTGCGCAGATGGTTGAAGGCCGAGTCGTATTACTGGGCCGGCTCCATCAAGTGACCATCTTGCTGATGATGATGATGGATCAACTACATGACAATTTATTGCATGACATTTGTTTGCATTCCTTCGATTGAAGTTGACCTCATGATCGGTTTCAATGAGTTTTGTGGTTGTCTTTTGCAACCCTTTTTGCGGATTCGGAAATATTTGCGGTTGACTTTGTTTGGGATGTGTACCTACCTGGGTATGGCTATACGGTTGGAAATGAGTTTTTCGGATATTAGTTGGGGTCAGCTATGTTTGTACCGTGGGAATATATGTGTAAGTAGTTTGTTTAAGAAGACCGAACGCAAATTGACAGGACAGGTGGATGTGAGGGAAGTTATTCTTTCACCTACATTTATGCCGATGGAGGTTGATGGTTCCTTCTATTCGGTGCTAGGGATGTTGGCACACTATCAAACGGATTTGATTTTCGAATTGGCCACACTTTTCCAGCGTCAACCAAATTGACAGCTGACAGCTGCGAATTTTGGTTGGTCATTTAGTAAACTTATAGTGACCCCTTCAGCATGATTTTCCTTCTCAGACTTACGTATTACCTAACTTGAACTTGTTGAAATGATGATAACAGAAGAACGCCTGAAATACCCAGTTAGGTAACTCGGCTCAAGTATTTAAGCTTTGGCTCAATGCTCCGAGCCAAAGAGAAATGGCTCGCATTTGTCTCAAAACTTAAAAAGAATCGTAATCAAGAAATGAGAATTTACTCGACTGAACTCCATCACAAAACAAGAGATTCGCCAAGTAAATGCACCCTTAACTTTTGGATTAATTTTTTTAAAAATTTAACACATTTACCTAATGTGGCTCAAACTTGTGTGGAATGGCTCGGAAAATGGCTCCGAACAATGCTGGGAGATAATGATCTTTGTGGCGACTAACAATCAAGTCTGGTCTCCGAATATTTTAACCTGGTTTATGCCCTGTATGAGTTGGCCGATTGCGACGAAATAAAACCATAAATGTTGCTCACTTAAGGCCTCTACTTATTTCTGGGAAATATATGCGGATACGGTGAGTAGTTGTAACGTGAAGCGGTAACAAATCCACATACGAATAGACAAACAATTGTATTATTTACAAAGAAGGGTGCTTTGGCTATTTCCGAGCGGTGTTTTGACAAATCTGGCAAGGGGTTGGTACGCAATTTGATATTTTCCACGCATTTGCAGAAATTTGGCTTCACCTATACGACATCCTGGATACACCTCTTATTAGACAGATCGTTGTTTACTGTCTTAAAGCGGATAAAAAGTAAGTCGGGGCCGATAAAATTCATCTACTTAACCGTCTTCTTCATACAACTTCTCAGTTCATCCGTATTGACGGCACATTCAAGGTCAGTTTCCAATTTTTTCCATAGGTACATAAATGGTTCACACAAAGGAATAACTGAGAGAAGCTTGGGTTTCAAGGTTCACAATTTTGTTTTTAAATTCAAACAAATAGTTGGCGCAACAGGCACGTCGTTCTATTCTGTCCACTACCATAAATGAATAAATGACCGATGATGAAATAATTTTTTGGGTTATTAAAAATACTGTGAAACAAATCGATTGATTGATTCCCCAGAACTTTATTTGACAGTGAAAATTAAATTTTCTAATATCTCTAGACTATTTTCTATCACAAAGCTATAGTTATTGTTGGCGCAACAAGTCCGGAGGGACCGTAGGCCTATAGCTTCTCACAAACATTCGTTTTGTGTGAGTTTTTCATTTTTGGAACGAATGGATGGGATCTACAATTTCATGCCGACTCCAACACACTAACCATTAAGCCACTGCGCCTACGCCTATTGCTATCACAAAGCAAGTCTTAAAAAAGCTAATCCCACTTTCACTAGAAAAAAGTTATAGAATATTTACCTTGTAATAGTTCCTTAAATAGTTTTTTTTCGGATTTAAACAACATCATCTCTAAATTTCATAAATACAAATTTCATCAAAGTTGACAAAAAGTTGGATTTGGAAAAAATAGACAAATCTGGGGGTTTTTCAGTTATATCCGGGTGGGAAATAGTTTGGCACTCTTGCAGCACTGGTTGGCAGCCATCAAGAAACGGCAAACATTTCCTCTCACAAGGCGATCTTGTTGCCCAGTTGAGGATTGTGGTTAAGGTTTGTCGAAGGAAGCACTTAACAGCAAGCCTATGGTTCTAGGAAACTCTTGAGGATGTTTCTCCTAACAAACACGATTTGTTGTCGGAGGTTGTTACTATCCGATGGAGTACTCAGACACAACTACTGGTCCATTGTACTGCCAAACAGACACCTTACATTTATGTAGATACTTAGTTTTCCCGTCTTTCGAAGAAAGATGAGAAGGAGCTTCAGTGATGAAGAGCTTAGATGTTCGGCACTCACCACTTCAGCCCCAAAGATCCGCCACCTGATGCGAGCAAAGGCAGGAAAGCTACGGAGGAAGTGCTCCGCTGTATCGTCATCCTCTCCACAGGCAGGAAAGATGGTGGAGACGCTCAAGCCCAAAACATTTAAGTGTTTGGCAAAAGCTTGGTGGCCCGAAAGGACGCCCACAATCAGTCTACAGTCGCTTCTTCTGAGAGACAGAAGGAAGGCCGCCGACCTTTTGCAGATGTCCGGACGCAGTCGTTTGGTCTGTCCACACCCAGCACAGCCACGCCACCGACACTCGTGCTCGCGAGAAACCGCCCCTGTAGGCAGACCCAACGCAGGTTCAGGTCCTAAGAATTCTTCCTCTGAGCCCAGCCTGGCAAGCTCATTAGCTATCTCATTTCCATGGACACCAGTGTGACCTAGGACCCACACAAGATACACTGTATTTAGCCTTCCGACCAAGTTCAGAGAAAGCTTGAGTGCGAGCACTAATTTAGACGAGGTAAGAGGGTTTAGCAGCGCTTTTAATGCGCTTGGCTGTCGCTACAAACGCATGTACTCCTAGCCATCCACCTGTTTGTCACAATATAGCGCATAGACAAACGCATGGTTTCCTAAGGGGTAGTGAAGTCTAATGTTCTCGCTTTCCACGAAGACTCAAGAACCAGACCCCTGTCCGGCTCTGGAGCCATCCGTAAAAATACGATGGCATTCTTTCCCTGGCTCAGACTCTGGCCTAAGCCATTCCGTTGACTGAGGAAAGTTGACGAGGTAGTTTTGTCGCATTAGGATTTCTGGAGTCATTGCGTCAGAGGGCATATCCATAAGACCGGGGTCAAAGGATAATTCTCGCACAAGTTCTTCAAAACTCCAATGCGCGTGGTACCAAAAGCCACCTCTCTTTAACCGAGAGATGGTTTTCAGCGTACACCCCATGATAAAAATATCAAGGGGGGGGGAGGTTCATCATAGCGTCTAGAGCGGAGCCCGGTGTGCTTGGGAAGGCCCCTGTGCAGCCGAGACAAACCGTTCTTTGAAGTCTGGCAAAAGAGGCAGTAACACGTTTCCGTGAAAGCCTGTTCCACCATACAACCGACGCGTATGAGAGGAGTCGCCTTACCATTGCCGTATAGATCCAAGGGAACCTTTTAGGAGATAAGCCCCATGTTTTGCCAAAAGCGCCTTTACACTGCCAGAAAGTTGACAGCACTTTATCGGTTTTCGATTCGACATGCTTGGACCAAAGAAGCTTTCTATCGAGGATTACTCCCAGATATTTGACTTCATCGAAGATCGGAATAGTGAAACCTTTTAACACAAGCTGAGTCAGACCGGTGACCTTCCTCCTTCTCGTGAAGAGAACAACAGTCGTTTTAAGAGCATTCACTGAAAGCCCACTCTAGGTCAGAACCAACAGACATCCGCGTATGCAACAAACCCGATTACTAAGACACAAACTACTGGAATTGTACTACCCATGGGGACAATATGAGCTAAGTCTGTTTGTTTTTACAACTTACCCCTTAAAAGTTGTGCAGCCCATTAGAAAAATTTATCAAGAGCCTGGAGACTAGTCAGAGCATTTGGAGTAGACAAACAGGCATCTTGGGGAAAAACACTAAGTTATTGAGGCCAGTGCAAAGTCAACCTTAGTAGGAAAGTGGAAAACCGATTAGACTAAACTTTTTCTATCCCCATATGGCACAAAAGATCTTGTAAGGTCGAAGTGCCTTTCCATTGCTAAAGCGACTCGGAAGTCTTAAAAAAAAAGTGGTATAGCCAAAGATCTTCCACTTATACGAGATGAGAGGTCTTACCATTCATACGAATTTTTTTGCCATTTTTGAAGACGAAAAAAACACGCACGAACACTCTGTATTTGAAGACGATATTCATAATGACTTATTTTGAGGAAGACGGGTTTAAAAGTAGCAGGGGTATGTTGTGACGCATTGTCGCGAGCAAGAGAAAAATGTTGGTCTTCTAAGTCTTAAGTTTTGTATTCATCGTCAGTTGGAGCCGTACTGTGTGAGCTCCGGAAAATTGGATGAATAACTTTAAGTTTAAGTAACTTTTTGTTGTTTGTATTTTAGGTATTATTTTCACACCCAAGAAATACAGTGCTGATCGTTTTTTGTATAGCGTTTATCTTTTGGTGAATTTTGTGTAGGTGAGATTTTTGCAGATTACGGTTTTTATTTTATAGTTTTCTGTAAATTTCATGGCGGGGCTAGTTGTAACATGGAGTGCAGAATGCATCATATGACCCAGGGGATGCAAGGTCTTACTCAAAAGCAGATGCCAAAAAGAAAACGGTTTCGCGAAGAGTAAGAAATTCAGTCATTTTTACCGATACTCCAGAGAAACGAGCATTTCTTGAGGAACAAAATAAAAGAATAAAAAGGTTGCCAATACCAAATAAAAAAGTAGGCGCAGTAGCTCAGTGGTTAGTGTGTTGGACTGCTATGCGAGGGGTCGAGGTTCGAATCCCGCAAAAACCCAAATTCCGACTTAGGGTTTTTTTCACTGCGCCACCTCTCGCGAACGTCTGACAAACATCCGAGAGTATAAATGTCTTGAAAGAGCTTCTCAATTAGCCGTTTGGAGTCGGCATAAAATTGTAGATCCCTTCCATTCGTTCCAAAAATGAAAACTCACACAAAACGAATGGTTGTGAGAAGCTAGGCCTAGGGTCCCTACGGGCCTGTTGCGCCAACTAATTATTAATTATTAATACCAAATAAAAAAGCTAGTGAAAAAAATTAGTTTTCTCATGAAGTGAATTGTGTTTTTATTCTTTTGATGAAGTTTTTGTGATAAATTTTCTTACAAACAGAGGACAAAAGTTGCATTTTTAAAATATACGAACGCCTATCCCTACGGGTTTATAACAACCCCTCTTTTCTTAAAAGAAAGCGATATCTTGACAGCTTCTGAGGTCAATTTTGTAGCTTAGATAAATTTTTTTAAATATATTTGGCTCACTCATTTGCAAAATCGTAAGTCTCCCCTACACAAAAACATATAATTGTTCTCTATTTTAAAAGTTGTGTATTATTTATTATGGAATTCGATAAATTTGTTAAGCAATAAAGTAAATATTAAGAAAACCAAAATTCGATGAACAAAATGATAATGCTTACGTGCCCTGAACGAGCAAATAATTAATCTAGTACTCAAAAATGTGTTCTATAAGTTACCTTTTTTATTAATAGTTTACCAACCTGTTGTTCAAATGAAATAAAGAATTGAATAACTAGAAATTGTGTTGAAATTTATTTCCTTTTCTATTGTTCAATTTTTGGAATTGTAAAATATGTTCTAAAATGTAGTAGAGCTGTTGTAAGGAAATAACAAAAAAAAAACGCTCTCAAACAATTCACACAAATACCAACTTTCCCTTATTAAAAAATGAATGCAAAATAATAAAACAAATTGAAGAAATTATTTTTTCTTAAAACTGTGCGGGAAACAATTATCAATTTTCCCGTAGACACTCGTGGATCAAACTAGATTAATGATTTTTTTTTTCTTGTGTGGGCAAAAGTGACAGTGCTTATGTTATAATCAGTCAGCATCTTCATTCTTAATTAACTGCTATTTCTTGTTCTCAATTATGTTACAGTACAATGTAAAACAGGGTAATAAAGAAAAATCATTATTCAAATGCAAATCCCAATCGTTACTTGAATCTCACCAACTGACTTACTGCCGTCATTAGCAAAACGGAGGTCAGTGAGTTGTGGTGTTGTGTGTATTTACAACTCTGAGGTGGTACCTACCAGTATAGTCATTACTGGTTAAATCGCATGCAGCGCAAACGTGACTACACAACTCGCTGGAAATAATAATATTTGTTTGGCGAGTTTATTTCACAAACTAATGTCTATATCCGCTCTCTATGCCCAACTCCACAGACAAAAGAACACACACACACACAACAAACCACAGTTGACCGATTCGTTATCTCGGCACAAATCGTTGCACTTTATCCGATTCGCGTTAATTTCGCTCTAGTGTTTTGCATATCCAATCAGTCACTGGGACCTTTTGTCAACCAGATTATACGGTCCACCATCAGCGCACCAGTACCCAGCAGGCTCAGCGCTTACGAAAGCGTTTAAACTCACGTCAGATTACCGAAATAACTTCATTCATCAATTTGATGTCGGACGTGTTCAGTTGGAGGTGAGAAAACGTGCAAAGTGTTTTGATGGCTTTCACGAAAATTACTCCCGAACGAATTTTGACACACACAGCATGCATGGGACGCAAATCAAACGTATGAATGAAATTTGTGAGATTGCACGTAAAGTGACTCTGAGTATGTATAGATAGTTTTCTGTGAAATTGCATTTGAGTGTTGAATGAACTATACTTCTCAGTATGTGAAGCATAGCGAACGATTGGAACGATTGTGTGCTGGAGAAGAAGGAAATCATAGCCACTAACGGTTTTGCTTGGATGGGGTTCGATGTACTTTAGTCCCAGACACCGCAGGGCTTAACTGAAACTTTGACAATTTTGTGCAGCATTGCAGGAGGAAAAAAATATAAATTTCCCTTTGAGTAAAGTATCTCTGTCTTGACTCTTAGGTGTTGAAATTCAAAAAGGTGCAGGAGGACCTGTAATGGCGATCAGACGCAGCCTTGTCACCCACTTTGGATTTCAAATTCTTTTGACAGCCTTCCCTCTACGTAGAACGTGACGAATCATATGTTACCTTCATAATAGCTAGGCATAAGTAAACCGGGTATAAAAAGCTCAAAATAAACTCACTATTCACACTGCTGAATGTCCTTTTAAAAGCAGTGAAGAACTGGTGAAGAGGTGACTTATATCCGATTTTTTATTTTTCATAAAAATCCCCAATGCATTAGTTTCGTTTGCACTGAACAGCGCTGCCAGACGGTCAACAAATTTCGCCCCAGATAATTCTGAAAACACACCAGATTTGGCTATCTTTTCCGAAAAAAATCACAGCTTTTTGTCATTATTGAAAGTAGGAATTTTGAATTTGAAATGCCCGCTGTCATGCTTGAGACAAAAAAAAAAAGTTGCTCTTTAGGCGTTTGAGTTTGACAGCATACTCACTTGCACGCCACCACTGTCGTATATTTTTTGGAAGTGTTATATTAAAGAAACCTTTCCGTTACTTGGAAATCTATTTTTCCAAAATTTCATCGCAATCGGTGGAGCGGTTTGTGTGCCTATCAGTAACAAACACACATTCATTTAAAAATGTAGGTTACTGATGTTTTGGACAAAGTTGACTTTCGTTGAAATGATTGCAGCACCTTTTCAATACTAGTTTAGTTTAGTTTTAAGTTTAATTGACTATTTTATTTCATGTTTCCAATTCAATACAAAAATGTAGTTTTTTTGTTTTACTTAGTCTATATACGGTTTGGCCTTAGGCCGTCTACCAGATTGACATTCAAATGAAAAGAATTAAATAATAGTATTTCATATTTGAATATAAAATAAAACTGTGTTGTATTTGTACTTAATATAAGAGCTATTTATATATCCTTTTTTTAAAACATTTCTTTAACTATGCAATTTCTGTAACGCAGTGCGTTAATTGTGAAATTGTAGAGCAAGTTCCAATCTCTACCACCATTCAATATATGGATTGCTTCTTCTAAACTAAGTGTCGGAGCTCCGAAAATTTGTGTGCGGATTTCTTGAAGTATCGGACATATTGCGATGAAGTGTAATACATCCTCCCGCTCCTTGAGATTACAAAGATCGCATAGAATTGGTAGCTCTGGGCGGTGTGGAATAAAATTTAGTTTTAGAAGTTCACCTCTTACTTTGAAGATAGTGCTTATCTTGTCTACCGAATAACTGTTCAAAAAATATGTTTTGTCCTTAAGGTAATAGTTAAGCTTGCTATAGTAAGCTCTGTGTGTGGATGACTGGGCTTCTTTTGAAAATTCATCATAAATTCTTTGTCCAATTTCCGTCAGTAACTTTTTTGCTTTGTGCCTTATAGAATCCTGTGACTCATTCGGCATAAAAGTGAGGTTATAGTCACATTTCAATCCTAGCGATTCCCACTCTTGAACACATTTGACTTTGTAACTTAGCATTTGTGCAAGCACCAACCTTGGAACTCTTTCCTGACTCATCCCAACGACCTTTACAATATAATCTAGATGCAGCTTGAGGGTATCCATGAACAGGGGTGCTACTCCAGTCTCCAAGTGTAACATATAGTTGGGGGAACTACTTGGAATTTTAAAAAGTCTCCTAAGGAAATATCGGATAAACTTTTCCACAGCTTCAAACGAGCAATAACCCCAAACTTGTGCTGCTTAAAGCAAAATTGAAGACGCTGTAGCACGGAATATTTTCTGTTTTGTTGTATGTGAAATGTGGTTATTATTAATGCAATTTCCCCAGACTGCACAAATCGCACGTTTAGCTTCTCCTAGCTTAGTACTTAGATGCTTGCTCATGTTTAAGCTCGGCGTAACCAGCACTCCAAGATATTTGTACTGTTTGACTATCTCAATCTGATCGCCTTGGAATTTCCATTTTTCCGCTCGAGCGTACCGCCCTCCACCATCTCTGAAAATCATCATCTTTGACTTCTCTAGGTTGACAGTCAAATTCCAGGTTTTGCAGTAGGTGTCCAATCTGTTTACCATTAACTGCATCGTTTCTATTTTGTCAGCTAGAAAGACGATGTCATCTGCAAACATCAGTGCTGGGATTTTGGTACCACTGAGCTCTATTCCACCCATAACGTGTTCGGTTATATCATTTATATACAATATAAATAGTAAGGTGCTAAGAACGCAGCCTTGTTTAACACCCATGGAAACTTCAAAATCCTCTGATAACCGGCGACCAATACTATAACACTAACTTAGATTTAGCAAAGAAAAAGAAACAGTTCAAAGGCAGGTCAATTGTTTTCTTAAAAGGACTTTTATAGTCGGAGCAATATGGATTCAGGAAACAACGCACTTGAACTGGGTGACGCAGAAAAGCACTTTGATAATTTAAAACGTTTGTGGAAGTGTTGGCTTCCTTATGTTTTTTTACTTGATTGAGACCTATTTGAATAATGACAAGTTAAAGGCAATTAAGTCAGAAAAAATACATGTTGGTTAAAACCGCGAACAAAATGTAGGCGTGGCATAGAATGACATAGCCCCTAATAAGATTCTGAGAGTCTTAAGAAACTTTTTGTTAAAAAAAAATGTTCATCGAAATCTGTCAAGCAGTTTTTACGCAACAGACATAGAACCCCCTACCAATGTTCCCAGATCGTGGTGAATTCCCCTTTTTGTGGGGGATTTCAATACAAAATGTGAATAAAGGGGAAGAGGAAGGAATCTAGAAAAATAAATGAAATGTATTAAATGTGAATACAACTCTAATAATCGCATTTAAATGGAACCAGGGTCAGGGAACTATTTCAGTTTTTGTTTGGAACTTGGGTGAACAATTTGTAAGAAGCAGTCAGTTTGTTCAATATTTTGATCGTTGGGAATCCATGGGGAAAAAGGAGAATTTTAAGGTCTGTGATGGGGAATTTCATTTACTGCACCTGGCAACACTGCTCCCTACAGTTTTATTTTTTGTGTATATTCATATTCAAAGGTAAAACAAACGCTGAAAGTGACAATTTTATAGCGACAGTGTCATAGTCCATATAGTAAAATTCGAAGTTCGACCCAAAAAGCTAGGTTTAAGTCAAAACTTACTTACGACTCGATTTAATTCGGGTTGAAGTTTATATCCGGATTTAAGTGAGTTCAAACCCAAGTCCATAATATTCAGTCAACTAACCCGAATATAAAGTCCTTTGTTAAGCTTGACAGCGTTTGCGTTTGATCCAATTGATCGAATTGATCGAAAATTTTCATACAAAATTTAATATTGTGACCTACAAAATATTCAGTGCCAAGGCTAAAAATGATTATTACCTATACTAAGGTCCTGCCTGTCTAAAAATTATGAGAGATTTAGTTTAGCGTTTACGGATCTATACCTAAGTATACATAGAATAAAATTTTGAAATTCGTCTGTTTGTATGTTGATTTAAACAGACTTAACTTTAAAATTGCTAACCCAATAGTTGTGCACTTCTCAGGAAAATATGTAGCTTAACGTAGAGCAGGATTCGTAGTTCTTATTTCATCGCAATCGATCAACTCATTCAGAAGGTATACGAATTTGGAACTTTCTGAAAGAAAAATTCTCATTTTCGGTACTTAAAGTCATTTACAAACTTTCATTAGTGTATAAAGCGATATCAGCTTACTCAAGCAAACTTTGAGATTTAGATGTCAGCTCACGGGTGATTGTCATTGGGAGTTATTTACACGTCTGAACTGGTGGTAATCGAGAGTCGGCTTGGTTTCGTCTGTTGCTTTATTTTTGTCGGTGTTTAAAATGGAAATGGAAGAGGGAAAAAATAGCAAAAACGTACGTGCGCTGTGGACACAAATAAATCAGTGAAAAAGATTAATGTCGATTTTCCTCAGTTCTAGGGAGTTTTTCCCCAATGCTACTATTTACCACAAATTGGGGAAGAGTCCCTTTGACACATGAAGTTTTGTCTGAAAATATGTCCACTTCTATACATATAATAAAACTGTAGGCATTTTCTTTGTTACCTAATGGCGTGAAAACTACTGCACAGATTTCGATGAGACTTTTTTTGAAATGTTCCTTAAGATTCTGAGAAACACATAGGCTATTCCTTTGATTGCCATACATATTTTTTGGAGCGTTTTGGACCAAATTGTGTTTTTTTTTTTTCTGACTTTACTGCCTTTTACTCACCATTACTCAAACAATTCTTAATCAATGCAAACAAAACAAAATACTTAGGAGAGCCAACACTTTTATAGTTATTTCAAGTCATCAATCAGCTTTCTATGTCCTCTAGAAGTTGAGCTACAACCTAAAATCTAACATGAAAAAAATAAATTTATTTTCTCAAATCGAACATTATCAGCAGCCACGATTCTTGATCGTTGTTCTGCTTTGGTGTGGTTGGAGGCGCACATCGCACAAGCGTGGTGTTTTCTCCAAATTAAGTGAAACGAAAGAAGTATGCGACCTGAATGTGTATGTATTCAACAGCGACAATGTGTTTCTGAGGAAACGCGCAGGTGGCTGATGCGCTGATGGACGTATGGTGCTGTATATAGAAATTGAGTTCAATGTTTTTGTTTTAATAGTTGTTTTGATATTACCTACGTTGAATCCTACAGTAATGAAGTGGAACTTTAGTACTTACGCTGTTGAATTTAATTTTCTTAAATTGGTGTTTTATGTAAATAGATTTGTTTGATTTAATATTTTACATTGACAATGTTCACCGCTTTTTTTGGAAATTACACAGTCTCACGCCGCGTACGAAGTTGCGGGCACAGCTAGTCTATATATAAAACTGGACAACAGACAATGAGCTTGGCAGTAAACCGCAAGTAATCAACACGCGCGTAGTGGTAGCGCTTAAAGGGTAAACAAACATATTATTTAAAAAACATTTCCAAGCCAAAATTGTTCACCTATTTTATTCGTGCTTAGATTAAGAACGTTGGTCTTTAATGGGTATACTTCAGTTCTCATTTTTTTATTTTTTATTTATATAATTCCTTCGGGGTAAAATTCGATGACGTTATGGATCGATAACTCCTGGGCCGATTTTCATGATTATTTTTTAGTTTTGTTTCTATTGCTGTATGTCAGAACGTATTTATTCCGGGTCCAGCCATAGTTTGATTTATTTTAAGTTATCCTAAAGTCTGCTTAGCCGAAGTTGGTCATTTACACCCATTGATGGGGCTTTCAGGCCTTAAGAGTTATCCAATCGAAATAAAAACTTTTCGATAAATAAGAAATCGGCGCAGTTGGTGAAAGGAATTGGATTTTCTTTCAGTTAAGTTTTACAACTTTAACACAACAATTGTGAGATTTGTATGGAAAATATAACCACTGTGAACTGCTAAAATTTAGAGTCGAAAAATATTTATTGGTAAGGCCCATTGAAAATACCAACTTTCGGTATAGTATTTTCTGCATTTATTAATCCTGCAGAAATGCATACTCTCACTGTCCGCAAATATCTACTATAATATCGGCAGAGATTGTATCTATTAACTGTGCAAAAACCGTGTAAATCGGATTAACGCCTCTCAAGTAATAAGCGAACAACCGGGCAGAAAAAAGGCAAGTTTGACCCTTATTGCACCAAACCTCCTCTACGGGACAAAAGCACGGAAGTTTCGAACAAACGCTCAAAAATCACATTCCTTTCAGGACTAAGAATACATTTTACTGTAAGAATCGCACATTTATTCAAACAAAAAGGGCGACTACTTCAAACAGACTGTCAATCTCAATCCCCATGAGCGACTTTTGGGTGTCCCACTAAATCAAGTTCCACCTCTACCATCTTACTTTCGACTATCACCTCACCACAACACTGCTGTTGCATTTGGTGTATGAATATAGCAAAAAAGCCAACTTGACATCCCTTCAAAATTATTGAGCCGCCACCAGAGCCTGTGATACACATTTCCTTCTCAGAAAGTCATTACATTGTAGTTGACATCTTTGCCATTTGTTTGGCCTGCGGTTAATATGAGAGGTGGAGGGTTGGGGAAAGGTGTAGAGCAGATAAAACATAAAGTAATACAAAATCAACACGACAAAAAAAACACACTTAAAACAAATAGCGATTGATCGTAGAGTTAATCACTTAATGAAACAGAATACTTGACATGTTGGAAAGCCACAAACTCGAGTCAAGAGTTGCGGCTTGTTCCATCCAACCGTCCAATCTGTGCTGTGGGAAAAGGACTTTGTTGCTACAAGCATCAATCCATTCTCGTGTATATACAGCCAGCAGCTTGGCCAGCTTCTGCCATACTACGCAGTCAATCTCCCGAAGGTGTTGTAACCCAAGACCCAACCGGTGGTGTGCGCTGACAGAACTATGATGGTAGCTCCACATTGTTGCAACTCTACTCAGCTCAAGTTGCACAGAGTGTGTACTCTCGCTGTACACTCGAGTGTATATTTGTGCGCGCGATTGGTACATCGAAGACCGAGTGTACCTGTAATTGATTGATCATAACCTGTTGCCATGTCAACATTTCAATTTTCACCACAAAAACATACACAGCGCTAGGCGGGCAGGGTCTGGGAGCTGGTGCGTGTACGGCTCAACTGATAGAGTTGGGTTCATTTGTGCGCAGCTGTTTGTGGGGTTCTCCACTGTGGAGTGGGAATTTCTTAGAATTTTTTTTTTTTTTTACTGGTTTTTGGAATTTCTTGTTTGCGCACAAGTACTCGAGCGAAGACCTTGGGCGCGAAGTTTTCACTTCTTTTGAAACGGGAATGCTTCTTCTCTAACGAAGATGATGACTGTGCTCATCATCGCGATGATCCACTTTGAGCCAACGTCAGCGATTCCATACATATGACGAGGTGGACCCGGATTGTGCCGCGCCGACGCCGCCGCCTATACTCATAGGACTCATGCTAGCAGACTGCACTTAAGTAGTTGTAATTCCATTGAAATGAATGATCGCGCGGGACAGCCAGGCCAGGTCTTCTGCGAGTGAGTGAGAGATGATCGTGCCGTTTGAGGGGGGATATGACGCACCAAGGCGAGGTGCGCAACTGACGGGGCTGGCGCAACTGCAAGAGTCAATAAAAATTGTGAAGTGACTGGTATGGGCTTAGTGAGGATAGTTTGTCCATCTGTTTGTGTGTGTGTGGGGGGGGGGGGGAATCCTTTGTTATATAAGCGCCGTATTGTGCCTGACGCAGTGCTTTTTAAAAATAGAAATGCACCTAGGTAGATAATCGTGGAATACATTTGAGACAGTTGTTATGATTTTGTGCGCTAAAGGGACTCTCGCAAAAGAACTTTGAGTGGGATATCCGGGTGGGTTATCTGCGTCTGCGGTCTACCCAAACTAAGAGACCCACTTTTGTAAAAAAAAAATTCTTTGAAAAATTGCCCTGCAAAATGAGGTCAGTCGGTGCGTAAGTCAGAGAAGGAGCCTTTGGAACGAGTGTTATATTCGAATTTCCAATATATTTAACTGGGTTTTTCTTGAGGAATTCTGGAAAGAAATTGAGCTCTAAATCGGCTGCACTGTGCACTGAACTTTTTGAGTAGGGTAATATAAAATAAGATATTAAATAATTTTTATAAACATAATATGAATTATTTTGGTAAAATATATTAGCAAAACCCTAGAACTACACCAACTTCACCGCAGGAAAACCTTAGTGTTTTAGATTGATATAAGGGTGTAGCAAATTTTCACTGCGCTGCCAAACTATTTAGCCAACTATTTTCAAACATGCGCAACGAGTAAGGTCTCGAGTCGATGGACGCGTCCAATTTAAACGATTTTGCCAAATTCGGTTCTCCAAGTCCGTTTTGTTGGCCTCTGTGGAAACCAATCTCGTTGGACCTATATTGCGTAAAGTCGAGTCATGTATGGCACCATGGGAGATATGGCACCCTCTCAATATTTCTTACTTAAGGATTTTATTTTAAAACGAGGACATCGAAATATCATTTAATTTTACGTTAGTTCCTGAAGTGTGTAGCCGCATCCTGATTTGCAGGTGAAAATGTTTAGTTACATACGAACAAAAAAAAAGGAGAGTAAATTCGAACAAAATTTGTTCGTGTGTATGATGAGTGAAAGAACTGCTGGTAGAAAATTATTCGGTGCCCAGTTCCCATTATCCATTGTTACAAAAAAATGAAAAGCCTATCGTGTGTGCTTACTTCCTTTTGTCATTACTACTGCATGTACGCTTTTATTCGTGTTTTTCGTGAAAAAAAATACAACATAATTTGGGAGATATGGCACCCCAATTTCGACATAAATGTTCTCCCGCTTTTAGTTTTATATTGTAAATATCAGAATTTTTTTTTTATGATTTTTACTACAAATTGCGACTATTGATACATTGTGAGGCATACTTGAATAAGTCTTGTTCATATTATCTTTTTAGCTCTTTTTTTGTACAGTCTGTCGGATATTTTGGTTTTTTAAAATTAACTTTTTTTTATTTAAATACTTGTAGCGAGTGTGGGAAGAAAAACCCCAAGAGAACTTAAGGTACCATATTATATTACCCACCTTTTGGTGCCAAATCACCCTCCAGTTTTTTAATGAAATTTTTTTTGAACTATCACTCTTTTAAAAACTTTAGTATGTTTCAAACTATGAGTTAAATTTATGTTTCTATTTTTTGTTTTAAAATTAAACAAAGAGTTATTATATTTATGGTTAAATTTAAAATATGTTTTAATTTATGAGTTGTAACGAACACAAAAAATGGGTGCCATATTTACAGACTTTACTATGGTAATGCATCTGCGATTCACCAAAATGGCTGTCAAAAAAGTCATGTGACACTCACACAGCCAGTGACAGTCGCGTCTTTGAAAAATTACCGCCCAATCAACCCTCAAATTTGTTAATGTGCATTTGAGGGAATGATTACCTAGAATGGTAATCTACGAACTGGATGAAGTAGCATGGACATTTTTTGTAGCTGAAAGAAAGAGGACTATACCCTTACACGAACGTAGTTTTCCTTGACAGTTAAGGCGATGGGACGGGTACCTTTGTCCCAGCCCAAAGAAACTGTCGTTAGACCGTCGCTTTGGGACAGTGGCACACGACTGTGTTATCCTAGTTTCGGGGTGCTCTCACAAAGCTTCACAAATATGACGAAAATGCATAAAGGATAGCACCATGCTATACAGAGGGTACCTGCTATAAGAAGTTGTAGCTGCTGTTTTGAAGGAATAAGAAGAATCAACATCTCTATGTAATCTGCAACATCGCAAGTACTCGGACTAGTAAAGTGGCAAAAACAGGAGCAGTACTGACTTTTTTCTAAAAAATTTATACAATTTCGAAGTAACTTACACACTTTGATTATGTGGATTAGAGAAAAGAAAATCGCACCTTCTTATGAGATAATCGCTTGTAGCGGTCACATCATAGCACGTATATTTTTTTAAATAAAGGGTTTTTCAATAAGAGGTGTTATTTTGGTATTACAAGAAAAATGCCTAATTTCAATGCACTGTTGAAGCATGTGTTACGTATGGCAACACTGGCCATACATGCTTTTTCTAAAATACACTGTATGTAGTTAGTTCTTGATCGGTCTCCGACCGTGATAGACGTATTTTTACTTCGAAGAAGCGGAGAAAATAAATGTGGGTTTTTTGTATATTTTTCCCACAATAAAATTCGTACCGTCTTTCATTTTAAATCGGAGTATTATACAGCATGTATTCTTAGTAATGGCGTAGTTTCGACTTGTCAAATGTCAAAGATTAAAAGCTTCAAAAGTGACAGCTACCGAAATGGCGGCTCATTCACAATAACACCTAATATTGGAAAACCCTTTAGTTATAGACAAAAATTCCATTTCCTCAATTTAGAAGCTCTTCTAACATTTTCATTTCAAATAAGGCCACCAATGTACTTATGTAGTAGATCTGCTTCATTTATTTTTTTGTATGCATCTGCTACATAGCAAGTTATTTGTTGGTACTTCGTTTGACTCATTTTTATATTGTACTAGCTGACCCGGCAAACTTCGTTTCGCCCAAATTTGTTAATTTGTTAATAAATTCCGAGCATGCACCAAGCACTTGCTAATTTATGTGATTCGACCAATTAAAATCTCTATTCAAAAGTTATATTAAATGCAATAGAAATAAATGATGAATAGCAATGTTGATTTTTTTCAATCAAACCGCAATGATTTTGACGTGTCGTCCAACCTTCCACTTTTTCACTAAATTGACAAACGTCCATCGATTATCCTTGCAATAAATTATTTGTCATAGCGAAAGCGAAACGCACGGGAAATTGAAGTCGCACGAATGGTAAATCGTTCTTATTCTGCGGAATAAGAATGTTTGCCTTTGAATTTTCCCCTTAAAATCATCACTTGTATGATATTTGATGTGATATCCTTCACCATAAAACAAATGCGATCCGTTGCAAAGTTTCGGTACATTGATGTTTCGCAACAGAATTCTAACTGAACCAACTTTCAAATCCGAATTATGTAGATAAATATATAAATTATAAAAATTATAAAAATCGAACGATCCGTCCCCGAGTTATGAGTGCACATACGGACGTCAGTCTCTTTTATATATAACTGTACCCACCCGGCCTTGCCCGTACCTTTCGTATTAAATCTTGCTCACATTTCGCAAATTGCTTTATTTGGACAGCGTCCATTAATAATTTTCATTATACAACTTTAGAAATAGCGTTTGATTTTATTTTTGAATGGGACGTGCCACAATCCGTTTTCTTATCCCGCTTGTGTTTTTCAAAGTACCACCTATAGGTCAAAAACTATCCGAAATTTAAAACTGGAAGCAACCATATCCATCTACAAAATTTCAATCAACTTGGTAGCGCTGTTTCGGCGATCGGCAACAGCGCCACCGCCATAAGGTTACATCAAAAAAGTTTGAATTGTAAAAGTGCTATGGTTACATTAGATATAATTTAATATGGTGGTTAAGTATTTTTAAATTTTCTAATTTTCCGCGCAATTTTCTTAATTTTTTCTTTCATAAGATTTTTCTCCTGGCAATAACAAACACAACAAAAAAAATTTAGCGAAATCGGTCCAGCCGTTCACGCGTCATGCCGCGACCAAGGGAAATAGGGATTCATTTTTATATATATAGATTCAACATTGGCACATTTGTTCGAACAGCTTGACTCAATGCGATTCGTTCGAAGTCCATTTCTCGCTCCAATTCTCGATTAAATGCGTCAAATCAAAGTTTTGTTGCGCATTTCATCTGACATCTCCAGTTCATTATCCGATGTCACAGTGCGAATTCGATGCAAAATATCGTCGGCCATAGTATCATCTTTGTATAATCAAAGTACCTATCTACTTCATTTCAAAAAATTACTTAATGTAACATAGTAAAAATAATTTATTAGAACAAAGTTTTTAGGTAGATACCTATATTTAAAAAAAAAAAACAAAAAACTTCAAAATTGTTGACAACAACAATTTGCTTGGAAAATAATTAAAATAATTGACAACAACAATTGCTTTTAAAATTCAAATTTTTTTTTTTTTTTTTTTTTGAAGTGTCACTTCTTGATTTCTATCCAGTTAATTTTTTTTCAAAGTGTATTTCCCCATACAAACTTTAATTTTCTAATTTTCCGCGCAATTTTCTTAATTTTTTCAATTTTTCTTTTTTCCTAAACCTTCGCGGAGCAATTACGAACAAATCCGCAGAAGGAAGTATCCAATTTGGTACAGTCGTTTTCGAGTTTTAAGCATCCGAACAAACCAAGATCCATTTTTATATATATAGATAACGATCGAAATTTCATTTAGGATATGTGTTGATTTTGTTAAACTTATTCTTTAAAAGCTCTAATTGTTAAACGAAAAACTAGTTAATGTTTTTTTTTTCTCTCTGAATATGAAATAAATTTGTTTTTTTTTAAATAAATTTGTTTTTTTTTTTATAGATTTTCTTTTTCATTAGGTACCTGTTACACTTTTTTTCAAATCAACTTTGTTTTTTGGGCGATTTGCTACACTTTCTGGGCTCAACGTTGTCGGCCTTGATTTAAGATCTATAAAGTCTAATTTCGAGGTTCAAATCGCAAAAGAACAATCTTAACAGCGTATATATCGGGCACTTATTTTAAGTCTCCTGGAGATTAACGCTACCTCTTGGCACGGTTGCCAACACGGTACATTTGGGACAAAGTATTTGTCTTTCCTAATGTTTCTTTGCCCTTTGTCCTTCCCGACGATTTCTCATTCCGAAAGTTAATTTAATAATTCAACAAATAACTAAAAAATAGGGTAATGTCACAAATAACTTTGGTTATGGTAAACATATTTTTTAGGTTATTTTAAGGTAGTACGTTTTGAGGTGTTGGGTGAACAATTTATAAAACTTTTAAAATTTGTTATTTCAATTGGAAAATCAAATCTTTGTCCCAATGTTGATTTCTCCGTCCCACTCTTTCGGTATATTTGTCCGAAGTTATGTTTCAAGTTGGCAAGCCTGCCTCTTAGTCTAAACTAGTTGTTTGGCTGTATGCTTATGGTGAGGGTATATATCAACAATGTAATGTTTGTTTATATCAATTTACGTACCTATAATACTTACAACGAAAGAATTGTAGCAAAATGTTTAACTATAATTTAAACTTAGTACCTCTAAAGTAATTGCTGGTCACACCACAAATTATGTTTTGAACCGCAATACTCCCAAGTTGGAATTAGGACTGCAAAACTAACAGGACATAGGACAACTCCCTAATATCTTCATTTTGGAAAACATTTCTGCTAACGCGGATCATGCAGAGTGCCATTATCAAGATTACGGACTAGTTTCAAATATGAGTAATTAGGAAACGAGAATAATTACAATATTGTGGAACGGAATCCTAGCGACTTGTGGTTCGTTACAATCGGCTGATCAAAACCTCTACACTGGATAGGCTTTCTATGAATCACTGAATGGGTAGATTTAAGCAAAGCGAATAACATTTTCAAATATTGAGGCAAAAGCCAAAGATTTGTCTGGCTGGAATATACACAAAAGACTTCTAAACGAAGAAAGCAAAATACAAAATATGACCATTATAAAAGCTCATCTGCACTTGAGAAATTTGATGAAAATCAAACTCCACAACGTTATGAAATTCGGGTAATTATTTTCACCATTGATAGTAATTTTAGCCGTGTCCAGAGTCCAGTTAAAAGCTCAAAAGCATACCTTTTATTTTTTTAATTAATAAAATATTGAAATGTCTTAATTTAAAAAGGTACGAATTTGACTGAACTCATCCACTTAACGAAACTTGAATCACTTTGAAACTGAAGTTAAATCCCACTACCTATCCAATAAGTTAAGGAGCTTAAATGCCTAACCCTGCAATATGTTTTGTTTTTTAACTTTCAATTTGCTGTTTTTTAAGTTTTGTTTTTGCTAAATAACAAAAGCAAATTCACCATCAAGTTTAAGTGGTCACAAAAAAAGCAAAAGAAAATTTGTAAGGCTTCGTTTTACGTATGGCTATAACTGGTGCCTTATACTGCTTCAATACCCTCCATCAAACACTATGCACCAGAAATGAAACCAAAATATGCTGGGTTCCTGGCCACGAGGGAATTGAAGGAAACGAAAAAGCCAACGAACTGGCCAGAGGAGGTTCTTCGGAAACACCTTTCACACTAAGAACCTGTCCTGAACCCTATACTGTGCAATCTCAAAATCAGCGGCAAACCTTGCTATAAAAAGCTGGGAACACAATAACTGTATTTCACATTGGGAGAGAATCTTCTTGTCTCCAAATTGTCCTTCCAACTGACCAGGTGTAACCTTATTCACTCGCGTAGCGCCAGCTCTTTCTATGCAAAAGTTGTCTGATATGAGATCGCACTAATCTCTACTACAAATTGTTCGAATTCCAAACGTCTGCAGCCTCCTTGTGGCAACACACGCAAGCTTAGCTAATCAAATTTGATTACGAGCTTCGCAACTTTGTGAACGAAACTCGTTCTCATTATACAATTTGCGCCGGTTGGGAATAATTCCACAGGATGACCTCGCAAAAGGCACTCGAAAAACACCTCCAGCAGCAGTAGCACTCCTAATGACACTCATTGAGTAAATGGCCACCGGTGCCGGCCATTTTTCTTTTTCTATCCTGGTCACAGTTATAATTACGTTATAAACAAACTGATTACAAGCGGCAGCTATTTGGCAGCATTAAGCAATCAGTGTTCGTATTTTCGTAAATCGTTAAGACAGCGTCAACGATCTCCCTCCCATATACGAGCATGTCAATATGTGTGTCAGTGTGCGTGGCGGTCGCAAAAATACACAAGTTGAATTTCGGTGAAAATCCAAAGGAGAACCCATTATTTCGGGAGCGCGCAATCGATGCCAATAGAGTTGTTAGCTTTCGCAGATCGCAACGAACGCGACCGCGGAATGATTTGGCCGGCCAGATTAAGCCCGGGACGAGACCAACGCTGCCTCGTCGTCGGAGCAGTGCAAGACCATGTCGGACCATGTCATGCGCGAGGTTTCAGCTGTTTATGGAAAAGCCCACCGCCAGACTCAATAAATACGAAGTGTACGCGAATTCGATCTTTATGGTCTAACAAGAGTTTTATATACCACCAAATGGCCACTGAAGCCAAATGAAGTTAGCAACTCAAGTAGAGTCGCTTGCCGATATGCTCAGCTCAGCACTCAGCGTCAGCAGTAGCAGTAGCAGCGGGCAGCGCTCTGATAGGATATAAACACGTAAACGCTTGTTACCGCAAAATGGAGTGCTACCGCTGCCGCCGCCGGATGATGGGGCTATTCGATTTCTCCTTAGGGGCCACCAAATCAATTGACTCTTGCTGGTTGCGATGGAAAGTGATAGTGGACTTGGTCGCGAGGAATTTCTGTCTGCCAACTTCGACTGGGACTATAAGAAATCGTGTCAGTTTATTATTGGACTCCGGCGAGTGAATGCCTTTAAATGAGAACTGCAACTGATTACGGCTGCATATGGTCGGGCAGGCTATCCGCAGATGGTGAAATTAATTTTTTGTCACTTTAGTATGTCGATTACGATAAATGTCGCGTATAGTGGTTGTATACAGGGACCATTTATGTATTTCCTTGTGGAGGCACTTGGCGTATGGAATCCGTGTTATTGCCCGCCATGTGAATAGAGGCAAATGGATGCGGGTTTTTGGCCATCGCGCGCATTTGAGATTGAGTCCTCTGTTGGGCGATTTGTCGCGGAGTTGTTAGGCCTGTTTGAGGGTGTGTAGAGTTTTTCTGTTTCCACTTGCGAGTTGTTGGCTTATTTTCGCACCTTTTGGAAGACCCACCATACAAATGAATTTGCAATTATAGATGAAAGGAATGGCTAATTGTATTTTGTTTGGGTGCAGCCGTCTTAGTTCGGCAAAGTTTCACACAATTTCACAAAAGGCCGCAGTTTCAGATTGGAGACTCATATTTAGTTCGTAGATTAGATATGCCTTCCAGGCAGTTGAGGCTGAGGGTGATTAGGACTTTCTTTCTGCAACTTAGACCGCGGCTTCTACGAAGATTTGAGCACAATCAAATAAACCCGTTGAGGGTAAAAACGCTTAGGAAAAGTACTTATTGTACACATCAAGCCCGCCATCGAATGTGGCATTAGACTCTTATCGGACAGTAGGCTGATTTTCGACAGAGCTTGGGGTCTACGTCAAGATTGCTCATCATCGTGACGACGGTTAGACCACTAGTTAGGTATATATGCGATATAAGTGAAGATTATTATAAACAGACAACAGCAACCAAGGTCCAAGTATTGTTTTATGCAGAAGTTTTTATAATAAATAAATAAATAGTTGGCGCAACAGGTCCGGAGGGACCCTAAGCCTAGCTTCTCACAACCATTCGTTTTGTGTGAGTTTTTTCATTTTTGCAACGAAAGGGATCTACAATTTTATGCCGACTCCAAACGGCTAATACGGCTAATTGAGAAGCTCTTTCAAGACAATTATACTCTCGGATGTTTGTCAGACGTTGGCGAGAGGTAGCGCACTGAAAAAAACCATAAGTTGGAATTTTGGGTTTTTGCGGGATTCGAACCTGTGACCACTGCGACTACAAGTTCTTATAATATGGATTTGTTTTAATTCACTACCAGATTGCACTGCAGCATATCAACTTTGACACCTTTTGACCGCTTTCCCCTAAAATCTGCATGTACCCTATATTTTTTTATGGAAGGCATTTCTTTATTTTTACTCACTGCTAGATGGCACTGCAGTATATCTGCTTCAAAACTGTTCAACCCATTGAACATTAATATAAATAAAGGGTTATTCAATAAGAGGTGTAATTGTGAAAGGTTATGATCCTGTATACGTGCTCGTGGTGGCTATTTGGCTGATGTTGTTTTTCATTATTAACGGCATACTTCCTCTTTGTTATGAAATAAACATCCGATCATTTATCTCAAAAAATGTAATTTTTCTTAGAATACCAAAATAACAACTCTTACTGGAAACCCCTTTACTAAGCCGAAAGTCAAAATTTGCAAACAATCCTTGGTACTGTCTCGAGGGCGTTTCAGTAAAGTTTGATCGAAATCGGTCCGAACTTGATAGTATACCTTACCTACTCAGTTTTTCTCAAAATTATCGCACAAGGAATTTATTAATTTTTGGAAAAATGCATTTTTTTTAAAATGTAGTTTCCTGCAAACGTTTGAAAACGAATCTAATGGTTTCAAACAAAATTGATATTTCAACTTAAATAGGTGGTGAGGTTAAAATGGCTGCATACCAAGTTTTGGCTAAAAAATCGAATAAAACGACTTCTGAAAATTGGACTTATCTCGAAAACGTTCTATACTTTTTTTAACAAAAATACATTCTTTTGGTAATATATTCATTTCTTACTTGGTCGCTAAATTATTAAAAAAATATATACCTATTTTGAAAATTTTGGAAATATTTTTCTATAGTTTTACCTACATGAAAACGGGCGCACCGATTTTGATTAAAATGCCAAAAAAAAAGTTATACTCTCGAATGTTTGTCAGGTGTTCGCGAAAAATGGCGCAGTGAAAAAGAACCCGAAGGTAGAATTTGGGATTTCGCGGGACTCGAACCTGGGACCCCTTGCTTGGTAGTCAAACACATTAACCACTAAGCAACTGTGCCGTCCAAAATGCAAATTTAGAGTAAAATTGATGATTTCAAAATTGCGTCCTTAATTTTCAATTCTATCCTATCAGCGAAAACGCTTATTTTAGAGACTGCTCATATCTCGAAAACCTCACATCCGATTTAAACAAATCTTTAAAAACCAAGCTAAGCTTACATCTCGAACAATATCTGATACTCAGTTTTTAGCTTAATAGTATTTTTCGAACTAAAAAATTACAATATTTGTTACTGCTTTTTCTGTATAATTTCATAAGAACCGCTTAAACGATTTTAAAAACAAATGCTTAAGATAACATAAGTATAAAAATGCAAACAAAGCCGTATTAAGAATATTTCCCGAAAATGTCTACCCAAATCGTAACCTGTGTTCAAACACAGTATATTTTTGTGAAACTTAATACCACAATGCCAAATACAACTACGAAAAACTTGATTTTTGCTAATATTATGTATTCACTTCTTATTTTTGTAAACCATATTTAACATGCACCTTAAAATAATTCCAACCACTAGGAGCTCCATTAGAGCACTAGAAACTCCCACTTCGTTTGCACCCCACACACGTCCATCGAGATTTTTAGTTTACAGCTGCTAATGCAAATTTAACAACAAAACTCTCATTTCTCACATACATTTAAGACCTCGGAATTCCCACCGTTAAGGACGAAATGAAAATATGCGCTCGAAAGCTAAGATATCGATTATTAGGACATATTAATAGCTCGGTCCGTGAAATTCTCGATGAAACAAATTTATTGCGGCGTCTACAACGAACTTAACCTTTGGACTTAGCCCGATAATTATCAACCGCGTTAAAATTGCGGAATGAGCAGAAACTTTAGCCGGAATGTTGCCTGCCAAACGTGCAAAACTTCGTGATAAAAAAAAAAAAAAAATTGCTTGATAAGTCATAACTTAGATGCAGTGCAAAAGAAATTTTTAGGAGGTGGTTTTAGTGAGTAAAAATCTCACACTACTATGAGCACGCGCTGAGTGTCCTCCTAGTGTCTTCAAGAAGACTTCCACCTACCTCGGAGAAAAAAAAAATGTCTTACATATATAAAAATAAAAATAAATAGTTGGCGCAACAGGTCCGGAGGGACCCTAGGCCTAGCTTCTCACAACCATTCGTTTTGTGTGAGTCTTGTATTTTTGGAACGAATGGAAGGGATCTACAATTTTATGCCGACTCCAAACGGCTAATTGAAAAGCTTTTTCAAGACATTTATACTCTCGGATGTTTGTTAGACGTTCGCGAGAGGTGGCGCAGTGAAAAAAACCCTAAGTTGGAATTTGGGTTTTGGCGGGACTCGAACCTCGGACCCCTTGCTTAGTAATCCAACACACTAACCACTGAGCAACTGCGCCTTTTGAGGTCTTATATATATATTTATGTAAAAATATCGGTCTACCGCGAACCCTACTTTCAATTTCAATCATATACACCTTTACCCATAGCAGATCAGAAAACAGAAGCTCCTGCTACGTAGGAGCAGGAGAGTCCTCGTGGACCCATGTTTAGGTATACAGGACAGTTTTCGAAAGTCTCTATAGTTTTCCAAGTGATGTTTGTTACCACATTTGTGTAACGGCACGATAAATGACAATTTCCACACCATCGGAAAGACTCCATTGGATTGGACTTTGGACAGCGTTAAATATAAATAAAAAATTAACAGAAGATTTGACAAGTAAACTAGCAACACCATCAGAACCAGGAGCACAGCTTTTGTCTGAAGTCTTTATAAAGATGTTGCACGATTTCATGTTCAATCAGCCTTAAGTGCGGATCATCACAGTTTGTTTTTATATCATAAACGAAAGATTTCTGTGAAAATGGATCAGACCTTGAATAAGTTGTCTGCAAGAAGTCTGCAAACAAAGTATATATTTCGTCGTTATTATACTAGACATACAATTCACTATCACTACATAGTATAAAGCAAAGTCGCTTTCTCTGTCCCTATGTCCCTATGTCCCTATGAATGCTTAAATCTTTAAAACTACGCAAAGGATTTTGATGCGTTTTTTTATTAGATAGAGTGATTGAAGAGGAAGGTTTATATGTATAATAACATCCATTAAATAGTGGAGAAATACTGTTATTTTTGAGGTTTCTAATGTGATTTCGTAAATAATTACATTTTTTCCGCTTTCATTGCAAACGCAGGCTGAACCATATTGCGAAGCCGGGGCGGGTCACTAGTATTCTATATTCACTGGAAAGTGGGATGAATTTCGCTTTGGATTAGTATAATTCCAGAACGTCTTTGGATTTCGTTTAAGATTTAGTTGAGTTGTAATTTTATAAGCATCATGGGCACTTTTTAAAGCAGCTTTAAGAAGTTGTCTATAGTCAGCAATTTATAGAAGCATTTGTTCTTTTCAGTTTTTCTTTTTTTTCTTTTAACTTTTTTCTTCAAGGCTTAAGGCGGCGGACATCTTTGTTAAGAGCTAAATTTCAAATTTCAAACACAGAGGGAGAGCCTTACTAATACTCATTTTTAACCTTCAAGCCTAGTATCCTGCTCGCGCTAAATTCTAGCGTCCCTAGTCTCCACTTCGTTTCTCCACACCAAAGATAAATGGTCGCTAAATTATTATTAAACATGATATAGATGGGACAAAAACCATATGTTCATGACAGATATCACTAAACCAACGCAATTTTAATTATTCGCGTAAAATAGAATTTTAGAATTTCAAACTTCAAAGACGTGAGATTTGACTTTCCAAAATCTCCTTACCATGGTGGAACACATATTACCTACCCAAAATTCACTCGATGCCAAATGAAATCATAAGTCCTCCTGAAAAATTCGCTATTGTGATAGGATATGTGTAAATAAGAAATTATATCGATATCTCGCATTTGCAACAAGCCAATTCAAGCCACGTAAGTTTTTGTATTTTCATCGGATGAAAAGGGTCTTTCGGCTTTGTACTTTCTTGTCTTTCTTACGCAAATTTTCTCTTTCGTTTCCTCCAAAAAATTCATAATAAACACAACACAGACTTCGTCCACCGTTTTTTACGTAAAAATCTATCTTCGATTTAATGTATCGGACATTCATTTCGCGAGCTAAATGAGTGGAGACTTGTCATCGGCCCATCTATATGAAGTTAAGAATTTAGCGTGCGAACAGGATACTGCTTTGCTAAACTACCTCGATAGATTTTATCTTTGTAGATATTTTTGTATGGGAGATAAAGTTTAGCGCGAGCAGGATACTAGGCTTTACAATAAATATTTTTAATGAATTTTTTTTATGAAAAATTTCGCCATTGTGAGTTCGAAAAATTTGAAAAATGATTGTTAATATTGCGGAGAAACAACGAATTTGCCCCAACCCCCGGTCTAACCTGTGATTTGTAGGAAAATTTGTCGAGTTCTGTCGAAGTTTTACGTCTCTTCACTTAAATACAGAGTACAGGAAGATCACAAAAGGATCTCAACCAACTTGGTGGAGTTGGTTGAAGTAACTAGAGGCAGTCGACTAAAGTTAGGTTAATAAATCCTGTTTGATGAGGCCTTGGGACTTCGGAGTACCTACGGCAATTCCACAACAAGCTCCCAATTGGAAATTCGTTGAAACTCCTTTTCCTGTCTTAAATCACATCTTTATGGCACAGCAATTGAAATAAAAGCCCAATACACACGGCTAACCTACACTCCAAGTTTAATTTTAATTATAAGATTATCATCCGAAAGTCACTGCCGGAAAAGTGCAGATAATAACAATAATAAACTCGCAAGCAAACCATCGCATCGTCGTAAACATGAGACCACCCAAGAGGACCATTGACTCGGATCTTGCATGGGATCTTATTGCACAGTTAATGAGCAAACTTTATAGTCAGGGCGTTGTATAGGTATATAGATAAATTGTTAGGTGGGTAGAGGTATACCTAGACCTACGTGGGATTACACGACAATCGACATGTAACCGCACAAGGCATTCGCTGCTAATAATGTTGTTTGCGATATTTTACACAGACCACAGATATCAGATAAGAAGTGGAACAAATCTGCTTCGTGGTTATTTCAATAACGTGATCGCTAAAGTACAGCTTTTTGTTTGTTATTTTATATCCCAATCAAGAGGGAATAATTATCGCAATTAATTAGAGAGGATGATGTGTCGGCCGACAGTAAGCGCCCCCACTAAGAGGGGGTATATAGAGTATACAAATTAAACGTACATCACTATCGCCTGTCAGATTTTCTTCAAATAGAATTCTGCAATAGAGTGAAAGTTCCCTTAGGCGGACATTGGCGCGACGGCAACACAATGGAACAGAGTGAAAAAGGCTTTTCCTTTTTGCGCAAAAGTTGAAATTTATCAAAGTCTGTTCTCAAGAAGCTGAACTGTTATTTGTGAAGCTTTGTTTTGTGAGCAATCTCTTTTAATTTTTCCCACGAAGCGTACTCAGTTTTCAGCTTTTTTATTTCCTTTTCATCGTACTTAAATTTCCTTTTAAGTTCCCACGAAACTTTTTGGCGTAAAAATCTATTTTTTAAAAGTAAAATTTGTATTAAACGGGAAGAAAATCACGTTAAATTAACTTTTAGTATAAAATTCACAGCTTGTTAATTTTAATATTTAATTTTCTTGGTTCGAGAAAATTTTGATAAAAGACGATTTAGGTATGGGCTCTTTTTAATGGACATTCAGTGTGATGATGAAATGTATTTATTTTGATGAAATTTCAGCAAAAATGTATAGTTTGAAAGTTTTTTGTTGTTTTTGTTTTTTGTCAAATTCCTAAAACTCTCACATTTATGCTGCTCTTCCATTTTTCCCACTAAAGCCTTTCGGACATCCAAAACAAAAACAAATCCCGCGATATAAAATCACGGTAAATGGATTTGTTTTTGTCTTCCTTAAGGAATTAAAGAAAAATAAAAAAAAAATAAAAATGGGACAAAATTACGTAAATCGTACCTTTAATCAAAATGGATGATTTCATTATATTAAAGATCGCCCAGTGGTAGAAATTCTACCTAAATTACGCACAGCATTGCATCTCTGCACAATCTTCACAACAAAAATTAAAGTGCACGACTGGGTCGAACGAAACTTTGTCGGTCATCAAAAGTTTGGTCGGTTGTTTTCGTATTTTATTAGGTAGGTAGGTAAAAATCCGAAAAAGCGATGCAAGATGAAGCAGTTCATAAAATTTAGGAATAGTGTAAAATAAATTTTGGGTTGTTCATCTGATATGCGGCGAGGATATGAAATAACAATGCGACTTTTTACAAGTCGAAGCCTTCAATACCATGCAATTGGCCCAGAAGTTTCGGTTAGAGAGTTATAAGCGTCTGTACTGAAATATTTTATAAGCTTTTACACTTTACAAGATTTTTTGTAGTATACAAGGACAAATGGCGTAGGTGTTTCGTTTTCTGGTCTGCTGGTTTAATGTGTCTATGATTGGAATTGGAAGTAGAGTTCGCGGTAGAAATGAGAGATTTTGTTTTATGAACGTGTGTGGGGGTGCAAATAAAGTGTGGAGTTTCTAGTGCTCCTAAAGCTCCTAGTTGGAATTATTTGAAGGTGCATATTCAATTTGGTTGAAAAAAAAACGTGGGAAATATTTGCTAAAACCAATTATTTGTAGTTGTAATTGCATTTTCATTGATCTTACTAAAATATACGAATGTTTGTAAACTGTGCACTCATAAAGACTGTTTTTCTTATTCCACAGCAAATTCATATTTAAATAAATACTAATTAAATAAATACAAATACAGATCGGGGTTTGAGCAGTGTTTTTTGATAAATATTTGAAAAACGGATTTATTTGAAATTTTTGAGAAAAACTACGTATTTCGATCGAAATCGTTGGAAATGTTTTTTGTTAACTATTGAGACAAATTTTCCAATATTTAGATTGCGAAATACTATTGGTTAACTATTTAGCTGAAAACAGAGAGAAAAGAGAGATATTGTTCGGTAAGCATTACTTGGTTTTTAAAGTGCTATCTCAATCGAAAATGGGATTTTCGAGATACCAGCGGTTTATAAAATTAGTGTTTTCGGTGATTCTTATTCCTACCGTTTCCAGGTAAATTAAGGAACCATTTTTTTTCAAAAATCCATTGAACGATGATATATGGAAAAACTGAGTTTACTATTAAGTTAGAAATGAACATATTACCCCAGGAATAATTTTTTGTTACAATCGTATATACAGTTTTCGAGATACATTATGTCCAAATTTCAAAAGTACCGTCACTACATTTTTTTTTACCGAAAAACTGAGTATTAACCTCACCTACTTTAGCCCGAATATTAATTTTGTTTAAAATATTTAGAGCCGTTTTCGAAAAAATCAAAGTCAGATGTAGTTAAAGTTTCGATTAATTTAGTTGTTGGTACCTAAAATTAAAAGTAGAAACTATAGGTAATTAGCTACGAAATTAGTTAAACTCGAGTTTTCGGTTTTGTTGTTGGTAAGGCCCAATATCTTTCTCTTGCTACGTAATCGAAAAAGTTAAACATCTTGAAAATTATGGATTTCCTCAATGGATATTAAAATGGATCGGTTCATAGCTATCTGACTATGAACCGATCCATTTTAAGATCCATAATTTCCCAGTTTTTATTCAAAATGTTAAACTAAATCGTTTCTTTGTGAAAAAAATATCATCGCTTATTTTGGTGTCCCTCAAAGTAGCCACCTTGGTCCAATCCTGTTACTGTTATTTATCAACGGTTTATTTCTTTTTAGTACATATTCAAAAATGTCATACTTTTAGCAACCCACAAGGTTTTTTTTAAAAACATGATATATGATATATGATGCAGCTTATCCCGAAGAAATGTAAATGTATATGTCCTGCACAAGACGTCAAAATCCAACTACACCGATTTATTTTATCAATGATGAAATTATTGAAAGCTTGGATCAGTTTAATGATCTTGAAGTCATCTTTGACAACAAGAAGCTCAACTTTAACCTTCATTTGGATTCCATTGTCAGTAAGGGAAGAAGCCGATTGGGACTTATAAAACGTTTTTCTTATGAATTTAAGGGTCAATTTAAGGACGGAGCTACGAATCTTGAATTTCGAGAATTGAAAGCATTCAAAAGCAATTTCACCCGAAAGTCCTCTCCTCGTCAATTTCCGAAACCGCTCAACGTGGATGTATGTATATGGTTGGTTCCATCTTGAAAGATGGGATACTTTTCGACATGATAGGTGGCGCTGTGATCGATCTCCGAAACCACTCAACCGATCTATTGAAATTTTTTTGATATGTATGGTTGGTTCCCGTTTTAAAGATAGGATGGTTTTGAACCCGATAGGTGGCACTTTGAAAAATATAATAAGGAAAGGAAAACGGGTTGTGGCACCTCCCATTTAAAAAAAATCAAACTCTATTTCTAAAGTTGTATAACTTAATTTAATTATGGACAATGTCCATATAAAGCACTGCGAAATGTGATCGGGACTTAATACGAAAGGTACGGCCAAATCCGGTGGGTACAGCTACATATAAAAGAGATGTCTATATTTATTTTCCATTTATTCGATTTTGAGTTTGGTGGATTTGAGTTTGATTTGAGGTCCAAGGAAGGACATATGCTACTTTTTGTCATGAATACAAAACTTTAAGGAAATAAGATTGGGGATAGAAGTTTGTATGGACAACCGCACTTTGAAAAAAGTAGACTGGATAGAAAAACGGGTAGTGTCACTTCCAATACAAACAAAAATTATTAAAAATTTATAATTTTACAATTCTTTGAATGTTCCGGGCTTACCGCTACATAATTTAAAATTGAGAGTCAGCTCAGTTATAATTTTGCTACGCGACCTCAATACACCGAATGAAAATCACACCTTTTCAAACCCACAATGAGATCTTTCTACCTAGTGCACAAGTTGCTCGCAAAGGCTCAAAACTTATTACACTAACAGTCGAATTCCAATCAGGCATCTAAAGCTCTATTCATTAACAGCTTGTGAAAAAGATGCATGACTGTCAAGAGTCGCTCCAACATTTCTTACTTCAGCATCCTTCCTACAACACCCATAGCCATACTAATTATGCAGATGTCTTTTTAAACAGACGAAAATCTAAAACTTCAAAAAATGGCCATAAATCTCAACCACATAACCATTACCAGGGACACAACTATGTCCTGATGGCAGAAAACCGCGCGAATGTGTCTGCAATATGTATGGACTACGCTTCCGTCCTGCCGTTGTCTATTTAACATACATTCTTAGAATACTTGGACTTTTTCAGCTTGTACAGTTGGAAGTCAGTAAATTAAGTGCCTAATAGCTTTACGTACCGAAGGGATAAAACAAACCCGAGTTGAGGTTGTTATGTGGGCTCTCACATATTTATATGCGGGGTTGTTGACAATTTGATATACACAGAAAAAAGGGGGAAACTTAAGGGTTCATACTGATGGAGAAAGTAAAACAGTTACAAAAAGCCATTATGTGTATAGTCTTACAACCGCAATCATTTTTCGTAGGTAGGTAAGTCAAGTTCAACCAAAAGATGGATGAAATGCATGGAAGGATTTTTAGTGACAGCGTGTAATATGTACGTCACATTGGTATATCTTCTGCAATACACCAGGTTGTTATGGCTTTATTACGCCATTTACATACATATGGAATATAGATATGTACTGATGGGTTTTTATGGAGCTTCAATCGATATGGGAAATTGTTTATATTTGCATTTATGCTTATTCTCTATGCTCTAAGCGGGGGCCGTCATTCAATAGGTAGAACATCAGTCGGAATGAATAGATTCAGAGAGCTATTCGATTTTAACTTTCTTTAAAACAAAACAAACAAAAACAAAACTTCATACGACTGAGCGTCCAATTCTCACCTATGTTTCACTCGTATGTCGTATGGTGGCCTGCGTTGAGTAAAGGCTACAACCTTACAAAACTAAAAAGACTGCAAAGAACAGGCAGTATATGCTCGACGGGTGCATTAAGGTCGACCCCAACGGATGCCCTTACTGTGCTCCTGCATCTTTTAGCTCTCGACCTACACCCCAAAGATGTCGCACTATGTAGGGCTATAAGAATCAAGGAGTCTGGGTGCTGGAGCGCAAGGCCGTTTGGACACAGCAACATTCTGGACTCGTCACCAAACGGCATGGTTAGGTTTCCAACCGACAACATCACACCCCAACTTAATTGCAAAAAGGGTTTCCAGGTAAGTTTTTCTTCCAGAGCTCAGTTTAAGAGGAACGAGGTAGTGCAGGGTTTCGACACGGTCATATACACCGAAGGATCTAAGATGAACTATGATGTAGGGCCGGGGTCTACTCAGAAAGCACCAAATATATCAGTATCATATCGTTTGCCGGATTTTGCCAGCGTTTTCCAGGCTGAATTACTGGCTATCCGAATCAGACATGAATTTTGATGCGACTCCGGCCAGTGGTTTTGGGCTGCAGTTACAATAACCCAACGTTGAACAATCTTCCACTAAAGTTTATGCTCAATGAAAGGATAATCATAATGTGAAACTAAGCGGTATATTGACTTAAGAGTAACTTGCCTCCGGCAGTCGGGTCTTATTTTAAGGATTGCATTTAAGAGTAATACCGCATGTTCCCATCAACGTGATTTAGCTAAACCCACTTGAGTTAGCTAAATCATCTTATAAATTACGTGATTTATCATACATTTTCGTGATTTAGACGTGTTTAAATTTTAATAACGTATCTGTCATCGAAAAATCCACATAAAATAAAATCGAACATACCTCTATTATGTTCAGCACTTTATTCAGCAAATGAAAAAAAAAAAATCAAAAATCAGTGATGGGACTTGAGGAAAGTGAAACGGTGGTATATAGCCTTAGAAAAAAGTGGTAGAAAAAAATTGTCGATGGTAAATAATTCATTTATTTATACCCATGAAAAAGTATCTAATAATAACAAAAAACAAAACAAAAACAAAAACAAAATAAAATAAATCAGTCATTTCTAATGATTAATTTAAATTATTTTTAAAAATCACATTTGTTGTTCAAAACAAAAACTTAATTATTACTTCGTATGGCAACCGTCTGCGAATTTATATTTTGAAGCATATTTTACCAATAATTTCGGGGGTTCTCCAAAAAGTTGTTTGGCAGCTTTTAAATTTTGAAAGAACTACAGAAAAAACGGCACAGATTCAACTCATCATTTAATAAAAAATATCAAAACTTAGCAAAATACCCTCGCACTAATACAGTCAAATAATGAAGTATTGGCGCAGTAAATGGTGTATACTGGACTGGAAGTTTTTGCTGATGCAATTCTTCGAGAAAAATACTGATGGCTGAGTGTGCGTATGGGTAAAAGTAAGGCCAGTAGCAGTAGGTACAATTTTCTATTTAATACAATGATGGAAAATAAATATTATTAGCGAAGGGTTATGAGTAAAAGGTGGTAGATTTCGAGTTCAGGTTGGTAGAATTTCCGTAAGTGTAAAAAGTGTTGGAAATACCACTTAAGTGTTAGAAGTCCCATCACTGATATGACAAAGTTGACGTAAATGTCACACTAAAACACAATGTTCGGTGGAGACGCGTTTCGTGATTTATAAATCACTTCGGCTAAGTCAAGTTGGTGGGAACATGGTGTAAGACTACTCGCTCAATAATTCGGCCTTAAAGCTGTTTCTGCGCTACACTGTTTTCATGGCAAAACTATAGTTCAACGCTCCCAGGAAGAACTCAAGGACCCTAAGTAGCAGAATACAGATATCTGATGAGTTCCTGAATACAGGCCGTCAATGAGATGGCTGAAGAACCCACATCAGGGGGGTCTACAAATCTCTAATAGATCTTAATCCTCAGTCGACCAAACCACCACACACCACTTTGTAATCTCAGACAACGAGTGAAGAAAAAGATTCAAACTGGAGCCAATAACAGGGGACTGGCATAATCAAGCAGTCAAGAACCTGACCTACAAACCCTTATAGCTTGACAGAACGTCATTGTATAACTTTATAGGGGCCTCGATAGGTCCAAACCTTCGAAAAAAGAATACATGATATAAAATCTCAAGATGTCAAGCTGTGTAGAGGCCGTGCTTACGAAGAGACCACATGGAGGCCAAAGTCAATACTTAACAGCTGTATTTATTAAGCTTTCCAATGCCCCACTTTTAACGTCGAGTACCTAACCATAAGGGGAAGAGAAACGAGACCATAGTTATAATGCGTGCCACAGATACCTTAGTGGTGTAAAGAAAGGCCCCACCGGCTTTAACAACCCGACAACAAAGTCCAAGCTATAACCAAAACCGACAAGTCAAATCACCAAGCTTTGACCTGTATATCAAGTCTACGTAAATACCTAGCGAAGAGACTAAAGACCCTATCATAAGGTCGACATTTATGATGGCTTGGACGGTGTAGCAGCCTGGCAAAGGTGACTCCAATGCTGAAATTTGTTCCCACACAGTCCCCAGAAACGAAATCAGATTGACGAATTTTTCACTGATATAGCCTAAGCACCTAAGTCAAAAACTCTCCGCAATACGCATTCATAGAAACGTCAACAACCAGTAGACGTATTCAAAACGTTTGTATAGGTAAGCCTTTCGAGAGAGTAGAGAAAGAAAGTGTGATGGTAACATATACTTCGAAAGATGGACATGAGCTGCATTGTGAAACAAGCGAATCGAAGAATAGATCCTACATAGAAACAAAAAAAGGAAATGCAGTCTTTCAGCTCAGTGAAATTTAATTTAAGGCCAAGACCTAAACTTGAAGAATGCCTTTCAATTGATTTCAAAACAGGTAAGCACGCACTTTTTAAAAAGCAAATAATACCTATAGTCACCCAAACGTAGGGAATAGTAAACTTATTTAAGGCGTTTTTATTATGCCCGCGTGATCCATATAGGTCGTTGATTTTCATGGTTTAAAACAACAGTTGGATCTCGTATCATTGTTGTAAACCATGGATATCAATGACCTATATAGATCATGAGGGCATAATAAAAAAAACGCCTTTAAGCATCATTTGAAGCCGCTAAGACACTTTGGTCTATAACCAAAAAGTTATTTCAATTTCTATTAAAATGTTTAACGTTTTTGAGTCTTACTTTACTCTATGGAAAATCTTGTACAGCTACAACTGACATAAGTCCCAGTTTGTTGATAAAATAGATCTTTTAAGTCGCAGTGACAGTCAACAGGACATGGTCTTATAACTATAAAAAAAATGTAAAGGGCTTTAAATCCTTTCTGTACCACGTCCCGTATTCAATCCCACCCACACCTTTTTGATGTACAGACAATATAAATCCATTTGAAGCGAAAGCTGCTATAATTTTAAAAGTTATACCATTATGAATGACTTTTTTGTAAATAAAGTGCCACGCCCCACTATAAAATGCCACTCATAAAGCACTTACAAAGTTTTCGTATAGGTACATTCATAATATCTATATTTTTATGTTCAGAATTTCAGAAAATATGCAATCTCATCGGTTGCTGTATGGAAGGTGCCACGCCCTGTAGCCACATAAGTCTGAAACTCCAAGAAAAAAATTTGGAACATCCGTCCAAAATAAAGGTTCTACCCACGGTTCGGCAGTCCGTGAATTTGAGAACGAATACACATTTTTTAAACCTGAAAGGAACAACCGGACAAACAGATGTGTTACATTAAATTTCATACAGGGTGGCGCAAAACACATTTTTCAACTTTGAAAAAATCATGAATTTTTCCTCTTTATCATAATTTTATGTATATTTAGCGTAACATTTCGAGGCCTTCAACCACCATTTGTTATGCGAATTTCTATTTATAGAACGAATGGAATAAACCTAAAATTTTAGGCTGAATCCATATTGCCAAAAAAAAACCTTAAGGTATATTTTGTGTTTTTGCGGAGGACAACCGCCACTCAAACTTTTGTTTAAGTTGTAGATTATATACTTATAAATCAGAGTTTTGTGTCTGTGTTTGATCCACCCTGTTCATTAAAAAAATATATTCTGGTCCCCCAGTTGGCATGAGCATAGCTAGTTTCATACAAGTTAAATAAAAAGAAGTTTATAGCTAACTCATGCAAACTATACGTAACTATATCGGCTTCGGAAATAATATTGCCGACAAACGGCGCTATAGTACAAATACATATCCTGCGCTCATTTCGAACTTATTTTCAATATGTCTCATGACTGCCTTATTAGTTTGGCGAAAAGTAAACAAATACTTATCTGCGCATATAATTTCCAGAGCAATCGAAAAAATGTACACAAACACAAAGCACAACTATAGTCAAATGACAAACAATTAAATAAAGTAATAGTCAATTCGAATGTCAGCTCTGCTCCCATTTGTATTCAACGTACATGTACCTATATTATAAATAAAAACATAATCAAGCATCAAATTAAATTAAGTTGTAAGCAATTACCATTAGTGAACGTATGTACCTATATTTCACTGATGGTTTATTTATTTTCCAAATCACATTATTACACCCGGAGGGTGAGTCAACGACACTTAATTAAATTCGAAATAAACCAGTAGAGTAACTAACAACATGCATAGCAAATTAAGGGAATAGCACAATGCCACGCAACTTAGAAATTCGAAATTAACATCGCGATCGCCAACAAGGTTCGTATAATTAGAGCAGCTCTGCTCTAAATGTATATTTACCTATACTTGTTATGTATTGCTAATAAGGTTCGTGGAATATTTCCCTCAATAAATGGAAATGCTAATGATGTTTAGTTTTGATATGCAGTAAGAACTTGGAAATTAGAATTAGACTTCGAATTTTCGTAGAAATATTTTGCGGTGTTTTTTGTTTTTTCCTCTCTCTCTTTAATTGCATGAGATTTTTATTTCAGACGAGCAACAAATAATGTGATATGTGAGTTACCCACTTAACGAAACGAAAACAATTCACTCACTGAACTCACTTGTGTGTCACGTTCAAGGGATTGTAAATTTTAGACAAGTTTACGTCGAAAACTTTTCATACAGGTAAATAGTGGACACATTGGGGACGTTCAAGTATTTAGTTAAGTAAGTCTGACAGCTGTCTAACTAGATGTATTTCGGATTTGATTGACTGAAATCGGACATAAGAGCAGCTGTTTCAGTTGACGTTTATGGAGGGGTAGCCGTAGAATCTAGTCAAGAAATTCGTAACTGAGAACTAAGTTGACAGTTCGCTTATGTGGCTGACGTAGGAAAAGTGACGTTCCCGACCAATCTAGTTTTTGTGTTCAGGTTACATCTATCGACTTAAGATAAAGATTCTTGAATGAGCGCCCATTGCCACAACTCAATTAGCTTCATTGTTTAATCCCTCCATTCGTTAAAATCCTTATTTGGTTTTCCAAAAACTTCAATTGTTTTGTTTGTACCTAACTGTCTGATGTGATTTTTCGAAGACGACATTCATCTTGGAGAAAATGCAAATGCCTTGTTGCATTCATGATCTTGTTGTTGCATTTTACATACAGAATTTATTTAGTGGGCAGGTCGGATAATTATAGATCGGTATGTTTGAATAGATTCGACTTGATTAGAATTAACAGAGTTGTAAAAGCTATATACGAAGATTGCAGTTTCAGAGTTTAAAACACAAGTGAAGTCAAAAATAAATGCAGTGCAAGGTAAAATACGAATGAATTTATATTTAAGAATGATTAATAAATAAAAGTTCGTATCGTGGTACTGTTATATTCGTTGATTATTACTGATTCTTTGTTGCCTATTTTATTTATTTGTATAAATTTACTTCAATACTTTTCTTTACATGTGTCTTGTAGTACTTCATCTACCGCTGCTCTATTACATATGCCTTACACCTCTACTCTACATACGTGGCGAGTGCGTTCAGTACTTTTTATATTTTATTATTATTACATGGGCGCGTTTAGTATATTTCATTACAGATACACCATGTATAAGTTCATAGTACAGGTAGTGGAAGTTGGGACGAGAACTTTGACAGAAACAAATTTTTGGTCATTTTGTCGAAATGCATTAAGTGACGTGTTCAAAATGTTTCACATACGGATTTATGACAAGCAATCTAATCATACCTTCAAATTATCAGCACAATGAGTTTGAAATAATTTTCCAATTGGTGGCTCAAAAGTCACCTAGGTAGGTACCTACTTATAGACGGAATAAAATTGTCCGATTTCGCCCGTTTACTTGCCATAAGTACGAACATTTTAAGCGAATTCCACGTTCAGTCGTTAATAGTGCTGTGCAAGATTTACAGAAAGCGCCCTTTTTTCATATTTGCACTAGTGAGATTTTGTATTTTGGGATATTTTGAGTTGCAAAATTACAAGTGATGTGAGTTTATGTTCAAGAATCAGCACAGGCGTGATTGATGTTGTGCTTTTGGGTTTATTAGAACATAAAATTACCGTAAACTGCGGTTTTTTTTGTGCCAGTTTTTGAGGTTTTTGTAAAAAAAAACTTTTATTTCTGTATGAAAGAAACAAAATAAGATATACCATTTTAAACTTAAGCATTAAGCAATATAGGAGAAGTTCTCAAATTATCGAAACGCTTAGGATTTTAAACATGTAAGCCTTCAAACAAGACATTTCGGGGACGTTATAAAGACTATAAAGCTTAGTGTCGGTCCATAAATGATATTCTGCCTTCAGGGCCAGGCATGTTGTTCCGGAAAGGAGTTTATTTCCCCCATAATTTTGTCGTTAGCTTTTGCCAATTCGTCTTAGATCAAGAAAAGTGACTAAAAAACCATAAACGGATGTAATAATAACTCTTCTTCGGCACTGAAAACGGTTTGACGTGAGAAACATTTGAATGAGCATCTTATCATTTATTTATTAGAGTATTCCTATGAATACCGTACTTTTCGCTCGCTTTTCGGACCTCCTGCCCAGATTTTTTCAAAGCTTCCTGAGTGAAATTGCTGTAGGGCCGTTCTCCTATCTTTTTTATATACTTTCGAGGCATTACGGCTCAGTTCTGGAACCTTCAAATTTAAAATTAAAAACTAAGGGGTTTCTTTGGACCAAGAACGTTGCAGGTGAAAAAGAAAATCAATGCACAGGGGGTTACTTTGTGCCAAGTTAAACACCAAGGATGGTGGCACAAAGTTACCCCATGAACTTGCGACCTTATTGAAAAAGGAATGTAAAAATTAAAACTATAGTTTTTACTAATATTTACTTAAATACTATTTATCACAAATAAATCATAAAAAAAATGTAACCCACCTTCAATTCCGTATCGATTATAGTTTTTTGGTTGTAGATGAAATTTGTCGCCCTAGAATGTTTTCGGCAAAAATTTGATTTTTGAATCTCATGTCATTATTCAAAAACGTAAAAACAAAGAAATTGATGAATATAAAATATTTACTGGAAAGCTTCTCCAGCAACTTTGCACAGTGAAAAAATGTGCATATTTTATGTAAAAGTATTGGTAAAGTGAAATTGAATATACAACAGAACGGTTGGCACAAAGTAACCCCAGCTTACGGTAATCTTTATTTCCAATGCGCCTCCAGAAGGTGGCGCATCTTGCACATATGGTTGGTCAGTCCCTTTCTATCAGTCGCATTGATGGAGACCGGTCCTATAACGTTTTATATAACCAAAACGTACTGGCCCACCCATAACCTAAATTGCGACGGCAAACCCACTTCTAATAGGAATAGATTCATTCATTCATTGCCAATAGTCGCGTCTAATTATTTATAGGGGTTGCGGCTGCGGGTGTAGTAATCAAGACCATCCCTAACACTCGATCTAAGCCGCCATGGACTATTAATCATCAGGAGCTAACCCCTAAATCAGTTTTGCAAATCTATAGTGACTTACTCATAGGTAATTTTGCCAACTCCAATAAACCTTGGTCAGCTGTCTTACGGCATCTGAGCGAAAATACTGGGGAACTGATACCTTTCACTGAGTAACTTAAAAGAGTGAGGTCAGAGGTCTTGACTTGAGATAGCAAAACTTTTTCTATCATCCAAAATATAAGAAATTAGGTATAATCGACGGAAAAATTGGACTGCAGTTCTCGGATCCTTATCACCATGAGGTCAGCCGACACAGATCTTAACGTTGTTAGGTATACCTATTTCATACTTAATTACATACACGAACCTTTCAAATAAACTAATAAAGTCTTCAAATAAAGAAAAACTTGTTCTATTCCATTTCAACGTCGACTCGTGCTTATTGAAAAACCATTTAAAATAAATTCCCAAACACTCACATTGCAATTTGTTTGATTCACTGGTACTTTGACAGTAAAAGATGACCATTTTAGCAAAAATCAGTAATAGTGACCAATTTGTTTTGTTTCTTTTTTTGCTTTCTACTTTTTAATAGGTGTAGGACTCGGTATAGCAGCAAAGCAATTGCAATTTTAATCGATTGGTTTCGCCCCTATCAAAGACAAAGACTAAATCGCATTCGAGAATAATTGAACATCATAATCGCATTAGGTACCTTTATATAAATTTTACCATAGTTTAAAAATAAGCTCATAACAACAAAAACAATTTATTTATTACCGATTGGTTGTGCTTTTTTTTTTTTGTTTTTTTCCTATGTTCTAGTTAATATTTAATATTTATTTTTTATTTATGTCAATTTGAGCTATACACAAACTCTTTTAGACAACTTAAATCTAATTATCTAATACATACTTAAAACTATTACTACAATATAGATTATTTAATTAATCTGCTTCAAAAGAGACATAAATTGATTTTTAAATTTTTGAACAGTTTTCAAAAATATCGACATTATCAATGACAGTATTTAATTCATTGCTACAACGTTCAATTGGTTCATTACTGCCGTAGTTTGTTCTATGAAATTGAACATAAACATGAAATCGCATACGCAGGATTCTAGTGGGAAAATAAAAGTTTATCCGCCTTAGTAAATAAGGGCATTTAATGTCATTCTTAATTTATTACATCTCTTATAAATATTATACTAAAATACTTGCGTCTTTTCTCAAGAGTTAGCATATTAAAAAGAAGGCATCTTGTTAAATAGGGTGGAGTTTCAATATTCCACCGTTGTTTTTGTAAAACATTTTCGCACCCTTTCTATTCTATTGGAGTGGTTTTGGTAATACGGATGCCAGATTATAACGGGTGATTTTTTAAGAGGTTTAGAACTTTTTAAAAAAAAAAAAACACAAAAAATTCGAAAAAATGAATGAAATATTTATTTGAGTCGAGATAATTTCATGCAAATGTTGACCGCGGCTGCGTCTCAGGTAGTCCATCCGCTGAGTCCAATTTTGGCATACTCTTTCACACATATCGGCCGGTATCTCACGAATGAATGCATGGATGTTGGCTTCCAGTGCGTCAATCGAAGCGGGCTTGTCCCTATACACATTAGCCTTGACATACCCCCACAAAAAATAATCTAATGGTGTCAAATCGCACGATCTAGGCGGCCAATTGACCGGCCCGAAACGTGAAATTAACTGTTCACCAAACTCGCCTCGCAATTGCGCCATTGTTTCGCGTGCTGTGTGGCATGTGGCACCGTCTTGTTGAAACCACATATCATGCAAGTCAAGAACTTCCATTTCGGGCAAAAAAAAGTTTGTTATCATCGCTCGGTAGCGTTCACCATTGACAGTAACGCTGCGATTCGCATCATCTTTGAAGAAATATGACCCAATAATGCCGCCGGCCCATAAACCGCACCAAACAGTGGCTTTTTCGGGATGCATTGGTAGCTGTTGCAATGCTTCTGGCTGATCTTCACTCCAAATGCGGCAATTTTGCTTATTTACGTACCCATTCAACCAAAAATGAGCCTCATCGCTGAACACAATTTTTCGATAAAAAAGCGGATCCTCGGCCAGCTTTCCAAGAGCCCATTCACCAAAAATTCGGCGTTGTGGTAGGTCGGCTGGCTTTAGTTCTTGCACAAGCTGTATCTTAAAAGGCTTTACGCACAAATCCTTCCGCAAAATTTTCCACGTAGTGCTGTAACAAAGGCCTAACTGCTGGGAACGGCGCCGAATCGACATTTCGCGGTCTTCTGTCACACTAGCTGATACGGCCGCAATATTTTCTTCACTACGCACAGTACGTAAACGTGTTGGTGGTTTAATGTCCAACAAAGTAAATTTGGTGCGAAATTTGGTCACAATCTTCCGAATAGACTGCTCAGAAGGTCGAGAATGCCGATCATAAAATGGAAGCAGCGCGCGATGAACATTTCGAACCGAGCACGAATTTTGATAGTAAAATTCAATAATTTGCAAGCGTTGTTCATTTGTAAGACGATCCATGGTTAAATTGCAAACCAAACTGAAGCTGTTTGACAGTGACACAAGGTACTAAACACACGTCAGCTGTCAAAACCAGTGTTGCCAAAACCAAACCAGCTAAAAAATCACCCGTTACTACAATAATCCAAAACCGATCTTACCAATGCAAAATATAGCGCCTTCAGCGCATAAGGATCAGAAAATTCTTTTTTATTACGCCTAATAAAACCTAGCATTTTAAATGCTTTATTGACAACGTAGTCAATATGACATTTAAAAGTGAGTCATGTGTCCAATATTACTCCAAGGTCCTTTTTTACAAGCACATTTTCAAACTCTACATTATTTATTTTATAGTTAAAAGATATTAAATTTAAGCATCTTGCACAAGTAAGGCTTTGGCATTTTGCTACATTTAAGTCTAGAAAGTGTTGTTGGCAATATCTAGCTAAACTGCGAATAAGAGACAAGTCGAATTTCGAATGAAATTTGGAATATCATTCACAAAAAGGACGAAAAGTAGGGGGAGTCGAAGCCAATACATTGTAGTTAATGGATCAACACCGCATGATTAACTCTATCAAAACCTTTAGCAAAATCGGTAAAAATGATATCGGTCTGACAGCCAAGTTCAAGGTTGTTTACAACTTTTTCGCATAGTATTGCTAAGTTTGTGGCTGCTGCCTACTAGTAGATTTGCCTTGGACAAAGCCGTGTTGAGAGTCGGATACAATTTCTTTGACAAAGGAGTTTAATTTATCACAAACAATCTTTTCAAAAATCTTTGTAATGACAGATAGCTTACATATAGGTCTATAATTAATTACTTCTCGCTTTGATTCAGCCTTGAAAATAGGTGATATATAAGACACTTTCCACTCGTTAAGGAGTCCTAAGGGATGCATTAAAATTATACATAAAGGATTTGCAAGTGATGTTGCACATTCCTTCAAAAATTTAGGAGAGATCCCATCTGGACCTACACCCTTTTTACATCTAAGCTAAGCCAGTTAAAGCACAAAAGACATCCGAGTGGGTTATCTGTAAATTTCCTATGTTAACCCGGTTCAAACCAAACAGCGAACGTCTTGAAGACAATTTGGAGAGGATGAACAATATACGGATTTGAAGTAATTCGTAAGAAAAATGTGCAAATGGTGGCGGTATCGCTAGATGATTCTTTAAAGTACCGCATACAGTTTGAGAGGCCAATGCATTTTTCGCTTATTATTAATAAAGGTTCAAAAATGTTAACTATTTACTTTGACTTTAGCCTCAGTTGATAAAACCTAACTATTGTAAAGAAATTTATTAAGAGTGTCAAACTCTTGAAGAGTATGCAAGTATTTTAAATTAAAAACGACCTACTTTTATCAGTTTTATATAATTCGTACCTATGGTTTAATCTTCCAATTTCTTAAATTAAATAATCTTTTATTTATCCAAGGAGGATTTGAGTTTGACTTAATTTATTTCTTTTGAACAAACTGCTCCAGTACATATAATTAGGAATGTTTGATTGTAATATGTCAAAATAGGCTAAATTGACTTTGGAAAACAGCGGCGTAAGAAATTCATTACTTTGAAATGGTAATTTTAATTACTATATTGAGCATTTTCTCTATAAGAAATCGAATACCATCAAAAAATTAAACACGAGACTTATTTCATGTGATATAGGCACCTACATATCTGTCAATCGATGTTTTTTACTGTCAGAAGAAAATGAACATAATAACCTACATTTGAATGTTTGAAATAAGGACGTGTAACTACTTCAGTATCTACATAGGAGAAGTGTTCCTTTACTTTTGTAGTAAGAATGGAAAAGACTGTCAAAATGCCAGTGTTGAGGATAATTTCTCTCACAGAGAGAGACACTTACGAAAAAGTTAGGGAACGCTTTTGTAGTATAATCTATGAAAAATAACAGATATATAATTCAAATATTCAGCAAAGTAGTACGAAAAGTCTTTAAAATGTCCGATAAACTCAAGAAATTTGCTAATCTACTAAGAAAATTTGTTATATCATCTACATACCGATGAAAGTGATCTGCCACTAATCGAACTCCTTTTGGATAAATCCGAGTATGTGGAAGAGTTAGTACTGATTGAACTATAACCATTCGATAAGAGGAAAAGCGTCACTGCAATACAAAATACGTGGAAGAGATTGTCCATTTTTACAGCGACGACAGAATTTCGTCGCCACTTTCGAAAAGAATCCTGAGTAGAACATTCAATTTTATTTTACCGCCTAATACCATTTTAATACGCAAGAAATCAAAACAATTTCACGCCTATGCCAAAATGGATTAACAAATCGTCTTTAACATACACACTAAATATTTTGTACTTCTGTAGGTCACTATGCAATGTATGAAAAATTTCGCCATTATGAGTTCCAAAAATTTAGCGGACATTAAAATCTACCTCGAGGTGCAGACAAAAGTGTTTACAATCCTACTGCGAGTTTATCCAGCACATTTATCTAGTAGATTGTTTCATAATTTTTAACGAAAATCAAATTCCAAAATGGCAACTCAATATACATAGTGCGTCAAAAAAATTAACCATATGGGGAGTTTGTTCAAAAGGAATAAAAACACACATAATTCAGAAAATCTGTAGTTTTAGCTTTAAATTTAACACATATTTATTCAGGATAACTAGATAAATATTAAAGGTGACTACTAAATCGACTGACAGTAGCTATCTTAACTTATGCGTAGCTGGATATACGTTTACAAAAACTATTCACGATTTAAAGTAATTGAAAAGTTGGTGTTTGGGGCATTATTTATAATTTTCCTTTTATACATATGTGTCTCATGCATAACATTCAATTTCCTTACAATAATTGTGCCACAAGTTGACAGCGGTGGCGCTGGAGGATCACACATAGAAGTAACGAACTAACGACCAGTGGTGCCAGATTCCACGATTATTCGTTTTACGAATTTAGGGCTTCAAACTTATTTTTGAGCTAAAAAAGCATAAAATTCCAAGATTTTTCAAGTTCATCGAATACATAAATTCATTTCCCTGATGCCAAATTTCGTAAGATCAGTAGCTTAATTTTTGAAAATCTTTTTTCTGAACCTCAATCTTCAATAGATGTAACAGTTTTTGGGAAAAACGTTTTACAAACAAAGCATGGTAAAAGAAGTAGTATTTCCGTTAATGAAAAAATTCGGCGGTTAACCTAAATAAAACGAAAACAAGAAATTCGTTGGCCACAGAAGCCTTGCAAGGAATTTTGCATGCCAAAAGTCAAAGATTTGCTAAGAATGCAAGATGTTTCCTTGCTACAATTTGAATATAAATCGCAGCAGCAGTGCTGCCAGTTTAGCGCTTTCGGAGCTAGATCTGTCGCTTTTTTAGCAGTTTTAGCGTGGCATTGAAAAATTCTAGCTCCTAGCGAAATTTTTAGCGCTTTTAATTTGATAATTTATTTCACACTTTGACCTAACATTGTCGTAAAATTTATCTGAATATCAAAATATGTCAGAATTTCAGTACTGGTGCTAAATTTACCTCTTAGTTTTTAATGGAAATTTTTTGTGTAATCTAGCGCAATTTAGCGCTTTTTGTTCAGGTTATTATTTCCCTGTGGTTATAGAACTACTTGGCAGCAGTTTGAATCAATTTAATTCAAGTAATGAAGTAGACTAGTAGATTTCAGTAGCAAAAACATGTATAGGTACATATAAGTTTTTTTCTTATTTAATAAATTAAAAATGTTATGTGTCGATAATGTTAATGTTATCCAAAATAATTTATGTTATAATAAATTGAAGTAGGTATAATAACATTCTTCTGTTTTTTTTTTTTCAATCGTATTTCCACGGTTTTGAAAGCTAGTAATTACGATTTCTGGTGAAAACATCTGGCAGCACTGCTAACGACACTCTGATACAGAATAAAATTAGATAAAATCTAAGTTTAACTGTATTATAGGTATCTAATATTTTAACGATAGATGGCGTGGTTATTTATTAGCATCACGATATATGGTGTCACTTGAAAAAACCGCAGCTGTCAAAAACCCACTCGACGGCAGGTATAATAATAATTCATTTAAATTTATAAATTTTAATAAATGTGTTGCTGGTTAATTGAGGCAATGATATATTAAAATCGAATGCAAGAAGTCAAAGACGTTTTAAAGGTCACTTATTCAACTCCTAAATCACAAATCGACTAAACGTCACAATGGTGCTCAGCACTCAATTTAGTTTGTAGAATGCAGATTTGCCCGAATTATACCATGAACATTAATAAACACTGGCAGCAAAATTATACAGCTCAGGTCATGAATTCTATTTGACATTTTCTAGGTAACAACCTGGCAAACACTTGTCAGTTCTTAAGTCGCTGAATGTTTGTTTCACACACCTACGAAGTAGCAAAACGAATGACAGCTACCGAGGTTATATTCCTATATGCATTTTTTGACATTTAACTGTTAACTAACCTGAACTGGGTCGATCGCTGTAGCGAGTGCAGTACACCCAGGCTGGCCAAACTATCGGTCCATTTGAGCCGCCACTGCCACTGCCGGAACTGGTGCTGGCATTGCCACTTCCGCTGCCACAGGGTTCCGTTGAGTTGTCAGCTCCAGCCGCTTCCGATGGTGATGCCGCAGTCGTGTTCGCACTCGACGCACTAGTTGGCGACTTAACCGGAGTACTGTAGTTACTACTAAACACTGTGCTAGTCGAATCGTTGCTGTTCGAACAGTGATTTAAAGGTAATGTCGTCGTCGATGACGGCGCCACACCACTGCAAACGCTTGTCAGATCAATCGGCGCTCCTGTCGTTACCGTCGCACTACCGCCGATCACTTTGGCACTACTCGCTGTATTCTTGTCTGCCCTCTTGCTGTTTCTCCCGCGCGAGCTACCGCTTGCTCCTGCGCTGCCAAGTTTTATCAGCGGATCGGTTATCCGTCGCCCGAAATCAGCCTTCAAAATGTTGTCTATGCTAAACTTCAAACTAGGCTCATGAATGTTATTATTCATGAATGGCAGATGTGCCTGCATCTGCTGTTGCAGCTGATTCAAGCTAGACGCCGATGAGTTCGCTGACTGAGCGACCAAACCAAACGCGGTCAGTTTGCTGAGAGCCGATTCGCCGCCATTCTGTGCCATCTGTGACATTTGTGTCATTTTCGTTATCGCCGACAGATGCGAATGTATGCCGGAAAAATTGTGAATATTTTCTGCTGCCGCCGCTGCCTGTTCCGTGGACTGCCGCAGCGAAAACGCACTGGCACGCGCAGCAGCCATAAACTGCATTTGTTGTTTCATCAGCTCTTCGGCGTAGATGTGCGATTTTCGCAGGAATTCCTCTTGAAAGCGCGTCGGACTGGGGCGAACAATTGGCACAGCAGGTATTCGAAGGGCGGCCATTGAAAAGGGGTCCGCCAACTCTTCCGCTACCGGCGTACTTGTAGGCGGGTTTTCGTCAGCGGACGTTGGTCGCGACACTGGGCCAACACTTTCACTGTCAGCGGACGCTAGCAAATTATTACTTCTATCACAGTCCTCCTGTCCAACTGACAGTTCACTATCTTCACTGTCACACACACTGGCCACCTCGTCGTTCATGTTGCCCGTCATGTCATCGTCTGTCGTCGTCGACGGCGGCGGATACTCCACCAAACTATCAGCTGAGGATGGCGCTGCCTTGACCAACTGTCCCGTGGGACATAGCCGAGGACTTGTCACTCCGTGCGCGTGCATCAACAACTTATCCGGATGCATTTTGTGAGCCGACGCGGCGGCTGACAGTATGGGCAGTAATTGCGGCGGCGGTGGCAACAAAAGACGTGACGTTGCTAATGTTGTCATTTATCGACGACGAACACGCTCAACCGCATCGGAATCCGTTAACACCAAACTGAACCAACTTGCCGACGGCACTCAAATGTCATAGTTCGTGTCAGTGTGTCAAAAATATCGGCCTAACGACACGCACAAATCACTTTATCTCGGATATTCGACACTATTTCCAAAGAAATTACGTTTTTCCCTTTGTGGTTTTCGTTTTGAAATTTTATTTTATTCGCAGGCGACGTCGCTTACATAGTTTTCAAAATGAACGAGTAGAAGCCTATATTCGCCGCGTCATTCGCTGTCAAACCGCGTCGTTTAACTGAAATCGTTTTAGCTGAACGCAAACAAACGAAGGTAGGCGGTGCAAACGAGTAAATAAAACGATTTCTGGTAAGTCGTCTGGCAACTTCCCCGCTTCAAGTGACTGGCTATGTCGGAATACAGGAGGCGTGCTACACACAGACGCCATGGGGATGGACTTGACTTTGACGTTTATATAGAAGGAACTGGTTTCTTGCCAGCGTGTGCGTTGGATATTCCAATCAGACTTTTTATTCTGCTTCTATCCTTCTCTTTTCTCTATTCGAAATGCGAGAGTGTTGTTGGCCTTCTTTTTTGTTTGGTTAGTTGTCCCCCTCTCTGTCTCTCTTGTGGGGCATTGTTAATGTTAATTAGAGGGATATTTCCAGTTGGCTTAATGTTTCCTTATTCTGTGCCGGTGTCGGTGTCGGTGTCCGTGTACCTGGGCATTGTGTTCGAATCGACACATTCAAGTCGGAATTTATGAGGATTAAGGGGAGGGTTCATAAAAATATTCCCCGTTCGCCGTTCTCCATCTCTGCCAAGCATGGTGCGTGTCGACTGTCGACTGTCGAGTGTGTTTGAACATATCTACAAATAATGCGATGCGATGCGAATGCACACACATTACTGCAAGGGTTGCACTTTTTGCTGCTACAACTTTGTTTTTGTATTGAATTGTTAAATCAGTCTGCACGTTCTTTGTCGACAACTTATTGGTAATAGATTTTTGAATTCTCTGTTAGATTTGAGTTGAAAATTGAGAACAGGTTAATTAAGTGCGGAATGAAATGGCATTTTGGCCTGCAGAGCAAATAAAGCGTTTCTGGCATTTTAGATGGGTAGGACGTCGGCGTCGGAGTGATCGGAGCTCGGAGGCCGGTGCGTTGTGTGTAGGTACGTTAGTGGAAATATACTCTGCCAGAATGTAGGTATCTATAGATAGCTTCAGCATGCTGTGTGTTGGATGTTGGTATGCATTGCGTTTGAGAATTGGAAACGTAATCGAGCACCTAGCCATCGACAATTTGATGGTTTGGAAGAAGTTAATTGTGTTGGTATCAATTGAATTGTTTATCGATTGTTTTTTCTTTTATTTCGCTTCGACTTTTTGATATGCAAATGTAATTATTTGACGGGAAAAGTTCTGTCTTAGGTAGGTTCCGTTTTCTGTTAGTAAAAATGGGCTAAGCAATTTCTTACATAAAAACGAATTGAACCGAATTTGGCAGCACTCCTTTTTCTACAGTTTCCGCAACTGTTAAATATATAAATGATAGGTCATTATTTAATTAACATCCCTTTCTAGTAGTTAAGGCCTTGATGAAAGAACTCGTAGGTAAAACACTTTATAAGGAACTAAGTAGGTATTCCAGATAGGTACCTATTCCTACCTACATCTATGCTGTCAACGAGCATTGTTTATGAGCCACAAGATGGTCACAAATATAAGGGAACAGAGTTTTAAGCCCACTGTGGCCCGTTTTAAATCAAAGGAAGTCTGGAGAATTAATCAGTCTCACTCTCAGCTGAATAAAGACAAGATTAACGATAGAAATACCTACTCCCTGGGCATTGCCTTATGAGGAAGCATGGCATGAGAACTAAGCTAAGCTAATACGGATACATACAGGTACTGTGAGAAAATAAAAGTCACGTAGGATATTATTTCGCATCATCTCTGTGATTGTCAAGCAATTGCTCGGAGTAGAAGAAATCACCTCGACAGGTACCTACCTATGCTTCTATAATAATTTTGAAGAGGTTGGTTTCTGAAACCAAATTGAGACCATAATTCAATTTTGTATGGAAATTGAGATTTTGGACGAATTGGTTTATGTTTTACCTGTAATAGTTCACTGGGGATGGCGATGGGCTCGCTTTGGCGCCTAGTCTTTAGTGATCTCAAAACTCGACTCAACCTAACCTAAGTCGATACAAGGCCGTATCTAGGTGGGGGGGGGGATCACAGGGGTTTGAACCCCCCCGAAATTCTTAACAAGTGCACTTTTTAAAAACGAGAACAGATCAAATCCAAACAAAAATTAACCAATTCGGTCAATTACCAAAAAGATTCAAATCAAATCAAGCATAACATTGACTTTTTTCAATTAAAAATACCTAAGCACCGTTACATACTCCTACACAAAAATACGACGATGAAACCATTAAAAACTTAAAAACAGTAAGTGAAGATCGACTTACTGGTTTAGCCTTAATGTCAATTCATTGGGAGATAGATATAAATACTGACGAAGTAATTGATGTATTTGCACCAAAGAAGGCCAAGCCATTAAATTTAGTTTTATAAAATAATTCTATGATTTGTTATGTTGAATATGGGTTGGGGTCAATATTCTGGATGGGTCAAAGTTCTTTTTACAAAATTCTGCTATATAAAATTCTGCAAACATTAAAAAATGTCTTGGAAAGTGTTAAAAAGCACGCGCTTTTTTCAGAATTTTGTTAAATAATCCTCTCACTTATTTCTGCATAAATGGTAGAGAATTTTTTTAAGATTGCAGTGTTGTTTTTGACAATTACCTACTCTTCTAGGTAGTTTTTTTTGCTATCGCTTCGTGAACGTATGCTGCTGTGCTGCTGCTGATAGTGTTATACTCAATCGATGTTTTAATCGTTAGCTTCAATAAAGGGAAAGACAAGTTGTTCGTGGATGGATGGGGAGAAATTGAAAAAGAAAAGGAAATTTATTTTTAAAAACGAACAAATAATTTTTTTTAAAGAAATATAAAAAAAAAATATAGAATTCTATAATTTTTTTAGTTTCTTACCCCCGTATTAATAAACGCTGTGTAAAAGTTATCAACTTGCTACTCAGCAGTTATGTCCAATTTTTGTATGCTATCTGACGTTTGCTAGCTAACTTACTTGTGCACATTTTTTTTTATTAATAAGGGGGTTAGTTTTTTTGTAATTTCAAATTGTGAAATAATTTGCTTCTGCAGGATTTTTTTCTTGTATGTAATTTATTTACCTGTAATATATTACTAAAACCTGAAATGCATAATATATTATAATAGAAAAATATTTTTTGTTCATGTTCATATTCGGTGTTTTTTTTTTTTAAGCAGAATAAACAGAATTTTAATGCTTAAAATTTGAAAAGCTGAATTAAAAAAACAGAATTTTTGTCTGAGGCGACAGAATATTACATAGCAGAATTTTGAAAGCAGAATTTCGATCGGATCCCGTTAAATATAGCCATTTTTTTTTAACTATTCCTACTGTTAATGAATGGGGTCAACGAGGAGTAACCCCATTTCGTTAGTTCTTGGGTTTCGCCCTGAAAAATTGTCAGGCTTTTCGGATTTTGATCTGAGATTTCAGATTTCTGCTGCCAAATCGAATATGAATTTTATTGGTGAATACAAGCCTGCCAACTGGTGATTAGAACGAAGGAGCTCAGTTGGCGCAAGTGTTATGTCACTTGGTCAATTGACTAAATCGATATGCAAGTTCATTTCCTGACAGGGGAAGGTAGAAATGCCTTCCCAAGTGGACTCTATACGGAGAATTGACGGTCAGAATTATTCAAACTATTCAAACAAAAAAAACAATCACTTAAGGAGTCTGATGATGAATTAGTGGTGTAGTTCGAAATAGTTATTATTCCTACCACAGTGACTGTGTCTACGAGTTGTCGTTAAGAGTTATTCTCTCAAACAATAATTGATTTGGATTAGATGTACCCTGTGCGCAAAAACTAAATTGATCGGTAACGTATTTTTTTCCTTATTCAGCCATATTATGCGAGCTAATGCGCTCAGTAACGAAGTTCTAGATTCTAGATCAAAGGGTAGCCCTTCCATAAACGTCAACTGAAAAAACTGTTCATCTGATCAATTTAGACCAATCAAAACTGAGGCACATCAAGTTAGCTAGCTGTTAGACTTTCTTAACTCACGGAAAGAAGTTTAAGATCAAATCAAGAAAGATAAGCGCCGAATCACGAAAAGTTTATCTCATTTTGGAGCTTAGCTCAGGATTTACTAACTCACGACTTTTTATTTGCAATTCTAGAAATTGTACAAAGTGACCCTCAAAAGTCGTGAATCAACACTTCTCAGAGTCAATAATGCGATCGGGCACGAAACAAGCCATAACCGATCGCAATTTGACACAATAAGTTATCAATTTGATATCACTGTGGTTGTGAAATGCAAAAAAAAAAATATATCGTAAATTACCACTTTTCTTTTGCAATTACGATTTCATCCCTTAGTAAATTGCAACAGGTGTTGATTTACTACTTCAGTAGTTGCAATTTACAAATTCTTAATCGTGAATTATTTTTATCAATTTGCAATTCATATTTTGCAATTTTTTTTTTTTTTTTATATACTTCTCCCGGGAAAGGGAAAGGCGAACCTATAACGCTTCAACAGCACCCCGAGATGCCTGCAGATGTATGTTTGTTCTGCACTTAAATTGCTTCCCCAGGAAGCTGGAACTCGCTTTTGCTTGTCCTGTAACAGAAGGAGTTTTTGAAAGTTAATGTCCTCGCGGTTGTCAAGTGTACTGTATGGTCATGATCATGAGCATTAGCAGCCTGTCTTGTTGGGCGCCCAAAAGTTGCATTTCGAGGGATAATGTCTTTGAGTTCCTCAGAACATCTACCATGGAAGTACCTATAGAACAAGCATAGGTCAGCGACTTGTCTTCTGTGCACCAACGGTTGTAGATTCGATGTGAGTGTAGGGTCTCCAATGAGTCGAACTGCTCGTCTCTGTATGCTATCAAGCAGGTTAAGTGAATGTTTTGGGGCCGAGCTCCATATATGGGAACAATATTCCAAGCCTGGTCTAACCTGTGCTTTGTAGAGAAGGAGAAGTTGCTTGGGGCTAAAGTACCTCTTTGCTCTAAATAGGTAGCTCAACTTTGCGGACGCCGATTTTGCGATATAGGATATGTGGTTCTGCCATGTGATTCCTGAGTTGACTGTGACTCCTAGAAGGTGCATTGAATCCTTGTGATGGATTGGATGGTCATCCATTTGGATCTGAGGAACTGTTGATGCATTTTTTCTGGAAAATGTTGTGAGCTGTGTCTTGTTTGCATTAAATACAACCAAGTTGTCCTTTCCCCACTTCAAGATTTTATCCAGATCATCATTTAGAGAAATAATTTGTTCACATCTCTGACTGTGTGATGTAGCCGTATTCACAGGCCCACTGTTCGAGATGGAGGATATAAGAGTGCTGTCATCTGCAAAGCTGTAGATATTATTATTTGTCGATCCAAGCAAATCGTTGATGTGGAGAAGAAATAGAGTTGGAGAAAGAATAGATCCTTGGGGCACTCCTGCATTTATAGCAAACGAATTGGATGATACACCATCTACAACAACTTGGATCGATCTTTCCAGAAGAAAATTTTGCATCCATCCGCAGAGTTGTTGTGGTAATCCGTAAGACGCTAACTTGCCTAATAGGGCTCTATGCCAGACTCGGTCAAATGCCTTTGATATGTCCAAGGCTACGGCTCTGGATTCGCCGTGTTGTTCAATTGATTGTGTCCATAAGTGCGTTACGTAGCTTAGCAGGTCACCAGTGGAACGACGGCTCCGAAATCCATATTGCCTGTCGCTTATTAATCGATGGCCTTCTAGATATTTGATTATTTCGACATTTATTGCCTTTTCCATTACTTTAGAGAGCATTGAAAGTAACGCTATTGGACGATAGTTTTGTGGCAGACATTTCTTCCCTTTCTTTGGAATAGGTTGAATGCGAGCGGTCTTCCAGCAAGAAGGAAACGTCTTCTACGAGTTCTCTACGTCAATTTACGTTTTCAATTAACATGTTCGAAATTATTATAAGATTTTGTTGATTCATCATTCAGTGGTGGTAAAGCACAAAATATTTTTTGCAATTTGAGATTTTAAAGTGGTGTTTACGGAATTGACCTATTGAAGTGGATTAATACTTCTAATCGTAATATTAAAAAAAAGGATTTTGATATTTTTCGCCGTTTTCAATGTCAAATTGCCAATTTTTGTATCAATTCAAGACAAAATCGTTGTGGCTTGCGAAAAATATATAATTCGTGATTTTTAACTCAAAATTCTGCAATTAGTGACTTTACAGTTCTTTCCGTGTACTTAGTTGTCGCTTCAGTCTGCGGTGAGCCTGAGTTTCAGTAAATGCTTCTCTCCAGTGAGCACGGTCCTTGGCTACCTGGCTCCAGTTGCGAATATATACTTAGGGCAGTATATTTAGGAGCGCTCATAAAACTTACGAATGGTCCCGTCCTGACCAGTCTTAAGTTGAGAAATTCGAAATCACCATATTCGAAATAGCATGGATCACAACCCTATTAGTGCTTGGTGGGTGAATACATCGGATAAACTTGCAGTTATGAGCCTGATTCAAGAGCGCTTGATAAATACTGCCTTTAAAGTTAATTTAGGTCCCTTTTGCTTGTTGTTAAAAATATTGTTTGTCCCTTCTTGTTGAAGTCAAAAACTTGGTTTCCCCACCTTAACGGGTCATGGCTTAACCCCTTTTTTGATTTTATCCCAATATTTGCGAACGCGCTACGGTCGAGCAATTTGTTAACACACTTCCAAATGGTGGTTATGGTATAATATACCATAAAAAATAAAATCTAATGTCGTTTTCCATTGGGACAGAAAAATCAGATTCAGAGCAGTTTTTCTGCTCTCGAAATCAGCTGGCTGTCAGATTTCATGTTCCATTGGCCGCAAAGAGTCAGAGCAATTTTGCGAATCTCGATATTCGAGCGAGATTCACACCTATTTGCACTAACACCAAAACATTTGTCATTTGTCAAACTTTAAAGTGTGTTTACTTACGTTTATAGACGAAAAGTCTGTGAAAAATAGAGAAAAAATTACGTTTGGCCGCTGCAATGGATATTAGCATAAATTGAATGGATTCTTATAAACACAAATTACAATTTAAGAACAGCTGACTTTTAAAACACGCACCACCAGAGGTGCAAAGGAAGAAAAATCTCGTTTTATGTTCCATTGGGCACGAAAAATCTGAAATCTGAGAGCAAAATCTGAAAATCCCAATGGAAAACGACATAAAATTCAATCAAATCCTCAAATCTTATCAAAATTAAACAAATGAAAGTTATTCCAGCTTAAAATTCTCTTTTTATTTTTGTCCCTCTCTAATGTTTGAAGGGTTGGTGTATTGAAGTGATTGACTATAAAGCCACTTATGGATTTAGATTGATAGTTTAATTTTGACTTTCTTGTAAAAATGGTAAAATCCGAGAGTTGCAAACAACAAATTTTAATTGGCTTCAGTATCTAATGTCGCAGTAATAACAATTATTACAGCCAATGTGATTTCTGTCAGTCATTTAAGAATCAGCTATTGGCTGTTGCAACGATAGGAAATTAATTAGTATTTAGGAACAGTTGCGTTTCCAAATCATTAGTCACTAATGTGAACGCGACCCGAAATCAATTGAGATCAATCGAGACCGAAAGTGAGAGCAGAGGTCTGATTTGAACCATACATAACCGATACGTCAATTGTGTAACCTACGATTTACCATTCATTCCATTTGAATTAGTAGATAGATATCATTTGCGTTGACAGAAAAAAAAAATGAAGCGGCAGGCACCTATCATTTGTGGTATAACTTGCAGTTATTGCTCAATGCCTTGGATAACTTTTTCCTTGCTCAAGCTTGCAATTGGCAATTTGCGACAACTGAGTTCATCCCTATTCAGCACATAATATGTAGTTATCTGCCTACGAGCATTTATTTATTTGATACCTTGTTCCATTTCAATAAAGAATAACTTGGTACATTTACGAGTATATGTGGGCTCCCCCGACTCACGTATAACACTGGTCATCCGCATGTGCACCCAGATACCGATGCAGTTGGATAATCGCTGGCCTAAACGATCGCTCCTCTGGATTTATGTATGCTGCTCAAACGAAACGAAAACAAATCAACTTGTGGTTATGGTTATGGTTATGAATCGGCATTCTGACTGCCATGCCGCAGCAAAGCAAGACGACTTACCTACCAGTACCAGCCAACCTTTTCGAACCAAATGCTCGCCAATGGGATGTACATAATTTATGGTATGACTAAATTAAATAATAGTACCTACGTTCTTGCCGAGCTGCAATGCTTAATTGGCCATTTTATTTGCCGTATGCGTTTATTGGGCAGTGTGTACGCTGCGCTGGCTGGCGGGCATTGTAAGGAAATTCTCCAGCCCCATACTGTTGGTGGACTTAATTTTTGAGAAATGTAAACCTAACGAATTCCTGGCGGATAAATAACTTTAAGGTATCTTTGGATAAACGAATTGATTATTCGACTTGCTATAAATTTAAATTGATTCATTCATAATCTCGTGATTAATTGTAATCGAAATGTTTTCGGTTATACGGATTATGTAAATCTGGACGACGACTTGGTGTAGTTTATGCCAAATTTATGAGTGTATATTGTAATTTTTAACGGATTTTGACATATTTCATCTGATTATCTAGAATATGGTTAAAATGGATGCTCTGAAGTGGGAGGGATTCTTGGGCTGTAATTTGTTGGATATATTTATAAGGCAGTGTCTACACGAATGACTTTCCACATTCAAGTTGATGCAGTACCTACTATACTACTGTAATTTCGAAAGAAAAATAATGGGGTGAACATGTTATGTTACTGTTACAGTCAATGATGCATCAGTAGCTGCCTGTTCAAAAATACCAATCCCTTATAAAAGGTCCACGAAAAAGGAAGACTAAATTTCAGCGTCTGTGACGTGCAGTTTCTCTCAAATCAAAAAAAATATATATATTAAATTGAATACCGTAAATACATAGTAAAGAATTGAAGGGCCCGCCATGTAAAATCCGTTGCATCCGTCGCGTTGATCCATTTTAATTTCCAATAATACTTCTTAATGTTTTCTATTTTATTTTAATTTTTAATTAAATTATAAATTACTAGCTGACCCGGCAAACTTCGTTTCGCCCAAATTTTTTTAATTTGTTAATAAATTCCGAGCATGCACCAAGCACTTGCTATTTTATGTAATTCGACCAATTAAAATTCTTTATTCAAAAGTTATATTAAATGCAATAGAAATAAATGATGAATAGCAATGTTGATTTATTTCAATCAAACCGCAATGATTTTGACGTGTCGTCCAACCTTCCCCTTTTTCACTAACTTGACAAACATCCATCGATTATCCTTGCAATAAATTATTTGTCATAGCGAAAGCGAGACGCACGGGAAATTGAAGTCGCGCGAATGGTAAATAGTTCTTAATAAGCGAAATCTGCGGAATAAGAATGTTTGCCTTTGAATTTTCCCCTTAAAATCATCACTTGTATGATATTTGATGTGAGATCCTTCACCATAAAACAAATGCGATCCGTTGCAAAGTTTCGGTACATTGATGTTTCGCAACAGAATTTTAACTGAACCAACTTTCAAATCCGAATTATGTAGAGGTAAGGTAGCATAATTTCCTTCCTTCCAACCAAAAATTATAAAAATCGAACGATCCGTCCCCGAGTTATGAGTGCACATACGGACGTCAGTCTCTTTTATATGTAACTGTATCCACCCGGCTTTGCCCATACCTTTCGTATTAAGTCTTGCTCACATTTCGCAAATTACTTTATTTGAACAATGTCCATTAATAATTTTAATTATACAACTTTAGAAATAGAGTTTGATTTTACTTTTGAATGGGACGTGCCACAATCCGTTTTCTTATCCCGCTTGTGTTTTTCAAAGTAGGTACCACCTATAGGTCAAAAACTATCCGAAATTTAAAACTGGAAACAACCATATCCATCTACAAAATTTCAATCAACTTCGTAGCGCTGTTTCGGCGATCGGCAACAGCGCCACCTATCAGGTCCAAAAGTATCCTATTCTTCAAGCGGGAACGAAGAATATAAATCTATAAAATTTCATTCAAATCGGGTGAGTGGTTTCGGAGATCGATTACAACGCCATATAGCGGGTCAAAAATCCTATCTTTTAAGTTTGCTTTAACCTGAAATACAACAATACGAACAAAACAAAAGAAGAATCATACAAATTTACCCAGTGGTTATCGAGTTATATCATCATCATCGAGTTTCATCCCGAAAGAATTATAGGTATGAATTAAGAAGATTGTTATTAAAGAAAATTTAATTGACCTGAATAACGACATACGCCTACAACGCCACATGTTGAGGATTTTCCGACGATGTGCACTAAGAAATTCAATTTTTGTTAAAAATAATAAATTAATTATTTTATATGTATTTTATCAATATAATAACTCCGATCGAAGTATCTGTTTTAAACGATATTTATTTTGCTTACATCCTCGTTGGCAAAATCGGTCCAGCCGTTCACGCGTCATGCCGCGACCAAGGGAAATAGGGATTCATTTTTTTATATATGGATTCAACATTGGCACATTTGTTCGAACAGCTTGACTCAATGCTATTCGTTCGAAGTCCATTTCTCGCTCCAATTCTCGATTAAATGTTTCAAATCAAAGCTTTGTTGCGCATTTCATCTGACATCTCCAGTTCATTATCCGATGTCACAGTGCGAATTCGATGCAAAATATCGTCGGCCATAATATCATCTTTGTATAATCAAAGTACCTATCTACTTCATTTCAAAAAGTTACTTAATGTAACCTAGTAATTATAAGAACAAACATTTTAGGTAGGTATATTATGTATTTAAAAAAAAAAAAAAAAAAAAAAAAAAAAATTGTGGACAACAACAATTTGCTTGGAAAATAATTAAAATAATTGACAACAACAATTGCTTTTAAAATTCAAAATATTTTTTTTTATTTGAAGTGTCACTACTTGATTTCTATCCAGTTAATTTTTTTGCAAAGTGTATTTCCCCATACAAACTTTAATTTTCTAATTTTCCGCGCAATTTTCTTAATTTTTTCAATTTTTCTTTTTTCCTAAACCTTCGCGGAGCAATTACGAACAAATCCGCAGAAGGAAGTATCCAATTTGGTCCAGTCGTTTTCGAGTTTTAAGCATCCGAACAAACCAAGATCCATTTTTATATATATAGATTACATTTACACGCTAGGTAAGTTTGAAAAGTGACATTGACATCCTGGCGAAGAAAATGCAACCCCAGAAGTCGCATTGAACATCTTACATTACTAATAAATAAAAGTACCTACCTACGTTTTTCAAAATCAATTTACAAAAATGTATTAACAAACATGTATACAGACAAGAATATTTAAAATTTTCGATGCATTAAATATATTTTTCAATAAACATTTGGAATTTTTATTTGGGCATGCGATGCTTCAATTCGCCATAAGGGGGGCATGCTGTTGAAAAGGTTGGGAACCACTAATCTATATAGATCATGAGGGCATAATAAAAAATGCCTATAGTCGCTGATGCAATGGCCTCGGTTATTTGAAGGATGCCATTTATCACACATAGTTTAAAAAAGAAATTAATAATTTATAACTGACGAATGATTTTAGCGCTTTATTTTGAAAAGTTTTTAGAATGTTTAGATTTGTTTCGCTGCCCCATAACTGTATACCATAAATGTCCATACAGGCTTTATCACTTGCTTATAAAGGGTGGTTAAATTTTAAGGGCCGATGTTGAATGTGAACCACACCTAAACGTCAAGTTTTTTTCTACATTTCATTCGACATTTCTCAATTTCAGACTAACTCAATCTGAACCATGGAAAAATACACAATCGAGCAAAGCATTAAAGTTATTCAGGCTCATTATGAAAATGGGCTCAATGGTTCAAATCAAAATGCATATCGTGCACTTCGTGATTTTTTCGGTCAATTTAATCGTCCAAATGTGCGTACAATCGGAAAAATCGTGCAAAATTTTCAGCAAACCGGATCTGTAAGAGATGTGAAAACACCAGTGCATGCTCGTACAGCTCGTACTGCAGAAAATATTGCTGCTGTTCGCGATAGTGTGGCTGAAGAGCCGTCCACCTCAAAAATGAGGCCGGTCAAGCAGTTACTGTGAATGGTGTTCGCTATCGTGAGATGATAACAAACTTTTTATGGCCCGAATTGGAAGATATGGATGTGGACGATACGTGGTCTCAACAGGACGGTGCCACTTGCCACACAGCTAACGAAACAATGGCTCTTTTTCGCGACAAATTCAATGGCCGTGTTATCTCACGTGGTGGCGATGTCAATCGGCCGCCAAGATCATGTGATTTGACACCGTTGGACTACTTTCTTTGAGGTTATTTGAAAGAAAATGTATACGTCGATAAGCCAGCAATAATTCAAGAGCTAAAGGATGAGATAACTCGGCATATTAATGGAATAGAACCTCAATTATGCCTCAGCGTCATCGAAAATTCGGACCATCGGATGGAGGTGTGCCGCCGAGGTCGCGGTGGCTATTTGGCCGATGTTTTGTTCCATACATAATTGAACCTTACCAATATTATTACAATAAAAAGAAATGATAGTAATTTGCTAAATAATTTGTGTTTTATTCAAAATCAACATCGGCCCTGAAAACTTAACCACCCTTTATAATAAAAGCTTGTTCTCGAGGGTAAGCTTGGAATATTTTCCGAGTAACTTCCTTGCGGCACACCAGCCCTTATTTCTATAAATTCCGTATATTCGTTTCCGCGTTTGAAACGAAAGATTCTATTCGATGTCGATACGATTTAAGGATTTTCCATAACCGTTCGGGGAGAATTTGTCTTAATTTGCACTTGGGGCCTTCAAGACACACCTTATCAAATGCTTTGAGGTAGGTAAAGTGGAAAGGGATTCTTTCCCAACAAGTCCTATTGAGGTGGACTTCTTCCTTCCGGCCTGACAAAAGCGCCCTTTTCAAGTAAGAGGGTGAAAGTGATTGCTTTAATTTTAGGGGTAGCTCTATAGCTATATATATTCGTTTTAAGTTGCAAACATCCAGTTCAATAAAAGTTTTATGAGATGAGCAGTATGGCTTTCTTCCAACATTAAGAAGGCATGGATGTACGCATACGACCTATCACCTTGCTCTCGAGCTTAACTCTATAATGTAATGGAGCACACTCCTGAAGTACCTATGGACCTCTCTTGAAAGCCATTTGGCCTCTTTACCAACTATTCAAACAGTGTTCACGTAACCAACGTTAAATACCCGTCCCCGTGGACTTTGGACTACTGGGTGATGTCTGCGTTGACTATCATTGGGTGCTTTCAGACTAAACGTTAGCTATTACTCGAAAGGCTTGTAACGGGTGATTTTTTAGCTGGTTTGGTTTTGGCAACACTGGTTTTGACAGCTGACGTGTGTTTAGTACCTTGTGTCACTGTCAAACAGCTTCAGTTTGGTTTGCAATTTAACCATGGATCGTCTTACAAATGAACAACGCTTGCAAATTATTGAATTTTACTATCAAAATTCGTGCTCGGTTCGAAATGTTCATCGCGCGCTGCTTCCATTTTATGATCGGCATTCTCGACCTTCTGAGCAGTCTATTCGGAAGATTGTGACCAAATTTCGCACCAAATTTACTTTGTTGGACATTAAACCACCAACACGTTTACGTACTGTGCAAGAACTAAAGCCAGCCGACCTACCACAACGCCGAATTTTTGGTGAATGGGCTCTTGGAAAGCTGGCCGAGGATCCGCTTTTTTATCGAAAAATTGTGTTCAGCGATGAGGCTCATTTTTGGTTGAATGGGTACGTAAATAAGCAAAATTGCCGCATTTGGAGTGAAGATCAGCCAGAAGCATTGCAACAGCTACCAATGCATCCCGAAAAAGCCACTGTTTGGTGCGGTTTATGGGCCGGCGGCATTATTGGGCCATATTTCTTCAAAGATGATGCGAATCGCAGCGTTACTGTCAATGGTGAACGCTACCGAGCGATGATAACAAACTTTTTTTTGCCCGAAATGGAAGTTCTTGACTTGCATGATATGTGGTTTCAACAAGACGGTGCCACATGCCACACAGCACGCGAAACAATGGCGCAATTGCGAGGCGAGTTTGGTGAACAGTTAATTTCACGTTTCGGGCCGGTCAATTGGCCGCCTAGATCGTGCGATTTGACACCATTAGATTATTTTTTGTGGGGGTATGTCAAGGCTAATGTGTATAGGGACAAGCCCGCTTCGATTGACGCACTGGAAGCCAACATCCATGCATTCATTCGTGAGATACCGGCCGATATGTGTGAAAGAGTATGCCAAAATTGGACTCAGCGGATGGACTACCTGAGACGCAGCCGCGGTCAACATTTGCATGAAATTATCTTTAAACATTAAATTGCAAGGTTCAAACTATCGATTCAAATAGATATTTCATTCATTTTTTCGAATTTTTTGTGTTTTTTTTTTTTTAAAAAGTTCTAAACCTCTTAAAAAATCACCCGTTAGCTTGAAGCGCCATTTGTTTTAAATCTGAGATACCTAAATGTAAAAGTGAACATTTTTTAAATACACTATGCATACAAGTGAATAAATATGACCGATTACTTCGGTGTGTGAATTCATTCTGTTTTATTCCGTTTCATTCTTAAATCTACATTACATTATGATTGCTTATTTGTCAATTTTATTAAGGTAGGTCAATGGGTGAATGTGCTGTGTGTTGTTTTGTTTATGCTAAGTGTGCTGGGAACGGGAAGTGCTGATAGAGCGGTTAGGTAGGTCAATGTGACGGAAATGTAATGTAAGGGAAAATAATATAGTGTGCTATGGAAATAGATTGTGCAAGTGTGCTATATGGGACTTTATGATAGGATGGGAGCCGATGACTGCAATTAACTCCTCCCTCTGTTAGGTTTGAACGTCTCTGTTCAATATTTTGTGGACTTGCATTCGGATTGCTTGAGTATCAAGTGGCGTTTCTGCTTGGGGTTGCGTATTCGTTATTGTAATATTTTTGGGCTTTATTTTGACGTACAATATAACCAAAATTATCAAGAGGAGGGTTCCACTAACTCCATACCAGGTCCATTTGCTATTCTCCAGTGTGACTTTAAATTCTTCAATTCGTTCATTGTTACGAATATGAAGTGTATGTAGATAAGGTAAAGAAACTTTCTGTTGGAATTTAGTCTCGTTCAAAATGATCTTTCTGGGTGCTGGTAACTGTATGACTTGACTCGGATTCGGATGAGTTGCGTCAAATTGTTTTCCATTAATTACGATTCGGTCCTGGAAGGTCACTAGAAAGGTTCCGTTTACACAAACACGTTGGCCATTTTGTTCTATTATTAAGCTATCGTCACGTGCTATTATTAATCCATCGTCAAGCAATTGAATTTTATCCAAGTGGTCGGCTGATGTTGTTGGGCAGTTGGCTGTATGATTGTTCAGGAGTTCGGAAAGGCAGGTATCTTTGTTATTAATTTTGCAGTATGTGTAGGAAAGAGATTTTTTACAATTGTGTAGGGGGAAATAATTTTCATTGCAATTCGCAGTTAAATTGTTTTTTAAGTCTAATATCTTATTATTATGCATTACTGGAGCTATTTCATAAAGTTTACAATTTTCTTTAACTCTAGGTATCTTAATTAGATATACAAGTGTTTCATTTTGGTAATACATTTTAACATCAGCAATAATTAACAATTCAAGTATGGATGTTGCAGTGTCTTCTTTAAAATTAATGAATTCAATTTCTTCTATATTTAACATTAGAGGATTAACAATATTGTGTTTTGCTAGTACAAGAGCGTACAGATTATTTTTTAAGTTATCAATAACTATTCTGTTTCTTCTCTGTGAACAGTTCCTTCTGAGGTGGATAAGGCGTTTATGTATTGACGGGATAGAGCATCTGCCACTTTATTTTCTTTGCCTGGCTTATAGTGAAAAGTTGGTGAGTATTCCTCAATAAATGCTCTCCATCTTTTAAGTTTGGTGTTTGGGTTTTTATCAGATATCGCAAAAGTTAATGGCTGGTGATCAGTGAAGATGTTAATAATAGGCGCGCCATATAAATAATTTTTAAGCGTTTGCAATGCCCAAACTATCGCTAACATTTCGCGCTCGTTTGTAGCATAGTTCTCTTCAGTTTTACTCAGAGTTCTAGATACCATTGTGATGGGTCTACCTCCTTGAGAGAGAACGGCTCCTATTGCTTGTGATGACGCATCAGTGGTCAGGTCAAGAGGCTTACGGAAATCAGGATGTAATAATAAAACATCTTCCGATGCTAAGATATGTTTAATTCTATTGAAAGCACATATGGCTTCAGAATCAAGTTGAATTTTCACATTCTTTGATCTATTTGTCCCTATACTACCATTTTCTCCTCTAAGGTACTTGGTTAACGGTTTTGCTATCTGCGCGTAGTCTTTTATAAATCGACGATAATAACCCGAAAGCCCAAGAAAAGATCTTAAGCTTCGAAGTGATTTTGGTATTTCGTAGTTAACAATAGCCTTAACTTTGTTGGGACAAGTTTTAATGCCTTCGCTAGATATTATAAATCCTAGGAATTCTACTTCACTTTTAAAGAACTTGCACTTTTCTGGGGAAATTCGCATATTAGCCTCGAAGAGTTTGGAAAATATTATACCAATATCTTCTAGGTGTTTTTCTTCTGTTTTAGAAAAAATTATCACGTCGTCGATATATACGTGGCACCTTTTACCTATTTCACTTCTTAGCACATCATCGATGGCTCGTTGAAATATGCTGGGAGCATTCTTCAACCCAAAAGGCAATCTGCAGAACTCATATTTTCCGTTATTTATAGAAAATGCAGTTTTTTCCCTATCTTTTTCATCTAGGAGTATCTGGTGAAACCCTGACTTTAGATCTATTGTTGTGAAGTATTTAGATTGGCCTAAATTAGATAAGATAAAAGAAGTTTCAGGAATTGGGTATCGATCGGAGACTGTGTGTTCATTTAGCTTTCTATAATCAAATACTAATCTGGATTTGGGAGTACCATCTTCATTCATTCCTTTCTTGCCAACTATTAATATGGGGGTATTGTATGGGGAGTGTGATGGCTGTATGATTCCATCGTTCAACAATCTTTTAATTTCTTTGTTAACGAATGGGGCAGCAGACATATTGTATGGTCGTGGCTTTGAGTAAATTGGTTCTGAATTTAAAGTTCTAATGGATGCTTTTATGTTTGTGTTAAATGGCAATTTTTCATCAGGTTGCGCAAAAACTTGTGAATAGTCTTTTATTAAATTTTGAAATGCATCTTTTATGTTTTCAGGAACTGATGCTATATCCATTTCAATGTTGTTTACTTGTTCACATTTAAACAATCGTATTTCTAACTGTCCGCCTTCGTATGTCAGTAAGGAACAGGTTGTATCGATTTTAGCTTTTATTTGGGAGAGAAAATCGTATCCGACTATTGCGTCAAATGTTTTGAGTTGGGGGAGAATAAAAAAATCTGTAATTATTCCGCAAAAAAATATTTTGCATTTGCGTGAAATTTTATTTTGGCCGTTTAGGGTTTTGACATTGAAGGGTTTATTACTTTGAACGACGTTTTTTAAACTAGGTATATCTTTTATATAATTTTTGGCTGCACCCGTGTCAATTAAGATTCTCATTGTTTTTGATTTATTGAGTCTCTTTTCAACGTAGGGTAGAGCCGAAGTTATTCTAAAAAATTAATTTCGTCATCGAATTCGGGGTTAGATTCAGTTTCATAGTCGTTGTCATAGTCGTCACTGTCTTCAGTACTATTGTGTATTTTTTCTTGTTGCATACAATTTATACGCTGAGTTTTTGCCAGATTGGCTCTATCTGATTCATAGGGGCGCTTCGGAGGTCTATTGGAATTGTTGGATTGAAATTGTTGAGGTTCTTGCCCATTGCTGGGTGTTTTAAGAGAGTTGGGTGGGTATTGATTTTGTGCTTGCACTTGTGGAATACGTCTTGAATTATATCTGAATTTGGAGGATGAAGGGTCCACACTCATATGATCGTCTTCTTGTTGCAAGTTACTTCTCGCTTGAGTAGTTATAGGAGTCTTGTGGACAACTCTTCTATAATGCGGATTGCTTCGAGGGTGAGCGTCGGCTATTTTGATATATTGATTATCGAAAGCCCTTGCAAATTCATATCTATGTTGATTTGCTTCGAGTTCCTGAGCTTTGGCTAATGCCGAGGGTAAGTCTTCACAACCAGCAGAGAAAAGAATATTGCATATAGGTTTGTTAAGGCCTGAAATAAAAATACGCAATGCGTCTGTTCGATATTTTGTTGCTAATGAACTAATAAGCTGATCATTTCCTGAGTATTCCATGGTTATTTTGCTCACAATTAAGGTTAAATTCTTTTCAATTTGATCATAATAATCAGAAATCGACATTCGGCCCTGACATAAAATGCTCATTTGGCTTTCTAGCACATGTAGAGGCCTTTTGTCGCAATATGTGTGATCTAATCTAGCTATAATTGCGTCAAAGTTTAGTACAGTATTAAAGGAGGAAATTATCAAATCAGCAGGTCCGGTTATTTTGTTTCTAATGATTGCAACTGCTTGGTAATATTTTTCTGTACCAACATATTGCTTAAATAATTCAATTGCGGTGTGGGCTGCTTGGCGCCATGAAAGATAACGCATTTGTTCACCGTCAAATTCTGGGAGTGATTTTACTAGATCTAATGATACCGTGCAATCGGCAGTGGATGTAACCGAAATGGGTTTATAACTACAAATTGTTTCACGAGTAGGTTCTAAGTTTTTCAATCTTTCTGCCAAGGCGTTTACCTGTGCTAATAAATCGTTTTGTTTAAGAGCATTTCCGGAAGATATTTGAATCATTTGCTTGAGAACATTTTCACAAGCGGATTCTACTGCGACTTCTATGGCAGTTGAGAGGACACTAATTGGTACAGCGTTATTTTGTGAAGGTGAAGCCATATTTCTTTTATCTATTTTAGAAAATTAGAATAATCTTTGATTTGATGACGAGAAGAAAAATCACTTTTGTTCACTTAATCTTCACTATTAACTACTATTCACAATATCTTTTCTAAAGACAATTTTAATCTTCGTAAAATATGCTAAATTTATGCTTACAACACTAATAGGATCTGCATTATCTCCAGGTTAGGTGGTTCCGTGGTTGGTAGTTTAGTTCTTCGTGTTTTTGTTTTTCTACTTGTAGAATTGCTCTGATATCTTATTATGAAGATTTTTGGAGCTCACAATATTTCACGAGAAATTAGTTGAGCGTTTTGGAGTCCGTCGCGTTTTTTGTGCTACTTCTTACGAGTTTTTATTATTATTTGCTCTATTTTCTTCTTATGAAGATGTTTGGAGCACACAATACTTCGCGAAAATTTAGTAGGGCGTTTTGAAGTCCGTCGCGTTTTTTGTGCTACTTCTTACGAGTTTTTATTATTATTTGCTCTATTTTCTTCTTATGAAGATGTTTGGAGCACACAATACTTCGCGAAAATTTAGTTGGGCGCCAGTGAATAAATATGACCGATTACTTCGGTGTGTGAATTCATTCTGTTTTATTCCGTTTCATTCTTAAATCTACATTACATTATGATTGCTTATTTGTCAATTTTATTAAGGTAGGTCAATGGGTGAATGTGCTGTGTGTTGTTTTGTTTATGCTAAGTGTGCTGGGAACGGGAAGTGCTGATAGAGCGGTTAGGTAGGTCAATGTGACGGAAATGTAATGTAAGGGAAAATAATATAGTGTGCTATGGAAATAGATTGTGCAAGTGTGCTATATGGGACTTTATGATAGGATGGGAGCCGATGACTGCAATTAACTTACATTGCACGCTATCCACTGCCCTCTAGATGAATAGCGGCATGTCAAACTCTATAAATAAACAAAATTGACATTTCAAAAAAAAAGTACTAGACGTCTAGCGCAAATGGTGAAATGTAAATTTTTTTATATGAACTTTGACATGGTCGCTATTCATCTAACGGGCAGTGGAACAGTGGCGTAGCAAGGGGGGGGCAAGGGGGGCACAGGCCCCGGGCGGCACTTTGCTAGGGGCGGCAATTTGGAGCAGTTCATTTTTTTTTTTAAATAAATAATTTATATATATATTTATATATTTATTAATATCTTTTTGGCAAGTTCTGGTTAGAGAGCTATAAGCGCCTACTGTACTATTTTATAAGCTCTTACAGTTTACAAGTTGGCAGGCGTAGTAGGAGTTTCTGTTTTTTGATTGCAAGTAGTGTTGGTGATAGATCAATATCTTTACATTATGTACGAGTATATCTAAGAATTCAGAGATTTGTTCTTGAATTTGCATTACACGTTATAAACTGAATATCCCGATGGACTTGTGTGGGGGTGTAAACGAAGTGGGATTTTCTGATTGTGTAACGATCCAAGTGGTTGGAATTATTTTAAGATCTGCGGTGAAAAAGTGGGCAATATTTGCAAAACATAAGTTTTACCTAGCTGTCATTGCATTCTTAATGGAAGTGCGGAGTTTTAAAAAAATATATCAACACAGTTCGGCTTTTGGGTAGTAATTTTTCAGACAATAATGAAAGAAATTGATTTAGTCGAATTTTTTGAGAAAAACTAAGTAGGGGATCTTATTTAAAATACCTGTATTATCTTTAATATGTATTTTGATCAAAATCGTTAGAGAGGTTTTTGTAAAATTACGAAGAAAAAACCGTACCGTAATAAGTAGTTGGCGCAACAGGTCAAAGGCACCCTAGGCCTAGCTTCTCACAACCATTGTTTTGTGTGAGTTTTTTTTTTTTTTTTTAATTTTTTAGAAAGAATGGAAGGGATCTTCAATTTAATGCCGATTCCAAACGGCTAATTGAGAAGCTCTTTCAAGACAGTTATACTCTCGGATGTTTGTCAGACGTTCGCGAGAGGTAGCACAGTGAAAAAAAACCCTAAGTTGGAATTTGGGTTTTTTGCGGGATTCAAACCTGGACCCCTCGCTTAGTAGTCCAACACACTAACCACTAAGCCACTGCGCCTACACTTTCGAGATATAAGCAGTTTTTAAAATTAGCGTTTTCGGTGATTCGAATTTAAAATTAAGGCCACTATAAATTGGAAACATAAATCTTACTGTAACTACTCATTCTGGTCAAAACCGTTATCGCATTTTCTTAGAAAACTAAAGAAAACGAAATTAAAAGAAAAAACTTCTTTTCAAAAATCTATTATACGATAATGGGTACGGTACGTTTCGTTTAAATTGTTGGAAAAATTCCCGTTTCGCCGGGGTGGCGAAATGATCAATCTGGGAAATAGTAAAACGTCGAAACGATATTTCGTTGAAAAATTACTTGACAACAATATCAGCAAATTGCCAAATGATTTTTGCGAAATGATCAAAAATCATTTCAAAAAAAATACGAAAGATAAAAACGCCAATTAGTAATCGCGCAATGATTGAAATATTTAAAGAATAAAAAACCAAATTCAAAATTCAGGATTGCAAAATAAAGGAAATATTTAACGACTGAGGGCAAACAAATAAAAACCGAATGAATTTTGCAAAATATAGACAAAAACTGAGCCATCTATTCAGGTAGAAATGACCATATTACCATAGAAATGAATTTTTGTTTTCGAGATATTTCGAAATTTCAAAAGTAGCGTTATTCGATTCCAGAAATTTTACCAAGTTTACAAAGGTATTTTTTAATGTGTGAAAAAATTATGGGGGCGGCACAGATCGGGTCTGCCCCGGGCGGCTTCAACCCTCGCTACGCCGCTGCAGTGGAACGCAGGAATTTTAAGGCAACTATGTCATTATTTTATTAGAAGGATCGAATTGGGTGTCAAATAGCTAAGCTTTCGCTCTTCAACTCGACAACATAATCACGTCACGAAAATCAAGCTGTCGAAATGAGATTTCATTTTTCATCGTTGCATTTGCATTGCTAATCGTATATCTCGGAATTTGAACAATAAATAATACACAAATATATATGTGAGGGATACACAATGTAAATAGTAATTTAAAAAGAAATGCTCCACCCAACAAGCAGATTCGACCCAACACGAAAGACTAACCCTCCTTTTCAAAGACTAAGCGCTGGACGTAACTCTCCAAAAATATACCTAATGAAAGCGGCAGATAACCGAAAAAAAAATTATCCAGAAAGTAGCTTATTCCGGTTGGTAGAATCTCGAAAACAACATGGCGGACACCCGACTACATCTTGTCCCTTTATCAGACATAAAACAGCTCAGCTCAATCGCAATCTAGCCTCCAAACGCGCGAACAAATTCGCTCTTGCTCATTATTCATGTTTACAACTCATTTCATTGCTAACAAAGACAATGCTCCTATCGACGCCAAAACGTCACGCATCATTTCAACCGCATATATACACACATTCGAAATAGCCAAGTCCATTCGTTCAGTTTCATGTGACAGAAAATCTATATTTTTCCAAACTATTAGGTATACCTATCGTCCCGCCATTCCCGCACTCGACATGTCTTTCTTTCAACTGACTTTGTACATAATTATAGACGAGACCTGCTGTCAAGCAGCAATACATCCAATTTGATGATGCACATCTATTAGCGAAATAATACATGTATGTCCTCTGATGCCGTATGTCTGTCCATTCGTTAACGTTGCAAATGAAAGAGAATATAGAATTGTGGTCAAGTGGTCGCGTTTATGTTTCTTGACTTGGCATATGCCCTTCGCCAGCCCTTTTCTTCACATCGTGCCATTTGTAATTGATGTCAACTTAACTCGTGTATATCTCCTAATTACAAGTTGGCTGTGCCTCGAATCGAGCTATTGATTTGAATGTTTGGCCGAGTCGCATTGTGTCATGTCAAAATGTCAGCTAATGTCATACCACCTTTCGAAGTGGCATCGTCAGCTCATGCATGCAGCGCAATGGCGACATATCGTGAACCGCTGCCGCAGGCCCGCAACCAATGCTATGCCGTGCATTGGAAATAATCGAATTCGAATTCAATTGACACGGTGATAGGTGATGTCAACTGCATCGTAACGTTTATTCAATTAATTCGCCAGAGTTTTTGTTTCGATGGCCTGCCTATCTGTGTACTAAACGCTAGCATAAGTAGGCATGCTTGATGATGTGCTTGGCCCGTTGTAGAAAGATGTTAATTCGTTGTATGGGTAAATGTGGATTTCTAAATTTCTGTCAATGAGTTTGACAGTCCTTGGAATCTAACCTTTCAGCTGTGATTTTTCAATTTTAATTGAGTTTAGCTTTTGAAGTGCGCCTTTTCAACTTAATAACCCGCTGATGGCATGTTAAGATATCCGAATGTTTGTCGTACATTGGTTGTGGATGTAAGCATTCAAGAGGTCGACGATTGGAATGCGATGTGGTCCCCAAATTCGCTCTTAATCATTTGAAGTTATTTTCGAACATATAAAAGCAGGTACCTATAGGTACTTATAGGTACGAAATGAGGCTGCATTACGGAAGCTGCTATCTCAACCTGAGACAAGCTTGCAAAAATTGTATCTCCACCTCTATCTACATGGTGTCCCTGGGAGATTTTTAATGAATGTAGAACAATCGATAAGCGGAGAAACTCAACGTAACAAATAGGAAGACAACTGAAGGGTCAACTGTAATAGGATTAAGTTAGCTTTTTTTAACGCTGGGAGGTGATAATCTTCCAAAGACGAAACCGAGCCCGTACTCAGTAACAGTGTGGTGATTTGTACCCACTAGCCCCTTTTCCCGTCTTCCCGTTTAGAAAGTTATCCAAATATTGCACCTAGTATTTAGATTAGATTGTAAGGCGGGAGATCTTTCAATGAGCTCTGGCACTGCGGCTTCTTAGAGGAGCCTATTGTGCCTTCCCTGGTAAATTCTTAGAGCCATATTTTCACTCCAGAGACCGTCAGGAAGACAAGGATCTTCTCTGGGTGCATATTCGCAAGAGATGTTGATTTCATCACCAAGGACGTTTTTCCTGAGACGACAAACGGCCGGACATTCTGTGATTATGTGAAGAGAGGATTCGTCACTATCGAGACAAAGTCTACAGATGGGATCCGGTGAGACGCCAATGCGGCGAAGATGTTTTTTCACGCGATCGTGGCCACTGATTATTCCTGTTAGTATTCTCAGGTTGTTTTTATCCAGATTAATCAAGAAGAGTGATTTTCTGGAGGAGAATTTGGGGAAAAATGTTCTGGTGCAACTCTGCCCAGCTGTATTTTGCCAGATCTCGTTACTCTATACGAGATTGGTTCTTGATGTAGTTCCTGAAATGATTTTTGCTGACTCCGCAGAAGGGTTCAGGTCCGATGAGTGGAGTGGTTGCTCCGATTTAAGCCAGTGAGTCAGCCGATTCGTTACCCTCAAATCCTCTATGGGCTGGAATCCAGTGGAGGATGACTAGGTTCTTCTTAGAAAGTTGATAAATTTTTGAGAATGTTTCTAAGACAAGTTTGGATTTGATGACAGATGAGTCAAGAGCTTTTAGAGCTGCTTGACTATCTGTAGTTTAACCAATCAGTAATTTGTCTTTTATATTTTAAAATTCGTATGTTAGGTATTTGTCCAGAGAGGATTTTATAATGTTTTAGTTTTAGTCTTCGAACTATTGTAGTTAGTTCAAAAGGTCTTACTCTTCTTAACCTCCTTGTCATATTGCTAGTATTTAATAATTCCTTTATATCTGAGTTGACGTGATTGAGAAGCCTACGTTTATGTCTATAAGCTACTTTTTTGACTTCATGCATTTACTATATTCCGTAGAACTTTGTTTTGAAATGTTTGAATTTTAATTAGACAAACAAGCATATTTCCCTATAAGCCAATACATTTTACTGTAGCGCGCATATTTAGTTCTTCTCTTTTTTTTTTGGTATGTGCTGAACATTTTTATTCGTAAAGCTTACGACCGATTTAAGGTCATTTAGTTTATTTTGTCTTTTTTTCTGTCCATTTTGATTCATTGTTCACTGCAAGTACAGCAGTATCATCTGAAAATATTGCCACAGTTGCTTCATCACTGTTCAGCAAGTCGCTGTTAAATCAGAGATATAGTAAAGGGCCTAACGCACTTCCTTGTGGTAAACCAGCTTCTACTTCTCTTATATAGGGCTCTAGAATTTCTGAAAATTGCTTTGGCAGATGCTTTTGCAATTTATGGATCAGTCCTTTGAGTCATACTTTACCGAAAGCTTGTGCTATATCGAGAAATAGTAGAGCATATCTTTTTTCTTCAAATGCTTTTTCGATTTTATCTGTTATTTTATGCACCTGATGGTCTATCGTGGAGTGTTCATTTCTAAAACCAAATTGATGGTTTGGGATTTGCGATTTTCTTCAGTTATTTTGTTCAGACATTTAATCAACAATCAAATTGTAGCAACTCCACTTGTAAGCCTGGTCCACAAACTTGTACCATTTTTTAAATAAAGGGTGACCAGATAACAATGATGTCTACTTTATACATTTGTTATGCTTCAGCAGCTTTCAATATAATCAGTAAGGTTTGTCGATTCATCATGCAGCACGCTTGCCGAACATGCAGAAATAATAGCCACCGTAGCAGCCGGTATTAGGGATGCCAGAGGCCTTTGTCCCGAAAGTGTCCCGCAATAAAAAAGTGTCCCGCCAAATGTCTTCTTTCGTATTTCTAATGCAAGCTCTGAAAGAATATTCAGTTTCATGAAGAACACATGGAGAAATGAGCGAAATCAGCTTTCTATGGTTTAATTGGAAGCACAGTTTCTTGTAAAGAAAAATTTTGTTTTGCAAAAATAGCTCCTTTTTGAGTCTCAAGACCCATGGCCTGAAAAATTATTAAACTGACACCTTTTATAGTTTCATTAAGACTTTATTTAACGCTAAAGAATAAAAAAAAATAGAGTTTTTTGTAACGAATAGTTTTGTTTTAATTTTTCTTTTGTCATTAATTATTAATGGGCCTTACCAATAAACATTATTAGTTTCGACTCTAAATTTTAGTAGTTCACAGTGGACATTTTTTCCATACAAATTTCGCAATTGTGAGCTCCCTTATAAACTTAAAGTCGAGACTAAAATTTGTTATAGTACGGCGCAATGCTTATAAGATATTTTGCTACTGTCTTTTTGTTTTCTATTCGTATTTTATGTGGAGCCCCCTTTTTTACTCGAGTCCCTTTAACCCCTCTTTGAAATTCGTCAGCGTCCACACTATCACATCGATATATCCGAGCTGTGGTTACAACAAGCTACAATGCCATAATATTCACAAGCGAATCAACGCTCAAGGTTGTGAAGGAGAACTGGGTCGACTGGGTCAACTCTGGCAAATGTTCCGCCGCGATCATGGAATCCGTTTTCTCCACGTAGACCCAGGATGAGATTGTCAGAACAAGTTTGAAATTTCTCTCCTAAAGTCGACGGCGAAAGATCGAGAGATTCACTGGAGCATTCAAAACCGGTACATCAATAAATAAATGAAAATATAACTGACAGCTTCAGCAAGAAAAAGTGTTCTATAGACTGTTCGATAAGTGTAGCAATAGCTTTCGATGACTTTTGCTTGAATGCTCTAGAGCTAGACAGTTCTTGCAATTTAGTCTATATAAGCCGTGTTTTTTTGAGCTTCGAACTCAGCAAAGTAAAGTAGGATTTTCAGTGCGCAATTACAACAGCTACTGTGAGTCCTTGAAGTGTCAAGTAAGAGCGTAGTTTTTGTAATTGTATGCTGAAAATTCTACTTTACTTTGCTTTGCTGAGGTCCAAGCTAAAAAAACAGCCCTATAGTTAGTCCGAAAGGGGACTGTCAAGTATCTAGTTAAATAAGTCTGACAGCTGTCTGATTTGATGTGTAGGTAATGTTTCTCTGTTTTGATTGGATCGATCAGGACGAAAAGCTTTATCAATTGATGTTTATGAAAGGGTAGCCGACGAATCTAGTTAATAAATTCCTGACTGAGTAACAAGTTGACAGTTCGCATATGTGGCTGACGTATAAAGAGTAACATTACCGACTAATCTATTGAGTAAATTCAGAAATGTCAAAAATTTGCGCAGTAATGTGGTCACTGCTTAGGTATATGCGATGCACAAAAAAAAATAATTATTGATAAAAATGTTTATTTAATTACTTTCCGACATTTTTCTCACCTTTTTGCCGGCGAATCACCAGGTCTTCAGGTATTTCTGTGTTTAATTTTTTTGTTGTCAGTTGGAACATACCGGCCGTAACCCTTAATTGCAGCCCTTAATTTCCAGTTCAGCATTTTTCTTCGATCTTTGTTTTTCTTCTGAAATGTGCAAAAACCTGCTTGAAGTTAACTTACTCGTTCGCTTTTAGAAATACCATTGACAAGGTTTTTTTTCCGGTGAACACAGCAGCCGATATCATGCCTCAGCTTGGATGAAGACCCGCAAAACTAAATTTTCAGGGAATCTGAAATAAATCTATAGAGATTTCCTTATTATAAGGAAAGACTAGTAGTTGCATCTGAGAACTTCAGCTGCATAGCAGAAACCTTCAACAAAGGAAAGATTTCTATTTGATAGCATATATTTTGCTTTCAATCCATCTTCACCGAAAAAAAAATTAGAGAGAAGTTCCTTTACTTTAAAACTGCATTTACACTATCAGGCACGCGCATTTTTGCATATATAGATACGTAAAGCGGAAGTTCCGGCAACCAACATTTCTGCAATCACATGAAAACATTTCTATTTCCGATTTAAAATATGTGAAATGAGAGTGTTAATTAGTTTCAGTAAATTAAACCAATAATTATTCATCAATCATTTCTACGAAATAAATAAATAATTGTACGTTCATCACTTCCGGAAGCCATTTTGTATTATAGGAAAACGAAATTTCATAAGCCATCGCTATAAAAATATCAACATGCATAGATTTCCCATAATTCCTTCCACGTAAACAAGATGGACGACCAAAATACGTGTCACGTTTTTTTTTCGTGTTAGGTAATGTTGTCCCTTTCAGTCAGACGGCTATTTAGTATTGGGCATCCCTTTAATTTTCCGTGATAGGAATGTGTGACCGTGTAAATGCACCATTAAACCGCATTTACACTATCACGCGCGCGCATTTTTGCACGAGACGGGACAGAGATATCCGTCTGTCCGCAGTCAATGCTAATAAAGGCGAAGGAATGAGATCACAAATCAGACGCCTAAGGTGTCATGGATGTTCTACCCATATATAGATACGTAAAGCGGAAGTTCCGGCAACCAACACTTCTGCAATCACATGAAAACATTTCTATTTCCGATTTAAGATATGTGAAATGAGAGTGTTAATTAGTTTCAGTAAATTAAACCAACAATTATTCATCAATCAATTATACGAAATAAATAAATAATTGTACGTTCATAACTTCCGGAAGCCATTTTGTTTTATAGGAAAACGAAATTTCGTAAGCCATCGCTATAAAAATATCAACATGCATAGCTTTCTCATAATTCCTACCATGCAAACAAGATGGCCGACCCAAAAACGTATCACGTTTTTTGCGTGTTAGGTAATGCTGTCCCTTTCAGTCAGACGGCTGTTTAGTATTGGACATCCCTTTAATTTTCCGTGATAGGAATGTGTGACCGTGTAAATGCCCCATTATATAGTAAGAATAGAAAAGACTGTCAAAATGACAATTGTAGGGATAAATTCTTTCACAGAGAGAGACACTTACGAAAAAGTTAGGGCACACTTTTTTAGTAATTTATGAAAAAATACAGATACCTACATGATTCAAAAATTTATAAAAAAAATTGGTGGCACGGAAAGTCGTTAAAATATCTGATAAACTCGAAGAATTTGCTAAATTACTAACAAAATTAGTTGATTCATCTAGCGATGAAAGTGATCTGAATTTAATGGAAACTTGTTTTTATGAATTCAAGTACCTATGTGAAACAATTAGTAGGTACTGATTGAACTAACTACAAGCATTCGATAAGAGGAACGAAAAAGCGACACTCTATTAAAAATTACATGGAGGAGGTTGTTCCATCTTACAGTGACGAAGAATTCGCCACTTGCCACTTTTGAAAAGAATCTTGACGAAGAATCATTTAATTTTATTTTGCCTGTTTATACCATTTTCATATGCAAGAAATCAAAACAAATGCACGCATTATGCCAAATGGGACAACAAACTTCAAATCAGCTATTAATAATTGTAAGGTGACTGACAGCCTGGGGCCGAATTACCAATTACCGCTACCGTGAGCGAGCTTAACGTCACTGAATTTTTTGGATTTTACAAGCAAAACAATAACAAATTTAGTCACGTATTACTCGATCACGGATGTGGTAATTCATCCCCAATTCTTACACCAAAAAATTTGTTAGTCAAAAATTCGTATGATAGGTACTCATTGGAGGAATAATCGGCCATAGCGTGGTAGGTATTGGTCGGAAAATTCTCCGATTTAATACGATTCGGAGGATTTTTGCTGCGGGGTAGGGGAGACTGGGTACGGTTGAAACAATTTCGCTTATACCGTCCATACCATTGCCGTTTATAAGCTAAACGGTGATCAAGTTATGTGAAATGTAGGAGCATGTTTCTATGTATAAATGTAAAGTGTTTTTTGAGTGTTCGGTGTGATATTTTGCGTAGTACATCATATTAAAACAAAAATGAAAATTTGTTTCAACCGTACCCATACCAGGGTCGGTTGAAACAGTCGTGGGGTCAGTTGAAACATGAACACAATCTTCCATTGTTACACATTTATCACGTCATTGTTTTATATAGAAATAAAAAAATAATAAACAGTATTTCTAAACAACAAAAAATTAAAGAAAACAAAAATCAAAAAAAAAATCTTAATTCACTAAATTAATTGAAAGAACATTACTTTAATCTTGATAATACAATCGATAAAATTCAGTTTTCGGAATATTCCGAATCACAATTGTGGCAAACATAACTATTGCAACCTTCTTTGCACTCTTTGTGAGCCCACATTTTTATCCAATTTTCACTAGATCTGCTCCCTGAATACGTTGAGAAGCAGACAAGGAAATAAAACCTTTCTTCTTCTGAATAAAAAAAAAATAATAGAGCACTGCAATGCTGCATTTATTATTATTAGGTATTATTTTTTTTTTTTTTTTTTTTTTTTTTTTTTTACTTTCGTAACTTTTATTTTCTTTTGTTTACCTACCAACCTTTTCTTAGCTTGCTCAGCTAGTTTGTTTCAGTCTTGCTTCATGCTCCTTTTTTATTTGTTCTTTCTCTGGTGTTCTGGTTCTTCTGATTTCGTTAAAATAATATATAATAATAAAAAAATAATTAAACACATTGTTTCAACCGTCCCCTGAAAGTAAGTAAAAAGAATCTATAAACTAACGAAAACAGCACTGACACGTTTAAACTAGTCACCATACTGTATTATACACTCTTTACTGCATACAAAAAAAATAGGCACAGCAATCTCGCATCGATAGAAACCACAGTAAAATAAAAAATAACCAAACAAAAATACTTACTTTTGATAGTCTAAATAGAAAATTAGCTCTCATTTAAAACTGAACCGCCGAACGAACGATGCATGACTACAATTCGTCGACGGACTTGTTTTTCATTCATTCACCCCTAATACTCATAGACGCTGCGCGTACGGTTCACGAGATATTCGTGTTGTTTCAACCGTCCTGTGTTTCAACCGTACCCAGTCTCCCCTATTCTTCGGAACAACTGTTCGGAGAATTGTTCGAAGTGCGATGAAGTGCATTTTTTTGATAAATTTTTGACTAGTACTAGGTTCCAATATCCTCCGACAGAAATTGGTTGCGGAATTTGTTTACGAGTGCAGTGCGCCATCGCAATTGTTTATTTCTCTTCCAAAGTCGGATGGATTTTGAGCCTCCGATAGAGTATGCGTTGCGGAGAATTTTCTGTTCCGACCTCGCTACTCGCTAGGGCAGTGTTGTTATATCGTGGGATTTATCCCTTTTCGTGGGAATTTCGATGTCCGAAAAGACTTTCGTGGGATAAAGGGATAAAGCCCCAAATCGTGGGATTTTGAGGAATCTAAGAAAAATCATTAAAACTATACATTTTTGCTGAAATTTCATGAAAACTCCTACATTCCACGATGATTATTAACCACTCAATGTGCATAAAAAACTGCTTATATAAATTGTCCCTTATCAAAATTTTCTAGTACCAAAAAATAATCGTAATAATGTTACAAACTGTGATTTGTATACCAAAAGTTAATTGACCGTGATTTTCTTACCTTGCATAACAAATTTTACTTCTAAAAACTGGATTTTGAGGCGAAAAAGTGTCGTGGGATTTAAAAGGGATTTTGAGTACAGTGAAAAGGGAAAAAAGGAAAAAATGACGACGCTTCGTGGGATAAATGAAGAGAGAGTGCTAACAACACTGCGCTAGGAATATCTTGCTCTCTTGATTACGCTCTCTTTTATGAATTTTTCAAGTAAAAGAACGGCATAGAGTAAAAATTCGTAAGAATTAGTGAAAAATCGTAAGATTTAAAAGTAAAGAAACAAACCTACTGAAAAGTGAAAAATTAAAATGATAACTGACAGCTCAAAAGTTTGACAAAGAAAACACTACTTATTTACTTTCGTCTTCAACGATGGTAAGTCTAATAGATATTTAGCTTATAAAAATTCAATTCCAACTTATTTTGTAGATGCTGAATGAAAAGTGAACGTTTGTTTATTTTACAATGTCAAAAAGACATTTCTTAAACTTTTTGTAAGAAAACAGGTCAGGAATTTCTCTTGAAATTTGGAGATTTCTCTCTCGATTTTTAGAGATTTGACATTTTGTTCATTTTTCTATGCTGAAAGTACATGAACGAACCTAAATGGTGAATGTGATGTTGAGGAAAATTATGCCTCTTTGGGGTAGTCTTTTTTCAGGCCCCGATATAAAGGGTGTTCGCGAAACAATTTTCGAATTTAAAATTAAATAATAAAAGATTCACAGGTTTTTATATAATCGTTTTTATTTTAAAATAAAACATACAAATGCGGATTTATGTTTTGAAAATAATTGAAGTTAAATGTTTACCACGGAGACGAACACACTCATTTAAACGAAACACCATATTTGTGAAAACTTTTTTGCAAGTTTCTTGCGAAATTCCTCTGATTTCGTTGCGAATATTTCTTTTCAGTTGCAATAAGTCCGCAGGTGTTAAGTCTGGCGATCTGGGGGGCCATGGGATGTCACCATAACGACTTATGACTTTTTCGGGGAAAATGCGCCTTACAATGTTCATTGATGCTCGCGAAGTGTGTGGTGTAGCACCATCCTGTTGAAACCATGTCGATCCGTTTACCCATTCATTGTTCTCCAACTCAGGTTCCAAATAGTTTTCCAACATAGACGAATAGGTTTGGGAATTTTTTTTCTTAGTGAAAGACGTGGATTTGCAATAACATCACGAAGAACTGCTTCAATTGTTTCGTCAGTTCTCACAGTTCGCGATATACCTGGCCAGTGTCCCACTACAGGTCCTTGTTCACGAAAACTTCGCACCCACTTGCCAATAAGTTGCGTACTAGGACAATCCCGTATACGCCGAATATTGAAATGTCTTGCGAATATCCTGCGCGCCGCCACGGGAGAATCGTTATTTTTAAAATATGCCTCTACAGCAAACGCACGATGCTCCGCCGACCAACGATCCATGGCTACTAAAATCCGCACGACGCGTAAGTGTAATGAATACGCCTCCCCCCTCCGCCGATACCCCGCTCGCCGTTTATTCAAATTCAAAGTCGAAAATTCTTTGCCGGACACCCTTTACATTCATCCGTCCGTTATTTTACAAATAAGTTGTTGCATCAAATGCAATAAATGACCACCAAATTATATTTTCAAAGCTCCCATATTTGTTTCTTTTTCTATTTTAGTTAGGATGTAGGTAAATTTCCAAATGACTTTTGGATCCTTATCTAGTGTGCTAGTTTAGACTATACAAAAACAAAACACAAACTGCTGCGCCTTACTTCGTCGAGGGTCATATATGGACTGTTTTTGTTGCCACTATTGTTTTCATAACCTTTACTTCACTTCGGTCAGGTCGGCAGAACCCTCGTCTATCATCATCGAAAGCGAACTCTTTAAAAGTTACCGACGTTTAACAGTCTTCGCCCTGCGAAAGTGTGTTTTACAAGTTTTCAGCACCAACTTATAAGCAGAATAATAATGCAAATGGACACGCGTCTTGGCGATTTTACAACGCATACTTACGTAACCCACCATCTCAATTTCACAATGACACAGAGCGGTCCAATTTTGTTTTATTTAACGCCTTTTGCATACAAATTCAGAAACGTCAAACATTTGCGCAGTGACGCGGCATCACGCATCACTGCTTATTTGCGATGCTGATACGGTGTAGTTTATTCTGATGCGTTGCTGATTATTGATTGAATATGACGTTTGAGTTTAGAAAGCATTTGTTTGTGAGAAAAATTAAAATAAAGAATTCAACAAAAAAATTACAAATTTTCCTGTCAGAAGCATAAATGTATCTATTGATAAAAATGTGTATTTACTTACTTTCCGACAATCAACAGCGCATCAGGTTTGATCACTTTGATCAACTTTGCAATAATGAATACTTGACGTTGAAAGTAATGCCAATAGTTCGCATTAATGAACATTTTGCAAAGCATCGTGACATCATGAGCATGATGAGATGATGCCAGTGATGCGCTACTGAATTTACACCAAGCTTACCTTTCGTGCATCATCGCCAATATGAGAAGGACAAACATCGAGACACCTTGAAATAGTATGCCTTAGCTAATGTCACTGCACATGCGCACCACCTCATCTACACTGGCAAAGTTAACACAAAACATTGATCAAATGCACGTCCACCAAACACAGCCCAAATTAAAACAACAACCAAATATAAAAAGCAACAACATAAGAAAAACCATTCCAAATATATCAACATATTGCCAATAAACCAAAGTAAAGTTAAGTAAAAACATTTTCAAATAAAATAAAAACACCTTAGAAGCATTTCGTTTTCTTTCTTAATCGTTAAAAAATTTAATATTATTCATAAAAAATGTTGCATCGCATTAATAGTGTTTTTCTGTTTTGTTTTGTCATTTAAATGAGTTTAGGTTTTTCTTTATTATTGAATTTATAACAATACAATTTTTTTGTTGTTTCTGTTTTTGTTTTCCATAATGTATATATTATAATAATTTTTTGTTTCATATTTCATTTTTTTTTTTTTCAGTTTCTTCATTAATATTAATTTATATGTTACATTTAATTTCCAAATATCTCTTTGAACCTAAGTTTTAAGTTTATTTATTTTACTTAAATAGTAGTTTACAGATTTACACGTACTTATAAGTTTAGTTAGTATTTATAGTATTTTTGTTTTACATTAATATTTTCATATTAATTTTTATTTATTTATTTATTTAATAATAGTCAAAAAAGGAGTTTATAAACAAAAGAATAAAAATAAACTATTTAAAATGGAAATCAATAAAAACTATGCCTTCCTTTTGTTTTCTAATAAAACTTATGAATAATTTACTTACAATTTCGGAGTTTATTTATCTATAAGCGTATTTTTCATTGTTTACTCATTAAATCACGGATAAACAATAATTTATTTTAATAATTAGAAGTCTAAAACTACTACATGATTTGTTGTTCATTTTATATAAATAATTATAGACACACATACATTATACAGATTTATGTTTAATATACTAAGGTATTTAAAGTTTAGCTCATGCTTGCTTGTATGCTTTTGTGTGTGTTTTTTTCTTTTGTCGGTGTGTGCCAAATCTGTTTAAGTAGATTAGTCAAAAGTAACGCTCTTGTTGGTACAAGGTTGGACTTTGAAAATTCGAAAATCTTTGTATTCAAAAACCAAAAGAAAAACACTCTTTTGCAGTCCCATCGAGTTTGAATTCAACCAGAACTTGTACCAACTTTATGGGCGATAACTTGTAGAAAGTTTCATAAAACTAGAAAACAAATTTGTATTTTATAAAAAAAAAAAAAACAAAATTAATAACAAATAATCGTTTTACTATTGTCCTGATAAAAATTTTATTTTTTATTTTTAAACTAATAACTTTATAATCACAATTATAGTACAATCCTCGAGACGGTTCTAATTGAGTGAACCGGGTTAAACTTTTATTTATGTATAGTTAAAAGTATATCGATCCAATTATTTAGGTAGGTTACTATACGGACTTAAAAAAGAGATTGAAACTGTTTATGTTTTTATACATGCATGCATTTTTGAGCGGTTGCTATTTCGAATGTCATTAGAAACATTTCCCTCTCAATTAAATTTGTTCAAAAATGTAATCGTGTTCAGAAAGTATCCATTTGCTTTTATTGGAGGTTATGAGTGTTTATTATATCTATGCTTATGGTTATAAGTTTGTATGTTAGGGACTAGATGTCCCATTGGGGAAAAGAAAGGAATTCGGAAAAAGAGCTGTGATGTGAAACATTCAGAAGTCAGTCAGAAATAGAAGAAGCTCAATTTTTCGAAGTCCAAATTTTAAAAAGAACCATTTCAGAGTTACGTAAAAACAGGAAGTCTGGCGAAACAACTGAGCTCCAAGTGAACTTATAACTAAGGCCGTTTGCTGATACTACTCATAGCTTCCACTTTAAATCTTATGTGACAGTTTTTTTTTTAAGTAGAACTTAAATCGCTATGAGTAAGTATCAGCAAACGGGCCTAAGACTCTCATAAACAATATTTTCACTAATTCAAGTGTCATGTCGTTGTTTCTTCCACTAAATATGTAAGAGGTCACCCATTTATTGTTAAATAAACAGTTTTATTCCAAAAAGTAAATTACATAGGTGGCGCTAAAGTGGATTTGGAACAAACAAGGACTCTATTTCATAGAAATTGACAAGTAACAGTTTTACAAAATGGGTAGAACTTTTCTGATAGAGCTCCAGTATTTATAGGTGATATAGTTGTAAGTTGAATACACGTTACCAATGCTTCTATGACACATTCAAGTGTCGACTTTACCTAAACAGACTCTCGCAAATTTGAAAACGAAACTAAAACTGGTAGATATTTGCATGGCCCAATGGATATATATATAAATATACCAGGGTACACAAATGATAGATCTGTTCCTAAACCTAATTGACAAAACTGTGCAAATGGCAGTAGTGCCCTGCAAACCATTTACGGAGAATGTGTTCTGTTAGGTGAGTATAAATTTGCAAACATTTTTGCATTTAATTTAAAAATGGAAAGAAATATAAAATGACCATGTATTTTCCTTAAACACCCGCCGGATCCCTTTTTAAAGTTTCGAAATGGATGCGACTCCTAGAAAGATGATAGATAAGTACCTACATTCACCATTCTCACTCTAACATATTGCTATATCTGGCAGGCAAAATCTGTGCTTTATCTTCTTTTTCTGTACCTAAACCAAAGCCCACCTCCTTTAATTTGCATAATCATTCCTCAATACGCAGACAATATCCCTACACGTTCCCATTTTGCTCTTTGACGTGCGTATTTCGTTAGTCGCCACCGATTCTTTAATCGACACTCTAACCGAGTCGTCAACTATTACAGATATGTTTATGTCTCGCTTGGAATATGGGAGATGAACACACTAACGAACAAAACCTTCTTCAAAGAAATCGAATGAAACTCGAATCGGGAGAGAAACTTAGAAAGAGCACACCAGAATATGATTGCTAGCTAGGGCCCAAATGTGATTACTGATTACATTTGAATTATATATACGTAAGTCCATTTGATTATTTGTAATTCACTTCAAGCGTTCTCGTCATACGACAGTTGTTGCTAAGAACACATAACCCCAATACCAAAACTATTCAGCCTGCTTTTGGTATGTTGTCTTAAATAAGGCAATCAGCTTCTACACGTGCGCTTGGAAAGCGTCTTTATATACGTACTGCTATCGATTCTCTGACCCACCGACATCTAGCAAACATCTTTACGAGTGAAAGGTTGAGAAATCTAAATATACAACTGTGCAACGACGGAAGTGGCAGTATTGAATATACCAAACATAAAAAAATGTCTCGGTCCACTCATATACCTAACAAACATCTTTACCAAAAACTGTTTAGCAACAAACACAAAACCAATTAACAGAGAACGGAACAGGGACCACAATGTACAAATACGCAACCACAAATTGGCAATTGGGATCATAAACGCGGCACTATCCGTGTTAGTTTTACTTTATTGTATTTAAACATAGAAAGAAGCAAAAAAGTACCTGAGTTCCGCCAAATTGTAGCTATTCTATAGTTCAATTTCGGCTCAAGAGTTTCGGAGCGGATTTAAAAAGTGTTGTTCTATCTTGTTCCCCTTAAAAATATAATCCATATTGACGATCTAAAAACCAAACTGGCAAAGGTGAACACGGAGTTTAAACAGGATAGAACAAATGGACAATGGAGAATAACCATTATCTATGAGGCAGTGTAACGACGCACTGGCCCACGCGACATACTTGTCGGCGATAGGCATCTCCGGGTACGTTAGAAAATCCTCAGATGCATAAATTATAATCGTTGTCCGGCAGAACTACGAGTTTTACAAAATCTTTCAAATAAGAAAACTACGCCGTTGATGTTTTACCAGTCTTAAACAGAATATTTAACTTACAGTTTGCCGATAGGGACAATGATGAATGTAGCAATCATTTGAACCTTAAAACAAAAACCGCGTCCCGAAATCATAACTCCCCAAAGGTAATTTAGTAGAAATCGCCAAATCGTTCTTTTTCTACGTTAGATGAAACTGATAACAAGAAAGTTGGCAAAAATTATCGGAGATAGGGACATCAGCGGTGAATTCCAGCCATTACTTTTTCTACGGGCTTAGAAAGCAGTTGAGTAGCAAAGCCCATTCATGGGCAGCTACACAGACCAAAATTGAGTTCAACCATAAAATTTACGTTTTCAAAAAAAGCAAAAGAACATTTTTACGGTTTCGTTTTACGTATGGCTATAACTGCTGCCATATCCGACCTCAGCCAACATGACGTAGCATCACCAAAAGTAAAAGCAATAACATCCAACAAACAAAATAGCACATAATTATGGTTGTGAGGTTTCTGTCCTTTTTAGTAACGCTTCGTCTTGCGGAGACCACTTCCCTCCACTTTTTCGAGTTTGTACTGAAACAAGTTCCAATTTAGGTACATCCTTCCGTAATGCCAAGGTACAGAAACTGGCCTGTCGAAATGAGGCTGGTTAACTAAAATTCATTTCGCATTCAGGTCTGGAAACAGTACAGAACGTACAGCAAATTAGCGTATTTACGAAAAACTTGTCAGTTTGAGGTCGTCTTAGACGAAGAGACAAGACGATTCCAAAGCCGGGCAGTCGTGCATATTTGACATCTCTAATCACAGGGAACTAATATTGCTTGACAGTCACTGCTTGTGATGAATCGCGTCGTCCGTTAACGAGCATTAAGTGACGGAATTTGTTTTTGTTTCACATAAAAATCAACTTAATTCCGTGAACGTACAGCTCGTTCACGGAAGTGGCGATTCGACCCCTGGATATAACTGTGATAAGAACTTTAAATAAGGTTTATATCTGAAAGATAGTACTTGATCTATAGAAAGCTAAAATATACGAGAATGAAAACGTCGCTAAGAACCACTTTTGCAGTGGTACCTCCAGCGTTGACTTCATTTAGTAAATACAATTTGAGTAAGTCAGTGAATTTCTGTGCAATAATAATCACCCCTATCGAGGTATCCGTTCCGTTGAAAAAGTTCCAATACGAAAGTCAAATCTAATAGGAACTCAAATTGCGTTCGAAATATTCGTTTCGGAACAATATAAACGAAGCATATAAACGAGTTCGTTTCATATTAAAATATTCCGCAGCAATTAGTTGGTGTCGGAGAGATTCGAAAAGAATTTGCCGTGAAGCTGTCAAAAGTAAGTGTTATTACCCGAGTCCGCGCAATGCGACAAGGTGCGCTATATGTCATCGGGGAATATTTCCGGAAGTTGTATCGGAACGGATATCTCGAATGGAATTTCTCCAATTTCGTACAAATCGAAGAAAATTCCGTTCCCAGCGGATACCTCGAAAGGGCTGAATCAATCAAACAGTACTGCACAAGGCCTTAAGACACGTTGGGGTGTGGTCAGGAACTTGCTCAGATGCTGCTCTACATTGCACATGCGCTGATAAGGACTTTTTGCACAACAAAGACCTAATTTTATAGTCAAACTAAATTTGGCTAAGAAATAATGGAAATACCTGTCATGATTTAGAATCGGTGGCGGAAAATTCAGACTTATGGGTGGTCCCGCGATCATAGTTATGGAAAGACGAAACAGAGCTTTTGATTCGCAATTCATATTAATAAGGGTGCTTCTGACAGAGACATTTTACAAATTTTCTGTAAAATAGAAGCTGCAAGCAATCACAATAGGTGCTTTATCGGCGCTCCCTTTTGACCTATCCACTATGCCCAGTAAATTGGGGTTCTGATATAGGTACTTACAACTCGTTTAAATTGGCTTAAAAATTATCAACCGGTTCTACAGCAATTTTGTAAAATGTGTGTTACTAGTTACGACAACTTACAAAATTATAGCGATGAAAAAATGGGGAAAATGTTTGCGTTTTTGATGCATTTATACACAAAACTTAGTAGCTGGCTTTAATTACATTTCTCAACAAATATTTGCTAACCACGTATGCAATTGTGAACCCAAAATTTAATAAGTTGGTTATACATAAACCGATTCTTAAGCATCCCTCTGGCTGACATACAACTAAATGTAGCAAAGGAATAACAGGATACAGGAGACCCACAGCTCAAATAATTACCTGCAGACAGTGAACGATGAGAGAGATTTGTTGCCCCTCCTTGTGTTGGAATAAATATGATCAAATGAGCTCATTCTCTGTGCAATCCGGTACAACTTGCATTAAAATTTGCTCGGTTTCAGTAAACAATTGTTCAAACCCACGAGTTTTTGCAATCGATGTGACTGCACCTTGACTTGTGCAAATCCGCTTATTGATTTTAAAGGAAAAACCAATGAAGTGCGTTGATGGACGGCCCAAATTGTGGTGGCATCCCGTAAGCAAGTTAAATAGTTACACACGTATTTCTGAGTTCTTCGTAAATGTCATCATCTTCTCGCACATCAAACTAAATTCGACTGCAAAAGTCGGTTGCACTTCAGTATGTTTCCATCTCAGGAATATTTAAAACGAAAACCGAAGAAGGGTCTTGCCACGAAATCCTGGAACATTTGCAATTCGAAGAATATTTACACAAGTAGTAGAAAGTAAGAAAGCATGCAAGGAGAGTGATGTGTTAGGTAGAGTTTTACTTCAAAGCTTTTGAACGACGATTAAACAAACGGTTCTCCCCCAAATCAAAACTTATCAATACCCGTGTGGTTAAGATTTCTTTCATTTCATTTGTTATAAGTAGAGTAGAGAGAGAGAGAAAGAAAGAGCGAGAGTTTAAGTGGAGAACATTTTTAATAAATGCACTTATGTCTATGAAGTGTCTTAGACCCGAGCAACGTAACCATTTCTCTCTTTTTCTTTCGTTAATATTCTGATTAAGTTTCAATTGTTTTCGTTTTTCTTTTCTTTAAGTATTAATACATTCAAATTTGGATTACTTTCATAATTATGATTCATTTATTTTGTTTCTTTTCTTGGGTTTTTTTTTTTTTTCTTGATTTTTTTTTTTTTGTTTTTTTTTTTTTTTCTCTTTTCTTTCTTTTATATATGTATATCATTATGTATATATTTATATATATTACTATTTACAAAGGGGCGATCTTGAAAATAAGATCTTAATAAGGTTTTTTTGTTTATCATTTTTTTGTTTGCATTTTGTTTTAAATTAAATTAATACTAACATAAAAAACTAAGAACATTATGACATTTTTTAGTTTCTTCCTTTATGTATAACTATAAAAAAAAAAAAAATTCTCTTTTAAATTACAATAAAATAACATCATTTTATTTTGTTTAAAAAGATTTTTTTTTTCTTGTTTTTGTTTTGTTTTTTTGTTTCTGAATCAACGACAGTCTTAGAGAAATCAAATGAAATAAGAACAAAGTTTTATTCGTGTAATTCAGGTATTCCCTTGTAAATGGAAATGCTGGCTGTGATATTTATGTGAATTTTTTTAACTGAAATATGGATGGATATTGGCTGCGGATGATGCTGCTGCTGCTGCTGATGATGAAGATGCTGTTGCTGTGCTGGAGGAGCTCTGCTGATGCCGAGTGTTCGGACGACAGAACATTCACAATTTGAAAACTGATAGCGCGGTTCTCCAGAGACGGAGTAAGCGTAGAATAATCAAGACCGACAAACAGTTTTAAAATAGCGCGCAAACATCGACAACGATAAGCAAGTGCTTTAAACCTCTTTGGAGTAGTTTAGCGGATACACCCGCCGCTAGCGCAGGACTTACGCAGTGAGTAGTCGTTAGTTATCTCCCCTTTTCTCACCTATTTGTTGTGTTGAGATTGATGCCCGTCGACAAGGAATTGTTGTTGTTGTTGTTGGCTGTGGCAGATGTGGCTGCTGCTGTGCCTGCATTCATTGTGGACGATGTGGTTGCCATGTCGTTCGTGTTGTTGTTCATCTTGACAGAAATATCGTTGGCGGTCTTTGGCGATGCCGATGTGGTGAACATTGCCGTTGTTGTTCCTGCCGCCGACACAGTGGCTCCGGTTTGAGTGTTTACCACCTGATTGGCAATTGGAACGGTGCGCATATTGGTGAAGATCGCCTGATTGTTGCCGATACGCTGCAGTTGATGTTTGTTCAGAAGCGTCGTCATGCCAGGTGAAATTTGCATTTGCATTTGTCCCGAGTTGTTTTTATGCAGCGACTTGAGGTTCAACAAACTGGTATAGAATACCCGCTTGTTGTCCGGTGTTTCGCTGCCAATTATGTTCAAAATGCGCTCGCGTTTAATTTTTTGCAATTGCTGCTGCTGCTGCTGCTGCTGTTGTTGTTGTTGCTGTTGTTGTTGTTGCTGCTGCTGTTGCTGCTGCTGTTGCTGATGTTGTTGCTGCTGTTGCTGAAGTTGTTGCTGCTGCTGTTGCTGAGCTATTTTCAACTGCTGATTGTTGAGCTGTTGGGCGGTTATGGTGTTCTTTGAATCGACTACTATATTGCCTTGTTGTATTGACCCCGTCGAAACAAAGTTCAACTTTAAATTCGTGTTCGGAATCTCCTTGTAGTGGATTTTATTCTGCATGTCGCCAGACGATGTGGCAATCGCGAAATTACTAGTACTCGTGGCATTGCCCGAGGGTACCGATGTACTGATTATCAATTTATTGCCACTGGAACCTGAGACTCCGCCACTGGAATGTTGACTTATCATTGTGATTGGCTGCGATGAGGGCTGTAAGCTGTAGTTGTGATTTGCCGCAACTGCTGCCGAGTTCTGCTGCTGTTGGACACTTAATTCGGAGACGACAACCGGATACGAAGACATTTTGATAACTTTTCCTGTTGGAACAGTCTTCTGGATTGATTGATTGCTTCCATCGTGCATTGTTGTGCTGTTGTTGTCGTCATCAGATTTTATAACTTGATATTGCGGTTGCTGCTGTTGTTGGTGAGCAATTTGAACCTTGCGTTGTGACAGCTTCCGACTAAGGAGCAGTTTATCCAGCACTAAAAGAAAGAATGCATCGTTAGTTGCTGGGTAAGTTATGGTAAACGGGGGCATAATCAGACAGTCCTTGCAGAGCATGTAAAAAGATAGGTTAAGCTGCGTTCATAAAAGAGCAGTTAAAAGATATCTAAATTGTTCGGTCGGTTAGTCTTTGGACCTCTACAGAGTTAAATAATATATAACAGAGTTCTGCTGCCACACTAAGCTAAGGTTCAAACTAAACAAGTCAGATAGAGGCGTACAATAAATAAAACTAAAACAAGCACTTACCATCGGGCCCATTGAGCTGCTTCTTTTGTGCTGGTCGACTGGTCCAAACGATCTTGTTCGCCGATGCGTCTGTCGACAGTATACCCGTTGCACCCTGACCAACGTGTCGCCAGACAATTTGCTGTGTCTGCTGCTGTTGTTGCTGTGGTTTTGTAGTCGTCACTATCATAGGCGTCTGATGTGTAATCATCTGGTCAGTTGAAATCATATTGCCATTACCGCTAGAACTTCCTACTCCACCACCCGCATCCTGCATATGATTTGGGCCATTACTGGCAATCATACTATTGCCCAGATTATCACATTGAACATCATTATCCAACTTCACATTTGCCAAAGTTATGACTGCGTTCTGTTGATTAAGATTATTAGGAACTTGATTGGCGCCACCAACATTGCAGTTGCTTTGCTTGATGTAGATCTTCTGCGGCATGGTGCCGTTTCCGTTCGAATCTTGTGTGGCAAAGATGGCCGTATGATTGGTCGTTGCCATTGACGTTAGTTGCGATGGCCGCGACGTGACGGTGCCCTGTGTAACAACCGGCGTTACAACATTCTTTTGCTGAAGCTGCAGGGTCTGCTGCAGCAGCAGCTGCTGCTGTTGAAGTTGTTGCTGTTGTTGTTGCTGCTGAAGTGGATGAACTACTCTCAGTGCTTGATGAATGATGGATGTGTTTGCTGCGTACTCAGATGTGGGCAACAGTCCATGCTGTTGCAATACCTGTGTTTGTTGCAGCTGCTGTTGCTGCTGCTGCTGCTGGGCGGGTGGTTGTGCTGTGGCTACAGATGATGCTGGAAGTGGCGGTGGCGGTGGCGAAGCCAGAATCTCGTCAGGCGGCTCAATCTTATTGACCTCGGGAAGTTCTTCTTTTATTTCTTCTTTTTTGAAGAAGTTCTCATCCTTCAGCCCGTTTATGGTGGAGAATTGCGAACTGCCGATGCAACACTTGATGTTATTCAGTTTGTCGCTTATCTCCGTCTTGACGACACCATCATTGCCATCTTCCAGCAGAACTTCAGTGGCCGCGCAGTCTACGACCTCAATATCGTTGCTCGTGTCATTGGGCAGCTTCTTCTCCTCGATGCAGTCGAGCAAGCCAGCGCCGCCGTCGTCGAGAATGCCATTCCAAAAGTTTGTCGTCTGATTGAGCGTCTTGAGGTCGTCTATTTGGCACTCTTGCAAAATGTTGTCCAACATATTTTCGTTGTCGTCCTCCCCGAGAGAGAAGTTGATGTCATTCAGACTATCACCGCTCAGATTCAGATCCATTCCCGAGTGGGGGCTGCCACTGTCCAAATTGTTATTGCTCGATGATTTACTGAGATAATTCGCCGCGATCACCGATGGCAAAAACTGCATGTCTGGCTCGAGGTCCGCATATGTGAAAGGATTCGTTATAAAAAGCGCATCGTCGGAGGTGCTCTCCCACAGATTCGCTGAAGTACTGATGCCATTTTCATGGAATATTGCCGACGATGGCGGGCTCGCGCACCGGCTCAAGCGCTGCATCTCGATCGAGATGGGCGTCTGCACCGAGAACGTGACAGCTGGCGGAAAGACCTTTTCCTCGTCACATTCCGTGCCATCCGTCACGGCAACTGTTGGTTCGTCACCATCCAACAATGGTGGCGGTGTTTTCGGTCGAAAATGCAACCAATCGCGCCGTATTTCACTCAGAATTTCATTGCTGATCTCCAACTGTTTACTCGAAGGCGGCGTTGCACTGCGAGAGTCCGGCAAACATGGAAACTGTTTGTCGCTCAGCGCAAAACAATCATTCAAATCGCTGTTGCGCAGAACATCTTTCGCCTCCGTGAATTGACTCTTTGGCAACTGATTGTTGTTGATCGTCAATCCAACGCCAGCGTCAATCTCTTCCAGTTCGACCTTAACAAAACCCGCTGCTGATCCCTGATTCGCTGCAATGCTTCGATTAGCGTTAATATAGCTACTCAAACGGGCCAGATTCACATTCTCGTCGTCCAGAATATTGAGGTCCGCCGAATCGTTCATTTCCTGCTTCACCACGAGCTCAGCACTTATCACATTGGGCTTGCCATCATTGCTATTCGTAAAACTGTTTACATTGGCTGTAGTGTTTCTTATGGTGTTTATGCTATTGTAATTTTGTTCGGTTAAATTATTATAACTAAATTTAAAACTAGCACTGCTACTTCGGTCGTTAGGATTAAATTTACAATCAGCCGCCAGCACCTGGGCTTTCTTAACAATGTCCATAACAACGTCCGAGTAGATGGACGACGAAGTGGCCGGCTGCTGATCGACAGTTGTTGGACACGATCTGAATGTATAGGGGTCATCGGCTTCGTTCAGCTTCTCGCGCTTGATCTGTTCTTCGTTTAGTAGACAATTACTTAAGTGGCTAATACTAAGGTTATTTTCATTGTTATTTGATGTTCTATGTTTGGGATGAAAGCTATTGTGATCCCATTTGCGTTTGGGGCGTTTTATTGGCACCGATTTCACGAATGCTGACACGTAGAGCAAGTCCCGAGATACGTTTTCATCTTCGTCGTCCTCGAAGTCGATGCTCTCGACTTTTGCCGGTGTTACTGTTGGTGTTGTTGTTGTTGGGCAGGTTCTTGTTGAGTTCATTGATGTATGTTTGTTGGCTGGATTTGCGGCGGGATTTTGTGAACTGCTTTCCATGATGGTGTAGTCCAGTTTAGACCAAAAATCATCCATATTCGTTGATGCTCGGTCTAGTATGACCCGACCTCCACGTCCCATTCGACGTCGGGCAAAGCCTATGCAACGCGGTCTGTAATGAATTTGAAAATCTTATTAATTTGCACTCATTTTTATTTGTGGATTCGATTGAAGAACGTTTAGTTGAGAATAGGAAAAAAAATTACATACAATGACTACACAGCCTACAATTGCAAAGTTACAAACAGGAGAGCCATGTAGAGCCATGAGAGCCGCAGTGGGCGACATAGCTTTTTGATGGCTAGACAATTCTGCAGATTGTTCCAATTATTCACTTTGGAAAGCAGTAAAAGGCACCAAAAGGCCCAAAATCCCCGCGCCGCCAATTAAAATAAATCAAAATGAATGGGCAAGGAAAGATAAGAAAAAAGCGGACGTTTTTGCCGCCCATTTAGAAGAAGCCTTTAAACCGTACGATGGTCGGGCGGTACACGACAGTGTTATTGGGACGGAATTACAATCCGACGATTTAAATACTCACAAGTGCAACGCTAAGGGAACTTAAACGTGAAATTGAATCCCTAAAACCTAAGAAAGCTCCTGGTTATGATTTGATCACGGGAGAAGTTCTCAAAGTTCTACCAAGAAAAGCATTAATTAAGCTTCTTCATATTATAAATGCCGCGCTCAGACTAAAACACGTGCCGAGCCAATGGAAAGTTGCGGAGGTCGTAATGGTTTTAAAACCAGGGAAACCGCCAAATGAAGTAAAGTCGTATAGACCAATTCCCCTTCTTCCAGTTATATCCAAAGTTTTCGAGAGAATTTTGCTAACGCGCCTTCAACCGGTTATAGAATACAATAATCTTATCCCTGACCACCAGTTTGGGTTCAGAACCAAGCATTCCACGATTGACCAAGTGCATAGAATTACTGACGTAATTGAGAAAGCATTTAAAGAAAAAAAAATATGCTCAAGCGTATTCCTTGACGTCTCACAAGCCTTTGATAAGGTGTGGCATGACGGCTTGAAATTTAAATTACGACAAGTTCTTCCCGTACGCCTATATGATATTCGTGAATCATATCTCCGGAATAGACTCTTCCGTGTTAGACATGGAAACGAATACTCTGAGCTTAAGGAAATTTCGGCCGGCGTGCCGCAAGGAAGTGTCCTTGGGCCCCTTCTCTATCTGTTACTCGCGATATACCAAGAGAAGATGGCACTACTCTCGCTACGTTCGCCGACGACACCGCTATCCTAGCAGTAGGTAACACTATTGAAGAAACGACTGCGAAACTGCAAATCGCACTGAATAAGTTAAATGAACCGACGAGGGACTGGCGGATCGCCCTCAACGAAACTAAATCTGTTCACGTGAATTTCACGTATAAGAAAACTAATGACTTGCCAATTTTCCTAAACTTGGCCCGAATACCCTTTGCAAACGAGGCCAAATACCTGGGAATGACACTCGATGCAAAGCTGAAATGGAATTCGCACGTGAAAATGAAACGTAAAGAACTCGATATCAAATATAGAGAAATGTACTGGCTACTCGGAAAACATTCCCAGCTCAGTACCGAAAACAAACTGCTTCTATACAAGCAAGTGCCAAAGCCGGTGTGGACATACGGTATACAACTTTGGGGTTGTACCAAGAAAACAAATGCCAATATTCTACAAACTTTTCAGAATAAAGTGCTTAGAGAAATTGTACAAGCACCATGGTATATTAGAAACGACTATATCCACAGGGATCTCGGAATTCCAACAATTGAAGCTGAAACTAGAAGCTTCGCGAGAAAGCATAGAAACCGGCTAATCGAACATGTCTACAATACAGTCCGACAAATTTTGGACGAGAACAATTTATTGCGCCGACTACAAAGAACTAAACCGTACGACTTGGCAAGATACGATTAACCGCGTCTGAATTGCAGAACATGCAGGATCTTTCATTGGAAAGTAGCCTGTCAAAAGTTGTTATTTCGTTATAGAAAAATTGCTTGATAAGTTATATCTTAGTTGCAGTATCTAACAATTCTTCGAAGGGTGGTGTTTTTAGTCAAAAAAAAAAAAAATTCTGCAGAGACAGCACACGATGTTTGAATTATACGGCACTCAAACAATCTATCAACAAAAAATCTGCTTTGGATCCACTATGGGTTGTTTAGTGCAATATGTCCAAAAAATGATTACTCCCGGCTGCTTGAAGGCATTTCCAATCTTCTCTGATCTAGACAATCTGATCAACGGCTGAAGGTTTAATAAAAAAAATGTGTTTTTTTGCTACCACTCGCATTGTTGTTTCAATGACATCGTGAGAAGAATATCCGACGACGCATGTGTCTCATGGATATGATGCGACACCATCGAGATTACAATGGCCAAGAAGAAAACAGTGCACAAACGGAGCAGTGAAAGCAGAATATGCCCCTGCATTGGCAGTCAAACTGAACAAACCACGATAAAGTCGCTTTCGCTCCGTCATGTCGAGCTATCAAAATGAAATGCAAACTACATGGATGTTTTCACATAACGAGCATCAAAAGATAGTTAGCTTGCGCGAATACCGAATACAGGAACCCAACGTGTTCCTACATTGAATTTTGGGTATATTTGATACCGACAGAGATGATAAGCTGCATCCTGGAACGAAAGTAGAACATGACATAATCTCTAAAACGATTCGATAATAATATTTGAACTTATTTTCACTAAATACTTTAAAAACATAACAAATCCGCCCGATGAAATTGAAAGCCCGTGTTCACAGGAGATTGACCCATTAAGAGTGGATTTTTTTCTCTGATTGCAAAACATCTTGTCCGAAAATCTGAAGTTTAGTAGGAAAAGCTGTAGCCGATTTATCGGTGTCTTCTGACAGACAACTTAACCCTCACCAATCAGTTAAACGTGCGAGGCTTACGTAGGCGTAGAACCTACGAATCATTTTAAGAAAGCGACAATACACCGTAACATTCGCACAGTTATTGCCCACTTTCGAACACGCCAGGTGACAGATGTTTGGTGCGGACATGGCCAGTGCTGGTTATAACGGGTGATTTTTTAAGAGGCTTAGAACTTTTTTTAAAAAAAAAAACCCAAAAAATTTGAAAAAATGAATGAAATATTTATTTGAATCGATAGCTTGAACCTTGCAATTTAATGTTTAAAGATAATTTCATGCAAATGTTGACCGCGGCTGCGTCTCAGGTAGTCCATCCGCTGAGTCCAATTTTGGCATACTCTTTCACACATATCGGCCGGTATCTCACGAATGAATGCATGGATGTTGGCTTCCAGTGCGTCAATCGAAGCGGGCTTGTCCCTATACACATTAGCCTTGACATACCCCCACAAAAAATAATCTAATGGTGTCAAATCGCACGATCTAGGCGGCCAATTGACCGGCCCGAAACGTGAAATTAACTGTTCACCAAACTCGCCTCGCAATTGCGCCATTGTTTCGCGTGCTGTGTGGCATTTGGCACCGTCTTGTTGAAACCACATATCATGCAAGTCAAGAACTTCCATTTCGGGCAAAAAAAAGTTTGTTATCATCGCTCGGTAGCGTTCACCATTGACAGTAACGCTGCGATTCGCATCATCTTTGAAGAAATATGGCCCAATAATGCCGCCGGCCCATAAACCGCACCAAACAGTGGCTTTTTCGGGATGCATTGGTAGCTGTTGCAATGCTTCTGGCTGATCTTCACTCCAAATGCGGCAATTTTGCTTATTTACGTACCCATTCAACCAAAAATGAGCCTCATCGCTGAACACAATTTTTCGATAAAAAAGCGGATCCTCGGCCAGCTTTCCAAGAGCCAATTCCCCGAAAATTCGGCGTTGTGGTAGGTCGGCTGGCTTTAGTTCTTGCACAAGCTGTATCTTAAAAGGCTTTACGCACAAATCCTTCCGCAAAATTTTCCACGTAGTGCTGTAACAAATGCCTAACTGCTGGGAACGGCGCCGAATCGACATTTCGCGGTCTTCTGTCACACTAGCTGATACGGCCGCAATATTTTCTTCACTACGCACAGTACGTAAACGTGTTGGTGGTTTAATGTCCAACAAAGTAAATTTGGTGCGAAATTTGGTCACAATCTTCCGAATAGACTGCTCAGAAGGTCGAGAATGCCGATCATAAAATGGAAGCAGCGCGCGATGAACATTTCGAACCGAGCACGAATTTTGATAGTAAAATTCAACAATTTGCAAGCGTTGTTCATTTGTAAGACGATCCATGGTTAAATTGCAAACCAAACTGAAGCTGTTTGACAGTGACACAAGGTACTAAGCACACGTCAGCTGTCAAAACCAGTGTTGCCAAAACCAAACCAGCTAAAAAATCACCCGTTATAAACCCTCATCACTGAAGTCCATATTATACAGTTTCTTTTAAAAACAAAGAAACTATACTCTGTACAAAAAAAATTGTCAGTACAGGCAAGATAGGATGTTTGTCTCTCAGTCTGGTTGCAATGACTTACATAAATCGGTCCCTTTTTAAAGCTCTCACAGGGTTGCCGTAGTGTGTATGATAATTCGCCATAACTCAGAGAGCAATTCTGTTAGGGTTACCATCTTCCAATTTAAAATAAAAATATTGCTGAACGAAATAAATTCCGTTTATCGTTTTAGTTTTCCTTTTCTAATATTCGCTTCTTTTAAAGGGTATCACCAGTAGGCCTAATCGCTTTAGTTTGTTTTCCAACAAAAAATACAAATTTTGTAACACAAAAGAAAAATCAAAACGAAAAAATATATCACCGTAATCCAATTTATTCGTTATAAATATTGTTAAACATAAAATACTAATTTCTAATATAACTTATTAAAACATCAACTAATCCGATGAGTAATAACTGCTACTGCTCTCGTTATTTAGGTTTATCATTAACCTATCAACTGCTTCCTCGGCGAAAACGTCCATTTCCCACATATTTGGCTCAACAACCTGTTCAACATGTTGGACACATCGATGCCATTTTTCATTGTCAACCCTTTTAAGTGCTGTCGTTAATAAGCCTCTTATTTCAGCCATTTTAAGTGACTTGTTTTGGCTTGCTACAAACCCTTTCACTTGAGCCCAAACCAATTCTATTGGATTAAGGTCACAGTGATAAGGCGGCAAGCGAAGCACTTTATGTCCCGCATTTCGAGCCATTTCATCCACGACGTATGTTTCATACTTGGCTTTATAACATTTAACGATTTCAAGCAACTCTGCTTTGACCATATCATCCTCGAAACTTATCGCATTAGACCTCAACCACTTTTTTATTTTATCTTTTCTCGTGGAAGTGGATGGTGCTTTATTTTGCTTTCTGGAATGATAGGAAGCATTGTCCAAAACTATGACGGAGTTGGGTTCCAGGCGTATTAAAATGTCTTTAAACCATTTCTCGTACACGTCAGCGTTCATGTCCTCGTGGTAGTCTCCAGTTTTTCCCGAAATGAAGCATAAAAGTCCTCCTTCGACGAAACCTGTAGAACTTCCAATATGGGTTATAATCATTCTCTTTCCTTTTCCAGATGGTGATCGCAGTCTTGTTGACAATCCTTCAATGAACGCTTGTCGTGGTGTTGTAATAGTTGGGTCTATCCAAATTTTTTCTCGAGTGTGTCCCTCGTTGAGCCAGGTCTCATCAGTAAAATAAATCTTTCTTTTCTCTTCTCTAATTTGTTTTACTTCGCGTAGATATCTTCGTCTCCAAGAAATAATGTCACTTCTTTCCAACAACAAATTCTTTCGCTGATGTTTGACGAATTTAAGCCCGAGATCTTTTTGCAATATTATATGCAAAGTTGAGCTGCTTAGTTTTGTTATATTTTCACTTTTTTGTACTTCCAATAATATCTTGTCTAGCGTTGGAAGGTCATTATCCATAAAAAACTGATGGACTATCCGCCTAATCGCACATTTGTCAAAATCATCCACCTTGCTCTTGCTACCGGAATTAGTTTTCTTCTTTGGTGGTGAATTGTGGCCTTTGATTGCTTTTTCCCTTAAAAGCCTGTATACAGTTCGTTCCGTAACAGAAAAAACAGTAGCCGCATTTCCTACGGCTTCCGATTTACTTTTAAAAAGGCCATAGAATTTTTCAGTGGCATCAACAATTTGTTGTTGTACTGAGTTTTCTATAATAAAATATTTAATCAAATTTTATCCCTTAAAATACCATGCTTTTGCATGAATCCGGTTGAGTTGCCCTAGTAATCATTATTAATTTATTGCAATATCTCTACAACGCGCATAAATGATCACTTGTTGCCTTAATGAAATGAATGCATTAAAACACTTCACGAATAAACCTTATTTCTAAAATACAGCATTAAAAAATATATTTTAACTGAATGTTATTGGATCTTTCAGAAATACAAACAAATTAAAACCGAATGGCAGCACCCCAAATAAAGTCAATTTTTGTCTACCCAAAATGCAGCACCCTCCAGACGTTGAAGAAAAAGCTTGAAGCAGAGAGAAAGGCCACAAGAGAGGCGACCGCTAGATGGAATGCTTTGGCCAACCTTCAGCTTTCCAGCTCACATATAGATAAGATAACGAGCTTTATCAAATCAACAGGATGATTTTTATGCAACGACACAGTGAGTACTTAATCACAGGTATTTATAGACAGGGTTATTATGGGTAAGGGACATCCTTTACCCCCAATGGGCATCACAGTGGGTCAATATTGACCTGTGTTTGGCACGGAGTACTCCACGCCAACCCGCATACCTAACCTAACCTTAATTTCAAAATTGTATCATCACTCAAAATACCTACTGCTCTACCAAAGCTAGCAAGTTTTGCAAATGAGTTTCTTAGAAAGATACCACCGACAAAGGTACCTTCGAGTTTGTATTTGTGTTGGTAATTATTGAACAAAAGTGCAGGTAAGGGGATTGCACGTGCGCCTTTCGCTGTATTAAAAGGAACATGTATACAGACCCCCGCATTATCTATATAACGGGTGATTTTTTAGCTGGTTTGGTTTTGGCAACACTGGTTTTGACAGCTGACGTGTGTTTAGTACCTTGTGTCACTGTCAAACAGCTTCAGTTTGGTTTGCAATTTAACCATGGATCGTCTTACAAATGAACAACGCTTGCAAATTATTGAATTTTACTATCAAAATTCGTGCTCGGTTCGAAATGTTCATCGCGCGCTGCTTCCATTTTATGATCGGCATTCTCGACCTTCTGAGCAGTCTATTCGGAAGATTGTGACCAAATTTCGCACCAAATTTACTTTGTTGGACATTAAACCACCAACACGTTTACGTACTGTGCGTAGTGAAGAAAATATTGCGGCCGTATCAGCTAGTGTGACAGAAGACCGCGAAATGTCGATTCGGCGCCGTTCCCAGCAGTTAGGCCTTTGTTACAGCACTACGTGGAAAATTTTGCGGAAGGATTTGTGCGTAAAGCCTTTTAAGATACAGCTTGTGCAAGAACTAAAGCCAGCCGACCTACCACAACGCCGAATTTTTGGTGAATGGGCTCTTGGAAAGCTGGCCGAGGATCCGCTTTTTTATCGAAAAATTGTGTTCAGCGATGAGGCTCATTTTTGGTTGAATGGGTACGTAAATAAGCAAAATTGCCACATTTGGAGTGAAGATCAGCCAGAAGCATTGCAACAGCTACCAATGCATCCCGAAAAAGCCACTGTTTGGTGCGGTTTATGGGCCGGCGGCATTATTGGGCCATATTTCTTCAAAGATGATGCGAATCGCAGCGTTACTGTCAATGGTGAACGCTACCGAGCGATGATAACAAACTTTTTTTTGCCCGAAATGGAAGTTCTTGACTTGCATGATATGTGGTTTCAACAAGACGGTGCCACATGCCACACAGCACGCGAAACAATGGCGCAATTGCGAGGCGAGTTTGGTGAACAGTTAATTTCACGTTTCGGGCCGGTCAATTGGCCGCCTAGATCGTGCGATTTGACACCATTAGATTATTTTTTGTGGGGGTATGTCAAGGCTAATGTGTATAGGGACAAGCCCGCTTCGATTGACGCACTGGAAGCCAACATCCATGCATTCATTCGTGAGATACCGGCCGATATGTGTGAAAGAGTATGCCAAAATTGGACTCAGCGGATGGACTACCTGAGACGCAGCCGCGGTCAACATTTGCATGAAATTATCTTTAAACATTAAATTGCAAGGTTCAAACTATCGATCCAAATAAATATTTCATTCATTTTTTCGAATTTTTTGTTTTTTTTTTTTTTTTAAAGTTCTAAGCCTCTTAAAAAATCACCCGTTATAAAAGAGATTTCAATCTATTAACTCATCACAATATCTCTGGAACCATAAGGCGTAGAGACTTGAAATTTGGTAGGAACATTCCTTTCGCCGAGTAGAGATCAGCTAAGAACGGACTTTACGAAATTACATCCACAAGGATGGTTGCGGGGGCGTTAACAGATTTCCATCATATAAAAAGAGATTTCCATCTATTGACTCATCACAATATCTCTGGAACCATAAGGCGTAGAGACTTAAAATTTGGTAGGAGCATTCCTTTTGCTGAGTAAAGGTCAGCTAAGAACGGATTTTACGAAATTCCATCCACAAGAGGTTGAAGGGGCGGTAACAATGGAAAATTCCCATTTTTAACCTATAGCTCCTATCGACTCCAAATTTGGTAGGAATCTCCTATATATGATGCAGAAATGATATAAGAGCGGATTTTATGACAATCTACTCCCAATATAGATTGCGGGGGTGGGCATTAACAATGAAAATTTAAAATTTCCGAGCTGGAGCTCCTATAAGCTCCAAATTTGATAATAATCTGCTATATGCGATAAGCTGAAACTAAGGAAACGAACCAAAGTCCACGAAAGTATTTACTAGCGTTATAGATTGAAATAAAGATTAACTATCAAGTTGGAAATATTTAAGTTGTTTATAACCAATCTATATTTATATATGGATTTGGTGCAACAAATTTTAAACCTGCATTGATACTCACGTCGATCCATGGTGTAGGGGGATACTGGTGATCCCGCCATGTAAAATAATGGGAACGCATCGTACGATAGAGTATACCTCCATTGTGATGTGGAAAGCTGTGTTATTATTATTTTAACTCATGTGAATCGATAACACCCTAAGTAGTTAAGGGTGTCTTAATTTCGTAAAATCCGTTCATGATAAATAATTAGGCAGCTAGATAACACAATTTAAAATTTCTTTCACACGGCGGTCAACGGCTAGTACTTAATATAAAGTAAACTCATCTTCTTTACTAAAATCGCCTATACTTGACGTGTTCCCTGATCATAATTTACTGGAAACATAAAAAAGCAGTGAGCAGTGTAATAAACTGGAACAAGTGCTACTAGACGATGATAGATCAACACCCATTTCCAAAGCCAAATCGTTTCACCAGGTTAGGGGGTACACAATTAGGGAACTGACTACAGCCAATAAAATAAAATATGCGACGAAAAAATGTTCTCCGGACGTAAACAGCTGTACATTTCCAAAAATAAGCATTTGTTTATTGGTCTGCTTATGGGAAGCTTAAAATCTACAAAAAAAAACCTGCGAGAATTGGACTACCTTGTGTTACACGAGTTAAATTGAACAAGCTCGCGCGATTTATTCGTTTTAATACTATCGTTCGCCCATTCTAATATTGAACAGCTCCTCTCTATCGATAAATTGGCAGGGGGGGGGGGAGAATTTTCTAAGTGCTAGTTAAGAGCAATTGACAACCAAATTCCATTCAGGTCTCATTTCCATGAATTGCAATAATACAATCAATTATCTATGAACATCTTACAAGAGTACTATGTACTTACAGTTTTACAAGTCAATTTTGCTTCAAAAATTCTGCGAAAATGTCGGTTCAATGACTTTTGCTTATTTTTATAGTATACATATTCTGTTTGCGTCTTTCTGTTTATTACAAGCTATTCAAATTCAAGTTTTATGCTTATCACCACGTTGTTTATATTCTACCACCGTAGGAAGTTCTTATATAAGATCGATGTTGAACAGCGTAGATACAGATTTGGCTTATAAAAGTGAAGAAAAAGAGTTGGAAAATATGTGTAATGAATAAGAGACTTACGAAATTGATAATTAATCTATAAGAGAATGAGCGAGAACTGTAGCGTATGATTCACTTTGGCGGTGGTTGGGTTGTTTGTCAATTTCATCACATTTTTTGCCCACAATATGTATTTGTATATATTATACACAAGGACTCGTTGGTCGATGTAAAAAGGTTTGTTTTGTACTACTTTTGAGGGAGCGTGTAATAAGGGTGTACATGTTTCTTACGAATTCAGTTCTATTTGAAACACTGAAGTTAGGTGTTCCGAATCGACACTCGTAGTTCCTTAGGATTTTACCGGATCAAGACAAAGCTCGCATCACACAGGGGGTTTTTCGGCGCAGGGTGTTCCTCTTCTGTGAAGATTGTGTTCCCCGCGTCAAGATAATCTTCCCAGCCTGTTCACGAACTTATTTTAATTATAATTTTGAGCACTTTTACAAAATGTTTTTCCCAGCCCAGCTGCGATCCGCATTCAAAACAAACGTTTCAGATCGTCTGCTTAATAAGAACAAACACTCAAACGCTGACGTTTCGGAGTATGCGAACAGTTGAAGGTTCCCTTAAATGAATCGCTCTTTTTAGGTATAAAGGCGGATGAAATATCCTCTAGCAACTATATAGCTTACAAAACTCCTAAAGCTGCAGAGATAGCATCCCGACCGACGATTTCTCAGTCCATCCCGAATGAACCACACAGCAAGTTAAGGTGCATTTGGAATTGGACAAAAAGCGACGCTGTTTTGGATATATGACTGGCTAGAGGCCTTTCTTTCTAAACTAACTAATTGACTGTGACCATCGTACACTCGCACTACAGGCGTAATCGAAATTGTAGAAAAATTCACAGCTCGAGGCTGTACAACTACGACAAAATCATTATCGGCCTAGTAAAATAAAATCATCGTTAACATCTGAAGCAGTTCAAGTCTATAAACAGCCACAGCGGCTTGGTTTACGGTGGGAGCCACCAACATCCACTTCGGAAATAAGTTTGCAATATGTTGAAGTGTTTTAAGGAGGAATTTAGTCCACATCGCGGATATGGAAATTTGTCCAAAACACTTCATTCGCTGTAACTGAAATGAAATGCCTTCGCGGGACTCAAAAGTCAAAGATTTCGAAGAACGAAGAACGCTGTCTCTTAATTAAATCTGCTAGCAAAAAAAGCAGACTTCAGAAACACAGCAGGAAATAAATAACGAAACATTGTGACTGTGAGGCTTGTAGTATATGACAACCGTAAATGAGTGAGAGAGCCAACTCCAGCAAATGATGAAACAGTAGCCCCACCAGCTAGAAATCATTTTCCACCACACATGGCTGGAGGAAAACACTCCCGGTTAACGAAATAAGCCTTTTATGCCAAATTAACAAAAGTTGACTTTAGGTCTGACAAGAACTACCGAGACGTGTCTGTAAATATCCCGCACAGGAAGTTTTTAAATGGAAACAGTTCCTCAATAGTTAGTGTTTCGAGGAAATAAGGCAATATCTCGTCTATTTATGCCACATTAATTTGTACCTACATTATAATCAAATTCTAGCATGAGTTTTATTTGCATTTCCAAATTCCCTTCGTCACAATCATTTATGAAGAGACATTTCCTCAAGCGATTCATCACAAACCAACACAAATTGAAAGCCTAAACGTTCTGCAAAATGAATACTAAAATCCGATTTCCAATCAATTTGTTCACACTTACCTCGGATGTTTTATGGATGTAAGGGTATACCTGTACTTCTTATCTCCAAAGCCATTATCGTTTTTCGATTCCCATGGCCAATTTCCGTAGTTGTCAAGAAGGGGCTAAAGAAAAATGACATCGCCATGTTAACTAACTGCACTGCACAGAGCAACCAACTAATAGAGGTACTTACCCGGTGGTAATTGCAGTTCTTATTGCGTCTAAATGCAAATTGTCCATCATCTTCGCCTTCGGAGCCCAGCGGGTTGCCAGTGAGATCTTCTTCTTCGGTTTCGATCGCCGATTCTATTGCCGCAGGTGATGAAGTTTGAACTATGGTGTACTGCTTTTCGCGTGGTATTTTGTGTTTCCGCTTCTTGTATTGTCTTTTTTCCTTACGACTACCACTGCTGCCAGCACTGACTGGTTCTGGTTGGTGAAAAAAACGCTCATTATTATGCATGACCATACTTGACATACGAGTAACAAATCACTTACCAACTGCTAGACTCGAAGAATTCAGGTACTGTGACGTCGCAGAATAACCATGACCGCCACTGGTCGATGCGGTGTTTGCCGGCAAAAGACTTCCAACTGGATTCGTAGACAAAGCTGATGAATTGTTTGAGTATTGATTTGTATACAATGGTGCAAATGCTGGCCTGCTTGTTGGGGATAAACCAAGAAATGAAATGAATACCAAAGTTCTTTGAAGCATTTGCTCTTGCTGGACCGTACCTTGAATTCTTGATTGTCGAACTGAGCTCGGACACTAGACTACCGCTAAAGTCGCGCAGCTGTACTCGCTTCTCAAAGATCTCAATGGATAAATGCAATTGTTCTCGCTTGGTTTTCTCTCGTCGCTTCACCATTTCCAGTACTGTTGTGGCTCGACACAAGTCCCGCCTATCAAAAAACAATAAACAAAAGATGATCATTATATGATCCGAACAAGAACATAACGCGTGTAAGTACCTCAACTTCAACATCTTCTCATAGGATGTCTCATCATTCTTGCGATTCTTTCGTGTTTGCATCTTCTCAGTGCGGCGACGAAACGCTAAGTACGGATTGTTTGCCGAGGTACCAGGTCGATTCTCCGTTCTCACAGACAGAATCAACGGATGTTGCTATAAAGTAGTTTACGAAATTTGGAATTTAAGCATTTTTTGTGCGAAACAGTAAAGAAGAACTCTTAGCGATCTTACAGTTTTCAAACGCTTATTTAACCAGTAATCGTAAACTGCTATGCTAACTTCATCGTCCTGCTTGAGCAGTGCCTTAGCTTCATTCAGCGTTACCACAGTTTGACCGGAACTCTTCTCTAGACGATCCATCATCTGTTCGAACTTGATTGGTGTCAGTTCCAATCGCCGACTCTGCTGATTCACCCACATTTCATCTGCAGTGTCCATGTCGTAGTCAGGTATGTCCTGCTCTAGACCGAGTGCTGTATATTTTTTGTTGGTGTTAAGAACAAAATTTACAAAACCCTTTGCATAGATATTAGGCGGCGGTTTTACTTACGCTGCATATGGATCATCTGTCGAGGCATTTTATAGTTCGGAGGATAGCTTCGATCATAGAAGTCTTGATCACATGTAAACACCTCTGGCGTTGGGATAATCAGGCCAGTGCATATCGCCCTTTGTAGATGGTGTTCCTGGAAGAGAAGAAAACAATGTAATGTCAGTAATGAAAAGTGGAAAAGTGTAAGAAGTAATTTTATATTTGTGAACTAAAGCTTGATGCAGATTAGTGGCAAGAACTACTTAGGACCCTAGGTCTAGCTTCTCGCCACCAATGGCCTGTGAGAGTTTTATTGTTGGGGTCCATTGGAATGGCAAAATTTGACTTGGCATTAGAAACATAAACGCTTTTGATGTTTTCTCGCAGTTTTGGAACTTAACGGATGGAATAAACTAATTTTCAGTAAAAAGATTTGAACTAAATGGAACGATTTCTTAACCCATTTAGACCCAGAGTTGCGTTTTCGAATTACTAAACAGCAAGTCACAAAACGATTTGTTTGAACTGTATCGTTGCTTGCATTGAATGTTTTCTTTCTCTATTCTCTTGTGTGTAAATAATCTTGCACAAACAAATTTTGTTTGCTGTTGTAATCCTGTTGAGTTGTTCGTTAAGTGAAATTATTTAGCAGTGAATAATTTGTTGTAAAAAAAAATAAACTCAATGGATAAAAATCGTCGGTAAGTAAAAGTGTAGGCAAGCACAAGAATATTGTATAGTTGGTTTGTTTGTTAACATAAAATAAATAAATAGTTGGCGCAATAGGTCCGGAGGGATCCTAGGCCTAGCTTCACACAACCATTCGTATTGTGTGTGTTTTTTTCATTTTTGGAACGAATGGAAGGGATCTACAATTTTATGCCGACTCCAAACGGCTAATTGAGAAGCTCTTTCAAGACAGTTTATACTCTCGGATGTTTGTCAGACGTTCGCGAGAGGTGGTGCAGTGGAAAAAACCCTAAATTGGAATTTGGGTTTTTGCGGGATTCGAACCTCGACCCCTCGCTTAGTAGTCCAACACACTAACCACTAAGCCACTGCGCCTACAATCTTTGTTTACATACCAAACATAAAAATGAAGAAAGTCGATGCGAATAAATGCAATTGCTTACATTTTTTGACTTCACAAACTCTGCTGTTGCGAAAACGCATCGCTCAATGTACATATAAAACACATACGTTTTTATTTTATTTTAGGACGAAACCTTGGACACTATCAGAGATTTTGGACGAGCATGGATGTAACGATGAGCCCCCCGGAGCTATTTTCTTGCTACCACCTATAGACGATGCAGTAACAGATGAAAATGGAAAGGGGAGTGTCAACAATCAACTTCTTCTTTTTTTACTAAATGGAAAGATAATTAGACCCATTCAATACTTTCTAATGTGCACGGTCTTCATCTAGTTGGTGGTGCAAGGGTGAATCAGTGAGACAAAAATAAAAAGATATGTTCCGCAACCTTTCGTCAAAAAGCAATGTATCGAATTACAACAGGATTTCAACTCGCGGAAAGAAGTGGTACTGTCCTATGTATATGTGGATGGTAGATGTTCCTATTGCAAATGCTGGGGCACTGTCAAGTGGCTTTGGGGTGAAACAAGAGGCGCTGTAGTTTCGTCGCCAAATTGAGCAGCAATGGATTCAAAGTGTCCTTCCAAAGTGAACACGTTTCTTCGATCGGGTAACTATGTAACCATGTAATGGAACATTGAAACAAGAGGCTGTGATGTCGAGCTTGTGGTGAAAAAGAGCGAATCCTGTGATTTTGCCCTTCACAAGAAATGTTTTTCGGTTCTCAAATAGTCTAACATTAACTTTTCCTCGTATCTTTATAGTTTTCTTAAAAAGTGAATTTAATAATAAGTTAAAATTAAGTGCACGACTGGGTCGAACAAAACTTTCCCCTTTATCAAAAGTTTTGTTGGTTGTTTTTTTTTTTTTATTAGATAGGTAGGTAAAGATATGAGAATCAATGCTATATAAACAAGCATAGTAGGAGTTTCTCATTTTTGATATGTTAGGGAATTATTTTCTTTTTGACTGGAATTATATTAATGACGCTGGCGTAAGTTGTCTATGATTGAAAGTATTGTTCTTGATAGATCGATATTTTTACATATAAATATGTATATGTACAGTGGTGGCCAAAATAATAAGAGTGAATCAATAAATTTTCTTCACTATATAAATTCTATCGTAATAATCTTCCAAACTAAACAAAAAAATGTACGAATTATTTTTGCATTTGCTGTCAAAAATTTCCAGAGTCACTGAAAATTTTCCATAAGTATTTATTAAAGCACCGTTACTTTTATTCACACAACTTATTTTTCAGCGGACAGGACAAACTAATAAGAGTGCATTGTAAGTTTACAATATTTCTGAGAAATTATTGCTCGTTCTTCTTTTAAATAATCCAATTAACTAAAATAATAGTTTTTAGTTTTGAAAAAAAAAAAAAACGCCGTTTGATTTTGCAACTAAGAGATGAAGGTAACACCTACGATTTTATTGCAAGTGCACTTCATCGTTCTCCGTGTGTTGTGGCTCTAGTATTAAAAGACCGAAATAAAACACAAAAAACAGCCGAAACAAGAAGACGTCCAAAGAAAACTTCACCTACCACCGACAGAAAAATAGGTAGAGAATCTCTTAAGGATCCATTTGCAACATCCACCTTGATAAAAACAAATTTGTCTTTGGATGTTAGCTCCCGAACGATTCGCCGACACTTGCAAGAACAAAATTTACATGGAAGAATAGCCAGGAAAGTTCCATTGCTAAGTAAAAGGAACATAAAGCAGCGTATTGAATTTGCAAACTTCAACCAAGCATCAGGGAGTCCAAGAAACTGGAAAAATATTTTGTACAGCGACGAAACCAAAATAAATTTGTTTGGATCTGATGGCCGGATTTATGTTAGAAGGAAGAAGAATGAAGAGCTAAATCCTAGGAACACCATAAAGACGGTAAAGCATGGTGGCGGTAATATCAAAATTTGGGGGTGTTTTTCATATAATGGAGTAGGTCCTACCTTTTGGATCAAAAATATTATGACCAAAGAAACCTACCTCCAAATATTGGAAAACGTAATGCTTCCATTTGCAGAAGATAATCTGCCATTAGTTTGGACATTCCAGCAGGATAATGATCCCAAACACACTGCTAAAGTCGTGACAAGATGGTTTCAACAAAATAACGTTGCAGTTTTGCAATGGCCTTCACAATCGCCAGACCTAAACCCTATTGAAAATCTTTGGAAAGATTTGAAAAATAGAGTTTCTTGCAAAAAGAGCACAAATGCAGAGGCACTTTGGAAAGAAATCCAAGAGCAATGGTACCCTACACCTGTCAAAACATTCCAAAAACTAATTGACTCTATGCCAAGAAGGTGCGAAGCGGTTCTTAAGAACAAAGGCCACGCAACCAAGTACTGATGTCTTAAGGTTACCCATTTAATTATATTCTTAAAATAGTAGAATTTTAACTGATTTTTCGCTTCATCCTTAGGAAAGATCTGATGCACTCTTATTTTTTTGGCCAAGAAAAACGCGCCTGAAAATAGTTATATCTTTATTTTGCGTTATAAACTTTATTTTTTTGTTAGAAAAACTCCCATAACCACTTGGAAATAATATAACTTATTATATTTGTGGGCATTTTAAGACTTTTTTTTTTTTTTTTTTCAAGAAATAAAGACTTTTTTGATAAATTTGTAGTAAAAGAATTTCACTCTTATTATTTTGGCCATCACTGTATATGCAAGAATTCAGAGATTTGTTTTTGAATTTGCATTAGCAGTTATAAACTGAATATCACGATGAACGTGTGTGAGGGTGCAAATGCAGTGGGATATTTTGATTGTTGGAATTATTTTAAAGTGAATATTCAAAATGGTTGAAAAAAGTAGAACTAGGTAATATTTGCTGAAAATAAGTTTTTCGTTGGTGTTATTGCATTTGTAATGGCTGTTGCAAATTTGAATTTTAAAGTGCGGTATTGAGTTTTAAAAATATATGTATATGAATAGAGAACGGCTTTTGGGTAGCCATTTTTGAGAAATAATACAAAAAACAGATTTCTTCGAATTTTTTGAGAAAACTAAGTACGGGGTCTAATTAAGAATACTGATATTATCGTTAATACATATTTTGATCAAATTCGTTAGAGCGGTTTTTGTAAAATTTGGCAGACAAAATAGTACCAAATATGTATTTCAATGTTTAGTTTGAAAAATACTATTTGTAATCTATATAGCTAAAAACCGATTATGAGTTATTGTTCGCGATATAAACATTACTTGGTTTTTAGAGTTTTATCGAAGTCAAAAATGGGGTTTTCGAGATATGAACAGTTTTTAAAATTAGCGTTTTCGGTTATTATTAATGAAAATTAAGGACGCAATAATTGAAAGAACATCAATATTACCTACTCTGAGTTTGTATTTTGGTCAAAATCGTTTTAGCCGTTTTCAAAAAAAATCCATTTTACGGTAATACCGAGAAAAACTGAGTTTGCCATTAAGTTGGAAATGACCATATAACCTTAGAAATTATTTTTTTAATTTTTATAATCGTATGGACCGTTTTCGAGATACGTCCAAATTTCAAAAGCACCGTTGCTCAAAGTTCTAGCCAAAAACTGGGTATGTAGTCATGGTAACCTCACCCACTTAAGCTTAAATATCAATTTTGGTTGAAATCGTTAGAGCCGTCTTCGAGCAAATCAAACTGGTAAGAACAGTTTGTATGGGAAGTACCATTAATATTGAGGTTACCTTGCAAAATAAAAAACCGCCCCGAGCCCTGAGCCCACAAACTCCAAATCCGAAGTCTGAACGAAATCCGGTCAGCCGTTAAGGCTGTAGGCCTGCGGGACAGACAGACAGACCGGACAGAATTTTGGGACCCACATTTTTGAGTTCGTCTATCATCGTAATGTCAGAATTGATTAACATCTCGAGTTCGAAATTTTGTACGAAAACAACATCTTTCTCTTACTACGTAATGGAGAAAGTTAAAAATGTATATTTGTGTTTCCGTATGTACTTAGGCGCAGTGCTGCGTTTTCGCAACACCTTATAACCCCACTTTCACAAATGGGAAAAATATTTGGACTTGAATTATTGATTTCAGAGCAGAATATCATCAAAAACTTAAAAAATCATTAAAATTGAAAGACAAAATTAATTCGGGTCTAAATGGGTTTTAACTGAAACTTGTTACAGATGGCTATCCCTGTAAGACTGACATCTCAAAGAATAATTTCTTATCTCGATCAGATAGAAACATCACAGAAAAACAAACTTATTAGTTTCACTTAAGTCTCACTTTCAAAAAAGTAAAGGGTTTTTCAATAAGAGGTGTTATTTTGGTATTCAAAGAAAAATGCCTAATTTCAATGCGTTGTTGAAGCGTGTATCGTTTCATTTTTAGTAATGGCGTAGTTTCTACTTGTCAAATGTCAAAGAAGTGACAGCTACTAAAATAGTACCTCTTATTGGAAAACCATTTACCATACAATCATTCCCGCCAAAATCACAAAAAAAAGAACAAGGATAACTCAAAACAACAATACATAAATTATCAGGACCTGCTTCCCAATTTAAGCGAAAAACTCCTTGCATTTCCCCATTCATCCGAGTAGAATTGGCAGAAATTATAGTCCAATCCCAAAATTGATACCCATCAACAGTAGCAAATACATGGCCATTCAAAAAAACCACAACTTCATGCTCGTATTCGCACATCGAATACAATACAACGCTTAAAGTTGACGTCCAGAAAGATTAAGTTCGGTAAGGTAAGATGGCAGCGGTTAGAAAGGCCACTACCAATGACCGCATAAATTAAAAACTAGGTACCGCCACTTTTGTAAATCTTAATCCATAAATTACCAACCCCATAGCCGAACAAAAACTTACTTTTCCACACAACCCATTCAGCATACGTCAGCATGTCAGCACATTTGATACAGCATCCCAATGCACATCATCCATATAGATATATGTTTTGTTCAAGTACAATAGCAAATAATATAACTAACTTTCAGCTTTTCAGAAACAAGTTTCAATGAAAAAAAAAAAAAATGAAACTGACTCATGTCTAAAAAAAATAAATTGCAGACGTATGACGCAATCGAACAACTAAATATACAACTGCAACAGATTCATTCGACACCTCCCCTCGCAAGTGTGCTTGTAAACAATCGTTCGTTTGTACGAATGGTAACGAAAAACACTGACAAGCGTGTGTGAGGTTATGAACTTTTGAGTTCCAAACATCCGATGAAAATGGAAAACAAATCGATCAAATTCCTTTGTGTATTGCTGATGAAATTTTACTCTTACAATGCTTTAACGACCTTCACAATTTTCAATAAACAACTAAATACGCATTAACAAAAAGCAATCCCCTCTTCTTTGCCATTCTGTAAACATCTGGAAACTGCACTCAACTCATTTGCCCCTTTCAAAAACAAAAACACCATAAACGCATTAACAAATACTGTGAACTACCACCCATTCAGCATTATGGTATCTTGAACTTGATACCGGTACCGACATTATATATACAAAATACTTCTATCACGAAAATTAAAATTGTAATAATTGAGGGACGATGCGTTAAAATATCCTAATTGCTTCTTAATGACTTATTCGAAGAGGTAGTAGCGGTGCATACAGCTATATACACTATACAGTGGTTCGAGTCAACAATTTGTCTGGCCAAAGAGTGCAATATGATGTACCTACTAAAAAATTAACTAATTGTCGTCCTGCCGTGACCGATAAATGTAAAAGTTTATAGCTCGCTGGAGCAAAAGTTAACTTAAATATATGAAACTGGCTTCACAGCAGGAGGAGTTATTTCATATTTTTGAGCCTGACAGCAGTTGCCAACTTGTGGACATTTTGTTATTTTTATGTAGGTATAAGGGCCAGCTTTTAATGGATACGTATAAAATACTTATGGCGTTTTCGATTGAAGAAAATAATTGCCTTTTCTATGAAAAGAGCAAATCCAGAAGTGCTTTTTCTATGTTTACTATGTTTCGTTGAAATAAAAAGTGCACTTTCCAGGTCAATTCTTAATACGACAGAAGTCCAAGGGATATTTAAAAAACAATTGCCCTTAACTCACCAAACACATAATAGCAAAATGTCAGATTTAAAAGTTTGTTCTGCAATATACAATTATGTGTGTTTTCATAAACGTCGAAAATCTGCGCTAGCACAATCGTCTTTCTTTTTTGTTGCATTAATGAATACACTTATTCTGCAGCACGTGCGCAGGCCTGATTTAGTACAATTTTAAGTAGTCACTAAATGTTCATAAACGTCAGACAAAAATCAAAAAAAAATCATCACAATAGTTTGATTTTCGTGACATTCCACGTCGCAGCTTCTTTTTCCCTTAAAAACAAAAAGTTAAATTTAATTGTGAAAACACATAAAAAATTGCCCATAAAAATGTTTTTTCGCACTTAACAATTTTTTACCTCCCGCGCTTTCTGCAGTCAAAAAAATATGGATGCATAATCTGCCACACGCTGATGACATTTATGACGTTTACGAACATACATATTATCCGCAGTTCATCTGCGTTTGTTCGATCAAAAATCTGACTTTATGAACACGTCTTACGCAGATCTTAGTAAGGCAGACGTTTATGAAAACACCCTATCCCTGCAAAACGTAAATTTAAATTGAAACATATTAATTTGGCCTATTAAAACGTTCATATTTACCGTGGAAAAAAAAAAATTGCACCAGATAATCAAATCTCGCATAGGGTGTCTAGCACTATTACAAAAGTGCTCCAACGAATTTCATTGAAAAGAGCAATTCTGAATTTCGGGTCAATTCTCTCGAATCTTCAATGAAAAACGCCGTTAGTTTACTAAGTTTACATTGAGAGGAAAAAAACAACGACCCGTCAAAGAAAATCGTTCAAACGTTTACAAAATAAAAATAAATACGAAGCCGAGCAAGTGTAATTGTGATAAAATTGGTAATAATTTAAATAAAATATTCAGATATTATTTTTATGATATTTGTATCATTTCTTTAATTGTAGCTGCTAGTGTTCTAGCGCGGGCGTTCTTTCATCTGGAATATGCTATGCTAGACGTCTAGCGGGAAGTGGAACGCGACCATTATTTGTCAATTGAGCAGCGTGAGCTCGACCTGTTCGGAACAATGCCCGCGTTCCATGAGTAGCGGCTAGATGAGTAGCGGCCAGTCAAGGTTAGGTTAGGTCAGTCAAACTCTATATAAAAAAAATTACATTTCACCATTTGCGATAAACGGCTAGCACAGTGGTTCCCAACCGGTGGGGCACGGCCCCCAGGGGGGCATGGTAATTTTAAACGGGAGGCGTGGACACAATTTGAATTGTAAATTTTTGATGCAAAGAATACAATATTTATTACTGTGTGCAGATATTCCCACTTTTCTCTTCATATTTGCTAATTTTTCTGGAAAAGTACCGCAAGCACACATCGAAATGGAAAATGTGTAACGTATATGTTACGGGCAGCCATAATTCAACATTTTCAAAACCTTACTGAAGAATTTTCGAAATACTTTCCAGAGGACAAAAAAAAAAGAAACGTTGCAGAATTGAAAACGATGGTGCGCAATCCGTTCACCGTTAATATCGATGAACTACCAGACGAATTGCAAGAGGAGGTGATCGATTTGAAAAATGACCGCACACTGAAGGACAAAAACGATACAAGCGGAACTAGAAGAATTCTGGATCAAAAACGGGAAATCATACACAAGGCTGCAAGACATTGTTATTCCATTTTTGGTGATCTTTTCAACAACATATTATTGCGAACAAGGATTTTCGGCTCTCCTCCTCATTATAAAAACAAGCAGAGAAACAGACTTGATGCTTTAGCTGACAAGAGAATTAAGCTGACGAAAATTGAACCCAGAATTCCAGAGCTGGTGAAGAAAATGCAACCCCAGAAGTTGCATTGAACATCTTACATTACTAATAAATAAAAATACGTTTTTCAAAATCAATTTACAAAAATGTATAAACAGGCATGCATACAAGCAAGAACATTTAAAATTCTCGATGCATTAAATATATTTATCAATGAACATTTGGAATTTATGTTTGGGCATGCAATTCTCCAATTCGCCATAAGGGGGACATGCTGTTGAAAAGGTTGGGAACCACTCGTCTAGAACTTTTTATGAAATGTCAGTTTTTTCTTGAAATGTCGCTATACATCTAACGGGCAGTGGAACGTGGAACGCGGGCATTTTCTTTCAGTTAACGTAGCCTTCAAATGTAATTAGTTAATCGGGTCTATCACAGAATCCGTCGTATTCGGAATTATGCTACGAACCCTGAAAGAACTATTACAGAATCCGTCGTAGGGGAATTTTGAAATCCGTCGTAGGGTACATTTTTTGCTTTCGAAATTCGTAGAAAGTGGTATCACTGAATATACCACGTTCTACGAATGTACCCTACGACGGATTCTGTGATAGTTATTTCGGAGTTCGTAGCAAAATTCCGAATGCGACGGATTCTGTGACAGACCCGATTAATTTGACAGCGTGCTCTAGTACAAATTGTGAAATTTCCCTTACTGGGACATTTCTTAATCAAACGTCAAATTCGCCACTGAATTGGAAAACAATTATTGTCAATTAAATTGGAATTCCAATTAAAGTAAACAAATTTAAGCAACAAAAAAATGACAATCGCGGGAATTGAATACCCTCGTTTCTCGTCATGACGCATGGATATATGATGTTATCGTATAGAAATGCGCTAAAATAGAAATTTCTGTTCAAATAATTTTAGTGGAGAAAGAAAAACAAATATTATGACAGGTGTCCGATAAGTGACTGACTAATAGGCGCATTCATTAAGGACGTTCGTATACTTATATAGTGGACATTAGTACGTAAAGTATATTTTCCTGGACGGCGCTCGCAAACGCGCGTATACATGACATGTCCAATAGATGCGAACTTGAATTGTCAACTAGGGAAGCATTTATAGTTGTTAAATGTTAAGTACGAAAGAACAATAATTATTTACGTTTAGCTGCACGTCGTTGCTACTGCTTTGTTAAAACTCATGTTACTCGCTTCTGTTATTACTGTTGTTAATTTTCTAGTCTTAGTTCCAATTCCTCCCTTGTTTGACTTTGGAATAAATAAAAGGAACTATTGCGGACCTATACGAATGCTTCAATGTAGGGACGCTTTGGGGGTCCACAGGTCATAAATAAATATGTTTGAAAAGTTACACACCTATGTAACGTGCAATATACGTTAAGCTTTAACTGTCAAATTCTAACAATATTTTGTAAATTTAATAAACAACGAGCACTTGGAACGGCACCAAGATAAAACTCGAAATGTCACTGAGTTTTGAGACAGGATTTTCTTGACTAGATTGGTTGGCTACCCCTACGTCAACATCACATCCTGAAAACATACTTGCAACGTTAACTAAAAATATCGCAAAAACTCAACGTAAAATACGAATACGTATACGTATACCAAATAATAAGGTGACAATGACAGTGTGCATACGCAGATTTCTGCGACACAAACATATTTCTTGTGCATGTTTGCACAATCAGAAACGAAAACAGATTTATTTTAACATTTCGAACGACATTTGTAAAATCTGTCAAACTTTCACACGAAAGCCTCTATCAATGTCTTTGTCCAACCATCTTACCTCTTACGACCATGTACTTTCATTTTGTGGTTATTTAAAGAATAACATTAAAATTGTTTTAAATTGTTAAAAAAAAATCGCAGTTGTGAGAACTTTGTTTGTTTGCGCCGAATGACGTGCTGAATTTTGTAAATAAGCAGCGATGAGACAGATGGGTGATTTATAAGAATCGTAAAAATGTATACCTAATGAATTTCGCGATTTAAAAGAAGATTTAGTTAAATCTAGCATTTCTTGCTAAATCTCGTCAGTGGAAACATGATATCAGAACTTTTCATACGAAAAAGGTTAATTTTAGAAATGAATAGGTACACTGGACCTAGGTGAATTTAACTTTCTCTGACATCTGTCTAAAGTTTGAGCTGTCACAAAAAAGAAAGTATTTTTGATGTGTAAACATCTAAGCGCGCGTTATTGGAATCTGGTGGAGTAATTCCACACATTTAACTTGCGGGGACGGAAATGCGTCACTGTGTTTTATCATTGCATACATTTTATCATTGCATACGTTTTTATCATTGCATACATTTATGAGCTGGGGCATATTAATTTCAGCTATTTGTTAGCATGTAATAAAGCATGTTTCTGTTATTTCATAATATATCTTGTATCAAGCCACACACATACCCCCGCACGGTGTTTACACATATTTCGGGACTGTTGGATACAGTCGCACCATTTTTTTTAACAATAAATTTGATTTTATACAAATGTTTCTATCAACTTCTTGAAAAATATTCTTTCAGAGATGTGGGCTATCGTTTTGCTCGAAACGTCAAAACGTTCCAACAACCATTTGCCTACCTACTCGAAATTTATGAAACATTTTTTCGCCAGCTAATAAAACTCTATTCGAGCTATATAAAATTTGATTTGTTTTCCTGCAAGTTTTTTAGCTGTCACTTTGTTATTTTGTTAACTTTATTTGACAACGGAAACTTGCTATATTAAACTTTACCGTGCTGTTCTTGGGGACGGTCAAGTATCTTGTTTAGTATAAGTCTGACACCTGGTTTACTCTTTTTTGAGTGGTCTAGATCGATCACATGAACAGTTTTCAAGTTTACATCTATGAAGGGGTAGCCGACAAATCTACTCAAAGAAAAAGTTTGACTGAGTACTAACTTGACAGTTCGTATATGCGGCTGAGGTAAGAAAAGTTACGTTACCGAACAATTTACAAATTACATATATTTAGGGCTTCACTGCATCGAGACCATTAGAAGCCGTTTTTAGAGTTAACTAATTATACAGAGAAGGGGAATAGTAGACGACCATCTAGTTTTTCCGTTCACATCTAGTCCAGACCAATCTAGTCAATAACTAGGTTTTTGAATGCGGCCATTTAACATTTTTACATTTGTTCAGTGTTGTTCGACTAATTATTACTGATTTTTAAATTAAATTAGGACACGGGCAAGCGTTATTGAATATTTATTTCTTCAAAAAATTAAACGACATTGATATCGATCTCGCTCGCAAGCCCTTCAGGAATAGGACAACAATATTTAGCTCGTTATTTACAAGAGAAAAAAAAAAGACCCATAAACTTGAACGACGAGTGAATGACGTACAAAGTGTATACAACTGACAAAGTCGACAAGAAACACTTTGTAGGTTATAGCAATAAAAAGAAAGCTTCATTTCCTGGCGAACAAGTAATGTCCTTCCAAGAGGAATACACTACGAAGAATCGACTGTCACAATCACAATTCAACTCTGCGGACATTCACCTAAAAAAATTCAGTGATGAATAAGTGGTGGAAATATCTATAATTCCACCGAAGCGTTTGTTTGTAGCCAAGTTGTTGTTTATCAAGCAACACATCGGCATTAAATTAACTTTGTCCTAATAAAATTGTTTACCGAACCACTATGCGAGGTGTTAAATGTAGAAAAAAAATATCAAAACAACATTTTCCGGGAGTGGTGACGACCGCAAAACAGAAAATATCTACACAACAACTAACCAACGACTGGTCCGAACTTTTTTATTGCCTGACGTTAGTAAAAGTTTGGTAGTTCCCTTCCTTTGCATATGTTATTACGAGCATTACTCTCCCTTTTACGGTGATACATCATAAATAGACTAGTTGGTGCCAATAGTTCCTACTTCCCCTATTCATGGAGCATACTTGTATTTGCTTGATGTTTTCTTAAAGTATGCTCTCACAAATGCTTGCTGAAAACTATTTAGCCCTCATAATTTACATCCAACTTCTCTTTCAAATTTACCCAATGTGTTGGGTGGATATTTATAGGTAAAATCCTTTTCTGTTTATAATGGTGACTAACATTAGTCAGCATTTTTTTTAAGTTCAAATGGAGTACCTATGTATGAGTACTTTTACGAACATTTCCCTTCGTTGATTTCTCAATTACAGCCAAGCAAAATGCCAATTAGCGCAAAAGGGTTGAAGAAAAACGAAACTTATTAAAGTTTTTTAATGTATCAAGTCACGCTCTATATTTTTTTTGGAAATGTAACAGCATAGATGAATAGCCAGATCTAGTTTAAAATATATTACATCACAATGTAGTTGAGATCAGTGTTGTTATATCGTGAGATTTATCCCTTTTCGTGGGAATTTCGATGTCCGAAAAGCCTTTCGTGGGATAAAGGGAAAAAGCACCAAATCGTGGGATTTTGAGGAATCTAACAAAAAACATTAAAACTATAAATTGTTGCTGAAATTTCATGAAAACTCCTACATTTCACGATGATTTTTAACACACTGAATGTGCATAAAACACTGCCGATGTAAATCTTCTTTTATCTAAATTTTCTAGTACCGAAAAATAGTCGTAGTAATGTTACAAACTGTGATTTTTTATACTAAAAGTTAATTAACCGTGATTTTCTTTCCTTGTAAAACAAATTTAACTTCTAAAAACTGGATTTTCAGGCGAAAAAGTGTCGTGGGATTTAAAAGGGATTTGAGTACAGTGAAAAGGGAAAAAAGGGAAATATTACCACGTTTCGTGGGATAAATGAAGAGAGAGAGCTAATAACACTGGTTGAGACTTGAACTAAATGAACGATGGATTCTCAAATAGGTGACAATTTTTACCTTAATTAAGCTTTCTTCACATAGAACTTGTAAGGAAAGCTTAAAGCCGGGCGCACACTTCCCTCGCTACTGGTTCACTTCTTTAAATAAATAAATAAATAAATAGTTGGAGCAACAAGTCCGTAGGAACACTAGGCCTAGCTTCTCACAACCATTCGTTTTGTGTGAGCTTTCCATTTGACAGCTATACTCTCTGATGTTTGTCAGACCTTCGCAAGAGCTGGCGCAGTGAAAAAAAAAAGCATAAGCTGGAATTCGGGTGCTTTCGGGAATCGAACCTTAGAATAGAACCCCTCGCTTAGAAGTTCAATACACTACCCACTTTGTTGACACTAGAAAGTGGAAAACCTTGCCAGTTCCGACTGAAATGTGAGCGCTGAAAGTTCCGTACTCCTAATTTATCAACTCTCATGCATCAGCAAATGTAAATTTGACAAACAAGACTGTTGCTCGAGCTGGTCGATTGCGTTTTCGGCGTAGTTGCATAACGAGTTTTTTTTTGTCTTGATATAGTATTCAGTATTGTATTGAAAACTAGGCCTTGCATAGGACGTTAAGGAAAGCCACCTGAAATGTCACGGAAATCGGTAAAAGCGAGTTGAGTAACCGACATGAGAGTATCAATACTTCCGTGTAGTTTGTGGAAGTGGTTTTCCCGTCGGCTTTTTTTGGTCATAGGTGTTTTAATGAAACTAAAGGGTTTTCCAATAAGAGGTGTTATTTTGAAAAATGTCATTTTTTTGAGATAAATGATCGGATGTTTATTTCATAATATAGAGGAAGGTATGCCGTTAATAATAAAAAACAACATCAGCCAAATGGCCACCACGAGCACACATACAGGACCATATCCTTTCACAATAACACCTCTTATTGAAAAATCTTTATATTAGTTCATTGTTTTTCCCGACGTTTCGGCAGGGATTGCTGCCTTCTTCAGGAGTTCTTTATTAGGAAACATAAATTGTTGAAAAATACAAAAATGGAGATATCACGTAACTTAAACTGTTTAAAAAAAAAAAAAAAAAAAAAACTTCTTCAACAAAAAACAATAATACCTAATCTATATATATAAAAATGGATCTTGGTTTGTTCGGATGCTTAAAACTCGAAAACGACTGGACCAAATTGGATACTTCCTTCTGCGGATTTGTTTGTAATTGCTCCGCGAAGGTTTAGGAAAAAAGAAAAATTGAAAAAATTAAGAAAATTGCGCGGAAAATTAGAAAATTTAAGAATACTTAACCACCATATTAAATTATATCTATTGTAACCATAGCGCTTTTACAATTCAAACTTTTTTGATGTAACCTTATGGTGCTTGGCATAACATTGACAGAATGCGTGCTGCAAATATCGTCAAGGAGGATGTAAAAAAATGAATATCGTTTAAAACAGATGCTTCGATCGGAGTTATTATATTGATAAAATACATATAAAATAATTAATTTATTATTTTTAACAAAAACTGAATTTCTTAGTGCACATCGTCGAAAAATCCTCAACATGTCGTTATTCAGGTCAATTAAATTTTCTTTAATAATAATCTTCTTAATTCATACCTATAATTCTTTCGGGATGAAACTCGATGATGATGATATAACTCGATAACCACTGGGTACATTTTTATGATTCTTCTTTTGTTTTGTTCGTATTGTTGTATTTCAGGTTAAAGCAAACTTAAAAGATAGGATTTTTGACCCGCTATATGGCGTTGTAATCGATCTCCGAAACCACTCACCCTATTTCAATGAAATTTTATAGATTTATATTCTTCGTTCCCGCTTGAAGGATAGGATACTTTTGGACCTGACATATAAAAGAGACTGACGTCCGTATGTGCACTCATAACTCGGGGACGGATCGTTCGATTTTTATAATTTTTGGTTGGAAGGAAGGAAATTATGCTACCTTACCTCTACATAATTCGGATTTGAAAGTTGGTTCAGTTAAAATTTTGTTGCGAAACATCAATGTACCGAAACTTTACAACGGATCGCATTTGTTTTATGGTGAAGGATCTCACATCAAATATCATACAAGTGATGATTTTAAGGGGAAAATTCAAAGGCAAACACTCTTATTCCGCAGATTTCGCTTATTAAGAACGATTTACCATTCGTGCGACTTCAATTTCCCGTGCGTCTCGCTTTCACTATGACCAATAATTTATTGCAAGGATAATCGATGGATGTTTGTCAATTTAGTGAAAAAGTGGAAGGTTGGACGACACGTCAAAATCATTGCGGTCTGATTGAAAAAAATCAACATTGCTATTCATCATTTATTTCTATTGCATTTAATATAACTTTTGAATAAAGAATTTTAATTGGTCGAATCACATAAATTAGCAAGTGCTTGGTGCATGCTCGGAATTTATTAACAAATTAACAAATTTGGGCGAAACGAGGTTTGCCGGGTCAGCTAGTCGCTATATAAATAATAAGAAAAAAATATGAAGGTTGTTTCACCTTCACCACGCTAAGGCCGCCTCGGCAGTCTTATCCAAGACCATTAACTCCAACGGTCCAAATGTTGCTTTTGTGCAGGAACCATGGACCAGCACAGATGGTAAACTTCTAGAACTCAAAACCAAAAGGTATGATTCTTTGATTCACCTCATCCAGTAGACCTAGAACATGTATTATTTTTGGCAATAACACGAACTTTTTCCCATTTACAGAGTTCATTTCCAGTGACCTCACGGCAGCCATAATGAAGATCAACAACACCAAAAAGGTAATCAAAATATCATCTGCTTACTTCCCCAATGACTCAACCGTATGAAGTAGAGAACCTTCTCCTGTATTCGCAACGCTCCAAAACAGAGGTTGTTCTCGGCTGCGACGCAAATGCACATCACACCGCATTTGGGGAACATAAACAATCGGTGCCAGTCCTTAATTGATTTCATTATATGCAATAATTTAAACATATGCAATATTGGGAGGAACCAACCTTCATCAATGTAGTAAGAAAAGAAGTCTAGATATCACTCTATCCACTTCTCGATCTAACGACCTAATCTTCAACTGGAATTTGCCTACCGAACCGTCATCTTCAGACAACCGTCATATCAGATTTGAAATAAACTATATAACTGCGTCATACCGTCCAAAGAGAAACACTGACTGGGCCTCCTATAAAGAGCACCTAAGTCAGACTCTCAATGGAAAAATACTTCGAATTGATACTCAAGATGAAGTAGAGCATTCTGCCGAAATGATAAGATCCTCTATCATATTTCCACCTTCGAGGAAAACTGCCCCCTTAAAACTAAAAGTGTAAAACGGAAACCATCTGGTGCAGCAATGATCTCGAAAAGCAAAGATCTAGAGTAAGGAAATTCAAGAAATCGAAACGCAATGGTAACGGGCAAACCTACTCCAGTGCTCTCACCAACTACAACAAAGAAATTTAAAAGTTCAAAAAAGAATCATTTAGACGGTCCTGTGAAGATATTTCTGATTTCCAGTTGCCGATTCCATAAAGTTCTTACCTCTGACAGAACAATCTCATTAGGTACACTTGCCGATGGCAACGGCCGTCAGAAACGAAACAAGAGAGAGACACTCCAACTTTTACTTAAAACACAATTTTCCGGTTCAACTATATATAATTGATCCCCTCACAATAAATACATCCCTCCGACTCGAACAGATCTGTCTGCCGTCGAGAGGGGAGTGGAAAATTGCGAAACAAATCTGCAATCAGAACGCCACTAAATGGGACATAACCTCCCTGACGCCTTATAAAGCAGCAGGGGAAGACGGCATATTTCCGGCACTTCTACAGCAGGAAGTTGACACGTACTGGCATCTGGCACCCATCTTCACCAAACTATTCAGCTTACGGTCACATACCGGAAGCCTGGCGAAAAGTAATAGTTAAGGACTATTCACAGGAGAGCGAATTGCGAACTGCGAACACGCGAATATTCCTAGTTTCTGACACTTCATTCCCATGAAAACTTTTTTTGTTCGCAGATACCCGCGTATCAGTTTCATTTTTAAAGGTTAAGTTCGAACGAATTTTTTATTCTAGGGTGTGTGGACTGTGGATCGCGACTGTTTTGTGTGGATTGTGAATAAATTGTGACAGTTCGCGGCAAGAATTTTCAATTCGCGGGAAAATTACTTTAATTGTTATTTCTTCTTCTTTCTTCTTAGTTTCCGGTTGCTGTTGGCAACACTTTAACTCCTCCTGGAGCATAGGGCGGCAACCAGATCCTTCCATCTCTCTCTATTCCTAGCACGATACCTCAGCTGTGCCCACGTCTGCAAGTTCTGGGACTGAGCTTCCTTCATGACAGTTGACCTCCATGTTCCTTTTGGTCTTCCAGGCCGTCTCGCACCTTGAGGATTCCATTCAAAGCACTGCTTTGCTATGTTGTCATCAGGCTTCCTCAGTATGTGGCCAATCCAGCGCCATTTTCTTTGCTTGATGTCAACATCCACTTTTGTTTGTAAAGTCCTCAGCCACAGATCATTGTTGGATATTGTTTGTGGCCATCGGATCTTTAGGATGTACCGCAGACAACGGTTGACAAAGCCCTGCAACCTACTCGAGATGTAAGAAGAGCATTTCCACGTTGCACAGGCATACATCAGCACAGACTTAACATTGGATTCAAAGAGTCTCAACTTAGTACGAAGTGATATTTTTGAAGAGCTCCACACTGGAGAAAGCATTCCGAATGCACTACGAGCTTTATTTATTCTATTGCTGACGTCCAAGTCTGTTCCACCGTCGGGTGACAGATAACTACCCAGATAGTTAAACTGAGCGACCTCTTCTATTGTCTCCTGCCTCACAATAACCTGCTGTTGTTGGTTCTGGCTGGTGTGCATTATTTTTGTCTTCTTGGCGTTAATTCTTAAGCCAGTTGCCTCACCATTTTGTTGAAGTGAATGACACATTTGGTTAAGGGCTTCAGCTCCGTTTGCCATTAAGCAGATGTCGTCAGCATAGTCCAAATGGCTTAACTTGGGAAAGAGGCCCCACTGGATACCAAGTCTTTCACCTTCACCTACCGTGGCAGTCATAACATCATCAATTGCCAGTAAGAATAAGATCGGTGACAGAACATCACCCTGTCTCACTCCTTGTCGAACTTCAAATGCATCGGAAAGCTGTCCACTGTGCAGAACGAAACATCTTGCGTTGTTGTATAAAAATTCGCGCGAATTTTTTACTTTTATTTTCTCAAATTTTCGAAGGCTGAAAATTGCAATTTATTTTCTGAAACAACTTTTTTGTTTTAGCTTTCGAAAATTTGAGAAAATAAAAGTCAAAAATTCGCGCGAATTTTTTACTTTTATTTTCTCAAATTTTCGAAGGCTAAAAATGGCAATTTATTTTCTGAAACAACTTTTTTGTTTTAGCTTTCGAAAATTTGAGAACATAAAAGTAAAAAATTCGCACGACCGGTCTTGGTGTGCGTCGATTTTTCTTTGATTACTTTCAGAGTCTTGTAAACCGAATTTCGATTTTGAAATTTTTTATTTGTATTACTCTGCCTCAGTTAAAATTTAATTTCTCTTAAGTTGATAAAAATTGCAAAGTTCCAACTTGACTCTTTAATTTTACTTATTTCCCACCTTACATGGGAACTAAGTCCACTTCACGAAAGTGGTTTAATTTCCCATTAGGTGGGAAATAAGTCCACTGAGGGACTTGCACCGTATAAATGTATCTAAGTAGAAACACTCTATTCTTCTCCAACTGTAGAAACACTCTATTCTTCTTTAAACTGTGTTTAGATTGTTTTACACAAATTTTGGAGAAGTACATAAAAGACAACAATCCAATTCTGTGCCCAAATTGTAAACAAATTGTTCAGAATAGCACACGGATTTATTACTAAAATTACATGACTGGACATTATGTATTTTGTTAAAAAAAATTTTTCACCATACTGCTTGTTCCATTTGCTTTTTACTAACGATATTAAACATTTTGGGATGGAGTACACATATGTACACAAACACATAAGCAATCACGGATAACTTATCAAAATTATAAACTGCATGAAAGATGTAATATTATTTTATTCAAAATCACAAACATTTTTGGCTTTGTTTCACTTCCAAAATGTGAAATAAGGCCAAATGAGTTCAAAGCGCAATAATGCCAATTTGGCCTTATTTCACTTTTCCAAAGTGAAATAATGCCAAATCTTGGAATATGGCTTTATTTCACTATTTTAAAGTGAAATAAGGCCAAATTTTCAGATTTGGCCTTATTTCGCTTGGCCTTATTTCACGGCATCATTAAGTTCTACTTAAATACCTTAAGGGTTACTTTTTCTGTCACAAGTGGAACTTTAATCGCTAAGAGTAGTATCATCAAACGGACCCTAATGAATTAGTAACAAAAATTGAAGCCTCCCTTCATATTGATGGAGCTTTTAACTACACGAACACTTCTTTTGAGTCCACCAACAGGGCTCGCCTATCATAGGAAGATGGATGTCAATACTGAATGGCAGAATAATTCAGACCCGCATCGATGATATGGAAATCTCGGCACTCACAACTAGAAGGTGTTCTCATGAGGTTGTCCTCAGGAGGGTGTCCTCTCGTCCCTGTTATGGTTCCTTGTCATTGACAATTTACTTCAGTCCTTGGAAAATCAAGGGATTTATGCCATAGGATATGCCGACGACGAGCAATCGTTGTCAGTGGCAAATTCGAAAGCAAAATACTCAGAACTGCAATACTGCAATATACTATCTGTTGTACAGAGATGGTGTAATAAGGATGTCTTTCTGTAAATCCAAAAAGACAACTATACTCCCGTTTACCAAACGGAGGAAACTAGATCTCCTTAATCGCCCTACCATATGTTTGGCGAAACCATTGAATTCTCTCGGGCAGCTAAATACCTGGGAATTGTCCTTGACAACTCTGATGGAACCACCAGATTGAACGTACCGTAAACTGAGCCACCAGATCTTTATGGATCTGTCGTCGAGTCTGCGGTAACAACTATGGGGTCTTAGACCTCGGATAATTAGTTTTTAATTTTTGGAACGAATGGAACGGATCTACAATTTTATTCCGACTCAAAGCGGATACTTGAGAAGCTCTTTCAAGACAGTTTATACTGATGTTTGTCAGACAGGGTTGGAATTTGGGTTTTTTGCTGGATTCAAACCTCGACCCCTCGCTTAGTAATCCTCGACCTCGGATGATATACTGACTTTATTCGCCCTTCGCAGGACCAGCGGTTACCGTGGTCTGGTGGACGAAGACTAACAAAGTCACCACAGTCAAAAGGCTATAACGAATTCAACGTATAGTCGGAAACTGCATGCACGGGCTGTTTACGCTCGACTCCGACTATGGCACTCAATGTCGTCCTATATCTAACACTCTTCAAACACATATTCAAATGGAGGCTAGACTAGGTATTCATAGTCTGTTCCATTCGAACAGCTTTGACCCCATGACCTGATAGAATCAGGGAGGTCATCTGTCTCTGCTCGACACCAAAGAGCCTTCAAGTCCATTCAGCATTCCTCTTGATGGCATGCTACCGGAATATGGCTTCCATAAAATCTTCTCCATAATCATCTCCCCCCTAGAGAGGACTGGGAAAAATAAATACGCAATCCATCATGAATTGACCTCATCTGGTACACAGACGGTTCTAACAAGGAGTCAGGAACTGGCTCTGGCATCTACGGTGAGTCGCCCCAGATCAACTTTGCAGTTAGCCTTGGGAAAAAGTTATCCATATTTCAGACTGGAGTCCTTGCAATCAACGATTGATCTAGAATAAATCTAATTTCTAACACAAGTGGAAAAACCATATTTATCTTTTCATATAGCCAAGCAGCTCTCAAAGTTCTTAACTCATCTGTCAAATCTAAACATATCTTAGAAACATTCAAAACCATCTATCAACTTTCTAAGAAAAACCTAGTCATCCTCCTCTGGGTATCAGCCCACAGAGGTTTTGAGGGTAACGAATCAGTTTACTCTGGCTAAAATCGGAGCAACAACTCCACTTATCGGACTTGAACACTGGGAGTCAGCAAAAACCATTTCAGGAACTATATTAAGAACCTATCTTACATCGAGTCTAACGAGATCTGGCTCAATACAGCTGGGCAGAACTGCACCAGACAGTTTTTCCCCATATTCTCCTCCAGAAAATGAGTCTTCCTGATTGTTTTGGACAAAAATAACCTGAGAATCCTAACAGGAATAATCAGCGACCACGTTCTCGTGAAAAAAACATCTCCACCGTATTGGCGTTTGTAAAATAAATACAGGATTAACATACAACAAATATCAAGTCGCAATTTTTGTAGAATTGCGTGTGAATTGTATACTTAAAAGAAGATAAAACCGTATTATACTCTGTCCAAGAAAAATTGTCAGTACAGGGAAGATAGGATGTTTGTCTCTCAGTCTGGTTGCAATGACTTACATAAATCGGTCCCTTTTTAAAGCTCTCACAGGGTTGCCGTAGTGTGTATGATAATTCGCCATAACTCAGAGAGCAATACTTTTAGGGTTACCATCTTCGAATTTAAAATAAAAATATTGCTGAACGAAATAAATTCCAAAACAAATTCTTTCACTGACGTTTGACGAATTTAAGTACGAGATCTTTTTGCAATATTGTATGCAAAGTTGATCTGCTTAGTTTTGTTATATTTTCACTTTTTTGTACTTCCAATAATATCTTGTCTAGCGTTGGAAGTTCATTATCCATAAAAAACTGATGGACTATCCGCCTAATCGCACATTTGTCCAAATCATCCACCTTGCTCTTGATACCGGAATTATTTTCTTCTTTGGTGGTAAATTGTGGCCTTTGATTGGCCTTTAAAAGCCTGTATACAGTTCGTTCCGTAACAGAAAAAACAGTAGCCGCATTTCCTACGGCTTTCGATTTGTTTCTTTTCTACACTTAGATCCTTTGAAGACTTTGTAGCCATGTTTCTGTTTATTCATTTACACAATAAAGTTTACCACTTGCTTAGATGCACTATCCGCTATTGAGATAACAACCATTGTTTCCGCCTTATATGCACAAACAGGCAATTAGAAAAAACTATATAACCACGATGCAATGTCATATACCTAAACAGATGGTAAAAGGACTGCACTTGTGCAGCTCTACATACATTTTTTAATATAGACATATATACCTAGATTACATATTTGTTAAAAAATTATTACCCGTCAATGCAGAACTTCGCGGAAAAAGTAGCAAAAAAAGGATCATAAAATCCTTTCAAGGCATTTGCTTTACTGGAGAGGAGTGACCGGATGTAGTAAAACCCAACGACCGAAAATAAACAGTATAGGTCTACCTGCTTCATCATTTTGATATTTCAGTGTGAAAAATATTCTCTACAATGTGAAATATGAATTTATACCTACCAAAACATGCAGAAATATGCCCTAACGAATAAGGCTGGAAATTTGTACTTAGTTTTCTATAATAAAATATTTAATCAGATTTTATCCCTTAAAATACCATGCTTTTGCATGAATCCGGTTGAGTTGCCCTAGTAATCATTATTAATTTATTGCAATATCTCTACAACGCACATATGATCACTTGTTGCGTTAATGAAATGAATTCATTAAAACACCTCACGAATAAACATTATTTCTAAAAGACAACATTCAAAAATATGTTTTAACTGAATATTATTGGATCTTTCAGAAATACAAACAAATTAAAACCGAATGGCAGCACCCCAAATAATATGCCGCTCTCAAAAGCTCCAAAAAGCTCCAAAAAGCACCAAAACCGAAAGTTCTTTGACAAAATTCAAAGAAAAACCCTTAATGATATGCTAACATTGTCATATGGTAACACTTCTCTGATGTGCTTCAGTCACTCAGCACTCACACTGCTTATTTTGTTTGATGATAACAGCAAGCGAACACAAGTGATCGTGCTCATTCTGCCCGCAACTGTGTGGCAGACTGGTTGTGGAGGGATATATGCGAATTGCAGGAAAATTACAACAACAAAATTCTTTGGAATGCCAGTGGTTTCGTTTTTATTTCAGTGGCAAATCTTGTGTTTGAGTGCCGTGAGAGAGCTACAGGCACCACTGGTAGAAAAAAGAGCTTCCCATAAGGCCTGTACTGACAATTTTTCTTGGACAGAGTATAGTTATTTTCCTTAACCTTTCAAGGAGAACGACGACTACGCCAGTATAGCCAAACAACAAATTGTAATAACTAATGCGTTGGGCATTCCTAGAATGACTTGCATTGTTTTGCAATTCAATGAGTTGAAGGGAGAATACATTTTCCAGTGCGAAAAGATCACCAAAAAAAAAAAAAACTTGCATCAGGTAGCCCGGCTTGGAAACTACTTAAGTTCATCTGCCTACCTGGAACCCCTCTGCGGGTATTAGGTATTTTCCTATGTCCTTCCGACAATTTATTTTGTTTTCGAAACGAGGTAGTTTCGGTGATGTTTTTATAAATCAAATTTTCTGCAAAAGAATATTTTCGAAACGAACAAAAATCCGCCACAGGACGTATGCAAAGAGAAATCAACTAGTTGTTGCAAATGCCTAGCGTTAGAGAGCAAAGGAAGCCAAAAATAAATATTTATGAGCACTTTGTCTGAGCTATTTTTAGTAAGCGATACCAATGTCGCTATGTGTATATGATTAATTGTTAATTCCAAGAAGCGCCACAAATAAACCTTACAGCAGACAATCTGAAGGAAAACTGGTTCTTCAATTCGAGTGCAAAAAAAAAAATTCCACACGCAACCGTATTTAATTCAAAATGGTAATAACCACAAGTAGTCCTGTTACTAAGTAGCTTCCAACAGCCAATTTATTTGGTTTTTCTAAAGTACCTACTTATACACCATAGATTCGGGTGGTTATTATGCTCAAGTACTGTGACACACTCGCGCGGAATTTTGTTCCATTATCTGGCATTGTTTTTGCTATCAGAGCACATTGACCTTCAGAATCTTTAATACTAAGGCCCGACACATTTCTGTGTTTGTTTCCAATTCCGCTGGCTTAACTTGATTAGGCAAATACTTTGTAATACTTGTACTTAGGATGGCATAACAATTTGAAATGGTTAACAACTTGGTGGTTTCTGTGATGATTTCGGGTAGGCCCTTATCGATTTATGTTTTGCCCGAGTTCGCGAGAAGGAGAGGATATGCTCAAAAACTAAATAAATGGATGGATCGTCCTTTCCGCGAGTGAAATTAATTTCTTTTCGTATTTGAAGTTACAGCGAGCGTATACGGTATACCTAAGCATGCCATATATCCTGTATTTTACAGGATACCCCTGTATTTTCAACGAAATACCTGTAGAAATTTGACTCCTGTGTTTTTGTGAAAAACCCTGTAATTATCCTGTAATCATGCAGTTTTTTTTCCCATTAACTAGCAATTTTTTATAAAACTAAAAATTAAACGATTGAATTCAACCTAGGTAGCAGTGGTGTCCTCATTTAAAATAAATGGGTTTGGGGAGCACTGCACACTGTCACAGATTTTTAAGTTGTAAGCCAAAAGGGGGATAACCTCTCTGTTGTTGTTTCGACATTTGAAATTTGAACATCGTTTTTTCATTCTATTGTACCTTCTTTTGAGAGACAGTCCTATTGGGTGTTAATTTCTTCTTTAATTTTTATTTTGTTTGAAAATATTCCAAATCCGTTAAAAGCCAAATGCGTTCTCAACGCCAAACTAATCGAAAAATATCCATTTTTGGAAACCGCAAAAAAGCAAAAGTGATGTTTTTTGTAAAAAGTGTTTCGATCGCATCCGGCGGAAACGCAGATGTTGTTCGACACACAAAACCAACCAAACACGTCAATGCTTTGTCTGCAGATTCGTCCAGCCAAAAAATTGTGAACTTTTTCACTCCAACAATTGATAGCGCCACAGCTGCAATTGAACCTACATGGGTTTTTTCGTTATCAAGTAAAATCACAGTTTTAAATTGGCGGATTGTGCCACTCTGGTTTAATTTAAATATTTACTCATTTATATTTGTCCTGTGTAAATACTGTTTTTTGAATATTATAACCTGCGAAATGAAGAAATGTCTTTGATTTTTCTTGTTTTTTCTTTAAAAAATTATGGCATGATTAGGTATACCTCGTTTATGGATGAGCCGATTTAATCCTGGGTTCGAATCGCGTCGTCCGTGAACGAGCATTTTTGTTTCACATGTAAAATCAACTTAATTCCGTGAACGTATAAAGCATACGTCTTACGATCTCTGATAGATAGCAAAAAAGAAATCCCAATTTGGCAGCGTGTTCACGTGACTACCACCGTGTTTTGATCAGCGTTAAAGTCCTATAACTTTAACTGAGCATGCTCCTACTTAAGGATCGATAACGATAACATCAAGTTCGATATTCCTGATAAAAAATAAACTTATCTATCATAAAATTCAACAAACCATCAAAGCCTTTCCGGATGGGGTATAGGTATACCCCTGGAATTCAAGTGCCTTTGATGTAATTTTTTGAAAAGGAGCTCAACAGTGGCAGCACCCCGATGTCACTTTAATAACTCATTAGATCCATTGAACTCATTTTCCAACTAGGGCCTTCAGCATTTTTAGCGGGAATTGATCGCTTAAGTTACTTCCTTCACCGTGGGGCCATCCTACGCCCAGTTCATAGCGATGGGCACCTCTCTGTAGACAGCAAACAATGTTTCAGAATATGCAACTTAAGAGTGTCCTGTTTCAAGATGTCTAAACAAAACAAAAAATAATTGGCGCAACAGGTCCGTAAGAACCCTAGGCCTAGTTTCTCACAGCCATTCGTATTGTGTGAGATTTTCAGTTTTTGGAACGAATGGAAGGGATCTACAATTTTATGTCGAGTCCAAACGGCTGATTGAGAATATCTTTCATGAAAGTTATACTCTCGAATGTTTGTCAGACGTTCGCGAGAGTGATTAGAAAAAGACCTTAAGATGTAATTTGCGTTTTTCCGGGGACCCAACACACTAACCGCAAAGCCACTGCACCTATATAATCTAAATAAGAATTGGAAAGCTAAACTAAAGGGTCTTTCATTAAGGACGTGAAAACATTTTTTTTAAATAAAGTTCAAGCTACTTGAATTACAATCAACAATTTATGAATGGAATTCGACTTCGTTCATATGCCCACCACGGTAACGTATGCGGCGATAAGTTGAACCCAATTTTCGATGCCGATGCCTAGTGCGCAGGGCAGGTTTCAACACGGAAGGCACTATCTTCAACAGATTCGTTCAGCTAGGAGGATATTGACATTATCGTACGCCCTCAGCGTGCCGTGATAGGATCTTACGGCGATTGAAGAACAGGCGAAATTTGTTGGCCTAGAAGTAAATGAGAACAAGACTAAGTACATGCTATCAACAAACAAACAAACATCTGTCCACAGCCTAGGACAAAACGTCACTATGGATAGCAACAACTTCGAGGTAGTTTAGGAGTCCACCTATCTCGGAGTAAACATAAACTCCACGAATAACACCATAGTGGAAATTCAGCGAAGAATTACCCTAGGAAACCGCTGCTAATTCGGTTTGGCAAAGCAATTGGGTTCAAAACTCCTTACTCGAAGGACAAAATGTAAGCTTTACAAAACACTCATCCTGACAGTTCTGTTTTATGGCGCCGAGTGCGAGTACAACCGCAAACTCTATGAGCTGTACCAAGATGTGAATTGTAGTCCAAAAGTCAAAATACTTCGACTAAATTGACTCGGCCACATTGAGCAAATTGACAATAATGCTCCAGGTAAGAGGATCTTCGAATCCCAGCCCCTGGTTCGAGACGACAAGGAAGACCGAACCTCTGTTTCAAAGACCAAGCCATTATGGATGCTAGAGCCCTTGGTCTGGCAAATTGGAAGCAGCATGCCCGGGATCGCAGAGGATGGAAGGCTACAGTGTCTCAGGCAGAGACTCTTCACGGAACGGGAGCCCGTTAAGTTAAGTTAGGGTTGAGGATTCTCACCCGTTCAGTGACGCATATTTTGCGTATTAACGAAGCCGTTTAACCAAAAATGCACTTCGTCGCTGTAGATTGACAATTGGCGTTAACGCTCTTAAAATTGCGACCGGAATTTCAAAAGTAAATTTTAATTATTTGTAAACGTTATTCCTTCGTGTACTTCACCATGATGAAAATATTGATTTTACTGAATATTTTGACATTGACAGTTATTCGGTAATCAGTTTAAAGGACTGTTCACATGAGAACGAATTGCGAACTTTTTTGGTCGAAGATACCCGCGTATCAGTTTCATTTTTAAAGGTTAAGTTCGAACCAATTTTCAATACTGATTTCATTACTATTTGACTTTCCCGAGTACGCAGGTACCACTTCCCAATTTTGAGCACTATATTTGTACCATTTTTAATTATTGAAATAAATCGAACATGTATGAAGTTATTTAACTTACGGCCATATTATTCATTGTAAAAATTTAACACAGCAGACTTTGAATTAACGTCGTACTTGTCTTCGACAACATCGAATGCACAGGCGGGCTTGCGTAAATGAAAACGATTTCGTGAATTTCGTGAAAAAAGAGGTATTTTGGAGGTTAAATTCATAAATTGTACAAAGAAATGACACTCCGCACACAGGAAGTCAATTCTAAGTGACAAACAACAAAAATAAACGTCATTTCATGTGAAATTTGACATTATGTAGGTTTAAATCGGACTACAATCGATTTAAACTCCGCGTTTAAATGCATTCTTATCCAGCTAGTTTAATGTATGTTTTTGACTGAGTATTGTAAATATAGAATTCATTTTTAGACCGATGATTGGGCTTAAAAAATACGGATGAAATGGTCGGTTGAAAAAATAACTTAAACCTAATTAACAATCGGAGTGAATAATGTGCCGTCAGATTCATTAAAATAATGTTTTTATTGCTTGAATGCAATATTTATGTTGTCATTAAAAAAAAAAAAAATTAAATACTATTTTCAGTTTTAAGTACAATTGAGAAAATTCGATTTGCATCACTGGTTCGACAATTTTTTTTCTTTGTGGGTTTGTGTGGATCGCGACTGTTTTGTGTGGATTGTGAATAAAGTGTGACAGTTCGCGCTGATTAAAGCAATTGAGTCATTATTGAAATTTCAGCTTAATGGTCTTATTATTTTAGATGCAATTAAAACACTTTTAATTCACCATTGCACCCTACGTTTCGTCGGTTTTTTGCCAACATCTTCAGGGGTATTCGTTTATTTAATACCTTAAAAAAACACAACATACATACATTTATGAGAAAAATTTTTTAGTACTATTACATTATAAATTTCTTACGTCGGATTTTTGTTTTTATATTTTAACATGTTTATGACTCCACAGAACATAAACACGATAACTAAATAAATAATAATAAATAACACTGAAGACATCACTAAATAAAAATATCACAGATTGATTATAAAGGTTTAATGGCAACCAAGTAACTTGTGCTGATATTGTCCAAGTCTTCTTTTGTGTTCATTGCTGTTCTTCTTCTCTCTTGTATCCTCAAATTTTCCAGTGTATATCTCCTTTTCGTTCTCTTTTCTCTGTCAAGTATTTGTATGTTTTCGTAGTCCGGTATAAATGTCCATTGTCGATCATATGCTGTGATAGTATAGAGCCGTGGCAGCTATTTTCCCTTTGTTTATGTCCGCTCTGTGTTCTGCTACTCTCGTTCCAAGAGCTCTTTTTGTGGTACCCACATATACCTTGTTACAAGTTTGGTTCTCTTTACCTTTACAGTTTATTTGGTAGACAACGTTGTTCTGTTTCGCTTTGTCAATTTTTGATTTTGTGTTTCATGTCATGTTTCTTTTTAAGACTAGATGTTAGATTAGCTAAATATAATTGTTTTGTGATGGAAGAAATAGTGATTTTCAATTCATAAGTACAGTTAAATTGATTTGTTCGCAGTGCGCCTATTCGCAATTCGCTCTCATGTGAATAGTCCTTAAGGGTATGCTCCTGGGTTGGCAAAAACTACATCATTTTCAGTCGGCCGATGTAATCTACATAAACGATGTAGAAATAAGCGGGTCCGACTGTAGTAATTATGGACACGTAAAACGGAACTAAACACAAGCTGCAGTGATCAACATTTATGCAATCACGTGAAAACGATTCCATTACTGATTTAAAACATATCAAATAAGAATGGTAAATAGTTTCAGTAAATTTAAACAACAATTTATCAACCAATTATATTAAGGTAGGTAGGTTGACGATTTTCGAATAGGAGAGCTTAGATCCAGCCTGTGGAATTCAAAAAGGTTATCAGTTCCCCAATACTACGTTTCGAGACCTCCTCAAGGGAATCGAAAAAGGGTTTCCCAAAAGATCGCTGTCTGGCCCTAGCTAGTGCTGGACAGGCGCAAAGGAAATGAGTGAGTGTTTCCTTTTCGGCTGTGTCATTACAGCTGCGGCGGTGTGTATTTTGGGGGATGCCTAATCTAATTGCGTGTTCCCCTATTGGCCAATGGTCTGTGGTTATCGCTGTTATTCTGGCAATATCTTTTCGTGTTTTACTTAGAAGGTGGGTTGTTTTATCCGTGCTGTAGTTTGGCTACATCCTTCTAGATATAGATATGATATAGCTCGTCAGCCTCCTCCTCCTCCATCTGAGGTTGGCCTTGGATTGGAATTCTAGGGAGATCTTTGGTTTGACTGCTCCGAGCGGAATTTTAACCGATTCCGAAAGTGAACAATGAAGGGCTGAGCCTTGCCTGTCCAGCTCGTCAGCATGTTCGTTGCCGCAAACGTTGCTGTGACCTGGAACCCAGGGAACTTGTCAAGCGAGGACAGCTCCTTACGGCACTCTAATACCGATTTTGAGGTTATGTTGACTGAGGCGATAGACTTGATGGAAGCTTGACTATCAATGAAAATGTCTATCTTTTGCCTCGGAACTATGCTTTTGTGTAGTTTGATTTGACGACAGGCCTCGCGAATTATATTAAAAATTAAAAAAAATTGTAAATTGCTTCCCGATCTACGAAGAAAATTCATAAAAGTTAAATCCAGTTAATGGAAATGGACCGTAAAGACAAAAAAATACAATCCTTGCGACAGCAACAGAAAATATACGCATGTCTGATTATATCCAATTAATGCTTGACTGGCATTCTCTGACTTCGACACCAAGAGTTAAGAGTCAGCCATTTATGATAAACATTCAACCAGTGCACCCAGAAGCTAAATGACTACCCCTGACTAATGATGGAAATATGATATTCAAAATATAATTAAACTAGTCAAGGGCGTTATGACTCATAATCGATTGTTGTAGTGGTAGATATTTACCTAGTAAACTCTAAACAACTTTGTCAATAACTTTATCAATTTTTAAAATAAAATTGTAATCGGAGAAGACTAGTCATGATTGTGTGATGCGTAAATCATAAAAAAATACTTCAGCTTGTGTCATCTATGTCACTTTTTTTGAAAACAGCAGTTATAAATCGTCTTCCACAGCATAAATCTGGCGATCGGATTTGGTGTTATAGACCATGAAATTAACATTTTTCAGAAGTAAAAATTCCAAAGACGTAACATCACACGCACGAGGCGACTGGTCCATTTCTGGAAAGAACACGGCCATTGAACTTGAAGATCTCGATTTTTCCCTGTTGTTGTGGGGCTGTCTTGTTAAAAAAAAAAAACAAATAGTGCTCCAAAATGTCATCTTTCAATTTATCCCAAAAATAGCCAGATATCCATCGATTGTGACTGTGCTGCCAGCGTCATTGAAGTTATGGACCAAACAATTCATTTTGGTACAATAAGCTTTTGCTGAATGAATTCGGGCTGCTGACTCGACCAAATGCGTAGATTTTGTTTAATAACTCAGTCGTTGAGAAGTAAATTGGGGGCGTCGTCGCTTAAAATGTTTGTTAACGAAATTGAACTGTGCACGTTTCTATTATTAGATAAAATCGAACTGTCTAACTGAACGATATTATATTATAGGATGTCACTTGTCTACTTATACTTTTTTGTACTTTGATGTCTTTTTCTGCTATCTATTAAAATTCAAACGTATCAGACTTGTTGTCTTTTTAACAAGCTTCTCTTTAGTGCCTCAAATATAGATCTCTTTAACTTTTCCTGTCTTACAACTGAACAAATATTTGTTTTTATTTTTCGTAAGCCCTACCCGCTTATACTGAGCGGCGTGGATGTTATTACCGCTTGATTTTTGAATTGACAGACATTTTTATACAACCAGTTTGAGAGATAAAAAAAAAACAAATAGAGATCAATGGAGACGAGCAAGGAAACCTAGAAAAAGAGATATTTTGCATAATTTTAAACAGCGAAGATGACGAAAAATCCGCTATCCAGGCAGAGCAAATAGTTTAGTTTGGACGTACTTTCTTCCTTTTGAAATGCTTAAAGTGGTGGGGGAAAAATCGATAGCCAACAAATATTTATCGTGCGGTAAGTATGCACTCGAAGGAGTTTTTAGAACAAGACTTTCAGTGTCAATAAAATTTAGACATGTGACATCTTTAACAGAACTCGCGAGCAAATATTTTTTTTTTTTTTCGTATAGCCATGAAAGGTATAGGGGCCTCTATACCCCCTCTCTATTGTTATTGGGTATAATTTATTAAAAGTCTGCAAAATAATTTGCAAACGCGGAGGAAATTGACATTGTAAGCAGAAGTGTCAGCTCGGAAGCTATTTAGTGGCGGCACAAGGGGAGCAGCATGCCCCCCATACATATTCCATGTAGGAAGTGTAACAATTCACACGAGGTAAGTACTGTTGTCCAATAAATCTGGGGTGGCAGCACCTAATTTGTCTCAATCGATTATCCTCGATTGTAACGTCGAAGTTGGCAGCATACAAACTTGAAAATGACGATTGAAACAAAACATTTTACTCGACAGAAAATACCTATCGCTAATTAAAAATGGAAAATAAGCAAAATATGGCTGTTAATAAAAAAACAGATACAAATTTTAACAAATATTATGTGAAAGAACTTCGAAAAGTTGTTTGTACCTACCGACATTTTATTTTCTTCGAAGTGGCTATTCACACGTTTGTTTGGCTTCGGGACACGGCTACGTATTTATTTATTTATTTAATTATCTACAAGCCACTTAATGCTAATTGATATTTCAAATTATAATAAACAATCAAAATAAGTAAACATTCAAAAGCATTGCCTTAAATTTATCTCTTGATAAACAAAAGTCGATATTTCTACACGCTTCATTAAAAGATATGATTGCTCTGGATAAAGGCTCATTACCCCCGTATTTAGTTCTGTGCACGCTTTGAAAAAGAAAATCTCCAATTCTTAGTGGTCTAGCAGTTATATATATAGGGACCATTGAAAGAAGGGATGGACATATAATATTATAGCTAAGAATATCTCTTACAAACATTACATCATGAATAGCACGCCTCGATTTTAAGGATTTAATACCAAGCAATTGGCATCTGGCTGAATACTCTGGTCGGAAGTTCCATCGCATTTTAAAAAAAATTATTCTTGTAAAACGTCTTTGTATTCTTTCGATGCGATCGGAGTGAATATTAAAAGCAGGGTTCCAAATTACATCGGCATATTCAAGAAGCGATCTAACCAAAGAGATGTATAAAGATAAGAGAGCATATGGGTCCTTGAAATCTTTACAATTTCTATTAATAAAACCAATGGCAGAGTTGGCTTTTATAGCAACATATTCAATATGACTTTTAAAAGAGAAATTGGAGTCGAGTATAACACCTAAATCTTTGATTTCGGTAACCCTGCAAAGGAGATTAGAGTCAATAACATAATCAAACTGCAAAGTTGAAGCCAATCTAGAGAAAGAAATAGCATAACACTTATTTATGTTAAGATTTAAGTCATTGGACCTACACCAGTCTGAGATAGAATTTAGATCATCTTGTATTAAGAGACAGTCATCTAAGCTTCGAATTTTAAGATATAGTTTTAGATCGTCAGCATATAACAAACATTGGCATTGTCTAATTGCCATGGTAATATCATTGATAAAAATTATGAAGAGCAGTGGACCTAAATGGCTGCCTTGGGGAACCCCGGAGGTACAATTTATCGATCTAGAGCAGACGTTGGCAATGCGCACTTTTTGAGTTCTGCCAATTAGATAAGACGATAGCCAACATAAAATCTTCGAATGAAAGCCGAAAAGTTCAAGCTTTTTCAATAAAGCAATATGGTTTACTGAGTCAAATGCTTTACTAAAGTCGGTATACACAGCGTCGACTTGACATTTGCTCTCAGTAGCATTAATAACGTACGATGAAAGAAGTGCCAAGTTAGTAGTGGTAGAGCGACCAGATACGAAACCATGCTGAGACTCTGATAAGAACTCTTTAGTTAGAAACTCAAGTCTGTTTTTAACTAAGCTTTCAAACAGCTTAGGAATCGCCGATAACTTGCAGATACCCCTATAGTTCTCAACATTATTTTTTGAACCAGACTTATGAATAGGAACAAGAAATGAAATTTTCCATTCATGGAGGAAGACACCCTCAGAAAGAGATTGATTAAAGATACTGAGCAACGGAAAACAGAGAGAGTCACAACAATAATTAAGAATAATAGTTGGAATGCCATCAGCTCCACCAATGGGGTTGGGCTTAAGCGTTTTGAGGCCCAAGAGGACTTCTTCAGAACTTAGTTGAAATGAGCCAATATCAACCTTACTTGTTATATTGCCTGTCAAGTTTCTATTAAAGGCTGATTTTGAGTAGACCGATTCAAAGAAGTAAGAAAATAAATCAAGAGTGGAGTCCAAATTAGAGGACATAGTATTCTTAAAAAACATGGTATTTGGAATTCCTACAGACTTTCTTTTAGTATTTATATACGATCAGAATGATTTACTATTGTATTTGACATTACTTTCTATATTCATGATGTAAGACCTGTAAAGAAATTTACTTAGAGTAGAGAATTATTTGCGTAGTTTACTAAAAACAGCGTCATCAGTTGCCTGATTTGATTTTTTAAATTTATTAAAAGCTTTACGCTTTAAATTTAGCAAGTTTAATAGTTGTCTATTATACCACGGAGGCTTAGACAACTTTTTTTTTTGAGAAGAAGGAACAAATTTAACAAAGCCATCCTTTAAAATTTCAATAAAGCGTTTATACATAGACTATTAAGTTAAGATTTAAGAATTCATAACTCCAGTCAATACTATTGAACAAATTATTAAGTTCAAAAAAATTAGTTTTCAAAAATTTATAGCAATTTTCATTTGAATCTTTGTTATTATTAGAATAGGTGTATAATTGTACATATCAATTTCAATAAAGAGTTCCTTATGATTGATAGAATCATTTAGAAGTGAAAAAGGAACATTAGTTACATTAACATTAAATTCTTCACAGCAAATAAAAACAAGATCTAAAATTTTATGAAGTGAATTTAAAATATGATTAACTTGATTTAGGTTAAGCGAGTAAAGGGAATCAATAAAGAAAAAGTCATAGTCTCTTTATTTGACGTAAATGTTATTGTATTTTCATTAAAAATAGTTTTAAAGAAATAAGTTGCGCCTTAGATTAAAAAAAATACCCATTTTGACACTTTATGTGACAATTTTAAGTACAAGTCACAATCAAACTCGTTTCAAGTTACGTGCTACCGAAATTTATTTGTTTCGAGTTGGCTGACGGTGAACAGTCCTCGATTGTATCAATTTACGTGTTGGCACCCCTGTTGGCATTGCTGCCTGACAAGCGGCTTTAAACATACTCCAAGCGGAGCAACATATAAACTTAATTTTCCAATTTCTCAAAAGCTAGGAGACATAAGTCAATCTGTGTTCCATTAAGAATTACAATGCAGTTAATACTAGAAACAAATTTGGTATCTTTGTTCACAATTTTGGAAAAATCAGCAGTTAACATTTTGTTTCCTTAAATTTCATGTTTAAAAATATTTTTTTGATTTGATTTGAAAAAAATGTTAAAGAACACGTTTCTGGCTTTCAACAATGGAACAGTACTTTATTGTAAGTGTTGCCGTTGTTTTTATAATATATTTTCTTTCATATTAAGTATTTTTCTTTAAATTATCCCTCGCGCCCAAACGGTGCGAGACAGACCCCTCTACAAAAACCCTTTATCAATTTTTGGCCCCAAAGTTATCGTACCCGTGCCCAAAAAGAGTTTGGAAGGCTTAGAACTCTTTATGAATTACGATCAACAATTTAAAAGCTAAGGGATCTTAAACGCAACAAACTTAGTGTTAGTCTGTAAGTTTCAGATAATGCCTACCTACATTTCAACGAACCATAACCTATATTTTCTTTTTCAACGTGACTTCATTGTAAACATTCGTATGCACTGGTAGTATTTTTAAATTTTTGGCAAGTTATACACGATTCTATGTAAATCGCACGTGTTTAAATGCGAATTCGATAGTCAACAAATTGCAGTGTCCACTATTCCAACTGTTTTGAGTGGGAATTTAGTTTAGTCTAGTTGCAAACTCTATTCTAACATAAAGACAGACGCATTTCACATCTATTGAGTTTTATAGTAAACTTACTTTATAGCCAAAAGTAAAATAAATATAAAAAAGTGTCGCTGTCGCTTTATTTTGTAGTTATGTTTGATTTACCCTTCCATTTGTGCTTTTCCTCTACTGTGTTGCCGCTGCTGTGTGACAGAAAGACTCTCGCGGAGTCGAGTTAGACAAAGTCCCAAGCTAACTCAATGTTACAATTGCCTATTATGAGGCTTTGTCCGTTTCGGCAGTGTTGTGCATACCTTCTTGTTGGTTTATTTAGCGTACAGATAAACCCATTTCTGTATACCTTATTTGGACAAGCTTTAAAAAATCTGTTTGGGAGTTACGCAGAATTTTAAAGTAGTTAAAGAAGCCACACGACAGCACATCACCTAGCACATCAAAAACTTGTTTAACTTTACCGGTTATGGTGAAATTATTTCCACCTAATGCAGCAGGAAGCTCTCTAGGTGTCTCTGTTTCCAATAAAATGATCTATTGCGAGGTATAAATTATTGAAGACGTTAGTTTGAAGTAGTTAGTAGCGGCTCGTGAGCTCTACGAGCAAAGGAGGAAGGAAGAACACCGGCTTCTCCGGAAGAAAAAGAAAGAGCATGAGAAGCCCGCGATCGAGGAAATAGAGAGGTGTTACTCGAGGAAAAATGTTCGAAAGTTTTACCAAAAGGTAAGAAGGACGCGTCATGGCAACAAGACCCGAGCCGAAACATGTAGAAACGATCAAGGAAACCTTGTAGTGGAAACACAGTCGGTGCTGAGGACTTGGAAAAACTATTTCTTCAGACTTTTAAACTGCGAAGACGACATAAATTCCACTGTCAGGCAGAATGGACCATTCAACCTGGACGATGAAAGCCAAGACTTCCGTCCACCTGACCAAAATAAAGTGAGGATAGCAATATCCAAGCTGAAGTCCAACAAGGCTGCTGGACCAGACGGCTTACCTGCCAAGCTCTTCAAAGCAGCTGCAGATGAGTTGGTAGAGTGCATACACAAACTCGTCTCCAAAATTTGGTTAGAGAAAAGTATGCCTGATGAATGGAACGTCAGTACAAGAAAGGAAAGGAGACCCTCTAAACTGCGCCAACTATAGAGGCATCAGTCTCCTTAACATCGCATATAAGATCCTATCTGCCGTACTGTGCGAACGCCTGAAACATTATGTCAACGAACTGATTGGACCCTATCAGTGCGGTTTTAGGCCCGGTAAGTCCACAACCGACCAAATATTCACACTACGGCAGATCCTGGAAAAAAAACCCAAGAAGTCCAAGTCGATACCCACCACCTGTTTATCGATTTTAAGGCCGCATATGACAGCATTTAAAGAGACCAGCTATATAGAGCTACACTCCGGTTCACTTGAATAAAGGCAGCGATGTCATAAGACAATTATCTTAATTTTTTACAAAAAACGAGGAATCAAAGTGGAACAAAAATGAAAGAATATAGATCTGAAATTTTACAAGACCAAACAATTACAAAAGCTCTTGACAGTGAAAGGAAACCGGACTATAACCTGTTTTTTTAAAAACTGTCGAAAATGCAAGCAATTAAATCGGTTCACATGAATAAAGGCAAAGACAATAAATAAGAGAAATATACACTTTTTTGCATTTGTTTATTAATTTTTTTGATAATTATTATAAAATAAGTATCAATTAAAGAAGTCAGTAATGTGTTTGGCCTCCTTTTTTGGAAATAACCTCATAGATGCGGTCTGGAAGTGAGTCGTAGAGTGACTTGATATAATTTAGTGAAATTTCGGACCAAGCTGACTTAATACCCCTGAGAAAAGATTCTTTATCGTCGTACTGCTTTCCTCCTTCGTAAACTTTACGGTTAAGCCAGCCCCAAACATTTTCTATAATGTTTAAGTCTGGTGAATATGATGGCCAATTCAATAATTTTACGTTTTGGCTTGCAACAAATGACTTTACTACACGAGCTGTATGTATTGGTGCATTGTCCTGTTGTAGAATCCAAGGCAAGGATCCAAATAACTCGTTAAACGTAGGAAAAGCTGATTCCAATATCCCTTTGTAGGTAATTCTCGTCATTTTTGTGCTCTGAAAATTTAACTCGAATGCTCCATAATAGCTGATCGCACCCCAAACCATTACTCCACCCTCTCGGCTTTGATGACGGGTTAGAACCCGTTCTTCTTTCCTTAAATCATGAAAGTAGAAGTTAACCCAACCGGTCCATCCAGATTAAACTTCTTTTCATCCGTGAAAATAACCATTCGCCAGTCATTCTTAAGAGTACTTTGTCCTATAGTCCAGGCCATGTTTTCTTTTGCAAATTGCATTCGAAGCTGCTTACGCAAAGCATTGAGAGGAGGTTTTTTCATCAACTTTAACCGCTTCAGATTGCTGTCACTCAGAATAACACGTCTAACGGTGGATTTGCTGCCACTTACACCGGAACGGAATTTGATTTTCGATATTCAATCACTGGAATTAGAAGCGCAGCGAATGATCTTCCGCCTATCACCTGCTGAAATCACTGTAGAAATTCTTCCTTTATATTTTGTTCCATAAGAATTCGGATTCTTTAAATAATTATCAACAGAAGTTGGGCTTCGACCAATTTTTTTCGCGATTTCGCGGTTGGAAAAACCTTCAGAGTGGTACGCATCTATTTTTCCTTTTTCGTATGCAGTTAAAGAGTTTCTTTTGCCCATTTTGATAACAACTGCACAAAACTTAAATTATTTACTTCAAACTTCACTCTACAATAATTTAGCACGGATTTTTCTAACAAAATTTCATGAATGCTTTTAATTTCGCAACTGCCTTTATTCAAATGAACCAATTTGTTTTCCTGCATTTCCGACTCTGTCTACGAACTTTGATAAAGTCCCGTTAGTTTGTACAGTAAAATGATCTTCGTTAACATATTTTCCTGAGCATTTCTCAATCTGTTATTTTCACTCCCTGTTGATAATTTTATACCAAGTTTACAGTCCAAAATGCTCTGCTTCAGGAAATAAAAGTGTTGCCTTTATTTAAGTGAACCGGAGTGTATGTCTAGTTTTGACATCCCTGCCAAACTTGTCAGATTGTGCAGAATGACGATGGAGAACGCTCGCTGCTCCATAAAGGTCGGAAACAATCTCACCGAGACCTTTGATGTCAAAAAAGGATTAAGACAAGGTGACGCGCTGTCATGTGACTTTTTCAACATCATTCTTGAGAAGATTGTGCGAAACTCGCAGGCCAACACCAGAGGCACAATCTTCCAAAAGTCTGTGCAACTACTTGCATACGCGGACGACATTGACATCATTGGCAGAACACAGCGAGCTGTCACTGATGCGTTTGCAACTATTAGTACAGAAGCGGCAAAAATGGGTTTCGTGGTGAATGAGGACAAACCAAAATTTATGCTGTCAACAAGAAGGGACACACAACATCGACGAATCGGACAGAAAGTCACGATAGACAGCGGTAGTTAGGGAAGAATAATTCCCAAACTGAAGTTCGACATAATTTCCCAACAGAAATTATCAGGCTTACACCGAAACAAGCGAGAATCGTTGTTACTCCTCGTTTTCCCAGTCAGTAGTTAGGGACTTTGTCTACCTCGGCTCCGCTATAAATTCTGACAACAACATCACATCAGAAATCAAGCGAAGAATTACACTTGCCAACCGCTGTTTCTTTGGCCAAAGAAGGCAACTGAGAAATAAGGCCTTGTCAAAAAACACTAATAAGACTCTATAAAAGACCCTCATCATCCCAGTCCTACTCAATGGCGCAATAGCATGGACGCTATCAAAGGCGGATTAAGATCTTCTAGGTCGTTTTTAACGCAAAATTCTTCGAGTGATTTTCGGTCACGTTTGCATGCGACATCGACCTAGTCAGAAAAGTACGCATCAGTCGTGTAGGATGGCTGGGACATGTAGAGCAACGCTCCGGCCCGAAGAGTCTTCGACTCCAACCCGGAGCCAAAACGCAGTAGTGGACGACCTCGCCTTAGGTGGCGCGCGCAAGTGGAAGAGACCTTAACCACCTTGGAGTGTGCAAATGGAGGCAGTTAGTCAAAGATCGCGCTAACTGGAGAGGCGTATTGCGGTTGAGGCCCAGGTCCACCCCGGACTGTAGCGCCACCTAAGTAAAGTAAGTAAGTTTTAAGTCACTGAGAAAACTAAATTTAAAAATGTGGGTACCAAACCCGAAAATTTCTTTCCTATACCCATAACTTGGCAAGCTTATCCATGTCTTGGATGTCATTCCCAAATCGAGGCTAATGTAGCCAACAAAGAGTTACGATAGATCTTTAGGACGCGGTTATTTACAAAATTAATTTGGGTCCGCGTTATTAATTTCGCCAGGTAAGAGCTCAATTTTGTTTAAAACTGTTCTAATATTTTTGTATGCATGTAAATATATCAAGAAAAAAAGACACCGATTCTTTTTTAATTTTATTTTTAAATACAACAGGTAAGGACGAATATAGGCAGCTATGAATCGGGTTTCAAGAGACAGCTGCCAAACAGTGAGATTTCTTAGGAAGTCAGGCTAAGTATAATAAGGGGCTTCCCATTTGAGTTGTCAGAACCTCTCAATAAGGTGCTAACAGCTCTGTATGTGGCTACTACAAATCTTAAAAGAGCCTTTCATGAGGTTCTAATAGCTCTGTATATGGGTACCATCTGTTGAGAGGCTGTGGTAGCCTCCACTGCCTTCGCATTAGCTCTGGAGAGAGGTATTAGCAGCTCTGTATGCGGGTCTGATAGCAAACTTGATTGTCCTCAAATATATTTTGTTGGTTACTGCAGCTCTGTTAATGTGCTGTACCCATATAACTGAAGGCATCACACCTTACTTTTGGTTGTAGCAGCAACAAAGTTAGCAGTTGATGTGCCTACACAAACAGAGGTGGCGCATTTAGTAGGGCTATCGTAGCTCTGTAGTTTTCTGAGTGTAGTTAGTAGTAAGGCTCCATAACAGTGACCAACTTAAACGTAGATAGTTGCACAAATTTATGTGTGAGAAAGAGCAACTTTTGTAGTTATAATATTGCAGAGTACCAGAGTAGGTTCACAGTTTCAGCACGGTTACAAAAACGTCTGATTTATATTTAATATTTTGACGAAACTCGCAGACAATTCTGAAGGACGAATGAGTTTATGTAGGTAAACTAAACCAAACATTGTAAAGCTATTTATACAAAAAATACCAAAAACTACGCAAGAGAATGCTTACAACACGTAAAGAAGACGTGGGTTTTTGTTTTTATTTTTTTAATTTACTTAAGACATTGAACTTGACACAAAAAATATCCCCTGGCATATGAATAAAATCATTTACTGGCTGATAAGACATCATTTTCATTCATGAAATGAAAACCTTGAAATATGATTTCTTCATTTGGAAATGACAAACAAAGGGCCAGCTGTCAGATACGCTATAATTATCTGTACGCATTTAAACTTTTCCATGCGACTTGGTTTAAAAGATAATTATTGTCTAGAGCAGATTCGATGAACAGGTGATAAGGTCATTCAAAATGGCTACACGCCATTTAATTTGTATTAGCATTCTTTGAAGAAAAATGTCATTCATACTGTCGCTTTGTCAATAATTGGTAATTGGTAACAACATACTGCCAATCTGAGTTTTTTGTTTACTGGTAACACGTATAGCGGCGATATTGGTCGATTCACCTTGTGAACAGACGCAAACATCGGGAATTGTCAAAACTCTACTTAAGCGACTTGCCGCGAATGGCACAAATGGCACAAATGGATGTGCGCAAATCTTAACTAAACACACACAGATAATATACTGCGTGTACATGACAAATAATTTCGCGCATTTTCATGATAAAGTATTTATTTTGCGAAGGCGAAAGATTTTCTGGTGGATTTTTGACATTTGCGGCATCGCATAGACAAAGGTCGTTCACTCTCCTTTGTATGAAATGTCAATTAGGAATCTATCCCATCATTTTGTTTGTATGTATTCACAATATATTTGAATGTCATACTGAATGTTAAAAACAAAATTACACATTGACAGAAATGTACAAATAAAATGCCATGTGTCCACACATGGCGGCAGGGAATTTTCATTCCAACCACCAATTAGCGGCAATTTGAAAATGAGACATTTTCATTCTCTAGACTTCTAGAGAATCTTTAGAGATGATAAAACAAAGTAAAAAGTAGAGAAATGTGTTTACTTTGAATTAACACTCCGGATTATTATTTTTCGTGTGAATCATTGTGATAACAATATAAACAACAATAAAAAATTTCCAACACGTCATGCTATTCATTTGAATCATATGCGCAGTTGAAATCGGGTTTATAAATCACCAATTTCAGTGAATAGAAGAGTTTCGATGGGAATCGAAGGTATGGCTCCCATGAATGTATAACTAGAAGTGATTTCTGCTAAAAATGTAAAATCACTTCTAGTTATTGTTATTGTATTTCTTCTAAAAACTTTTTGAGGTTCTGATAACCAGTTTTGTTGAAGTTGCGAATGTTCACCTCACTGGGGAAGCCGGTTTCCATATTTGCCTGTTATTCGAACTATGCATAACTAATTGCGGTCTTCGCCCGAATCGGTTTCAAAAAGTCTCTTGAGCCAAGTAGATTTTATAGTATTTAAAATACTTATTTACTGCACATGTTGATAGGAAGTATATTTCTTCTTAATTTACATTTGTCAGTTGAGTGTTTTGGAAAAGCCTATCTAGAGTAATTTATCATTTGGATTCATTCAGGGGCAATCGATGAAAAATGTTGAAATGGAAATATAATCCAATGTTTTAGACAAACATTTCGATTCCACTGTTATTTAGTTTCGAGCGTTTCGAATGAAATTAGTCTCATAAGAAAGTCTATATGAATTCCAGCCTCTACCCCAAGTTGGATCAGAGTAAAAACACAAATTCTCAATTGCGCATAAAATTGTAGGTCCAATGCATTCTTTCCAAAAATGAAAACTTACACAAAACGAATGGTTGCGAGAAGCTAGGCCTATGGTACACGAACCTGTTGCAAATTACTCTTCAACGCTGGGACATCAGACGTAGGTTGATGGCGTGGCAGGGATATTATTATTTATATTGACAGTCAGGCTGCAATCAGATCCTTAGTTTCCAGCGAAAAAAGATCTAAAGCGGTGAAAGATTGCCGCGTATCTCTTAACGAAATAGCTGGACAGTACAACCTTACCCTTTGGTGGGTTCCGGGAAACTGTGACATCCCAGGGAACTGTGCAGCTGACGTACTTGCAAGCTGAGGCTCCTCCGTTGTTGATAGCGTTAGTCTTTCTCTGTACAACGTGCATGCACCGCTGTCTTACTCTAAAAAAATCATTAATGCGGACGCAACAAGAATGATGATGATGATGATATTTATTTATTTGGCTTTTAAAAGCCATTTTGTTGTACAATGTATATTTTACAATAGTATCGTTTTTAAGCTATCTGTTAGTTTCATTATCTTTTTAAACTCAATCTATTATATTCCTTCTTACATATTCATTAATTTTTCTTTTAAATACAAACAAGTTAGATTCGTTCTTGATTTCTGATGGAAGATTATTAAATTTTTGAAGCCCAGTATAGTTGATTGTTCGTTGACCTCTAGTGGTTCTCGCTCTTTGGATTCTAAAGTCTCCAGCACTCCTTAGGTTGTAAGCTGAGTTGACACTCATTGAAACATTTTCTCTTAGGTAAACTGGACACGTCCCGTTTTTTATTTTGTGAATAAAACACATAGCGCTCACAAAAAGTTGCTGACTTACACTTAACCAGTTTAGGGTATTTAGCATGGATATTATTGGGGTGTATCTATCTTTTTTTAACACTATCCGCATTGCCTTGTTTTGCAAAACTTGAAGTCTGTTTTTTAGGTACTGTGGACAAACAAATAAAACGCTACCACAGTACTCAAAATGTGGTTTGATGATCACATTATACACTTTAATGGCACAATTCATAGAAATGTTTTGTCGTATTCTTCTTAGGACACCAATTTTTGTTGCTATTTTTTTACATAGATACTCAATATGCTCACAAAGGGTTAATTTATTGTCCAGTATGATGCCAAGGTACTTTACTTTTTCAACACATTCAATTTGCACGTTCTCGACGAAGACATTAGGGGGTACGTGGGACAAAGAATTATTTATTACTATACACTTGGTTTTTTCAGTATTTAAGATAAGCCTGTTCATTTTTAACCACTCGCTTATATTTTTTAAGTCACTGTTTGTATGTTCTATACACGTATCTAAGTCACTCCCACAAGTATACAACAGACCGTCATCCGCAAAAAGTATCAGCTTTGAGTGCACCACGACTTTCACCATATCATTCACATACAACAAAAACAGAATAACTCCGAGGATTGTTCCTTGCGGTAGTCCAATATTGACAGATATCGGGGACGATATATTGTTGTTCACTTTAGTTCGTTGCGACCGCCCAGTTATAAACGATCTAAACCAGTTTAGTTCCGTGGATTTGATACCCAATTTTGATAGTTTCTTTAGCAATATTTCCTGATCTACCGTTTCAAAGGCCTAAGGTCAAGGAATACTGCGACAACCGTATTTTTCTTATCCACGTTTTCTTTCCAGTCACTAAACACATAATTAACACACGTCTCACAGGAATGATCTTCTCTAAAGCCAGATTGGAATACCGTTAAAATATTTTGATTTGACAGATGTTCTTTTAATTGCACTTGGACTATTTTTTCTATTATTTTTTCGTAAATGGGCATCATATTTATCGGGCGGTACTCTTGGCAGGATTTAGCTTCACTAATTTTTTTAATTGGTACTATCAACGATTCTTTCCAGGATTCTGGAAATATTCCAGTAATTAAGGATGTATTTATAATGCGGACAAGGACAGGACCAATAACACCGATAGCATCGTTTATCATACCAACATTCATAAGATTAAAGTCATTCTTTTTGTTGATACATTTTATTGCACTAATTATGTCATAAACATCTATTGAATGGCAAACCATAGATGGAAACATCTGGTATATTGCGACGTTCCCAAGCTTACTTGGCCGACACTGTATACTAAAAGATCCAAGGTGCTTCTGCGACTAAACAGACCTTGTACCTCGTTAGTTGCTAATGTCATTACCGGTCGTTGTATTCTGGGAAGACACGCGCAAAGACTTGGATTGCCATAAAATGACTTTTGCAGCAGCTGCAGGGCTGAGGAGGAGGATGAGTCCGTCACCCACCTTCTCTGTAGCTGCCCTGCCGTATCCAATCTATGGATGTCGTACTCAGAAAACTACTTCCTCAATGATCTTAGTGATCTATGCTACACCAGCGCTGCCAACATGCTTAGCTTTATTAACGGAAGTAAATGGTTCACATGAGTAAGCAGTTAAGGAACCCCCAAAACACCAGTGGTACGCACAATGTGTCGATTAACGACCTAAGTGTTTCTCTCATCGAGACCCTTTTTAACATAACATAGGTAAAAAGTTCAGAAGCAACAGTACATAAAATGTAAGAATAGGTACCTAGTGTTCGCAGAGTTTCTCTATTTAAAGTACATATTTGAAAATAACAACTAAATATAAGGGATACTATTATAATAGGTGCATCGACTTCTTTCATTATTTAAGCTGCCCTGCAGTATTGTTTGAACCAAATTTACCTTGTTATAATACCTATAATCATTAAAAATATTGACGTGTTTTCGTCGAAAACTCGTCGATGCATTCACACCGAATACCAACTTGTTTTCGTAAAACAAACATCCGAGAGTATAAATGTCTTGAAAGAGCTTCTCAATTAGCCGTTTGGAGTATGCATAAAATTGTAGATGCCTTCCATTCGTTCCAAAAATTCACACAAAACGAATGGTTGTGAGAAGCTATGCCTAGGGTCCCTCCGGACCTGTTGCGCTAACTATTTATTTTTATTTTATTTTTATCTATCTATTTTCAAAGTCACAGACTACTCCCTTTGGAAGGCTTCCAAATATTTAAAAAGACCTCAAACGCAAGATCCCCCGTTATGAACATCTGATGGGAAAATGGATCGGCGAACCAAAAGAAAAGGTCAAACTTTTTTCAGAACATTTGACAAATGCTTTTAAACCTTTTCCACCTAGCGTGGGAGGCGAAAGCCTTGAATTCTCTGATAGAATTGATGAGGACGTAATCACTTACGTTTCGCTAAAAGTGATCAGCACATGTATTCATGAGCTCTCTAATAGAAAATCACCAGGTTATGATCTAATAACTGCCCAAATCCTGAAGGAACTACCCTTCATAGCATTGGTTAAACTTAAGCTTTTAATTAATGCTTGTTTTAAGCTAAGATATGTTCCACATCACTTGAAGATAGCGGAAATTATAGTTATACCTAAACAAGGTAAACCTCCATCAGAAGGCACCTCTTACAGGCCAATTTCACTTTTACCTGTACTATCCAACATTTTTGAGAAACTGCTTCTTAAAAGACTAGATAAAATCATAGAGCAGAGAAGGCTTATTCCCACCCATCAGTTCGGGTTTAGAAATAAGCACTCGACAATAGACCAAGTACATCGTATAACAAATGTTATAGAAAAATCACTAGAAGAAAAACAAGTTTGTTCTGCATTGTTCTTGGACGATGCTCAGGCTTTTGATAAGGTCTGGCATAAGGGCTTAGAGTATAAACTTCATAGGGATCTACCTAGACAATACTATGAGATACTTAAATCTTATATTTCAAATAGATTCTTTAGAGTTCGTTCAGCGTATTCTGAACTTTTAGGACTACAAGCAGGAGTTCCACAGGGAAGTGTTCTGGGACCAACCCTTTACTTATTGTATACTAGTGATATACCACATAGAAACGACACGATGATAGCCACATTCGCAGACGACACTGCTCTTCTATCAACTGATAGATGCGTGACTAAATCAACAGAAAAGCTCCAAAATTCAGTTAACGAAATATGTGATTGGGCACAACGATGGCGAATTAGACTCAATGAGTCAAAGTCCACTCATATCAATTTTACAAATAAAAAAATTGTTAACGTTCCTGTGGTTATTAATAAGAATAACCAAGTACTTCCTTATTCTAACACAGCTAAGTATCTGGGTATGAATCTAGATGCTAAGCTGAAATGGAAGGAACAAAAAGAAAGTAGAAGAGTTAAATATTAGATATAGAAAACTTTATTGGTTGCTAGGACATAATTCGGAATTGTCCATTGAGAATAAAATTTTATTATATAACCAGATATTGAAGCCTGTTTGGACATATGGTGTCCAATTATGGGGTTGTACAAGGAAGGCAAATGTAAAAATAATACAGACATTCAAAAACAAAGTCCTTCGGGGAATAGTTAATACCCCATGGTATATTAGAAATAATGACTTGCGTCGTGATTTGCAGACTGATCTTGTAACGGAGGTAATTAAAAAGTACGCAATTCGTCACAATGAGTATCTGCAGATGCATATTAATCCTGAAATAGAAGACGTCTTAAATGTACGATACAATATTCGTAGATTGAGAAGAATTAAACCTCACGACCTTATAATCTAAATAATGAGAACCCGTATTCAAATTGTAGTATACCTTCTCAAACGCAACTGAACGTTGAAACTAAAATCATTTGTCGATCTTTCTTTGATTGGTCATGATTAAGGAGGTGTTTTTAGTGCGGTTAGAGTCCCACACTACTCTGGGTTTCTAACCCCATTGTGTCTTTCGAGATTTTCACCTTCAGTAACAAAAAAAAAAAAAAAAATCTATCTATTTTTAAAACTACAGTCTACAAATAGAAATCTTTGCATACAATTTCTACAAACTTTTAAAAAATGAGTCGTTTAACATTTACCGCAAATTCCTATTTTGTTCGTCAGTTTTCACTTAACGATCATCCCCGCGCTTGCTTTTGTTTCTTGTGATTTGATTGGTTGTGGTATTGGTGTAGGTACCTACAAGTCTACAAGATGTCAAGAAGTCAATAAAAAAATAGGACAGGCTGCCAACATTCCAGCGGTAAAGCCAGCTTCCGGAACAGCTGCCGGGAACCGTTTATTTGCACATTTTCTTACTTTGCTTTGCTATGATCAAAGCTAAAAAAAGCACACCTAATGTCAATTTAGCTTCTTAAAAAGTGCGTCCATCATTCTAGCCACTAGGTTAGGTTAGGTAAAACGAGGTATAGGTAATTGCTCTCATACAAGAGTGTGCGTGACATTTAAATCAGCATATTATCAAGTTAAAAAAATATGAAGGGACCATAGGCAGGTGTATATCGTGTACACAACTAGACATTTAAAGGGCCCCATCCTAACCCCTGATGAATTAGGTAATTGAATTGGAATAATATTAACACTTTTTTCCATTTTCCTGCACAATCTAAATATAACCCTTCACACTTCCGTGTAGCATGTTTTCTCAAACAACTTTAAAGAATCGATTTTCAACGAACTTCTATAATTTCGTGAAATTCCCTGGGCTTACACAGTAGGTACATGTGGTATATACTTTTCATATTGTATGTTACTGTGGAGGCTTCGTGTAGCAGTATCCACCCGAGGCGGATGTAATCAGTATAGGTATTCAAAGTACTTTTTTTGTATGAATTCAAAGAGGATTCGCAGGAATTCGATGTTAATTCAATGAAATACAGAAATTGACAACGAATTCACGTGAATTCGAGTAAAAAAAAATAGGACCGCTCTAGGGGCCTATTTCAAAAATTGTTTAACGAATTCGAAGACTCATATGGCTAATCCACTTTAGGGAACTTTTCAAAATATTTATTTTGTTTAGATAGGTAGGTATGTGTATGGCAAATTTATAAGTAAAAATGCGGCAAGAAATTCTCTGAGCTGTTGAGAGCCAAGAGGCTACTTGCTACTTTAATTTTTCTGAGAACGTGTATAAAGACTTTGTCTGATTGGATCGACTTATACCTATCGATTGGGTTTTGATTCAGAACTTATACCTACGTGAATGGAATATTGTCTTTGTTCAACAGTTAACAGTAAGTAAGAATGTAAACAGTCAGAGTCATGTGACGCTGTTTTCTAGAAACTTTTCGTTTTGGTTAAAATTTCACCATTCTTTGTATGGTAGGTACCTAGTTAGCCAATTTTAAAGTTTCGCCTGTTCAAGTTAAGAATTCAGACTTTTGATTTTTTGTTAGCTGGATTGTGTTGGCGAGTGTGCTGGTCTACTGAAAGAGAGCGAAAAGTTCAGTTCGACCCCCGGAAAAGCATAAATCCTAAGATACATATTTTCCAATGACAAATTTTACGTCCCTTAAATTGGTCGCAATTCTAGAAACAATTGGTTTTGAAGAGCTCGTGCTGGACGCAGGCCACGGAAGACGACGATCGTCTGGAAAATATCGTTTTTGAAATTTCTATAATCCCAAGAAGTTGTTTTCACGCCAATTTATTTTTCGATTATCGTACGTTTTCAATACATTTGTGGAGAATGAACTATGAAGATCCTAAACTCGTAATTTTTGATAGAATTTGTGAGGTCTATCGTTAGGAAGAAATCGAAATCTCTGGAAACAGACAGGCCAAGTGTCCAATTATTTTCTAATACCTAAGACCGTGTAAAGCTGTATATTTTTGTTCGTTAATTAGGTATAGGTACCTACAAGAAGTTCGTCAGGAATGGTAAAAGGGATCATAATGCAAAGGCCCCTTCTTAGTTTGCATCTAAATAGGCCGTGTAATAGATCCTTAAAGTTTCATTACTACTAAGCGGTCCCTAAGCTCATATGATAAAAAAAACAAAAAAAACAAAACTGTGCAAATTAGGTATGTAGAATTCTGTCTGACTAGATGTACCTATTTCTCTGTGAAAGTAGCTGTGCTATTAAGAACGTCTGAAAAAATCATTCTAATTAAATCAAAACTAGATTCATAAAAACAGAAAAGTATTTCCGAAGTGTTTAATTGTTTACTCAATTGAATGCACAGTTCGGAAACATGGATTTCATTTGTTTGTGCAAAAAAAATCGTCGCGAAACGAACCAAGCATACAGTGCGTTGGTTTTTGTGGTAAATGGTTTCATGTGAAGTGTACTAGTGTTACTAAATATGACACTGAACGAATGCAAGAAAATAAGAACATTTGTTTTCTGTGCAGCGAGTGTATCGAGTTTATGCGAGTTTTAAAGGAAAATCATGAAAAAATTATAACATCGATTGCGGAAACAAAAAATGTATTAACGGACATGTTTAAAGAGAGTGTTAAAGAAATAAGAGAGTGTGTGGAAGATGTGGTAAGCGGTGTTCGAGAAAAAAACAAAGGTGAAAAAAAGAGTGCAACATATGCAACAATGCTTAAAGCGCCTATAGTGGTAAGACCAAAGCAAGTACAGGACTGTAAAAAAACGGTTAAAGAAGTGAAAGAAAAAATAAATCCAACAGAATTGGCTGTAAATGTCAACAAAATATTGAATAAAAGGGATGGAGCGATTACAATCCAATGTTCAAGCGAAAAAGAACGTCAGATTATGGGTAAAGAGATTGTAAACAAAATGAGTAAAGACTATGATATTAAAGTGAGTGAGATGCGTAATCCGAAAATATTAGTGCATGGTATGAGAGAATTGTTAACAGAATCACAAATAAAAGATGCCATTATCGCCCAAAACAAAAAAATAACATTTAAAGAGCTAAAATGTGTCAAAGTATTTAAATCGTTGAAAAAACAAAATATATATAATGCAATAATAGAAGTGGATGGAGAAGCTTTTACCGATATTTTAAAAGTGAAAAAAATATTTATTCAGTGGGATGAGTGCGTTTGTTATGAAAGTGTTAATGTCAAAAGATGTTTCAAATGTTGTGGGTTTAATCACAATTCTGATGTATGTAAGAGCAATACCGATGTATGTGCAAAATGCGGTGAAGAAGGGCATAAAGTAAAAGAGTGTAAAAGTGACATAATCAAGTGCGTGAATTGTGTAAAGATGAAGGAACGGCTAAATATCGACATTAACGTAGAGCATGATTCCAGGGATACCAACTGCCCAGTTTTCCAGAGAAAACTCAAAATGGAAAGAGAACGTATTTCGTACTAGCAGCTAAGTATTTTAAAATGTATATATTTAAATGTGCAAGGACTTGCAAATAATTTTAGCGAGCTAGAAGTAATGGTAAGTCAGACAATGCCTCATTTAATCTGTTTAAGTGAAACGCATATGACGGATAAAATTAATGAATCGGAAGTGAGTCTAAATAATTATAAACATATATCAGTTTTGAGTACGTCGAATCACACAGGAGGGGTGTCGGTTTATATAAAATACCCATTAAGTTACCGAATAGTTCAAGAGATTAGAGATCATAATGGAACATATTGTTTAGAAGTTGATGTGGGTGATGTACGAGCGATGGTAAAATTTGTAGTAGTATATAGAAGTCCTAGTTTTTCAAAGGCACAATTTTGCGCTATGTTCGAAGAGTTCATTGAAAACATTGTTGTAGATAGGGAATTGATTGTAGTGGGTGATTTGAATATTGATTGGCTCAGTGATTCTACTTACAAAAATAAAATTAAATCGATTGGTTGTGCAAACAATTTATCTGTTATGAATGATGAACCGACACGAATAACGGACCAATCGTCCACACTAATAGATTACGTAATTACAAATAATAAGCAAATAAAAGCAAAAAACAGTAAATATTTTAAAATAAGTGATCACGAGACAATTAATATTGAAATAACCGTAAAAAATAAAATTAATACAAATACTAATAAAAAATATAAAACAATTAACTATAATAGAAATGTTTTTTATTCTAAACTGTTGTCCAGTGACTTTGTTGGAGTAGATATTGTAAACAGTAATGTAAATGAATTGGCAGATTTATTTACTAATCAAATGGGTGTACTAGTTAAGGAAATGGTAATAGAAAAGAGAGTACATGGGAATGAATGTCAATGGTATAATAAGAAGCTAGAAAGACTAAAAAATATTAAAATAAATAGCTACGAAATAGCAAAATATAGAAACGATAGGCAATCTTGGGATGAATATAAACAAGCAAGAAATTCATACAAGAGTGAATTACGGAGTCTGAAGGATAACTTTGTAAGAAATAAAATTAGCTCATCGCGAAACCAAAAAGATACGTGGAAGAATATTAAACAACTTATCTTAAAGAAAGAGCAGGGTGAAATTTGTAATGTTACTTTTGGTGGAAATATAGTGCGTGGTAGTAAAAATATTGCGTGTGAGTTTAATACTTTCTTTGTAAATAGTGTTGAAAATATTATTAAAGATATACCTAAGTTAAGTTATGATGATAATATGGCGCAGGTTAATACTGTGTTCAAATTTAAAAATGTACGTACAAAAGACATTGTAATAGTGTTAAGGAAAATGGGCACAAAAAGAGATTATAATTTTATGAGCGCGAATATGTTTTTAGATGGAATTGAAATATTAGGCCCAGTATTGAGAGAGCTCTTTAACAAATCTATGGCAACAGGTATCTTTCCTAAGGGATGGAAGGAATCTATGATTAGACCTATTGAAAAAGTTCCAAACACGTGTCTATCTGAAGAATTTAGGCCAGTTAATATGCTACCTTTGTATGAAAAATTGTTCGAAAAGCTAGTGGAACAACAACTCAGAAATTATATAGAGGAAAATGGATACATTATGGCACACCAGTCGGGATTTAGACAGGGATACTCGTGTGAAACTGCCTTAAACTGGGTGATTGAAGATTGGAAAAATCAGATTGATAAAAAGAAGGTGATTGTAGCTGTATTTCTGGATTTCAAGCGGGCTTTTGAGACGGTAGATCGGGAAATCCTCGTAAAAAAACTAATTAAGTATGGAATAAAAGAAAATGAGCTTGAATGGTTTAAATCATATCTAACCGGTCGAACACAGCGAACAGTAGTCAATAATGATATTGCTAATGCATGCGAAGTAAGTGTAGGAGTGCCACAGGGCTCAGTTTTGGGGGTATACCTTTTTTTGATATACATTAACGATATCGACACGGTTGTTAAAAATAGTAAATTGTGTATGTTTGCGGATGATGCGCTTTTGGTTATAAGTGGAAATTGCACCGAAGTTTGCGTAAATAAAATCAATGATGATCTACAAGCTTTAAGTAAATGGCTGAAAATTAATAAACTAAAATTGAATATTAGTAAAACCAAATGTATGTGTATGAATAGTAACGAAAATATAAATGTTAACATAGATGGAGAAAGAATAGAGCTTGTCAATGAATTTAAATATCTTGGAGTTGTTATAGATAATAAAATTAATTTAAAAGCTAATATAGATTACGTGTGTAAAAAAGTGTCTAAAAAAATATACTTCTTTGCCAGACTAAGAACGAAGATATCGAAAAGGACGGCAATACAAATCTATAACGCTGTTATAAGACCTCATTTTCAGTACTGCACTTCAATTCTGTATCTTTCAACAGAAGCAGACCTAACGAGATTGCAAAAACTCCAGAATAGGGCGATGAGGGTAATACTTAAATGCCATAGGTTAACCCACATCAAATATATGTTGGACAAACTAGGGTGGCTGAATGTTAGGCAACAAATTAAATTTAGTGTATTAGTATTTATATTTAAAATGAAAAATGACTTGCTGCCGGAATATCTGACTAACAATTTAAAATATATAAGTGAAAGTCAACCTTACAACCTAAGAGGCGGACACAACTTTAGACCACAGTTTAAATCCACAGTGCGCGCTCAAAACACCGTGATGTTCAAGGGGATAAATATGTTCAACAACCTTCCCAATGCAATAAAAACACTTACAAATGTTAACAATTTTAAAAAGCAATTATTAAAATTTATAAAATCAGACAACCAAATATAATTATAAATAAATAAATAAATAATGTAAATAAATGGCATTTTAAGCCAAATAATTAGTCACACACTCAAACACTCTCAAAAATAAAGCAAAATATACTTTACAAATAATAATGAATTTAGTAAAAAGAAAATCATTAGAAACAATAAATAAATAAATAAATAAATAAATAAATAAATAAAAGGTCCGTCTCACGCGCGGTTTAGACGGGGAGTGAGGGCGTGGGCATAATAATAATAACCTATTTCAGTTTTGATTGGCCCAGAGTGGTCACGTGATTAGTTTTTGCAGTTGACGTTTATGGAGGGGAAGCCGACAAATCTAGTCAAGAAAATCCTGCCTGCATACTCAGTTGGCACTGCGAAGAGTCAGATTCAAAATAAACGGGGTGGCCTTGGCAGAATTCTGAAGAGTCGAAAAAAGGGCCAGTGAGAGAAAAGGGTGCCATTTCTAAAGCTACTCTGTAAATTTCGAATTTTGGCACGATATTTAACAACCATTAGTTCGCATAACAGTGTAATATTGTTGTGATAGGCAACCGTGTTACATTTTAAATATACATATGTACTTATTTGAATAAAACAATTTTTGAAAAATTATGAGTGGTCTTTTCCGAATATAAAAGGGCAAAGGTAACGCTGACCGCGAGAGTACAAAAACAATTCAAGTTGCTTAGTCAACACGTTCGGATTCCTAGTCACGACGAATCTAGTTGACGTTTTACATAAACTAGGTATCCGAACGTCCCCATTATTTTTATGATTATCCTAGGCTCAGCCCCTCCGGCTAACTACTGGAGACTATACGTTAATTTTTATTTTTTTTTTACAATAACTGAGTAGTTATGCAAAATGAATGGAAACTTCAATCTGTCTTGATTCGCACCAATATTTCGATCAATTTTCTTTGTTTTCCAGTAGTCAGCCCCCTTGTTCATACCCTTAAACCCTACCCATCCATGGAGAAACACTATTACTACCCTGGGGTCCAGAAAACCCCAATATATTTTTGTTATTATTTCAAAAACCAAAATTTGTTTCAATATAAATTAATTACGACTGCACCGCACGCGCAATTAAAAATAACTAATGACGAGACGCCTACTGATACATCAGAGGATTAGCTTGATTAGCGCCACCGTGAGATTCTTAGTTTAAAAAATATCCACGAAAGCTTAGTTTATGCAACGCGCTCGGACCCCAGGGTAGGGTTTAAGGGTTAGAGAATGGGAGCTGGCTATAAAAGACACGGTTCCTTTCAACGTTCTCCAGTTGTCCAACAAGAACCAAATACTTGATTATATAGGTACTTGAAGAATGGATTTTTAAGGACCAATCAAACTCAAAAAAAGAGTTAAGGGGCCGACTACTGGTGCCATCACCCTATTGGAATAGATTATAGGTACATATCCCCTATCCAATAAGTATTAATCCAGAGTTCTTGGAATTTAAATTACCTGTAAGATATACTGTCACACTTGTTGGATCTGCTCAAGTTTTAAACATTTCGTTTACGTATTACTCATTCTTCAAAAAAAGTTTGACGAACATCTTTCATGACAATTCGCCGTCTATACCATCACACCATCTTCTGAGGTTACTGACTCCCCGTACTTACTCATTGTTTTTTTTTTTTTTTTTTGCACACATTCTTCCACTCACATCGAGTGCTATTTAAGAAACTTTAAGAATTTCCGGAAGCACAGAAACACATGAAATCTTATATTCTTCTAAAATGTAGACATCCACTTGTTTACATACGAAATCAGACTTTCTTTTGTTTACAAAACATCCGAAAATAACTAATAACAACGCATCGTCAATGGAAGGTCATCGTAAGAGCGTCAAGAATTGATATAGGTAGATGTCAATGTTAATCAGTTATAAATAAATCGCCACGGACAGCGGTATAAACAAGGATGGATTTTGAATTTAGATTCAGACAGGCAGTTTGTATGTACTTACAGATTCTTCCTCCTTTTCCATTCCACTGGGCATCTGGGGAACGGCTCGATTAATTGCTGAGTACTCCGGCAAATCGGGCAGTTCCTCGGCCAAGAAGATTGGCATTGGTTTGGCTGGATCCAGGGCTCGCGCCCGAAACGACAGTTTCGACATATTTTATTTTATTTATTTTTTCTCGTTTTCTGTTGTATTATTATTCACTTCTTATACCGTAGAATTAACTTCCTCTCCCCTGCATAGGACTGCCCACGTGGTAGTATTCCACACGCAAGTTCCCCACGGCGCAATTGTTGATATTTTTACCGCCGAATTTACCGAACTGGCAATCCTTGCCCCTACTCCTACTAGAGCTGCTGCTGCTGCTAATGTTGGTATCCAAAAAGGCTTCTAAATTAGAAATCAAATCCCACATTACAAACCCATTCCATATCACTTGTCAAATTATAAAAAAGTAAAGATCTAAACAAACAAAAAAAAAAACAAAAAAAGTGACAGGTGTGTCGCCGGATATCGTACACAACATAATTTTGTTTTTGCATGAGGAAGCGCATACAAAACAACAAAGCGTAGCATAACGTCACAGGGTACATTGGCTATTTTTATTAATTTTCTCTTCTTTCCCCCCAAAAAAAAAAAAGAAAAAGCGAATTCACAGAAAAAAGAATGAGGAGAAAAACGAAACAACGTACACACACGCCTTCTTCATCACAGGGAAAATACAGCGAATTCACAACCCGGCCATGTCGACTTTTTTTCGCTGGTGAACATGCAAAAATTGATTTTTTTTTTCACAAAACATACAGATTTCACTTCATTGCAATTGCTGTTTCAAAGAACAATATCGCATCTTTGTATAATACACTATTTAAAATCGATTTTAACGCAATTTTAAGCCACTGAATTTGTAGCAAAACCGGGAACACGAATTTGTTGAAAAAACATTTTTGCCGAGTTTATCCCAAAAAGCCATAATGGCGGCATCTACGACGATAATTCCCACTTTTCCCCGAGAAAGGGATACGATACGGCTTAATATGAGCGAGAGCGAGTCGACAATTCAATGCACAAACACACACGCTGTCCCTGTGGTTATCTCTTTCGCAACTGTGCTTATGGATACGCACTTTGAACAACTAGGTAGGTAAACTGAGGAAAAATTCTGCCACTCACTTTTTCTGTCGCACACAATTTCGAAAACTGAAACAACAATACTATCAAATGCGTGAGAAAGAGAATTCCAACCGAAATGTTTCGCGCGATATTCGATTCGTATGCGGTTTCGAACTAGCAGCGCGACGGCAAACACGAAGATAAGTAAAGAGAAGAGGATGAAACTGATAGAAATGCGCCACCCAGAGGGCTCTGCCTTCTATGTAGCACACACATCACCAGGACGCCATTTTTTATTTCTTCCCACACAGCAAAAAAATCAATGAACGACCGAATGGCTAATGCTTTTTTCACAGCATATTTTTCGCACTTAACCGAACGATTTACTGCATTTTACTTATGAAAATGATAAAACACGATATTAAATTATGTATTTTCACTATTTTATGGAAATTTCATGCACTGGTTTAGGAAAATATTAATCGGATTGTGCAACGACACGAGTTTTTCACAGGGACACGTTCATCACTAAACGTAATGGCGGACTACGAGATGGATGTTCCGTTTACCTGTGCGAGAAATGTGCTCGAATGAAGCATTGTGATTTCATGTTTAAAATTAATTGACAATTGCCGTGATGATATAATAATTTAAAATTTCATTTTTTAAATTTTATTTTGGCTAATGCAATCGGATAATTTATAAATTAATGCTGTTCAACAAAATTAAATGTTTTTATTTAAGTTCGAAAGTGAATGCACACAGGAGGCAAGAATTCCGTGAACGGCGTGTCCAATTATTCGAAGTGGATGCGTTCAGCAGAGGAAAGTTGTGTTTTCAAATTGTTGTAAAATTAACGTTCAATCGAATAATTATGTAGGTAATGTTTGTGTTATTAAAATCATGATCGTTCCTCGAATGAAAAGGTAAAACATCTTATGGGCATTAACACGGTCACACATTCCTATCACGGAAAATTAAAGGGATCAATACTAAACAGCCGTCTGACTGAAAGGGACAGCATTACCTAACACGCAAAAAAATGTGATACGTTTTTTGGTCGGCCATCTTGTTTACGTGGTAGGAATTATGGGAAAGCTCTGCATGTTGATATTTTTATAGCGATGGCTTGCGAAATTTCGTTTGCCTATAAAACAAAATGGCTTCCGGAAGGGATGAACGTACAACTAATTATTTATTTCGTATAAATGATTGATGAATTGTTGGTTTAATTTACTGAAACTAATTAACACTCTCATTTCACATATTTTAAATCGGAAATAGAAATGTTTTCATGTGATTGCAGAAATGTTGGTTGCCGGAACTTCCGCTTTACGTATCTATAATTATGGGTAGAACATCCATGACACCTCAGGCGTCTGATTTGTGATCTCATTCCTTCGCCTTTATTAACATTGACTGCGGACAAACGGATCTCTCTGTCCCGTCTCGTGCAAAAATGCGCGTGCGTGATAGTGTAAATGCGGTTTTAAGTTTACTTAAGATGTAATCATAAACCTCGACTGAAAAGGTAAAACATCTTAAGTCGACTTAAGATGTAGGTAGTCGACTTAAGATGTTTTACCTGTTTTACGTTTTCAGTCCGGGTTTTCTTTTCTATTTAAGTATTTGTACTAATGGAGATTCCTTAATTTGTTACAATTGGGTGTATCTATGAAAATTCTAGGAGGATTTTATTTGTGGGCAGCTATTGTAATTGTTTCACTGCGTAGCTGCTTCGTTAGACGGGATAATTTCTATTCATTCATTAATCGAAATTATTTTCCTGCCAATCTTTGAAAGGGACTACGACGGAAACAAAAGCAACTCCGCTTGTATCATTATGTCTGCCGCTTTTTATGTCACATGATATACCAAGATCATAAGCCGTATATTATTATCAGAGAGCAGATCTCCAGCAGATCCGAATCATATCTCGAAAAAAAAAGATGTACTAGGTAGGTATCAAAAGAAAATTCCATTTTTGACTTGTGGTAACAAGTTGCTTTCAGAATAAGACAGTTAATTCAGTTGACGCCAAATTTCAAGTCATTATTGCAAACTTTTTATTCTTTTTAACGTGACGTCATAAGATTATGACGATTTATGAGCACATGACATTTCACTTTCTGTGTCGGAGGTGTTACCATTTGAATCAAATTTGCATGATTTTATTTTTCGATATATTTTTTAGAAACAATTTATAAATCTGGTACTTTGATCGAAGTCGCAAAACTAATTTTCATTTAAAACGTCATGCTATTTTCCAATTCCCTACTTGAGTTACTTACAAAACCCAAACAAAACCTTACCTTCCATCAAGAAATCAATCCATCATGCTCATGTTCATTGCCCATTCCATTTCATAGTCAACGAAAGAGGGCAGTCTCTCTGATGTAATACATACTCCCCTAAAAACCTATATAAAAGTGAACAATGTTACAATAGGTTCTACGTGTGCACATAATTCGCCAAATAAATACGTTAAGGTTGCTAAGAACCTTAGTGAAAAAACCAAAAAAAAACACCCATTTGTATATCCATACAAAATTATTTTTGATATCTACTCTTTTTTTTATTAGGTAAAAAAAATCCGTTTAAGATTTGATTTTCGTCCACTTTTCACTGACTGACCAAAGCCATTTAGCCAGATCGTCGTTTTGAGCAGCGGTGGCAACTTCTTTCGGCTCGCAATCACTAAAGTAGAGCCCAGTGACCTTTTCCAATTCTGGATCTAATGCCGCGTAGATGCTAGTTTGAGCCCCCGATTTTGCAGTCTTAACAAACGGCCAAAACAGTGGCCTAACAAAAATGCTTGACAGAAAACTATTGAAAATTCCCATGTGACGAACTATTTCCGTGTCTACTACACCTGGATGCAGTGCGTTAACTGTGACTCCTGTACCTGTAATAATTTAAACAATATTTCACATGTTGTATTTAAAATTAAGTCAATGGCGTTACCTTCTAGTTTCTTTGCCAGTTCTCTTGTGAAAAGAACATTTGCCAACTTGCTTTGGCTGTACGCGCTGCCTGCATCGTATGACTTGTCACTATTCAAGTCCGTGACGTTTATTTCTCCGCGAGTGTGGGCTAAGCTAGACACGACTACAATTCGACTTGGAGCACTTTTCTAAAAATGATGACAGTTCAAAACACTTGACCATTTCAATTATAAAAGGAATACCTTCAGCAAATCTAATAACAGATTTGTCAGCAGGAAATGACCCATGTGATTGACTCCCAATTGCATTTCGAAACCCTCATTCGTCAAGGATCGTGGACAACGCATAACGCCAGCGTTATTAATTAGCACATCTAGCCTGGTTTGCTCTTTTTTAAATCTATCAAAGGATTTTTATGTTCTCCCAGAAAAAAAAACTCGAATTTCAGATACAAACTTACCCGTCTACAAATTTCCTAATCGACTCCAAGGACGAAAGATCGCATTCCCGACAGTAGACGTTCTTGTTGTGTGTTTTAATGACGATTTCCTCTCTGGCCTGGTAAAATTAAAAGTAGGTTAGGCTCCGTAAATGTGTTATGAAGTATTGACAGACTACCTCCTCGCATTTCTTCATATCACGACAAGCCATGTATACATGACCGCCTCGTTTAGCCAGTTCGCGAACAGTTTCTCTGCCAATACCGGTATTTGAGCCAGTGACAATAAAAACTTTGCCATCAGCTTTGGTCTTCTTGCGATACTGGCCGCCTTGCATTTGATCTCTGGAAATAGTTTGCCGTCTCTGTTTTATGCCGATTAAGGATTCAAGACGATCTACTTACTTAACAAAGCATGAAATCCCGATGATAGTGCCGGTTAAACTTACGTAAAATACAGTTTTATTTTTAAGAAATGAAAACAAGCCTTTCATCGTGAAATTTGTTGGGAAGCTTTCGTTGACAGTGAATTTTTACTCCTAAATTTGATGCAGGACAGAATGGGCTTTTTAAAAATTCATCAATAAATCACACTACCTTACAAGAATTTAGAAGAAATGTAAAATTTAATTTAATTTCTAGTTCTTCAATTTCCGAATAAGAACAAAATTTCTTGTCGAATTGAAATGTCACCGCAAATGCCAGGCGTAATGGTGTCTCTTGACATAAGAAAATTTCTTTTCGCTGAGCTTCTCATAATGTTGGTTGATTTTGAAAAAAAAAAAAAAAAGAAGTATATTCTTAGGATTGTCATTAATTAAGATGCAATGGCGATATATGAATAAATTGCATGCAAACTACTTCAAAAATTCAGCAAGCAATTAACATTCAATAATATATTGACCAGAGACAATACTGAGACCCCCAACTTCGGCCGATTTTCCGTTACTTGCCTACAAGCTATATTTCTATGGGGTGGTACACGCTAAGTGCGTTAGTATTGTTACATAGAAATTCGTATTGACAACTGTCACTCACCAACACACTCGCACCTTGCGTGTCCCACTTCCGCTGTCGGCAAAGTTGCTTCCAGCGTTCATAGAATTTTGTCAGTTAAATTTGAAATTATTCGTTTCGTGTAAATAGTATTTTATTTTAGGAATTAGTGCACTTTTGCTGAAAATATTTATGAAAAATGATTACTGTAGAATGGTTGTATGAAAATAAAAACATTTTGGGCAATTTTTCTTCAGTTATTTAAGAAAAATGTACACATCAAATCGAAGTTAATGATATTCAAAAGCAGAAAATACACAACAATATTTGTCCTAATATGTTTCTAGTATATAAAACATCTCATTTAGATCGCATTATTAACTAAACAAATTATATTAATCGTTTTTTAAAATTTTATAATAACCAACCAATAGCATTCAGTTATCTTAAAATGTGGTATTCTCGAACTCTATCACATTCCCCCATGGTTGGTAGCGGTTGGCAGCATTGAATTTATATTTTTTGTATGTTTTTACATGTCACACGGATTCTAAATAGACATAACACCGATAGGAAAACAAAATGGCGAATTTGAAAAAAAACTGAGGGGGCCAGCGGCAAGAGGATTGTGAGTTGGGGGTCTCAGTATTGTCTCTGATATTGACAACTTGTTTGTTTATTGTAATAAACACGAGCAAATGAACATATACTGTTAGTTTTAATTTTGTATTTCATACTTATTCATAAATTCATACTAATTCTGTGAAAGATTGTTTGAAAAACTATTGCAGAATATTCAATCGTCGTCTCGTTCATCATTTTTAAATGATTTAATTTTATAAGCGTGCTCCTCTTGTCTTCGTTGTTCAGTGGTCTCCAATGCCTGCAGCTGCATTTTTAAGGTTTTCATTTTTTCATTATGCTCTGCAACCAAAAATTCAATTTCCTTCAACTTTGCTTTTTTAGCCACATGAAATATTAGAATGTTCATACGCTCTGGGGACTGAAATAATAGGTCATAGTGAGTAGGTATAATAGTGCATTTACACGGTCACACATTCCTATCACGGAAAATTGAAGGGATGCCCAATACTAAACAGCCGTCTGACTGAAAGGGACAGCATTACCTAACACGCAAAAAAACGTGATACGTTTTTTGGTCGGCCATCTTGTTTACGTGGTAGGAATTATGGGAAAGCTCTGCATGTTGATATTTTTATAGCGATGGCTTACGAAATTTCGTTTTCCTATAAAACAAAATGGCTTCCGGAAATGATGAACGTACAATTATTTATTTATTTCGTATAAATAATTGATGAAGTTTAATTTACTGAAACTAATTAGCACTCTCATTTCACATATTTTAAATCGGAAATAGAAATGTTTTCATGGGATTGCAGAAATATTGGTCGCCGGAACTTCCGCTTTACGTATCTATAATTATGGGTAAAACATCCATGACACCTTAGGCGTCTGATTTGTGATCTCATTCCTTCGCCTTTATTAGCATTGACTGCGGACAAACGGATCTCTCTGTCCCGTCTCGTGCAAAAATGCGCGTGCGTGATAGTGTAAATGCGGTTTAAATAGAGTTTTATGTAATATTCGATTGGGCGCTCTCAGAGCACTTTTTTTGCTCTCAGAGCAGTTTTTATGTTCGTTTGGCAATATTTTTCAGATTTCAGAGCACTTTTGCGAATCAAGATATTTTCTCAGATTTACCAATACAAGTGCGTTTGAGTTTGACAACTGGTGGAAGGCGTTTAGGTTTTCGTGAATTTGCAAAGAAAGGCATTAAAAAAAAAAATAGGTGGCGCAACAGGTCCGGAGGGACCCTAGGCCTAGCTTCTCGCAACAATTCGTTTTGTGTGAGTTTTTTTCGTTTTGGAACGAATGGAAGGGATCTAAAATTTTATGCCGACTCCAAACGGCTAATACGGCTAATTGAGAAGCTCTTTCAAGACAGTTATACTCTCGGATGCTTGTCAGACGTTCGCGAGAGGTGGCACAGTGAAAAAAACCCTAAGTTGGAATTTGGGTTTTTGCGGGATTCGAACCTCGACCCCTAGCTTAGTAGTCCAACACACTAACCACTAAGCCACTGCGCCTACTAAAAGGCATTGCATCGGGTAGATCTATTTTTGCAAATTGGTTATGTATAAATATTTAAAAATCAATCGAGTCGCAAATTTCGAATGTTTTAATTTAAAATTAAACTAGTGAATGGAAAACTTTGAAAAGTGTTAAAGGCTACACATATTCGGATCGCACGAATATTATAACAACAAAGAACAAGTGACGTTTTTATGTTCGATTAGCCACACGAAATCTGAAATCTGAGAGCGAATCTGAAGAAGCCCAAACGAATACCACATTACTTGTCAAACTTTTGAGCTGTCAGTTAGTTTTCATTTTTCAGTAAGTCGAAATTCGGCGAGTAGAAAATTACGAAAAAAATGAAAAGAGGGGAAATGGATTTCTCTCTCATTTTTTCAATTTTCTCAGTACGTGGTCGCATTCGCACAGTTTCTTAGCAAATTTTAAATAATTATACGTTTAAAAAAAAGTACACGAACGAACCTATTGTTTCCTCAAAATTTTTATAAGAAACATAAATTTAAAATGTTAATCATGAGAAGGTAAAACTTATTTTCGAATAATTATCGAAAAATGTACGCTTTTTAGTATTACATACGTACATATAAATGGTAGAGTCGATTTTCGACCACAAGTGAAACTGGTAATAATTATATTTTCAGACGAACAGGTACGATACGAAATGCTAGGGATAGCGCACAAACTTGTAAGAGGGTTCTGCTTCGCCCTCCTTCCGTCTTGCACGCCATTTTGACTGGTTTTCGGGCGATACGTTAGACCTGCACGAAAAATTATTATAGTGACATAGAATAATATAACAGCTTTTTTGGGCAAACGAAGTTGCTGTGAGTTTTATGATTGGGCTTTCAAACAAAAACTAAATTTTCTTAAAAAAAAGATATGTAACAGATAACAATCTATTCCATATTCTAAAGCACAGTCAATTTTTTGTCCATTCTTCAGAATTTTCCCACAACCATTTGGCCATATCATTGTCCTTGGCAGCTGAGGCGACGTCCTTCGGCTTGCATTCACTAAAGTAAAGTCCACTGACGTTTTCCAAATCTGGATCCAGAGCTGCGTAAATAGTAGTTTGTGCTCCCGACTTTGCAGTCTTGATGAACGACCAAAATAAAAGCTTTGCAAATATGCTCAAGAAAAAATTATTAACAAATCCAATGTGCCGAAACAACTCCGTTTCCACCGTTCCTGGATGCAGGGAGTTGACAGTTACTCTAGTACCTGTGATACATTTAATTTTCAAAAATGAATTATTGAGGTGCATCGATATAAATTTACCCTGCAGCCTTTTGGCTAGCTCCCGAGTGAAGAGAACATTCGCCAGTTTGCTTTGGCTGTATGCCACACCGCCATGGTATGATACTTCGCTGTTTAGGTCAGATTTATTGATTTTTCCAAAAATATGAGCTATGCTGGATACGTTGATGATACGGCTGGGGGCACTTTTCTATAAAAAGTTCAATAAGCTCAATAGTGGATTTGTTGGAGAGATACCTTCAGGAGATCCAGTAGCAGATTTGTAAGCAAGAAATGGCCTATGTGATTGACTCCGATGTGCATTTCAAAACCTTCTTCAGTCAATGCGTATGGACAACTATAAACCCCAGCGTTGTTTATTAATATATCCAGTCTGGTTTCGTCCTTTTTAAATCTAAGGGTGAATGTTAGTTCCGGGATGTAGACATTTTTTTAATCAGGAACCATACCCATCTACAAATTTGCGTATGGATTGGAAGGACGACAGATCCAATGCGCGACAGTAGACATGTTGGTTCTGCGTTTGCAAGACGATCTCGTCTCTAGCCTAAGGAAATCTGAATACAATGGGCTTCTTTGGGTGTACGATACTTTTTTAAATACCTGCTCGCATTTTTTCATATCACGACAGGCCAGGTAAACATGAGCACCCCGTTTAGCTAAGTCGAGAGCGGTTTCTTTCCCAATGCCCGTATTCGAACCAGTTACGATGACAACTTTTCCCGCAGCCGATGTCTTTTTGCGGTACTGATCGCCTTGCATAAAATGCCTACAAACAATTTAAAATAAGAACAGGATAAAAATGTATCTGCGTAGACTCACTTTACAATAAATGCTGCGCCAATCACAGTGCCAGTTAAACCTATGAAGAACGCGGCTTTTGTTTTAGTGAACGCAAGCAAGTCCTGCGTGGTTAAATATTGATGAAATATATTCATTTTCCTCGACTTGTTAGCCACAAAAGCGTATATTGCTCTCTAAAAGACTATCTCAAAGCAGTCCAATTTGAAGTCAAAAGTTTTTGCATTTTGCGTCTGGTAAGCCGATAAGGCGCATATTTTGTAGTCTTATCGGTGTACTAAGGTATATAAATATGTCACCAAAAAATATTCCCAAATATTTTATGTCAATAACTGATAGCTAGCTCTGGGAAGTTATTGCATCTGCGAGCAAAGATAGCCCTCCTGCACGAAAGCTCTGCCTTATCATTTTAAAAGAAAACTTGACAAAAATTATCTGCAATGTGTGCGAGACTCCAAAGAGCTATTAATCAAGTTCACTAAGTTTGGTTCTCAACCTGGTATACCAAGGCCTGAACCGTGTGCTACATTTATGTAATGCACTAAAACTCTGAACTTGTAGTTCAGTATAGGAGCACAACCCATGGAATTCGTGATATTTAACTCTTTCTATTCTCATTAACCTATCTTTCATCAAAGTAAAGTAGACGAATGTAAACATTTCACCGTCACATTTGTTATAAAGTGGTATACACTGGTATATTTTGTTATGTTATCAACCCCTCGACTTTTAGTTAAATCTACGATCTTCGAGTTCACCTTCGCTAGTAGTAAATGGCGCTGAAAGCAGTTTACTATAGCAATTTCATAACCACATCATCAGAAAGGTGTCAATAGACGTTTTTCTTTTTTAGTTCAGAGCTGAGCACTGAACTGAGCTCGAGCTATATGAGCGCTGAACTGAGCGTTCTCAGATCGTTCTAATGATTTTCTGTTTTTCCTGTTTTTTCTTTTCTCTCAAATATGACTGGAGGTGTGAATGTATATGTGTAATCAGCATTTTACTCAGCCTGCTCAGTCAATTAATTCTGAGCTCATGGAGCGCGCTCTGATCATGTTCTGAACGAAAAAAGAAACACAAATTCGAGCTCTGATGTATCTGAGCTAAAAAAGAAACACATACTTTTTGTATAACAGTTCAGGTTGTGCTCTACTAAAAACGAAAAACGCCAAATGTAAACTGCTGCTGTCAAGTAAGTAACTTCTACTGGGGATAAATTCCTAGTGTGAGTTTGGGAAGTGTCAAGTTGAAAGTAGTTGCAGATTTTATTGCTTTCTATGATGTTTACTTTACTTTGCGAAGTGGAGATAGACGCAAATGGATTTACGGGGTTTTCGACTTTAGCTAAAAAGAAATAAAGTGCACGACTGGGTCGAACAAAACTTTCTCGTTCATCAAAAGTTTTGTTGGTTGTTTTCTTATTTTATTAGATTGGTACGTAAAGATCTGAGAAGCAATTGTAGGTAATAGAAATGAAATATAGAAAAAGGAATACATAGTGTTAAATAAAATTCCCTTTTAGTTTTTAAAAGTTGAAGCTCTAGAAGCAAACAATAGTCGCAAGTTCTTGTTAGAGATTTATAAGCACCTACTGTACTATTTTATAGCTTTTACATTTTACAAGTTTTGTAGGAATTTCTGATTTTTGATCTTTTTGGGAATGATTTTCTTTTTGACTGGAATAGATTAATGACGCTGGCCTAAGTAGTTGTCAATGATTGGAAGTATTGTACGTGATAGATCGATGTCTTTACATATTATAAATATGTATATAAATGGTGGTTAAGTTTTAATGTGATGCAATGATGTTGATTTTGAATAAAACAAAAATTATTTAGGAAATTATTATCATTTCTTTTTATTATGATAATATTGGTACGGTTCAATTATGTGTGGTATAAAATATCGGCCAAATGGACGCCGCGAACTCGGCGGCACTCCTCCATCCGATGGTCCAAATTTTCGATGACGCTGAGGCATACTTGAGGTTCTATGCCGTTAATGTGCCGAAATATCTCATCCTTTAGCTCTTGAATTGTTGCTGACTTATCGACGTACACATTTTCTTTCAAATAACCCCAAAGAAAGAAGTCCAACGGTGTCAAATAACATGACCTTGGCGGCCAATTGACATTGCCACCACGTGAGATAACACGGCCATTGAATTTGTCGCGCAAAAGAGCCATTGTTTCCGTTAGCTGTGTGGCAAGTGGCACCGTCCTGTTGAAATCACATATCGTCCACATCCATATCTTCCAATTCGGGCCATAAAAAGTTCGTTATCATCTCACGATAGCGAACACCATTCACAGTAACTGCCTGACCGCTAGCCCATAAACCGCACCAAACAGTCACTCATTGTGGGTGCATTAGTTTTTCGACAATCACTCTTCGATTATCATTCGCCCAAATGCGGCAATTCTGCCGAAGAATCGAAGATTGATCCCACTGTTGCCATTTCTTGCCACCATTCTGACCATTGACGACGCTTGAAATGGGCAAGAGGCTTTAGTTCTTGAGTCAATTGCACCTTGTTAGCGCGTTAATGCAAGTCTTTATGCATAATGTTCATCAACGACGAGCGTGAGAGGTGCAATTGTTGGGCACGACGACGAGTTGAGGTGGACGGCTGTGACTGAAGAGCCGTCCACCTCAACTTTCGCGAACAGCAGCAATATTTTCTGCAGTACGAGCTGTACGAGCATGCACTGGTGTTTTCACTCTCCTACAGACTCGGTTTGCTCAAATTTTTGCACGATTTTTCCGATTCTACGCACATTTGGACGATTAAATTGACCGAAAAAATCACGAAGTGCACGATATGCAATTGATTTGAACGCCCATTTTTATAATAAGCCTGAATAACTTTAACGCGTTGCTCGATTGTGTATCTTTACATGGTTTAAATTGAGTTAGTCTGAAATTGAGAAATGTCAAATGAAATGAAATGCAGAAAAAAACTTGACGCTTAGGTGTGGTTCCATTCAACATCGGCCCTTAAAACCGGCCCTTTAACCACCCGTTATATTATGTATGTATGCAAGAATTCAGAAATTTGTTTTTGAATTTGAATTAGCACTTATTAACTGAATATCACGATGAACGTGTGTGGGGTGCAAATGAAGTGGGATATTCTGATTGATAAAACTCCAAGTGGTTGGAATTTATTTAAGGTGCATTTACAAAATGGTTGAAAAAAAGTAGAAGTATGTAATATTTGCTGAAAATAAGTTTTTCGTTGCGGTTATTGCATTTCTAAAAGCTGTTGCAACTTTGAATTTTAAAGTGCGATATTGAGTTTTAAAAATATATATGAACAGATATCGGCTTTTGGGTAGCCATTTTTGAGATATAATTAAAAAACGGATTTCTTCGAATTTTTTGATAAAAACTTAATACGGGATCTTATTTGGAATACTGATAACATCGTTAATATGTATTTTGATCAAAATCGTTAGAGCGGTTTTTGTAAAATTTGGCAGACAAAACAGTACCAAAAATTACAATGTTTGCCATTAAGTTGGAAATGACCATATAACCTTAGAAATTAATTTTTGTTACAATCGTATGGAACGTTTTCGAGATATGTCCAAATTTAAAAAGCACCGTTACTCGAATTTTTAGCCAAAAACTGGGTATGTAGTCATGGTAACCTCACCCACTTAAGCTTAAATATCAATTTTGGTTGAAATCGTTAGAGCCGTTTTCGAGCAAATCAAACTGGTACGAACAGTTTGTATGGGAAGTACCATTAATATTGAGGTTACCTTGCAAAATAAAAAACGTCCCCGAGCCCTAAGCCCACAAACTCCAAATCCGAAGTTAGGTTAGGTTAACGGGTTGGTAGAGCAGGTAGACCCTACTATACCCCACTTAGGTCCTTGTGGACCCATTGTGATACCCTTTGTTGGGGGTTTATCGTTGGTGCTGTAGATGGTTAGCACATGTCTCTCCTTCATATATCTACCCGACGTTGTCCAGCCATCCTGATATCCTCAAGAGCCTGTAAATATCAGAGAGTGTAATATCAGAAAGTTCTTCTAAGTCATGGAAGTAATAGCTTCCAAGTGTTCTCTTCCTCAAGTGACAGAGGCTCGGGCAGTGACAGAGGAAGTGAGTTGTGTCCTCATGGACCTCTTCGTCCCCGCAGCCTCTACATATATCGTCATCTTTGAGATTTAATTTCATCGTGTAGTTTCTTAGAAAGTTATGACCCGTTAAAGCCCCTACCAGCTTAGACAGCGATGACCTGTCAAACTGTAGAAGTTTGATGGTTCGGCCACTGTCATATACTGGCCATAGCTTCCGAGATACTTCACAGGTAGTTAGTTCTTTCCACCTGTTATTGGTTTTCATACGAATCTTGTTCTCCACTCGTTCTCTGAGATTACAGAGTGGAGGCTTGATCGACTGTAGTGCTGTATCATGATCCATTGCAGACCCTTTTCTCGCCAGTTCGTCAGCAATCTCATTGCCGGCTTTGTCACTGTGCCCAGGGACCCAGCAGAGATTGGTAGCGTGCTGCGAGCAGAGAACCTTGAGCTCTTCGCGACAGCTATGAACTAGCTTGGATTTTATTTCAATAGCAGAAATTGCCTTTATAGCCGCCTGACTGTCAATGAAAATGGTAATATCATTGCGTGGTATTGCCAACAATGACACCCTTCGGGCTGCTTCCGCGATTGCCAGAACCTCTGCTTGGAAGACACTGCTGCTGTCAGGAAGCCTAATGGAGCAGTATATATTTAATTCACATTCACTCACAGAATATACCGGCACCGGTTCCACTGTCCATCTTTGATCCATCTGTGTAGATGGATATCGATTTCCCCTTAGTGGGTTCGTCTGAATTCCATTCATCTCTGCTCGGAAAAGAGTAGGAGAATGGTCTATCAAAGTTCAGATGGGGAGACATATAGTCAGAAATGACAACGTTCCCAACGTATTTACTTAGAATATGTGCGTGGCCAAAATTGCATGGGTTCCAGATGTTAGTTTGACTAATCCTTAAGGCACTTTTGGCAGCAGATTCTTCCATGTAGAGGTCCAGAGGAGTCAAATTGAGGATTGCCTCCAATCCAGCTGTGGGTGTAGTTCTCATTGCGCTGGTTGTCCCTATACAAGCTAGTCTTTGTATCTTTGTCATTGCCTTGAGATTGGTTGCCTTGCCCGCGGCTTGCCACCAGACTATACTGCCATATGTGAGTATTGGCCGCACGATTGCCGTGTACATCCACAGGATTATTTTGGGGTTTGGTCCCCACCTCCTGCCGAAGATGCGGTTACATGCGTAGAAAGCATTAGCTGCTTTCTTCACTCTTTCATTGACGTTCGGCTTCCAATTAAGTTTCCTATCGAGGATCATACCTAGGTATTTTGCCCTATCTGTCACTTTTAGAGGTATTCCCTCAAGAGTTGGTGGCTCGAATTGTGGTATTATTTTAATCCGAAGTTTGAACGAAATCCGGTCAGCCGTTTAGGCCGTAGGCCTGCGGGACAGACAGACAGACGGACAGACCGGACAGAATTTTGCGACCCACTTTTTTGAGTTCGTCTATCATCGTAATGTCAGCACACGGAAGCAGTATCTTTCTCTTACTACGTAATGGAGAAAGTTAAGAAATGTGTGTCTGCTGAAGAAACGTCAATTGTGCGGTATTCTTCAGCCACTTTGGTTTAAAACTTGAATTAACTTATTTATAACTTTTTCGATGCCGAAATTTTATATAAAGAAAAAGAAGTTCTTAAAATGTTATTAATATATAATTCGCAAATATAGAGGGCGTTGTATCCTTTTTTTGCTTTTAGAAGGCACATTTTTCAGTAGTTGCCCACAACCACTTCAACGTATCAATGTCTTTTGGCAACTGTGCTTACTTCCTTCTGCTTGCATTCACTAAAGTAAAGTCCACTGACGTTTTCCAAATCTGGATCCAGAGCTGCGTAGATAGTAGTTTGTGCTCCCGACTTTGCAGTCTTGATGAAAGGCCAAAGTAAAAGCTTAGCAAATATACTCAAGAGAAAACAATTTAAAAATCCAATGTGCCGAAACAATTCCGTTTCTACCGTTCCTGGATGCAGGGTGTTGACGGTTACTCTAGTACCTGTAATTCGAATAACATTTCGAAAATACACACGTCTTTTGTTTCAAAGCACGTCGATTCCTACCTTCCAGCCTTTTGGGCAGTTCTCGAGTGAAGAGCACATTTGCGAGTTTGCTTCGGCTTTGTGACAAACCGCCATGGTATGATCTTTCGTTGTTTAAGTCAGATTCATTGATTTTTAAAAAAATGTGTGACAAACTGGATATGTTGATGATACGGCTGGGGGCACTTTTCTATAAAAAGTTCAATAAGCTCAATAGTGGATTTGTTGGAGAAATACCTTCAGAAGATCCAGTAGCAGATTTGTAAGCAAGAAATGTCCTATGTGATTGACACCGATTTGCATTTCAAAACCTTCTTCAGTCAATGCGTATGGACAATTATAAACCCCAGCGTTGTTTATTAATATATCCAGTCTGGTTTCGTCCTTTTTAAATCTATGGGTGAATATTAGTTGCGGGATGTACGCATTTTTAAATCAGAAACCTTACCCATCTACAAATTTGCGTATAGATTGGAAGGACGACAGATCCAGTGAGCGACAGTAGACATGTTGGTTCTGCGTTTGCAAGACGATCTCGTCTCTAGCCTAAGGAAAAATACACACAATCGGCTTTTATGGGTTATGGTCATTTTATAAATACCTCCTCGCATTTCTTCATATCGCAGCAGGCCATGTACACGTGGGCACCCCGTTTAGCCAGTTCGAGAACAGTCTCTTTTCCAATGCCCGTATTCGAGGTAGTGACGATAACCACTTTACCCTCAGCTGATGTCTTCTTTCGATACCGACCGCCTTGCATTAAATGCCTGTAAACACTTTAGACAACAGAGTAATTATGTATCAGTGTAGACTCACTTTATAATAAATGCTGCTCCAATAACAGTGCCCGCTAAACTTATGTAGAACGCGGTTTTTGTTTTAGTATACGCAAGCAAGTCCGCCGTGGTTAAATATTGATGAAAGATATTCATTTTACTCAACTTGTTAGCCGCAAAAGCGTGTATTGCTCTCTGAAAGACTTTCTTCAAGTAATCCAATATTAAGTCAAAAAGAATTCGCATATTGCGTGTGGTAAACAAATGAAGCACGAATTGTATAACCTTATCAGAGCAATAAGATTACCGAATTCGTTTTGTCAATAACTGATAGCTAGCTGGGCAGTTGGTGCATCAACGAGCCAAGCTTATCCTCCTGCAAAGCTCTGCCTTATAATTTAAAATTAAACCAGTTGAGCAAAATTATCATGGAAAGCTCACGAAGCTCCAAAGAGCTATTAATCAAGTTCACTTGTTTCTTTTTTTTAGATCATGGACAAGAGTAGTTTCTCCAGCCCTATTTTTACATTAAGGCTATTTTTACATAAGACTTATCAATTATGTGGTATTCAGTTGGGCTTCTTCAGATTCGTTCTCAGATTTAAGACATCATGTGTCTATGTCGAACATATAAACGTCATTTGCTCTTTTTTGTGTTGATATTCGAATATTTATTTGCTCTCAGAGCACTTTTTTTGTTCTTTTGATACAAAAAAAAAACAATCATTTTCGACCTCAGAACACTTTCGCGAATCTAGATTTTTTCTTAGATTTGCTTCAGATTTACCAATCCAAGAGCGTCGAAGAGCTCGAGGTTCTCTGCTCGCAGCCCACCATTAATCTCTGCTGGGTCCCTGGACACAGAGACAAAACCGGTAATGAGATGGCGGATGAATTGGCGAGAAAGGGGTCCGTAATGGATCTTGATAGAGCACTTCAATCGATCAAGCCATAACTTTGCAATCTCAGACAGCGAGTGGAGAACGAAATTCGAATGAAAACCAACAACAGATGGAAAGAACTCACTTCCTGTGAATTATCACGGAAGCTTTGGCCAGAATGTAACAGAAGCCGGACCAACAAACTATTACAGTTTAACAACTCATCGCTTTCTAAGTTAGTACGGGCTCTAACTGGTAATAACTTCCTTAGAAACCACGCAATGAAACTAAATCTCAAAGATGACGATATCTGTAGAGGCTGCGAAGACGAGGAAGTCCACGAGGACACAACTCACTTCTTTTGTCATTGCCCTTGTCTCTGTCACTTGGGGAACAGAACACTTGGGGAACAGAACACACACACTTCCATCCCATGACGAACATGAACTTTCTGATGTGTTACTGTTTCATCTTTACAGGTTTCTGAGGACATCGGGATGGCTAGACAGCGTCAGGTAACCACAAAAGAAGAAGGGTAAGTTATTAAAGATGTACATGCCTAGGTGTTTCCTTCTACTCCGAGCAATTGCTTGACACTCGCATAGAAGGTGGGAGATGTCTTCCGTAACTTGTAGGTCCGCACAGTACCTTTGCATGTATCCGTACTAGCTAAGCCTATAGTCTCATTGGATGCTTCCTTAGAAGGCAGAGTCCAGAGAGTGTTCCTACCGGTAATCTTAACTTTTTTCTACTGAGATTGATTAATTCTTCAGACTTTTTCCGATTTAAAACGGGCCACAGTGCCTTTGAGACCCTGTGCCCTTCTAGTTGTGACCATCTTGTGACTGTTTTATTGGAGGTTTTCTCGAAGATAACCCTTCTAGCAACGGCCATGGGTGGTCTGATACCGTCAATCATTATATTAAGTGAGAGTTCCGCTCCAGGTACCCAACATAATCTGACACGGTTCTGCGAACATAATGCCTAAGCATTGTGCAGTAATTCCTGACTAGTTCAGATTTATTGGTATGTGACTTTAGCGCTTTGAGCGCAGCCTGAATATCAAGGCTACACATATTTGAATTGCACGAATATGAACACAAAAAAGAGCAAGTGACGTTTATATGTTTGATTTGACACACGAAATCTGAGAGCGAATCAGAAGAAGCCGATCTTCAATGAAAAACTCCATAAATTGTATAAATCCAAGAGAAGAAATACTCGTTACTCGTTATTTTGCATATAAAGAAAAGGTCTACGTACTTTTCCTAGTCAAGCACTAAAAATCTGTCAAACTCAAAAAATGTACTGAAACTTTCACAGAGAGCTGAAAATATACTTCAAAGTACGTAGATAGACTTCGATCTTCTTTAAACCACTTACATCTTTGACATCTAATCCATACAACAAATAAATATATAACTTAACTTTTTGCAACATATGAAAAGTTCTGGGAGTACATTCGACGGCCACCAAATTTTCTTTATTTTCAAAGATTTTATTTTTGTAGTGCAATTGAATTTTATGACGAACTTAGAAATTGTTTCTTGTCTTTGTGCATTTGACATATTTATCTGTAGGTACTTCCCGTTCCCGGTTGAAATTCTCTGAGCTGTTTCGTGCCCAGAGAGCAACCGCTCGTTACTTGTTGTTTTGATTATGTTCTCTCTTTCTGTCATATTTGATGAGAACGTGTATAGACTTTGACTTGTGAGACTGCGATCGATTTATATTGATTGCGTTCGATTTAAACCATGTACGCGAATGAACCTATGTATTTTGTTTTCAAGTTTTGAATGATAAAAATACGGTTGTGCTAGCTTGAGCCGCTTATTTCCACCCCTGTCGTCCAGTTTTATACAATATTCTTTTTAAAGCAAACATTTCAAGTGGCCGTACTATTCTTTATTCTTAATGCCCCAATTCAAAATTCGGCGTTGCACGCGTGCGTGCGTCGGCGCGCTTTGACACGCTTTATCGAAATTCTACGATTTTAAATGCCAAAGCGCGCGAGCAACAATTTTGTAAAACAAAATGCTGCTTTGAAGCGAATACGCGTTAAAGGGAAAACTTTGACAAACTAAAAGTTCTGTTTGTTTTTTGGCTGAAAAATACAAATTCAGAGCAGAATGAAAATTTCAAGTCTACTCCTTTTTTTTTTTGAAGCTGTAATTTTTATGCACGAATTGAAAAACGATTCTCCAAAATACAAGAAAATCATATTTAACAATAGGCCTGTTTTTTTGAGCTTCGAACTCAGCAAAGCAAAGTAAAGTAGGATTTTCAGCACGCAATTACAACAACTACTGTGATTCCTCGAAGTGTCAAGTAGGGCGTAGTTGTTGTAATCGCATGCTGAAAATCCTACTTTGCTTTGCTTTGCTGAGATCGAAGCTCAAAAAAACACGCCTAATATATCAAAGCACACAACAACCTTAATACGGATACAAGACCCTTGATTAATATTTTTCCTCCCTAAAAAATATTATTCCTCATTTCCACACAATGAATTAATTAATTATGCTTTGAAAAAAGTTTTTTTCAAAGTTATGTGTAATAAACATAAGCGGATCTGTGTCTATAAACGGCACATTCTATGACTTCAAATCGAACAATTCGAAATTCTAAAGTTGTCAAACGCGCGTGATAGTAGAAAGTAGCTCTACTCACGCGTCGCGTTGAACTTTACGATATTTACGGTCTAAAGTCGACTCAACGCCTGAAGTTGCATTTTGTGTGGAACAATATGAACGCTTTGTTTCTACATAATCTCTCAACGCACGCGCACGCGCGCGTCAACGCGACATTGTGAATTGGGCATAACTTTGGTACTTGCCGGTGTCTACATTTTTTTCGACACAACGCGACCGACGTAGACGTAGGCGGTCAACTCATGCCTCTGTGACGGTGCCGTCACGGAGTTATGCCGATTGCAGAATGCAGACACTAAGCAAGAACTTGTTTTGCTCACACATCACACTATTCGGCTCCGCTCACTTGATGATTTGCATTTGTGCTCTTTTTCAGAGCAACTATGCTGCCCATATGAGATGTAGATCCTTCGTAAAGAGCCCCTATTGACAGTTTTTTTTTTTAAATAGTTTATTTTGGAAAAAAAAGACAAAAAAAAATTAAATATGTCCGGTAAAATCAACTAACGTAGAGAAAGTGATTTGCCGGTTTTTTCTCTCTGCGTACTTGTCATCCACTCGCCGTTCACATGGTATAGAACAAATCCACCTACGAACTGATTTTTGTCCACTTTTCACTGACCAACCAAAGCCATTTGGCCATCTCGTCATCTCGAGCAGCTGGAGCAACTTCTTTCGGCTTGCAATCACTGAAGTAGAGCCCACTGACCTTTTCCAATTCCGGGTCTAAGGCCGCATATAATGTAGTTTGAGCTCCCGATTTTGGAGTCTTAAAAAGGGTCCAAACCAGCGGTCTAATGAAAATGGCTAACAGTTTACTATTGAAAGCTTTCATGTGACGAGGTAGTTCCGTGTCTACAACACCTGGATGTAGGGAATTTACTGTGACTCCAGTACCTGCAATAATAGACACATTGCACAGGATACATCGGAATTAAAGTGAGTCGTGTTACCGTCTAGTCTCTTGGCCAGCTCTCTGGTGAAGAGTACATTTGCCAGCTTGCTTTGACAGTATGCATCACCTTCACTGTATGCCTTTTCACTGTTAAGGTCTGCGACGTTTATTTTGCCATGAGTATGCGCCAAACTGGACACAACGACTATGCGACTGGGGGAACTTTTCTAAAATATAAAGCATATAAGATAAAAGCATTTCAATATTACAGTGGCGAGAGTAACACATACCTTCAGCAAATCCAAGAGCAGATTGGTCAGCAAGAAATGTCCTATATGATTGACTCCTATTTGCATTTCGTACCCCTCTTTTGTCAACGAACGGGGACAATGCATTACACCAGCGTTATTGATTAAAATGTCCAGCCTGGTTTGCTCTTTCTTAAACCTGTTTGATGATTCATTCGTAATGAGCCTTCACATTTATAGATGCCAGAACTTACTCTTCTACGAATTTCCGAACAGAATCCAAAGAAGACAGATCAAGCTTACGACAGTAGACGTGTTGGTTTTGGGTCAGCAGGATAATTTCATCTCTCGCCTAAGGAAACATATACATACAATCGGCTTCTATGGGTTATAGTCATTCTGTAAATACCTCCTCGCCTTTTTTTATATCGCGGCAGGCCATGTACACAAGAGCACCCCGTTTAGCCAGGTCGAGCGCGGTTTCTTTTCCGATGCCCGTATTTGAACCAGTTACGATGACAATTTTGCCCTTAGCTGATGTCTTCTTGCGATACTGACCCCCTTGCATATAGTGCCTAAAATAAGCTTTTCGTAAGAACTGCATAAAACTGGAAAAGAGTGATTTCACCTTAGAATATAGGCCGCACCAATAACCGAACCGGTTAAACATATGTAGAACACGGTTTTTGTTTTAGTTAATGACAGCAAGTCCTGCGTTGTGAAATACTGGTCAAAGATTTTCATTTTAGTTTCGAATCGATGTTGACAGCAGCAGCCTATCTCGCACTATAATAGTTTATTTCTAGTTTATTTCAAGGGAATCAAGTCGCAGCCAAAACTTATCGGATCTACTCGTATTTTGTGTCGTAGATAAGTTACATTTGGTTTAATCTTATCTCGTTTCCGATAAATAAATAGATCACTTAGACATTTTTTTTTTTTTTTTTTTTGATGGTGGGTTACACTTTTCAGTTTTCAGAGGTTTTTGTATTAGCTCTTAACAGTTTAGTTTCCAGCTCTTTACAGGTTCTAAAATAAGAAGTTTGTTGAAATTAGATTTTAAGCTTTAAAATGTTCTACCTCCAACGAACAACAATCAGGGGCAGTGTGTGTTTTAAGCGAGAAACATATCAATTATATACAGGCACTGATCGTAATTAAGTGGTTTGTTTTTTTTTTTTTTTGGGGTTTTTTTTTTTGCCTGTCCAGTGATCACCGCAATTACCAACATTTAAAAAAATCAACTAAATTGGTTAAAAATTACGGGCGACAGAGTGAAAGATACACTTTTTTGCCACTTTGTTTTTTATATATTTACTAGCTGGCCCGGCGAGCTTCGTTCCGCCTAACGGTCAGTAAATTTAATGATACCTTTAAACTAAACTAATTTATTATTTTAATTAAGTTTAATACTTCATAAGGAAATACAAATTCAATAAAAGTACAAAAATCAAGTATTTCAATGGCCTGTCAGAAAGACAATTGCTTTGATTTATATTGGGTTTATTATCTTTACTGAAGCACCTTGTGATACACAATATTTTCGGTTTGTTATCAGGCGAAAGAACAAATAGAGTTGATGCTTTGCCGACACGTGAATCTGAATATGCCACGTAGAATTGACTTTTGTGGTTAGCAATGTTGTAGGTACATTATTTTGAAATAATGGGTCTAATTCAAGCCAATCATATATTCAACAGTTATATTAAATACAATAGTAATAACATTTTCGGTGTTTTTCAATCAAATCGCAATGATTTACGTGTAGGTCAACCTACCGTTTTTCACCGAAGGGCATTATGGTACACAACATTTTTTGGTCTATTAGATATATGTATAGTGCGTACACCTACAAAGCGGGAGGTTTGCCAACACGTAGCTCGCCACATACAACTGACCATGTAATGTCGTTTTCCATTGGTCAAACAAATCAATCTTTTTTTTTCGATTCGGATCACTTTTTGCAGTTATCGATATTTTTTCAGATTAACACATACTATCACAATAACACTATACTTTGCACAGCTGTTTTACGTCATTTTAAGAAAATGGCTTTCAAGACAAATGCGCAAAGTTTCGTGAAAACCAAAATAACGAAATAAAAATGGAATCAGAATAAAATCTGAGATCTGAAAAAAGATTAGTGGTGCTCCCAATGGAAAACGACATTAGAAACATGGGAATTCAACATTGAAAAAACATCAAGATCATACTTATCAAGAACCTGAATCTCGAACACCGCCATATCACACTGCCTTTAGTGCATCGATGCCAGATCTGGGGATTTTTCCCCATTTTGGGGAATTTTTCACTGAATGGGGAAAATAGGGAAAACTACTCTTAAAATGGGGAAAAAACGACATACACGAATGTTTATTAAATTGGCATCATTTAAAAATAAATCCCGAACATAAAAACATCACCGCGTTTATAGAATCTAAGCGATTCAGCTCTAAACGTATTTCGAACTTAACTTTACTCAAATGTGTCATTTTCACATTCAGTTCATTAACTACAACCCCTTTGCAAATTCAATATCAGATCATCAGAAGTGAAGTTCAATTTTAATTGCACCACACTTCTGTATAAATCCGTAACACGATTGTGTGATGTTTGAGTTTTAATTCTCATTTGTGCAAGTCGTTCAATTCGGTGTGCATCACTTTCTAATGCACGGGTGGTTGCATTACGCAATCGTGTGTCCTCTCTTGCCGTTTCTTCTTGTTGTGGTGTCAAGTTCTTTCTTTTTTGTTGCCTATTGCGAATTTGTCGGTCACTTCGACCAATATTCAAACTTCGTCGTCCAGGCATTTTATTATTATTATTTTATTTTATTATTTTCACTGCAATTTGTACACTTATGTATGCTAAAAAATAACATTTTCCTTGGTAATGTTATTTGTGACGGAAATCGAATGGAAATGTTATTTAACTATTTAAAATTGATTAAAAACTAATTTGGAGTTTTCGTCGAACAGTTGTACAGCTAAATGAAATATAAATTATTGAAATGTCAAATTCAAAAAAGTATAGACAACCAACGGCAACTATATTATTTATTACAATTAGATTTAATGTTGTTGATACAAAATTGATATGCAGGGAAATCTAACTTTTCGTAAATATCTCCCAGCGCCACGTATCGAGTCTAAATTTTGGCAAAAGCTTTCTATTTTGTTAAGTGTTATATGGTGTAAATTTGAGTCAAATCGGTCCATAAATAAGAATTTTCAAAAAGCGACCCCAGCGCCCCCTATAGGGTCTAAAATAAACATAAACCATCCGGAGCACCACACAAACATATGGTGTGAATATAAGGGGGGTATCTTCAGTGGTTCAGCCGGTATCGTCGGTCATACATACGCACGAACGTTTTTATATATTAAGATAAACATATTTTGTAGATTGTGCTGCGTCACGCACTAATTAGTTGTTTAAAGTCGGTTATTTTTAATCCACGAAGGTAGATTTAATCTTTTACAATATTTACGTTCGACTTTCAACAATAATTGATTAGTGTGTGACGCTGCACAATTGTATACGATTGTCTGAAAATGTTTCTATATTTCATTTTGAAATTTAAAAACGTAAACGGTGATATTATTAAGGCTGCTGAGTCTAAACAGCTAGAGTCATGTTCGCAGGTGGCAGATGTTTTGGCGCCGTAATTGATACAGCACGGATTCTCCATTACTCCTAACAAAGGTTAACTCTCTTACCAGAAGAGGCTTGTTGAGGAACAGCACTGAAGCACATTTCAACTTTCGGCCTTATACGATTAATGCATATCGACTTGGAGGACAATTTAAAATTACCAAAAACTAAACTTTAATCTAGTACAACAAGTATTAAAGTAAACTTTAGTTTCGACTTTAAGTATGGAGTAACCCCTTAACAATAGATAAATAAATTAAAACAAAACAAACTTAAAACAAATTTATAGTTTTTGAAAAAAAAAAACTTTCAAACTTGAAATTGAAGGAAACAAAAATGTTGAATGCTGATTTTTACAAAATTGTGAACAAATACACTTAATTTCTTTCTAGTATTTACTGCCCCTAGTAATTCATAATCAAACACTAAAAAATAGATATATTTATATCTTCTAGCTTTTGAGAAAATGGAAATTGCTTTTATAGGCAGCAACACTGCGAGTGAATTATGTTGTTAATTTTTTCAAAAACTAGAATTCTGTCGGATTACTGGGGTGCAAGTTTGAGTATATGCAAAGTTCCTTTAATCTAAATTAGTTTATCCAATATCAACAATTATATTTAATTAAAATCTAATAAAAAAGGAGTTTTCGTTATTTTTAATTTTCTCAAAATCTAGAATATACATACATACATGTATAAATCCATCTGGCTTTCAGTGTTCGATTAAGAATAGGGGCAGTAGCTACTAGAAACAAATTTAAATTCTTTGTTCACGATTTTGAAAAAAATCAACATTCAATTTTTTTTAAACTTTTGTTCCCTTCAATTTCAAGTTTGAAATAGTTTTTTTCAAAAACTATTAACAGCAATTGATTTAAAAATAATTTGAAAGGGCAGTTTCCTTGATTTTAAAAATGGTAAAGTACTTTATTGTAAGTGCTGCCATTGTATTTATAATGTATTTTTATGCATTTTTAACTTTTTATTAAAATATCCCTCCAGCCCACCCGGAGCGAGATAGACAGTGATAGATAGAGATAGTAAAAAAACATGCTTGTATTTAGCCCCTCTATAAAAAGGCCGTTATTAATTTTTGCTGCCAAAGTTATCGTTCTCTCCCCCAAATTATTCAAAGAGAGTACTTGTTTAATCCGATTTCTGGCGCGATTGTCGATTACATCATGAACAATTAGTTTTATGTTTTTACGGCGTGGTTTGTCTTGAACAATTTATTTCATAACGAAAATATTTTCCGTGATCCTTTTTTTATGTCTAAGTTCTTAAGACTATTTAGGGATGAACAGAGCCTACGGCACAGGGGTATACCCTATTTGAAAAATAAAATGCACGAAACCAGTTTTTTAAGAGTACAGGAAAAATGTCGGGTTATCAGATAGACACCAATAAAGTGTGTCATGAATTTAAGGAAGCTTCACTTCACTACCAATTATAATACTGGGGGCAGATTCCGTATATCAACGATCGTCTGAACGATATCGTTTTCGAAACTTCAATCACCATTAAAAGTTGTACTCTGGTCGAATTTTGTTGAATATCATCAGTTTTCATTACATTTGCGCGTCATGAACTGGATTAAGCTCTTGTACTTTTAATTTTAGCACTTAGTTGCTAGTTTTGGAGCGCTATCGTTTCGACGATTATCGTCTGAAAAGTTACGGAATGAGTGGCCTGTTAATATAGCTTCTACAGAGATAGATGATTTAAAATATTCGAGTCAACTTCTTTAAGGGAATTCGGTTAAAAATAGCCGATTTATCAATTTTCTCTGTCGTATTCATTCATTCATTTCATTCATTTCATTACTTAATTTATGGGTTGGAAAAATGGCACTTCAAATTAGAATCATACTAGGTACCACAACGACATTTTCACTTAAACCGTAAGTTACAATACTTTCTTGTGATCAGTTCATTTAGTTATTGATACGTGTAGTTTTAGTTTTATTTAGTGTATCAACTTGGTTATTGTGTTTGAACAAAATTATGTATGTGTTAATTATCACTAGAACGACTACTATAACAAAAGTTTCACCCAGCGAACCTGATAAATACTTGTACAATCAGAGCTTTCAATTGAGAAAACGACCGGCGTCGTATTTCCACTGAGTCAAACGTAATACTGCATAAAAGTTTCCAGATGCTGTTAAAAGATCTCAAAATGTTTACAGACCCCACTCTGCTTGAAGCGTGACACAATGATGAATAATCATAAAATAAACTAAGAATCATAGACCGTCAGCTCAGCTAACTTAAGAGAAACTGCCACAAAGCTGTGTTTCGTTTTACTATGGGGGAAAGTATGTGTGCCATGTTAAGGTAAATAACCGCACACTTCCACTTGCAGATAGTAAGCTGACATTTCATTCAGTTTTTTTTTTTTCATTTATTCACCGCCATTAGGAATTATTTTTGCTGCTTCGCATGAGTTCACAGATAGGAAATTTTTGAGATAATATTATTTTCAGCGCTGACGGTCTACTTAAAACTTATTTTATGGTTAATGGTGCCACTATACTCCGTTGCTACTGTGGTTTGGAATGTAGCGTCGAACCTAAAATGGTAAAATGAAAACAACCCATTAGTCACCAAACAAGTTCCACTTCCAGTTCCAATTGGAAACTCGAATGTCAATGGCATCTGTCAAGTGTAACTCACCGCACTTAGCTAATTCTAAAACCATCCAGAATAGTTTGAATACACTAGAATATTCGCGATAGGTGGCAGAGTGGATATAAAAGGGGATGTTTGAGAACAGGGATGTACAGTTGATTTTTAAACAGTGATTGGTAAAGCTCGAAATAAGAATCGATAATCGGTTGTGAAGATAAATAATAAAGAAATACAGTGAATTAAGTGAATGGATTGGGAAGTTTAAGAATTGATCTAGTAAGTGATATTGTTTTGGTACTTAATAGGTGAATAGTTAGAAAGTGTAAATAAAGTGATTTTAATATAAAAGTTAAACAGAATAGTGTTTGATCTTTTCGAATCCCAGCCTGAATGTAACATTATGAATGAAATAAAAAGAAAGAGTTTGTAGGTATTGAAAGTGGAAACTGTGAAAAAAAAGTATCCACTCCACAAAATATCTACACTACCTTCTTCTCTACCTACCTTCTTGGCAATCCCAATCCAACTTGCAATAGATGACTAACAGAGACGTTTATTCAAAGGTGCGCAGGTGTGCACTGCACACCCTATCCAAATCTGTAAATTATTACAGGTAGGTACTTAAATAAAGTTCATTATGAAACACATTCATATTTCTTGCAATAATTTATATAGGTTCAGTAAAACCCGCATAAGTGCTTCTCGCTTAAGTGCATAACCCGCATAAGTAACTTTTTTTTGAGAACCAAAATTCTGAGGATTTTTTTCATATAAAACTCATCTTATAAGTACCTTTCGCTTAACTACCTTTTCCGCTGAAGTGCCTTTTATTTTGAATACTTTTATTGAAATTTACCTGAAAAATATTCTCTTAAGTACACATTTTTGAAATCAGCTTAAAAAGCACAAAAGCGTACTCTAGCGCTTCCTTATGTTTCATGCTTTAAAAATAAAAAATAAAAAAAGTAATAATCTTAATGGTGGAGACTGACTAGGTAGCTGTCACTGTCAAAATGTATACCTACTGTCAAAGTAATTTTGTAAACAAAAAAAAAAATGTTTTTATAAATTCAGAGATAAGAAAAGCCTATGTGCACCTAAGCGGAGGTCCACACCCTGCACAGTCACGTGACCTTCCGTCGTGTACATTAATCCACAACACCAATGTTTCATCCATACCATGATATAATTATGACCTTTGATAGAATGTGTAATGCAGCCAGATTGCACATGCTATCAAAGGTCGCATTGTCAAAAGCACCCTCAATATCGACGAAAATACCAAACGCGTACTCCTTCCGATCAAAAGCGCTTTCAATCCTACCAACGAGGTTCTTAATCGCAGTTTCACAGGATTTTCCGCGCTGAAAGGCATGTTGCATCTCAAAAAGAATGCGATCGAAGAGCAACATTGCGCACGTGCAGCTCAACCAGTGAACCAGTCTCTCCAAGCTTTTCAGCAGGAAGGAAGACAGACTTATGGATCTGAAACTTTTGGCGAGAGTGTAGTCGGTCTTAGCTATCTTTGGTATGAACACGACTTTAACCATACGCCAAGCAGAAGGTTTGTAGGCTAAGACCAAGCTAGCGTCTTGAATTCTTTTCAGCGTCAGCATCAGTTGACTACAACGTTGTTTTAGCGATGCAATTTCATATTTGATAGCGTCATCCGTAACCACTCCGGATGCAATATACCAGCTACGCCGCGTGGTGTTTGTCAGTTCAGGAGTGGCCCACCGTTGCCGGCTCCACCGAAGAGCACGGAGTGACCTGATTTCCAGGAAAGTGAGTCTCCAGCATGAGACTAAAAGTCTCCGCCTTTGTCTCAGTGTAGTTACCATCAGATTTTTGGAGCGTTCCAGTTTACTTGGTTTGTCTTTGAAGACATTTGAAGACTTTAACAAGCCTACTGGTTGCACTTAGTGATTCGACCTTCTCACAAAATGTCCTGTAAGAGGCGTCAAAATACGCGCGTATTTTCACACTTTTTTACGCTCGCATTTTGACGCGATTTTGTGCGCGTATTTTGATTTGTTTTTACGCGTGAATTTTGACGTGTTTTTACTGCGCTTCAGGTTTTATCTGCATTCGCAATAGATTTACTATGGATAATTTATAAAAATAATTTCAACAATTTTTGTACACTTGATTTCGCTGTTTGCTATTATTTTCGTATTCAGCTTTCTTTTTTTTAAGTAAGATTTTTCCATAGAATTTTTTTTTTTTTTTTTTTTTTATTGTCATAATTGCAGATTTCTCCAAATATTTTTGTGGCAATACTCAGCAGTAAAGGTCTATTCATACTGAGAGCCACCAACTACTTTGTCAATTTTGACAGTCGATTGCATAGGACATTCCCAGGTCCCCGAATCCAACATTTCACTTCCGAAAACCATTTTGTTTTGTAGGTTAATGAAATCCCCTAAGCCATTGCTATAAAAAAAATCAACTTTCCGATAATTTCACAAACAAGATGGCTGATGAGACAGAACATTCCTCTCTATTCACTGTTGAAATAAAAACTGAATTCAACTGGTCTGGCGGTTGTATTAATATTTGGTAACAAAATTCCGTTCGAATATTTAAAACAAATCATTGAAACTGTTGTATTATCTGTACATAAATCTCCTCCCAAGGTTATATTCATAGACAATTTTCTGGGCGGATTTTTAATATACATATAATATATTTAGATTCATATCAAATTTACGGGTATCAACACCCGGACTTGAACACCCTGAGGTCAACCCAGACAACGATGCATACTACGAGTATGAATCCGAGAAGACCAACCACAATATATGTAAAATAGATTTAAGAAAAAAAAAAAAAAAAAAAAAACAGTGTACACCGATAGGCCCCTGTTGTTGAGCCAACAGCTTTAAATATTAACTATTAACTATACTACCATTTGTTACCTAGCCTTCAGTCAAACTTTATACACAAAAAGTTTAATAAAAGCATATGCAAATGTAAAACAAATTTACGTGTATAATTCAATTAGTTCCTAAGATGAACACCAGCCAACTTAGCGCACCTTGTTGTATAGAATATGTACAGTCTTTTTCATTAAAATCTAACCAGCTGATTTTATACTTAATGTTAACTGTGCAAGATCACATAACGGGCAATGTAAACTAAAATAGTTTAATCACCTCTCGTTTCACAAAAATGGTTCATGTTTGCAAAAGAAAACTGAAAAAAATAAAACACACTTATATGATAGGCGCCATCATTTAGCTAGATCACTTTTAATAATCTCTAATTTAAAATATCAATAAATACAGTAGTTATATACTACGAAATAAACCAAAATAAACCGTAGACATTCAACATTGTGGCGAAACTGTATTAAATTATAAGATATAGAATATCGATCGATAGAAAATTTGAATAAAAATTAACATTTTTATGGTCTGTTCGCCTTTTATATGGCGACTCTTTTCGGTATCCGCCTTAAGCGGTCCCGTGTTCTGATAGTTGGTGGCGATCATTTTAGATCCGTGTTTGTAAATATTTAAAAAAAAGAATTGCCATTTGAAATGAATATTGGTTTTCCGGTTTTCTTAATTATTACGTCCAATCTAATGATCATTTGGGATTTGTTTATGTTATTCAATCCAACGTATTTTGACGCCACGCTGCTTTCTAATTCGGAAGTATGTACCTACTACCTGTTGTAAAAGTGTTTGTATTAGGTTTAGATTGTTCTCAAGTCATTGACCTTTGCCTGCCAAATAATGTTGACGTCGCGACGATACCAACTCGATATACATAATTATTGGTTTGCTCTACTGGTTCTTCAGACCTACAAGCTACAATGCATGAAAATCATTCCAATATGTGTTTTGAATTTGAAATTATGTTTATTGATCGAGCTCGATTGTACTCGTATACCTACCAATTCATTTACGCCTTCACCAAAGAATTCAAAATAGTTACTGGATGTTGACATATCAATGGTGAGTCCATAGATAAGAGCGATAAGGAACGAAATATTTTTCATTAAACCACAATTGTGTGAGATATAAAATTGATTATGGCTTTAATTGGAAGCTACACTCAAGCAAGCAATTATGTGTGTAATAGCTACGGTGACCATATTCTAGAATTCCAAATAATGAACAATAGAAGAAGACAAAAATTTCGACACAATTTGCAATTATGTATTATTATTATTATTATTATTTTTTTTTTTTTCATTTGATAAATATAGGCCTAAAAACTTAAATAGAAAACATTTTTTATAGTGCAAGATTAATTGTTTGCTCCTTAAGCAAGTTATGGTACTTTTGCTTAATCATTTTGTTCATTAGATTTTGGTTATGTTTCTAAATATGTTCCCAAAAGTACAAATTACATTTTCAGGTCTTACGCCACTTCTCGCGAATTGTCATGAAAGAGCTCAATTCAGCCGTTCGGACTTGGCATAAAATTGTAATCCTTATTTAAAATGAAAACCTTATTTAACTAGCTTTTGTTTGTTGGATCTCGAGCAAGGGAAAATTTATTTTTCGAAGTTATTTTAAGCAAAATGATCGTCCAAGTTAAGCCTATAGAAAGTTTTCAAGATTTACAGAATACCACTCCAGATTGAAACGGAAGGGGTTTAGGAGTTGTTATGTTGAATTAAATGTTGGAATGTTCCATTACGGAGAAGCTCTTTTAGAATATTCGCTACCGTAGGGAGGACCGAGTCCAGTCGCAAAATTGCTTGAATTCGAAAGGTTTGTAGCTATCCATGGACCAGATGTCTGAATTTATAAATTTCAGTTGCAACCTTGCAACTAAAGAGCTACTTAAAAAAAATATCTGTTATCATATTTAATTGTACAAATGATTCAACTTATTTCGTCACACTCAACCCTTGACGAACATGCTGCACTATATCACTGCAGTTCGAGTACCTTACTTACTTACTTAGATGGCGCTACAGTCCGGGGTGAACCTGGGCCTCAACCAATACGCCTCTCCAGTTAGCGCGATCTTTAGCTAACTGCCTCCAGTTGCGCACTCCAAGTTGGTTGAGGTCCCCTTCCACTTGTGCGCGCCATCTAAGGCGAGGTCTTCCTCTACTGTGTTGTCCCTCCGGGTTGGAGTCGAAGACTCTTCGGGCCGGAGCGTTGGTGTCCATTCGCTCTACATGTCCTAGCCATCTATGCGCACTTTCTAACCAGGTCGATGTCGCTGTACAGCTCGTAGAGTTCGCTGTTAAATCTCCTTCTCCAAATTCCGTCAACGCAAACGGGACCGAAAATCACCCGAAGAATTTTGCGTTCAAAACGACCGAGTAGATCATCATCCGCCTTTGATAGCGTCCATGCTTCTGCGCCATAGAGTAGGACTGGGATGATGAGGGTCTTATATAGAGTCCCTTAGTGTTTTTTGACAAGGCCTTATTTCTCAGTTGCCTTCTTAGGCCAAAGAAACAGCGGTTGGCAAGTGTAATTCTTCGCTTGATTTCTGATGTGATGTCGTTGTCAGAATTTATAGCGGAGCCGAGGTAGACAAAGTCCCTAACTACTGACTGGGGAAACGAGGAGTAACAACGATTCTCGCTTGTTTAGGGGTAACCCTGACAATTTCTGTTGGGAAATTATGTCGAATTTCAGTTTGCGAATTATTTTTCCGTAACTACCGCTGCCTATAGTGACTTTATGTCCGATTAGTCGATGTTGTATGTCCCTTCTTGTTGACAGCATAAATTTTGGTTTGCCCTCATTCAACACTAAACCCATTTTTGCCACTTCTGTTCTGATACTTGCAAACGCACCAGTGACAGCTCGCTGTGTTCTGCCAACAATGTCAATGTCGTCCGCGTATGCAAGTAGTTGCACAGACTTTTGGAAGATTGTGCCTCTGGTGTTGGCCTGCGAGTTTCGCACAATCTTCTCAAGAATGATGTTGAAAAAGTCACATGACAGCGCGTCACCTTGTCTAAATCCTTTTTTGACATCAAAGGTCTCGGTGAGATTGTTTCCGACCTTTATCGAGCAGCGAGCGTTCTCCATCGTCATTTTGCACAATCTGACAAGTTTGGCAGGCATGTCAAAATTAGACATGGCTCTATATTATAGCTCGTCTCAATAAATGCTGTCATATGCGGCCTTAAAATCGAAAAACAGGTGGTGTGTATCGAATTGGACTTCTTGGGGTTTTCCAGGATCTGCCGTAGTGTGAATATTTGATCGGTTGTGGACTTACCGGGCCTAAAATCGCACTGATAGGGTCTAATCAGTTCGTTGACATAAGGTTTCAGGCGTTCGCACAGTACGGCAGATAGGATCTTATATGAGATGTTAAGGAGACTGACTGCCTCAATAGGGTCTTAGAGGGTCTCCTTTCTTGTGGATCGGGCAAACAATGCTGAGGTTCCATTCATCAGGCATACTTTCTTCTAACCAAATTTTGGAGACGAGTTGATGTATGCACTCTACCACGTCATCTCCGGCTGCCTTAAAGAGCTCGGCAGGTAAGCGTCTGGTCCAGCAGCCTTGTTGGACTTCAGCTTGGATATTGCTATCCTCACTCATTTTGGTCAGGTGTACGGAAGTCTTGGCTTTCATCGCCCAGATTGAATGGTTCAATGGTTCATTTATGTCGTCTTCGCCGTTTAACAGTCTGCAGAAGTGGTTTTTCCATGTCCTCAGCACCGACTGTGTTTCCACTACATGGTTTCCTTGTTCGTCTCTACAGGTTAATGCTCGGGTCTTGTTGCCATGACACGTCCTTTTTACCTTTTGGTAAAACTTCCTAACATTGTTCCTGGAGTAATACCTCTCCTCGATCGCGCGATTCTCATGCTCTTTCTTTTTCTTCCGCAGAAGCCGATGCTCTTCTCTTCTCTTTTGCTCGTAGAGCTTACGAGCAGCTCTCGTCCTTCTGTATAGCGCCGCTTTGTATGCGATTTGCTTTGCTGCATGTGCTTGCCGGCACTCTTCATCAAACCAGCGGTTTCGTGGTGGTGGTCGGGTGAAACCCAGTACATCAGTTGCGGCGTTTCTGATGCTAGCTACATAGGACTTCTCGAAAGGTTGAGGGATACGCGATCGGCAAAGGTTCTTTTGTTACAATTGTAGCCGTTCAACGTTAAATTTTCTTACAGTATTTCCCAGTTGTTGTGGCGTCTGAGATATCCGCATACGCACCTTGGCTACAACAGGGTAGGGGTCCGAGTCTATGTTGGAATACTAGAATACTGGAGGAGTGCCTTACGTCGATCGCAACATGATCAATTTGGTTGACGGTTTGATGATCAGGTGACCGCCATGTTCCTTTGTGTATATTGAGGTGAGGAAACCGTGTGCTAGCTGTAGTAACATTACGTCCCGCAGCAAAGTCAATCAGCCTAAGTCCGTTTCCAGACGTGATGTCGTGTAGGCTGTGCTTTCCGATTGTGCTACCAAAGATATACTCCTTTCCTATTTTGGCGTTAAAATCACCTGGGATAATCTTAACATCATACTAAGGACCTTGCTCATATGTTTTGTCGAGGAGCTCGTATAGAAAAACTCTTTGGTGGCATCGTATTTTTCTTCTGTGGGGACGTGAGCGCATATTAGGCTGATATTGGCGAATTTAGCCTTTATGCGGATCGTTGTAAGGCGTTCACTTACGTGTCGGAAGCTCAAGACTTCTTGCCTATGTCTGCCGCTTACAACAAATCCGCATCCAAATAGACGCTGCTTTTGTTCCCTATAGCAGTCACCGTAGTAAATGTCACAGTTTTTCATCCTTCTTTTGCCCGGCCCATCCCACCGCACTTCCTGGATGACGGTGATATCTGCTTTGTAGTAGTCTAGGGCCTCCGCTAATTGTTCGGCTGCACGCGGTCTATTCAGGGTTCGAACATTCCACGTGCAGATGCGAACGTCGTTGTCCTTTTTTCATTTTGCAGGGTCGTCAACAGTAAATCCATCCATATCCGAGGCTCTTGGTTGCTTCGCAACAGTGTTGTTTTTCCGTGGTTGTTATAGTTAGCCCCACGCACAACCCCCAACTTGGAGAACAAGGCCCTAAATTGACCCTAGGACAGCGGGTCGGATATTCCGTTGTCAGTAACTCACTTCGGGGATATGAGTGCTGCCGTTGACCCTTAAAGGATTCATCCGCCACCATCTCTATTTCAGCACCCTGACTAGTGATGAAAAATCCTTACTGACCTTAGCTCCAAATATGTCAGAGTAGCTCATTGAGGTATCTGCCATGTTGACTGTTGACGCCACCGTTGATTCAACCATGTAAATTCATCCGCCGTACGTCCTCTTTCCGAGGTGCTCATGTAAGACTTCTGAGACTCGAGCAGACAGTCAACTCCAACAGAGCATTATAGTGTTGCTATTTTCTTCGTGTTCCACACTCGCGCTTATAAGTTTAGCAAGTCAAGTCCGGGTGAACGAGACCAGCACCCGGTGGTTACCACGGGGAGGTAAAATAAGCACAGATATGTATGAACCAGTTGCAACAACTGGGTATCGCCAAGTTGATGCCAATCAGTGTCTACCCTATTCATACAACACCCAACCACCAGTTCGAGTACCTACTCATGTAAAAAATTATAAACATGATAAAATAAAAACAGAATAAATTTGAAGGTGATACTACAATTCCCCCCATTAATCTGATTATCACTCATGCAAGCAAATATTGTGCATAATAAACAAATAAAATGTTAATCTGATTGACTTTTATATTGACAATTGCCTCCGTATGAATTTCCCTTCGAATTAAAACCTCCCACCATTTTAATGGCTAACACGGTGCCACTCTCAAATCCATTAACTCCTAACATCTCGATGTCATTGTCAGAGATTGAAATGAAATTTATACCATATTTGTGTGCAATGAATCACGAGACGACAGTTTGTCTGTCAGGTTAATTGACAAGAGTCATACAAATTCCGGTGTAACTTGATAATTGGTTAACAACTGAAATTTGCATCCATACAAGTCAGTACATTCAATAAAAGTGTAAATAAAATTCTCATAACAAATATCCAATGCTGTTCCAAGCCTTAAAAAATAAAAACATTTGTCATCCGATTACAGATACGTACTTTTCACGTAATTGCTATCGAAAAGAAATTGAATTTTGATTTTCGTACTTGCAAAGTCGTAAACAAATTTGTAGTTTATTTTTAAATTTGTTGAATTTATAATAAAATGCAATAAAGGGTGGTTCAACCATAATGCACGATGTTATTGTATATTGTATACCTTAACGTCAAGTTTTTTGCCCAACTGACATTTGACATTTCTTTTCTTCAGTGCTTGACAAATTCAACTATGGAGAGGGACATAATTGAGCAGCGCGTTAAGATTGTTGAAGCCTTTTACGAAAATGGATGTTAAGATCAAAATATGCATTTCGTGTACTTCGTGATTTTTTTGGTCAGCATAATCGAAATGTGTCCACAATCATTTAAATTTTTACATTTGCTTTTATTAAATTTTTTGTGCGTACACAATTTGACTTGGGGCTAGGTAACAAATGGTGGTGAAAAGTTAATATTGAAGGTGTTGGCTGAACAACAGGGTATACAATGTTTGTCTTCTTAAATCTATGCATACATCGTTGCCAGGGTTGACCTCAGAGTGTTCAAGTTCGGATGTTGAGACATGTGTCCACAATCGGGAGAATTGTGCGCAAATTACAGCAACCCGGGTCTATAGGAAATGTGAAGACACCTGTTGATGCTCGCCCAGTTCGTTTTGCGGAAAACATTGCTATTGTTCACGAAGAGCCACTTCTTCGAAAATGAGGTCGGCCAAGCCGTTACCGTGAAAGGCGTTCGCTATAGCGAGATGATAACGGACTTCTTGTGGCCAGAAGTTGAGGATAAAGAGCTGGACGATATGTGCTTCCAACAGGATGGTGCCACACAGCCAACGAAACAATGGCTCTTTTGCACGAGAAATTCAATGGCCGTGGCGATGTTAATGTTTCTTTGGGGATATTTAAAAAAAAAAACAGTGTACGTCAATAAGCCAAGAACAATTCAAAAGCTAAAGGATAAGATAATTCGGCACATTAAGGGCCGTTTTATTCACACGAAGTTGAACACAACTTGGAGAGTTTGGTATATAAATGCCTGATGTACAATTCGAAATAAACGATTCAACTCGTGTAAATATTGATTCAATTATTTACAAATGGTCTAAGCTCTAAGGAATGTCAAAATCGAAAACATTGACTGTCTTCGATTGCCAAACGAAGACGCAAGTTGTAAACAACTTTATTGGCAAATCTGTTATGTAGTGAATTTTGCTGGCATTCTATTCTTCTAAAAAAAAATGTCCATCTATAATTTGTGAGAGGACAATAAAAATACCAAACCAAAGAAAATCTGTCAATTTATTCAAAATTACATAAAATTGGCAGACAATTTTAACTATTAACCCATCATTATCATTCGCAACGGACGAATATTTCATAGCTGTCACACACACATTTAGAAAGTTATTTTTATATTATGTGTATGGATTTATAAATTGGGTACAATGGACTATATTAGGAGTATTTTCTGAATAACGTCAGGTCCAACGGCGGAAATTTTTTGTTGTGCACATTTGAAATCAGATTATAATAACTTAAAAAAAAAAAGTAAAATTGTTTAAAAAAGTTTCACATTAAAAATGGAAAGTTTCGCATTTTTAAAAGTAATTTAATATCCTTGAATTAGCCTGATGAGCATCCATTCGAAAAACGAATGGTTATATTTTCGCGTTCACCCACTCTATTACTTTCAATACCTCATTTTAAAAATCGCTCGATCCGCCGACCTGAATGCACTCATAGGAAGTAACAAGTAAGTAAAAGTAAATGAAAAAAAAATATATATATCACGTGGAAAATTGGCTGACCGAACTACTGGCGAATAATACATTTACGTAGTACCTATGTCAATGTATTAGTTGATTTTTCAAAGACCGAAGTGCACCTGATCCTTACGGTCAAAACTTCGAACTTCATATGCATATCAAAAAGTTCTAATTTTATACCGATGCGGTCACGCCTCTTGAAAACTTAAAAATACGAATGGCCTTTTTTTGCTATAAAACCCCAATATATATGTGCTGCGGACTCATTCTTTGCTTTAATGCTCCTTCTCGAACTTTAAAATCCTTAAGATATCATCTCGACGTTAACATATCCGGTTAAGGGGGCTTTCAAGAATTCGATTAACCAAGAGGATTTACCATCTTTTTTTTATTACCCACTCCAGATATAGGTTACCTACAAATACGTCAAGCTGGGAGGCACCCAGATGAGAGTATACTTACAAACTTGTCTGACCAAGGCAACCAGTCCAGTGAATATAGTTGAATGGAAATACAAATATTAAAACCGAGACTAACAAAGGAAGCATTTATTTTTAATTTTCTGTCTTTAAATCTAGATAAATGTAAACAAACATCATAAAAACTCTTTCCACTATTTCGAAAATCCAAATAAATCAACCTCAAAGAGATTATTATATTCTTAATAGCCACAGGGTAACTATTTTGTGGCGCGTGGTTGTTAGCCCTGATGAACATGGTCTCACAACAAAACCTGATTAGACCACCAACTAAATTTTTAGCGTATCAAGTGTTCTTTCTAATGAAGGATATAGCACTTCAGAAAAATTCTAGATTTCAAAACGCGCATAAGACCTCTTCATCACGGACCACTTAAGAGGCACAGCGTGACTGAGATGAGAACACTGCCAGAGTTTAAGAGCAGAAGACTCACAAAGCCACTCTATAACTAGGTACTAGGTTTATTTAAATTTATGGCCCAATTTTGAAGGAATACAACTGATCAGATCATTGTAACGTATTTAGGGAAGTGTACAGAGAACCGCACGAAGCCAATCAACTAACTACTCAATTGAGATCAATTAAAGCGGCTTGAAATGTAAATTTATTTTTATTGCACCATGCGTGAGTGCAGTATGTAAATATAGTATTAATGCAATGGCGATGACAACTGACGACTGAATTGTTATACGAGAAACAGATTAACACAGCGACATCAACAGCAACTTTGACAACTTTTTAGAACCAATGTATTTTAATTACTTTGAACACATTAGCACAGCAACATCGACAACGACATCAACGTTAGGGCTAATCCTTAATTCGCTGTTGCTGTTGCTGTCAAAGTCGCTGTGTTAATCTGTTTCTCACATAAGGCAATATATTGGGTTCTGTAAACTGTCATCGGGTAGCTGACTACATGCGAAAATTTTTGGTTTTGTATTGATTTTCTATAAGTGGCAGTAATATTCTGGGATGATTTACACTAGTTGGGATATTTTATTCCATGATTTTGCATCATTGAATTTAATTGGGGTAAATGCTGTGGATCGCTTTTGATTAGGGCCTTGAAATACTGATTGAGGCACCATGGTTAAAACCATGTTTATTGCGGTCGCAATACTGTAGGCCTGACTGTAGTTGTCACGGGAGTGTTTTTCTATTCAGATAATGTCGGTTACCGGATCGTCCAACAGGCTCTATAAGAGGATGCGAGGATGCTTGAGCGTTAAGCCATGAATTCCGGCACCAATTCTATGAGGGCAGGAGGAAATGTCTCAATAATAGGAGTAGAGAAAAATGTGTTTAGGATAGGATGTGGACATTAGTAAGGCTTTAATATCCGCCAGGTGGGGTGATATTGTGAACGCCTTCGAAAACGCTTTCAACGTGTCATTATTTTTCTCACTGGTGATAAGAGACAGAGACTTTATCTATGAAAACAAAAAGGAAACGAATTGGGGAAATTACCACTGGTGCATATGCAAAATGCCCGAAAATATATCCTGGTTAACTTCGTATACACTCAAAACGCCCAAAGATGTCTGAAGACTGAAAAAATTGTGAGACGACTCCAATTTTTTTTTTTTTTTAAGACATTGGGCCTTACTAATAATCATTTTTATCCTTAAGCATTAAAAATAATTATTAGTGTACCGCACATTGAATTAGCTTTTGGCTTCGCAAAAGAAAAGGTTTGTATAGTCCTAATGACATGGAGGCAAATATGAAGTTTGAAGTCCGCATACTGGCAGCAGATCAAGTCGGACGCTTTTTCACAAGGCATCAGCAGAGTTCAATAGAGCATTGAGAATTGAGCGTACTGAGGGAGGGCTATTTGAGTTCGCAAAAGTTTTTATGGCCGTCATGCATTCTATCCATCAAACTGGACTGATTTTCTCAACCAAGAAAAAAATAAAATTCAAGTGGCAAACGGTTCAGCAAAGGGAAGCTCTCCGCGTTTCTCGCGGACGGAAGAATAATCCGAATCCAACAACGAAGTCTTAATAAAAATATACTGGCTTCATCTTAAAAAAAATCTTGGCACACCCGCTCCATATAAGAACCCATAGGCCTATCGTTTGATTTCTTCCTTTTTTTGGAAGAAGTCCGAACGACTCTTTCAGGACAGTTGGTTATTTGTTATTCTTTCACGAAATTATCCACCTTAGCTAAAAACCATTCAGATAATCACCACTCACCGTCACCATCTGCGTGTTAATGTTGTTCTTACCCGCCTGGACACTGGGAGGGTTATGTGTTTCACGCGTAGGTTCCTACGTGACGCCCTGTAGCCCAGCGGGCTTGACCGAATTTGAAGAGTGAGGTGGCATTAAATTGGTATTCTTATTAGGAGTGTCATGGACAAAACAAATAAATATAAAAATATTAATTAAAAAATAAAAAAAATAAAAAAGCTAATTAAAAAAAAAAACCCGCCTGACTATGCAAAAAAGTTTAAAAATATTAAAACGAGACATGTTCAAATATAACTGATTGGCAGTCGGAGACTGCGAATATTTTTGTAGTAGTAGTCTCCGATTGTCAATAAGTTGTACTTGAAAGTGTGTTGATTTAATCTTTTTAAACTTTTTTACATAGTCAGTCGGGTTTTTTTGTTTTTAAAATTAACTTTTTTTAACATATGTAGCTATTTCTTTAAGGTTTTGAACCCTCCGATTCATTCCGGCCGCTAATTTTAAACCATAAAATTGAAGTATGTATGACTCCTTACCGCTTTTCATGTGTGCGAATTACTTATTCGTTTTGGCTAACTCCATCTAACTGAATCCTGAATATAATTATTACTGAGCCAACGCGTTTTAATAAATTGCGTTGAAACTTAGAATCCACTTTACGTTTGGTTATCTTATATGCAAATTTTTTTGCATACAATACCCATCTTCCTTCCTGTGCGTGTGCTCTTTTTTTATACCTTTAAAATCAGTAAAACTAAAAAAAAATAATTCCGGACTGTACACATTATTTACGTCATCTAGCTTCATTGCAAAGCAACACGCCTATAAAAATCACGTTTACGCACATCTCATAAATTTGATGAAAAGCCGTCGACATTCCAGTCGCACACTTCTCTCTCATAAGCCGGGGTGAACAAATTAATTAGCTAAAATGTTGGCATCCTATGTTCCACAGCCTGCGACGTAAGAGTGGCATCAATCTTGGACCGCTTGGGCTTCTCCTCAATCAATGTCGCAATCTCGAGAATTTGTTTCAGGCCAAGATCTATTGATAAGAATCAATTGGCGCCAAGCCGCTGCGGCGACGATGACGTGTATAGTCTCCTCGCTGATGTGATACAGTCAGTCGAGATCTACATTCGTGTTATGCTAAGTTCTGTATTTAAATTAGACGGATTTGAGGTTGAGAATTTTTGGAAATTCCCTAGAATTAAATCTCTTTTGTGATCATTAATCTTCGTCCATATTTGGGTTTTTCTCCTTTCAGTTGAATTCTGCTTCGTCTTATTGTTGTTTGTTGTTAAACCATGAGGTATACATTTTTGGACTTTCTTTTATGTTTCTGTTTGTTTGTTTGTTGAAATTTATTTAAATGTGGAATTCCTTCTTTTCATCTAAGGAACTTGTATTTATTTTCTAAGTATAGAGCTGTGATTGGTAAGTTGACTAGTATGCTCTTCAAAATATCCAAGGCCAAGATAAATATAAGCTGCTTATTTATTTGTTGTAATAGTTCAATTAATGGTTGACTGAGCTACTATATAGGGGCTCGTTCTCATTATGACTGGCGGAAAAAACCATAACTTAATGTATTTTTTAAAGTTAAACCAAAGATCCTTTGCTCAGTAGTCTCTGGTTCTGCCACTGTGCCGGAAGTAGTAAAGCTAAGTGTTTTCAATTCTGTTTCATTTTTAGCAATACAATCGGGGTTTTCAAAATTTGCTGTCAACATTGGAAATCAATCAATGGTGTCGAGACGTGTTCAAGACGCTACGTAGATATTCAGTATTGGCCCCAAATATTTCAAGCCCGACTCAGATATCGGTTAAAAGGCGAACTAAATGCATAATTTGAACGCCATTTTGAAACTGTCATTTCAGTCTCCAATTTTTGACCACAAAGTTTTAAAATGCGACAGTGGAAGGACACGATTTACTTATAAGTGATGTACATTTTTAATACGTTGACATTAATTTAAGTGCTGCCAATGTGGTAATAATAAGGTAGAGTGTAGTTTTAGTTTTAAGTAGCAAAAGGTAGCGAATAAAACTTTCACATGCATGTTAAAGTAAATCAATATAAATGAGGAATTTTTTACTCTCTCTCTCTCTCTCTCTCTCTCTCTCTCTCTCTCTCTCTCTCTCTCTCTCTCTCTCTCTCTGCACTTCATCCGACATCCGACTTTAACGTTAAAAACTAAATTGTCGATTTCTCGAAAAACTTAATTCTCGATGCAATTTTTAAGATATGCTGATTTTAGCTTCAAAATTAACGTATTAACGTAATTTACTTATATTCAAGATAAAAACGCGCTCAACTTCAGCACTTTGGACAAAAAATGTTTTTTTATTTTCTTATTGATAATAAGAATAACAAATTAAATTTTATTTGCTTATCGAGAACTCTTTAAAATCTGCTATAACTTCGTAAATAATTTTATTTTTAAAATTACCTTTTCCAAATTTAAATTTTTGCTTACCCATAATTCACAGTTTAGTTTCAATATTTTTTAATCAGCTGCGATATACAAAGATCAGTCGAAAAACCTTTGTCAGTAAATAAATTGGTAAATGTTTAAGTATTTTTTCAATAGCTTGAGGAGGTTTGACAATTTAAGCCACATTATGTTACTTTCAGATTAAGGTAGGTATTAGGAAACTGAAAATGTTCACTAAGTGGCTTTAAAAAGCGTTATACATACCAACAATTTTTTTTAAATAAATAAACCGCTGTTTTGCGGTTTGCAGGTATTCAACGAGCGAATTGCTAAAGTAGCAGCTTCGAATTACAGAAATGTAGTAATAATTGGGGATCCGCTTTGCGATTCCGTCTGTAAAATTTTAAGGCTCAGATTAGTTTTAAGAAACGGGAATACGAATTGAAAAAATGTTCCGGAACAGCAGTCCCGAATGATGACAATACCTACTGCTGTCCTGAACACGAAAAACTAAAACTTAGCAATGTTGGCCTGTTTGATTTAACGGTTAGGCGTTTTGATTTTAAACTGCCCTCAGCTCGTGTTCAATTCGGAAAATATATGTACACAGTCAGCTCTCGATTAACCGGTGTGCTCGGGACCAAGCCCTTACTGAAAAATCGAAAATCACTTGGTCAATTGAAAAACAAAATCGAAATGCAAGTTCATTTCATGACAGGGGAAAACAGAAATATCTTCCCAAGTGGAATTATATACGGAGAATTGACTGTCAGAATTCAAACTATTCAAACAAAACACTTCAAGGAATCTGATGATGAATTAGTGGTGTAGTAGAAAATCATCACGGATAATAGAGTGAATACCGGATAATCGATTTATAAATAAATAAATTTACCGGTTAGTAGAGTTACCGTATGCAGTATAGTACATATTTTCTACGAGTATGTTTCGAAAATGGATGACAACTATCAAACACAAACTAAATACCAAACCAAAGTGAAATAAAATTGACCAATAATATAAAACGCACCCTCGTATATGGCGCAGGGACATAAGTCCTGAATTCATTTTTGTTATCTTATTTCACACCCAATCGGGACATAAGTCCAACATTTTTATCGTTGAAAATGGGACATGAGTCCCGAATCAAATTAGACAATAGGACATATTTTACATTTTATAAATGTTCATGAGTTAATAAAATTCAAACTTAATAAACAAAAAAAAAGTTCAAAACAAATTAAACAAACTTTTTACAACAAACTGTCAGAACTTGGTCATTTTACAAATAAATAAAACAATTCATTTTTAAGTGCAATCAATCGCTCTCTTCATTCAGCTTCGAGAAACAGCAACTACAAATTTTAAAATGATTACAAGGCCTTATTAAAAGTATGCTTCGAGGATTCTCGAATCTTCTCAGTACTTATGTCTATTTCTGAAATCGATATTTTTGAGAATTTTATCAAATAAAAATAAAAAAACGAGCGATTTGCCTCTAGGCTTTTATTTAGGAAAATATGTTTAGTGGGACATAAGTCCCGAAATTTATTTTCGGGACTTAAGTTCCAATGGGGTGGGACATAAGTTTCGAAAACTGAATTCGGGACTTATGTCTCGGGGACTTATGGCCCTGCGCCGAAGCTTTGTTGCCAATTTTTTATCCAAGTTTGGCTGATGTTCTGCCAGCTGGAAGCCTTAAAAAGTTGTTGTCCTGTTAGTCACATTGAAATTGAAGAGATACTACCTTGAATGTTAGATTAAAATAGGTACGTTTCCAAAACTGCATTCGAGAGTTAATTATTCCCCAATCTATTTTGTTACCTTAACCTCTAGCGAAATTGTTCTTAGAATGAGAGTTATTCACATGCAATATTAGTGTGTTATTGACCATGATTTCTGTTTGTTTCCCTTTGCTTATTAATAGAAAATAGTTTTGTTTTTACAGTAGATAAAAAAAAGCTTAGAATGCACTTATAATTTGACTAAAACTCCATTTTCTGTTGCATACAATTTAAAAAAAAAAAAAAACTTTACCTACTTGTGCTGACCGAACCAAGTGTATGTGCATGTGATTGATACATTCGGCAGAGAAATTCACTCACGTCCCATCACTACCGTCTACAACCGAAAGATAATTGCATACCTATCAACTGTAATTGCCGCTTGCAAGCATACTTTGTCAGAAGAACATCAGCTGTTGCCATTAACAACAACTCAATTTAGTTTCCACAACCACCTATAGGTCTATTGTTATTTTGTCCATAAAAATGCTTCCCAATGTAGTCGGCTCAGTGTTGAAAAATTACGTCAGGCACGTCTTAATTTACCTGCCAGCAGTGATCTTCAACACTCCACCGCAACTAGGCACTTGTAATATTGTAAACGCGCCAACACTACTATCAACACTATATATAAGGCGAAGCCACAAACTATTCCGCACTTGGCCAAGACCCTAAATTACTCAAAACTGATCAAGAGTTCATGTCAGCTAACGCCACAGATCGTCGTATATTCGTAACAAGAATCTGTCTCTTTCCTTGTTTTTTTTTTTCCTCCATTTGTTACTACTGAGACTGACTGTGGCTGTGGGGATTTTTTCAACGGATTGTGCGTGACGCGACGCGCCTACCTGTTCACCATTACAATTTACAAGCCCGATCAAATACCAAAAAGCAAACATCGCGAATCGCGATTCAAGTTCTTGCTGCTGAATGTCTGAAGCGGCGATCACGAATACGATGATGCCCCCAACTGGTGATGTCATTGCCAACTTCGTGACGTCACAGTGCGATCGAGAAACGTGAAATTTTATAAATTGGAGAGAGCGTTGCGATCCTCTTCTCATTTCACATTGAGTCGCCGACTCGAGTTAACGTATATATACGAGTATCTTGTTCTCCCTCCCAGTTCCGAATCGACTATTCAGTATTTCTCTCCCATCGATCGTAACGTATAAATTTACTAAGTGCGCAACAAAATAACAAATAAGGCACAAAAAGTTGATGAAAAAAAAAAAAAACTAAACAAAACGCAAAAGAAAAGTCAAAGAAAGTTTCAACACAGGTCAGCCCAACTAAGTAACTCTTTTCTCCGACTGCATAGTTGGTCTTGGTGGATTCGCAACCCGATTCAAATTGTGTGCATTTTATCTGTGAGATACATTCGATTGCGATTTCCATTTGCGTGGTTGCTATCTTTTAATTTAGTCCAACTGGAGTGTGCTTTTACCTTTTTACTTTGTGGTTTATTTGTCATCGCTCGACACGAAGAAAGTTCAACTGAAGTGAAATCAATTAAACGTACTCCAACCAGCAAAATAAACGATTCGAAAGACTTGTACACTTGAAAATTAACTTTTTGGACTGTGACTATTTTTTTTTTTTTTTGTTGTTGCTTTCGGTTTTTTAACGCTCCAAGGAGTACGCGCGAGTTTAATTGCTGTGAACATTTTATTTTTATTTGCTAAATCAAACGATTAAAAAAAATCCTCAAAAACACCTCAGCGAGAAATAAAAATGGCAATCAAAATAATTGCGACTCTGCTGATTTTGACGGTGTCTCTGGAGATGAGTTCCGGCTCAGCGATACCGATCTGGGAGTTTTTGGCTCGTAACGAGAAGGTGAGTTCCGAGTGTTTTATATTTTGTTTTATTTTGTTGTTTTTGATTGCCTGCGACTAGTTTGAGTTACGTGTGGGTGGGCTCTATCTTTTGTCGAGATGACAGGCGCAGAGGGGCTGTAATGAACTGTCAAAACTCAAAAGTGTATCGATCGACTGCGATGGAATTATTGATTTATGGCGACATATGTGTGCGGGAGGAGATTTAATTAGATTTCTCTTTGCGGAAAAAACGACGGATGTCAGTCAACGAGTGTTGACAGTCGTGGAATCGAAATGAGGTTGAATCTTGATAGTTAAGTTGAAGTGATGCTCATAATGGGTTATATCTCGGGTATAAGTGATCGACGAATCCACTTGGTTATACCTACATTAAAATTTCACTTCGGAAATGGGTCACGTTCAATTATCTCGATGTGTTAAATCAAGATAGCTCGTACATTGTTCGGGAGTACCTACTCAATTTTAGTGCAAAATTGTAAGGAAAGCTGTAGATTTATTTCGGAATGTGCAAACAATAATCAGCAAAAATAACTAACAATTTTAAGTATCGTATATAACAGAAATTATCATTTTGATACCCTTCTTGGTGCTTGTATTGAAGGAAAGTAGAAGTTGATTATACAGGATCGGCAGTAGATCTTATTCAACAAACAGTGGAACTTTGGCTCTGATTTCTAATGATGTTGTAGGCTTGACTACGCCGTTGTCCTTGGAAGCCCTATATACAGATTGCTTACTTTAATTTTTGTTACAGTCCGGGGCTGAAATGCAGGCTCAATCACAGGATCTTTCTTCAGACAGATAGATATCTAAACCATTCAGTACTATGAATAAAGACATTTTTGGGGTTATGGTTGCTTATTTTTAAAAGTTGTTGAAGATGGGACAGGACAGTTGCAGAGGTAGTGAAAATAGTTCGCACCTTAATCTTCATCCCTGTTAACCGTTTGGACTCGGCGGAAGATTGTAGATATCTTCTATTCGTCCCGAAAAAAAAACTCACACAAAACGCATGGTTTTGAGATGCTAGTCCTAAGATCTTTTATGGACCTGTTGCGAAAACTACTCTTGTAGGCGCAGTGGCTTAGTGGTTAGTGTGTTGGACTACTAAGCGAGGGGTGGAGGTTCGAATCCCGCAAAAAAAATTCCAACTTAGGGTTTTTTTCCACTGCGCCACCTCTCGCGAACGTCTGACAAACATCCGAGAGTATAACTTAACTGTCTTGAAAGAGCTTCTCAATTAGCCGTTTGGAGTCGGCATAAAATTGTAGATCCCTTCCATTCGTTCCAAAAAATTAACAAACTCACACAAAACGAATGTATGTGAGAAGTTAGGCCTATGGTCCCTCCGGACCTGTTGTGCCAACTATTTATTTATATATTTTGCGAAAACTACTAATTTATTTATTTATTAACGAATACCGCCGAGCTCATGTAGCCATAAGCAAGATAGATAATATCACAGCACTGCGTCTCAGAGGGCTAGAGCAGAGAAAAATGCTGTAGTTTTCTTTTGGTGTTTGGAAAGCGGAGATAAATTGCAGTGGATCACATTGTGACCCAGTAACTCTTTGTGCTGTCCTTGATTCTATTATATGAGGCCAATATAGGTACTCAGTGCTTTTTAGTGTTCCATGATCTATACCTATATCCTTTGAGCTAAAATGCTTCCACAGCGAGAATGTGATCCTCCTCTCCATCGTCGGGTAGTCCCTTTTTTTAAAGTGTAATGTGGATCTCTAACTATCTTGTAAAGACCCTTAGACCTTCTTTGTTGCGTTAAAGTAAACGTTTGGCTTTGCTACTCATCGGGTTTGTGAATGTATTTACTTGCTATTGTCACTTGAACTTGGTACAGTGTACTAGAGGATTCTTAATCTCAAAAGCAGCGCGAAGAAGAGCGGACGAAAGTCGCCCTTTCTCGCCAGACAACCCGGTCTTTCGGTATAACCTTTCAGCCGTCAAGACCTGGCATTTACGCAAATGAATGCATATATAATGGGGCTGTATAGACAGAAATAAATAAAGAACTTATTACTACTAGTAAATCCTTTTTGAAGAGTCAAGCCCCAAGCTCTAAAATGGTATTCGACGACCAAAGTTTGTTTCGATCGCTTCTAAGATTGGTCCTTTGCAAGTCAGTAAATAAGGCCGGAATAAGTACAAGAGCTTTCGTACGCTATTTTTTGTATCTGTAGGCTGTAGCGTGCACCCGTTGCACCTGCCCTTGGGTTATATCCCTAGTGCTGCAGCTCGTTCAACCTATATCCGCATAGACCCCAGCACCGGAAGCATCATGTTTTTGATTTGATAGTCTATTTTAACTTTTTTGGTAAACGTTTTTTTTTTTTTTTGTAAGCATTTTTGTTTTATATACTTCGGACCATCTTAGAGCTTTTGAGATCTTGAAATGTCGAGTGAAGTTCGCCCTTTCAGGTGATAGTACATATTGGGAGTCCTGTGACTAAAATCTTTCTTTGAAGGGATAAGACTTGCTGCTGTAGGTCAAGTTTTTATTGGCCCGGTTATGTCAGTCAACTTTTTACCGAATTTTATGCATTTTTTGGCCACCATGCTATCGCTGCACAGGCGATCAACAGATGAAAGCACGCGACCTGCGTTATACTTACTTTAGGGAAAGCACCATTTCTTTGCCATTAGACGGTATAAAACAAACAAATTTTTAAATATCTCCCAACTCCCAGACCGGATATTCAATTTGCTCCAGTGCTGGTGCGACGCGGTGTTTTCTCCCAAACACTGCAGCACATGACATACTACTTATCACCAGCACAATAAAAGCGGGCAGATCAAACTCGTATGACATTTATCACCAGATCCACTTAAGCTTATATTTTTTCGTCGTCTAACGGTCTAACGCTGTACATCAACTCTCCACGTCGAGCACGAGTTGGATTTTTCCCCACATATACTGTACAGGGTCTTGTTTGACTCGAATTCGAGCTATGACTTAATTTTGTTTTGTTATATTAGCAACAAAGGCTAAAAACCGGTACAGCAAAATTTAATCAATTTGCCAATACACATATCGGACATGATTTTTCAATAACTTTTGCTTAACAGCCACAAGTCAATCAGAAATTATAAAATAAACAATTCGGAGCACACATGCAGTGCACTAATTAAAATGCTATTATTGCAAATCTACGCCATTGTGTGAGACGCGAGCATTACTTTTCACATGCAACAAAAAACAACAAACAAATAAAATTTGTTTCGCATTGTAGCTTCGCCTTCGAGTTACACGATGCTAAATGAATGTATAGAACGGCTACGTCTAGACTCGACAGAGTTTCATTGAGTTTCCGTTTTCTGACAACATGCTAGATACTTTATTAAGTTTTGACCACTTTCTGACGCAGCAGCACGATGATCGCCGTAGATATTTATAGATTTACATAGAAGCGCACCACCCCGATGATCGTCGAAACGTGATCTTACAAAGTGGTACACGGACGTAGTTTAAGGACACGCACACTCATCATTTGGATCATGTCTAACATCCCACTCGGGATCATTAATTTTATTCGCTGAGTTATGTTCTTAATTATTTTTATTTTTTTATTTCCACCTATTCTCTCTTGGCATTTTTTTTTTCAGCGCTTCCATTGTAATTCTAATGATTAAGTCAGTTTTTATTTTAAGCCGATAGGAGTAGCCAGTTGTATACAACGTGCAAGTATTCACAACGACTATGGCGAGGAATCGCAGTATGACAGTACGATGGGGATTGTCGGCCGGGTATGTGGAAGAGAGGAAGCATTCCACTGAAACGGGGAGTTGTATTCATTGTAATACAGTCTCGCATTGTGGCTGGGTATCCAACTACTGTACAGGGTGTCGTAGAAAGTGTCTAAGATTTCAAATCGGAAAATAAGGCCTGATCGATGTTGAGTTGTGTTTAGTTGTGGAGTGCCGTAGGGGTCTGTGTTTGGTACATTGCTTTTTGTTTTTAACAATTTGATGTGATCAGCATAATATACTTGCCACTTTTAAATTTAATTGCGAGAATCGGTGGAGCCATTGAAACATCCAATCGGCTGTTTCGGAGACTGATTTTATATTCAATTCCTATTGTGACAGTCTCTCTCTATATATTTATATATATTGACTTAGACCCATACGAGTTTATTGCTCCAGGGATTTTACGTGAAGGGTGTTCCTCTGATTGGCACAATATATATTTATTTTTTTTTATTTTTTAATGACTGTTGGTGTAAAAATCACTATTTCAACTTTTATAAATCTTTTATTTGTAGGTACTTGCCTATATAAGATCATTGCAATGAATGTCATATCCACAGGTAGGTTTTTAAGGTGAATTTAAAAAAGAGTGGAGTACAAAATTGCACCGAAAATCAGTTTCAAAATAAAGTCAGTTCTTGGGGTGTACATGAACGTTCTTCTTTAATTTGACAGTTGAAGTTGAGATGGAAGGAAGAGAACGAAAAACCAACCTTCAAATGAGTAACAGCTCTTTATGGTTTCGCTAGAGCTGGGTGCTAGACAAACCATAATCAATGCCCAATCGACTTTTCTATTTCGTAAAATGATGCTCCAATAACTCCAGAAATTGTGTTTAAGAAGTAAGAAAATTGCATGATCCTCTTGAGAATTATACCGCACTGTGCTCGTACCTATTATCAAAGTAGGACTGTCTTTATCTTCTTAATTTCAATTACCATTTGAAGGGCTTAATGAGAACTGATTTCGTATCCAAAGCAGGTTTGGAGTGAAAAATGATTTTTATTTTTAATTGCTGGTGGGAAAAAAGTGGCATACGTGTACTAATTTGAAAGAAGAAGCTTTGACACCCTTCATATTTAACCGCCCTTTTTAATAGCTGTCAAAAAATGCCTGAGTTATCAGGGTGTTGATTTTAAGCATATACATATACATTGTCTGCAAAAATTACAATGCGTATGAAATATTTGTAAATTAAATATACCGCGCAAAATTGGTTAGTTCGGCGTAGGAGTTTGAACAACTTGTGCTGTAGTTTTTGTTTTTAGACAGATAAACTGGTAAGATTAGCCAAACATTGTCAGCATAGTTTATTTGTCAAAGAGGAAGTATATATTGTACAAAGACACTCGCCTACGCATGTACCTCCCTCGTGAGTAGGTTTGGCGGCTTCTTAAAACCCAAGCAGAACTATATGTGGCGTTTGGCTGTCACAGATCTATAAACGTGGTTGTAGAAGTTTGGTAAAGAGGAGAGTCCAGGTCCTTTTCTGCGTTATTTTTTTTAATAGCATGCCTCGAGACTTTTTGAGCTAGAGCTCGCTGTCTGGTCCAAGGTAGTCCCAGACAGGTAACAGAATGTATTGTGTGGGTTACCCAATCTGACTGCATGTTTACCTATATATAGACCGGTGGCCTGTGGTGATCATTGTTATTCTGGCGATATCTTTTCACGATTTGTTAAAAAGGTATCGTATACGCTGTGTTTGTGGTGAGTGGAAACCTCTTCAAGTAGAATTTTTTCACCTCCAGGCAACCAACGAGGGACTTCGTCTGACTGTTATTTTTGACTCCAATAGTAGATGATTGAACTATGGATAACTCATACTGCGTGATGTTTGAACTATGGATAATTCATAGTTCAATCATCACGCAGTTGAGCTGTAAGTTAGTCATAAATGAGGCAATTCATCTAAAGCTAAGATATATAAATGGCCATTTGATACCCATATACAGCTCGACTACGTCATTCGAAAACATAACTCGACCATTTTAAACAAAAAATTATTTGTTTTGCAGATAAATTGTATGGGGGCGAGTTTGCCAATAGATGTTAGTTGTTCATTCATCATATCTTTTCATAGTCTTGCGGATATACCAGATGGAGATTATTTCAAATAAATGAATATGAAACTTCTGTATTTTGGATATAGGGGCAATCTATGAAGAAGACAAGTGAGAGGTTTGTGGAGTGGCTGTTTTGCCTCGTTGATTGGTGTTAGAAGAATATTATTGTACATTTTTTTCTGATACTTTACTTTTAATGGGTTTTTACTCATCGAAATTTTACTATTCGCATTGTCAGATTTCAGTTTTTCTCGCAAAATCTCTCGCTCAACAAATAAACACACTGCCACTACACCAGGCTAGGCCTAGAACGCGCAAACTACTCACTACATTTCACCTTAGATCTGCCAGTTTCCTGAACGCTAAATTGATCATGCAAATTGCTCGAACCACCAACGCCTCGAGCCAATAAATTTCGATGATCCTTCAAACTCTATCTCTAGAGGTTAACAAATAAAATACTTCTACGTTAGGTAAAACATAACTTGGTTAATTTATTACTTGATCTTCGCACTTGATTATGCTGCACCCTGTCCTTCGGTCAAATGTGCAAATGAATTTGTTATAATATTCACATGGCTTATGTGGCGGGGCGGCCACGCTATCGGATGCCATAGATAACACGCCGCATGAAAACGCAAACGCAAGTACATCTCCGCACATAATAGCACATGCGGTTATGCAAATAATTTAAATAACAACTTAATAAACATTTAATATCGCTTCTACGAAACCTACTGCATCTGGTTATGGGCGATGAGCAATACATATTATTTTGCGAATAACCATACCACACCGTAATTGAGTGGTAACGAACTTGGGTTGGCATTTTTTCCTATTGTTATCTGTTTGCCTTTGAGCTTCGCCACACTATCTCGATATAAGTATCTCTGGGCTTCGCATTTTTTTTTTTTTTTGTTCATTCGGTTTATTTGTTTTGCTTTAAGTACCTCTACCAAAAACGGAACAAACAAAAAAATATACGATTAGCTTGAAAGTATTTTGTTAATATTGACTTTTAGAAAGGTCAATACAAACAAATTTTGATCGGAAATTTCATTTGCCATTTGAGTTTCGGATAACTGATGGAAAGCAGATTGTTTATGTTTACGGTTTTTTGGTAGATATTTATGATTATGTGCTAAATGGTAAAATATCTTTGAATATTAATGAAGAATTTTTGGCGACAGAGAAACTAAAGAAAACTCGTATTTTTGTTAGCTTGGAATTCCACCACATGGTATCCGGTTCACACCTAATTGAAAAGGGCAACTTTGAATCCAGTTTGGAAGGTTAGTAAGAATATTGTTGCCGCCACTTACCATAATTCTGTTATAATATATCTGTATCACACTTGCTTAAGCGCCTGAACGCGAACGAATCGTAAGTAGGTCATCGTCAAGTTCAGAACTTTAGTCTATTTCTGGCCTCGTCGTCTTTCTCCGGCCATATTTAAACTTTTATGAGATCTGTGACGGCGCTTAAGCAAAGAGGACTCACAAAAGTGTAAGTACCTACCATCAAAAATTAATATGTGTATTATACAGCCCTATTGCGAAGATCAACTATCAATCGGTTGACGAATGACAAATTTATCAATTAAAATTGATGTTGGTATTGCGAAAAACAATTGATAAAAATATAACCTATTGAACATAACGCCAAAAATAAAATTATTGTGAATGAAAACTCAACTTTGACAGTTCAAAAATATTTGATCTGAAGAGTGATTGTTAAGATTTTTGCAAAAAATTTAATTAAATAATAATTACGAGTGTTAAATCTATGAAATTTATTGAAAACCATGTCATCGGTGGAATTATTTTTTCATGATGACCAAGATCAGATAGAGTACGCGGAATTGGCTGCTATACGGAGGAGTTTGCGAGTCGCATCTAATCCTTTGGAACTGGAAAACCGAAGGTAGCTAATTGCATTTCCAAGGAATGCTTTTGAGGTGTATTCGTTGATTTTTTGGAAGATATTGGACCAAAACTTAAACCGATTAATTGCAGCTCTGCTTGGTCTTGCGCAGTCAACTGCAACAGTGTCCTTTATTCTAAGTGAACTGCTAAACGCGTTATGGAAAATTACGTGTGCCCAAAATGGATAAAATTCATTACACATAGGAAAAAATATCTATATATATGTATCTAGCCCTTAAAAAATAACAACAATAACAATTAAAAGCGTTGGTGTTCAGCAATTTCTTTTAAGAGTCGTCCTTATCAACACCGAAATTGCGATTGATAGACAAATTTACAGCTACCAATAAAATTGTTCAAGATTGACATTCACAATACCGATTTGTCAACCGACAATTGCTGCACGTTCACAGTCGATCAACACTTAATTGATAATTGATTTTCGCAATACCATTTAAAGAAATTTATTGATAAGTATCAACTTTCAATTGATAGTTTTCTCAAGTAGCCGTTTGGAGTCGGCATAAAATTGTAGATCCCTTCCATTCGCTCCAAAAATGAAAAACTCATACAAAACATTTTTAAAATAATCGCGAATTAGTATTGAAACAAGCCGCTTAAGCTTACTAAAAACAATCTCAAATTTAGATTTTTTATCTTGTTTAAAGAATTTTCTACTCATTCTAAGGTGGATTCATTCTCATTCCTGGCGTTTTCGAGCTTAGTTTAAGTTAACAATGGTCCAACACGTAGCTTTTGCATTCTTAAAATAAACTTGTTTCAGGCATAATCTAAGAACCACATTCTTAAAATAATAGCGAAATAGTATTGAAGTAAGAATTTTAAGTTAATTAAAAATGAGCTTAAAATTCGATTTTTGTACTTGGGTTAAGATTTTTCGAGTTTACCAGACTTTCGTCAACGAATAGGCTTAAAATATCACTGATATTCTTGATTTTAGCTCGTCTTTTTTCTGAGTGTAACTCTCGATGCTCGCCTTTTGTTCCCTCGCATGACTTTTGGTGAAACGCAGTGGATTCTTCAACCGACATCTCTTGTAATGTCAACCATTTGACACAAAACATGTTTTCTAAGGTTTTCAGATGAACGGAACAAAAGTAAATATTCCAAATCGTTTCTCCACTGACTGAGACCCCACATCGACAAAAAATGACAGTGCTTTATCTAAAATCTGAAATAAACTCTCTTTAGAGTCTTTAGGGCCGTTAGAATTGCTACACATAAATTCGTATTGACAGCTGTCACAAAATGTCAAAAATTATGTCTCATAGACCCATCCATAGTAATAAAAAAAAAAACAAGACGGCTGACTCTTTCCTACGTCAGTCATCAGGTGGAGAAAATATAAAGGCTTATCTACATAAAATTTTGGGGGCGGTATTTTATGTTGCACAGCTCACCGTCCTGTGATTTTGACTCCATTACAGATTTTTTAATTTTTCTTTTTAAATTAATCTCTATACAGACAAGTATTCAAAATACACTAGTTATACACGTTTTTTAGCCGGCAGCCAGATATGCAAAAAGCATGCCAGAAATTATGTAGCCTAATGTCAGGTGGGCTCATTTAAATTCCATTAATGGAGTTGACTAAACACTTCCAAATGTTAAATTAATTGCTATAGTAACTATTACGCCGGCACAACTTTCTTCCCTAAGATAGATCGCTGCCAAGATGCGTGCGAAAGTGAAAGTCTCTATATTATATTATTTATGTGCTGTTTGTTTTCCACTGGTAGGATGTATCTTATTTTCGTGACAAAAATATTTTATAAGTTCAACATACACTTATGTAGGTATGCAGATGACTTCATTAGACTGATTCACATGTTGTTGCTCATGCATACGAAAGGCAAGCATCAAACGAAACTTGGACTGAATTAGTATGTTTCCTTTTCTGAATGCTACCTACGAAAATGGTTATGATGAGTATTTTGTCTACGGGGTATTTGCTGAAGCCTGAGCGATAAACATCAATGCTAAGATGGGATTATGATGCGTATATCAGTCGGGGTCTTTTTGCTGTCAGGCGTCTTTAGTTTGTTACAATTGATGTGGATGCGGTAACCAAGTTAGAAAGCATTCACTCGTTTGTGATTTATTTTCTTAACCTTTTCAAAGTTAGTTGAAATGTTTGTGCTATCTTTAAAACCGCACATTTTCTGCCTAGGATGTTCGGGACACTCTTACTGCTATGAAGTGATTCCAATGATTAAACCAAAATGTCCGTCAGAATGAGTTCGTTCGTATAACGAGCTTAGTTTGACAGGAGCTTGATAGCATTTTCCACTCATTTAATTGGGCTAGATTGACACGTCGTGCAACTGTCGTTCATTAAGGGGTAGCCTTAAGGGGTAGAAAAACTCCTCTCTGAGTACACAGTTCGCATTTTGATGAGCCAAAGTTTCAGCAATTCAAAAAGAAAAAAAAAAAAAATATCCGGACCATCTTATACCAATTGCTATTTCAAATTTCTACTTATTTTATTGAAAACTGTTAACAGTCGAATATATATGAACGTAGCTGAACCCATATTGGATAAAAGTTGAGTTTGAGGAACTGCTGCAGCTGGTTGATGACAGTAAGATTTTACTTCTTATTATACATAAGTCCATCTATACAGACTTTTCAATTTAACATTCCTTAAGACCAGAAATCATATAACAATATGAGCATAACCGCGTCTGGCCAAGTTGTTACGCAATTAATGTCATAAGTATGGACAACAGCCTACTCGCCGGCAAGTACTTTGTATTTGTATACTTAAAATAATATGAATGTAAACCAAAATGCCAGATACACATCTACAAGTAATAAAACTACCATAAACCCTTGCCTCCGATGTTTTTTTTTTTTACTACCGGTGGCTACTTCGCCATCGAAATCATTAAGTCGAAATTGTTGACATTACGCAATTGGCCACGTTCGCGTCTTCTTTATCGTTTTTTTTTTTTTTTTTTTCGTCTCTGATGATACATTTCTGTATAGTTATGGACCTATAGGTATCATAATAAAAGTCAACGAACTCGTAGGTACTTTCTTTTGCTATAGCCAATGAAATTTTCGGAGTTCATTTACCCTATACACATTCGTTGGGCTGACTGCCATTCAATTTAATGGGATAGAAAGTTTAGCAATTCGCTTTAATGCGTTTGACAGCTTTTATGTACGGTATGCAGGTTTGGTAATTTTGTATTTACTTATTGTTTATGCACTTTTGTTACTGTATTTAAGAAATTAAAATATGTATACGCAAAGTGTTAAATGTTGTTGGACAAAAATTGGCTACATGTGATATGTTGTTCTTATTGTGCGAGCATTTTTAACAGTCAAAGCAACAAAAACATGCAGGGCCTTACCAATAAACAGTTTTATTTTCGACTCTAAACTTTTGCACTTCAAAGTGGCTATATTTTCCATACAAATTTCATAATTGTGAGCCTTGCGTAAATTTAAAGTCGAGACTTAAATTTGTAATTAGTACGGCGGGCAGTATTCTGTGATGGGAATTATCAGCAAAACAGATCACAGAATCAATTACTCAAAATTTGTACATACCTGCTTACTTTGGAGAAATTAGCATTTTTCTTCTTTTCTTTTTTGTTTGCTTTCAAATTGACATTAGAGACCAGACTATAAAATGCTATGCAGGTCAGTAACAGAAATAAAAATTGCTGTTACTTTTTAATTTTGCGGAGATTCTAGATTGACCAAATTTTATCTGTTTCAAATGGTAGAATATTTACGACTTGAAGGCCTCGTTTTAACAAAGCTCCCATAGATACTAATTTAACCTTTTAGCCGAGTAGTACGCTTGACAGGGTGACCATTACATGTCAGTTCGTTTCCTTTTTTCTTTTTCTTTTTTTTCTTTTTTGACTGATAAGTTAGTTGTTGGCTCTTTTATTTCATGAGGCATTCATTTGTGTAATCTAGGAGCATTTATTGTAACCAAACAATTATTCCTGGATTAGGAATTCTTAGGCAAAAAAACACAAAACTGTGATGTGTATATTTTGCAAATTCTTTTTCTGTGAGCTTGCAAATCTACCAGTTTAAATTTAGCACATAGCTATTTCCCAAGAAAAATGCAATAATCTTCTTTTGCATTCGCACTGACTTCCTCTAAATGTTCGCATTTTGTTCTTCCGCTTTGGTTTTTGGCGTTTAAGCCACTTCTTCTATCGACCTTCACAGCGACTACTCAATTATTTCACACAGAATATACATCGCCTAGAATTCTCAGATGAGCACATCGGCGATCGACTCATATTCTTAGAAGAACTCGAGGCGAATAAAATACGAATCGCCTGATGTGAGATTACACGGCTGTTGAAATGTTCCACATTAGCATGGTCATATTCTGATAATGGACGTACCTAACCAAGAATTTGGTTTGTGATTGAGAAATGTCTATATGTGTTTATCTCAACTTCTATATACATCTTATCTAAATTTAGTGTAACAGATCATTTATTAATAACACTTGCAACAGAATTTGAACTTTACAATACCAGGATTGAAAACTCCGTAAAAATTAATTTTAAGGAAATGTACGAAATTAATAATTTTGTTTATAAATGGCAAGGTATTCCTGAAACAAGGAATACATCTTTCCGGAATTGATTATCCCATACAAAAGTGACACAACAAAATCATGATTCAAAAAGGTCGCTCTTTTCGTTTTGCAGTACGCCTACGCTGTTGCTGCGAAATGATGGCGAAAAGTGGGTAGTAGTGGTAGATTACTTGCTACAATACGCCACTTTCTTTTCGCATACATTTATTATCCGGGCCATTAATTGCTTGCGAAAATTTAGCACTTGTACGTTGTACTACTTGTGTAGCAGCTGATGGAACTCTCCACAAATTATTTTCCGCTGCCCTTTCGCAGACACTTCGCTGTCCATTTGGAGACTACCGCAGAATTTCGTTCCGAACCATGATCGTACTCAGCGTTGCCTCAATGTTATTAGTGTAACAAAAGTGGAACACTTTTTAATTATTTTATAATTTTGTTACAATGTTAATTTCTTTTTTGCTTTGTTACATTTTTTTCCATTAAAATCCTTTTTTGTTTTTCTCATTTGTTTGCCAATTTATTTATGTTAAAGAATAAATTTACAATAAGATTTCAGAATTAATATCAAAAACAATCACTGGTTTTCAACTTCAACCTCGTTCTCCAGTGTTTATCAATATATTTATTTTACCGAGTAAATTTACAATAAGATTTCAGAATTAATATCAAAAACAATCACTGGGTTTCAACTTCAACTTCGTTGTTCCGGTTCTGTCCAATATATTTATTTTACCGAGTAAATTTACAATAAGATTTCAGAATTAATATCAAAAACAATCACTGGGTTTCAACTTCAACTTCGTTGTTCCGGTTCTGTCCAATATATTTATTTTACCGAGTAAATTTACAATAAGATTTCAGAATTAATATCAAAAACAATCACTGGGTTTCAACTTCAACTTCGTTGTTCCGGTTCTGTCCAATGACTGACCGTCCTCCGATACACATTCTTTCACCGTTATGCCCAGTAGGGTTCTTATTTCAGAGCGTGAGAGAAGAATTGGAAATTCAACAAGGTCTCACGTTGATAATGTGCATTAAGCATAAAGGTAAAAAAATACGTATCGGATGGTTTCTTACATACTATATTAATACATTGTAAGTATACTGTGGGAAGATAGCACGCCATCAATTCCCAGCGCATCGGAAACGAAGAAAATGCAGGTCGTGCACATATCGTTCATACTTCGCTAGGTAATTTGAACATACTCCCCCCCTTTGAGGGCTTCAAGTCCTCTAAACCCTAAAAGTGTGTATCTACTTCGAAGCGAGGACGAACTCGTCGGGGAAGAGGAGTCGGACCCCCTTTCTTGTAGCAGTAGAATATGATGGACCCAATCACGATAACAAGTAATACATAGCTTATGACGTAGTGATGATAATCATGCATATTCACACTAGTTGTTGCTAAATCTTTATTTATGTCTTTGATTATTTCATTAACTCTGCTTTCTAAATCACTTATTTCATCATCCCTTATTTCATTGGTGGACGATATAATATTGGTCTCAGTTGTGATATGAGGCCTAAATGATCTGGGAATTTCTGCAGCAGGAACAAAGGAATTCCTTAGCGTGCTATTCTGCAAAACTCTACCATTTATTATAATGTTGGGAAGCTTTAAGGTACATGGTCTTAGAAATTCCATTATCCCACTGCCACTAATGGTTAAGCTTTTAGTATTTCCCTCGCATATAAGGAGACCAGTTATTGTGTCAGCTAGTGAAAATATCCAGCTGTTGGAACTCCTAAGGCCGATCCATTTATCGGAAATTAGGGATTTTCTTAAGGAGCAATTAATAAGGGCTCCCTTAACATGGTTTAAGAGCGATATTTCACAGCACTTAGAATTACCCTCATGAATTTTTGTTGGCAATAATTGGTTGCAAAGATAATTCCTAGTTGAAAAAGGCTGACATGCGAGCAATTCATTTTCGGCTAAAGAGAAATACCTGTCTCTGGTCAAAGTCACTGCTAAATATGGAAGTGATATCTCCACTTCGAGGCTTGAGTTATTTTGAAATATGGGAAACGGGATTAAATTAAATATTTGAAATTCTTGATTGTCAATCAGCGGAATCATCATCTCGAAAATTATAGAGTTGTTCAAACTCCGTCCCTTTACCGAAGCCACCTTGAACATATCTAACACGGATGCTTTTGGCAGATTTAGATGCAAGGGCAGATTGTTCCTTATAAGCTGGAGCTGATCAATTAACTGTGTTGGTGAAACAAAATGAGGGTTGATTTTTGCATTGTTAAGACTAAGAAGAACATCAAGCAAAATGTCCTGGACCCTTTCAAGATTAGTTATTGCTAGAATCAAATAAGACGTCAATGCAGAAAAGCTTTGTTTTTGATCAATGATCTCCTGATGCTTTGTCACGCTGTTCATAGTCCTTTCTAAAACGGTTCTTAAGTTTTCATATTGCTGGTTGAATTGCAGCTTATTTCTTTTAAGCAGATTTACGGTGGCATCTGAGATCGAACTTTGTCTTTTCAAGAGCTCGGTAAGGTGTTGTTCGTCTTGATGCACCATTGCAATTTTATGTTCGATATCCTTTGCATCATCTTGATCAAGAACGCCAAATAAACTATTTGCTACGTTCCCGACGAAATCGAAGGGAGATCTTTCTACTCTTATCCTTTTGCTATGCGATTCATGATAATTGTGGATGAGATTGTTATTTTGCTCGATTGCTGACATTCTATGTCGAAGTGTAAACACCGTGGGTGAACAGTACAGATCATTTTGCAACTCAGTTGCACATTTTTCATCCATGCGCGCCAGATGAGATTTAACCTCTCCCAGTTCTAGCCAATATGCGGATAAATTATAGAAGACATAAATGCTCCAAAAGCTATTAATCGTGCTCACACTGCCCATGTCTTCAAAATATATACCCGCAGCATCATGGAAATTTGTTATAATAATGGGTTCACTACCTACAGCAGATGCGCAGGGTAATAGAAGCAAAATGGTAAGCAAGGTTGTTAATAAGGCCGGACGGACGGTTTTTCCGTTTCTTAACTTTAAAACTGCGTGTTCTTCAGGTTCCTCCTTGAATGAGTCTTTTACGGCATGTGAGTCGGGCCTAATTTGTTCTTCAATGGGTAAGGGACATAGGTTGTGAATTGCTCGCTGGTAAGTCCCTGTTTCTGTTTTTACGCTTGCCACTCGCACCAATCCATCAGCTCCCTTGACAACTTCGGTTACACGTCCAAGTCTCCATTTCATTGGAGGCAAGTTCGCGTCTTTCAATAACACCATCGTTCCCAATTTCAGATTCGTTGATTCAGACTTCCATTTCGATTTTTGTTGAAGAAGGTGGAGATATTCAGTTGACCATCTTTTCCAAAAATGCTGCTGAACATGCTGAATCTGACGGAATTTATCTAATCTGGAGAATTTCAAATAGCTAACGTCAGGTTCAGGAAGAGATGTTAGTGGAGCGCCTATAAGAAAATGACCTGGAGTTAATGTTTCCATATCGTTTGGGTCTGATGACATAGGAGTAAGCGGACGAGAGTTGAGAATGGACTCAATTTGGATGACGACTGTTGAAAGTTCCTCGTAAGTGAGAGAGGCTTCTCCTAAATATTTAACCAATAAAGTCTTTGCCGATTTTACCGCGGCCTCCCAAAGGCCGCCAAAATGAGGAGATCGAGGTGGTATGGGTTTCCACATGATGCCATCCTCAAGGCAAGCAGACTGAATTGTCGATTGTATTTTTTCTGAGTTAAATATTTTGCTGAATTCTGACAATTGGTTTCTTGCTCCAATAAAATTGGTAGCGTTGTCGCAAAATATTGTTTGACAAACGCCTCGTCTACCTATGAATCTCTTTAACGCATAAATAAAAGTTTCAGAGGACAAATCTCCTACCACCTCTATGTGTACGGCCTTCGTGGAAAAACAAACAAACACGGCCAGATATGATTTCGATGGAGTCTTTCCTCGAACCTTATAATGCGTCCGTATTGGTCCACAAAAATCTACACCGGAGCAGGAGAATGGCCGAGACGGCACAACCCGTTCCCTAGGTAGATCACCCATTAACTGATTAATGGACTTGGGCTTTGCACGAAAGCATTTAACACATCTTGAAAGAACCTTGCGAGTTTCATTTCCTACACTAAGAATCCAATATTGCTGTCTGGATATCGATATAAGTGCTTGGTGGGAAGCATGAAGATATTTTTGATGGATATGTGCTAAAAGTAATGTGGTTATTACATTATTTTTGGGGAGTAATATCTGATTTTTAGCTGTAGAGGGAATTGAAGCGTTTCGGAGCCTTCCACCCACGCGAATCAACATTGTCGTTTCATCAAAATATGGACTTAGCGATGCTATTTTCGAATTGTTGCTGATGGATTTTTCGCAACGTAGTGCCCAGTATTCGTTTGGGAATGAACTTATCTGCATAGATCTACAGATCCAGATTGTTCCTTTCTGAATCTCCTCAACGGTCAAAGAGCCTGTGGTTTGATGTTCTTGACGGTGAGCTTTAAAACTCATGAAGAATCGATAGGCGGTTGCAACTATTCTTTGCAGTTTGTGGAATGAATTTTGATGGTTAATTGTGGTAAATAGATCGCTTGATATTGACGTTGTCAAGACTGTTTTTATTTTTCGACGTCCAGGGACATCGTCAGAGTTTGTATATGTAGACTGAATTGATATTACGGTTTGTTTTAAGAACTCGGGACCATTGAACCAAATCTTTGATCTGACTAGATCAGGCATTCCCAATCCTCTTGATATAAGATCGGCAGGATTCAATTCTCCTTTTATATAGTGCCATTGATCTACCTTAGAAGCGGACTGAATTTTGCCTACACGATTTGCAATGTATGTCTCCCAGGTATAGGAGGGTGCCTTTATCCAAGCTAGAACTGTTGTTGAATCAGTATAGAATTGAATTTTATTAATTTTTCTAGGGAAGATTGGGCTTATCCTTTGTACCAAATCAATTAAGAGAACAGCTGCTTGCAATTCTAGTCTGGCAATGCTGGTTGCCTTTAGAGAAGCGACCCGAGATTTTGAGCACAATAGTTGTACAAAAATCTTGCCGCCTTTGTCAATAGACCTTAAATATATACATGCCCCAAAGGCATTCAAACTACTGTCCGAAAATGCATGCAACTCTAACTTCTCTGCGGAATCGACTAAAGCAAAGCGTGGTATATCTAAGTCCTTTAATGACGAGAATTGAGATAAATAGTTTAACCATCGTGCGGACTGCTCAGCTGGCAAGTTTTCATCCCAAGAAACTTTAGACTTCCATAATTCTTGCAGAAATATTTTACCGAGTAATATAGCTGGTCCAAGAAGCCCTAATGGATCAAAGCATTTGGCCAAATCGGAAAGAACGGTGCGTTTTGACACTTGTGTACTACTGCGTGTTTCGAAGTGGTGACAAAATTTGAATTGATCCAAAGTGGGTTCCCATATTAGACCAAGAGTTTTTATTACCTTTGATTGGTAGATGGTCAACAATTTTTCTCGGTTTTCCTCTGGGATATCATCAAGGATGCGTGGATCGTTTGCACAAAATTTCATGAGATCAAATCTTCCTTGCTTTAGTAATCCTACAGTTTCTTTGAGAAGGATCTTGGTTTCATTTATGGTAGCTGCCCCAGTAAGACAATCATCGACATAAACATTGTTAAAAATAGTTGATGCTGCCTTAGGATAGGCATTTTGAAAATCAGTTGCTAATTTCACCAAACATCTTGTTGCTAAATAAGGTGCGGATCCCATTCCATATGTAACAGTGTTCAGCTGATATGTTTGCAATGGAGTGTTACTATCAGGCCTCCATAATATAAGCTGATATGACCTATCCTTTGGATTGATTAGTATTTGCCTATACATTTTGCTTATGTCACCAGTAAATACGTACCGGTGTAGTCTGAAATTGACAATAATCGAGAACAAATCTGATTGGACTGTCGGGCCAACCATTAGGGCATCATTCAGTGAATGACCTGACGTACTCTTAGCAGAAGCGTCAAAGACTACCCGGAGTTTTGTTGATGAGCTTTCGGGTTTCAGTACGCAATGATGTGGAAGAACAAAATTAGACCGTGGGATATTATCTTCCAATATTGGGCTCATATGACCTAAGCGTTCATATTCTGTCATGAAGCTACCATAAGATGCCTTTAGTTCCTTGTTGCGCTCTAGTTTCCTTTCTAGCGAATAAAAACGTTTCAGAGCCATTTCACGGGAGGTGCCGAGTAACTTACTCGGTTCGTGCTTAAATGGAAGTCTTACTACGAATTGACCATCGACTGTCGTTAAAACATGTTTTTTGAAATGTTCTTCACATCGAAACTCCTCTTCACTTAAAATTTTGGTCTCACCTTCCAGAGATTCACTTTCCCAAAATGACCTGACAAGCTTGTCTAAAGAGCTGAGGGTTGGTTTGGTGACTGGATGGCAATACGACTTTGAGGATGTTCCCATAGCACAACCAGCCACAAGCCAACCTAACTTAGTATTTCGCAACACCGGAAGATCGTCCGAAACCTTGAACTCTCCTGGTAGAAGAAGTTCGAAAAATAGTTCCGCTCCAATCAATAAGTCAATGTGGTGAGAACCAGTGCAGTTTGGATCGGCGAGAAGAATATGTGCTGGCAATTTCCAATCCTGAACATCTGTTTCAAGAGTTGCCTTATAATCGCTTATTATTGGCATTATGCTTGCCTCAATAGTTGACCTATATGATGATGTCCTCGATTCTATTGAAACATCGATAACAAAATAGGATTGCCCTTCCTTTCCCCCGATCCCACTTATTGGAACGTTCATCCTCCGCTTTTTGTACCCTAACTGATGAGCTAACGAAGAAGTAATGAAATGTAGTTGCGATCCTGAATCTAGCAGGGCCCGGCAAGGAATTCGACTTCCATTTGCTGATACCACATTCACTATTGCAGTGGCAAGATATACCTTACGGGTTTGAGTACAAACACCTAGCGAAGTATTAAGAAACGAGCCTGATGGCAACTCGTCCCCATGAACAACATGATTATCACACGACTTACCGGATGGTGATTGATTATGGGCCGCCAGGTGGAGCAAAGTATTGTGTTTTCCGCCACATGATCTGCAGCCTCGCATCCGACACGCCGAAAAAAGATGTCCCGCTTGCAGGCAATTGAAGCACAGTTGAAGTCTGAGAACTCCTTGGTGCCGGTCTTCCACTGAAAGATTCAAAAACTGTTTACAGTTAAAAATTCTATGATTTTGTGATTTACAATAGAAACAATTGATTACTCCCCTTGTACTCTCTGTCACGGCTACTGCTATTCTCTTTCTCTCATTCGGGTTCACTGCTTCTAGAGTCTGGAATCTTGACTCCACGAATTCCAGTAATTGAGTCAGCGTTGGACTGCTTTTCGGCGATGCAAGCGATTGCTCGAACATCATCCTTGTATCTTTATCCATTCGTCCAAGTAGTACGTGAACAATCACAGGATCCCATCCACTTGTATCGTAGCCGAGATTACTGACGGCTTGCATGACCTCCTTAGTTGTATCATGTAATCCCTTTAGACTCTTTGAGCTGTCCACGACGTTGGATTGCTGGAACAGCCTGTTTAGTTGTGCGGTTAACAATAATCTTTTATTGTCGAATCTTTCAACTAATGTGTTCCAGGCCAACTCGTAATTGCTGTCCGTGGCGTGAAAATGTTGAATTAGGCTGTAAGCATCGCCGGTGACATTGGTTCTTAAGAAGTATAATTTCTGTGCTGGGGCAATAGGCTGTTTATGTACCATTTGCGTGTAAAGATCGAAGAACTGAGGCCAGTTCAAATAACTTCCATCGAATTTGGGTATCTCAATTTTTGGGAGATTGATTGCTGCATTGAAGGTGGTCTGGGCTGAGTCACTTGTTTTCACATTTGTTTCTATCTCACTTGGTACACAAACAATCCTTGAATCCAATTGATCTTGGAGATCAAAATACAGCTCTATGTCGGATGCATCCGCATCGTCCCCAAGTTTCTTGTATGCTGTGGCTACTTCATTCCAAGTAAGTAGAAGTGTTTTTGTTTTTAATTTGAATTGGTGGGGTGAGGTGTAGCTTAACTCAACGGAACACTTTGTTAAAGCTGTTTGGAAAATTCTGGCGGTCAATCTGAATCTGTTTACTGAGGTTAGTCGACCGTCGTCATACGCTAACTTCACTTCAAGATTTGGGCGGAATGCTGGTGGCACTGCTGATGACGCTGCTGCTGTCGCTGCTTGTGGCACTCCTGTTGATGCTGCTGCTGGCGCTGCTGATGGCGCTGCTGATGACGCTGCTTGTGGCGTTGCTGATGGCACTGCTGTTGATGCTGTTGTTGTCGCTGCTTGTGGCACTGCTGTTGGTGCTGCTGATGACGTTACTGTTGATGGAGCTGCTCGTGGCTCTGTCTTTGGTGGCGCTGCTGTGGATAGCTGTGTTGCTGCTGGGGCTGCTGATGGCTCCTGTCGCTCGGCTATCTCAACATCGGCAAACCGATTGAAGATGTCGTTCTTTAGTGAGTCGTAAATCCTTTTGATCTCGTTATAGTAGTCCTTGGTGAAGTATTCGTGGTTCATTTCACTTGAGTAATTATCCCTAATCTCGCTATCTGTTTTGTCGAACTCGTCCCAAAGTTGGTCCAACCTGCTCCACCGCTGCTGCAAGTATTGCACGGTTTTTCTTTCAGGTCCATCTTTTTTGTAATTACGAGAAAGAACACAGATTTCCTTTCCAACCTTGTCTTGGAATTCAGTGAGTTGCTCCATTGTAGATAACACAAATTCACTTTTTCACACGTCTTTTGATTTATCTATTTTTTTTAATATACACTTTGAACAGTTAGTTATCAGGCCACTAAACTTTTTTAGTTGTGTCCTGTCACGGTCGCCAAATGTTTGCCAATTTATTTATGTTAAAGAATAAATTTACAATAAGATTTCAGAATTAATATCAAAAACAATCACTGGTTTTCAACTTCAACCTCGTTCTCCAGTGTTTATCAATATATTTATTTTACCGAGTAAATTTACAATAAGATTTCAGAATTAATATCAAAAACAATCACTGGGTTTCAACTTCAACTTCGTTGTTCCGGTTCTGTCCAATATATTTATTTTACCGAGTAAATTTACAATAAGATTTCAGAATTAATATCAAAAACAATCACTGGGTTTCAACTTCAACTTCGTTGTTCCGGTTCTGTCCAATGACTGACCGTCCTCCGATACACATTCTTTCACCGTTATGCCCAGTAGGGTTCTTATTTCAGAGCGTGAGAGAAGAATTGGAAATTCAACAAGGTCTCACGTTGATAATGTGCATTAAGCATAAAGGTAAAAAAATACGTATCGGATGGTTTCTTACATACTATATTAATACATTGTAAGTATACTGTGGGAAGATAGCACGCCATCAATTCCCAGCGCATCGGAAACGAAGAAAATGCAGGTCGTGCACATATCGTTCATACTTCGCTAGGTAATTTGAACATCATTAAAAATATTGAAAAGTTGAACTGGCAGCACTTTTTTCTTTCGAGCAAACTTCTACCAATTTCTGTCAATGTATTTGTTTGTTGGGAGGGAACGAGAAACGACAACATAATTTTTTTGTCTCGCCGCGTCGCCGTTGACAATGTTCTACATCTCGCGGTAAATAAAATTTGTGAAATAGAAATTGAAATCTACTTCGATGGTCAATAATTTTTTTTTTTGTTTTAAAAAAGCTTGCGGCAACACTGATCGTACTAGGCTTTACTGCGAAATTCTCTCCCAAATTTAGCTGAGCTAAATTTAAGCGAACCCATTCAGCTGAGTGGTACGCTGCTCGAGCTAAATAACCAAACTTTTGTTTCAGAATGTACTTCATGTATCTGTCAAAATTTTATTATTGCCATTTAATGGGGCGGTACATTTTCTCAAGCTAAATTTTGACAGATCGTAGTGTTCTGTGGTTTTGTTGCAATTTTGTAGTGCTGAGAATGGGAGAAGGAAGCAAGAATGTGTTTTTTTGAATAAATACCTCGTAGAGGAGTACCTAGAATCGGAAATGGTTCAAATCAGAGTGTTGAGTTTTTGAAGTAAATTATTTTGAAAGAACTGCTGTTTTCTGTGACACTCATCCGCGACGTGCTTTATCTCAAAATTTAGCTGGGAGTTTAGCTAATGTTTGGAGAGAAAAGTTGGAGAGCAGATAAAATCTAGTTTAGCTCGAGCAACGTACTAACTTTAAAGCGTTAAAATAAATAAAATATTTAAGCGTAATAAAAAAGCACTCCTACACATCTCTGTACTGTACCGGTTTCTTAGCTAACGAAATTCGATTCTATTCTTTTTTACTTCACGCTACACACAAAAATTGGCTCAATTCAGCGTCAGATAGTTTGTAATGCAAGTGGAAATTGATAATCTAGTAAAAATTAACAATAAAAACAATTTATTTCAATATTCTCAGCATTCGTAGTTTAAGAAATAAAATTTATAGGAGCCCAGCTATTTTTTTATTATTTACCATTGCGGGTGGCACTCACATCTAATTTTAAAAAGCCAATTCGGTTAAGCGAGTCCAATTTTTGTTATATCAAAGCAATTAAAAATGATGTGTAATGTAGGTAGCTCCATTTTCGTAACTGCGCATCGGATATATTCATATTCACTGAGATATCTCGAAAGACATCGCTCTTGACCATTCTGAACCACAGATTCACTTAAAATTTAAAACAAACCAAAGACAATATTGATTTATGGGTCAACAAATTGAGGTCAAAGTGCGTCAAGCTAATTTCACTCATAGTTACATCTCAATTTTGGAAATGACAATCAAAGTGTACCACCCTATGCCGCCAATAGCCCAAAGCTAAATATCCATTTACCTATAACAGGGTACTAGATCTACCTTTACCTGATCAAAATGATCAGGCAATATGTATGTTTACATTTTTCTCTTGCGAAATTCCCGTTTCAGCTGCTTTTGTACATGTTTGCATTTTAAATTCGTTTCACACTTTGTCTTTTCAAAGGTAAATAAATCGAACAAAATATGCGTAGCGAAATAAAATAGGCTTGCACTTGAATCGCTGTTAATAATTCGAAATGTGATTTGTTTTTATTTTCAAGCAGGCAAAAATTAACGAACAGCAGTTCAAGGACTCTCTTCTGGGTAGTAGGCTTCATTGCTTAAGTTTGGCATTATGAAATTTATTCATGAAGCCAATTATGATAGATAGCTACGTGTTGTCTACATTTCAGTATGTGGTTGCTCGACTTACGTACGAGTGTACTACAAAATGTGTGTGTGCTGTATTTACGGGATATATGGAAACCCTGCACTGCCATGATATACAACGTGACGCGAATTGCATGGGGCAATTGCTGTGTTGGATAGGGTAATATTTATAATTCATTGTTGTTTTCTTTAACACCACATTGTGCACAAATTGTTAACAATAATTTCTTCTTTCTCTATTGTTATTGTTATTCATTTGCGATTTTTTTTTTCTCATAATTGCAGATTTGTCAAAATATTTTTATGGCAACACTGGCTGCATGTCAAATTTAAACACTAGGTTCCTACAAGAATTGCATATTAGACCAATTGAAGAGAATCTTTTCATTTTTGTACCGCCTAAAGCAAAGAAAATCACGATTCTTGTACTAGACACTTGACACTGGTGACTAGTCATTGAGTAGCCATCGCTTTTTTTTTTCTTTTTTTTTTTTGAGGCAGTATAAATTCAAAATAACCAGCAGCAAATATCTAATCTAATAATAAATTGACATAAATTTGAAGTAAATGCTTGTTTCAATGTCCCAACCTCAGGCACCGCCACTGTACGCAAATAATTGCCAGATATTTATGCCAAAATAAAAACGTCAAATAAAACTTTTTGCGCTCTTGTTGTTGGGGCTACTTTAAAAACCCATTGGCTATCTACACTGATTAGGTTTCAATGCAAAAAGTCCAGTTCCACTCTGCAATCATTTGCATAATGCATACTATTTTTTAGTAGTGCCTAAAGAGAAAAAAAGAGACACCTTGAACGATCGCACCATACTCATATTTGACAATTTTCTTCGACTTGAATCGTAATGAGAGATTATTTCATAAGGTTGTGTGGTGCGTCGCCGAGCCATCGCAACTCGCAAGTACATAGTATGTAAGTGTACGTGCTCTGAATACGGCTTAAGCGATATTGCAACAAATTGCAATTTACTATGCGACGATAACAATAAAATTAATTTATCTGAGCGATATGCGGTGGTATTTCAAATTTTACAGTGCCACCCGGCACCCACTTTTTAGGTTAACTTCGCCATACGCCTTAAGATTGAAGAACTTGATTAATAAGTGCTGTCAGTCTTTCATCGAATCAATTTGAAATACCACCATTGTAGGTTAATCTAAAAAACAATGGTGATTGATTAGATAAAACTGGTTTATAACGAGTATCAAGTTCAATGTGAATGCCACTGGGTCTGCATAATTTTGTTGGTAGATCAGATCGAAGATTGTGGTACAGTGCTAATTCTGGAAAACGGATCTTAGGAGGAGTTTTTGCCTTTTTTTTATTGCTATTGTTGTTGAATTTGTTTTGCAATTAGTATAAGGCATTTTTATTGAGAATAAACTCATTAGAATATGTTGAAATGATTACTTAAGTTGTTTCTTTGTTCCATTATGTGAGCATTTATGCCTGGTGGGGTTTACTTAGTCATTCGCTAATTTTGGGTTTCTCATTTTACGGCATTAGCGAATTAAGGGGGTAAGCATTTATTAAAAGTAGCAATTATTTAAATACCTATATATTTGGGTTTTTTATTTTTGTTTTTTCTTCGAAAGTGTGGTCGGTGTACCTATATTATTGCCTAAATTGTATTATCGATATAAGGAGTGGTTTTCGCTGGGCTCTCACATTTTACCCACCCAAATTGCTTTCAAATTAACAGGAAAATTTAATGTAATCATAATTTACCCCAACACACCTTTTCGTCCTTTAAAGATACGATTCATTTTACGTTGAAAACATATAGTGGTTCCAATCGATCGCGCTGAAATCACTCAAGTCAAGTGCACACTCTGCGAACTTATCAGTTGCGTGAATTGCACAACAACGGAGAGCTGTCTTAATGTCACAAAATATTTCTCCACAAAGCACCATGACACAATTGAAATTTTTGTTATCCGTTTGAAAAGTTTCAAAAGTCAAATGCAACCTTTTTTTCCGTTTCGTTGTTCAAATATCAAGTGTTGACAATTTGGTCATTAGCTTGCCATTCATATTATACCTCCTCGGAAATATTCATTCAATCTTCTGAAAAAATGAAAGTTGTTAAAATTGAGTAATTGCTGGTGGATATTTATTCACGGCAGTGAGTAGAAGGTATTTGTTCCCACGGTCTTCAAGGGGGAATACAAAAAAGACATCTCACTTGGTCGTTGGTCGGTTGAGATTACATTTATGAGAAATGGCGATGACAGCTTAAACTGTTTTTTGTGTGGCTTGTATCATTTGTAATGTGGATCGGTAAAAACGGGCTTATTGTTTGGAATGTGTACCTACATACTATGATGTAGTGAGGTGCACTTGCAACATTTTTGAGAGAGTGGGGCTTACATGCATAATATAAATGATCTACTCCTTTTTCTCTTTTTCCCGAACAAAGGGCAATTCTATGTCAGTTTGATTTTCAATAATGGTCGTATTTATTTATTTATTTATTTAACTACTACACTTAATGTCACAGTTAATCAATAATGAACGTACATTTTTTACATTTCTTTCAATATTTTTTTTAAATTGAATTTTGAAAGATTGAAATCAATCACATGATTGTACTTTTTAAAATCCCTCGTCAGGCTTTTGATGGGGCTATTACTCCCATAGTTACATCGAGACGTCCTTTGGTATAGAAAAATTATGTTCCTTGTTGTCCTCGGTCTGGTATTGATGTTTACGGAATTGAGAACATATGTGGAGTTGATGTTACCAGCCAGAACGCAAAACAGGAATATAAAATTGGATGTCTTTCTCTCTACGTTTTTCCAAAGTCTGAAGATTTAAAAACTTTAATCGACTTATGTAGGGTTTTTTTTTTTTTTTTTTTTTTTTTTTTTTATGGTTGCGTCCAAAGGATGTGTAATCTTCGAAAGATACTAGTTGCCCGTGCTACTAGCATGCACGATTCGCGGGATATGTTTCTCCAGTGCCTCGCGCCTCACGTACTAAACCACACCCATGTACTCTTCTACCACTCTCCCCGCGGGACTGCCGTTAGGTATTACTTCGCGGGGCTGGTTAGCAACTCATGCTAAATCATCAATGTCTGCCACTTCGACCCTTCTTTGTCTTTCGGCTCTTCTTAGCTCATTTTGTACGCTCGTTATATATGAACATATTTCCAGCCAGTCGTCTTCTGAGCTCATCATACGCTCTATGAGAAGCTGTGGAGTGGGTAAGTTCACTCTTCCTCCTGAAAATCTTCTGCAGTGGAACATTACGTGCTCCGTATCCTCCTCTTCATCTGGGCATTCGGGGCATAGAGGCGAGCTATCGTGGCCGAATCTGTGAAGATAACTTCGATAGCCGCCGTGCCCGGACAGGAACTGCGTGAGGTGGTAGTTGCAGTCCCCGCTTTTTCTTCTTGTCCAGACCTCGATGTTTGGGATCAGTTTGTGGGTCCATCTGCCTTTTGCCGTGTTATCCCACCGGACTTGCCACAGTGCTAGAGATGTTGCCCTTTCTTCTTCTTTTATCCTTTTTCTTATGATGGACTCTTGCCTGTTGACAGTTAGCCTAAGGTAGATCCTTTGCATTTCGTTAGCGAGAATGTCGATGGGAATCATTCCCGCAATAACGCAGGCTGCTTCGTCCGAAATTGTTCGGAATCCGCTTATTGTTCTTATTGCGCAGAGCCTGTATGCTGACGAGAGCTTCCTTCTTGTTTCCTTAGATGTAAGAGCCCCTGCCCAGACCGGTGCAGCGTATATCAGTATTGAGCTGACCACCCTGGATAACAGAATCCTTCTGGCGTATCCAGGGCCACCGATGTTTGGCATAATCCGGGAAAGAGCTGCCTGCATCTGTGACGCCCTTTTGCTGGCGTACTGGATATGCGTTTTAAAGCTTAACCTGTTGTCGAGCATTACTCCTAGGTACATTAATGACTCCTTTGATCTAATTAGTTGGTTTCCAACACGGAAAGATGCATATTCCACAGTCTTTCGGCTGGTTATCAACACAGCCTCGGTCTTGTGGTCAGCTAGTTCTAGCCCTGCAGACTCTAGCCAATTCTTGATTCTGGCTACTGCTTCATCCGTAGCGGACTCTATCTCATGGATATGTTTGGCCACAGTAACCACAGCGATATCGTCAGCAAAGCCTATAACCTTAACTCCTTGTGGCAGCGTTAATCGGAGAACCCCGTCGTACATTATGTTCCACAAGAGGGGTCCAAGAACCGAACCTTGTGGTACTCCCGCGGTGGTGTTGTAGTACTTAACGCCATCGTCAGTATGGTATCTTAACTTCCTGTCGGTAAGGTAGTTTGCTACTAAATTCAGCAGGTAGTACGGCGTTTCCATTCTGACCAAGGATCTCCTAATGCATGACCAGCTTGCCGAATTGAAGGCATTTTTAACATCAAGGGTCACAACCGCGCAGTATTTCTTCATCCCACCTCTCCACCTTTTTCCCCGTATTGCTTCAGCCGCTGTATCTACTACCGCCTTAATGGCATCGACGGTAGAACGCGATTTTCTGAATCCATACTGGTCATCAGACAAAGCTCCTTTATCTTCTGCCACCTCGAGTAGTCTGCAGTATATGATCCGTTCTAAGATTTTTCCCATTGTATCTAATAGGCATATTGGCCGGTATGAGGACGGTTCCTCCGGTGGTTTTTTCCCTTTTGGCAGTAAAACCAGGTGTTGGAGTTTCCACGACCTCGGGAATACCCCTTCCTCCAGACACCGTTGCATCGTTGCAATAAAAAGCTCCGGTCGTTTTCGAACGGCCGCTTTAACCGCCACATTCGGGATGCCATCGGGTCCGGGCGCTTTGTTGTCACCTATCTTCCTGCACGCTTCGTATAGTTCCTTCGGCGTGATTGCAGGGATGCGTTCCGAACTTGTGTCTCTTGTGGTGATGATCAAAGTTGACGGCCTATATGGGAATAAGTGCTCAACTATTGTCTTCAGCATTATTGGGCAGGATATTTGTGGGGACCTACTGCCCTTAAGCTTCTTCATCACCATCCTATATGCCATACCCCAGGGGTCTAGGTCTGCCCCATCGCAGAGTTGTTTAAAGCATCTTGCCTTGCTCTCTTTAATGGCCCTTTCGAGATCTCGCCTTGCTAATCTGAAGATAGATAGCCTTTCTTGAAACTCTGGCCTTCCCCTGCATCGCTGGGATCTGCGTCTAGCCCGGAGGCAAGCTGCTCTGAGCGTTTTAACTTCGTCGTTCCACCAGTAACACGGTGCCCCTCTTTTACTGGCAGATCTTCTAGGCATTGCTGCATCACACGCTGTGGTAATTGTTTGCGTCAATTGTTGTGACAGTGTCTCCGCTGTTTCGCTGCTGAATGCAAGTTCGGTATTCATCATTTCCTCGAACATATCTTTATCAAAGTGGGTGTCTTTCCACTTTGGCCCTGTTAGCTTGGGGGGCTGCCTGGGCTTGTCTTTGTTCAAGCTAAATATGATTGCCTGGTGATCGCTGTGCGTATATTCTTCGCTTACTTGCCATTTTGTTTTGCGCAGGAGTGAGTTACTCATAAAGGTGATATCTATGATAGACCCCTTGCCTGCTTTCCGAAATGTGTTTTTTGCACCATTGTTCGCCAAACTCACATCTAGTGTTGCGAATGCTTCTAGTAGAGCTCTACCCCTTGCGTCCGTTATCCTGCTGCCCCATTCTGTAGCCCATGCATTGAAATCGCCAGCAATTATAATTGGGTGTTTTCCTCGCGCGTCAGCTACAATGTCATCCAGCAGCTTCAGGTAAGCCCTAGGTGTTAGGCTAGGGGGTGCGTAGCAACTATAGAAGTGGATGCCGTTTATCCTAGCGGTTACGAAGTACTCCGCTGGCCCACCGACTTTTTGCATGGCGTCGTTATGTAGGGTGGAAGACGACTTTTGGGGTTGCAAGGCAAATTTCCTAATGCGAAGAGAAGAAACTTCATTTGAATACTTTCAATTCTGATTCCAGATTCGTAGGATGGACACCAAACAGGGCTACAGTATTCCAAAACAGGTCGGACGAGAGAACAGTATAGAATTTTGAATACATTAGGGATCATTAAATTCCTTTGAGAAACATTTTGTGTGTGTGAGGATCACAGAACTCCTTTGAATTGCGCAAGATAAATCCCAACAATGAATTACCCTTGGAGACTAAAAAGTCTATAGATATGTCTTAAGAAATCAATTTTTTTTATCAAAAATTATCCCAAGGACCAAGGTATTTTTCTTCTTCTTCTAAAGGTTATAATTGAAAGTAGCGCATCGTTTATTTTATAAGAGAAGTTGATTGATGAACGGTTTCGATAAAATGTTAAACTTTGACATATACCAATATTAAGGTGTAAGGAATTAATCCAACTAATTCGATAATCTGATAAGATCTTCTTGTAATAACATGCAAACTTGTTTTCATTTTATACATCGAAAGACTTTCAGATCGTTCACATACATAGGGATCTTAGAATTAAATAAGAAAAGGAGGAGGCCAAAATTGCTTCCTTGAGGCACGCCCGATGTATGTCGTCTAGCTCTCAATTGAACGCGTTAAAGATACACTGCAGTGAGATGAATGGCAACATCAGGTTACCCGGACTTGTGTGTAGGTTCTCTTAAGTCTTAAACAGTCTTTTATGGGGAGATATTGAGAAAATTTTCCTATAAATTGCCCAGTATCGTCGATTTATTCATCAATTGTTTTTCTAGTTTTCCGTGTCCAACAACGGTTGCATATCGATTTGTTAAAAAGACAAGATCTATAAATATCGTTTCTAAATTGGTTGTTTTAACTTAAAGGGGTTTGAAAACTGTGTGTGGCAACAAAATAGTCTGCGAATTATTATGAAAAACATTGTTTACGTATTTTTAATAAATATTTTTTTAATATCTTTACATATATGTATACAGGTACCTATTTGTTTTTATCAATATTTTGACACTAAGTATACGTATTTAAAAAAATGTAATGATGATACTGCATGTCTTTTGATTTTAGTTTTAGACTCTTCTGATTCATATTGCATATATCTGGAAATTCTGTTATTTCCAAGCTCAACCGATTTCTAAAATCTATGAGCCTTACCATAAACACTTAGTTTCGACTTTAAATTTAAGTAATTCAAAATAGCTTTTCCATACAAATTTTGCAATTGTGAGCTTCCGTAAAATAATAGTCGAGACTAAAATTTGTTATTAATACGGCACTATGCTTACTCTTATTTTACTATCCGTTGTATGATATTTGATAAACGCTTACTTTACCAACTTGTCACAAAAAAAAAAAAAAAAACAATACCTAAATTTTGATTACCAAATACCCCAACTAATCAAACTCGTAATCAGTTTCACTAAACAATCACAAATTCTATAGGGCACTGACGATATTTACAATAATTCTGCTCGTCGGAATAATCAAGGAAGCGGTGGCGGCGGCGACGGTGCTGAAAATTTCAAAACAATTTTTTTCTGGCCAACTCGTTATGCAAATTGTTTTGGCTTGTTTTGGTCTCCGGCAAAGCAAGGTGATCCATTAAAGACGATTAAATCAAATATTTGTAATTCTAATCGATGTCGGGCATTAAGCCAACGTTTCCGCCTCACTTGTGTTGTGAATTGTGTTCTTTGAAGGACCATCAGTCAGTGTGACACGACAGTCATCTTCGCGCAAAATACACAAGATAATGGTTGTTGTCTTCTGAAATCTGTTTAAAAATGTAGGGACGCTTGTAAACAATAACAAAAAAAAAAAAAAAAACAACTCACGTAACACAGAAGACAGCTTAATTTCACAAAATGCTAGATTAGAATATCCACTCAAGCATATAATTATGAGTTGGCATTACTCACGTGTACTGATCGCCGTTGGCTGTTAGACCTAGACAAGACATCGCACACATCGACTCATCTCAGTTTCTCATGCACACAAGTAGTTTTCTTTCTTTGCCTGACTCATCATTATTATCTATCATCAAAAGCAGTAGCAATTGCTGAGTAGTAACATATTTACTCACACGCTACTGCCAACTTGTGGCTACTGGCAGTTATACCAGCTACACTCTAGAAAATGTAGATTTATGGATCAAAGAACTGTAATGCTAGTGCTCTAGTTTTGCAAAATCACCTGAGGAAACTCACTGTCAGACAAAAAAAAAAAAAAAAAAAATAAACACAACCATGTCAACACACAAAACGTATATGATGTCTATTCTTTTGTTTTTGCAGATGTCTTATTTGTATTCAACATTTGCCAAGCTGGTGAGCGATCATTGTAAAACGAATCCAGATACCCGAACTGTACCAGTTAACCATTGCAAACGTGATCTCCTCAACTATGGCTATGAGAAATTACAGACGTTTGCAGATCTTCAGTTGGATACGTTGGATCCATATCAGCGAGGTGCTAATGAATTGAGTAAGTATTGTTGAAGACTTCGAAATCTTGCTAAACAAATGAGAAAAAAGATAGTTTGCCTTAGAATGAAAGTTTATATGCTAACTGCGTAGGTATTTCGGAAATTTCGGGGATTTTTTAGTGACTCGTACATGAGTCAGAATGATGTGAATGATGCGCTGAGGTCACTTGGTTCAAAGTCTGAGAGATATAATAAAATCTTAGGATAGACGCAATAAGCTTTGTATGATATATATTTTTTTTGGCAACACGTAAACAATGACATTAACAAGTTTGGCTGGCAATTTAATGACTGGGTCTTGCTAGCTATATACGCATTTAAGTTTCAAGTAAAAGGCCGACAATTTTTAAAAATGGAATAGAAACACTAAACCAAGTCTTATCACATAATTTTTTTGTTTTTTTTTTATGTGTAAACATCTAAGCGCGCGTTATTGGAAACCGGTGGAGTAATTCCACATATTAAACTTGCGGGGACGTAAATGCGTCACGTAAATGCGTCACTGTGTTTTATCATTGCATACATTTTTTGGAATCTGGTGGAGTAATTCCACACATTTAACTTGCGGGGACCGAAAATGCGTGACTGTGTTTTATCATTTCATACATTTTATCATTGCATACGTTTTTATCATTGCATACATTTATGAGCTGGGGCATATTAATTTCAGTTTTTTTTTGATGTGAAATAAAGCATGTTTTTCATATATGATGGTCTCACATTTCTTCCCTGTGACGGACATCTCGAGGAAATTCAGTGCCAAATCTTTCGTGAATTACCAGGCAAGCAGAAATCACAGCTGGACAACAACTAATAAAAATGTCGTAGACCAGCACCTCTACAATATGCAATGCAAGCCGAATGAAATTCCAATGACACTTTCATTTACTGTGTAACAGTTGATGTCATTTAACTTGCGGGGATGGAAATGCAAACGGGTATTTGTTATTTCATAATATATCAAGAATACGGTTATTACAATTCCCTCTTTTCTCAATGACGTGTATCAAGCCACACACATACCGCACGCACGGTGTTTACACATACACATATTTCGTGACTGTTGGATACAGTCGCACCAATTTTTTTAACTAGTGACCGACACTTGCGAGATGCCCTTTGAAGCTTATGTATGTTTGTAGGTCTTAGAGTAGTAGCAGGGAGCTACACACTGCGTGCCGAGCAAACTCTGTTAAAATTGCAGAAACAATAAACCTCCGTAGAAAAATATATCCATTTGAAACTGTGCGCCAGGCAGGAGATATCGAATTCATTAATAAAGTTTAGGGAAAGAGTCCTTCGGAGTATAAGCGGAATTTCACAATTTCTAAAATAGTGGTCCAGGATTTTTATCATTTTTTAAAGGCATCTTCATACATGAACAAGTCTGATAATCTATTTCTATTCGTTGTCCGTTGAAGATGCCCAACACAACCATCCAGACTGTTGTTCGTGGCCATAAGTAACTGAGAAAGATGGTTTCACCGACGTACGGGGGCGTATATGTTTAAAACTATTTTCAGTGTCGTTAAATTTAGTTTATTTATTAAACATGTGGTGGTTAGTGTGTTGGACTACTAAGCGAGGGGTGCCAGGTTTGTTTCCGGAAAAACACAAATAACATCTTAAGGTTTTTTCCACTACGCCACCTCTCCCGAACGTCTGACACACATCCGAAAGGATAACTGTCATGAATTAACTTCTCAATCGGCCGTTTGGACTTGGCTTGAATTTGCTTAAATAAAACTCACACACAACGAAAACGATTGGTTGTGTGAAACTGCGCCTACTATTTCTTTTATTTATTTTTTAACATTAATTGTTTTTAAAGCCAAGTTTAACCAAGTTATTTTTAAGCTTAGGAATTAGCAGCAGATTCTAAATATTTTGTATTTCGGCTTTGATTTTGTTGTTGTTCATTTTTCCTCAGAGTAAATTCGAATTAATCTCTTTTACCATTATTTACTCACTCATTGAAAATCTACAATCGACTTCTTTGTGGACTTCTTAGTTAGTAATCTTTGATGAACATCGCCTCTAATCAACAGATTAAATATTTACAATCCGACACAAAATAGAACAAATCACCTCCAAAAGCAACGAATCTACGCTACACGCATAATTATCGATACAACGTGAACACCGTTCTGACCAGGAAACCGAAATAGTAAACCAAACTAAATACGCAAAGATATGCACGTTTAGAAATCACTAACCGCAAGGCAGTCTATCAAGTCTATCTGAATAACTACCATGCATACCTTTTACTATGTCAAAAAGTACGTCATCGCGGCTATAGCTCTCACCAAAAAGTCGTTATATTTTAATGCTTGTCACGTTTTCACTTAAAACAAACTTTGTCATTGTGAAATTAGTTACCCTAAAGGAAGTTAGGGAAAAAACATATTCAAGCGAATTGTCGAACTATTAGTTGTTTTATTTGTAAAAGTTGATAATTTTTTTTTACTTTTAATTTACAAACAGTGTTTGAAAATATTATAAATAAAAGGTAGCAAATATAGGTCTACAACGTCTGAACCACTTTGTCTGAGCTTTTATTGCCCTGGATGGATTACGCGAATAGGTTTTCTGTTCATATATACGGCGAGTTAAGTATACAGATCACAGATGTATGGAATATACTCCAGATTGTGGAAAATAGTTTAAAAGTACGCAACATTCATGTAATATTCAACAAATAGGGTAGGCTTACAACTCTTATTTTTATTCGTTGACATCATTTTCACGAATTGAGATGGAGCTCATTTATTCACGAACACACTTCAACTACTGTGACAGTTCAATCATAAAGCATTGTGGATATTCAAAACACTATAGTTCAGTAACTTTGGCTGACATGATTTATCTAAGTCATAGAGTCGGGCTAAGATAGATCACGCGAACAGTTTTTTGTAGTTGAACTTGACTTTTATGGGTAGGTAGCCAAATCTAGGTAAATACTTTGTTGACTAAGTGCTCAGTTGACATTTCGATTGCATATCTGTTGTAGTGTAGTTAAAGTGACATGACCTTACCTATAGTTCCTGCGTTCAGGTAAAATCTCTAACGAATGGTTATAAGAAGCTAGGTTTTGGGTGTTATACGTCAGTATGATTGCCTCATACTTTTAGCTATTCTGTTTTTATTGCTGCCAGACTTTTGTTTTGAAAATTCCCAAGCAGAGAGCTAAAATGTTGTTCCCTCTTATATGTTGGGCTTCTAACTGTCTCTTAAAAATAATAACCCAGTATTTAGATTCATTGCAAAATGTCAATCTTACGCGAGGGCTTACAGAAGATCCCAAACTTGAATCCCGTCCCTTAAAAACTGATAAATTTTAAGATAGTATAGGTGATGTGATAAAAAACAATATGACTCACTTAAGTAAGTCGGTAGAATTGAATGAATTTCCTCAAACATGTTTGCAAATACCCTGATTTGATACATCTTCCGATATATTTAAACGCTGTAAACAGAAGAGTTAGAGCGTTAATCGATAAATCCATAAAAGTAGCATATAAGCATCCATTATTAAAAAATATTCACTCATTTCCGATTCTTCTTCTACTTTCAGTTTGGGCAACAATAATGCGCGGTCACCCAACTGTGGCATCAACACCAAGTCGTCGTCCTCAGAGCACACAACCGCCGAGTTCAATGGTCATACTGACGCACACCAACCCAGACAGTAACAAGCCATCGTATCCGAAGAACCCGCTCTTTGACGAACCTGAACGTAAACATACCTACGCTATGGACATGGATCTAGCCTATGGTTATGCACCACCCCCACCATCTGCCGAGGTTTTCTATCCACAAACGTCTTACCTCAGCGGGCCGTTTGTGTTCCGTGTCCGTCCCGATGGCAGCCCCATCGAAGAGGACCAAAATAAACCATTTCCCCGTGATGATGATCTCGAAGCTTTCCAACTGGCCAAACAGAGCAAGGAGGCCACAATCAGTGCCAACAAGCAGAAGAGATTTGCTGGCCTCGCCGCCCAACATCAGTCAGTGCAACAGGCTCCCGGCTATCAACAACAGCTACGTACAAGACGTCAGTCCAAGGTTGTCAATAAACCATACCACGTTATAAGCACCCCCTTTTACAATCGCCGGCTGGTGCAGCTGTAAAGCGCACCAGGCTGGGTAAAAGGTTGAAGCACTAGCTGCCCCCAAATAGAGGATGACAATACTTCCTGGTTTTCAATGATAACTGCATTCTAACACTAGCACGTGCAATGTCATCATTATGATCATCATCATCATTATGAGGGCGGGGGCCTTGTAGCTATGCGGTATTTTCTAAGCCTGATTCAGACTGAGTGCATGTTTAGTGTGAGTGTGAATGCGAGACCGAGCGACTGAGTGAGTGTTTCAGTGGGTAAATGATCAGAGAGTGCGCATGTGAATTTATGCAAATTGTCCTCCCGAAGGTAAACATCATCCGAACAAAATTACATCTCATCTGTAATTGATGTGCGAGTAAAAATAGAGAACCGGCTTACCGCACCAACAAGCAGGAAGTCGAAGATAAATAAATTCCTTAGACTAAATACTAAGCAGGGGGTGATCCCTTTTCTTTGGGTAGTCCATAGTATGGAGTATATAAAATATTTGCCCATAAGTTATTAATGAATTTACAACAATTAGTTTTTAATTATCTTTTTCATTAGTGATAGAATTTTAATCTCATTCATATTTAATTATTTTACGTAGTAGCTTCGTAATTTAGCGTAACAAAACCAGTTGATTGTGATGAAAAACGATTTTGAAATATAAAATAAATAAATAAATAAATTATTAAATAAAAATAAAACGTTTGTTTGTTTATTTTAGGTAAATGGGTCGAAATAATGTTGGCTGTTATTTTTTAGAAACCATTGCATTGCGTCTTACTAATCGAAATTTAGAGGTCATGAAGTGCATTTCGACACCTTCAAAAAGTTGACGCAATAGTCCGAATCTTATTTAACAGTTCTAAAATGGGGCTAAATTGGTGTGATGTGATTTAGATGAGACTTGCAGTTTGCAGTTCGGAATAGCCCCAAAAAAGAAACCCCTCTGGTCATCTTGGTCAATAGCTAGCCGCCAGCAGTTTCGAACACGAAGTTGGTTGTGGTTGCTGTCTAATTGTTCGCGCCTAGGTAGGACGTTCTCCATAGGCCAGGCGTTATTTCATTGGGGGTGAGCTCAAAGACTCGCCCGGCTGGTTCTTTGTTTCCTACACTACATATCCTAGCCATAGTAACCATTGCGCTGTAAGCGTAATCGTAAGATCGTAATTGACTAAAGCTCATCAAAACCTCTTGGGATTTGGGAAGCTTTGAAAAAAAGATACGTAGCGGGATATTCAGTCCGCAGTTTGTATCGATGAAGCGTAGAGGGTAAAATATAATGACCAAATTTCAGTCTTTTGACGATGTCTGCGCAGCGAGAAGGAATAACTATAACTATTAGGTAACTGAAGAGTCGAACTACATAAAGTCTTTAAGCCGACCTTGAGTGTCTTTTCAAAGAAACAAATCACATCTGGCGTTGGATTCGAGTTTCGTTCACAATTGCTTTAAGACTGATGTTAAGCAAAGTACATGCTAGAGCGTCACCATGTCTTCTACCGAGTTAGTTTATCGGAAATGGCGCAATATGGTATGGTTGGTATAATTCTTTCCCACAAAGGACATTGTAGGAGACGTTATGGTCCCCAAGGTGGTAGTTTTTATCGACCTTAGATTGGATGGATAGCTAATGTTTACTATTCTTGTAATGGTTAGGTGGGACAGAACAAAATATGACGAACAGGATGCTGAGAGGCTTAGCATAAACATGTGTGAGGTACGATACCTCTTACCACTGTTTTTAGTATCATCTATTGATCTACATTCCGCAGAAAAACTGTTTCGGGGCCTATATGAGTAGACATATCATTCCTCTGCTAAGGCATCCATCTTCAACGAACAGGCAAAAATCTTATATCTTTGGTTATACGGTCAGGAATAAAAGTCGACATGGAAATTCACACTACTTCTGCCCCTCAATATTTAGAAAAAGATATGGATGTCATCAGATACAAAAACAGTGTTTTAGGTATTTGAACATTCCGAGCTGTCAACATAAAGCCGATCGAAAGTCCCTATGGGACCAGTATCAACAGCAGAGGATGAATGGTTAGATGCTCAGAGGTCATCAGAAACGCACCACAAGCCACAACTGATGTGCTATAGGTCTAACCCGATCACCCCACACAACTCTGGTTTGATGAAGCGTACTGGAAAGCACACGAAGCAAAACGACTCGTCTATAAAGCGTCGCTGCAGAGAAGGAAGAGAGCGGCACATGAGAAGAAGTTTAACCTCAAGACGTCGCTATCAAGCAAAATGAAGCATTCAATCAAAAGAAAGTAACAAAGCTAGTCAAGTTCAACAAGGCTGTTTGGACCAAACAATATTTTTTAGGCAGAACGGTAGTAGAGTTCTTGTGCTTTTCCCATCCCATCTCAGTTCCTAATTGTTTGAAATATTAGCTTTGTCCCTAATTTATTCAGGATTTTTAGAAGCAGTTTGTGTACAGCCTATTTAAGGTCTGTTCATTCTCTTTACCTTTTAGCAGATTCGTCATAAATAGGCTTTACTCTCTGAGTGTGCTAGTTTCGTAACCAATCTCTCAATCAAACACGCGTCGATAAACGCATCGAGAGGTGTCAGAAAATCACAGAAAAAGAATCGAAAATCGCGCAAAAAAAAACACATCCATATTGTTTTTGTTATCTGTGGAAATGACCGCTCTTTCGAATTTTGAAAAGCTGTGGGCCAAGACGTGTGTTGTGTGAAATAGATTTTTAGTTAAAAAAAAATTTTTTTTTTTTGTGTTTGTGGTTTTGAAATTGCAATCTTTTGTGCATATAATAATAATATTTTTATGGGGGTGTCGTACTATTTGTTTGAATCTTCAAATATAATTTGTAGTGTACTGCTGGTGAACGGAAGTTGGTCGCAGGTACCCTAAAATCCTTTATTCACATGCGGACTTCCCTCCCCAATAATGAAAATGCGTTAATTTTACGACTCTTTTCTTACGACCACAGTCTGTTCATAATTGTACACAGATGTTTTTATTGCAGGTTTTTCCGCGAAGAGTTCAATTTAGTTGCAAATAATAATAATAGTCCGGGAGGCAGGGGTCCATTTTGAGCACTGTTTTTATGCCAAAAGATTATTACCTTTACTCATTAATAAGCTTTGGTTGATAAGTAAAGTGAAGGTCAGCTGACGCATCCGCGGTGGTTGCGGTTGGGTGTGATACTTGTCGAAAAAACATTTTTTTTTGACGTCAGCTTAGAAGAATAGTCGTTTCTTTTAGAGTTTAACTTGATATCAGGGTTGCATATTGAACGGCAGCCATCCCAGGGGGCTGAGAATGCAGCGTTTTGGAGGTTTTCAATATTTACTGACTTAAAATCCCTTAATGTAAAACTCAATGGAACAGGACAGTGATTAAAAAGAATATTGTATGTAAAAAACAGAAGATCGTGATCAGATATTAAATCGAGTGAAAGCTGGTCGAACAAAATAACAGATGATCGATCAGATACAATTGATACATGGAGAAGGCTAGAAGTACAATCTTTTGCAAATCGCGTTATAACAATGAATAATTTCGATGATGGCAGTGACGAAAATGAAGAAGATTATGATGAATAAATTAAATACATTTAATGAATTCTAACTATATTTTTAATTTCTACTGCGTTATTGTACATTAATGATATGTAGACTTTAACTAACTGTACCTATGTTTGATAAATTGTAAGATGACCATTTGAAATTTGGAAATATAATAGTATCACTAAAGCAGAAATCCCAGATTGGAATCAGCTGAATGGGTATATTTGCACAAAGGTAAGTTGGACCATTAAAAGTACAGCGTGCGTATTTTGGATTTATGAGCGCAACCATACGTTTTTGCTTCAGCTGACGGTCTTTCCCCCACTATACACATAGCTGACCAATATTTTCATACTTGTATATGTGTCGGAAGTTATGTAAACAAAATTTGTTCAGCTTGAAATGAGTTTACGTTTTTAATTTTTTTGCAAGTTCATACGACCAGCTGACGTATAATCCCCCCTCCACGGCGCAGCTGACTATGTTTTTTCAATACTACATGACGTCAATAGTTTATTTAAAAAAAAATCAGTCAGCATAAAATAAATTACAAAAAAAAAAAATTTCGACAAGTTTCACACCCTCCCACAACCGCACCCACCGCTACTGGAACAACTGACGTTCGGTTTGGTCATTTTCTACATAGTATCTGTTATGTCCATTAAAATCAGCCGGCATGCGATGACTAGTTCAAAAAGACCTCTGCCTCCCGGACTAACAATTTCAAGATCTCCACCAACCCTCGAAGCAGTCCTGTGTTACGAAATAGAGTGTTTGAGCACTTTTTCTTATAAGGTACTCCAGATCGTTTATTACTTCAGATTGGTTAAAAAAAATTAAAAAAAAAATAAAGCAATCTCAATATTTTTTGGAATTGATAGCACATTTTGAGATTTACAGACGCAATTAAGCAAGTTTCCGCAGCTAAACATCCATATTCCAAACACAGCAAACAACAATAAACAGAAAAAATCTTCTTTTTAGGGTTCCGTAGCCAAATGGCAAAAATCGGAACCCTATTAGATTCGTCATGTCTGTCCGTCTGTCTGTCTGTCTGTCCGTCCGTATGTCACAGCCACTTTTCTCCGAAACTATAAGAGCTATACCGTTGAAACTTGCTAAGTAGATGTATTCTGTGAACCGCATTAAGATTTTACACAAAAATAGAAAAAAAAACAGTAAATTTTGGGGGTCCCCATACATAAAACTGAAACTCAAAACATTTTTTTTCATCAAACCCATACGTGTGAGTAGTTTTTTTTTTATACGTCATAAATTGTAGACCTCAATTTACCTTTAATACAATCAACTCAAAAAAAAAAAAAAAAACATTAAATTTCATAAACATAAACCTTATACATAAGCCCTGAACCATTATTTCCTAATAATAAATGATATAAAAATACACTATTATTAAAATAGGTATCGATCAAAGTTACAACGAACTACAAGAACTTTTATGTTATGTTACTTGCTGTTTCGGAACCCTTCATGAGCGGAGCGAGTCCGACTCGCACTTGTCTTACTTTTTTTTTATTCGATATGATAGCAATAGCTATTAGGTTAGGTTAGGTAAGGTGGCTGTCTAGAAAGACACACTTAGGCCGTATATAATTTCGGCCCTTTGTGAAACCTCATGAGTTAAGGGAATGGGGGGGGGGGGGGTAAGGCCAGAGTGTTCTAGGCCGGACATACTAGTGGGCGTATTGCTATCTTTGTGCCTGTGACTTTTGTCTTCTTTGTCTAAAAACAATTCTTACTTCTCGTGTAGAGAGTTGGGGCAGTTTATCCTTGGATAGGGGAGGGGTGACCAAAACAGTCGTCCCCTCGCCTGTAATCCTCAGACAACTCCTTGAAGTGAGAGACTGGGGATAACTAACTGGACGATATGTCTTCGGATACAAGCGCCGGCCGGGTAAACCGAAACATAGTGTACCCTTCGCTTGTAATCCTATAACATCTCGTCATGATGGCGTAGCCGGGTGCGCCATTGGTGATTAATAAATCGGCCCTTGCATTGTGTACCTTACTTGGGAGATTTGTTAAGGCTGGTCAAGGAGTAGGTGACCGGTCGACAGTATGCCTTCGGATAGGCGAGTGGTGACCGTATCAGTACAACCCTCGCTTGTGTCCTCTGGCAACTTATCGAATAGGGCGGATGCAGCAAAAAGCGCGGTATTTGTGGCGATTGCAGCAATCAGCCTACAAACGTTTGTTGCGGGGGTATTGCAGCTTGGTCAAAAGGTGAGTTTGACCGAGTGACGGTTTGTTTCGGTAGCAATCCACAGACAGCCCGCCTAAGAGAGAATGGATGATATGTAGAAGATCATTGAAGCCATTTGGTCTTTGTAATGTATTTGCTGATACAGCGTATGTCTGTGCTAGACAAGTCACTGAGGTCATCGAAGAAGTAGTCTCCTAAGTTTGTTTTGCGCAAACTTGCAAGGGCTGGACAGTTGCAGAGAAGATGAAGAACGGTTTCTTCCTCCTCCTCATCCATGCAGCTCCTACAAAAGTCATTGTAGGGTGTACCCAGTCTACGGGCGTGCCTACCTATTAAGCAGTGTCCTGTTAATGCCCCCACAACGGTGCTGATTCTGTTTCTGCCTACAGAGAGAAGTCTTCGAGTCCTTTTAGCGTCTAGTTTTGGCCAGACCAATAGCTATTACATTGGTTAATATCGTCGGCCCATCTTGTTCGTGGTGGTCCGGTTGGTCTTGTAGCTGGTGGTGTCCATTTGATCAAAGGTTTTGTCCATCTATTATCTGCGATTCTTGATATGTGTCCTTCCCAGCTCCATTTAAGTTGTTTCATCCTTTTTATTACATCGCTTTTGTCCTCTTATTTCTTCGTTCCGTACTCTTTGTATTAGTCTCATATCGACAAGTTTCCTCTCCATTTTTATCTGACAAATCCTTAATTTCTCGGTTAGATTTGCTGTTAAGCCCAAGTACATGTATTAAATCTAATTATACTGCCAAACCAATTCAAAACTCACAAGAACGGGAACCAATTTTTGATTTTATCATTTTATGCACTTTATTCATTATAGGTATGCATTGTTGCAATTATTCAATTTTAATTTCTTCAAGTAGGTAACTGTTTGTCACTGGTGGCGTCAATTACACAAGCAAGTCAATTATTTCTCTCTGTAAGTTTTTCCTTGAGAATTTTTGGCCGGATCATCAAATCTGGATCTACCGTACTCAGTTTCATATTTATTCGGATTAAGCAAATGAGTAGGTTCCGGAAGACATTTTGTTTTATAGGAAAACGAAAATTCGTAAGCCATCGCTATAAAAATATCAACATGCAGAGCTTTCCCATAATTCCTACCACGTAAACAAGATGGCCGACCAAAAAACGTATCACGTTTTTTTGCGTGTTAGGTAATGCTGTCCCTTTCAGTCAGACGGCTGTTTAGTATTGGGCATCCCTTTAATTTTCCGTGATAGGAATATGTGACCGTGTAAATGCCCCATTAATAGCAAATTTGCAAGTTCTTTCTTTCCAGTTCTAACTTCTAAGAAGTCGACCTCCCCAAGCGAATGCAAACCCTTTTCTTAGCTGTGCTTGTTTCTCAACTTTTGTCATCTTTACCTCTCTGTTTCTCTCTCTCTTTTTGTGATGGTGTAAAAAGTAAATAATACCTCGTAAGTTAATTTCCATACATCTAAATCTAAGACAAGTACTTATTTAGTTTAAGCTAAATGTGAATGCTATTTGAGGTAACATTTAAATGTCATAAAAACGCTTGTCATGTGTCAATCCATTTGGAACACAGACTACATCGATGTCATAATTAATGCAGTCTATTAACATCAGGTTAAGGACCTTTCATCACAAAGGGTCATAAATGTAAAATTATTTGTTCCAATCTGGAATGTTTTGGCCACGCCACTTTTTTCCTGCTACTGCTACATACTAAAGAAACATCTACCTATTTGCAAGAGCGCAATCATCTCCTTAGCGATACTGTCCAACTCCCAGCTAATAAATGTGTCACACTTTTTTTTTGCATCCGCCAACCGCCAACTATTTTTGGTTCAGTTTATGATTATGTTCAACATTTAATGCACCTCCATTAAGCCAGAAATAAAGTGCTGAACTTCTTCTGGGTCAACAAAAACGGCGTTCTTGTCAATGACCCAGAAACCTGATAGTTTCTGACATTAAGTGTAAAGACTACTGAACTGATGAACAAATATGGAACAACCATAAATTGCACAATGAAATGGAAAGGTGAATATAAAAGTTATTAATAAAAAGAACAAGTTCGTTAATTGCGAACATTGATTTCCTTAAACTTATTGACTTCATTAGTAAAACATGATACTTAAGATCTAAATTAGATCACATGTCTTGTGTTATAAACGATGTGAGACAATTCGTGTTCATTCAGAAAATACAGTCAATAATTTTTGTATAACAAAGAACTTGACACTTTTACGAAGAGTTTTTCTTTTTTTGTTTTTCAAAAAGAATTTTTATTTTTTAATGTCGTTTTCGATTTGGCAAAAAGATAAATTTTTGCGAAAAAAATATTTTTTCTTTGTTTTAATCAAGATTGCTTTTCATGTTTGATTTTTGCCAAAAAAAAAAAGCAATCTTGTTTTTGATCGAGGCACTTTTGAGAAATCTCGATTTTTTCTCAGATTTACACATACTTTCACTAATACCAATATTTATGACACCCAGTTGGCAGTTACGAATTGTTTATCGCTGGAAGGATTGTGTTTTTTTTTTTTTTTTTGTAACTGGATTTTTCATTTAACATACGCGCACGGACGCGAGTTTTTACTTTAAATTATTTCGAAATGAAATGGATTTCTAGTGCAAGTGAAAAAATGTTTTTTTGCGGCCAATTCAACTCAATAAAACCATTAAACATCGAAATTTATGTTCGATTAGCCACACGAAATCTGAAATCTGAGAGCGAATCTGAAGAAGCCCAAAAGAATACCACATTAGACGGGCTGTTTGTGGAATACAAGGGACAGACTGTTTCTGTCACCCTTCGTATATCCGAAACAAACCGTCACTCAGTCAAACTCACCTTTTGTCCAAGTTGAAACACCCCGTAATATTCGCAGTAAACAGGCTGATTGTTGCAATCGCCAATACAACGCTTTTTGCTACACCCGCGAGGCGAGGGTATAACCGACACCGACACGGTCACCAGTCACCACCCGCCTGTCCGAAGGTACACTGTCGACCGGCCACTTCCTCCTTGACCAACCTTATTTAACCTTAAATACACCGACGACGCATACCGGATAACGTCATTTTGACGTATGACGTCAAAGGATTATAAGCAAAGGGAACACTGTTTTGTTAACCGTATACATCCGAAGACATATCGTCCAATAGTTATTCCCAGGGTCCTCTCTTCAAGTAGTTGTCTGAGGATTACAGGCGAGGTGAAGACTGTTTCGGTCACCCTTCCCCTATCCGAGGATAAACTGCCCCGATTCTCTATACGAGACGTAGGAGGTTTGCAGGTGAAGACTAATAGTAATAAGCACAAAGATAGTAAAAATGCGCCCAATAGCATGTCCGGCATAGAGAGCACTCTCCTTGAAGGCAGTAAAGGCAATTAAAGCTTTAAATGTGTCTTGTGCTGCTGGAGGTTCTAAAGCAAATGCGAGTCTGCTGCTGTTCCTATGATTTTTTAATTTAATTTCTTTTTTGTGATTTTTTTTTTTAAATAAAGTTAACAGCAATTTTTTGTGCCCACATTTATTTTTGAAGACTAAAAAATGTCCGTACTACTATGTTTTTTTTTTTCAAAATGCTCCCCTTTTTTTGGCTGCATTACTTCCTTCTTATATTTGTCTTCGGCAACACCGCGTGCAGCTTATTCTGAAAGATCTATTTATGTTTCAAATTTTAGCTTCTAAAATTGTCTTAGTAAAGGAAGAAGCAACAATTTTAAAAAAGTCTGTTACAGAATGACCGCACTTTTTTAAATCGATTTTTTATGTTTTGCTTAGTAAAATTGATAACTAAAAAAGCCACTTTAAAAATTAACGGAAATCATTAAAGAAAACTCACTGAAAACGTATTAAAAATAACCTCGAAAATCGTGTCAGACATAATTTAAAAAACGTGATTGACCCAGTATTTGATGCGTTTGCAAGCTCATTTTTAGGAAATTTTTCAGAAATTTTGTTACCATGGATGTCTCAGAAGAGTCAAAAACTTATACACACTGTTTCAAGAAAATGTTTTACAAAAAGGCGTCTGTGATCGCACCTAAGTTCGATATAAAACCTCTTCTGAAGGCCTATCACTAATCGTGCGAAAAATCACTGTGTTAAATGCCCTTTGAAATGGAATCGAAGTCAAAGCATTCATTCACCCTACATATTAAAGCTAAAATCAACTTCAATTTAAAAACTCCGTCTGCAAATTCTGTCAACGTAAACAAAACCGAAAATTACTCAAAACGTTTTGAAAACAACAAAAGCTAGCTCTGTCTCACTTCGCTGATGGCCATGCGTCTACCCCATAGCAGGATCCATATGATTATGGTTTCATATAGAGTCTTCTAAGCCTATAAGTCTTGACAATGATTTACTACTCAATACTGTTCTTAGACCCAAAAAACAGCGATTAGCAAGTTTAACTCTTCACTTAATTGCTAATGTCTAATGTCGACATTAGAGTTCATAGCGGAGCAAATGTAGTTAAAGCCTTCTCAGATTTATAGCTGATATTATAATGTCCGATTCGTTACTGGTGTGTGTCTCCTCTTGTTGAAAGTGCAGACAACTTCTTGCTTTTGACTTCATTGAATGACGTCAAACGCAAGCAGTTGTGCATAATTAAACTATAGTAAATGTTTAATCGGGCTTTAAAAAGCTGCCTTATTTTGGTTTTCAAATCAATAAAAAAATATAGTGAGCATCGATCTTAGGCTCTGTATAAAGGGGGATCATGACGTAATCTCGAATGACAAAATCTCGAATGCTAAAAATCTCGAATTCTTTTTTTTTTAAATCTCGAATGCAGAAATCTCGAATGTACAAAAATCTCGAATGTACAAAAATCTCGAAAGACTATATCTCGAAAAAATCTCGAAAATAAAAAGTGAATTCGAGATTTTTTTTTGCTTCTAGTTTAAGAGCTAAAATTCGTATAAAACATAAAACTGTATGTTCTGTTTATTAAATAATTTATTCTTCTTTGAAAAACAATCACAAAATATCAAAATTTAACAAAACAAAACTAACAGATAATTCATTATAACAAATTAGTAATTTCAAAATCGAATATATACATAAATACAACTACCTATACAAAGTAAAAAATATCAAAACAATACAAAAAAACTCATAAAAAAAATCACTAAATAAAATAAAAATAACAGCTGATAACTAGCGCCCATCATGGACAATGTAGGTACTGCACGTGGTTGATTGTTGTGGGGAGAATAGGCGTTTTTTATTTTCCTCAGATGATATACGTATAGAGATTATTGATTTTCATGCATTACAACAACTATGGGTTCATTTACAATTGTTGTGTTGCATGTAAACCAATGATCTATATAGATTACCTGGGAAAAATAAAAAAACAAGACACCTAATAATTGTAGAAATCTCGAATTAATATTAATTCGAGATTTTTTTTTTCGAGATTTTTGTTATTCGAGATTTTGGTTTCTAGATTTTTGGTTTCGAGATTTTTTTTCGAGATTTTTGCATTCGAGATTTTAGCTTTCGAGATTTTTTTTTTTCGAGATATCGTAGGCAACCCGTATAAAGGATCTGTGAAATTGGAAGATGAGCCTGAGACCCCTTACTCAGTAGTCCAGCCGAGTAACCGACTAAACCAGTAAGAAATTATTCTTCCTTTATGATTTATGGAATATGGCGGGTTTTTGGATGAAATTTAGGTTAGATTAGGGGGGCAGTATGCACCATGTGCGATGAAGATCTTTTTTAAAAGCATGGTAGGAAAGTACAGGTAAGGCTCACTAAAAGCCACAAATAGGTCCTGATTCAGTTCTCTGTTTAAATATCGATGTATATAATTGTTTCAGTTTTCATCCACCTATTGCCGGGTCCTTCCAAGCTCATCATTACCCGCGGCTCTTTTGCTTTTATGTGCATGTTAAGTTCACCATATCCGCAATCGCAAAGTTATGGCACCAGGCACTTGCTTTCTAATTAGAAGGGAAGGCCAGAAAATGCGGTGGCATTAATGCCCTTCACAGATATATGAGAGCTCTAGTTGGTCCATAAAGACCTCATCTGAACTCATCTCTTTATCAGCACCCTGGCTATAACATTATTATATTTTTTTTCTATCGAAGTTATAAGTTGCTCCTTGGCAAACGTATTAAAAAAGTTAAAATGAATACGTATACAAATTTGGTTAGCTTATAGCATCAAAGCACCTAAAGACGTTAGCGATTTATTGCTGTGCAAGCATCATCTAATTTATTGATATATCTTCCCTACTCCTCTTTTTTAGGCGACAACATTAGATTAGTATTCCATTATAAGCTTATTTGATTTTACACTTAGCAGTCATAATGCACTCCCTATCGACAGACACAAGTAACAGTTGATTGACTAATGACTGATGTTAAGTGCAGATGGGGAATACATTTAATTAATTTGTATGCGCAAATAATGGCGAAAAGTAATTAGGAGAACCCGCAATCAACACGGGAGAAAATATAAACTAATTTATCAACTTCGCTACTCGCTTCTGGAATAACTGACAGAACAACAAAGTATCAAGACTCAAAGTTTGAATTGATTACATTGCAAAGTACACACAAGTGCGCAGTGCGCACAGGCTTCAAAGTGATATCCGGTTTCGGAGTTGAACCTGGACTGGAACAGAAGCTTAATGGCTTTTCAAACGCGAAAGTACTATACACCAGCCGATTGGATAACTATAAAAGAAATCTATTATCTCATTATTTAGATTTGAAATGATACAAGTGGGCGTATAAATTAATTATTTGTACATGCTTATTTGTACATTTGAAGTGTTCTTTTTCCCTCGCCTGCTATCAGAATGTTGTTGTTTTCGAGTCTTTCTTTTAATTTGTTCGCTTTTGGTTAGAGTTGACTGGGATTTCCAAGAAAGTTCTTAAATTTACTGCTTGTGATTATAATTTTCATGACAAGAAGTAAGCACATAATTATTTAGGGTTTATTTGTGATCGACACGATAAGGCAGAGGAAACCAACCGTCAATTTCATAGGTCATTATCATTAATAGCCGCGCATAGTGAACATTATAAAGTTTTCTTAACTGGTTAATTATTCATCGTCTATTATTTGGACAACAATAATCGTATTTGGGGTTTGCTTGTGTTGAGTTTTTTTTTTTAGATTCTAAATCGGGCTCATGAAGAGTGCTTACGAATAAAACTATTTCTGAAGATATTGCTGATCGTTTTGAAGAGTCATTTCCTAGACAAAGAATCTGGAAAAAATGTATTTCCTTCAATTAATCAGTGGGATGTATTAAAAGTTATTAAATGGACGGCGCAGCGTAGGTAGCATTTGTATGCAAAATAAAGGTACATATACGCATTTTTATTTTGCTCATTTAAGCTCTATTGTAGACAAATTTTAAATACAATAGTCGAGGTATGCCATCAGATATTGGATAAAGCTAAACTTTCAAGTTTTACCTCGATTATGGAATATTACTGAAATATTGTCGAACATGATGATTTCATCAAAATTACAGTCACTTTGTTGAGTTGTTTGGCTAGCACCATAAATAAAAAATAAAAAAAAAATACACAGAAATATTCTATTAGGTATGTCGTTTTCCATTGGGCAAAAAGAAGCGTTTGGGAGAGTCCGGAATCGAAAAATTCGCTTCTGAAACCGTTCCATTGGCACAAAAAATACTCTTCTGGTGATTCTGAGAAGAGAATTTCGCTTCTAGATTTTTAAGTCAGAATCAGCGTTGCCACAATGTTACAAGTGTAAAAAAAGTGTTACACTTTTTAATTATTTTATAATTTTGTTACAATGTTACTTTCTTTTTCGCTTTGTTACATTTTTTCCCATTAAAATCCCTTTTTGGTTTTCTCGTTAAAAGTATTGAAAAGTTGAACTGGCAGCACTTTTATCTTTCGAGCAAACTTCTACCAATTTCTGTCAATGGATTTGTTTGTTTATACAGAGAAAAAGTTGTGCAAAACGTTAAACTGCGACTGGGAATGGGAATGGGAGAGAACGAGAAAATACCTGCATCAATATTTTTCTGTCTCGCCGCGTCGCCGTTGACAATGTTCTACATCTCGTGGTAAATAGAGTTGTGAAATCGAAATTGAAATCTACTTCGATCGTCAATAATTTTGTTTTTTTTTTATTTGTGAAACACAAAATGGAAAGGTAGTCAAAAAATGGTTTTTTTTTAAATGTGATAAAGAGTTCCTAATAAACAAATTTTTTGAGTTGAAAAACGATGATTTTATTACTACAATTTTTTTTCCAGTTTGTTACTTTTTTTATCCATTTGTTGCACTTTTTGAACAAAATTGTTACACTTTTAAAAAAGCTTGCGGCAACACTGGTCAGAATGCACTCAAGAAGCATTCACCCAACTGTTATTTAAGTATTTTATACAAGTCCGATGACAGCTGCCATAGATTAGGTATTTGTTTGAATTTCACCAATACTTTTGTGGATTCAATCAGAAGAAGTTTTCTTGTTCCATTGGATAACAGAATGCGTGGACTCCGATTGAAACCAATGGAAAACGACATTGATATTTTTTGTTTGACAGCTAACTGACGTTTAGGCAATGACCAGTCACGATATAGTAATGGCGTTTTTCATTGAAGATCCGAGAGAATTGCCCCGAAATTCAGAAATGCTCTTTTAAATGAATTCGTTGGAGCACTTTTGCAATAGTGGTAGACACCATATATGTACGGTGACCATCTGTTTGAATTCCAAATAATGAAAAAAAAATCTTAATTAGTTCTTAATTATTTTTTTTTTATTTAAGAAAAAATACTCAATAAAAAAAAATATAAGAAGAATTCAGTCTTTGCTTTATTCAGTTAAAATAAATATTACAGGCGGAACTCTTAATTTTTACCTATGTTAGGTAAAATAAATAAATAAATAAAATCCAGTCTTTAATTAACCTAAATGTT